>CAWUFW010000535.1:1374244-2748489 GCA_963921515.1 Calotriton arnoldi | reverse complement strand
GGTCGCTCCGCCCTAAAGCCGGCCCAGGGTCTGGGTGAGGGGGCGGCAATGATCAGGCCTGATAATTCCAAACCCAGAGAGGCTTGTAATTCTGAGTTGCACAATTTAATCCAGTGTTATTGCTGTGGGTTAAATATCTCAACACCTAATAGGGCCATAGCAGCGATTTTTAGGTCACACAGCAGGTCACAAACGTTGTTAGGAGGGAGTTGAACAGTTACCTCTTCTGATGTTTTGTGTAACTTAGGATGGGCTGGGATCACCTCCATACTTTACAGAATTCACAAGTGGCAAAGTATGGTTTGGTAGCCGAATACTGCAGAATTTTCGGCATCCAAATTATTGAGTGAGTGACAAAGACATGAATTGAGTGAAATACACATCAGGCATGTGCCAAGTGTGAATAATGCTATTACTTTAAACCATGTCATCAGTTAAACATTCAACCATTATTGTATTCTTCCATTAATGGTTGATATGTGTGTCCATCTAAACGAAGGCCATTATACAAAAACATGAGATGCTTAATGAAAATAATTGTGTCATAAAATTGTATGTACACTCTGATTTGATTGTCTTTTGTTCCAGCTGACTGGTGTAATGATAACAATAATAATAATTATTATTATAATATATGTAATGGAATGCAATATTTTTAATTCTGAGTTTGTAATAGCCTTGTCAATAAGAATTGCAAATATTGTCATTTTTATGTAGGAATGTCTGACAGTCAAATGATGAAGAGGATGTTAATGGACAAAATAAAGGTTTATAATTATGAGTAAAAAGCTCAAGAAGAACATCAGCTAGTTATGATGAAAGGTCGTTAAATGATGTGTGAATTTTAAATCCTCCAGAGGAGACTTTCAGACTGTGGGCCAGCATTTCCTCACTGTACCAGTGATGAGCCGTATGATTTATGTTTTGCTAGACCCCTCCCCCCACAAGTGTTGGAGGTGCACAAGTGATGTGCATTACATTGACTTGACACCTTTAGAACAGAAATTATTAGTTGATGCTAGACGAAGAAAACTAAATAATTGAGATAAGATAGCCCGATGGCTACTAGCCAGTGAGGAATCACCTACACAAGGCCGGCTTTAGGGCTGTGCGACCGGTGCGGCTGCACTGGGCACTGACCTCAGGGGGGGGGGGGGTGCTGTGTTTAGCATAACTTACATTTAAATGCATCTGCTGCAGAGTTCCTTCTATGTCCAGCCTTCAGGCAGCAAATAAAAAATTACAAGACAACTCTTGTGATTAATGTTCCTGCCAGAGAGAGAGACATGAAATGTATGTGAGAGAGGGGCTATAGAGAGCTTAGGGTCACTTTTTAGGTCTCGCCTACGCAGCGCGCATGCGCTGCATAGGAGGGGACCTTTTGGAATCGATCAGCATTTTGGCTAAAAGCGTGCATGTTTTGCATTGCTTTCTATTGCAACGCGTGCACGTTTGGCGTTTCCCTTGTGGGAGCGAGCATCGGCGCCATCTGTTTGTAATTATCTTGAAAACAGATGGTGCCCCTCCTCGCTCCCGCAAGGGAAACGCTGTACATGCCCTCAGCCGCACGCAACGGGGAGGTGACTGACAGCACGCACTTTAAAGGTTCCTTTTTTCTCACTTTCACTTTCTTTCTGCACGGCGTCCCACATAGATTATTACTAGCACGCTGCCTTCGCGGATGAGGAAATAAACACCAACAGCCTGGGATGGAGCCGGGCTGCAGCCAATGCCCACAGAGGCCCCCAGTCGTGACGAGCAGAGACGGGATTTGTCCGGCCCTGGAGGAAGCTCCCTCGCGCGCTGGCAGCAGGGGGCGCTACATAAGGCCCGGGCACGGTTACGGCATGCAGACTTTATCCTAAGAGTTGCGTGCAGCAAACTACAGCATCTGCACACCACCTCTTCAGGCAGGACTGTAGACACACAGTGCAGTCACCTGGTGCTGCACCAGTGGTACCTGCACGGGTCCGGTGGTCTCTTCTGGTGGGAGTGTACGCACACAGTGGTCTGTGGGCAGAACGCAGCTGCAGGACCCGCCGGAAAGGCTCCTCTACCTGCCGGAGCCGTGAGCGGTGAATACCTGTGTGCCTACGGACAGCTTCTGAGCACACCCAGCGCCTGGTGTCCCCTTGCTGCTGCGAAGCGCTGCTCACCCGCAAGGTTGGTTACACCCCCTAAGTCCAAGACAGCAAAGAGCGCTCCAAGCTTTCTGCAACAGGTCAGTCTGGAATTGTATGAATTGACCCCCACCCCTTCCCCCATCCTGCTAGTGGCACTGTTATTATGGAAAATGCGCTGCAATTGTCAGTCACGGGCAGAAGACACTGCGGTTGAATTCCACAGCCTTCTATCCAGGAAACGGCCTGGCCCACGCGGCAGCTGCCGGGTCCCCCTCTCCTCCGCTGTCGCTGGTCATTTAGGTCGGGATTGCGGAGTCCACTTAGTACAGGGGCACTCCTGGCAAGTGTCTAGAGTCCAAAAATGCCGCAATGTGCACTGTGACCGATTCGGCCTTGTTGCTAAAAATGTTTCCTCTTTTAATATGGATTTCCTTAGTTCATCCTGTGTTTTTGCAGGAGCACTTTAGTGCATTTCACGGGTGCTCTGCACCACTTCCTTTGTTTCAATCACATAAAAAATACTGACAAATATTTGTTAATCACTTGTAAGTTCAGCCCGACTGAATGTGCCCCACCTAGTGTACAATTACAATACGTCCTACTTGCTCGTCTGACACACCTTTCAGTCCTTCATTGACAAGTGAATGTTTAATGAGCACATACGCTTTGGCCTAACTCCCGTATTTTATGCGTTCAACCATCTACGTTTTGTTTTTTAACCTAGGTTTGACATACACTTGGTAAAAACTTCATAAACGTTGTATGCATGCATCCGTATCACTTTTTTGCACATATGCAATACAGCCCGTTCACTTCGTGTGTCTGGTCTAGTTATGTCAGTCCGTGGTTATTTCCTAACAGTACAGCGTATAGCATCAGCCTCTAGGCAGTTGTGTAATACGAGATGCATTTGTTGAAGAAGAGTGACTTTTCTTTAATACAGGCAAATTGTGTATCAGAACGCTTTCACCCGACTTGCTCCGAGCGCCGTTTAAAAGGCTGTAAATCATGGTCTAATCTCGTCACATTCCTTAAGACGCAATGAACGAGGGGATGCAATGAATTTGAAGCCCCATTGAGATAGTCCAGTTCATGGATAACAGCAAAGCTGCAAACTGGTGGAATACAGAACGAACCCTATTATGAAACCTTCAGGGGTCGTCTACCGACGGTGGCTCCCGTACAAGGCATCTGAACAAGACCATCATAGCGGTAACCAGAGGTCCGAGCCCAACAACTACAATGATGCACTGAAGCGTGTACACATGTGAGGAAATCAAAGGTTTGTGCTGGGGCGGAGCGGGTGGCCCTCAGCCTTTCAGGGGTCCGCAATCAGGCAAAGATCAATAAATATCTGTGAGTTAAGGTAGACTCAGGGGACCCTCCTCACATTCTCATACAGAGTTGAGAATAAAGGAACTTTATATACTATTCTGAGTGTGCATCATTCGTACAAACCCTCGTGCGCCCGCCGTGGAGCTGGATTCTCTGCTGTGACACAAGGGCATGTACTGAAATCAGCGTAGAACCCTTCAAGGGCCTCTTGCGTACCAGCTCTTCCTGCTGTCTACCAAGTGCACTGAAGACCAGCACTGCCCAGTGACACCACTTCGTGCGTGTGTTATCTAAACACTGCAGCGTACACCCCCTTTTATGTAACCCATGCCTGCTTGGGTCCATCTGTCACCCTACAAGCAAAGCAGACATTGGGCAGAGATGCACCCATCCTACAGCTTGTGCTTCTATCATTGTTTGAACTAAACCTATAATCCCATCTCCCAGACTGGAGGGTTCCCTAGACTTTCTGCGCACAATAAGTGGGTGGGAGGCTCGACCGAAATGTGGAGGGGTGCTGGGGGGAATTCACATAGCGGATGCTTCGGCTTAGTACTTCTAAATATGTGCCTGCTCTTCTCTCTGCCTGCTCATCACACTGCACATTACCCAACACTGTCTGCAGCTGCTCTGCCTCCTGCCAATGGCACTATCGTCCCTTCCTCCTGCCCCTGCATTACGCAGCACTATCAGACTTCCAAGCCATCCCCACAGTCCCCTCTAACGGCGTTCTCTGCCCCTCCTTCCCTCCTAACACGGAACATCTCTCTGCTGCCCAGACCTCAGATCTCCGCCTCCTTCCGGTTCCATTCCCCCATTCCACACCCCACAATGTCTCCAGACCGTCACACAGCGCTTGCTGCCTCCTTTCTGGGCATGACACAGCTCCTGCTTTCCTTGGCCCCTCACTGTCTCTGCCTGCTGTCTGCCTAACAAACAGCTATGTCTGCATACTTTGCACCCACCACACATTACTTACACCGATCGGTCTGCCACTGCATACCTGCCAACGATATGAAGCTGTGATTGGGAACTTGCTGAGGCAGAGAGAGGATCAGAACAGGTTTCTCCTTTGAGATGCACTTCACAGAAATGTATCTTGTTAAAGGGACATTACTGTACAGTGTCGTTAGTTGGAATAAAGCTGTCACAATGTTGAAGTACTGTGCTTGTACTCACCTTTTTGTTATCATGTTATGCTCAGTGCAGCCAGGCAGACTGTAAACAGTGCATTATTCATAGGGTGCTCTTAGTGTGGTCAGGCATAAGCCACACACACTGGAATAGAGTATCCTGAGACACACACTGTAAAAATAACACTAGAAGTGTTTAGTAATTGTATAGCTCTTTAATCCCTGGCGGTACAGCATCCAGGATATAATGCTGCATGGCTACACAATTATAAGGTCCCGAAGGCGAGACCTATTGGCTATGCCAATGCTTGTTCTGGGTGGTAGTGAGCGAATCCAAGGAGGTCTGGGGAGGGGGGGCGGGGCGCCAAAAAAGATTGTTGCACCGGGAGCCACCAGCGCTAAGCCAGCCTTGCACTTGTAGACTAGGCCGAATTTCCATCACCTTTTCTGTGCTCGAGCCTGACTCACACATGGAGAAAATGTGAAGCTGAATGCAAAACTGGCAGGTGACTCACACTAGCAGAAATGTAGTCAAGCATGCAATATATTCCTCATTTGTAAGTGTGGACTGTGGTGTCTGGCTCGTGATCACTACGTGCAAACACCCACCTTGTTGTTACACTGTGAGGATTCGCAAACAGTTTGCCTACATTTTCTACACGTGTGATTCTAGAATGACACAGACATAAGAGCTGTGCAGAAAGTGTAAGACACTGCAGTGAACATTTGCACAGTGATCCTGACCCTAGGCTTGTGGATTATGTACACTACAAAAAACTCCACTAATATACATTTATTTAGAGCGGTCGCATACCGAGAAGATCGGTCACTTTTTCATTTTCCATACTTATGCCCAAAAAGTTTTTTTTCCCTCAGTGTGCAGTCTTAAATCTACGAATGCGGATCATATGTCAGCTAGTCTAATGCAGATTTATGTGCTAAGAAACTCTGTAAACTAGTGCTGGGCCACTTGAGTTATACAGAAGGGAGGGACCAAGTTATGCAGCAGAGTTGAATAAATTTTGCGGCAAGAAAATGCGTGGATAATTGAGCACAATTTGTGATAATGTCACTTAATTATTTAGTTGTTTGTACACATGTTAACAATATCTGGGAAGAGGTTTCACCTCATTGTTACCAGTTTCAAACCTACATATTGTAGTAATAAGCAACTGAAAGGTGACCAGTCAACCTTTGAAAGGGCCTCTACTGCACGGCAAATTTGTGTCGCTGTGTTTCTCTTCACTTTTGATCCGTTTGAGCTCGAAACAAAATGTTTTTGTTTTTCTAATTTAAATCGCAAATTATGCAGCAGGTGATGAATTAGGTGGCAAATCAATTAATATACCGAAAGCACCGCTCTCACGGAATCGCATAATTCCAGTGGCCCTGCTCTAGTCCACGTGCTCAGGCACTTTAAGTGAAGAATGCCTGGTAAGACTTTCAGGCATAGGATACATCTGACAGAAATGCAGTTGTACAGCAGGTAAAGCTTAGTAAAAACAATGCCAGAAAATACTTAGAAGTACAACCTAAATCATTTGATTGTAATAGTCTCCTTCATCACCAGCAGACTTCGAGTTAACTGAGTTCTTGAATTAATAATAGACTCTGTGCGTGATTTGATTCTACTTGTGTTTACTGTTGTGCATGTCAATATGTGCATCAGCGGAAAGTTTGGCATTGTTTTCGGAAAACAATCCATTAATTTGTTCTTAATTGACATTCAAAAAGGGCAGTGAAGGAGGTCACGGTGCACGGCGTTCACCGTGTGTTTTTCACAAACATAACTTCTGTTTTTAATCGCGTGCACCCTGGTTTAAACAAGTTTAATTTAACGCCTCCTCGGTTTTGGACCTTGTCGCACACACTGATATAACGTGCTGATAACATTGAAGGAACATATGACTTGCACTTCTTTAATGGTATTTCTGTTAAATCGTCATCTGGTGGGTTGTTCTTATGACTTACTTTGTTCTGTTACAATTATATATTTCACATAAATACACATTCAAGGATTAGTACAATAGTTTTAAAAAGCAAATTGTGAAAACTCTGTCAACTCAGCTCCCTAATCGACCAAAAATCCGGACTACATCCTTGTAATTAAGTTTGAAGTGTCCTATACAAGAACATTCATAGTTTTATTATAGTCTTATAGCTTGTTGCCAAGGTCTATCCCGGTTGTAAAAGGCCTGAGTCCGAGCCATAGGCGAGGGCCTGTAATGCCTTTAACAACCGGTATAGCCCGAGGCAGAAGAGCTATAAGGCTATTAGAACATTACACCCACTAAGAGCAGAACGTTCTAAATTAAAAAGGGAGAAACCTGAAGACAAACATTGCATCGTTGGAGTTCTTGACTTATTCCAGCCAATATAAACCCAGAGCTACCCCATTGTCTTCGGTGGAGCGCTCAACATTCCAATTTTCCAATATAGCCTTATAGCCCGCTTCAGAGTCTATACCGGTTGTTAAAAGCCCTGAACCGGCGTTATATGCCCGAGCCGCATTTGAGGGCTTATAATGAGGTAAAGGGCCTTTAACAAGTGGTAAAGCCCGAGGCAGAAGGGCTATAAGGATGTTGGAACATTCCACCCACTAAGGGTAGAATGTTCTAAACTAAAAAGGAAGACACATGAAGACAAACATTGGAATGTTGGAGGTTCGGGCTTATACCAGCCGTTATAAGTCTGAAGCTACTCAATTGCCTTCAATGGAGCAGTCAAGGTTCAAATGTTCTAATCTCATATAAAGATGTTGTTAGAGAAGAAAATACACAAGAATGTAACTGAGGTAGACAGTTTCAGAGGTTAAAATAACTCTTCCGTGAAAGATTAAGGTTTAATAGTGAACAGTGAGTGCCAATCCAAAGTCATAATGTACTACTCAATGCAGCATTGCACAATAAATATATTGCAAAATATATTGATTTCCAATGCTGTGAGGATTCACTTGTGTTTTCGAAACCTGAAAATGTTAATGCACTAAAGTATGCTTCGACTCATGCCTCACTGCACTTTATTCTTCTCGTTTGTCATGGCCTCTTACGCCCTTCCCCCTTATGTCTTTCTTCAATTTACACATATGTTCATCCTTACAGTTAAGAGCACAATTTTGTTTGTTCAAATAGCACACCTGCAATTGCCCAGGCTCTGAAATTCGTAGCTTTGCAATTTGTGCTCTATGGCTGGAATAGCATGTAAATAGTGCACGCCACTAGCTATTCCTGCGTGGGCGATCTTTGTGTTGGTGCTTTTTATTTTTCAATTTGCAAATGTTTTCCCAGCCGCATACATGGGAGCAAATACCCATATTTTGAGCAGAATCCCATTTTGGGTACAAATAGAAGTGTTTCTTCAAAATGGGTCTTACGGCCTAATTATGATCAGGGCAGTTTTGCATTGCCTACGTCCACACTACTTCTGCACACTATGCTCGCTTTGACTACGATTATGATGTGGTCACAATTGTTTTTTTTATAACGAGTGTAAGTTTCGCATTTGCAAATTTGCAATAATGTTATGATTGCAAATACGATAGTTGGCACTTTGCAACCCAATTGCTCAGAAAGCGGGACTAAGACGCATATAGCGCTTGCTATTTCACATTCCTGAATGTGCATGAAGCGCATTTGTGCAGCTTAAACCCGCGGTTCATTCATATTTTGATGCTGCAGATCATCAGTGCACATACCTGCAGTGGCGACCAGACAGTAAACTCCTGTTTGGTCCAAATTCAGTCATTGGTTATCCTGATTGGACGTCACTAGCTGAGCGTGGCCCAGGGCTCGATTCCCGCCCCTTTGTTTCACTCGCACTGATTACTGGGTCCCCTATTCAATCACTGGTTATCCCTAATATGTCATTATCCTGATTCAGAAGTAATTCTGTTTTACTACATATACAGTTCTCACTCTTGACTTCCTCCTGCCACATCTCGCCTCCCTTTTTGATAGGTCTATTGAAATATCTATGGCTCTTCACTAGCCTCTCGCCCTTCATCAAAGGACATGCCAAGCCTGCAGCACCGGATCTTACTAGTCATTTGCGGCTTTTATTTGCCCTTTTCAGGTTTCATCATGGAAGAAAAATGGAAACACTCCTTTCGCATTTCTGCTACTACACACCTTGCTTATCTTATGAACGCAAGAAGCATGTACTGTTTACACAAAGCATTCTCACTGTCATAACCTGTTCTTGTGAGTGTCTCCCTATCCATTTATTAACCTGGAAACGCCCCCTATGACTCTGCTATCCATTTGACAGAATATGCTTAATAAGATAAAGCAAGGGCCTGTATTTTGAATTAATGAGTACGTGTGTGAGTGTATGTGAATAGTATTTCCAATATTGCAGTGTATTAAACGCTCTTTTTAAGTTACTTGTAACACTTGTAGACCTTTCCCTCAAGGGTCCTTTGTCACCTCTTTCAAATCTCAGTCCTTCTCTCCACATGTCAACAAAGAGGAAGCTCTCAATAGGGATCATGCTGAAAACCCTCCAACCTAGTGTCTGCGCTCCTAGTACATAATAGTGCCCAGTGTAATTCCACAAGTTATACCCCCTGCTCACAGCCTAGATACTCAATGGGCAGTGTAACCCCTAGACACGTGCCTGTCATGCATTTAGGAACATCCTTTTGTTGAAGAGGAATCTGCCTTTGTCTTTGAATAAAGATTGCATGAAGATTGATGCTGAGGAGTCATGGAGTCTGCAGTTAGACATCTGGAATGCGGGCTTGAATGGTTGAAGGAAAGAGTACAAAGTATGGTTGTGTTTGTCGTAGACCTCCTTCTTAATGTTGACTGTGGTTGGAGACATTCCATTTAAGTGTGTGGTATGTCTTAGCTTAGTTAAACACTTACATTCAGATATTCTTGGCAACATAGAGGAGAATTGGCAGTAACAGTCCTTCAGGTATGAATTATGGAGCATGCTTCCTTCTTTGCTGAAAGCATGTTTGACTGCCCTCAAGAAGCATTTGAGATGTCACATTTTCACAGTTGCTATGTAATTAAAACGGTGTTTGTTTCAGCATTCAGTTATCTAGCATTTGGTTTGAAAGGGATATGCTAAAATAGAATAACATCTATCCTTTTCAATAAAGCGAGAATATTACATGGTAGGGCCTTGAATTAAAGGGAAAGGGTCAATTTAAGAGGGAGGCATGCATTGTCATGTGGAGCATGCATTTGTATGGTTAGCTTCTGTTTCTTTTGTATGTGTTTGGGTTATCAGTTTATATGACCATGTTCTAGATGTCCCAAAGACCTTTATTCCTACTCGCCCTGAAGTTTAAGTTGTTAGGAAACCAAATGACCGGTTGAAGTAAGGAGCAGAAGTGGGAATGGGCTCAAAGTGGTCTGTTTGGAAACATGGAAAGTGAACGCATATACTATACATTGAGCTACTTTTGTTTTTTCATCTAGACTTATATCATCTGGATGGTTGCTCCAGAGAATGAATGAAGCTATTCCTTCAGCAGATTACCAAAATCCTGTTGAATTAAGTATTTTAATCCTATTTTAATTTTGCACGACCTCGTCTCGGACCACCATAGTCTCCTAGTTGTGGCGTTGGTGCAGCCTCACCTTGAGTACGACAAATCCATCTGGGCCTTCAATAGAAGCTTTTAGGAGGGCTTTTACTGGAGGAGAATCCAGCAAAGGGTCTTATCACTGGTACGAGCCACTGGGATCACATCTTCCCTATGTTGGTCCACCGTCACTGGCTGCCCATTAGGAAAGGGTTTCTATTGATTTTGTTGTTCCGCTCCCTCTTTTCGGACCTGTAAATTGCAGGTACATGTTCCTTGATGCCCCTTTGCATTCTTCTAGTTATTTCCGGCTAAAAGTTCCAAAGGTCAAAACCGCCTCTTTTAGCAGCAAGGCCTTCTCTGTAGCAGCAGCTAGAGATTGGACTAAGCTTTTGTTGGATCACTCGATGGTCCATTCTCTATCGACCTTTCATTAAAAAAAAACTGAAGACTCTGAGCCAGAAATAATTTAATAAACTAGTTTTAAGGTTTTTGTGTGAGAGTTGCATTTGAGTTCTTCTATGCGGCGGCATGAAACCTCGGTGTACATATGTTGTACAAATACTTATGGCATAATAAAAGCCCAATTTATAGGCTCCCCCAAAAATGTTATCCCATTTTTTGCACTGGCCATATCGGGCGTTTCCCCGGTGCGCTGGAGGCCAGGGGGCTGATTTTCACCTATCAGGGCCGCTCTTAATAAAGGCTTGGACAGGACACAGTAATTCCAGCAGCAAAGTGCGATGAAAATACAAGGCTCAGGACAGCCGAACAGCACTGTCCGAGACTGACTATGCAGTGAGGGGGCTGGTCCAACAAAATGTGCGATGGCTGCTTTTGACTCTCAGTCCGGCATTGGCTGTGATAGCCATGCTACACGCCTAGGTGTTTGCTCTAAGTACAGGGCTCTGTGAGACTACTTTTTATAACATGAATTCATATCCTTTGCTTAGAATTAGCTTAGGTGGGTTAGCACACTTTCTGCAAACGTGCACCCTGCAGGTTACAGCTTTGACTACTGGCACAGTCAACTCAGCCTTTCATCCTTCTAAGGGTTTTAAAATGAATCGCACCGAGTTGGGATATAGTATCAATTTGTTATGTACAGCACTATCATGTGGCCAGGACTGGTATAGCAAAAACTGCACAACAAAGGCACACTGTTTTCAATAAATTAAGTGTCATAATTAATAATATGGCAGGTGGGATGAGGACAAAATACGGTCTGTCTTAAAAGTGAGGGCCTTCTGGTACCAGGGTCCCTTCAACAGATATAGAAGAGGCCGCCCCCGAAGGGGGCCCTCAAGGGCCGGCGCCATAACGGACGCCAGAGCCCTGCAAGAAGCCGGTTTGCGCCACCTGGAAACGCCCCGAAGCAGAGGGGGGTGCTTTTTCGCATGGCAAACTTGCGCCTGAAAGGCGCCAGGTCACCGGGCCAATGGGGGGGGCCAGGTGATGGTCCAAATCCCCCCAATCAGGGGCAGAAGGGAAGGGGGGATATAAGGCGCCGCTCCCCATACTGCAGCTCACTACTGCACCGTGGAGCTGAGGAGCGGCGCCAAAGGTTTTCGAGAGGTTGGACGAAATCTGCGGCGGCAAGGAAGGAGCGTTGCTGAGGCCCTTCAAATCTTAAGGCTCCCCTTACCGGATCGTCGCCATCAGCGGTCGTCCCTCCCTGAGCCGGTTCCGGTTTCAAATCTGCCAGCCCAAGATCTTCCCCGAGCTCTACGAGACGTTACGTCGGAGCAGAGTGCCACGACGCGGACCTGCCGGTTGGGTACCCCAGGAATCAGCAAGGCTTGCTGGGCCCCGTACTTGCGTCATCCCAGCTCATCCCCACAGCAGCCGCTGTGTTCGCCACAGGGTCGCGGGACAATTACTGCGGAGTCAGAGCAGCGGTGTCTGCGGAGCCCGCGGAGTCGGCAGGGAGCGCGCCTGCTGCAGCGACACGGCTCTCTGATCTGCGAGGGGAGTGTCCCCTCTGGCGGAATTGAGGTAGGAGTCCTCCAGGGAGGCAGCCTTGCTACGGGTGCTCTCGCAAAGCATTGTTACGAGCGACCACGAGGATTATCAGATGCAGTGTCTTGCTAATTATTTCTGCCTCGCTGTAAAGTTTGTCTGATTTAAAGCTTCAGGTCCTGTAATATTTTTGCTACGGTCATGAGAAATTGTTACGATAAAACTTGTAATGAGTCCCTTTGGAATCGCATCAAAAGCAGGGACGTTTCAATTATTTCGGTCAGGAATTCCCGAACGCTGTTGCAAAGTGAAGGAAGTGACACAAAGACTTAATGTGTGGCTAGCTCACTTGGGGTTTTGCGTGCAAATCCATTAAGCTCCCTGGACACTGAGGACACGGGTGCAACCTTTGGGGGAGTGCTATCACTATTTGATGCATATTAAAGCGGCAGCACCCCGCCACCCAGCTTTAAGGAGTACGGTAGTAAGGACAAGAGCACCAAGCAGGATGGCGAACCGAAACGCAGGGGACCAGCCAGCGGAGCTGGGCGATCTGTTGCGGCATATCAGGGCAGCGTCAGAGGCACATGGTACTAGCTGGCTGCAGGCGCACATGGAGGAGGAAGCCGGAAGAGACGCCGGGAAGCAGTAAGTGGAAGTAAACGGCCGGCCAGTGCCCGGGAAGAGGCAGAGGGCACTAGCGAAAACACCAAGGAAGCCGGCAGCCAAGAGAGGGTCCAGGAGGGACGACCTGCCGCCTATTGCCATCACGGCGGCGGCGTGACCAAGCGGGAACACCAACTCTACAAGTGGTGAGCATATTGGCGCTATAGTGCAGGAATGCTTGAAATCATTTGCACCTCTACTGCTAAAGGGGTGGGGCCCACTGGGGCTGGGGGTGGCAGGCGCCCTACCTCAGGGGGTGGTATCAGGGCTACCATGGCACCTAGTAGACCCAGGCAGCTCACGGCAGGAATGCCTTGGGGGGGGGGGGGAGGGGGCACACGGCGGGGCCAACTGATCCCAGCACCCGGGCACAGGAGACAGGGGGAGATGGTGTCCCCCATAGAGGCATGGGGTAGTGCAAACCAAGATAGAGCTGGGCAAGCCTCCAATGCATACACTAGGCCATCACCAGGCCCCAAGTCACTGACCACGAAGGCCACCGGATTAGCGAGCCTCATACCATTAGCAGTTAAGGAGAGGATATGGAGGAAAGAGTTTATAGATATTTTCTCATTGTTAGAAATACAATTGGATGGGCTGGATCTAACAATGTGCGATAAGAAGGATGAGGATAGGCGAGATAGGAGAAAGGAGAGGAAAGAAAGGAACTTCGATAATTGGCTGGATGCCTTCAGAATCATGGCCTGCATTATTGTCGAGAAATTCCCTCAGAAGGCAGCAGACCTCTGGCTCTACGAGGCCAATATTCACGGGGCACACAGGCAGTTCCCGGGGGATGCATGATTAGAATATGATAAAGGCTTTAGATTAAAAATGCAGACACACCCTGAGATGGAATGGTACGAGGAGGATGTGTCCGGTTTTATACATAAAATGATGGCGGCAAAAGAGGTCAAGACATGGGCGGGGAAGGGCGAGCAGCCCTTTTGGAGTTCCTTTTACAAAGGCAAAGGCAGGTCATTTTACAAGCCCAAAACATACAACAGTTGGAAGGCCCCACCCACCAGCGGACCGGCTACCATTTGCTGGAAATTCGAGGCCAATGAGTGTACATGGGGGGCTTCTTGCAAGTTTCAACACATATGCTCCACCTGTGGGGGCACCCAGCAGCGGGATGCTGACGCAAGAAGGAGCAGCGAGGGGACAAGAAAGAGAAGAAGAAGAAGCACAGGCACAGGGAGTGCAGGGGGACTAGAGGACTTGAGCAGTTACCAGCTAGCCGCGTCCCCCATTAACATGCACCAGGTCTGGCGGCTGGCTAACAAATACCATAGCAAAGATTGCACAAGGATGTTAGTGAAAGGTTTTGAGGAAGGTTTTGTCATACCATGTGAGGGCCCCCTGCCCTCGGGCAACGCCAACAATTTAAAATCAGTGCTGCAGCACCCAGACATAGTGAGGCAAAAAATAGACAAAGAGAAATCCCTAGGTAGGATTGAGGGCCCCCTGCCCTCCCCGGCACCAAAGGGATTAGTAATCTCCCCATTGGGGGTGGTTCCCAAGAAGGAAGCAGGTCCGTTCAGACTCATTCACCACCTTTCCTTCCCTGAAGGGGAGTCAGTTAATGATGGTATTAGCCCAGAGGTATGTTCAGTGGGCTACGTGACAGTGGACGATGCCATTGACCTAGTCAGGGCTGCAGGCCATGGCGCCCTCATGGCAAAAGCCGACATTGAGTCCGCATTCCGCCTCCTCCCGGTTCACCCAGTTAGCTTTCACCTGTTTGGTTTCCAGTGGGAAGGGGCAACGTACTTTGACCAAGCAATGCCAATGGGTTGTTCAGTGTCCTGCGCATATTTTGAGCAATTTAGCACCTTTTTAGAATGGGCTTTGCATGACCGGCACCCCACAGGGGGCAAGCTGCGCTACCTCGACTTCTTGTTCGTAGGTCCGCCAGGTCGGAGGAGTGTGGCGAGACCCCGGCAGCATTCCAAGAACTAGCGGGGGAGCTGGGAGTACCACTTGCAGCAGACAAAACAGTAGACCCCTCTACACGGCTCACATTTTTAGGGATTGAGTTGGACTCAGTTGCAGGAACGTCCAGGCTCCCAGAGGCTAAAGTAAGGGAATTCAGGGATGACATAAGAAACTTGTGAGGTAGGGAGAAGGCAACCCTCTGCGAGTTACAGCAGCTTATTGGAAAGCTCAACTTTGCAGATCATCCCAGCCGGCAGGGTCTTTGCCAGATGCCTAACTCAGTTAATTGCCGGTCTTACACACTGACACCACCATGTCAGGTTGGGGGCGGTGGTCAAGCACGACCTCATCATGTGGGACACATTCCTTGCCGAGTTCAACGGCCTGTTAATTTGGAGAGAGGGCTGGGTGACGGCCAGGCAGATCGCCCTGTTCACAGACGCATCAGGTAGCATAGGCTTCGGGGCCATACTAGATAACAAGTGGTGCGCAGGGCAATGGCCAGACAGCTGGCATAAACAGGGCATCACCAGCAACATCACATTCCTAGAGCTGTTCCCTATTGTAGTGGCCCTGGCGGTCTGGAGGCGAAAATTGAGGGACATGAGCTGACGCTATGGTCCGATAACAAAGGAGTGGTGCAGGCGATCAACAGAGGCGCAGCCAGGTGTCCTGACACATTGAGGCTAATGCGTCACTTGGTTCAATTACAGTTGGAGGGGAACATAGAGCTGAAGGCGCGCCATGTACCTGGGGTGGAGAATGCGGTGGCGAATGCTCTTTCCAGCGCACAGATGAGCAGATTCAGGGAGCTGGCACCAAAGGCGGAGAGGGACATGACCCCCTTCCCAGAGGACTTATGGTCTCTGGCGGGTCGGACTTGTCGATCCTAGTGAACCAGGCCCTTACCCCTGACGCGGCCAAGCACTACAAGAAATACGCAGAGACAGTGCTGCGAATAGGGCATATCCAGACACTGGGCAATAAAGGCGAGACAAAGGGGGCTGTGGAACGATTCATTCAGTGGGCATTTACAAACAGAAGGTCTAGGTCCTGGGCCCAGACCCACCTGTCAGCAGTATCACACTTCTCCAAGTTAATCACGGGACAGGAGCCCACTGCCTCCTACTACATCAAAGCAGCAATGAAGGGTTGGAAGCGCTCGGAATGGGTAAAAGCGGGTAACCGGAGGCCCATAGACTTCAACAGACTGGCTTTACTCATGGATGCACTAGGGAGGGAGCGCGCGGGGGCATGACCACAGGAACACGTGGTTGCCTACCACGCACCTGACTTTTTGATTATTGACCCTGCAAGTCGGCGGCGCCCCCGGCTGGAATGGGTGGTGGGTCACTCATTTGTTTCCCGGATGAATTTGTGGTGGAAGCAGGAAGGTAACAGGCAGAGAGGCTGGCCGGCCAAAATTTCCGTCTGATGTTGGGGTCGCCCGGGGATGAGGTGGGACCAACTTCCAGCGGCGGTCGCGAAGTTACAGGCACCCAGACGTGTTGATAATTCATCTGAGTGGGAAAGACTTAGCCTGGCGGGGGAGGAAAGAGCTACTCATCGCCATCCGGACGGACCTAACAGAAGCGGCGCAGTGCTTCGGGAGCACCACCATCATGTGGTCCGAACTGATTAGCAGGCTGGCATGACGAGGGGCAGAGTTTCATAAGGCGGTCGAGTACTCAAAAAGGAAACTGAATACCGCTATAAGCAAATTCTGCAAGACCAACGGCTTGGAGAGCATCAGGCATGGCTTCATCCACCCAGGCCTCCCGTAGCTCTACAGTCTGGACTGGGTTCACCTGTCAGAGGAAGGGATGCGTGTATTCTGGAACAACCTGTGGGGTGCGATGGTTTTAGCTGGCTGCAACTAACAAAAAGACGAGGATAAAAAATGGGCAGCGGGGAGCCCCCTGAAGACATGAGCCTCCCTGGCGGCATGGGGGATAAGAAGGGAACATTTGGTTGGTTATGGAGGCACACCGACAGGGCGGTGTGTAGAAGGAGGGCCGCTCACTTGGGGAAGCCTTACGGCAGGGTGAGTAGGCCTGACAAAAGGGGATAGCAAACGGAGACGGCGCTCGCAGCCCAGACCCGCCAGACGGCAGGGAACAAAAGAGACTAGCAAGGTAGCAAGTTGGGGCCTAACTCCGGGGAGAGGCTACCCCCACACGCAGAGGGGCGTGGAAACCAACAGAACAATCTATGAACTGTCAGGGTGATTTACAACTCTGATATGCAAATGAGCTATGACAAGCAAGTGATTTATGACCAACAAATGATTTATGGCTGAGGATTCAGGACGATCATGCAGAATGATTTATGATAACACATTGGTGACTGCTTGGGACATGATGATTTACGATACACCAATGATTTGTGACCCGTGATTTATGATGAGTAACAAATGATGTATGATAACTAATTGACAATGGTTTATGATGATGATTTATGGCCCTGGCAAAGAGTATGCCCAGGGGAATGTACCAATGTGTGGGTATGTGATAGGCAATAAACTGGGGCCAACAACAACCACAAAATTAAAACGAGTGTTAGCTGTGTTTGGTAATACATATATATGAGTGTGTGCCATCCTGGAATGGGCACAGTGCGGGCGTTATAGCAGAGGCCGCCCCCAAAGTGGGCCTCAAGGGCCGGTGCCATAACGGACGCGAGAGCCCTGCAAGGAGCCGGTTTGCGCCGCCTGGAAGCCCCCCTAAGCAAAGGGGGCGCTTTTTCGTGTGGAAAACTCGCACCTGAAAGGCACCAGGTTGCTGTGCCAATGGGGGGAGGGGGGGGCCAGGTGATGGTCCAAATCCCCTCAATCAGGGGCAGAAAGGAAGGGGGGGATATAAGGCGCCGCTCCCCATACTGCAGCTCACTACTGCATTGTGAAGGGTACATTTGGTTGGTTATGAAGGCACACCAACAGGGTGGTGTGTAGAAGGAGGGCCGCTCACTTGGGAATGACTTACGGCAGGGTGAGTAGGCCTGACAAAAGGGGGTAGTAAACGAAGACGGCGCTCACAGCCCAGATCCCGCCAGACGGCAGGGCACAAAAGAGACTAGCAAGGTAGGGGCCTAACTCCGGGGAGAGGCTACCCCCCACACGCAAAGGGGCGTGGAAACCAACAGAACAATCTACGAACTCTCAGGGTGATTTGAAACTCTATGATATGCAAATGAGCTATGACAAGCAAGTGATTTATGACCAACAAATGATTTCTGGCTGATTTATGACAATCATGCACAATGATTGATGACAACAAATTGGTGACTGCTTGTGACATAATGACTTACGATACACCAATGATTTATGACCCGTGATTTATGATGAGTAACATATGATGCATGAAAACCAATTGACAATGGTTTATGATGATGATTTATGACCCTGGCAAAGAGTATGCCCTGGGGAATGTACCAATATGTAGGTATGTAGTAGGTAATAAACTGAGGCCAACAACGACCACAAAATTACAACAAGTGTTGGCTGTGTTTGGTAATACATATATATAAGAGTGCGTGCCATCCTGGAATGGGCACAGTGCGGGCGTTATATAAAAATATATACAGACTACTTTGCCTTTTGGCACAATTACTGATAAGACTCGTGCACTTACCACAAGTATAAAGTAGAGATTCACGTTGAACACGAAACTGAAAAAGCACTTTCCGCATAACTCCTGGCTTTTGACTAACTTCTCGGCAAGTCAATATGCTAACGCTAGATCTCGGACAGCCCTGACCTGTGATGGCAGCAGCACTCGATAGATAGAGACACACTCTAGGTGTAAGAGGCCACACGTGGTTATTGTGCTTCTTGAATAACGTTTATGGTCTTGCCCTGGGATGCTGGTGAAATAGGAGTAAGAATGTACTCCGAGTAGCAACAAGAGGCATTGTGTAGGGTAGGCACACACAGCTGTATGGATACATGGCATTGTGCTTACCACTTCAGGCAGCAACGTAACATTTACTTTTCAATTTTCACAGGCGTAAATCAAGACACTAGATTTTTTGAGACAGCAAGAAAGGGTGAAGGTGTATGTCAAAAACACGCTAAAGATAAAGGGCATCGTTTATATCGAGGTACTCTGATGGAGGAGGGTTGACATATTTAACTTCCTGAGAAGTACAAAGCGTTAGAGCAAGGGAGCTGGAATACTAGGTCAGGAGAAGCTCAGGAGTGACAAATGATGGCTCTTAGAAAGAGTAGTAAGTACATGAAACCAGTGTCATCAGGGTTTGAAGGAAAAAGGTTAAAGGGAGCATCAGTGAAGGATCTCACAATAGATCTCAAAACTCAAGATGACTCCTCAAACAAAGGAACATTCTAGAATGTCGATTGTGAGAGATGCACGACTGGGCAAAGAGATCTATTGTGTCTGCACATTAGATGGCCCCTTTAAAGGCGCAACGGCAGTGAGGAAGATGAAGGAATCCACTTATAACTCGCTTCTGGTCCCGCGGCCTAAAGGTTTCTGGTCTGCCATATTATATCTTTCCTGCCTTGTAGTCGGGGTTTTCTCACCTTATTTGCTTCCACGTACATGGCGGGAGCACTCTCTCTCCACTATTTTTTACCTTTTCGGTTTAAGAAGTGCTGTTTGTTTTTGGGAAATGTAAACTCAATGTCTGTGACGCACAGATAGTTCTCTTCTGCCACAGCTTGGCAATCCTGGAGACAATGTAACACATTTAACGTGATATCGGAGGGCCTAGAAGGTGGGGACTATGATATAGGCAGGGGGCCTTGAGCTTGACCAGCATGGCATTTGCCAACTTTTGTTGGTCGCCCTGTTACCACCTGGCGCTAAAAGACTTGCTGCCATAGACTTGGAAGATTAAATAGCCAACAATATTAATGAATTTGTTTTAAACATGGAACTCTTGCAAAACAAAGCATTTTATTTAAGTGGTGTTTGGTGGCTATTTTCTGTTTTTATTTACTACATCTCCATTTTTCACTGTTTGGATAAAGTAAAGCTCACCGTGCTTTAAGAAAAACAGCGATAAAGTAAAGTGTGGTTGTTAGAACTGGGGGTCTCTAGTTGGCAGAGGTAGGTACCTTTGTCCAAATAGGGACCCTTGCTTCTAGTCAGGGTAAGGGGGTACACTCCTGAAACAACCCGTGCTCACCCTCTTGGTAGCTTGGCACGAGCAGACAGGCTTAGTTCAGAGGCAGTGTGTAAAGCATTTGTGAACACATACAGTAATCCAGTGACAACACTACAAATGGACACCACACCGGTTGTATTATAAAAATAAGTATCTTTTATATAGATTGACCACAAGACCATAAACGACAAAAATAATCCACAATACTGTACTTTAAAGATGTTAGAATTAGCTTGAGTCTCTTTAAATGAAAATGCGACACTTTGAGTTCAATGTACCTTAAGATGCGTAACGCAGAGCAACGAAAAGTGTTGCAGGGAAGGTGATGCGGTAGTCCCTTACACGCAAGGACGGTGATGCATTGAAGATCTGGTGCAAAAGAAACAAAGTGGCGTCTTCTTGAGGTTGCGACAACGAAGAGGTGATGCGTGCACGCCCGACGGCCGTGCGGCGATTGCGATGAGTCTTTGGAGCCGCGACAGGCCCTGCGACACGCTTCCCTGGCGATGCGACGGCGTCTGATGCGAGGTCGACGATCTTCTCCTGGGATGCGGGCGCGCCTCGTGTTGCGATGCGTCGGCGTCTGATGCGAGGTCGATGCTCTGCCCCAGGGATGCGACGGCGTCTGATGCGACGGCGACACTCTTCTCCGGTGCTGCGAGGCGCTTCGAAGGATGCGGCGCGCTTCTTCGAGGATGCGCCGGCGTCTGATGCGACGGCGACACTCTTCTCCGGCGATGCGAGACTCAGCGGCTGCGGCGACACGCTTCTTCGTGTTGAGTCGCGCTTCCAGCTCCCAGAGACACGCAAGTGTGTCAGAAGGTCCAAATTCCCAGCAAGGGAATACAGGGGGAGCTGGTGGGTGAAGTCTGTTGTCCCTGAGACTTCAGCAGGAGGCAAGCTCTAAAATCAAGCCCTTGGAGATCCTTCACAAGTTGATGAAAGTACACACAAAGTTCCCTTCTCCTTTCTTTGGCAGTCAGGCAACCACTGCAGGCAGATCCCTCTCAGCTTAGGGATAGTCTTCTCCTCAGTTTCTTCTTGGTTCCACTCCTCAGCAAAGGTTTCTTCTTGTTTCCCAAAAGTGATCTAATTTCCTAGGGGTCTGGGTCCCCTTTTTATACACCTTTTCTCTTTGTTCTCTGGAGGCAGAGAGGCCTTTGCCTAGTCCAAAACCAGTTCTGGTCAGTCCTGGAGCACTTTGTTTACAGGACTCCTTCTCTCCTTTCAGAAAGTGGGGCAGAGTGCTCAGCCGCCCAGCAGGAGGTGGAGCCAGCATTGTGGAAGGCAGGCACAGCCCTATTCAGACCCAGGTGCAACTCCTCCCTCCACTCTGGATGCAGATCTCTCTATTCAGCCCTGTGCTGACTCACCCTGTCTCCTGTAGCCACCCCCAGCCCCTGTCACTCAAACTCCAGACAAGGAATACACAACCTAGCAGAGGCAGGCTTGGATAGTTAGGCAAGAAAATACCTACTTTCTAAAAGTGGTATTTTCAAACACAGAATGTTAAAACCAACTTCACTAAAAGATGTATTTTATCATCCTGAGTTCAGGCATACTAAATTCGTTTTTCTACCATGTTCCCTGGGTCAGTTAGGATTATAAGGTGTAATAATCAAACTGCCCATTCTGGCCTATGGGGAGCAGGTAGCCTTGTAATAGTGAAAAACGAAAATGGCTGTAATTCACTATTAGGACATGCCACACACACCAGGGCATGTCCTACCTTATACTTACAATGCACCCTGCCCTAGGGCCTACTTTAGGGGTGACCAACATGCAGTAAAGGGAAGGTTTAGGGCCTGGTAAGTGGGTGTACTCACCAAGTCGACATGGCAGCCCTAGGCTGCACACAGGCTCTGCAATGGCAGGCCTGAGACACATTTTACAAGCTGCTTCTGTGGGTGGCACAACCAGTGCTGCAAGCCCACCAGCAGCATTGGATTTACAAGCCCTGGGCACACTCAGTGCACTGTACTAGGGACTGACAAGTAAACCAATCATCCAATCATGGAGTCACTAATACATACATCAATTTACAATAGGGAGCACTTGCACTGTGGCACTGAATAGCAGTGGCACAGTGCCCAAAGCATCTAAACCAGCAAAAACAGATCAATAACATTGGAGGCATCATCAAAACATGGAAGGGAGACCCACGCCAAGGATGCCAGGTCTAACACGTGTCCCCTCCAGCTGAAATGTGGGGAGAACTACCCTACCTCTAGGGAGTCCTCTTCACTAAGGCGGAAAAATCTGGACAGACCATCAGCATTGGCGTGTTCTGTACCAGGGCGGTGTTCCACCGTGAAGTCCATCCCCTGTAGGGAAATGGACCACCTCAACAGCTTTGGATTCTCACCCCTCATCTGCATTAACCATCTGAGGGGCCTGTGGTCGGTCTGAACCCGGAAGTGAGTCCCAAACAGGTATGGTCTCAGCTTCTTCAGTGCCCAGACCACAGCAAATGCCTCACGCTCAATAGCACTCCACCTCTGTTCCCGTGGAAGTAACCTCCTGCTAAGGAAGGCTACAGGTTGGTCTAGGCCCTCCTCATTCATCTGTGACAAAACAGCCCCCACACCATGCTCTGAAGCGTCTGTCTGAACGATAAACTCTTTGGAGAAGTTGGGGGCCAGGAGCACGGGCGCCGTGCACATGGCTGTCTTCAAGGTGTCAAAAGCTTGTTGACAGGTGTCAGTCCAAATCACTCTCTTGGGCTGCTTCCTGGAAGTCAGCTCGGTCAAGGGTGCAACCATGCTGCCATACCCCTTGACAAATCTCCTGTAATACCCGGTGAGTCCTAGGAAGGCTCTCACCGCTGTCTGGGTCTTGGGGGCTCCCAAGCCAGAATGGTATCTATCTTGGGCTGTAGGGGCGCCACCTGGCCGCTCCCAACCTGGTGTCCCAAGTACACCACGGAACCCTGCCCGATCTGGCACTTACTCGCCTTGATCGTGAGGCCTGCCCTCCGCAGAGCCATCAACACTTCCCAGAGGTGGCGCAGATGTTCTTCCCAACTGGCGCTGAACACTGCGATGTCATCCAGGTAGGCGGCACTGAAGTCCTCCAGTCCAACCAACACCTGGTTGACCAACCTCTGAAAGGTGGCAGGGGCATTCTTCATCCCAAAGGGCATCACCCGGAATTGGTAGTGCCCATCTGGTGTGGAGAATGCTGACCTCTCCTTTGCCCCATCAGTCAAGGCGATCTGCCAGTACCCAGACGTTAAGTCAAACGTACTGAGGTACCGGGCAGCCCCTAACCGATCTATGAGCTCATCAGCTCTGGGGATGGGGTGTGCGTCAGTCCTGGTGACGGAATTGAGTCCTCGGTAGTCCACACAGAACCGGAGTTCGGGTGTGGCACCAGGCGCGGCAGCCTTTGGGACCAAGACCACTGGGCTGGCCCAAGGGCTGTGAGAGGACTCAATTACCCCCAATGCAAACATCTTGGAGACCTCCTCCTTGATGCAAGCTCTCACCCTGTCAGTCACCCTGTAAGCCTTGTGCTTGACAGGAAGACTGTCCCCAGTGTCCACATCATGGACGCACCAGTCAGTGACACTAGGAACCAGGGAGAACAGGTCAGGAAACTGCCCCAACAGTTGGCGACAGTCACCTTGCTGCTCAGGTGTCAGGGAGGTAGAGAGGTTCACACCCTCCACTGATCCATCTTGCTCTTGGGCTGACAGGAGGTCAGGAAGAGGCTCGGTCTCCTCCTCCATCCCAGCATCTGTAGCCAAGAGCATGCCCACTTGGGACCTCTCCAAGTGGGGCTTCAGGCGGTTGACGTGCAGGACCCGCAAGGGGTTCCTGGGAGACCGCATGTCCACCAAGTAGGTAACAGGACTCTTGCGCTCCACCACCTCAAAGGGTCCGGTCCACTTATCCTGCAGTCCACAGGGCTCCACTGGGGCCATGACCCACACTTTCTGACCAGGTTGAAGCTCCACCAGAGTGGCATTCTGGTCGTACCACCGCTTCATTTCCTCCTGGCTGGCTTCCAGATTTGCCTCAGCAAGTTGCCTGAAACGCCTAGTTTGGTTCCTGAAGGCCAGCATGTAGCTATATACATCCTGGGGAGGTTTCCTGGGAGATTGCTCCCAGCCTTCCTTGACCAAACTCAGAGGTCCTCTCACTGGGTGACCATACAGGAGCTCAAAGGGGCTGAACCCTAGAGACTTCTGTGGCACCTCACGGTATGCAAAAAGAAGGCATGGCAAGAGGACGTCCCACTTACGCCTCATGGGTTCTTCCAGACCCATAATCATGCCCTTCAGGGTCCGGTTGAATCTCTCAACCAACCCATTTCCTTGGGGGTGGTAAGGAGTGGTGAACTTGTATGTTACACCGCACTCCTGCCACAGGGACTTCATATACTTGGATATAAAGTTAGTACCTCTGTCAGACACCACCTCTTGAGGGAACCCCACACGGGAGAAAATTCCCATCAGTGCCCGTCCCACCACGGGGGCCGTCACTGTCCTCAGAGGGATGGCTTCAGGGTACCGGGTGGCATGGTCCACCAAGACCAGGATGAACCTGTTGCCCATGGCTGTCTTGGGGTCCAGTGGCCCCACAATGTCAATCCCCACCCGTTCAAAGGGGGTGCTGACTACAGGGAATGGCTGGAGAGGAGCCTTCTGCTTCCTCCCACTCTTTCCACTTGCCTGGCAAGTCTGACATGTCCTGCAGTGAGTGTCTGAACTCCTGCGCATTTGGGGCCAATAAAAGTGGGTGACAAGCCTCTCAAAGGTCTTGTCTTGCCCCAAATGTCCTGCCAATGGAACATCATGAGCCAGCCCCAGTAGGAAGGCTCTGAAGCGCTGGGGTACCACCAGCACACGGGCTGACCCAGGCTCAGCAACCTTGGGCTCAGTATACAGGAGACCATTCTCCCAGTAGATCCAATGTGATCCAGACTGATCACCTGCTGCCTGGTCTGTGGCCTGTTGCCTCAGACCCACGAGAGAAGGGCACTTATTCTGCTCCTCGCAGAACTCCTCCCTGGAGGGTCCTCCATCTTGCTGCCAATGGGTCAGCTCAGGCAGGTCCCCCAGTTCAGCTACCTGTTCCCCTGTAGGCTCCAGGGCATCCCCCTCAGGGTCCGCCTCCTCCTGGACCATGGGAACTTCGGGGGCCGGTTTCCCGCGCCCCCTGCCTCTTCTCTCTCCGGCAGGCACCTGGGCCTCCCTCTCAGGCTCCAGGTCCTCTTGAACACCTCTGGCTGCCATGGACCGGGTGGTCACACACGCCCAATCCGGCAAGCCCAACATCTCCAAATGAGCACTCCGCTCCACCTTAGCCCAAGGGGAGCTCTCCAAATCGTTCCCTAACAAACAGTCAACAGGCATGGCTGGCCTCACAGCTACTTGAAGAGTACCAGAGACCCCCCCACTCAAAGGGAACCTGAGCCACCTTGCAGTGGCTCTCTGTGTTGTCAGCGGCAACAACTGGATAGAATGCATCAGGGACCACCTGCTCTTTAGACACCAGGTGACACTTGACAGCTGTCACACTGGCTCCTGTGTCTCTCAGAGCCTCCACCCTATGGCCATTGATGGTCACCCACTGCCTGTACTTCTTAGTGTTCTCAGGCAGTTGGGTCCTAGGGACCATCTCAGAGTCTCCTAAAGAGACAAGGGACAATACTACGGGATCCCACCCACCTTGGGCACCCATCTCCTCCCCCAGGGCTACACTAGCCAACTGCCGGGGGACTGCACCAGGGGGTGCTGGCTTTCCAAACAAAGAGCACTGGGGATCATTGGCCCTGTGGCCTAGGGTGCCACACTTGTAGCACACCAGGGGTCCCCTATGAACAGGTGGACCTGTCGGGGCCCCGTGCTTATTCTCAGGGGGAGGCTGGGAACCTTTCCCTTGGTTCCCTTGGGGTTTACTTTGGGGCCCTTTCTGGAACTCCCTCTGTTTACCCTTGTCCCCCCACTCCTCTGCTGGGGACCCTGCCCACCCTTGGCGGAGTCTCCCACGTGACCCTTGTGGACCCGGGTGCTCACCCAGCGGTCCGCCTCCTCAGCAAGCTGCCTAGGGTTAGTCAGCCTACTGTCAATCAGGTGCTGGCGTAGCTCAGGAAAACAATTACTGGACAAGTGCTCCCATGCAATCAAATCAAAGAGCGCCTGAAAATCATTTGCTTTGCTACCCTTTACCCAACCATCCAAGGCTCTGCAAAAGAAAGTCACATATTCAACCCAGGTACTGCCTTCAATCTTCTTACAGTTCCTGAACCTCTGCCTATAGAGTTCAGGAGTCAACCCATACCTGGTCATCAATGCATTCTTCATGTGGCTGTAGGAATTATAGACTTCAGAGGGCAAGTCCAACAAAGTATCCCGCCCCTCACTAAGGAACCGACCCCACAACCCCGCTCCCCAATCCTTCTCAGGGACCCGGTGGGAAGTCATGGCTACCTCATAGGCCTTGAACCATTGCCCAATATCATCATTTTTAAAAAACTCCTTAACCACATCTTTAGGAATATACACCCTAGCCTCAACAGGCATTGACGGTGCGCTGCCACCAGAGGGAGTAATCTCTAAGCTCCTAGCTTTCAAATCCAACTCCCTCAAACTTTTCTCATGCTCAAGCTGCATTCTCTTTTCTTCCAGGGCCAACTTCCTAATTTCTAACTGCCCACTCATTTTTGCCAGCTCCAACTCATGCATCCTATTCTTTTGTCTGTCCTCCAGCTCTTCTGGGGACAGACCTCTGGCAGAAACACTGCTACCCACGGGGGAAGATGCTCTCCTCTCCCCTGGACCCACTGGCCCATCCAGTTGCTCATCTGCATTGTCAGCCCCCTCCTCATTCTCAGGGGTCTTCCTTGCTTCAACCCAGGCCCTCAGCGCCTTTTGGAAATCATCCTTCTTGGAGATTCCGGTCATAGAAACTTTGAACTTCCTGCAGAAGTGCTTGAGCTGGTTAACGGTGTAGCATTCCAGTTTCTCCTCCTCCCAATCATTATCAACAGATACTATGGATGCTGCTGTATCCATGGTGATTAAACTTGGCAGTTTTTAGCAAAAATAGAAAGTCCCAAAAAAGAATATCTACCAAAAGTATGTGGTTGCGTTATGGTCTGCACTCACTAGGTAGTGTTCACCAATCACTGTACATGAGTCACAAATGCAAGTCCAGAATCCCCACCGCTGACCACCAATGTTAGAACTGGGGGTCTCTAGTTGGCAGAGGTAGGTACCTTTGTCCAAATAGGGACCCTTGCTTCTAGTCAGGGTAAGGGGTACACTCCTGAAACAACCCCTGCTCACCCTCTTGGTAGCTTGGCACGAGCAGACAGGCTTAGTTCAGAGGCAGTGTGTAAAGCATTTGTGAACACATACAGTAATCCAGTGACAACACTACAAATGGACACCACACAGGTTGTATTATAAAAATAAGTATCTTTTATATAGATTTACCACAAGACCATAAACAACAAAAATAATCCACAATACTGTACTTTAAAGATGTTAGAATTAGCTTGAGTCTCTTTAAATGAAAATGCGACACTTTGAGTTCAATGTACCTTAAGATGCGTAACGCAGGGCAACGAAAAGTGTTGCAGGGAAGGTGATGCGGTAGTCCCTTACACGCAAGGACGGTGATGCGTTGAAGATCTGGTGCAAAAGAAACAAAGTGGCGTCTTCTTGAGGTTGCGACAACGAAGAGGTGATGCGTGCACGCCCGACGGCCGTGCGGCGATTGCGATGAGTCTTTGGAGCCGCGACAGGCCCTGCGACACGCTTCCCTGGCAATGCGACGGCGTCTGATGCGAGGTCGACTATCTTCTCCTGGGATGCGGGGCGCACCTCGTGTTGCGATGCGTCGGCATCTGATGCGAGGTCGATGCTCTGCCCCGGGGATGCGACGGCGTCTGATGCGACGGCGGCACTCTTCTCCGGTGCTGCGAGGCGCTTCGAAGGATGCGGCGCGCTTCTTCGGGGATGCGCCGGCGTCTGATGCGACGGCGACACTCTTCTCCGGCGATGCGAGACTCAGCGGCTGCGGCGACACGCTTCTTCGTGTTGAGTCGCGCTTCCAGCTCCCAGAGACACGCAAGTGTGTCAGAAGGTCCAAATTCCCAGCAAGGGAATACAGGGGGAGCTGGTGGGTGAAGTCTGTTGTCCCTGAGACTTCAGCAGGAGGCAAGCTCTAAAATCAAGCCCTTGGAGATCCTTCACAAGTTGATGAAAGTACACACAAAGTTCCCTTCTCCTTTCTTTGGCAGTCAGGCAACCACTGCAGGCAGATCCCTCTCAGTTTAGGGATAGTCTTCTCCTCAGTTTCTTCTTGGTTCCGCTCCTCAGCAAAGGTTTCTTCTTGTTTCCCAAAAGTGATCTAATTTCCTAGGGGTCTGGGTCCCCTTTTTATACACCTTTTCTCTTTGTTCTCTGGAGGCAGAGAGGCCTTTGCCTAGTCCAAAACCAGTTCTGGTCAGTCCTGGAGCACTTTGTTTACAGGACTCCTTCTCTCCTTTCAGAAAGTGGGGCAGAGTGCTCAGCCGCCCAGCAGGAGGTGGAGCCAGCATTGTGGAAGGCAGGCACAGCCCTATTCAGACCCAGGTGCAACTCCTCCCTCCACTCTGGATGCAGATCTCTCTATTCAGCCCTGTGCTGACTCACCCTGTCTCCTGTAGCCACCCCCAGCCCCTGTCACTCAAACTCCAGACAAGGAATACACAACCTAGCAGAGGCAGGCTTGGATAGTTAGGCAAGAAAATACCTACTTTCTAAAAGTGGTATTTTCAAACACAGAATGTTAAAACCAACTTCACTAAAAGATGTATTTTATCATCCTGAGTTCAGGCATACTAAATTCGTTTTTCTACCATGTTCCCTGGGTCAGTTAGGATTATAAGGTGTAATAATCAAACTGCCCATTCTGGCCTATGGGGAGCAGGTAGCCTTGCAATAGTGAAAAACGAAAATGGCTGTAATTCACTATTAGGACATGCCACACACACCAGGGCATGTCCTACCTTATACTTACAATGCGCCCTGCCCTAGGGCCTACTTTAGGGGTGACCAACATGCAGTAAAGGGAAGGTTTAGGGCCTGGTAAGTGGATGTACTCACCAAGTCGACATGGCAGCCCTAGGCTGCACACAGGCTCTGCAATGGCAGGCCTGAGACACATTTTACAAGCTGCTTCTGTGGGTGGCACAACCAGTGCTGCAAGCCCACCAGCAGCATTGGATTTACAAGCCCTGGGCACACTCAGTGCACTGTACTAGGGATTGACAAGTAAACCAATCATCCAATCATGGAGTCACTAATACATACATCAATTTACAATAGGGAGCACTTGCACTGTGGCACTGAATAGCAGTGGCACAGTGCCCAAAGCATCTAAACCAGCAAAAACAGATCAATAACATTGGAGGCATCATCAAACATGGAAGGGAGACCCACGCCAAGGATGCCAGGTCTAACAGTGGTGCTCTGCTGAATCTAACGAGAATGGGAAACATTTACACAGATAGTGGATTTCTTGAAAATCTAGCATGACTCAGTCCCTGGTTGAGCTTCATCGGACTCTATTAGAATGTTACAGGTGAAGGTAGAATTTGGCAGGATTGACTTAGCTCTTCACCCCTCAGAGGTTGTATACCTCAAACTCAGTTGTTAATATGCCCCAGCAGCCTTTGTTCACTTTACATGAAGAAAAAAATACTCACATCTTGAAACATTATAATGAATAGGCAGGAATATTTTATTGCGCACGCGCACATGCACGCCTAAAAAAGTAGTACATTTCAAATCTCTGGAGTTTATGGATTTCGCTGGTAACATGGGTTTCACAAAGCAAACAAAATGGTTTTCTAGCAAGAATTATAATAAAGCATGCAACTCAAGGCGTCCTGTGTATAACCTATGTATTAGGTTGTAAATTCGTTCATGGCTGAGAAGAACATAATATCCAAGATTTATTAATTTTTTCTCTTAAGCAAAATGGAATAAAATGGGGTATCAATGGCGCGCGTAAGGGCACCACGTGCCCTCAATGCAAGCATGGAAAATGGTATGGAAGTATGGAAACAGCTATAATTGGGAGCTGTGGGCCCCTCACGACCATGGACCCCGGTGTCACTGTGCTTGCTGCACTATTGAGGGCTAAACCTCTGGTAGTCTTCGGTGTAGGTAAACAGACAGGTTTTTGAAAGGGCACCCCTTTCCCACAGGAAGCATATTGGTACTGCAGAAGGAGTCATTAGATATGTAATGAATTTGCGCCCTCTCTTGCACTTGACAAAATCTGAAAGATATCATTTCCCGATTTGGATGAGAGTTCGGCCACATTCGAATGACGCAATCCCTATGTCCACGTGCATTCTTCATAAAGTGTATATTAGAATATGTACGCATGTGTGCCAAAGGGTCTCTTTTTTTGGGGAGGGGTGGAAGGGGGGTGCAGAATGGCCATCAGCCAGGAGTTGCAATACTTCTAGGATGCCGCTGCGGGGCGGAGGGACAGACATAAAAATAGCTGACGTGTGGCCTTTGAACTGTGACTGTTGCCATATATAATGAAGAAGTGATCTGCGTCATACATTATTCTGTGCATTCACCAGTGCACAGAGCAGGAGCGACCCCGGTCTAAGGCCCTGTTAGAACTGGGGGTCTCCAGTTGGCAATGGTTTGCACCTTTGTCCAAATAGGGACCCCTGCTTCTAGTCAGGATAAGGGGGATACACTCCTAAAATAACCCCTGCTCACCCCCTGGTAGCTTGGCACGAGCAGACAGGCTTATCTCAGAGGCAGTGTGTAAAGCATTTGTGACCACATACAGTAATACAGTGAAAACACTACAGATGGACACCACACAGGTCGTTTATGTAAAAATAAGTAATTTTTATATAGACTTATCACAAGACCCAATAGCAAAAATCCACAATACAGTACTCAAAAATAGACTTAAAATGATAGAGACAGTTCACGTTATCTTCAAAAATAGGATAGTCAATCAAATAAAGCTTGTAGCAACAAATAACTCCACTTGGAGTTATCACGACGTCGTGACCGGTGGAAATCCCAAAGTACGGCGCCAACCGCGAGGTGCGCGGCATCGGGCCCGGAGTCGAGCAGACCCACAAAGAACAGTACCTGGAATTCGATGAAAACAAAGACGGTGCACGGCGTCGGGGAGGTGATGCTTCATTGGCGCCGGCGGCGTCGGTTCCTTACGACCCCAGGGGAGGTGATGTCTCGGTTCCTTACTGCAGCGCAGGGGAGGTGAGGCGTCGGTTCCTTACTGTGTCGGGGAGGTGACGTCACGGATGGCGGCGAGGCGGCGGTTCCTTACGATGGTGCGGCGTCGATGGATTCGGGGGTGACCCACGTCGAGGATCGGCTCCGCGATGATGAAGCCCTGGCGTCGGTGAAGTCGGGGCTGCGGTGCGAGTCGGGACGGTGCGTCGTGAGCGTCACGAGCGGTGTCCTCGGCTCCGGTGCAGGCAGCGGCCTCGATGACGGCTTCGGAGTCGATGTCGCACGGCGTCGGCAGGCGATGGGCCTACGGTGCAAGTCGGGGCGGTGCGTCGTGCTCTTCACGAGCGGTGCCCACGGCTTCGGTGCAGGTTACGGCGTCGCTCGCCGGCGTCGGTTTTGCAATTTCCCTCTGTTAGCAGCTAAAACAGCAGTTCCAGATGCAGGCAAACAGAAGGGGTGAAGTCTTTGTGTCCCTGTGACTTCAGGCAGGAGGCAAGCTCAGTTCAAGCCCTTGGAGATTCCCTTCTTCAAGATGACAAAGCACAGCAAAGTCTTTTCTCCTGTCCTTGGCAGAAAGCAACCACTGCAGGCCAACCCCAATCAGCAAAACAGCACAGGGGCAGTACTCCTCCTTCAGCTTCTCCGGTTCTTCTCCTTGGGAACAGGTTTCTTGATTTCCCAGAAGTGATCTAATTTCCTAGGGGTCTGGGTCCCCTTTTTATACACCTTTTCCCTTTGTTCTCTGAAGGCAGAGAGGCCTTTGCTTAGTCCAAACCAGTTCTGGTCAGTCCTGGAGCACTTTGTTTTTCTGACTCCTTCTTTCCTTTGAGAGTGAGGGGCAGAGCCATCAGACGCCCGGCAGGAGGTGGAGCCAGCATTGTGGAAGGCAGGCACAGCCCTATTCAGACCCAGGTGCAACTCCTCCCACCCATCCTCCTTCAGGCAGACCTATTCAGCCTTGTGCTGACTCACCCTGCCTCCTGGAATCCCCCAGCCCCTGTCACTCACAAACCCAGACACACAATACACAACCTGAGCAGAGGCAGCTGGATGGTTTAGGCAAGAAAATACCTACTTTCTAAAAGTGGTATTTTCAAACAAAGAATGTTAAAACCAACTTCACTAAAAGATGTATTTTATCATCCTGAGTTCAGGCATACTAAATTCGTTTTTCTACCATGTTCCCTGGGTCAGTTAGGATTATAAGGTGTAATAATCAAACTGCCCATTCTGGCCTATGGAGAACAGGTAGCCTTGCAATAGTGAAAAACGAAAATGGCTGTAATTCACTATTAGGACAGGCCACACACACCAGGGCATGTCCTACCTTATACTTACAATGCACCCTGCCCTAGGGCCTACTTTAGGGGTGACCAACATGCAGTAAAGGGAAGGTTTAGGGACTGGTGAGTGGGTGTACTCACCAAGTCGACATGGCAGCCCTAGGCTGCACACAGGCTCTGCGATGGCAGGCCTGAGACACACTTTACAGGCTGCTTCTGTGGGTGGCACAACCAGTGCTGCAAGCCCACCAGCAGCATTGGATTTACAAGCCCTGGGCACACTCAGTGCACTGTACTAGGGACTGACAAGTAAACCAATCATCCAATCATGGAGTCACTAATCCATACATCAATTTACAGTAGGGAGCACTTGCACTGTGGCACTGAACAGCAGTGGCACAGTGCCCAAAAGCATCTAAAACCAGCAAAACATAAGAGGCAACAGCAAAAAAAGGGAAGGGAGACCCACGCCAATGGTGCCAAGTCTAACAGGCCCTAATGTCAGAACCTTTTTAAGCAGCTTATTTCACTAATGATGCCTTCTAAAAGCTGTAAATACCTGGATGCTCGGCCCGTTGAAGACAGCCAGATGACCTTATGTTGTCATTTATTCGACTGAAGTCGTTTTGCTGCAGGGCAGTACGTGTAACATTAAAAATAATTTTGTTTATCGCTGTGATAAAAAAGATGACATCACCACACACTGTGTGCGGCTTTCTAAAGATCTAAAGTTGTTCTGCTGTTTAAGCCTGGGCGTAGTTCGCGAAGTAGCGCTACGCGAAGCTACGCAAAGTGCAGTTCGCACTACGCGAGCTACGCGTAACACTACGCGAACTGCGTAGTGCACTGTTCGCAATGATTGCACAGTGCCGGATGCTTGTCCGCACTGTGCAATCATTGAAAACGGCATCTTGCACAGTGCGAGCTGTCTTTTACTGCCGCTCGAGTAGATTTTTACTCGAGCGGCAGCTTCTCAACGCGGACTGGTAGTTTCTCATCGCGAGCAGTCGCGAGCATACGCGACTCACTCGCAATGAGAAAACCTGACCTCCCCGCGTTGAGAATCTCGCCGGGAGGTTTATTTTCCACGCTCGCGATCGGCAACTTGATGTTGCTGATCGCGAACGAGGAAAAAGTCTCGCCGGAGGATGTCATTTGCTTGCTCGCGGTCGCCAACTTGACGTTGAGGACCGCGAGCAAGCAAAAAATGACCGCTGCACTAGGCTACGCGTGTTTGCACTGTGCTACGTGCAATTCGCGTTGTGCGAAGTAGCGCAAACTTCGCAAACTACGCGAGCGTAGCGTAGTGCTTTGCCCAGGGTTACTGCTGTTACAGGACACTTGGTAAACCGGTGATGGCTCCTATGATCACCAGCATTGACAAAGCCAATCGGTCTGGCGTTAACTGCTAGCCATTTGGCTTTGACAATGCCTGTTTTGTTTTGACATAATATATATATATTTTTTATTAAACCTTATTGTTGGTAACATTGTGAATCAAACAAAAAATGTCTGAAAGCAAAAATATTTTTGGGTCTCCCATAAGCACACTTTGTAATTGTTTTCTAGAGGTCCCTGCAAATGACTGGAACTACTTTGTGAATGGATGGGCTCCTGGTGAGAGGGCAGAATGCTCATTCACAGAGAGCTGAGTCAGTGGCTGAAGGGCGGACTCATTGCCCCATGCTGTATGTTGTAAGAACAGAAGAAAGATGTGAATGACACAATATCAGACCAGTGGATGAAGACGGATTTTAGCAAAATCAAAAGGTGTTGGCTAATTCTAAACCTAAATAGAAATCTCTGTGCTGGGAAGACAGATGCCCCCATTTATTTGGGAGAGCAGCAAATATTTGAAATCTTAAACAGCGCACTATTGCCGGAGCGATTTCTGAGACTGTGTCTGAAGACACCAGAGATGCGCTGGTCAGTCTGTCGAGTGTCGGGATAAATAAAAAGCAATTGCAGAGAAATTCTGCAAGTGTAGCTCAGGCCTATGCGATAAGCTAACAGAACTGACAAATATATTTGTCTGGCTTTCAAATATTCAAATCACAATCGTCACACTGGGATAGACTGCCGAATGGCGCTCTGTGGCCATAACTGCATCTCCCCTCCATTCCTCTGGCTTCAACCAGGGATTCTGCACCAGAAACGTTATCTCTGCGACAGGAACGGCGTCACATTTGGAAGCGTAACCCTACTTAGAAAGTACTTCTTAAATAACCATGTTTCCTCTTTCTCTTTTGGTTATTTTCTGCTTTACTTATCTGTCTAAGAAAAGGTAAAAGGCTGAATCGAATTTGCCTGTGTTAATCCCATTGAACTGGGCTTGTTCAATGTTCACAGCTAATGTAGCGTCCTGTGAGTCATTTCTCCAATAAGCTGTATTGCAGAACACCTGACTTCAGATACCACCATACTCTCCCACAAACTGACTTGTCAAAAGCCGCCATACTTCGACCTGTCCACTTCCAGCTGTGGCCTGTGGTAACTGTGGGGGACGTGTTAAATTTGGAAAGGTTTACCTCTTGTGATAGAATGCACAACTCTAAGTGGAATATATGCTGTAAAATACACTGCTGGACCCATCTTCTTTCAAACTATTGTTCAGGTTGGAATCCCCACCCACCTTCAAGAATGTGGATTTGCCCTGCTTGCTGCAATTCAGGTCTGCCAATTTACCAGCTGTCACTGATCTTACTTAAGTGTATATTTGCACTCTTTTTGTTCCTAATTTTAAGACGTGTGTGGGGGGGGGGGGAATCTGTTCTGTGAGCTAGCAGCACAACACTCAAGACTCTAAGCTTAAAATCAAACCACCCATTTACATACACACTCTGCATCCCTCCATTCCAATTATACTAGGGATAGTGAAATCACTGAAGGCTTTGGTCACTCTCAAGGCAGGCAGTTGGCAGCACCTGTGGTGGAGGGTGGTGGTGTGAGTCACGGAAGTGGTTGGCACAAGTGAGTAGTGGTCTTCAGAGGAACATTTTGGGCTCAGCACTTTTTTGTATAAATTAAACACTGTTAATATAAATGGAAGCCAAGCTGGATCTGTGCATTGGTGTGCAGCACCTGACTTTCAGTTAATTAATCACAGGTCACAAACAAGATTTTGCACATAACCACGGAGCAACACTTGGTGAGCCTAATGTAAAATGTAATCTGCTGAAAAAATAGCATGAAAAAAAAGGAGTGGCTACAATAAAACTGAAAACATTTGTGACTTACAGGGCAAATGTAAGTGTAAACGGAGCAGGGGCAAGTGCCACGTCCAGCTAAAGTAGAGTTCAGCATTTTCAATTAGGTGGGGAACGGCGCTGGGGACTAGTAAGGATTTTTTAGGATTTAGGGAAGTGTAGCATTGGGGGCAGTTATGGGGTGGTAGGGTTCAGGGATTTGTAGTGTTAAAGGGTAGTTAGCGGCTTTTAGGGTTCATAGGAGTATAGTGTTAAAGGTATTAATGGCTTTTTATGGTTCAGGGAAGGGTAGCATTAACGGGTAGCAAGGGTTTTTAGGGTTCGGAGAAGGGTGGAGTTAAGGGGTAATGAGGGTAATTTTAGGTTTTAGGGAATGGTAGCGTTAAAGTGTGATCAGGCATCTTTTGGGTTCAGGGAAGGGTAGGTTAAGGGTTCATAATGGTCTTTTAGGGTTCCTGGAGGGGAAGCCTTAAGTGCTAGTGAGGGATTGGCAGAGTTCAGGGATTGTTAGCATTAAGGGGTAGGTAGGAGGTTTTAGGATTCTAGGAAGAGTAGCATTAAGGAGAAGCAAAGGCTTTTAGGATTCAGGAAAGGGCATCATTAAGAGTAGTTCGGAGTTTTAAGGGTTCATGGATGACAACCGTTACAGGGTACTAACTTGGTGATTAGGGCAGAGTTTGATAAAGAATGCATGTAATAAATAATACTTTTAAAATTGAACATTTTTGCAATTGATGTAGGTAATAACGAGGGACATAACATATTAACTCTATAATTTCCACCTGACTTTATTGTACTGGACATTTGAAAAGTAAACTTTCTTACATGCAACCGTGCCTCATCTGCACATGTGCTAATAATGACAGCACCTACTCATAACACAGTGAAATGTGTTTTTTATAGGATTAACATCCTGCTAGTGAGTGATGCCCCTTTTCTATCGTCACTCGTTCACAAAATTAGACTTCATTATGGGCCTTTTTTGTAGGAATGCTGCTTCGGGAGGAGTCTTTTAGGAGCATTTGCAGCACAGTACGTGCCTGCGCAAACCGTGTTCATTCACATCACCTGTTTGTGCTACTTCCCCATCTCTTTCCTTGGGTCATAATGTGATCCATTCACTTTTCCCTCAGGGACCTTAAACAAACCGTGAATTTCTTTATATTTCTAGCCTCAACCTTGGCTGTTGTTACCCACGTCCATATGTGACTTGCTATCCTTTGCAGATTTTTTCTTAGAATTCTGGGTCTTGTAGTCCTGGTTTTATTATGGGATAAATAAGACTACAAGTCCTAGAATAAAAAAAACTAAAAAAAAAACTGGAACTGGACTAATTAGTCACATGTGGGCTTGGCAGCTAGTGAGGGAGGAGCTATAAATTGGCCCTTTAGTTCCATACAGTTCTGTTTTTGTCTCTCTCCCGTGGAGATGGGTATCTCTTCTGTGCACGAAAATAGAAAGTAACCTCCTCCCTAGAGCTGAGAATATATTCATGATTGCCCCCCCCTTCCGCCACAAACTGTATTTGGGTACACTGTAGTGAAATGCAAGGCAGAGTGCTGGGAAGACCAATCCCCAATATTTGCAATAGTTTAGTTAACCACCTGACTGTATAGGAACTAAACACCGAATTTGAACATCACATAAAGTATTAAATGTGACCTATCTGCAATATGTACTTGTTATAAAAAAAAAACGCCTTTCCTCAACACTCTGCTATCGACATAGCATGCTTGAGACTGCCTAAATAAAGGGTAACCAATATGTATTTCTGATCCTCGCGAGCACAGAATAGGTATGACTATGCACGCTTTACTTTCCCAGGCTTGTGGTGACTCCACTCCTGTAGATTAAAAACGAAGCCTGGCTATAATTCAGAAGTGGATCCGTGCTTATGCCGCTTGCCGGCTGATTCAGCAGGCTATCAGCAGCTCGCAGTCTGGAGACGCTTGCATTTTTTATTATGATTACTCTGGCAAGACCTCGTGAAATGCAACTCAGCAGACTGAGAGCCAGAGGTAACAGGCATCTATTTTTGCTCGTCTTTTTTTCTGATTATTATACCTTTTTATAGATTTGTTGGGGGGCATGGGAGCGAGAGCTACTTATTGAAAGGCATTTTTTAAAAATATTCTCCTCCTATTCTAACACGTCTTATTATTATCAAAATACAATCTTCACCGGCTCAGATAGGGAATTGCGTTTCACCTTTTTGTTAGCTCGAGAAGGAGATTTGGGCTGAGACCGACCTCATGTGACCCGTTGGAACATTGCATTGAAATTGCATCTATATAGTGCTTGCTACCCCTGATAATCTTCTCAAGCGCATTAGCGGCTGCAGTAGCACGCTGCACCATAGTTGATGCTTTACAGGCAGAGTACTGGATCGTAATGTGGTCTAGGTGGAAGTTCTTTGGCGTTGTGTGTTGCGTGATGACCACAGTGTGGTGCTCCCTTCCTGTTGCATGTTGCTGCGCTTAAGCATGTAGAGATAGAATAGTTGAGCTTTACTTTAATGTTGTGTGTGGTGGGAAGGGTGTTGTCATAAGTGTAGCATCTGTGGGAAGTGTTTTAATGTTAAGCAGTATGAGTTGGAGGCAGCACTTCTCGTGTCTCTGTCCTTATGCCTAGAGTATAATGAAGACGATGACAGGTAGTTAGTTGTGCATGCAATTGGACGTGCCTTTTATATGGGTGGAAAAGGTTCTGGAGGAAGCAAGCTTAATCCATTCCACCAGTTATAATCTGGCATTCTACTATATCATACCTTGCTTGAGCTTTGTAGCAGGCCTAGATCTTGAAGATTTGTCCAGATTTTTGATGCGCATAAGGGGAGACCTGCTTATATTACTTAAAATACTAGAAAAATACTACTGTGAGCCCCATAATGTGCTTCTTTATGGTACGAAATGCGTAAACAATGTTGGGTCCATCTAGTCTAGCAGTGTTTTGTGTCCAGATAAAGTTGTCAATCGGATTAGGGCGTTTCTAAGACTGATTGACAAATGACCTAGCTCCAATAACTACAGTCCAGTCAGATCTGCTGGCCAGGACCCCTCTGAACAGTATCACAGTCAACCCCAGACTGGTGGAGAGATCAATCTCAGCAATTCAACCCCTTTTTCGTTTCCTCTTCTACGCCTGAAGCACACAATAAATATGGTGTTGCAAGACTGCCATGGGCTCAAATGCAAACAATGATAATTCTCCCAGATGCCCTGTGTTTGGGTAGCAAAACATCACCATAATAACAGCAGGCTCCTGTACATAGGAATAGTGTGTAAAAGAGCATATCTTGTTTTTCTGCAAAGTGAGCAGATGTTTGCACCCCCTCTTTGGTAATAGGAAGTTTGTGATCGCCCTTTGTGCCCAGACGTGGTTCCTGTCCTCACTGCCCCACTAGATTCAAGCTAGCCTGGCTGCTGAGGGGTGATACCTTGAAACCGGTCCCAGGATGCTTGTTTCTGGTCCAGGGAGGACCTGGCTGGGCAGTAAGGGCTGGACTGTTCCCATGAGGAGCAGGGTTAAGACTGATTTGCATTTGGCTTGGTCCAAACACGGGTGGCGTAGTGAGCAACATGTTTTAGGTTTATATGTTGTGCCAAGCGTCAAATGTCTGCAAGTGCATGCCTTCTTGCATGCAGATCAAAAAGTGGGCTCAGTTGTTGGCTATATGGTACCCTTGGGATTAGGAGATATAGAGTATGTATCAGGATAACCAACAGTGAACTACAAAAAGCTTTTGACGTCCATTGTGCCTATATTAAAAAAATTGGCACTTCTTGTTTTGACAATTCTTGTTTTGTTCTCTCATGGTTTTTGCAGCACTTTGCTGGTAGGGAAGCTGCTAGGCCCTTATCAATCGAAAAATAACTTACACAAACATATTTTTTTTGTCTTCAAAACTAGTGCATTACATAGTAGTCCCTGGCACTGAAGCATACATGCCAACATTTCGAAACAGGAAAGAGCGAGATAGTCAATCCCAAGCAGACATTGATTAAACATTGTGAGTCTCCTGCCTGAATTGGATCTGTTGGCATATTTTCTGAAGGGAACTACTTTCTGTATGGATGTGCTACTTGTGAAAGGGCAGCATATGGTAACTCACAGTGAAGTCAGTCAATGGATGAAGTGGGATGGCCCATTGCCTCATGATGCATGCTGCTATAACTGTTATAAATATAGTTTAAGTAAAATCAGAAGTTCTTGGCTAGCACCAGACATATAAAAGCCAATCGGTCTGGCGTTGCATGGACAGTTGCATAGAGACGGCCGCAAATGTAAATTGCTAAATAGAAAGGGTTGCATTTAAAGAAAAGGTTGTATAGATAAAGTGTTGGATAGATAGAGTTGCAAAGATATTTAGATAGGAGGATGGAAGAAAGGGTTGCAAAGATATACATAGGGTTGCAAAATGATAGGTTGTAGCTAAACAGGTAACTAGATAGATCTAGAGACAGGTAGATAGACAAAAAGGCAGGTTTATAGATTGACAGGTAGATAGAAATACAGACACGTAAACAAACGGGAAGATAGATAGACAGGTAGAAAGACAGTCTGGTAGATTGATAGAAAGACAAATATACAGGTAATTAGGTAGAGAGACAGATAGGGTTGCAAAGATAGAAAAGGAAATTGGAATAAACTCCACTGCTTCAATTAGTGATAAAAGTTAAATGTTTGTATAAGCATGTCATACAAGAGCACTGAAAGCAAAATAGAAAGTCATTCATGCAAGACATACAGACTAAATTGGTTTACAAGTATAACTGTAGTCCTCAATTAAAAGACATACAGGTATGCAATTATAAATGCATTTCATTTCATGTATACTAAAAAGAGGGCAATTTTTCTAAAGAACAGTTTTAAATAGGCACAATCTGGGATGCTTTGAAATAGCAGCAGTCTGATAAAAAAGGCCACTCCAATAAAAATTTACAACAGCATTAACAGGAGATGGGAATCTGATAAATAATGTGCCCTGTGCTCACGCCAAAAGAGTCCTGCTATCACATCAGGCTCTATACATAGAGGCAACACTAAAGTAATAATAATTAAAAACAAAAATACTAGAACTGAAGGGTGTGAATGTGTGACTTGTGAAAGAGCAAAATGCAGTCACTCAAAATGACGTTAGCCAATGCCTGAAGTAGGCTGGCCCACTGCCCTATGCTGCATCTTGTAGTGGGTGAAGCAAACTCTGAATGGCACAACAAACCAAAGGATGGAGAGAGCTGTCTGAAAGCACTTTTAAGTACATGTATTGTGGATATAATTTTAGAAAAATCAAAGGCTCTTGGGTACTGCCATACATAAACATGCAGGCCTTTTGTAGATGTGGAGAGGAGCGTGGGAAAATTTGGGTAATCAGTGACTGCAGATTTAGCTTGTTGCACACAGCAGGAATTCGGCTGTCTGCCGAACATTGTGTCTCTGAGACTTGGCTCTCAACCACAGAACACCCGAAAGAGCTTAGTTTTCAGCAATTTCATAAAAGTGGTATCATAAATCCAGTTAAATCAATGTGTGTTTTTAGGCTGTAACCACCATCTGGCTAGTCCCGAATTCACTCTATCTCAAAAATGTTGCCTGCATTTTCTGCCAAATGTGGGGTGAAAATGTACAACAATGTAGGATTTTGTTGTGTTATCTGTGCATTTACTGTGTACAGCAGAAGATGCTCTTAGTGCAATGGTGTGTGACTTCTTCTCATTTGTATTTCCAAAGTTGGACTGTCATTTATTATTAGGCAATTGCTGAATGAATTCTGAAATGCTTTGGAGCTAGAGAAAAAACTAAGGGAAAGTTTGCTGGTTTCATGTACATGAACTCAAACACCTTTTGAGTTGCGTAAACCTGTTAAACACGAGCTTGTGCCAAACTACCTCAAAGTTGATAAGATACAACCCTTCATTTCTTTTTCCATGTACAGCCTTTTCATCTATTCCCTTAATCTCCCTAGCTTTTTCCATATGCCAATATCCCTCACTGCATGCATGATTTCTTTTCATCATTTTCTTGTGTGTTGGCACTGCACCGCATTTGTGACCCTACTACCTTGTCTTTGATTTCTCTTACCCTTTCATTCTTATTTGTTCTTCCTTTGTTTATCAGTGAATTGATTCTTCATAACCCCAGTTCACTCTTCCTTTTTCAGGACTACCACCTGCTTTGCAACCCTGTCTAAAGGTGGGCCATTCTTGGTTGGTTCTGGGCTGGGACTGCCTGTGCTCTGGAGTGCAAAGGAAGCCCAACCCAGTCACCATCCAAGTCTGGGGTGAGGAGAGGAAGTGTGATGATGAAGCATGCCACAAATGTGGGTGGGGGCTCTGTGGCCTTTTAAAGAATGATTCCAGCAGAACTAGTTAGTAGGGCAAGTTAGCATTGTACCTCTTTACACACAAGACAAACAGTCCCCACTGCATTTTTGTTCTTGTATGTAATAGAGAGGAGTTGTATGGGAGAGGAGTTGGCCTAACGGCTAGGGCGGTCGACCTCGAATCTGGGGAACTGGGTTCGAGTCTCGACAATGACGCTGAACATCCTGTGATCCTGGGCAAATCACTTAATCTCCCCGTGCCTAACAAAAATGAATGTCCTCATGTAATGCAACTGGTGCTATGTAAAGCGCTCTGATACCCGATTCGGGTCAAGTTCGCTATATATAAAACTCTGTAAAATAAAAAATAAATAAAAAATAAATAAAATAGGGAGGGTGGTGGGGCACGTCTTAATAAGACTCCCCCTCACTCCTTCATTGTTGACTGGTATTGATATGTACAGTCCTGCAACATATTATTTGATTTTCACGTCCAATGTGTCTAAACTCTTGCATGCATGCCTACGTACAGGGGTCTTGTTGATGGCAAGGGGTGTGTGTACTTGTCTTGAACCTATATCAACAAAACGTCCTATGACTCATAAAAGGCCACTCCATTAGTGCATGTCTTAACTCGGTTGGCACTTTTCTCTGACAGCTCCACAGCCAACTTGTCATGTATGACAAGATGAATGTTGTGCCAATGCCACGTGATTTTAATTTATTGTAATGATTCATTGGTTTGTATGGCAGGTCACTCACTGCCCATGTGTTGTGAAAGAGCTACCTTTACATGTGCCTCTTTTTTGTCTGGTCAGTTTAGTGGTAGCGTGGTATGTGTGCATTATTATAGAACATAAGTACAATTCCTTCACATCTGTGCACCTGGCATACACTTGTGCGTCACCCCATTCAAATTATACAACATCGCCGTTGCCTTATATCAAGTAAAGCGTGCTCTTAATTGTTTGATCTTGGGTACCTTCAACCCTGAAGGGTACAGATCGCATTTTCTTCCCAGGATTTCAGGTACATCTTGGCGCTGTCCCTCTCTCATTGGCCATGGCCTTGTACTGTGTTTCATGACCATATCTAGTATCTTGCTATTTAGATTATTGTATGTTTTATATATTCAGTATTCTGTGTAGTGGTTGCTTTAAGCATTTACCTCTTCAGTTATTTCGTTCCACAGACCTTTGATTTTTTTTTTATGGCATCTTTATCGTGCAATGACCCATGAATCAGTCAAGGTGTTAGACAATTTCGCTGGTCAGGACTTCAAGTTCAGGATCACTTGATGCGTATTTTTTTGTCTTCCTGGGTTTCTTGGCAAACCTCTGTGGCAGGTTTTCAGTAGTGGAGGATGGCTGGTTATACGGGATGAGAATGGATCCTTCATGCAATCAACCTTGGTAAACCCTGCAACCAAGAAGATCTGCTTCTGATCCATTTGCGAAACAGAGGCTTTGCTGTGCCTTTACGGTGTTGAGATGTGCTTTTCCAGATCTTGTTGGGTTTTACCTTCTGAAAAGACCCGTTGCTGTATCCTAACCCTCTGAAATGCCTTAAAATGGTGATTACCATTACTGACTTTGCCAACGCTGGATGCTTTTAAAATACGACCACACAGGCAAAGTCTGCAGCAGTTGCGGTCATCTTAAAACTAGAGAAAACATTGATATCTATACTTAAAAGCTGTGTGATGACGCAAAGCAGTGTCCATTTTGAAAGTATAGAAAACAATGTTTTCATACTTTCAAGATAACTGCAATGATGCTTTATGCAATGTGGCCATCTAGAAAGTAGGAAAAAATTGCTTCTATTCTTTCAAATTGGCCATCTGGTTGCCACGTGGCAGCTAGCTTCAAAGTATAGAAAACAAAGATTTCAATAGTTTTAAGATTGCCACTCACCGCTGTTGACTTTAAGTGGCGGCAGGCATGGACCAAGAGAGGGGTATCAGGGTAGGGAGAGAAGATGGTGCACATTGGGCATAGTGACGCACAGGAAAGTGCTGCAGGCCAACATCCAGGGGCTCACAAAGCCAATAATTCAGTCCATGTTGCGCCAAAGAGGAATAATCGGAGAGTGGAAGGGGAGAGATCTGGTACGAGAGGTTCTGGGCTTTGGGACAACCTCCAGGGCATCACCAAGCTTGCCGTGGCACCTAGTGTGCCATCAAGGTGTACTATGACTGAGGGTGTGAAGGGAGAGATGAGGGGGTGGGGTAGTATTGTATACAATACTGTCTGAGACTGATAGCTGAAGAGAGGTGGCAAAAAACGCGCATGTAATTTTTTCCACTGCAATATATAATCATATTTGAGATTTACTGCACTCTATAAATTAAAATTCCACAGGGCATGGAGAATACCTGTAATGGCTTGGTTTTCACGTCTTGAAATTGGATTTTATTGGGTGCAAATTCCACATATTTACCTCGAAGCACGTAATCCCAGTCTTAGAGTTTACCTCGCTGCCTCCAGCTACTGCAGGGGCATCATGAGCACCCCACTTTAGCAGCTACAGCAGGGTTCTTTACTGGCCTCTTCAGTCTGAAACTCAGCAGACAAAAGCTAATAAATAATGCAATAGAGGAATACCAGCATTAAAACGAGAGCAAGGGGGAGCAAGGAAGAACGAAAGATGGGTAGACAGAAAAGGGAATTAGGGAAGGAATGTTGTTGAATGGAAAGTATGGTGAAACAAAGGTATGATGGATGTATGGATGGGTGGATGAATGAATAGGTAGATGGATGTGTGGGTGAAATGATGAGTGATTGGATATGTGGACGAACAGGTGAAAGGATGACAGACTAAAGGGACATTTGACAGTGTACATGGATGGCTTATTGATTGATAAGTCAAATGATGAATTTATGGGTGGATGTATGTATGTATGATGGATTGATGCATGCATAGATGATTGTGTGAACAGATGGATGGAATGGGGAAAGATTGAATGATGAAAGAAGGGTTGGATGACAAAATGTAAAGGTGAAATAGTGGATATCAGAGAATGGATGGAAGGGTGAAAGGATGAATGGATACATGTTTGGATGGAAGAGACAAGGGGGTTCTTCTATGGGGGTTGGCTTCACTTGATTCACTTGCTTGGTGCCATCAGAGATTTGGTTGAAAGTGGGTGGGGGGGGTGTATTTTAATTTTCTAGTTACTCCCTTGTTAACAGGTTTTTGTTTAATATGGACACAATTTGGAAACATTTTTATTTCATAGCCCTGCTTAATTGGGTAAAATCATTTACAGTTCTCGTGTTTTGATACCTTATATCTCTTAAACACACACGTGGGTAAGATGGTTCAGTGAGCTAAATGCTCGCCACTGATATCTGTGAGATCTGCGACCTACGAGTTCGGATCCTCGCAGGCCCAAATTAAATTTTTAAAAGCCTGATGCTTCCATGCCAAAAGGCTTTGGGTAAAGAGTGTTTTGAAAGTGTAACTAACCAACCAGCCATAAAGCCAGTCCCCTTACATTGTATAACAGCTGTGTCTGTTATATACAGTATTTACAAAAGGCAAAACTGCAGAATTGAGGGGTATATAAAAGCACATTCTCATAATTATTAAAAAGTATTGTATTCTGCTGTCCACGATGCAAAAGTTTGCAAATATCTCTTGCGTTTATGAAGGAGTAATTCTCATTTAGTTGAAAGCCCATAGCACTTGTCATCACTTATTCAAGTGCTGGAAGGTTTGTTCATTTATGTGTAGTTGAACAACACACCTTGAATGCATGAGACTTTATTATTAGTTAACGTCTGAGAAATGAAGCGAGCTACAAATCACAAGTTTGATCAACACATATATGTATACCCTCCCTTTCAAGAACCCAGCATATGTGAACTAATATATATATATATTAAACGGCTCGAAAAGACGGCTTCAAGAGACGACACTCCCGTGGTACGGAAAATTTATTGAAATTAAAGGTAGCATGTAGACAGACACACGTTCTATATATGTATATATAGTTATATTCACATTTGCTGGATTCTTGAAAGGTAAAGTAACGAAAAATGGAAGTTGTTTGCCTTAGTGTGACTCTAAACTCAAGCACTGGGCAAATTAATTTATAGTAGACCACCACTGGGCATAATCATTTATTTACATGCTGCTTCATTATGTTTTAAAAACAGGATGCGCCCCTTGCAATCAGTGGAACAAAGTTGACTGAACATATACCGCTGCAAAGTAGGACCTAAGGAGAGTCCACACTTCACCCCTGTGATGTTAAGCATTCGCAAGAATGGTCCTACTTTGCAGCTAAAAAACCTAAGTATCTGGCTCATCGTTACTGCTGTGGTATATCCCGTACTATTGAGGGATCACGAGGACTCATGCTCCGATTCTTTCAACTGTTTTTCGAGCCTTGAAAAAGTTGTCTACACGACGAAACACGTGTCGGCTGTCTGCATCAACAACATTTACTCCGTGTCAACATAATCAAGAATATACATGTTTTCTTGCTTTTCTGTACCTGGATGATTACTGTCTTCATTGTATACACTGAATGGTATCTATGTTTATTAAAATAACTGACAACAAGGTCAGTTGTGAAACTCAATATTGGCTGTGCTCTGTAACCAACAAATTGTTATTACGTGTATGGGGAAAAGTCTTTTCCATACATGATAACACTGGGTGAGTGGCACAGTGTTGTACATTGAGCACGCCCATTTACAGATCCTTAGACTGGACTTATTGGTAAACAGTACGGAGGTGCTGACCGGTGTTTTCTTGCCACTGCCATTCATGTTGTAATTGTTTTGACTTTATAAGATTCGCCTAAGAAATTCATTAGCCTTATAATTGCACTATTGTCTCTGACATTAAAACAGTATCTAACAGATGGGTTAAGGATTTTAAAGTTGATGCATCCGGCCTAGCACAGTCACAGGAATCATTCAGAGTGCTCCTGTGGTGAAGTGACGTTAAGGATTTTAAATTTAGTTTGAGACTGAAAACACAATCTGGATTTGCTGTGTGGGGCTGCAAAAGATTGAATACACGCTGCGTATATATTATTATGTCTGGCTATAGACTTGTAGTTTAATGCAGGAGATGCATAAAGTAAGTATGGAATAAGTTTTATGTTTAGTGCTTTCAGTGATGGTTTGATTGCTCTGCTGCCGAACAAGTTGGAAAATCTTATAACAGATTTTGTGATCATGGCTGATTTGAGATTTCTGGTGGATAGATGGTTAGACCATGATATCTTACTGTCTAATGTAGCTCCAAGATAGTTGTATTGATTGACTGCTTTGACTGAAGCATCTCCTAAGACCCACGACATGGGCGTAGGTTTCTTTCCAAAGATCATCATTTTCATTTTTGACAGGTTAGCAATTAGTCCATTCTCCAGACTGAATTCATTTAGATGATTTAGTTGGTTTTATAGGTCTTTTGGGATTTGCGACAATATCACCAGGTCATCGGCGTACGCCAAGTATGATATTCTTGTATCTCCCAGCTTAGTTGGAATCCCGAGGTCTGACTCGGGAGACTCAGTCAGATCCGCAAAATGCAAAGGGAATAATTAGGGGGTCAGAATGCACCCTTGTTTTGAGATCATTCTGAGTGCGGAATTTGGATGTCAAAACATTGTCGGTGGATAACCTTACCTGCAGCTAAGCGTCAGTATGTAATTCTATAAGGAATGCAATAAGGAGGGGTCTATTTTCCACTTCTTGAGCTTCTCCTATAGTCTTTTCCGATTCACTTTGTCGAAGGCTGTGGAATAATCCACAAAGCAGGCATACAATGTTGTTTTGTTTTTTAATGATTTTTTTACAAGAAGAGTCAAAGCCAAAATATTGTGGACAGTTGAGCAGCCCGTGCGGAATTCAGTTTGTGCTAGTGGTATTAGAAGTTGTTTCTAACCCAATTGCCAGTTTATTTAATAAGTGTTTGGCAAATAGCTTCGCTTCAAAATCTAGGGGGGCTATTAATCTATAGCTGGCTGGATTTTGTTTTGGTCCCCTTTTATAGATTGGATGAGCTACTGCTCCTTTCCATGAGGGTAGGAATCTGCCCGGTCATATTACATCACTCATGATATCTTCTATGACATCATTGAATAAATCAATGCAACATTTGAAGTGAAAGTATTGGTGCGAAAACTGTGCATGGCAGGGGACGCAAGTTATAGCTACTTTAGGGCACAAGTTATAGTTACTTGATATAACGAAAAGTATAACTGGTGAATTTAAGTGTTTTTTAGAGTTTAAAACGTTATGTTGTTACTCAACATTTCACCTAACTATAACGTTACTTTAACCTTTGTTTTTTCAGTGAAAAAAATAATAATAATATATATATTAATATTATATTAAACAGACTTGGAAAAATCAGCTCAATCTGATATCTATCAAAGTCATTGTAATTTTGTTGCAGTTAATTTTTAGTTCCTCCAATAATAAGTGATGAAACCTGGTGTGTATGGCTTTAAACTGCAGCTGCCAAACATAGACGTAGGGTCGGACTGGTCTACAGGGAAATCTGGCAGTGCTCGAAGGGCTAGTCTGACATATCAGTGTATGGGTTGCATTTTGGCTGTCTGTGGGCGTGTTTTATGATCTGGTGGGCTGGCTTTTACTGTTGCTTTCTCTAATATTACCTCAAATGTTGCCTGCAGCAAGCGCAAATTCCCTGATTTGAAATGTACCACTGTTTTCAGCTATCTGATTCGCTAATGTGGGACACTTTTTATTTGGTGCCCGGGCCTACTTTCTATCCATGTTGGACCCTGTATATAAGAATAAAGTGTGCTGCAACAGGTGGAAACCATAGGCATTTGGGAGCTGTAGAGAACTTAGGGTGTCTCACTGGCTTCTGGGGTGTACTATAAGAGAATATTCTGACGCCCACTTGATGAGAATATTTTCGTGATCATTGAAACTCTTTCGGTTTGGATTCTAATTCCGCACATGAGCATTGCGTCGATTGGGTGTTTCCCTTTTGAAATGAAATTGTGCAGGTCGTTTTATTGTTGTTAAATATGGCCGAGCAACTAATTTACACTGTACAAAAGCATAACTGTTGACTTTCCAGAGATGTCTATTACGCCTTTTCAGTTTCTGATCTACATTTGAGGCCAGATTAGACAAACTGGACCTGATCTCATCAAAGTTGCAGTGGTTAAATGCAATTTTACATCAGTTGACCAGTGCCAAACCGCATTTACTCCAACCATTTAAAAAATAGCTTTTGCGCATCAGCCTATTGAAGCAAATGTTGGTGCAAAACCGGCTGCCAGTGTAGTTCCCCCACTACGTTTTCAAAGGCAAGACTTCACCTGCCTTAGTTATAGGTGGCATATATTAAATGGTTTAAGAATTTTCTTTTTCAATATTCTTTTAAGATACATTTCTTGTATCCCTCCCCTGCCATCCGTCACCTCTGTACATAGACATCCAGGTACATTTATGGTTCATTAAGTTGCAAGAGTGCTCTCGCATCCAGGATCTAGTGTCTAAGTAATAAAGAAACAGGTTGCAATGCTCTTTTCAGTGCAGACAGTATAGGGTCTTCTAAGGATGCTCTTTCCCTGGCTTCACATTCCTCCTAAGGTATATCCAACGAGCGCAGGTCACCACCTGCTTGGTGTCACCACCGCCAGCTCAACCAGCCATTCTCTGATTTGGTTCAACACAATATTTCTAACATTCCAATTGAATAATGCAGAAGGAAACTCAACCCCGTCGGCTCTGTGTAAAGCTGTTTGTTTGGGATACCACCGATGTCACTTTAATTAGTGTGATCGTTCTGCCGGCATCCAGCAAGGCAGACGCAGAAACTTTGCCACTCAAGCTCTGCATGAATATTTTAGGAAGGGTGACGCGAGCTGCAGCTCTTGCAATGGTAATGCAGTGCCTTGGGACAAGTCTGTTGTTTTTGTCTCCTACATCTTTGCACGATAGGGATTTCAAATTCTTAGACTTGGAATAATGCATGTTTCCATTTGTTGGCAGCGGACTGTGATGATCCCTTTCAGTAATGCAATGCAAGGCTCGTCATCATGGAGCGTGCCAAGGTTATGTAGGAGACACGTGCATGACCGGCATTTTCATGACCTGTTCCGAGCACGTCTCATCCTCTCGCCAAGTCTCTTATACTGCCCTTATGACACCAATAAATTGGAGAGGCGTGGACAGAACCCTCTGTGCCTCCGCGTCCTTCCTCCACACAACCTTCTGTACTTCTGTATCACTGCGCCGTAGAAGCATTCCGCGCCTCGCTTTATCCCACCGCAGGACAGATTACTAACATGACTGTAGCCTCTAAAATGTAAATATTACTCAGTTTTAGATTACTAACTTGACTGTAGCCTCTAAAATGTAAACATTACTCAGTTTTAGATTACTAATTTGACTGTAGCCTCTAAAATGTAAACATTACTCAGTTTTAGATTACTAACTTGACTGTAGCCTCTAAATTGTAAACAGTACTCAGTTTTAACAGTGGGACTGTGGAAAGTGAACAAAGCTGGGTGTAAGCGGGCGTTGTGCGTTCCAGGGCTTAACCTGGGCATTGCTGACGCCCCCTCTGCGTGAAGGCGGCCACGCCCAGTCGAAGCATTGACATCAGATGCGCACCTCACTGGAGTATATCGGCTTCTGTCCCCTCAGATATGTGTCACAAAGATGTCTACACGGAACTGCCAGGGCATGGAGTCGGTCATCAAACACATGGACACCATCCCCGAGGATAAGAAGGTCCGGGTGCAGCGCACGCAGAGCGGCTTCGAGCCCTTCGAGAAGCCGGCGAGCCAGGTGAAGAGGGTGCACTCGGAGAACAACGCCTGCATCAGCTTCAAGAGTTCATCCGCAGGGAAGGAGTCCCCCAAAGTCAGGCGGCATTCCAGCCCCAGCTCGGTGAGTGAGTGTGACTGCAGTCTGCACCCGCATGCTCAGTCACTTCTTTACATTTATTTTACATTGTTCTATAGCACGGCTCTGCCAGGTGAAGTTTCATTTTAAACATTACATTTAAACTAGTTTGGGGACACAAGTATTGGATCGCAGCTAATATTGCAACATGCATGTCTAATAATAAACATATCTAATAATAAGCAACGTCCAGAATCGCAGCTAGCATGGCAGTATCCTTGGGTAACCATTATAGGGGAACAGGTAGACGACAATTAATAATGACATCTGGTATGAACCTTTCACATGCTGAAAATAAGACCAGTGCTTAGGAGCGCGTGCCTTGAATCGTATTATAGAACACTATTCATGACATCGGTTGTATATTTATAAAGTTAGGGAGCTTGGGATCCTAGATCACGAAATACAACATAAAACAATGTGTTTCTTGCTGTTTTGAAGATAATGTGTTAGGAGTCTCAGGGACATCTTAAGGATTTTTGGGGGGCCCTGGCCCAAATGTATTTTTTCGGGGCCCCTGTTCGACACAGCTTTGAATTTATGATCCAGTTTCATCTCTTCCATGCCCTCTTTGGTCAGGTCACTGACAGTGCACAGACACACACCTCCAAATTCTAAATGTGTTTACATATAATATTCAGGGATAGTGATGTGTGTTTTCAATATTGTAACACAGCTGCAGCTCAATAATATTACTGCAAATAATCTGTGTGACACCCGCCCATTTCTCATATGTGAGGTTCTGTTTGGATTTAAAATAAACTTTTTTTATGGATAATGCATGAAACGTAAACACATTTCTCTGCAAAACGTCTGCAATAGACTCTCCCACATCACCCACATTAAAAATAAATTAAAAGAAAAAGGTATTTAAAAAATGTGTTTAACGATCATTCAAGGTCATCAGGGCAAAACTCTCTGCAGAACAGAGCTGGCTCCCTCAGGGGCCCCCAGAAAGGCTGGGGCCCTGGGCCAGAGCCCACTTTGCCCAAGCCTTAAAACGTCTCTGAGGAGCCTTCGCGTTTTTCGAGCAAATAGTAACTAGTTCTGTAAACTAAACCCCTAACTAGCAGTGAAGTTGTTTATTTGTGAACTTGTTTCTTTGTGAAAAAGCCTGTGTGACTGCGGAATGCGGAGTCACATACAGAGAGGTGCAAACACCCTTTCCCTGATGTACTTTCACAGTATTAAGAGTTACAGTTCCCCTACTGCGCTGCTGGCTTCTAACCACCTGCAGAAGTACACACTTGTTTGCTTCCATGCAGTAACAATTGTTGGAAAAGTTTTCACTGAAGGGGTGCAGAGCCATGTTTCTAAATTACAGCGTTTATTGTGGTAGCTGAAGCAACCTGGTGGCAGCTAGTCCGAATTTTCTTACCAGTGGTGCCCATTAGCTCTTGCTTGTTTTTTTAAAGGTATGTTCGCATTTTTTAACACATTCCTCCTCTAGAAAAGATGTTAGATGTTGACAATCAGTTTACAGTGCCACAGAGGTAGATATCCCCAAATATGTGGCGAGTAGAAATATTTCAAAGAATTCTATCGAAGCTCAACATGTAATTTACAGGTCACTTTTAGGCGATTCATGGATGAGCTGAATGGTCGTCGCATCAAGCTGTGGTGGGTGGTACCCAGAGGCATTTTGTGATGATTGGTTAAGCTGAGAAGGACAACGACAAGGAAGAAGGATGCTTAGTGTTGTAGTATTGAGTTGGTTTATCATTCAGGTTAGAAGTTGTACTCTTGCCAAACAGTCTGATTTATCATCTGGGGCAGTGATAGGAAGTGTTATCATGGTTAGATGTTATAAGTGCCACACCAAGGACATTTTAGGAGGAAAGAGTTAGCTTTTGGCGTTTCTTGAGATAACAGATTGAAAACGAATGCAGAAAGGTCTTTGTAACCAGCCAACGCGAATCTGGCATTTCAAGTCTAGTACTAAGAGAGAAAAGCTTGGACCAGATTTGCCAATTGTTTTCTAAGGGGGAGGATATTGTGCACCTCTCCTCGGATAATATTGCAAATCTTAATCTGACTCTCGCATGTACTTACCAATATTTTCGTAAAATGTGTTTTTTTTGGTACTATGTGAGTGAAAGGATACATGAAGGATTACGGCTGCAATGTTTTTGTAATGAGGCACTCCCAGTATTTTTCCTCCAGTAGCGTCCTAAAATGTGTGCTTCAATTAATGAGCGGTGACCCTTATTGAGGGCTTTAAGTCTCATTTTGAAGAATTTATCAGTGGTGCCACAAGGATGTTAGGAATTATAGTGAATTATAAGCATTTTTTCAGAAAGCGAAAAACCATAATCTTTTATTTTTTTGAGATGCATCTTCGTTGTGTGAGCACAGTTTTGTGCTATGATTTTTGTCATGGGAATTATGGATAGAGTTTCCGAAAGCTGAATTGAGGGTAAAAATTCTGCAATTTCATGAATCTATTTCTCCATCTCTAAAATATGTCTGACATGTTTGTGAAACATATATCATACCTATGACACCTGTTTTGCAAATGTTCAAAAATATGATTTGTGAGGTTACTTCTAACTATTAAAATTTTAAACTAAAAGCTCGTTAGTCACAAGGAAGTTAACAGTGTGCAAAACAATATATAAAGTCCTCCAAAGAGAATTAGCAATGCATCAAGACCGTCAGTAGGATGCAATAAAACAAAGAACCCACGTTCAGAAATGTTACCAAACCTTCTTAAAATGCACAACTGTTATTGCATTGATGTGAGAATGTGGGAAGATAAAATTTAGTCGTAGTAAAGTTGGCGCCGCCTTGAAATTATTCACTACACATACATTGAAAACCATCATCCACACAAGTGCGAATTCCAAACATTTTTACCCGCACACTGTATTCCCCTCTTAATGCTGGACAACAGCATTAAACATTGGATAGGGATTCTCTTCATTGCTGCACTGCAGACAGCCTTGGCGATAGTGAGTTCCAGCTAGGGCAGAGTTCGCCGAAAGCTAAAAAGCCGAACTGTAATCTAATAAGACAGCAGCAAAAAGGTTCATCTACCCACGACTGAATTTGACCAATCTTGTGTGAGTTGAAAACGAGCCGTGAGTGCGGTTTCCATGCTATATCCTGATATTCCTCCAAGGATTTAACCTTGATATGACCGCCCAGAATCTGTTTGAAAAAGGACTAAAGTACCAGCATCCCACAGCTCGGTCATAACAAGGGAATCCAAGTCCTTATTCTAGTAACCTTTCCAAACATAGTTGTAGGTTTTAGAGCGCATTCACATCTCAGCCCCCAAGATCTATTTGGGCCACTGTGAATGTGGAAGCAGGTTACTTCATGACCCAATCTTATTTCCATAGGCCAGTCTCGAGCCTAAATTGGGCCCACACTCAAGTCCGGTAGGCAAACCATAGTTTGTCAATTAATTCCACTGTGTTCTACGGACACTTTTCTGCAATTGTAATGAAGAACTAGAGTGGCAGCCTTCTTTAATGAGTGTTATACCCTGATCTCAGGTGTTATGTGATGGAACAGGAGCTAAAACACTGTCAGCATTTCCCACGGAAGAGGCTTCATGAAAGAAGCAATGAATGACGTTTAGCCATTGCTTTTTGTCAATGCAGATGCGAAATATGCAGTTTAAAAATGTGAGGTGAAGTGTGTCTTTAGTTTGGGGCCACTGTTTTCTGCTCATCCTTTTCTGTTTTGTAGCAATGCCTGTTGAAAATGCTCCCTCCGGTGGTTAGCTCAGGAGTTAAAATTTGAAGGTGACCCTGCCTTTCAGTGGGATTCTGCCTTCCGGCAAACGCTCACTGTTTCACATCAATACTCGCCCTTCAGTCCGTCTTCTTCTAAAGCGCACCTACTCACCCGTCAGGGTCTCAAGGCGCTGAGTCGAGGGGGGGGACCTACGGTTCAGTCGAAGAGCCAGGTCTTGAGGTCCCTTTCTGAATTGAGGCAGTGATGGTGATTGCCTGAGATGTAGAGGCAGGGAGTTCCATGTCTTCGCAGTGAGGTAGGAGAAGGCTCTTCCTCCAACTTTGATCTTGTGGCTCCGTGGGTCGGTGGCCAGGGCCAGTTGGGCGGAGCAGAGATGTTTGTTGGGAGTGTAGAAGGAGAGTCGGTGGTTGAGGTATGCAGGTCTGGCGTTGCGGAGGGCTTTGTAGGCATGCATGAGAAGCTTGAAGGTAATTCTTTTGTTGATAGTTAGCCAGTGAAGGTCTGTCAGGTGACTGGTGATGTGGCTGCGGTGGGGGATGTTCAGGATGAGTCTGGTGGAGGCGTTCTGGATGTTCTGCAGTTTCTTTAGACGTTTTTGGGTGGTGCCGGTGTAGCGTGCATTGTCAGTCAAGTCTGCTGCTGACGAGCGCATGGCTGACCGTTTTCCTGGACTCGGTGGGGATCCACTTGAAGATCTTCCGAAGCAGGTGGAGCATGTGGAAGCAGGAAGCCTAGATGACGTTGATTTGGCGGTTCATTGAGAGAGAGGAGTCTAGGATGATGCAGAGGTTTCGTGCGTGGTCCATGGGTGTAGGGGGGGTTCTGAGCGCTGCTGGCCACCAGGTGTCGTCTCAGGTGGAGGAGCCCAGGTTGAGGACTTTGGTCTTGTCTGAGTTGAACTTGAGGCAGCTGTCCATCCTGTTGTAGAAGTTGCTCTTGGCGGCTGTGGGTTCATCTGTGAGAGAGAGATTTAGCTGGGTGTCGTCGGAGTAGGAGACTATGTTGAGTTCGTGGCTTCTGACGGCTGCAAGTGGGGCCATGTAGATGTTGAAGAGGGTGGGTCTCAGGGAGGATCCCTGAGGCAATCCACAGCTGATCTTTGTGGGTTCTGAGTAGGGGTGGGCGGAATTTGCGTAGTCGCGCTACGCAACGCTCCGCGAAACGGTAAAAAATCTCCGCGAGCACGCAAAAGTTCCGCGAACACGCGTAATTGCTTGTCTGCCCGTTCGCGATGTTTTTTTCCTCTTCGCGAACTCCTTTTGCGTGCTCGGGGAGAAATATCTCGCGAACACGCATTTTGAAAGCGCGAACAAGCAAAAAACTCCACGAAGCCGCGGATCGCGGAATTTTTGGCAATTTCGCGTTCTCCGCGGAACGCGAAATTACCCAAATTCCGCAAATTCCGCGAGCGGAACGGAATTTACCGCCCAGGCCTAGTTCTGAGTAGAATGGCAGAAGTCTAACTCTCTGCGTTCGGCCGGTGAGAAAGGAGCGGATCCAATCTAGGGCTTTGTCACAGATGCCGGCGTCGTGGAGTCTTGCACAGAGGGTGTGGTGGGAGACGGTGTTGAAGGTGGCTGAGAGGTCCAGGAGGATGAGGGCTGCAGTCTCGCCTTGGTCAAGGAGGGTGCAGATGTCATCTGTAGAGGTGAGGAGAGTGGTCTCGGTGCTGTGGTTGCTTCTGAAGCTCGATTGGGAGGGGTCCAGGATGTGGTTCGTTTCGATGAACTCTGAAAGTTGGGCATTACTGTCTTTCTTGATGACTTTCTTGATGACTTTAGCTGGGAAGGGGTGCAGAGAGATGGGTCTGTAGCTCTTGAGGTCCATCGGGTCAGCAGAGGGTTTCTTCAGCAGGGGATTGATCTGAGTGTTTCCAGTCTTTTGGGAAGAAGGCGGACTTGATGGAGCAGTTGATCGTGCGGCAGAGCTTGGGTGCGATGGAGGTGCCGGCTTTGTTGAAGATGTGGTGCGGGCAGGTGTCTGAGGGGGCTCAGGAGTGGATGCTCTTCATGATCCTGAGAGTGTCGTCAGAGGTGAGGTTGGTCGATTTGGGCAGGGTCTGCTGGGGTCTGGAGCCATAGGGTGTGGTGGTTGCAGGTGGGGTGGGTGCGGTGGTTGTGGGTGGGTGGGTGGTTGGGTCTCGGGTTCCAAAGCTGTCATAGATCTCCTGGTTCTTGCAGTGGAAGAAGGTGGTGAGATTGTCGCAGGGATCTTGCGAGGGGGGAATGTGAGTTGTCTCTGTGCTGGGTTTGCTGAATTCTTTGACCACGGTGAAGAGTTCTTTGCTGTTGTGTGTGTTGGTGTTGATGTGTTCCGGTATGGCTGCTTTCTTTCTTGTTCTGATGAGGTGGTGGTGTGCAGTGACGGCGGTTTTGAAGGCTGCATTGTCTTCCATGATCTTGCTGCTGCTCCATCTTTTCTTGAGCCATCTGCAGGTGCACCTGGACTCTCGGAATGTGGGAGAGAACCAGCTGGCTTTCTTGGAGGGCTGCTTGCCTGAGGGTTTCCTGAGAGGAGCTGTGTGTCGGCGCAGTTGGAGATCCAATGGTGGAGATTGTGTGCTGAGGCGCTGGCGTCTGTGTATGGCGGTGGTGGGGTTTCGATGAGGGAGGCGCTGAGCTGGTCTTCGGTGACCTTGTTACAGCTTCTGCGTGGGTAGCAGTGAGCGTGGTGGCGTACATTGTATTTGGTGAAGGAGACGTGAACGCAGTGGTGTTTGGTCCAATGTGGTTCGGAGGTGTGGCTGACGGAGATGTTGTTGCTTGTGATGAGGATGGGGTTGAGCATGTGTCCTGCTGAGTTGGGTTGGAGAGGTGACCAGTTGCTTGAGTCCGATGGTGGCCAAGTTCTCCAGTAGGGATGAGGTGCTGTGGTCGTTGAGGTTGTCCAGGTGGAAATTGAGGTCGACGAGGAGGATGTAGTCCATTGAGGCGAGATCGTGGTGAGCGGTGAAGTCGGCTATGGCTTTGCTGAATGGGGCGTGGTCCCGGAGGTCTGTAGACAAGGGTGCCACAGAGGGTGGTGTTCGGATTGGTCTGGATCTAGAAGTGGAGGTGTTCCATGTTGGGTGAGTGGTGGTTGGAGCTAGTTGTGAGGCAGAGGGTGTTTTTGTGTACAATGGCTATGCCTCCTCCCGGCCAGTTGACGCAGTCATTGTTGATGATTTTGTAGCCGTCGGGGATGGCGATCTCAATGTCCGGGCTGAGGTGGGGTTCGTCCAGGTTTCTGTGAAGGTGATGTTTGGGCGATGGAGTCGAGCACGTCCCAGATCTACACGACGTGTCTTTTGAGGGTGCGGGTAGGATGCATCTGAGGTGGTCGGTTGTTTAGGGCTGTGCAGTCAATGGGTCTGGTTTTTGGAGGCAGGAGAAGGTGCAGTTGTGGCAGGAGAACGGGCCTTGGGTGTTCTGGTGGCAGGTGGTTGAACATCCGGGGTTGAGAGCGTGGAGGGTGCTGGCATGGTAGAAGTGGAGGCTGCGGGAACCAGGGTCCGTGGTGCTGGGCGCAGTCCAGGTGCAGACGGGCTTGCCTTTAGCGCGCCTGCTGCAAGCCAGTTTCCAATGCTTATCTTGAAATTCTCAAGTAAGGTTTGCACCAACAGTTCAGAATATGTACATGGAGCATCACACCCAGTTACTATTCTCTCAAGGTTGATTCTAAGTCTAGAAGCTGACAATATACTTAAAGTCTTGCCCCTTACTGGAAGATGAGAAGGTGGATTGACCAGTAAGGCGGGGAGCTGCCCTAGCAAATAGAAAACAGATCCAGGGCCCATTTAAGATAGACCTACATATTGGTCTGTCTCAAGGAGAAGTCTTAACTGCAGATCAGCTGATCTGGAAGGCCAATATAGCTTGCACCAGAAGAGGATTAGAGAATGTATTGGAGACAAGAAAGCACTGCTGGTAAGCCTGCAGGCCCCCTAGACTATGCATCTGTGATCCTGGCCCTTTGACCTAGCAGTGGATAGATAGTCTGGCACTGAGTTTATGACGAATTGGGTATGTATATATTCTGTTTTGTGGCTCAAGAGGGGCACATTTAAATCTGGAATCCACTTTGTGTTCTTTATTGTATGAGCATTGTCAACCTCTTCACCTTTTTAATTATCTCTAATCAGGACTTTCCAAGTTATTTCATTTAAAATATCTCTAAATCTCAAAGTCTAACCATGGGTGTCCCTACTTCCAGTGGGTGCCACCCTGTTCTGTGTGTGCTTTCAAATGCCGTTGTGAGCTGACAGTACTGTAAACCCCAAACACAACGAGCTGTTATTGAGGACCAAAGCAGTGAAAACACCCATGACTGCCAATTGTGAGGTGCCATACCATCGCCTTACACTCATTGGCACAAGTTTGAGGTTTTATTGGGCCCCAGAATTGTTTCATACCCATATCACAGATCCTGGAGGCTAGAGTCTGCTGTGTACGAGCCGACGATTGACCCATGCTACTCTTCCAGTGTCTGTGCCCAGTTCTCTGTTTGAGCCAAATAATGATTTTGCACCAGACTCTAGAGTACAGATAGCCTCAGACAAATGGCAGATATGACATAGCCCTTATGGCATTGTATAATTACTTGTCCAGCAACTGAGTTCCGTAGTCCAGAGGAGCATCTGTTTTTCTTCGAGATGTTTAATATTTACCAAACTGCCTTACCTACTGTAAAACATATGTTTTTCACGTGTACGTTTTTTCTCTGACTGGATCTTAAAGTTTACTGTGTATGATTGTGGTGTCTGAGATCCAGACCCACTATCAACCCTTGGCGTAAACCTTCACTGCTTGCCCAAGCTACAGTTGCAGAGTTGGTTGCCCTTGATCACATCAGTTTGAGTGCAGTAGTACCCAAGGCTTTGAAACACCAGTGAAGAATGACAGTATCAATCACAGGTAGTATCTAGTAACCAACGCCTACACCCAACACTCTGAGAAAAAGGCTAAAAAAATGCAGACTTAATTTTAAAAGATTGACTGAACTTCCCCTTCCCTCTCCCTCCACGGCTATTAACAGATTATCGCCAATTTGTTCTTTTAAGCCAGTCATTTCTGTTCACTGATATTATTTGCTTCCTTTGTTACCAGTTTTGTGTTTGCAGTGTTCACTGAGAATGTCCAGTTGGTAAGAAAAACCCATATTCTTCTGTTGCTAATAAGACTTTAGCTCATAAAGCTTTGAGGCCAGAAAAGGGTAACAAGTAAAAACAGCCCACTATCTAGAAGGGATTCACCTTCTTAGGGTGCCATAATGGTGTCGTTTATCCTACAAATTAAGAGTTGAATCCAACGTGCAGTTTATCACTTCCTACTTGTGAGACATGTCTTCAAGTGTAGTAACTGCCTGGCTTAACTGGAACACCTTTCCAGTTCAATTTAAAAAAAATGCTTGAAAAATTATTAATAATGACCAAAAACATCCAGCTACAACTTTATAAAACTGCATATGTATGGTATGTATTTGTAATTAAATTGTACAAACCTAGTAGAGAAGCAATAGATCACTGGTCATTGCAGGTATAGTGAGCTAGCCCTGAAGCAGGAGAGCTGGGGGCTGGACACTGCAGAGTTATGTGCAAAAAAGAGGCGACATCAGGTGGGAAGTTCAGTTGTTGGGCTGATAGCCATAGTGACTATGGACCATTATCCAGGAAAGTTACTTTCTCATTCGTAAGAGAGATGGTGCAAGTCTGATAGAAAAGGATATGTTCTTTCCGATTTTTGTTTCCTAGGTGGAGATGGCTTGGCTACTAGTTTTCTATGTTTTGCATACCTTGATTTGACACCATTTAATGTTCTGACTCCTGGTTTTTATGTTGGCCTCCAGAGGTAGGTATTTTTTTATCAGTCATGTAGTCTGATGCACTTGCTCTTTCATCTTTGTAGGTCATTTGATAGGATTTAAAAATGGCACAGGGTTGGAGGGGAGGACAGTGCTGGTCCATGAAGGTGGTGGTAAAATGGTGGTAGTTCAAAGTCTTCTGATGAGATTGGTGCCTACATGCAGTATACTCTTCTGTGGAGTCAGCATAGGAAAGGGCCATGTACTTACACTGTCATTTTGGAGTCAGCTTTAGGGATTTGAGATTCACTTTATTCAGCAATGCAAGCTAGCACCAAGCTGCTTTGATCTTTTTGGCAGTGTGTGTTTTGAAGGAGAGACTGGTGATGAGGGTGAATCTGAGCATTTCACTATATTAGAACACTGAAGCCTGAATCCATGTGTGGAGCTATGCACCAGAAACTGTTGGTTCTCTCTTAAGATGTCTAGGGATAGCATTTTAACATTAAATATTGAATATCTTTCCATTATTTGGAATTATCTATAGAACCACACTAACATATGATTCCTTCTTTTAGCCTAGTCAGAATGCCTTCTATTTATAAACTAAAACAATTTCAAGATCTGGATCAATGTGAGGCTCTTTTTTGTTGTTGTTTTATTTATTGTAAAATTTACAACGAACTATTACTCACTCATAAAAATACAAGCTGCAATAAAATATAGTTGACATTTAGAATGTAATAAAAGAATAAAAAAATCAATATATAGAATATTAAAAGATTTTGGATAAAACCGCACAAATACGGTTTATTAAACTTTACCCAAAAAAAGTACATGATTTAAATCTGGACTATCTTCTCCACAGAATTGCAAACCTGGTCCCCTTTTCCCATCTCTACTAACTGCTCAGATATTTTCACCAATAGGAACATTTTCTAATTTGAAGATCATATAAAATCTTCTAACCTCAAATCGAAGGTTAGCGTTTAAGTAAAATTGCGTTTCCACCATACTTCGAAAGTGCAGTTTAAATGTAATCTTTTAATATTTACACGATGGAAAAATAATCATTAAAGTATTTTTGTTTGATTTCAAACATTTTGTTTAGTTATATCCAAAGATGTTAAACAAAAGGATACTAATTGAGTGAGCAAGAATTTTCCCCCTGTGCCATTTGATAATTTGGCCAGTCTTGACTTTTCAAACTCAATTTGGGGCTGTAGAAAGATGATAAAAATATTGAATCACTTGAGTAAAGCCTGAAAAAGTTATTGCTATCAGACCCATCTCCAATCTCAAAAATTCCATCCGAGTTGAAATTCTGATGCCAAAATATACCTTCCAACAGTTGTCTATTTTAACAAATTTTACTATCAAGGTAGGAGGTTGTTCCTTGATAGCATAAGGGCCAATGACAGGGGTTTGAATTCTCAAACCAACAGATCTGTCTTTGGCCAGCTGAGTTTTACAATGGCTAGATAAAGATACATTATTAGTCATATTCACCACTGGACAAATATAACTTTTTACAATATCAAGTCCTTTTTGAATAAAAACATGTTTCCGCAGTCAACCCATGGGCCCACATAATCATTATCTTGGTTTTGTTTTTATTGAACAATACATTATGTGCATTTGCATAGACCACTAATGCATCTAATTGCCTTTATAATGCAACTGTTAAAATCCATCAAAACCAAATTATCCGCGTACATCGAAGCGGGCATTTCATGATCTCTTAAGTGTGGGGGGAAAGGAAGGGGATGATTTTATGTTTTGGTAGATTAAATAGGCACAATGAAAAAAGTAAAGGGGCCAATACCTAACTTTGTTTTAATTCATTCTCGATATGGATTGTGCATGAAAACTAATTTGTCTATCCCAATAGTACATGTACCCACTTGTTGGAATGAAGATTCATTATAGGAAATAATAAATGCCAGATAATCCCCCAGGCTATTAGTTTATGCCATACTTGAGATGATTCACACAATCGAACTCACTGCTAAAATCAACAAAAGCCACACATAACTTCATTTTATCTTTTTAAATATATTTTTCATATAGCAATTGAAGACATACAATGTTGTCTATTGTAGAAAATGAGGGGTGAAAACTCACTTGCCTTAGCAAAGACTTTCCCTGTAACATCCAAAAAGACAATCCAATGGTAATTTGATGTTCAGATCTGTCACGTTTTTGTACAAGGGGATGATATGACTAAACTTCCAAGATTCAGGGATACCATTTGAGAAAATACGGTATGTGAAAAGGGATTTAAGTAACTGAGCCCATTCTGAAAGTGCCTTTTTCAGTAATAAACTGAAATACCATCTGGTCCCTGAGCACGGGAATTGTTCGTAGAGGTGATGATATCACCAATTCCTTCTGTGGGTATCTGATCCAGACTAGATGGGGTGGGCCTGTTTCTTAGTTCTTCAGTATTGATATTGAAGAACTGATATAAATCTATGAAGTAATTACACCGGATGCCTTCATCTGTTGGTACACTATTTTCTAACAGTATCTTTGCCCAATGATTTGGCTACTATGAGGCGTAAATTGCATAGATTACATGATTGCAAAGAGTGCGAGCATCCTGCTTCTTGCTTTTCACTTTCAAGTCTAACTTCTTGCTTTTGAGATGGCTTTGTATTTGATAAAATACTTTGTTATTGTTACCCGGGGAGACATAAATAGCCGGGGCATACGTGCTCTGTTTATCACCAAGTTCACCATTTTTCAAATGAATGAAATTAGAGCAACAACTGGGAGTAGTTGAGGGAAATGTTCATCAAAGGTCTAGTAAGTCAGCACTTCCATTCACAATATTAACCAAGAGTTATCACTCCGTTCTGAGGATTCTATTTTGAGATTGACTACGGATTTACTTCTGGCAAATGAAATAAAATAAAAATACATTCTGTCTTTTGTACGCTAAGTAAATGTGCCAATGTGAGTGTCCTTAATTAAAGCTAGATTTAATTCCAAAGCCCATGTTAGCAGGTTTATTGTTGGCTTACCACTGCACCTGTTGAGGGCAGATGAACAGGATGCATCACAGGCAGCATTCAAATTTGAAAAACAGCTTTTTTTGTTTAATATAATCAGGTAGGAGTGGGTGATAAACTCCACTTCTCCGGCAGAGTTAGCAAAGTTTTGCCCACTTCGTGCTCAGCTTGGAGCGCAGAGTTCTGGAAAAACTCCACCAACCAGCGTGTGGTGTAGTTTTCTCGTGCATGCTCATCAATGTTGAAGTAGCAAGTACGAGTGAGAAAATCGAGAGTTAGAATGCCTCCCAGCAAGATTACTCAATGCGGGAGCTTGAGTAATATTGCTGCTGTTCGCTTTGAGAAAGCTGCCACTCGAGTAGAAAATCTACTCGTGCGGAAAAAGAAGCAGCACCTTTTGGCGCACTGTGTGGTGCAGTTCGCACTGATTTGATAGCACAGAATAAGCTCCTGGCTCTAAAAATCAGCACGAGCCGCATGACGTGCCGAAATCCACCACTTGCAGATCTCCGCAGAGTTTTTATGTAACTCCCCGGTGTGAAACTCCGTGAGTTCCACCCACCCCTAATAGCGAGCTGGTGTTTCAAGTGTTAAAATTGCCAAGTACAATGAGAGAGGCGTTCAGATACTCTTCATTTAGACTCAATAGATCTTACAATTGTCTTTCCGTTTCCGTGTTAAAGGCACTTGTAGATGAAAAGTGAACATTACATAATAAACATTCCTAACAGAATCTTTGCACTTGTAGTTTTTTTTCCTACAAGGATTGCAAGTTTGTGTGTTAAAACTGATTTTGATTCCAACCAACAACAAAGCTATTCTATTGTTGCTTAAGGCTCCTGGAAACTTATTATGGTATTCAGTCCACCGAGCATGGCTTTTTGCCCTGAAAGGGCACAGATTGTGAATACTGATATAATCACCAAAACCATGCCCTCTCTTGCAGCAGGCACTTTTTCAAAATGGTTGTCCCTTATTTGCTTGGGAGGCGTAGCCCTCTGCAAACGTCGTAGCTCTTCAAATTGCTTGTCCCTTATTTGCTTGGGTAGCGTAGCCCTATGCAAATGTAGCCTTTGACCTCCTGGTCATTGTGCCGCTCCCCTACTGCCGCTGCCTGGCTCCTCGTGACTGCAGCTTTGCGCTTCAGCATCAAGGCTGCTGGGTCAATCCCGCAGTCCCACCAGGCTTACTGGTATTTGCTTTGTCTTGTGTATTGTAATCCCTATTTTACTTGTGTGCCCCTTGCTAAAGGTATTAGCTTTTTTTTTTTTTTATTGTGCTCCCTGTTTTTTACTCTTGTGCCCCTTACTGATTATACCTCCGGGGGGGCTTGTGTTTTCACCCAGCCCCCCGTTTGAGTCCATTAACTGCTCCCGCCATTTTCCGCTGGCCACCCTCCCACCCAGCCCCTCCCACCTCCCAGGACTACTTATAGAGACCGCTGCGTGGCTGTGCCACCAGTGCCCCAAAGGCAAGCCCTTCTGTGCATGGACCACGCCCAGGGCCAGGAGCCCTGGCCCTCCGCACTGCCCCACAGATAGTCCGCCACAGAACTCCGTGGCTTGGACCCCGGACGTGACAACAACTGCTACCTCGCATCGACTCGCCTCGCTCCATAGCAGGATCCTTCACCTACAGCTGCTTTCGGTTCACCTCCACCCCAGCACCGACCACCACCGCAGCAACCAGCGTCACGCCAGCCCGGTCGGCCGAGGACCCCCCCGGAACAACTCAGCTGCCTCCTGATGAACACCAGATCGCTCTGCAAGCATGCCACTGAAGTCTATGACACCATCTCCTCCCTTGCCCCGACGTGACCTTCATTACTGAGACATGGCTCATCCCTGCATCGGCCCCTGACATCGCCACTGCAACATTCACCCCGGCTACAAGATGAAACACTGTGTCCGTGCCAACAGACATGGAGGTGGCATTGCCATCGTACACAAGGATTCGATGGCCTGCACAACGACCGATGATGAAACCACGTTGATCATGGAACACAAGAACTTCCAGCTCCGCACCGATGCCAAAACCACCATCAAAAACACCCTCACTTACAGACCGCCAGGACCACGAACCGGCCTCAGCGATGCCATCGTGGAATTCATCACCTCATTCGGCACTGAGTCCGACTACTACGTCTTCCTGGGAGACCTCAAGCTCTCCCCACTGACACCAACTCCACCAACCTACTGGAAAGATTGGCTAACATTGGCCTCAAGCAGCTAGTCACAGACCCCACACACAAAACAGGACAAATGCTGAACCCCATCTTCACGTCCAGCAGCAGAATCAGACTCAGCCACACCACGGAGTTCACCTGGTCGGACCATTCCATTGTACACTTCACCCTCGCTGGACCCCCCGCGCCCCCGTCCACAGCTGGACCAAGATCACTCAGTACCAATGGACTGATGCCCTCAGCATCACACAGCCCATCGTCACCACCAACTTGGATCAGGCAGTAGAGAATTTCAACTCCTGGATCACCACCGCTGCTGAACGAGTCGCTCCCACCAATCCAGCCAAAATGCACAGACCTTACAAATGAGCCAGCTGGTACACCCTGGAACTCAGCACATCGAAAGGCAGGTGCAGACAACTGGAAAGAAGATGGTGCACCAGTAGGAGCCACACCGACCGAGCCAATATCAAGTCAGCCCTCAACGATTACCACCGTCAGCTCAAAGCCACAAAAAGGAGGCCCTGACTCTCCGGATTGAGACGAGTGCCAACCAAACCAAGGAACTCTTCACCATTGTCAGAGTTCACCTGCCCATCAGCCACCGAAAAACTTGATATCCCCTCACAGGAACTATGCGACGTTCTCGCTGACCACTTCACCAACAAGATAGCAACCATCTACACATACCTTAATCCCCAACCCATCGACCTCCTCAGCATCCCATGTACCACTACCGCTGACCGCCCGCTCATCGCATGGGAACAACTCAGCACACCGAACACTACTACTCTAATGAACTCCATTCAATTGGGATAAAACCCACCGACCCAATGCCCTCACCGACTTTTTAACCTCTGAAGAGATGAGTTCAGCCACCCGCTCTCCTCCATTCTCAACGCCTCCATCACCACAGTCACCTTCTCCGATGCATGGAAACACACAAAGGTGAGACCCCTACTCAGAAACCCTCTGCAGACCCCAGCGAACTCCAGAACTACCGGCCCATCTCACTGCTGCCGTTTCCCACCAAAGTCCTGGAGAAGGCCATCAACCTCAAGCTCACCGCACACCCGGAAAGAAACAACCTTCTGGACCCTACCCAATCAGGCTTCAGAGCCAATTAAGGCACTGAGACTGCCCTCTTTGCCCCAACAGTCAACATCTGCATTTTACTCAACAGAATAGAATCAGCTGCCCTGATCCTGCTTGACCTTTCCCCAGCCTTCGACACAGTCTTCCACCACACACTCCTCGATTGACTATGCCAGATCGGAATCACAGACGACACACTCAGATGGATGGCCTAATTTCTCATGGGGCGCACCCAGAGAACCCGTCTCCCTCCTTTCACCTCACAACCCTGGCATACCATCTGCGGCATCCCTCAAGCTCATCCCTCAGTCCAACCCTCTTCAACATCTACATGACTCCATTCGCTGTCATAGTCAGAGCCCACAACATCAACATCATCTCCTACCAGCGGCGGCTCCTTCGCTAAGGCTCTCCAAGCAGTGCAAAAGGAAAAACGAAATGATAATAACACAACGTAATTATCATTTTTCCTATCTGCTGTGGCTCAGTTTCATGCAGGTGTGGCTGGCCAGAGCAGGGGGAAGAGTGGTGGCACTCTGAGTGCGCATGACGGTTTGCCCGGCTGTCTTGGGCCGGCCAATTCGTCATGCGGATTTTGTATGTTCTCCACCTGCTGTATTGTACAGCCTGGGTGGAGAACACTCACAGGCTCCCAGCCTGAGCACTGAATCACTGCGCTCAGACCAATCACGACGCTGCTGTCATGGTGAAAGCAGCGTCGTAATTGGCTTAAGGGAGCCATGGTGCTTCCTGCTGCCGGGACTCAAGACAGGAAGAAGATGAAGAGGGCGGAAGGGAGCTGGAAGCCTGCCGTACCCAGGAAAGTGCTTTTCTTTCTTTTCATTCCCCCACCTCCTCCCTCCCTGCCCTCCCCACCCCAACACCCCCCTTCTGGTGGCAGCCACTACACTCTCCTACGCCCAGCTTGTTCTCTCACTCTCAGCGGACCCCACCTCTACGAAGACCAACTTCCACAACTGTATGAAGATCATCTCACCCTGGATGTTAAACAGCTGTCTGAAGCTAAACATGGACAAAAGTGAAGTTCTGATCTTCGGCAGACTCACCGCCCTCTGGAATCACTCCTGGTGGTCATCGGAACTCGTACCCACCCCCACTCCAAAAGACCACGCCTGAAACCTTGGTATTATCCTAGACAGCAAACCCTCCATGAAACGTCAGGTCAATGCCGTCTCTTCAGCCTGCTTCCACACACTCTGCAAAGTCTTCAAGTGGCTCCCCATCAACACAAGGAAAATGGTGATACAGGCCCTCCATCACCAGCCGGCTGGACTACGGCAACACACTCTATGCAGGCCCCACCACTGAACTCCTGAAAAGACTCCAGACGATCCAGAACGCACCAGCCAGACTGATCCTCGACCTGCCTAAGAGAACCTACATCACCAAACACCTGAAGGGCCTCCACTGGCTCCCCATCCAGAAGAGATGTCAATTCAAGTTTCTGACCCTCGCCTACAAAGCCCTCCACGACCAAGGACCCGCCTACCTGAAACACTGCTTGAATTTCCACCAACCTCCCGGGAACCTCTGCTCCACTCACCTCGGCCTTGCACAGATACCACGCATCCACTGCTGCTGCACTGGAGAAAGATCCATCTCCCACCTCACCACCAAGTCATGGAACACCCTTACCCTCAACCTCCGCAATTCACCCTCGCTGACCCACTACAGGAAGGGACTCAAGACCTGGCTCTTCGTCTGATACCCACAGCAAAGCACCTGGTTAGCCTCTAGGGTGATAAGCCGTGCTATAAAAGTACCACTTGATTGATTGATTGAAATGAGGTAATATCTTTGCTCATGCACTAGAGGATGCACCGAATGTACTCCTCCAGGTAGCAGGCTAGCAATTAGTATGCACCTCCAGAGCACACTTTGGGAAGAAGTATCGAAGGATGCTGTTAGTGGGTGAAAGAATACATCCAGACTTAATTCTACAGTAAGTGTATTGATGACCCCCTTACAAAGAGAAGCCAGGATGCTCATGCAAAGACAGTAGTAGATTGGCAGAGAGCTTACTGTCAGTATTTTGAAGGTGACAAAGCAAAGCCTTTTGGGGGGGCGAACACTGAAATTTCACCCACACATGGAGTCTTTAAAGTTAGCAATAAGGGTCAGACAGAGGAAAAGCATAAATATATGTAGCTGTGGTTGTAATTTCCTCACCATGGCTGCTGTGCCCATACTTGTTTAATTATTTCCTTATTTGCATAGTTTTCAATAGTATTCAAAAGAATGGACTAGACCACAAGAGTATCATACATTGTACATAAATGACTAACAAACAATTAATGCACAGAGAAATCGAAAGAAAAGCACAAACACTACATAACAGAATATGTGATTAGAAGCAATAGTGCACGTAGCCTAAAATACATGATCTAATGTAGAGGATTCAGTCCAGAATGCAGAGATCCTTTTCTGTGCACTGACTATACTGACAGTTTGTGTGCAGGTAGCTGTACATTGTTTTCATTTTACCATGAACGCAGAAACCTTCTGCACATGCCACAACCGGGGCCTGTGACCCTACATGGTACAGCTCTGATTCCTAATATTGACGTAAATTTATGTTGGGCAGGCTTGTGTTGGTCCACCCTCAATTAATGCAAGGCTAAAAAAGGAAGATATTGGCAGAAACTCAACATTGAGTAATATTAGCGTAATTTAAGCCTTTACTGTTAGAAATTGGGTCTTTAGTTGGCAGAGGTTTGCCCCTTGTCCAAGTAAGAACCACAGTCCTAGCTGTGGTAAGTCAGATGCACAACCTAAATTAACCTTTGCTCACCCCCTGGTAGATTGGCACAGAGCACTCAGGCTTAACTTTAGAGGCAATGTGTAAAGTATTTCTGCAACACTTAAATTACAATAACACAGTGCAAACACCACAAAAGACTCCACACTAGTTAAGTAAAATAGAGAATATTTATCTGAGTAAAACTAGACCAAAATTACAAAAATCCAATAAGTCGAACTGGAGATATGAATTTTTAAAGATTAAATCCCAAAACAATGCTTAGAAGTCAATAGTGCTGAAAAGTTAGTTGAGGTTGCGCTAGACCGGGGTAAATCCAGAGTTCAGGCCGACCGTGATGGACGGCAAGTAGGCTACATAACCCATGCAGGGCCTTCTGAAAAATTACCTTGGATTAAGCAAGCATTGCCGTTGAAGACTCAATGCGTCAGTTCCGATTCACGCAGTCAGGTCGATGCATCGAAGTTGAGCCTCGCAGTTGGGTCCCACTGTCATAGTTGAACCCCTTGCAATGCAGGCGGTGCGTCGTCGTTGAACCTCGCAGCAGTCTCTTCAGAACGCTGCATCGTGGTCGAGCCTCGCAGTCGGCACCTTGGAACTGCACTGCATCATCGTTGTACCTCGTATTCGGGTCCCTCATCGTCTCCGAGCAGGAATGTCCTTGGATCGGCACTACATCAATGTCGAAGGGCACTGCGTCGGTTCCGATCGGCACAAAGTTGTCACTGTGTTGATTTTTGCAGGAAAACAGCTGTAGAACCCACTTCTGAGGCCCAGGACTGGATTGGCACCTCAGGCAAGCGCGGAACCACAGATGGCAGAGTCCTACAAGAACAGGGAGCAAGCCAGCAAGCCCTTGGAGAAACTTGGATTCAAGGATGTAGAGAGCAGGTCCAGTCCTTCTCACTCCCAAGCAAGCAGCAGCAGGCCAACACAGCAGAGCAGGTAGCAAAGTGGCAGTCCCTCCTACAACACAGCAATCAGCATGCAGCAGGGCAACACAGCAAAGTAGTTGGCAATGTGGCAGTCCCTCCTGCAGCACAGCGGCTCTTCTTCCTGGCAGAATGTCCATAGTTCCAGCAAAGTTCTGGTCTGGTGGTGTCAGGGGGTCCAGTACTTATACCCGAACGTGCCTTTGAAGTGGGGGAGAATTGAAAGAGGCCGTTGAAGATCGTAAGGTCCCTGACTTTCCTGCCCTGGTTCCAGACTCACTACCGGGCTCTTAGTGTGGGAACAGGCACAGCCCTATTCATCTGCAAGTGTCCGCTCCTCCCTCCCATTCTACCTCAGTAAGGACCATCAGCCTGGTGGTGGGCCATCAGGATGCAATTGTCACACCCCAGCTCTTTTTGCATGACTGTCTAGAGGGACACCCAACCCAGACATGTATTCAGAGACAGGCAGGGGCACAGGATGGTTAAAGTAAGAAAATGCCAACTTTCTAAAAGTGTCACTTTTAGACTTGTAATTTAAAATCCGACTTGACCATAAGTTGCGATTTTAAACTGTGAGTCCAGAGACACCAAACTCCAAATCTCTTATCATTTCTCAATTGGAAATTACACTTCATTTTCTTTTAAGGCAATCCCAATGATAACCTATAGGAGAGATAGGCCGTGCAGTAGTGAAAAATGAATGTAGCAGTTTTCACTATCAGGACATGTAAAACTCAAAAGTACATGTCCTACCTTTTAAATCCACTGCACCCTGCCCATAGGGCTGCCTAGGGCCTGACTTAGGGGTGACTTATATGTAATAAAAGAAACGGTTTGGGCATGGCAAGTAGGATAACTTGCCAGGTCGAAATGGCAGTTTAAACTGCACACTCAGGCTCTGCAATGGCAGGCCTGAGACATGTTTAAAGGACTACTGAAGTGGGTGGCACAAACAGTGCTGCAGGCCTACCACTAGCATTTAGTTTACAGACCCTAGGCACCTATAGTACACTTTACTAGGGACTTAAATATGCCAATTGTAGATAAGTCAATGTTATCATGATTTCAGTACAGAATATATGCACTTTAGCAGTGATTAGCAGTGGTAAAGTGCCCAGAATCCTACAGCTAGCAAAAATGAAGTCAGCAAAACAGGAGGTCAGAATGCAAAAAATCTGGGGAAACTACTCCAAGGAAGCCAGGTCTAACATTTACATTTAGTGACTTTGTCTGCAAATTCAGTCAGTGCATTTAGAAAAACAGTATCCATGTATACTACTATTTGGCCCTCTGGGTTCTAAATTAACAAGGAGTTCTGTGCTCTAAAGGCCGAGCCTAAACTCAATTGTCTTTTAGAACGCTTTTTGCTCAGCAACCATAGGCAAAGGCAATGTTAAGCAGGGCACTTACTGTGAGGGAATCACCGGTACATTTCATTATAGCTACACACTCATCGTTTGATCTGGAAGTAAATATATAAAGGGTACTGTAAGCAATTGGGTTATTGGTTGAGGGGGTGGAAGCCCCACTTAGGCAACAACCACAATTCTTGTCAGGGTGAACCACAAAAGTAACTCTCTGGTAGCTTCGTACAAAAGCAGTCAGGCTTAACTTATGGGCAATGTGTAAAGTATATATGCAGCGCAAAAACCGTAATAAAGTGAACACACAACATAACAAAAATCCCAAACCAATTTAGAGTAAATTGTAATAAATAAAATGACACCAAAACTATTTAAGTCAGTAGAACCTGAGTTGTGAATTTATGGGTGAAAAATAGCACGTAAAAGTTCAAGGCGCCAGCTGCAAGTATCTGGTCACCTGAGACCATGTCAAAGTCAAAAGTTATAGCCCACCATGATGGAACAAAGTTCTGATACAAAGGATGAATTGGGCTCGTTCTCTGCTTACCTTCAGACTTAGAAAAATTCTTGAAGATTTCCTGAGAAGGTAGAGTCTTCAATGGGGCAAGGCAGCAGGCTCTGTCCGAGGGGAGGTCGCTGTTGTCAGGGAGTTACTGGTTGAGGTCGCGATGAAGATTTCTATCTTTCAGACTTAGACAATTATTTTGAAGTCGAATTTCTCCACTGGGGTGAGGTGGCAGGATGTAGTTGAACAGGGCTCCATATGGCCGGATACCTTTATCGAGAGGTTCAGCTGAGAAGGATTTGCTGCTGTGGAGAAGAACATATGGGGAGCTGTGGCAAAGTCCATCCCACAGGTGATGCCCCATCGTCAGATCAGCCTGCAGGTAGGTCGTGGTCTCCTGTTGGCTCTGAGAGCAGTTTTTGCTCAATATTTTTTTTAAGTCCCAGGTTTTGATTTTTGTTAAGAGGAGGCCACTTTAGCACCCTCCCAAAGGTTCAGGACCTAGGGGGCACCACCTAGGGTCTAGGTTTCACTCCAGCAAGGACCAGCAGCAGACAGGTTAAGTTACAGTGTGCCTGGAACTTGCTGTTTCCATGTTGCTCACACAGGAGGCCAACTAGCTAGCCCTTGGAGTCACTCTGGTGGTCCTGGAATCATGGGACAGGCCCAGTCTTCCATCCTCAAGCTGCAGGGGAGCAGGACAGCAGTACAGTCCTTCCAGCAGCACAGCAATCCTTCTTCTAAGTCTTCCACAGGCCCAGAAGTGATCTCAAGAGTGGTTCTGGACTGCCTAATATTTATACATAGCAATACCAAAGGGGATGATGGACGGAGCGCTTGAGCTAATCAAACACTCACCCCCAGTCAACTGATCTGGGTTTAATCCATCATCATTCTTTAGCTCACTCCACCACCCCAGTTCAGACATGGCCATATGCAAATCAGTCTGACCCTGTGCCTCATGGGAACAGTCCAGCCCGAACTGCCAAGCCACGTCTTCCCTGGACCGGAAACAAGCATCCTGGGACCGGTTTCTGGCCATTCAGCCGTCATCAGCCAGGCTAGCTTGAATCCAGTGGCAAAGTGAGCAAGGGACCCACGTCTGGGCATACCCTGCCAACTTAGGGCGAACAAAGCGATACCAAAGGGGATGATGGACGGAGCGCTTGAGCTAATCAAACACTCACCCCCAGTCAACTGATCTGGGTTTAATCCATCATCATTCTTTAGCTCACTCCACCACCCCAGTTCAGACATGGCCATATGCAAATCAGTCTGACCCTGTGCCTCATGGGAACAGTCCAGCCCGAACTGCCAACCCACGTCTACCCTGGACCGGAAACAAGCATCCTGGGACCGGTTTCTGGCTATTCAGCCGTCATCAGCCAGGCTAGCTTGAATCCAGTGGCAAAGTGAGCAAGGGACCCACGTCTGGGCATACCCTGCCAACTTAGGGCGAACAAAGCGATACCAAAGGGGATGATGGACGGAGCGCTTGAGCTAATCAAACACTCACCCCCAGTCAACTGATCTGGGTTTAATCCATCATCATTCTTTAGCTCACTCCACCACCCCAGTTCAGACATGGCCATATGCAAATCAGTCTGACCCTGTGCCTCATGGGAACAGTCCAGCCCGAACTGCCAATCCACGTCTTCCCTGGACCGGAAACAAGCATCCTGGGACCGGTTTCTGGCCATTCAGCCGTCATCAGCCAGGCTAGCTTGAATCCAGTGGCAAAGTGAGCAAGGGACCCACGTCTGGGCATACCCTGCCAACTTAGGGCGAACAAAGCGATACCAAAGGGGATGATGGACGGAGCGCTTGAGCTAATCAAACACTCACCCCCAGTCAACTGATCTGGGTTTAATCCATCATCATTCTTTAGCTCACTCCACCACCCCAGTTCAGACATGGCCATATGCAAATCAGTCTGACCCTGTGCCTCATGGGAACAGTCCAGCCCGAACTGCCAAGCCACGTCTTCCCTGGACCGGAAACAAGCATCCTGGGACCGGTTTCTGGCCATTCAGCCGTCATCAGCCAGGCTAGCTTGAATCCAGTGGCAAAGTGAGCAAGGGACCCACGTCTGGGCATACCCTGCCAACTTAGGGCGAACAAAGCGATACCAAAGGGGATGATGGACGGAGCGCTTGAGCTAATCAAACACTCACCCCCAGTCAACTGATCTGGGTTTAATCCATCATCATTCTTTAGCTCACTCCACCACCCCAGTTCAGACATGGCCATATGCAAATCAGTCTGACCCTGTGCCTCATGGGAACAGTCCAGCCCGAACTGCCAAGCCACGTCTTCCCTGGACCGGAAACAAGCATCCTGGGACCGGTTTCTAGCCATTCAGCCGTCATCAGCCAGGCTAGCTTGAATCCAGTGGCAAAGTGAGAAAGGGACCCACGTCTGGGCATACCCTGCCAACTTAGGGCGAACAAAGCGATACCAAAGGGGTTGATGGACGGAGCGCTTGAGCTAATCAAACACTCACCCCCAGTCAACTGATCTGGGTTTAATCCATCATCATTCTTTAGCTCACTCCACCACCCCAGTTCAGACATGGCCATATGCAAATAAGTCTGACCCTGTGACTCATGGGAACAGTCCAGCCCGAACTGCCAAGCCACGTCTTCCCTGGACCGGTTTCTGGCCATTCAGCCGTCATCAGCCAGGCTAGCTTGAATCCAGTGGCAAAGTGAGCAAGGGACCCACGTCTGGGCATACCCTGCCAACTTAGGGCGAACAAAGCGATACCAAAGGGGATGATGGACGGAGCGCTTGAGCTAATCAAACACTCACCCCCAGTCAACTGATCTGGGTTTAATCCATCATCATTCTTTAGCTCACTCCACCGCCCCAGTTCAGACATGGCCATATGCAAATCAGTCTGACCCTGTGCCTCATGGGAACAGTCCAGCCCGAACTGCCAAGCCACGTCTTCCCTGGACCGGAAACAAGCATCTGGGGGTGAATGTTTGCCAATGTGCAGCATTCCGTCCATCATCTTGTGTGTTTTGCATTTCGCCCTAAGTGGGAAGGGTATGCCCAGACGTGGGTCCCGTGCTCACTACGCCACTGGAGTCAAGCTATCCTGGCTGATGAAGGCTGATAGCCTGAAACCGGTCCTAGGATGCTTGATTCCAGTCCAGGGAAGACATGGCTTGGCAGTTCGGTCTGGACTGTTCCCATGATGCACAGGGTCAAGACTGATTTGCATATGGCTATGTCTGAACTGCGGTGGCGTGGTGAAGCAAAATAACGATGGATTAAACCCAGATCTGTGACTGGGGGTGAATGTTTGCCAATGTGCAGCATTCCGTCCATCATCTTGTGTGTTTTGCATTTCGCCCTAAGTGGGAAGGGTATGCCCAGACGTGGGTCTCGTGCTCACTACGCCTCTGGAGTCAAGCTATCCTGGCTGATGAAGGCTGATAGCCTGAAACCGGTCCTAGGATGCTTGATTCCGGTCCAGGGAAGACATGGCTTGGCAGTTCGGTCTGGACTGTTCCCATGAGGCACAGGGTCAAGACTGATTTGCATATGGCTATGTCTGAACTGGGGTGGCGTGGTGAAGCAAAATAACGATGGATTAAACCAAGATCTGTGACTGGGGGTGAATGTTTGCCAATGTGCAGCATTCCGTCTATCATCTTGTGTGTTTTGCATTTCGCCCTAAGTGGGAAGGGTATGCCCAGACGTGGGTCCCGTGCTCACTACGCCACTGGAGTCAAGCTATCCTGGCTGATGAAGGCTGATAGCCTGAAACCGGTCCTAGGATGCTTGATTCCGGTCCAGGGAAGACATGGCTTGGCAGTTCGGTCTGGACTGTTCCCATGAGGCACAGGGTCAAGACTGATTTGCATATGGCTATGTCTGAACTGGGGTGGCGTGGTGAAGCAAAATAACGATGGATTAAACCCAGATCTGTGACTGGGGGTGAATGTTTGCCAATGTGCAGCATTCCGTCCATCATCTTGTGTGTTTTGCATTTCGCCCTAAGTGGGAAGGGTATGCCCAGACGTGGGTCCCGTGCTCACTACGCCACTGGAGTCAAGCTATCCTGGCTGATGAAGGCTGATAGCCTGAAACCGGTCCTAGGATGCTTGATTCCGGTCCAGGGAAGACATGGCTTGGCAGTTCGGTCTGGACTGTTCCCATGAGGCACAGGGTCAAGACTGATTTGCATATGGCTATGTCTGAACTGGGGTGGCGTGGTGAAGCAAAATAACGATGGATTAAACCCAGATCTGTGACTGGGGGTGAATGTTTGCCAATGTGCAGCATTCCGTCCATCATCTTGTGTGTTTTGCATTTCGCCCTAAGTGGGAAGGGTATGCCCAGACGTGGGTCCCGTGCTCACTACGCCACTGGAGTCAAGCTATCCTGGCTGATGAAGGCTGATAGCCTGAAACCGGTCCTAGGATGCTTGATTCCGGTCCAGGGAAGACATGGCTTGGCAGTTCGGTCTGGACTGTTCCCATGAGGCACAGGGTCAAGACTGATTTGCATATGGCTATGTCTGAACTGGGGTGGTGTGGTGAAGCAAAATAACGATGGATTAAACCCAGATCTGTGACTGGGGGTGAATGTTTGCCAATGTGCAGCATTCCGTCCATCATCTTGTGTGTTTTTTAATATTTATACATGGTACCAACCTGTGTGTTTAGGGGCACCCTGTCCTACCCCCACACCTGGTTCTGGAAAGTTCTTCCCTTCCCCTGTCAAGGCTCAAAACTGTCTGGGATGACAAATGACAGGGCTAGCCTGGTGTCAGATTCCTTTGGGTATGCAGGAGGCAAAGCCCTTTGAAGTGTAATTGTGGCTGGGTACAGCTCCACCACTAGCCATTCTGGCTGGATGGCCCATCCTCTCCACACCTAAGCCCCCTTTATTTCAATATCTAGGAGGAATAGACAAATTACAACAGCAGAGTCATTCACAGTCATGTGACTCAGGTCTCTGGCAGACAGCACAAATGGGACAAGGAAAATACCAACGTTCTAAAAGTGGCATTTCCAGAACTGACTTAAAATTTGACTTTACCATTAGAGATGATTTTAAATTACAATTCATTTGAGTGTAAACAGCATATCTCTATCTGCTCCCAACCCAAAGTTAGCACTTAATAAATGTAATAAGGTAACCCAGTGTTAGTCAATGGAAGAGATTGACCTTACCACAGTGAAAAAGAGTTTAGGCGTTTTTCGCTGCCAGGGCATGTAAAACTTGAGTACACATGTACTACTTTTTAAATACATTGCCCTCTGCTCTAGGAGCTGTTAGAGTTGATTTATTAATATTAATAAGGAAGGTTTAGGAAAGGCAAAAGGCATATTTTGCTAGGGGTCTCCAACCTTTTCTGTACTGAGAGCTACTTATGTTCAATGAAATGCATTGAGAGCTACTAATATCAGTGTTGTATAATCTCCATTTTTTAATGTATATTAATTCAACCAAGCGAAAGCTTTCTAATTTAATAAGCTGGACTGCACATAGGATATAGTGCCGTGAAAAGAACGTATACATAAGGTAAATTAGAAATAGAGGAATTAAGGGTTGGAGTGTTTGGTGAAATGATTGGATAAGTGGTAACACGAGCACCTTTTCCTTTTGTTTTTTCTAGCTCTTTTTGCGTTCCAGGTCCTGAGGAGAACCCCGTTCAAGGTTCACCAGGGGTTCGAAACGTGTCGACCTTTTTTCTTTTTGACCAAACAAGTGAACCCAAAAATTGAGTATCGGGTTAACCTCTGTTTTGTGAATTGTCTGATTAAATCCTAAAATACATATGTATATATTTACTTTGGTTACCTGAACAGTACACGGTTTGGCAAGTGTCCCTAATGGGGCTATGTTGTTCTTTAAAAATCTGAAGACTGTTTTTTCCAAACAATATCTCAACCTCCCCCTTTGGGCCTTTCTTTCCCTTTTCTTTTTCTTCATTTGTGCTACTTTTTCATGTGTCTTGAAAGTTTGGAACCTGAGCTTGCTCACGTATTAAGCTTTTTTGTCAAATGTGATGTTTAGTGTTGCGTGATATATGTGGCTTAAGATTAATGTTATATATATGTGGAATTTGATGTGGTTCATGCAAAATCGTTAGAATTGTTCATTGGATAACCAACATGAACGTTTAAAGTTTTTTGATGAAATTGAATCTTTAAAAAAACTCTTAAGAAACAGAAATAAAAATTTAATTTTTCAGTCACTGAGTGTCACGTATGATTGGTTGAAGGAATCAGTATAGTAAGCATCAGTATTGGCAATTGTGTCGTTGTTAGAGTATTGATTGGCCTAGCCTTGCTGATTATGGGCCAGAACCCTCTATTGTTCATAAGCAGGTCCAATAATAGCATTTAATTTACAGGCCCTGGATACAGATAGTACCATGTACTAGGGACTTGCTATTAAATTAAATGTTCACATCAGGTGTAGGCCAATTTTACCATGTTTTAAGGAGAGAGCACAAGCACTTTAGCACTGGTTAGTAGTGGTTAAGGGCACAGAGTACTAAAGCCAACAGAAACAAATTCAGCAAAGCAGTAGGAGCGAAGGTAAAACGTTAGGGGGAATAACATGCCATGGATGTCCAACAAATGCTCTTTCACCTTAATGGCCAGTCAGTCTGGGCCAAGTTTCACATCCAAGTTTATTAAACCACACTTCAGGCAAACGCAGTCGAGGCATCAGAAAATACACTTAAATCATAAGATATGGAAATCCTAGAGAACAAACCATAGCAAGATTCTGGAAAATTTACAGGGATTAAGTGAATGGGGGCATACCCTTAAATAGAATAAGAGAATCGTATATCCAGCAAACACAAAACAGAAGGGTGTGTGCTCAGGCACATTTTAAAGGCTGAGCATGTAAAGAGAAATTAGGGGGTTAAAATTTCTTGAAATGGCAGTTTACAACCATTTGGTGTATAATCAGACATGAAAGAGGCCATGAGTCGAAGCTCCAGCTACATAAACAGCGTGGGGCCTAATGTGAGCGGAAGGGTACAGAAGTCCAGTCAGTCATGCACTAGTCTTCGTTGAAAGACTGCATGTTTATTCCTCTTAAGGGTCTCATGGAGATTCTCTTTTCTGCAGCTGACAAGAATGTTCTCTATTAGAGGGTCTGCTCTCGGATATTAAGTATTTTCATACATTTTATCACATTGGGTTGACCTACAACTGGTCCCACTTCATCAGCTAGCCAGGACTTGGTTTTGCTCATCAGTCCTCCCAAGCTTTATGCCTCTTCACTGAGAATTTGCCACCCTCCTCCCGTTACTGGAGCAGTTTTGTACTGAGCGGTTCAATGGGTAATCTGCTGCACGTGGATTTAAAAACCTGTGAACTTCGGAGAATTAGAGTCTTTAATGTGACTGTGTCACTCACATGCGCAATACACATGCAAGCGTTCTGACTGGCTGACCACTACACCAGCAGCAAGCATAGAGGCCCAAATGGAATACAGTTTACTGGGTGGCTTTGGTCTAACAACAATGGGGAGAGGGATGCACTTGGGATGGTGGTGCAGGGTGGGTTGGGGGTAGTTCACAAAAGTACTTCTACGGATGGGAGCAGTTTTACTATTTTTTAGTTTTCACCTGCACAGCAAGCGCTGTGCTTGTGAAATCTATTGTATTAAATGTGAATCTTAAGAGGGGCTTACATCTCATCCCATTGCTTTTCACTGGTTCATGTGCTTGCCACTTACTTTTCCTCTATTTCTATTGGCTGTAGCATTGTTCCTCTTGTGAGTTTCTCTCATCATTGTCCCGGGAATCAAGTACTGTTTTCATCTGCTTTGATTTCGGAACTTCTTTCCTTAATTGATTGCTACTTTACATATGACACGAACCCCAAAGAAGGTAATGGAGCACTTCACAGGCATAGAGAGATTAAGTGATTTGCACAGAAACACTGGATGTTGTGCCTCCCTCTGAGACTTGAACCCTGATCGCAACGGCACTCACCAGTCCCCCCGAGGCAACGCACACTCACCAGTCCCCCCGGGTCCGAAATAGGGACCCACTGTATTGCTCCTTTTTGTTGCAGAGGCTGGTTCTGGGAGAGGCCCTACTGCAGCCATATCAAAGGTTTTTGTTCCAACGAGCATGTAAAAAAAGTGAACTGTGCCTCTCTCAGCTGTGCCTGGCTTTGCTTGTTTTTTTTTTTATTTTGCATCGTTTTGCAGGCTCTATGTTCAACCCTCTCAACTCGTCTGTATTTGTTGCTGATTGCTCTGTCCTTTGTACTACATTAACTGGAGCCAGGCCTGATTTTAATTCTATAGTCCAGTCAGGAAATGAGTAAGGATTGATGCTTTTGCAGGTTTTATTCTGAGACCCTTTATTAATGGTGTGTAGTTAAGACAGCTTTCTAAGCAATGTTGTTGATGAGTTTTATAGTGAGATTTGGTTGTCTAGAGATATTTGGATGTGACCAATGACTAGACTTCGACTGCGCTCTGCAGCAGCATCTTGTGGTGCTACTCGTCACCAAGAGCCATTCGGCGTGTATTTGTGTTCCTGGGACGTCATCTCTTGCTGCCTACAGTGTTTTTTCCTTTGGAGCACCGTGGCTCTTGGCCCAAGACCCAACTTGTGCTGGTGCTGCAGAGCTGCACTTGTCTGCCATGAACTCCAGCTGATGACCGCTTGCCTGGTTCTCAGCTTGCAAGCACCTATAGTCCGGTGATCCGTACGAGAGTGGTGAGTAAGGCCTGCAGGGTTACCCTGCACCATTGCTCAGCACTGAATGCTTTTGGTTTTTGAGAAGACCCTAAACTCCGACATGCCCATCAAAATGTATTGGAAATATGGTATATTTACATCTTTGTTTTTGGGATCCTGTTTTTCTGTTTGCTAGATTGCTTTCTCTCTTTGCCCTAATAAAATACCTTTGTTATAGCCAAATATCAGGCTCCGGAACAAGTACGTTTGGTCGACGGTTCTACATATTTGTATTTGTTATTGACGTTGTATTTTGCCATTTAGCCAGAATTTACTCTTCTGTGACTAATTCATTTGTATAAGCAAAATCCTGTTTCACAAAATCTGGAATATCAGAATAAAAAACTAACCGTGGGGAAGAACAGGGTTTTCACTGAACATGTATGAAAATCCTTTTTCCAGAAAGAATAATTCTTTTCTAGAGTCCCCTCACCCACCAGGGTTTCCCCTAGGTGGCATGCTTCATCATTGGGGTCCTCTCAATCCGCTGCGGATTGAGGCGTGCTGCGACTTGCGGAACTAGGTAGGAGCACTAGGTTGTGGAAAAATGTGTAGTGCAGTGAAAGTGGAGTGGAAAAACAAAAAGTTAAAAATACCTAATTAGTGGGCTAATATTTTATTCCTGCCCCTAGTTGGTATGACTAAAATCAGGGGTTAATAATAGGGAAAGTATAACTATAATGAGCCCCGTGGGTGCCACTCCTAAGCAAACCTATAATCAAGATGCGGTCTCCGGGGGTGCCATTAGGTGATTTGCCAGAGGTGCGCTTTGACGAAGGTGTGACTACAAGCCCCTCTAGCCCTGCAGAACATGAGGCAAAGTTCTGCCTAAACTAAAATACTACGTGTCAGTGATTAACCGTATGTATTACGTGTTAGGTGTATACACAGTAGGTGTGCACCTCATTCATTCCTCATTATAGGTTTGCTTAGGAGTGGCACGTACGAGGCTGGTCCTCGTGTGGTCCTGAAGAAGAGCTTTGGAGGGGACAGCTCGAAACATGTCGACCCAATACTAGGGACTCTATACTCATTATAGTTAGACTTTCCCTATTATTAACCCCTGATTTTAGTCATACCAGCTCCTACGTAGTTCCGCTAGTCACAGCACGCCTCAATCCACAGCGGATTGAGAGGACCCCAATGATGAAGCATGCCACCTAGGGGAAACCCTGGTGGGTGAGGGGACTCTAGAAAATAATTATTCTTTCTGGAAAGAGGATTTTCATACATGTTCAGTGAAAACCCTGTTCTTCCCCACGGTTAGGTTTTTATTCTGGTATTCCAGATGCTGTGAAACTTCATTCAGCTAGGAGGGTGAACCTATCCTCAACCTCTATCTCCCCCCATCTTTTGATTATAAGCAAAATCCTGCCAAAACTGGGAAGTTATATTTTCTGAAGATAAGGCTGACAAGCACTATCTTGTTGCAATGCCTCAGGTTGCACACTTTTTCTAGTTTTGTGTATTATTGTTAAGGAGAAATCCAGCCAGTGCTGTAAGCAAAGCACCATTCACGGCGAGGACATTTTGTACATAGATGCAGCAAGCTGTTCTGGTGTTTTCATGTATGTATTATCTAGCTAATGTATTCACAGGGGCTTCCATTTCAGCTATAGATTTCTGTCACCAAGCCAGATTTTATGCACTCTTCCCCATAACAGAAGCTCTGTGTGCGACATTACAATATTTGTAGGTAGCCAAGATTTGAAACTATTGCTCAGTTTATTGTATTTATGGGGGATACATGCTACACTAGAGATGTGTCGCAGAACTTGTTAAATTAATACCTGTGCATGCCTGTGGGATCCCTTTTGTTTCTTGCTGCAGTTGAAAAAACCCTGGTGAATTTGTGATGTTAGCGTTATTGTATTGTCTTTACATTTGCATAGCACTTTAGTATCCCTGGTGGTGCCCAAAGTGTGTTTAAGGTCGACAAGTAGGTAACTGCTCTATTCGTTGTTCACACTTTATTTAATTTATGTTGCTCAATTGAGACCAAGCTAAAACTTACAAAAAAACCTTATTAATCACATTGGCGAAACCTAATGCATTTACCAATGCTTGTTTGAATTTGCAAAATTTTACAGTAACTCCTGGAAAGCTGGATTCCGGGTGTACTGCTGAGAATGTCATGTAACCTATTCCCCTAGCTCCCATTCCCCCCAGGCGTAATTCTAAACAGCGTACAATAACGCATGTAGGAAATGAGGCCCAATGTTCAAATGCACATTTCTTTTTCTTTCTTCCCTTGTGAAGAAAGCCGTTCCCCTACAACTCTTCCACCTTTGGAGTTGATCAATATCCTTCCCATTATGGGTTAATAGTTCCTCCAGCCCCTTGTTGTTGTACATTTCAGTTAATTAGCAGGGTGAGAAGGAGTTCACATTGGAGTTTCTCAATGCACCACAAAAGAAGAAATTTGTGAGTGTTCACACACTTTCAAGTTTAAAACACATTTTTTCCACCCACTTCCAATCCTTTGCGTGGGAGTTACTATTGCATATTTCTATGCACTCATGGCCGCCAAATATACTGTAGTAAACCCATTTATGCTTGCCAGAATTACTTTTGGGAATTCTTCACAGGCGTAAATGAAGGGATTTTCAGCTGTACACATATATTTACATGTAAAAATGCCTTTGTGAATTAGACCCAGGGCAACTGTTGGAGGGAGTACGTTATATTATGGAAAGCTTAACGTGTACATTTCAGACTTTTTATTGTTATTTTCCCTGTGGGTAAGTGTTTTACACGAGGAATTAAAACAGCCCAAACTGTGTTTTAAAAATAATTTTCTTTACCTATCTGAGCTCAGCAGATGCAGAACTATACTCACTTACAGCAAAAGTGTAAAGAAAACTGGCAGAATGCCAAGGCTGCCCGGGGGGCCCCGTAGGGGACCCTCCAACAGGGCGGCCGCCTTAGTGCCACAGGAAGGCACAAGTATGCTTTTTAGCTCCCTGGGCTAGTGACCAGGGGGGGGGGTCGGCGGGCCGCGTCACTTCCGGCCGAGGGAGGGGGATAGGGTACATAAGCCTTCCCCGCCCACGTGAGGGTCTCTTGACCGCTGCCCGTCTTGCTGTTTGGTCGCCTGTGTTGTCGCCGGCCGCAGGAACGCTTTCTGGTGAGTTGTATCCTCCCCCCAGCCTCCCTAGGCAGGGGTGCCTGGCCGGGCTCGCCTCGGCAACGGTGCCCGCTCTAGGGGGGGGAGGACAGCTCCTCGAGGGCTCAGGCGACTACGGGGGTTTCGGGGGGTTGTGCGGCCATGGTGGCCCTGGGCACGCCGTATCTTTTACGGTATGGGCATGATGGTTGCGGGCCCCCTCCGGGCCGTGCGCTCCAGGAACGCTGCTTAAGAGAGTTCTTGCCCGGACCGGGGGGCCTCGCCAGGGTCCCGTCGTCGGTGCACATCCCGCTGGGCCGCTATGCCCTCCCCCCTCCCCAATCCCCCGGGCAGTTTTCTCCTTCCAGCCTGTGCATCGCCTCCACCTCTCTCCCTCCTCATGGCTTACCGTGGGGGGAAGGTGGCCCATCTGGCTTGGGGGGGGTCTCTGCTCCATGCAGTCTCTCGACTCCTGGCTGCGCTGAGCTCTGGGGCCGGGGTCATCTGGCCACGTCGGCGAGCGTGCTCCGGGCGTTGGGGTCCTCCGTGGTGTGGCGGAGCATCTGGGGCCACGCCGTGCCGCATCTTCCCCTACCCTCCCTGCGGGTCGCGGAGGGGAGGCTGGTGGGAAAAGTTGGACGCTGTCGTTATCCGGTCCGGGGGCCGCCCCCAGGGGAGAGGGGAGGGGCCTCCCACCTCAGCTTGGGCATGCGCTCTTCTCCTAAGGCGATCCGCAGGCTGGACCGCTGACCTGGCTTTAGAGTTTCTTCACGGGTTGCGCTTTCTCGCGTGCAGACTAGTTCTGCTGTCGCTACCAGGCTTGGTTGCAGCCAGATTTCGAGGTTTACAGCCCGCGAAGGCTTGGGGTGTGTGGCGACTAGTTTGTTGGTATCGCCGTGCACACACTATGGCACAAGTCAATATGACACATTCACCGGGAGCCTCCGCAACTCGCTTGTCCCGCGTGGTGCTTAGCATCCCGGTGCTTGCGCAGGCTCTTCAGTCTCTATAGTCTGGTTCGCGCTTTCGCCAAGTGCCTCTACCTTGCCTCCCTGCTCGCGTTTTCCGCCCCGCCCCCCCCCCACCAAGCGCGGGTGGCTCCGTGCGGGGAGGGTCGCGCCGGCTTCTGGTCCTCGGCTTGCTGGACGGCCGCAGGCTCTTGGGAGCGGCGGGGCGGGTTGCGCCCGGCGAACACGTTTCGTCATTGTGGGAAGGAAGGTCGGCACCCCTGCTGCCATGCTTGGAGGAGGTTGGGCCTGGCAAGTCTTACGTGTGGCACTGCCGCTCACCCCTGGCGTCTCCTGGTTGGCGGCGCCTCCTGTGCCCGGGGAGCGCGGTTTTCGCGGTGGCTTCTGGCGCCTGGGTGCGGGGACGGGTCTCTTCTAGGGGCCTGCTTGCGCTTGCTGTTCCCTGCGGGTGTGCTCCCCGACGTGCGGCATGCTGGCGGCGCGCCCTGGCGTCGGCACCTGGCTCCTCGACCCGGGGAGAGGGGGGAGCGTTGGGCGCGCCGCGGACAGCACTGGGGCGTGTGAGGGGCGGGGGGTTTGGGCTGGTGCCTGGATTACTCCCATGTACAGTGGTGGGCCTGGCTTGCTGCTCTGCTTTCACTGGCCGGGGCGCGGCGTCCCCGCGTGGCCCGGGGGGTGTGCGTCGGCTAGGGGTGGAGGGAGCGCCGCACCACGTCTGGGGTGTGGCCTCTCCTGCGCTGTCTTAGGCTCCTGCAGTTTCTGGATGCATGGCCTGGGACCGTGTGGATCTTGGCGCTTTGGGGGGGGTTGTGCCGGATATGATGGCATGTGCTGCCCGGATGGACCCATCGGGGTTTTCACGCGTTCCAGCGATCCTCTTCAGTCACGCACTCCGTCTTCACAAGGGTTGCCGCAGTAGGCATGAAGCGATACCAAAGGGGATGATGGACGGAGCGTTAGAGCAAATCAAACACTCACCCCCAGTCAACTGATCTGGGTTTAATCCATCATCATTCTTTAGCTCACTCCACCACCCCAGTTCAGACATGGCCATATGCAAATCAGTCTGACCCTGTGCCTCATGGGAACAGTCCAGCCCGAACTGCCAAGCCATGTCTTCCCTGGACCGGAAACAAGCATCCTGGGACTGGTTTCGGGTTCAAAACCCTCATCAGCCAGGCTATCTTGAATCCAGTGGCAAAGTGAGCAAGGGACCCACGTCTGGGCATACCCTGCCAACTTAGGGCGAACAAAGCGATACCAAAGGGGATGATGCACGGAGCGTTAGAGCAAATCAAACACTCACCCCCAGTCAACTGATCTGGGTTTAATCCATCATCATTCTTTAGCTCACTCCACCACCCCAGTTCAGACATGGCCATATGCAAATCAGTCTGACCCTGTGCCTCATGGGAACAGTCCAGCCCGAACTGCCAAGCCATGTCTTCCCTGGACCGGAAACAAGCATCCTGGGACCGGTTTCGGGTTCAAAACCCTCATCAGCCAGGCTATCTTGAATCCAGTGGCAAAGTGAGCAAGGGACCCACGTCTGGGCATACCCTGCCAACTTAGGGCGAACAAAGCGATACCAAAGGGGATGATGGACGGAGCGTTAGAGCAAATCAAACACTCACCCCCAGTCAGCCTGGCTGATGAGGGTTTTGAACCCGAAACCGGTCCCAGGATGCTTGTTTCCGGTCCAGGGAAGACATGGCTTGGCAGTTTGGGCTGGACTGTTCCCATGAGGCACAGGGTTAGACTGATTTGCATATGGCCATGTCTGAACTGGGGTGGTGGAGTGAGCTAAAGAATGATGATGGATTAAACCCAGATCAGTTGACTGGGGGTGAGTGTTTGATTTGCTCGAACGCTCCGTCCATCATCCCCTTTGGTATCGCAGTAGGCATGGACACGGGGGTGCAGCATGAAACAGATGTTGCAGTTTGTCCGCTGCCGCCATGGGCAGGGTATGGGGTATCTGGCTGGCTTGTTACCTACCGGGGAGCAGGCTGGGTACTTTCAGTCCCTTTAACGTTCTTTATTGTTTGCCACCCCCAGGTCAAGACGGAGCTGCCACCCGGCGCAGGTTCACGCTGCCCCACACCCCCCCGACCCCCCCCCCCCCAAAACCCCACCCGATCTGGCAGGGAAGCAGGTCAGTTGCGCTGAGGGAAGCGCCGAGCTGCTTCCTCTGAGTACGATTACTCATTCTCAGGAGAGTAAGTACAGACACGCTGGGTGTGTGTGCATTTGGGACCTTTGGAGGAAGTGTGGGCTAAACCACGGTTGGGGGGTAACCTAACGTATCTCTGCTTCATCTCCACCCAGTTTCTGTGGAGACTCCCAACGACCGTCACCCCCTTCGACACATCGCTCTCCCTTGTTGAGTAAGTACAGGCGCAGCTCGCTGTGTAACGGAAGGGACATTAGGAGATCTTGGGAGTGCCTGATCGCTGTTTGGGTGTTAGCTCATTGCTGTCTTTTCTTTCAGGTTGAGTCCACCACGTCAGGATATAATGGATAGCCAGGGATCCCCGTCGCTTTTCTCGTTGACGTCCCAGGTGGAGGAAACTCAGCAAAGCACTTCACAAGACGCTCAGCTAGCTGCCATCGTGGAACTGGCCAAGACCAAGGGATTGGCTTGGGCCGCAGAACTTTTGAAGGCTAGCAACCCAGTGGATTCCGGGGTCATCTGTGGGGGTTCTAGCACTGATCAGGAGCCTAGTGAAGAGGCAGGCCCCTCCCGGTCCAAGCGGACACGCAGGGCAACTAACAAGGACTTCCCGGCAGACCCGCCGCCACCTAAGAGTCGGGCAGTGGCCATCACCCGAAGTGCCCTGCTGCCCGTTCCCCCGCCCGTGACGCAGGGAATAGCCCCTCCCCCGGCGGACGGCACTCCCCAAGGGACCTTCGCTACTATTGAGGACTTGGGTAAGCTCTCGGACACTTTAAAGAGCTTCATGTCAGAGGTCAGAGCTGGTCTCGCTGGGGCTAGTGCGACGGTTGCGCCCATCTCAGTGAACAACGGGGTTGGAGGGGTAGCAACGGCGGCAAATGTGTGGGCCCTCCAAGGGGGACACACCCAAGGGCATCAGTTGCTCCACCCTGTGGGGGAGCTCGGTTCAAGAGTTCTGACAGGGCCTGGGTTAGCGGGGTCTGCTAAGGAGACAGTGGCCGCCGAGAAAGTTGGTGGCCTTGGACCAGGTACCCAGACCCGTCTCTCCCGGGCCCGTTAAGTACAGCAGGTATTAGCGGAGTGCCTCTCGGCGAGGTAGTCGGTCTTCCCTCAGCGGGGGCCACGGCTAACTCCACACAGGCCACACCTAGCCCTCCCCTAGTTGTGCTCTCCACAGCTATACAGCCGGTCTCGGCAACCATTGCCCTTACGGTGCCTCCTCCGGCAGCGCAATCAGGACATTTGCTGGTATCTCACGCGCCACTCCTGTCAGGCCGCAGCTCCCTGTCCTGGGAGGTGCCCCTTGCGGTTAAGGAATTCATATGGAGGCGTGAATTTCTGGACATCTTTTCCTTACTCCTGCTTGGCCAGCACGGCCAGGACACCCGGAGGGTTGGGGGCAAAGAGGAGGATAAGAAAGTCAGGTTTCAGGCATGGCCGGAGAAGTCGATTGATAACTGGCTATCGGCCTTCTCCATTTTTCAGTCAGTGATCTTGGAAAAATTCCCTGAGCAAGGGCAGGCACTGGTTCAATATCAACGGCTGATCCACACTGAAGCACAAAAGTGGGGGGGTCAGGGTGGGTCAACTATGACCGCGAATTTAGAAAAAAGATGGCAGTATGCCCTGAGATGGGGTGGGATCAAAAGGAGGTCCAGTTGTGGATGGACCATATGGGGTCCCGCGGGGCGCAGAACACTGTGACGCAGCCTAAGGCGCAGGGGGTGGTTCATCTAGATTCTGAGTCCTCCCAGACTGGCATTAAGGCTTCCAAGCAGTCCTTTCGAGGGTCACGCAGGGGGGGCCAAAGAGGGGGGTTCAAGCGAGTGTCCCCGGGTACCTGCAACCTCTTCAATGCAGGGTCCTGCTCCTGGGGGATCAAGTGTAGGTTCCAACATGCCTGCAGTAAATGCGGTGGCCGACACCCCGCGAACTCTTGCCCGGCCAAGCAGGACAAGTCTCCGCCTGCTGCCAGTAAATAGGACAACTGAGGCAGCACCGAAGGATACTGTTAGATCCATCTTTTCCGCACAAGACCCTCCGCGCAGCGCCTCAACCTTTCCTCCCAGTCCACTGTTGCGTAGTGCACCCCTTGCCCCCCCCTGCTCGGTTGCTCCCCTCGCTCAGAAAGGGCCGTCTCCCATCATCCTAAACAACATCCTCCCCCTTCTCAGACGGTACCCCATCAAGGACGATGGGGCTCTATTACTGGGAGGGTTCTCAGAAGGATTCGTGATCCCTTATGTGGGCACTTTGACTTATAGGGAGGCAGACAACCTCAGGTCTGCAGGGACCTTCCTTCTGTGGTGCAGGCAAAAGTCAAGAAGGAACTGGAGCTAGGTAGGGTAGCAGGGCCCTTCAGGGAGCCCCCACTTGTCAACTTTGTAGTTTCCCCGCTGGGGGTGGTACCGAAGAAGGAGCCGGGGACCTATAGACTCATTCATCACCTGTCTTACCCAGAAGGCGACTCGGTCAACCATGGGCTGCAGGAAGGAACTTGCTCAGTGTCATACTGTACACTAGATGTGGCTCTGGACTTAGTCAGGAGGGCGGGCAAGGGGGCCTGGCTAGCAAAGGCGGACATTGAGTCGGCATTTCGCTTGCTACCAGTGCACCCGAGCAGCCAACACCTGCTGGGTTTCAGGCTAGATGGCTGGTACTTTTTTGACAAATGCATGCCCATGGGGTGCGCAGTCTCCTGTGCCTTCTTTGAGGCTTTCAGTTCCTTCTTGCAATGGGCGTTACAGGAAACCTTCGGGGTGGAAGGGGTCTCCCATTACCTGGACGACTTCCTTTTCATTGGGCGGGATGGCACACAGGAATGCAGAGCGGCTCTTTCGGACTTTCAGACCCTGGCAAACCACCTGGGGGTCCCACTAGCAACTAGGAAAACTGAAGGGCCGGCGCAAGTACTTACGTTCCTAGGAATTGAACTGGACACGGTGCTTGGTGAATCCAGACTGCCCCCAGAGAAGGTCAGGGACCTGGAACAACAGATCAGACTAGCCGTGGGGAAGGACAAGGCCCCTCTGGCCTTTGTGCAGAGCCTCCTGGGGAAACTTAACTTTGCTGCCAGGGTTATTCCCGCGGGGAGGGTCTTTGCGCGCAGGTTGGCCAGAGCGACCGCTTCGGTCACAAAGAAGCACCACTTAGTCAAACTGAGCAGGGGCATGAGGGAGGATTTGCTAATGTGGGCGGACTTTTGGAGAACTTTAATGGGTCAGTCATCTGGCGCGCTCCCTGGGCCAACAGCACAGAATTATCTCTGTTTACAGATGCGTCTGGAAGGGAAGGGTTCGGGGTCATCTTAGACCGGGAGTGGTGTGCCGAGAGGTGGCCCAACTCTTGGCATAAGAGAAAGATCACTTCCAAGATCACTGTGTTGGAACTCTTCCCCATAGTTTTAGCTCTTCACCTCTGGCCGGGGGTGCTTACAGCGAAAAAGGTCCTGTTCTGGTCCGACAACCTAGCAGTTGTCCAGGCAATAAACTCACATTCGGCTAGCTGCCCCTTGGTTTTGAGTCTGTTGAGAGAACTGGTGTGAGGGCATGCTTAAAAAACAATGTTGAATGCAGGGCTCGCCATATTCAAGGGGTTCAGAATGTGGCCGCTGACGCTCTCTCTTGTTTTCAGTGGCGCCGTTTCCGAGAGGCGTGGCCGAGAGCGAGAGAGGAGATGACCCCTTTCCCACAACACCTGTGGCTTCTTCTGAGGTGGAACAGCGGATGAGGAGTTTAGGTGAGCTGTCACTGGCACCTAGGACGGTGAAGTGCTACAGGACTTGTGTGGACACCTTTTGTGCGAAGATGGGAGCGTGGGACGATGCAGGGTCCCCACTGGAACTTAGAGTGCAAAAATTTATTTTGTGGGCCAAGGATGGTGGGAAATCCCACCCCTGGATCTCGGGGCATTTGTCAGCCATTAGTTATCACGCCCGGTTGAGAGGACTTCCTGACCCGACCAAATCCTTTGTCATCAGGGCTGCACTTAAGGGATGGGCTAGGAGTGAACCCCGTTCCCCTGACAACAGGTCTCCCATCAGTTACTTGATCCTGCAGGGGATGCTAGACAGCATGCCCAAGGCCACCCGTTCGGGGTACGAGGCAATTTTATTCTCTACTAGTTTTGCGCTGGCCTTCTTTGGGGCCTTCAGGATTGGGGAGCTAGTTGCGCGATCCAAGCAGGACACCTCGGGGGTGGCTTTGAATATCAGGGACGTTACCATTAGCTCTTCTTGTCTCAGGATAGTGGTGAGACAATCTAAAACGGATCAAGCAGGAAAAGGGAGAGTAGTCCTGTTACAGGGGCTGGGGGACGCTAGGTATTGCCCCCTGCTTATGGGCAAGGCTTATTTGGCCCTCCGCCCGGGGTCTGCGGGGTACTTCCTGGTTCACGAAGACGGGTCTCCAGTTACCAAGTTCCAAGTAGACCACATCATGCAGATTTGCTTGCAATTGTCAGGACAAGCAGGGGGAGACAAGAGATTTAGCAGTCACTCCTTCAGGATTGGGGCGGCTACCACTGCCTTCCTATCAGGGATGCCGCCAGAGCGAATTAAGCAAGTAGGGCGGTGGGAATCGCAATGCTACAAACGTTATATAAGGCCTTGAACGGAAGGTTAGGGGAGAAGCCCCTTGGGTTTAGGCGAATCTGTCCGGTGCTGACAGGTGTACGGTTTCGGCCCGGTTGGCCAAATGAGGTTGCAGTGCTGTGTTTTGTTTATTGTACAAATGTAGATCATAGAATATAAACGTTTAATAAAGTTGATTTCAAATACAACATCTCTTTATTTACCAGGTACCAAGGTCTGGGTAATTGGCCACTCAAGCATCGTTAGAGTGGCACAGTGGGCTGAAATAAGGAAGTGGCGACATGGCTTCTCCGCTACAGAGATCACGTGGCTAGGTTACCCGGGCATGCGTTGGAACGAGCTGAAGAGGAAGCTACAGCAGAGACTGGGGGGAGGGAGCGGCCCACCTCACATTCTGATCATACACTTGGGTGGGAATGACCTGACGGCGCTAGGGAAGAGAGGGCTGCTCCAGGACATGAGGGACATCATGTGTCAATTGAGTATTCAGCTGGGGGCTTGTGAATTGTGGTGGTCCGAAATTTTACCTCGCCAAGTTTGGCAAGGAGCCCGTTCGGGAGAGGCAATTGAGATTTCACGCAGGAGAGTGAACAGCGCCATGCGTAAATTCACCCATCAAAGGGGATTTGGCTTCATCAGGCATGGTTTACTTAATGTCAAGTCTACTGGATGTTGGGAAGTGGATGGGTGTCACCTCTCAAGGGTAGGCATGGACCTATTTTTGCTGGACCTGAGGGAGGCCTTGGAAGCAACAGGCTGTAAGTAGGAATAGCTGCCTTGGTGGGGGGCACTGGTGGTGACGGGGGCCACCTCCAGAGCTGTGGAGGAGTTACAGGGCGATCCAGAGTCTGCAAGGTACAGAAGGGTACTATATTGCAGCAGCACAACAGGGTGCTAAGCCAAGGATACCCAGGGATGTATTAGCGGGTCCCCTGGAAGAACTACGGCGCCCGTTAGCCTACAGGCGGTTGTGGGTCTGAGCAACCGGGGGCTGCCTGGAACGCTCCGCCCACCTGTCTGGGGGGGCGTGAGTAATGGAGTGGACTGGCGGTCCACTGAGGGCAGAGGTGGCCTCTCCCAAGAATTGATAACCACTGGTTGGCGATGGCCACGGTGCAAGTTGGCTCATCAGACGGGCAGGCGGCATAGGGGCTAGCCTGCCCTGGGATCACCCGTAAGATAACCCACCATGTTGGCATATTGGTTATGCAAATAAACCTGCAGCAAAATTTCTCCACTAAAAAAGGTGTTGTGTGGTTTATTTATGTATATCACGTTATGATAACTGAGTGTTGCCGATATTGGCACTATGCCAAGGCTGCCCGGGGGGCCCCGTAGGGGACCCTCCAACAGGGCGGCCGCCTTAGTGCCACAGGAAGGCACAAGTATGCATTTTAGCTCCCTGGGCTAGTGACCAGGGGGGGGGGTCGGCGGGCCGCGTCACTTCCGGCCGAGGGAGGGGGATAGGGTACATAAGCCTTCCCCGCCCACGTGAGGGTCTCTTGACCGCTGCCCGTCTCGCTGTTTCCCGCCCTACCGCTTACCCTGCGAACGGACAAAGGAGGGTACGGGGGGGGAAGAAATAACTTATTGTTTTGTGTTGCAGGAGGAGTTACAGGGCGATCCAGAGTCTGCAAGGTACAGAAGGGTACTATATTGCAGCAGCACAACAGGGTGCTAAGCCAAGGATACCCAGGGATGTATTAGCGGGTCCCCTGGAAGAACTACGGCGCCCCGTTAGCCTACAGGCGGTTGTGGGTCTGAGCAACCGGGGGCTGCCTGGAACGCTCCGCCCACCTGTCTGGGGGGGCGTGAGTAATGGAGTGGACTGGCGGTCCACTGAGGGCAGAGGTGGCCTCTCCCAAGAATTGGTAACCACCGGTTGGCGATGGCCACGGTGCAAGTTTGCTCATCAGACGGGCAGGCGGCATAGGGGCTAGCCTGCCCTGGGATCGCCCGTAAGATAACCCACCATGTTGGCATATTGGTTATGCAAATAAACCTGCAGCAAAATTTCTCCACTAAAAAAGGTGTTGTGTGGTTTATTTATGTATATCACGTTATGATAACTGAGTGTTGCCGATATTGGCACTAAGGTCTGCCCATTTCTTCCAGCACATGCTCCCAGCGGGTTGGAGCACAAATGCATAGAAAGTGCAACTGACTGCAGTTTCGGCTGCTTTCAGCAGAGCACATCTGCAGTATCCTCTGAGCATAGGTGCATTTGGTGGCTGGGTACAACTTGGATAAAACTAACACGAGTTTCTAAATGTTGCTTGAATACATTTTTCCCTTCTACAGATCTGAATACATCGATTTTCCTCTGCGTGATTTCCCAAGAGATCATTCTGCTTTATGCATCTTTCGGGCGCGATTTTAGCTATCCGACGTGCAAATAACATTTCGACACTTTCAGAGGCTCAGTAACCTCACAGCGGATTACTTGGCACACCTTGGTGATTTCTGTGATTACGAAAAGCTGCACTCCTATCCCTGCATACGAATGAAATGCATATTTAAATGTGGTTGTTTCTGAATAAAAGACGTCAGTGTTAGTAATGGCGGCCTTCTGTAGAATGTTCGACTAAAACCAAAATGGAATTGCCAGTTTCCATTGCGTTTGTTACTTCAGACACACAGGCCTACCTAAATATATGGTTGAGAGAATGAACTTTACATCTAATAAAAGTATTAATAACTACTACTAGTAATATTAATAATGAGTGTTGTTTATACTATTCATAGGGCGAGGGAGTGGCGTAACGGCCAGAACTGACGACTTTAGTGCTGGGGATCCAGGTTCGAGTCTCGGCGTAGGCTCAACATCTTGTGAGTGTGGGCAAATCACTTATTCTCCAGTAGAAAGAACCGCAGCAGACACAAACAAGTCTTTTTTAGGAATTGCGTAGCTTTGTAAAGTAGTCTTCGTATGTCGAATTGAAATGTAAAGATGTTTTTCTTCTGCACAATCATGTAGCAGTTCAGTTGTGATACAATCTTCTTTGCATATGGACAAATAGGCAGTCAATACGTGTTTCTTTTGAAGACTTTTTCAAGGCTGTTACGAGAAAATATTGGACCAACCGGCGTCTTTGCCGTATAGGTCATAGAATTTCATGCTGAGAGGTTAACCTTTATATTACCGTCCATAACAGTACAATTCTGAAAGTTAGGAAACAATGAAGGACCTTGATAAGCCTAGTAAGTGTGACGTGGTATCCCGAAGTCTGTATCGGGTGGAGTGAATCCCTTAATCTCCCGGTGCCTAAGAACAGCGCCTAGGGACCCACATGTATGATTGGCACGCTATACATATCCCACCCAAGTATTTATTTTATTTTATTATTAATAATATTTAACTTAAATGAGTGGTTGAAAGAATGTGTTACAAGCCCACTGTTTATTAAAAAGAATATTAATGATAATAATAGCAATAGAAGATGTGGTTGCTGGGTGGCCTAAGTTGTTATTACACTTGAACAAAATTATAGTTTATTAACTCAAACACTAGAGAAGGTTTTGTGCAGCACACACCAAGAACTCGTGTATTTAAAGGTGCTCTCATATGCAATAACGAAGAAAAAGGAGACAACTGAACTCAAACAATTCCCTAGGATCACAATTTGGTCAAATGGGGAAGCAGGGATTGATCCCAGGTTTTCTGTTTTCACTTCGTGAAATTGAGGCACTAGATGGGTATATCTTTCCCCCTCTCTTTTTTTCTCTTTATCATTTTACATCAAAAGTTAATTCTTTCAGGGGGTAAAAAAAAAGAAAAAGCAATCCATAGCATGATAAACGTAATGAGGATGAAAGAGCAAAGACTTATGTGGCCACATAACAGGAGCTATGAACTAGTGAAGGCAGCTTCATCCAATGGGGATAGGATGATTAAATCAGGACTACGGATCTGTTCTTTTGATGTTTGCGGGCTAAATAATAATAGGAAAAGACAAAGAGTGGCCGCTGAGCTACGTGTGATGCACCCTGACCTGGTTTGTTTGCAGGAAACACATATACCGTGGGGCAAGCGGAAGAGTTTAGCAGAATTAGGGTATACGGTATTGGCATGTTCACAACAGTCCACAATGACTCGGGGGGGGGCGGGCGGGGGGAGGGATTGCAGTGTTGGCTAAACGGGAAATCCAGCAATCAGGTCGAATGTTGGTGGACAGACAAGGTCGATGGGCTATTTTGGAATGTATTACGAGGTTGGGTAAGTTTACACTATGCACAGTGTATGGCTCTAATTTTGATGAGGTGCCAGTTCTGGAGGGGTTGAATGTGGAACTGGCAGCATGGCCCACTCCACTTATTTTATGTGGGGATTTTAATATACATTTGGGTGATCGGGACTTGCACACAGAACTAAAAGGGCAGGAAGCCTAAGGTGTTTAAGGCACTACATCACTTATTGACCGATCACGGTTTGGTCGATGTATGGGCAGCGCTGCAGGACCCAGCCTCGGGATATATGTTCTACTCCCACCCACATAAAAAATTAGTTAGATTAGACTACTTTTTTGTGTCACCAGTACAGCTAGCAGGAGCCAAGATTCAAGTTTTTCCTAGGATCACCTCAGACCACGGCCCAGTAGTGATGGATATTTTCGCTCTTGGCAGCTATATGGTTCCGAGAATATTTACATTTGATAGGAAGCTCGTTTGTTTTTTTTTTTTTTTTAGATCCTCATTTATCCACAATATGCTTTGAGTTCAAGAAAATAGTGTGCCAACCAACTCAAGTAGCGTAAATATTGTGTAAACCCGGTCACTCCACATGAGAGAGGAAGATAGCATATATCTCCGGGTCCACAACTTCAATCACTTGGTTGGCATCTAACACTTAATCTTGATTCTACTCTTGGTCTGTTGCTTTCCTCCTTATGGAGATAATGGTGGGTCTACCACCAAAGCATCCTCTAAAGCATATTCTTAATCATTGGACCAAGAACACAAAAACGAGAAGAAGAGAAAGAAATAGCAAGAATAGCAGACAGTAGCACAAAACTAGGCAGGGAAGACAGCAGGGGACATGCATATTATGTGCGATTCTACACTGTTAGCTTTGAAGTGCCAATTTCCACCCATTTATCCCAAATTTCCCAATATTTGGTTTTTCTATTCTGTTTACAAGATTGATCTAGTGAGGATACCCTTTGGATGGAATAGATCCATTCTTCTTCCGTAGGGGAGCAGGGTAAAATCCATTTAATACAAAGTTCTCTGCGAGCCAACAAGATCAATGTGAAGAAAAGTGCATTATTCTTTTTTGTTAGGGGACAATTATCTAGGTCCCTCGGTAGTATTCCGAAAATTACAGATATTATAGTTAATTTTAATTCGTGCCCCATAATGTCTGAAATAATCTTACCAACTTTCTGCCAATAAGAATATATTGCAGGGCAACTCCAAAACATATGGACCTCGTTTACATTGTCTTCTCCACATTTTGGACACTTCTTGATCTCCCGACTCCCCATTCTTGATAATTTCTGTGGTGTCCAATAAGCTTTGTGTACTGTGAAAAGGTGAGTCTTTTTTAATGGTGCAGAATTCACATATGACCATAAGAGAGACATAGATACTTGCCCTGTTTTTTCAAGATCTTCATTCGGCAGGTCCTTCTTCCAAATCTCTGTAATTGAGGCCTGTGTCTCTTCTCCATTTTGATCTAATAGCCAGTACCACTCTGCCACTTCTTTCGGTTTCGTTTGACGTGAACGTATCTTTGACGCCAAGTCCGATTTTCCTTCTAACTCTTTTCCTATTGATTTTACCCAGCTTGACAGTTGATAATATTTAAATTTCGAAACCGAGTTCTCACAGATCGCCGAAAAATGAGGCCAGGAAATTAGTTCAGCGTCAACAATTAGTTGACCCCATGTACTGATACCACATGCACGAAGGGGAACAGCAAGGGCATCTTCCAAACAAACCGGTGTACCTGGGGAATCCCAGATCGGTGCAACGTCATTGTAATACAGGATTTTTAGAAATCATCTCACCTGAGACCAGAGCTTCGTGGCTGCCACCAAAATCTTCAATTTAACCTCCTTAAAAAATTTTGGATGGCCAAATTTTAAAAGGAAACACCCTGCTTGATGAGAGAAGTCAAATGTAAGGGCCTTATATAGTGGAGAAAAAACTGAACTCTCCATCAACAGTTGTCGGAAGTTTTTTAGGTGGAAGGCACAGAAGTACAAATAGAAATCGGGAGTAGCTATGCCTCCATAAGCTTTTTTCTTTCTCAATTTTTTTAGAGCTATTCTTGGATTTTTGTTTCCCCAAATGAAACTGGAAAAAAGCCCTTGCACCTTCTTAAACCAAATTTTTGGGAAGTCTAGCGGGATAGCATTAAACAGGAAAGTATATTTTGGTAAAATTGACATCTTTAGTAAATTCGACTTGCCCAAAAAAGAAAGTGAAAGAGCACCCCATGATTGTAATTGTGAACTGACCTTCTTTGTGACTTTTTCAAAATTAACCTGGGCTATCTTATCAATGTTTTGGACTATCTGGACACCTAGATATCTAATTTCCTTCTTCGTGTAACCACTCCTAAAGGGAATATTCCATTTCATCAATTCTGTTTTTTGTTGATTGATCAGATATCCAGAGGCCCTCCCAAAACTCTCTATCTCCGACCATATCTCCGGAAATGATTTTTCTAGGTCGCCAGTGTATATTATAAGATCATCAGCGTATAAGCCGATTTTCTTTTCCCAGCCATTGCATTTGAAGGGAATAATATTCTGGCAGGCTCTCAGTTTACATGCAAGGGGTTCAATATAGATATTAAAAAGTAAAGGAGAGAGGGGGCAACCCTGTCTGGTCCCCCTTCCTATCTGTATTGAACTTGTAAGTTTACCGTTAATGAGAATTTTGGCAGATGGATTTTTGTATATAGCTTTGATTGCTGTTAAAAGGTTTCTCCTAGGTTAAGGCGTTGAATCGTTTTAAAAAGGAAAGACCAATTGACCCGATCAAATGCTTTAGCAGCATCGAATGTCATTACTGCTAATTGGGTCTTGTATGTCTGCGCCATGTCTATTGCCCCAATTAGGTCGTGTGTTAACTCACTGAGCTGCCTCCCTTTCAAAAACCCTTTCTGGTCTGGGTGTATTAGTGATCCTATTACCTTATCCAGGCGTTTAGTAATAACCTGAGTATATATTTTATGGTCGCTATTCAAAAGCGAAATAGGCCTATAGGATTCACTGGATCTTGGGTTCTTATTAGGTTTCAGCAGAATCGTTATAATGGCTTCTTCCCATGACACGGGGAGACCCTGACCCTCTATGAAGGACAGATTAAACATTTGAGAAAGAAAGGGCGCAAGTTCTTCCTTTAAGATAACATAAATCTCGTTTGGGATGGAGTCAGGGCCAGCAGCTTTCCCCTTTTTTAAGGTGCTAATAATTTGAGTGACTTCCTCCACAGATATGGGACGATTTAACTGATTTTTTTCATTACTCTGAAGAGAGGGGAGATCTAATTCTGAAAGGAAATCATCCATATAGTCTTCATCTAGTACCGTCTCTTCTGTGTACACATTTTTAAAAAATTGAACTCCTCAATTTCAAAATCCTCCGTAATGATGTTACCAGTATTTGAACATCGGAGATCTTTTATCCAATTTCTTGACTGGTCGACTTTAGTTTTCCAAGCAAGGAGTTTACCGCACCCCTCCCTGTATTCGTGGTGGGCTAGCTTGCTGGCTTCCCACTTTTTTTTAATGATTACTTCTAGGTAATCTGCGAGTTTATGTTTCGCAGTTGTTAAATCTCTTAAAATATTAAAATTCCCCGGATCTTTCTCTAGATCTTCCTGGAAACCATATATATCGGCTTCTAACTTTCTAGTCTCCTCCTGCACTCTCTTAGTTTGAGCAATGGATATTGTTGTTAAAAGACCTCTCAGGTCGTTGTACGTGTCCCATACTACTTGGGGTGAAGCTGAATTAAGATTGAAATCAAGAAACTCTATAGTTTCTACTTTTAGTTTTTCAATTACTGTATTTTCTAAAAGTAATGACCGATTTATGGTCCACCTACGAGATGAAGGGCTCTTAACCATAGCTATTTCTAAGATGACCGCAGAGTGATCGGACATATGTTCCGGGACGTGACTAACCTTGATGGTATATTTACATGTAACGACGTCAACTAAAAAGAAATCAATTCTTGAACGGTGGCCGCACTTTTTATTGTGAAAAGTAAAATTCCCTCCAGTAGTCCTTGTCTTATGGCTCATCTCACTCCATATATCTAAAAGCCCTGTATCCAACATCAATTGTCTCAGGGCGACTCTCATATTTTGTGTGTTTAACACTGCTCTACTTGAGGTTGAGTCTTGACTAGGATCTAAGGCCAGGTTAAAATCGCCCCCAAATATAATTGGATCATTAATATTAGTTAATTGAAGAAGTAAAGTATACAATGAGGCTGGATCATCTAAATTTGGTCCATAGTACCCTACAAAAGTCAGCCATGAGCCATTGATTTTGGCCCTAGCAATTGCCCACCTACCTAAGGGATCAACTGTACATTCACCTAACATAGCTTGAGCCGTTTTTCTAAACAAAAGGGCGACCCCTTTTATTGTACATGTTTGGGTTGTACAAATACAATGTTCTATCCATTTTTGATTTTTTTAAATTGATAACCATTCTTCTTTGAGCAAATGCGATTCTTGAATAAAGAATACATTGCTATCAGAGAGTCATAAATATTCTAGAATTCTCTTTCTTCTGGAGGGGACCCTTAGACCATTAACATTCCAGGACATGATTTTCAAGCTTTTAACTTTATCTGACTTAGCCATGTTTATCCCAGGAAACATGGATATTACAAGGATGCATTTTTAAAATATTGCTTACATCTAAGGAGGAAGTCACAATATTATCTAAATCAATTTGATGAATTTGACTGTTGCTTAAAAATGAGGACTTTTTTTTTTCTTTTTCCCCACATGCTCCCCCACCCTGTGTATAAGAAAAAAAAATTTAATCTTTGCATTTTATTTGTGCCCCTCCCCTTGGGGAACCCTCCCTTGATGCTAGAGGTATAATTAAATACCTCTACATTTCGGGCTCTATCTCTAACCGGGCAGGAATTTAACGTTTCTCATTTGGATGTGCTTTTTATCTGATTGATCAGGGCATTTGCCTCTATGGGGTCCTTAAAGTTAAACATTTTGTTGTTCCACATCACTTTTAGAGAGGCGGGGAATCGTAGATTTGCTGTAGCACCCAGGCTTCTTAATTCTTGCATGGATTTCCCTAACTCCCATTGTTTATCCTGAGTGATGTGTGAAATGTCTGATCTGACACGAAATGACCATCCCCCTTTATTATACACCCCTGCTTTTAGCCCTCCTGCCAAAATCTTTTCTTTTAGCACATAGGATTTGAAATTAACCAAAATCCTTCTCGGATTTGTTTTCCCAGGTCTTTTGGAAAAGGGGTCCCGAGGAACTCTTTGTATGTCGTCCTCAAGGAGTTGTTTGTCTATGTCGGGGTGCAGTTCTCTAAGGAGGTTGATTATGAAAGATCTTATATCTCCTCCCTCCACGTCTTCTGGTATGTTCAGAAACCTGATGTTATTCCTTCTTGCATTATTTTCTAAACTTTCCAATTTCTCCCTCAGATCTTTATCATTGCCCTTCAGCGTTTTGATTTCTAGTGCATTTTTATCTATTTGCATCGTGAGATCTTCCATGGCTACCTCCATAACCCCTACTCTTTCCGACATGGCATTCATTTTGGTTTCTAACGTTTCACAAACTGCTTGAATTTTCAACTGGTTACTTTCGGAAACAGCACATTTTTCTCTTATTTCCATGAGAAGAGTAGTTAATAGCCCTTCCGTGGAGGGCGAAGCCCCTATATTGAGGTCTGTGCTTGATGGCCTTGACTCTTCTGTTAGTATACTACTCTGCGAAGGACAGTGTGACTCAATTCTGGCAGTTTGATTATCGCTAACAGTATTATCATTTTCAGCCAAGGTTAGCAAAGGGGCACTGGCGGCGTTATCGTTTTCAGCCAAAGTTAACAAAGGAACATACCTATTTTCGAGACGTACAGGGTCCATTTCTGATCCTGCTCCTTTGTTGTTTATTATTTTGGGTATTTCCAGTGGAGGCTGATCTCTGCCAGGACTTTATTGTATTGCCTTCAAGATAGAATGCGTAGTTTGAACCTTAAAATATGACCTTAAAGAGGGGGTAACACGAATATTTGCAGGTTTGATTTTAGATTGTTTTTGTTTTTTTGACTCTTTATTTAGGGGATTTTTTTCCGTCAATGTCTTTTTATTCTGTGATGCACTAGCAATTTTTAGGGGGTTAATTTGCGCCGTGAATGAAGCAAAATCTTTATTAGCGATCTCGGGGGGGAGGGGCACTGATTTTTGCCCCAGATTTCCCTACTTCTTAGGGTATATCTATTTAATCTATTGGCCCCTGTGTAAGTTTCGCCGTCCTGCTTCTCCTCCCTTGAAGCCCCTCGTTCTAGATCCAATTTAGGCCCCCTGTCTCCCCCTCTCCTCCTTACCGGGGTCATTAGTGAAAGCCATAAACAAAGTCCTGCCTTCTTTATACACGCCGAGTCCACTTGCTCCGTCCGTGTCCACCGGAAAATCTCCTGTGGGCTTCTACAGGTCAACAAAAACTGCAGGCACGGAACCACTGAGTCGGCCGCCCGACCCCCGCTGCCCCGGAAGCCAACTCTAGCAGCGGTGCGCCTGCCTCGCGCAATCCGCACTGCCGCTTCCGACCAGCGGCTTCTCTGAGGCGCCTCCTCCCCTCCGACCGCCACCATCACTCACCAGATCTCCGCAACCGGCATAATGAAGAAACGCCAGAAAAAGAGTCAGATGCGTAAGTACATATTCCCGCTGAGAACAGCCCTGATACCTTTCATTAAATTTTATATATCCCTCACATCCCTTTGCGTATACTCCGCCACGGTAGAGCGAAAGCCTGCGACCGCTGTTTAACTAGCGGCCGCCATTTTCCCCCATGTCCAACAGACCACTTGATCTCTTGATAGGAAGCTCTTGTTGGATACTATGTTCATTGACCACATGAATAATTGGATTAAGGACTGTTTGGAGAACAATCGCGATTCTACCTCATGTCGGTATGTGTGGGATGCCTTAAAAGCTTGATTTAGGGGGGAAGATTTGAGCTACGGATTATATAAACAGAGGCAAGTAAAGCTAGTGGTTCAGATCCTATATATGAAACTTAAAATAGCTTAAGAAAATCTAGCGCAGGGAATATTGGCAGATAGAGATATCATGGAACTACAAACCAACGTTGGCCGATGCAAAGCCAATGTTAATTGGAGCAAGGATACTGCTCTTAAATATCAGCTTAATAAGGAGAACTGCTATGAATATGGTGAGGACACGGGGAGCTGTCTTGCGCAAGACTCCGCTCAAAAGAGGCGGCAAAAAGAATTGACAGAATGAAAAACACACAGGGTAATCTGGTGCACAATCCCCAGGAGATTTTAAAAGTCTTTCACACCTTTTATGAAGAACTACATACAGAAGAAAAGGCTGGGGGACATGCTAGTGAGATAGGGCTGCAAAACCTAGTCAATGAATGGCTGGGGCAGGAGGAGGCAGTGATTCTAGACAGACCTATCACTATGGAGGAATTGGAAGAAGCCATAAACACATTGGCTAGTGGCAAGGCGGCTGGGCCCGATAGGTTACTCTTGGAGGTCTACAAGAACTTCTTTCAGGAGCTAAAAGTGGACATGCTGGCAGTTTTTCAAGCAGCACAATGTGGGTTGGCTTCGGTATCCTGGGATCAGGCAAATATTATTGTATTTTAAAAAAAAGATAAACCAGCTGACCTCCCGGGGTCTTATTGACCAATATCCCTAGTAAATTGTGATGGGAAAATTTACGCTAAAATTTTAGCAACCCGGCTGGCCAAAGTTATCTCCCAGTTAGTTTCTAAAAGACAACATGGGTTTATACCTACCAGGGGCACTGTTAATCATATCAATAGGGTCGTGATCCTGCTGGATATGGCAAATGTTTATGGCAGTGCGTTCGGGCTGATCCTTTTAGACGCCGAAAAGGCCTTTGATCAGGTAGCTTGGGATTTCTTGTGGGGGTTTTACAACAGATGGGGTTTGACCCTGGTTTTACTACAGCTATTCAGGTCCTATACCGATCCCCCATGGCTAGAATATGTACGATGGGTCTAGAATCTGAACCAGTGTGTATCACTAGAGGGAGAAGACAGGGATGTCCCTGTTCTCCATTTTTGTTTGCCCTATACATTAATCCTTTCCTAAATATGTTGGAGCCGAGCTCTAGGATTAAACCTGTGATTTCTGGGCAAGAGCACTCCGGTGTTTTGGCTTATGCTGACGACATAGCGGTCGTAACACCTGACCCTGTGGCAGCTATGCCAGAAATTGAACAACTAGCACACAGGTTTGGTGCCGTTTCAGGTTATAAACTGAACGTTACTAAAACTTAGATTATTTGCGCGAATCAAATCTGTGATAATGATCCCAGAATAGTTAAAGAGGCGACATATCTAGGAATTAGGATTAGGACGTGTCTAAAGGAACTAGTTGAGGTCAACTGGGGGTCCATTCTGGCTAATGTGAGGCAACTTTTGGAGATATGGGAATGCTTACATCTTTCACTGGTTGGAAGATGTAATATTTTGAAAATGAGTATATTGCCTAAGGTTTTATATTTTTTCAGATCCGTTCCACTAGAACTTTCCCGAGATCAGCTACAACAACTGCAATCAATGTGTGCTCGATTTTTGCGGGCCCCGGGGAAACCGAGTAGAGCAATGCGTTTTATGACTCTCCCACGGGAGAAAGGTGGGTGGTCAGTTCCAGACTTTACATTTTATTATTATGCTTGCATATTACCGAAAATACGCATACTCCTAACAGGAGAAGAGACTGATAATACCGCAGAGGCCCCGTCTATATACCAGATGGTTTTGGGGGCAGAAGCTAAGAATTGTTTGTTTAAAATGTTGGAAGGCAGTTATTATAAAAAAAAACGTTTTAAAGCTTCCTGATCGAAGGGTTGTCGTATTATACACCCACATCTGCTACAACCTTATTGCCTGCTGTCTTTTGGGATCGGATGGTCGACAACTGGAGACGTAAAGGCATTACGCAAATTGGGGATTTCTATGATGATGGGGGTCTGTGCTCCTCCTTTGCAATTTTGGCGGATAAATATCATCTACCTTAAAATCAATTTTTAAAGTTTTTACAAATCCGTGACTTTTTAGGTAAATGACAAATCGTCATAGAACCACATCAATTAGTAGAAGCTATCAGGTGCCGGGTTAAGATTGGGGTATTATACAATCTGTTATTGGAGACAAGGAGGGACGATCTTGACATGCAAAACCTTAAATGGGAGAATTGTCTGGGGGAGCAAGTTCTGTCTGTGGAACAATCAATAGATCTAGCAGGGAAAATCTTGATCTCGGCCAAGTTAAAAGCTCAGCACTTTAAGACGCTGTTTAATTTGTATCATACCCCTGCAAAGATGTTGAAATGGGACGGATTAAACAATGGGAAATGCTTTCGTTCTGGAACAGATATGGCTGATATAGTACACATGTTTTATGGACGTGAAAAATTGGCACATTTGGTGGGATATATTGAGAGATTTCTTTCAGAAATAACAGGGGCCCGGATAAAGATTTCGCCCTCTGTAATGCTCTTAGGAATTGGGGAAGACCTGTTGCCAGGGCTACCGGCTTATAAATTCCGATATCTAGTCTTTATAGCCACAGCAGTGGCTCGGCTCTGCATATCGTCCATATGGTTACAGCAGGAAGCCCCTTCTTTTGAGATGTGGAGGGCCAGATTTTATAGTATATTTAATTTGGAGCATAGCCTTTATTCAGTTAAAGGGTTACGAAGGCGTAAATTTGGTATGTATATATGGGGCCCAATGATAGAGCATATGAAAGATTGAGGTTTTATTATTAACAATTTTTCTAACTCATGTCCAGGCATGTACTTAACTGTACATAGTCAATCTGTTTCTTGTAACCTAAGGGTGAATTTTCTCTTTTTATTAACTCCGATATGTGGTGTGGTATTAGAAGTCATGAATTTTGATGTATGTACATATTTATTCTTGCTATGGATTTAAATAAATTATTTAAAAAAAAAAAAGTTAATTCTTTCTCTTTAATTGTTTCAAACACAACAAGGTGATGGATGGAATGCGCAAATTAATCTCAGCCACTGGCTGCATCCCAATCCATAATTTTTCACCCACCATGCCACCTCAGTTTGGACCCAGCCATATGTAAATCAGTCTTGACCCTGTTCCTTATGGGAACAGCTCAGCCCGGACTGCCAGCCCAGGTCTTCCCTGAACCGAAACACAAGCAAACCAGCACCGGTTTTGCCCTTGATAATAACAATGAATTGGGATGCGGCCCAATAAATTACCAGTGGCTGAGATTAATTCAAGCATTCCATCCATTACTGTTTTTTATACTTATTGTGTCGCCCTAAGTGAGACGGGTGAGCTTAGACATGGATCCTATGCACACTGTGTCACTGGAACCAAGCTGTACCCAGCTGATGAGCCCATAGCTAGGGTGTAACTGGTCCTGGGCTGCTTGTGTTCCAGCTCAGGGAGTGCTTGGCTTAGTATTACGGGCTGGACTATTCCTATTGGAGCAGGGTCAAGACTGATTTACATATAGTTGGGTCCAAACTGAGGAGGCATGGTGTGCAGTATAACGATGGATTGGGATGCGGCCCGAGTGATTACCAGTGTCTGAGATTAATTCAAGCATTTCATCCATCACTGTTTTGTATACTTCTCTTTAATTCTTGGCATATGAGACTAGAGCATGGGTTGCAGAGACAAGCCACATAAAGACTTGCCTTGTTTTGGGCTCAAGGGACCAAGAGAACCTGAGCTGAGCCAGAGCCAGGCATGTGGCTCAAGCTTGGCTTGAACCTTCAGTGGCTTGTCCAGCCCTTTCAAATAATGTCAATTAAGCAGATAAAGAGATAGGAGGAATATGGTTTGATTGTCATCAAACAATTTGGTGAAGCAGGAGTACCAACACCACAGGGCAGGACTGTTTTTTTTCCCAAGATTCATCAATTTCTCGCTACACCATTTTTTCGTGAGCAGACTATGAGACTAGGCTTTTTCTAAGGGTGGGCGGTTGACTCCGCTCCGCCAGTGGAATTTGCTGAGTTTTTACTGCTCCGCTTGGAGCATGAAGTTTTGTAAAAACTCCTGCACCCGCTGCGGAGCGGAGTTTACCGGCGCCGTCCTGCATTTGCCTGACCCTACTGATCCAGCGCAATATTAGCCAACAGCATTCATACACCATATACTCACTTGGGCCCATACATTCATACTACACTAATACTTACGCTGGGTGTCAGATGTACTCTTTTATCAAATTCCCTGCTACCAATTACCTTCTGATTGAAGAGTAATAACTTACCATTGGATCCTTTGCCAATTAGGAAATTTAAAATGAGTGACATTCAATATAGTTCATAATCCTGAAATAACCACTGAGTCAGGAAGTTTTAAAATGTTTATCTAAAGTTTTAGCAGAGTAAAATACAGAAAACACGGTACTTGATTGAAATACCCAAGAAAAAGCATAGAAATGATTTTGCTAATAAATGACGGTGTTTAAGGAAAGGAAGAGAATAGAGACAGCAGCGCAACTAAAGGTTGCAGTATAGTTACCTAAATGCGAGAACCAAGCCCCTTGGCCAAGGAGTTGGAAAGGATAGGACCCAGGAAGGATGAAGAGCAAAGACTTCTTCCAGGATCAGGACAGGACCGATGACCTCTCTACAACGACGCCTGCGCCGTTCCCCTCTCTGATACTCGACTTCTCCTCGATTCTCCCGTTCTAATGGACTCCGCCGCCCCCTCCTCAGGACCTCTTCTGGACAGGGATTCAGTCAGCAACCGATCAGCATGGCAGTCTGGAGCTAAGAGCTCTCTCGCAGCATGGACGCCTGTTCTTCGTGAAAGTATGCTCTGACTAATTAACTAATGCTATATTCTATTATACCCTTCTACTGTCTTGTGGCTTGTGGCCTCCTGGCCTGCCTGGATACGTTGGCACGGGCCTGGCTGCCATGATGACTTTTGCGCACGTTACTTTTAGCCGTTGTTCTGTCGCCCTCTGCTCCTGACAAGTTATTTTACAACTGTCTGCATTTTCTGTTTCTCACCTTTTCTCCTGTTCCCTTTGGGCTCCGTCTGAACAACAGTTACAAGGTCGAATAACACGTCCCGGGTTCTTACTGATTTGGCCCGTCCCTCGCACCTAGACATAACACCATGTACAGCTGCGATGGAGAAATTAGTGTGCTTTTAATAATGCGGTTCGCCCGCTCTAGACTCACTTGGAGACGACCTTTCCAGAGAGAAGAGCTGTGATTGTCCGCTGATGTAGTTTTGCATCTCGAGACTGAGGTATGGGGGTTCGCTAGTCAAAGCCCAGAGGTCTTCTATTTTCATAATAAACTGGCTTCCAGCACGGGGAGGGAGGTAATGTTAGATAGACATATATCCACTGCTTTATGAGATGCTTTCCCCGTTCGTATTCTATGGAGTTGTAACTATGCTGATTATATTATTCATATGTATTATGCTAGTAGTACTGACACGTGTACTGTATCTTAGAGCACGTAAGTTGAAATAAACATTTTGAACTATACTGTTTCTCTTATTACGCATGTTGTGGACAGGTACGAGTGTGACGAAAGAGTGTTCTTGCCTCTGCGAGTCCTGAGTGCGAGAGAGATACCGTGTTCTGGGTTGTCTAATCATTGGTACATTAGTGCTAATGGGACGCTAAGGCTAGTTGGGTTGGGGTTTTGGGTGCTAAGGTCTATGGTTGGCTCACCACTATATTCCGAGGTCCTATTATCCTGTGCATAGCTCTGTATGTGCAGAAACCTTATGACATGGCGCGACCAACGAGTGGGGCAGCTTAATTGCGAGACTCTTGAGTAGTACTTGTGCTTGTCCACAAACCCCTCACGTACGCTTCCGGAAGCGTGTGTGACGGCGATACCTCCTATATTGAAGTTTTTGTAGGTTCTTTCAAGCTTGATGTTATTAGAAAAGGTTTCATAAACAAAACCCTTTTTGTGCTGCCTCGTATAAGGTTGTTGAATAAAACAGTTAGTAATGGCGGGTATAGACATAGCGGCACATAGACGCACAGCACTCCGGGATCACTTACGGGTGTATGGAGTGCCGGACGCGGGAGTTGATTTAGTCTTTGTGGTTCAAGCCGATCCGGCTTTCCACTTTGAAGTATTCTACTCTTGGATCTCTTTTCCAGCAGTGGACGCGAACGATAATCTGTTCCATGCATATGAACACACTGACGTTCCCGCTGTCTATCGACCGTATACTACTCTTGAAGTACCGCTCACGGCTTGGCAACACCGTGTTTGGTTTAATGGCGCCCTCCCTCAAACGACTACCACGGTTCGTTTAGGGCCCTTATCAATTGAGGGGGCCACTTGGCCTGTTTTGGCCGGGTACACCCCACATCCGCGCTATATGACTATACCAGTCGCGGAACTACGCACTATGTATGCGGCCTTGGTGCAGGTGCATCGAGCTCTAGTGCGATATGTTACAGGCAGCATCCATGGGGCTGCTCCTGGAGTTGCCGGCCAACCAGCTGCTGCAGGCGGAGTGACCATAAGTCCTGTCATGGTGAATTCGGTGATGGGCAAACGTCCACAAAATAAGGATGATTTTCCTTATTGGCTTGCAGAAAAATTTGATCAGTTGGAGGCAGTTTTTCCACATACAACCCCAGTGGATAAACATCGTATTTTAACGATTAGTTTGCCAAAAGACTTAATTCCCGAGTTGACAGCATGTGACAACTGGGGTAAGGTATTCGCAGCAGTATATTCTAAATGTTTTGGTACTCCTTCCATGACGGTTCTCCCCTCTGTAATTAAAAAAGTACAGGATGAACATGGCCCTGAAGCGGCTGTGGAATTAGGGATGAGACTGGTGGGAGTGTTTGAAGTAGTAGCTGAGCTGATCCTTGCGAATGTCAAGGGCGATGCAGTGAACTTTCAAGTAGCTAACGCTTTGGCTCTGGTCCCAGAATTGGACAGGCCTCGCGAATTACCGAAAATTATTACCCAGGCTTACAAAACTATTGGTAGAAATAGCCCGGGTAACAAGCCTTTTGCAAAACAGCAAACACAATCGCAACCACAACAGCAACAAACCAAATCTCAATCTGAGAAAGATGAGAAACCAGTCTTCACTAAAAAGAGCTGGAGGCTGAAAAAACAGGGTAAGCAACAAAAGAAGCCGGGGTCGAGAGGCGCATCCCCGGTTTCAGTTTCTTCTGAGCGCACTTATGATTTACGCGATAGAGCGAGAATTAAGTCACCGGATAGGTTTCAGATCCCTGATGCGCGTTCTCCTCGTTCTTCACAGGCACAGACTTCGTCACAGGCCGGTGGAGGAGACCGCCAGGATAGAGGAAGGGACCGAGAGGCTCCCCAGGGACGAGATCAACCTCGACAACAAGTCAGAGGAAAAGCGGAAGACTCAACGTTTTCGACCACAATTTCAGAAGAAGAAAGTTGCCGCTGTAACAGCGAAATATGCCACAGACGGTGAGAACGAGGCTCCTGAATTGGACGTGGGCAGTAACCCTCCTAGACAGCGCCGCGGAAGTTACCATAGTGCGGGAGGCGCTACGTCCTCATATGGAGGCGACAGCAACTGAAACATTCATTACTGTTGAAACAGCAGACACCAGAGTGGCACCCCCTGACAGACTATTTAATATTGTCATCCAAATTGAAGGTGATATACAGCGTGTAATTGAAGGGATTTTTTGGGAAAATCTGACCTCTTCATATGACATTTTGTTAGCAGAGGCGGATTGGCCACCCCCATTCGTTCTTGCTGCGCGTAAAGGGGAGGAGGTAATCCTTCCGAGCTTTTCTCGACATGTCCCAAAGGAAAAAGCGGAGGCTCTTGCAGCAGAGTGGGCAGTGTCCCTGGCTCCTGCGTTATTCCGCAATCACGTGGGTTGGGATGAAGATTCTCCCCCCCATGAAATACCTTTGCGGTCACTACCGCAGCCACAACCCCAATATCCCATAAAACGTGAAGCCAAAGGCCCCGTTTCCGAAATTCTGACTCAGTTGGAATATCAGGGAGTAATTGAACCTTGTGTATCACCTATGAACAACCCCCTTTTCACGGTTTCTAAACCCGATGGATCGTACCGCTTAGTTTTGGATTACCGGCATTTGAACTCTCATTGTCGGACCTTTGCGGTGCAAAACACCCATAGTTCTGCGCTTGTAGACAGTCTTATTCGTAAAAAATACAAAACGACCCTTGACCTTTCAAATGGGTTCTACACGCACAACTTAGCCCCGGAGAGTGGCCAATGGTGCACTTTTACTTCCGGTGGTAAAATGTTCAAATTCAGGCGTCTTCCTATGGGCTACAAAAATAGTCCAGGCGTATTCGCCGCTCGTGTTGTCTCTTTGTTAGACGGCATCGATCCAGACGCCTGTTCATACGTAGATGACATTTATTTGACGGACGACAAATTGTTTCCGCATCTAACCCGAGTCGACCGCATTATTCTTGAATTTGCGGTTCAAGGTTACAAAATTAACTTTGCCAAATCTCATATTGCTGAATTTACCGTTTTGTTCTTGGGCTATGAGCTCAACAATGAAGGTAAGGGCTTAGCCCCCCATTTCCTAGAGAAATGTGCACTTCTGTGCCCTCCTACTAATCTGAAGAAGCTTCAGTCCTTGCTGGGCTTTTTGAACTTCGGGCGTACATACATTCCCGAATACGCCCAGCGTATCAAGCCACTGTATGCCTTGATACAACCTACTTTTTCGAAGTCTTGTTGGCTTCCGGAGCATACCTCCATTCTGCAGTCTTTACAGACTGACCTTCTTGAGTCAAAATTTCTTTTGACACGTGATAACCACACAAACTTGGTGATTAGAATCATACCAGGGGCGGTGGGTTTCACGTACTTAACCTTTAATGAAGGTGATACAGTACCCATCGCATACAAGTCACATCTGTACACCTCCGCAGAAATGCGGTTTTCATCTGTGGAAAAAGGTCTGACAGCAGTGCAAATGGCGATTCTAAAGGAGCGCGCACTGGCACAGGGAAAACGCATTCTGGTGGTAACACCATATCCTGCTCTAGAGGCAGTGACCAAAGCAAGTGTACCGAACTCTAAAGCGTTGCACCCCCGTTGGATACAATGGGCAACCTCGTTGACGTCTCCGGATGTCACTTTCATATTCGATTCTTCACTTCAGACTCAGGAGTTCTTACAGTATGAATTCGTTCATCCTCCTCCTCTGTCCTTATTGCCGCTTGAGGATTACGACTGTGTGATCTACACCGATGGTTCGGCACAACCAGCCACGGGTTCCAAGCATGCTTATTCAGCCGCATGTGCTATTGTTGCAGGTACGTTTGTGAACGGAAAATTCAAATCCACTGTGGTGCACACACAGGCACTCGGGGATAGTACCGCACAATTGGCCGAGTTGCGAGCATTGGTGCTCGCGCTTGAGTTCGTTAATCCTGATGTGACCACTTTAATTGTGTGCGATTCTTACTACTGTGTTCAATCATACAATGACAATCTGTTCTTTTGGTCGCAAAACGACTATAGAGACGCAAAGGGCAACACAATCAAGCATAAAACGCTTTGGGTTCGAGTGGCAGAATTACAACGACGTCTGCCACTCACACAGGTGGTTCACACCCTAGGCCATCAGCGGGTGGGCGCACACGCTGTTGGTAACAGTCTGGCAGATGAAGCTGCCAGATCAGCAGTAGTCACGTGTTCAGTAGCAGCAGTTACTAGATCCATGTCTAAAATAGACACTGATATCTTGGCAGCTATTGCTGCAACAAAGGAAGGAACGAATTACCCTAGGGGTTTCCCTTCCAAATATTCTTACCAGTTAGGTCCCGATCAGGCTCCTTATGTAACAATACCTAACGTTGGTGATCGGTTGATCCCCAACGCGGACCGCAGACTTTCCTTGATAACGGCAGCACACGAAGGCATGGCTTCGGCACATGCTGGTGTGTCTGCGACAATTTCCATTTTGCAGCAGCGTTACTGGTGGCGGGGTTTATATAAAGATACCCGTACTTATGTGCTTTCCTGTGACGTTTGTCAACAGATCAAGCCATCCACGGTCACAAGACCACCTCAGACCTCGCTCGGAATTTCAAACAGACCCTTTGGGTGTGTTTACTTGGATCACTGCGGTCCATTTTCTTCAGACACTGCCTATAAATATATCTTAGTGGCAGTGGACTCGTGCACACGGTTCATCTGGGTCTGGCCACAACGGAGTGCTGACGCTCGAAATGTCATCAGGGATTTGCGTGTCTTTGTGGGAATTTTTGCATGCAGCACCTTTCATTCTGACCAAGGTCCGGCGTTTGCCTCTAAGGCTTACAAGGACGCAATGGGTTCTTTGGGGGTGCGGGTGAAATTTTCGTCTCCGTATAGGCCTGAGGGCAACTCTATCGTTGAACGAATGAACCGTGACTTAAAGCAATCCTTGACAGCTAGAGTTATAGGTACTGGCAGGAACTAGCTGGCCCACTTGTATACCGTTCAGCGTGCACTTAATAATCTCCCTAGAAGACCTCTGGGTGGGCGGACCCCTTACGAAATGCTCTTTGGCATACGAATGTTTGTGCCTGACCTTGATGGTCTAGACATGGCGGCGCAATCCGCCAAGTTTGATGTAGATAACCATTCTACCATGTTACAGGACTTACAAGAAGCCCGAGACAAACTTGCAATCGCACATTTGCCTTCAGCCACAGACCCTGCTCTGCAGATTCCGGTTGCCGGCTGGCTTCCGAAGATTGGCGACCTGGTACGAGAGAAGGTGGAGAACAAAAAATAATTTGGCCCCTCTTTTCGTGCACCGGTTCCAGTCCTGGGCTTGAAGGGAACACGTACAGTCATCTTACCACCGCTTCCCGGTCGTAAGGAAAACAGATACATCTCAGTGGAAAATGTCAAGCTACAACATCTGGCCGATTCTGAATAGTGTCACACCAGCGGTCTCTTGTCCTGCCATTTATCGGACATGTGTTCGAGGCACACCTGCACGAACGATCACTGATGTTACCCTGGAGATGGTTGATTTGCCTGAAAATATATTTGAACCCTCTGTCTCCCCCTGCATCGACGAGGACGAATATACCTATCCTGTCACAGAGTCGGTGGCACACCAACCAACAACGCCACTGAGCCCGACACGTTATTCCTTTGACTCGGATTCCAACTCATCAACGGTCCCGTCCAAGTTTAGTCTTTTTGTATCCTGGTTTAGAGACAATTTTTTGATTCCACCTTGGACATATATCTGGATGGTGCTTTTCTTGATTTTTTTGTTCATGTCCATTGGATTTGTCACAGTGTTTTTCTACTCATCAATGGTCACTATTTACCTGAACGCTCTGCTGTGAACAGTGTTGCTGGAACTTTGGCTCCACATTCCTCTTCACACATCATGAAGCGTGACCACACATTTGTGAACATTACAGCGTTTCCAGTTGCTGATGGCATCGTATGGGATGCGGTAAACTTTCAAATCCATGGCCCGACAGAAATTATTAATGTACCAAATGTCCTTCGAGTCTCGATGGGTGATGTAGTAAAAAGTAATATTCATTCTGATGATTGGGATGTGCATGCCGTTGAAGCATTGTTTGCTGATTTAAAATATTATGCTTCCTTTAATGCTGAGGACTTGTATATGAATTCTGCGAATTATGCCGATTTGTATTGCTACCAGCATTGGGGCAACCATTTTCTCCACAAACCGAGTGCACTACGCAGCCCTGTTACTTACACCCAATGGGAACATTGCCCAAACCCCATACCAGGTAGCTCCCAGACTCTTCGAAATAAATTCACCTATTTCACTGATTTTAATCGATCGAACCCTGGGTCCTATTATTTTAAATTGAAAACCCCATTGACTCAAAAGATAATGTTGACCCACACCAAATTACTTTATTCGGGTTCCTTTTTGAGCGCCTTGGCGGTGGGTGGTTATGAGTATTGGAAAGACACAGTGGATTTAAAATCACTCTGGGGTTCGAAGCAATGGCAGGTGCAAGGCACTGAGGCTTTGCACCGCGCTTGTCTTATACCGGCCCAAATTGTGTTTCTGAATGCTTCCATTTATCAAACCACGTGTTGGGGATTGGCTACCTCTAAACAATTAAATACGCCAGACATCCCATCCTTGTCGAGTTCTCCCAATGATAGCTTGCGTTTTAATATGTCCCTTGTGATGTTGCAAGCTCAATTTCAAAACAACTCTTTTAACGTTTCTGCACTGGTACAGTCACCCTGGTTGGCATGGCCCATATCATCGAATGCATGCCAACTGCGTTTTCATGGCACAGTTCCTGGCTACAAACAGGACAAGCCTGATCCGAGATTTGCTGAATCTCGTACTGTCACCAAGTATTCAGTTGGTAAATTATGTAAACAATGGCTACAACATTCGTCCTTAGACTCTGTTAAAAAACATTTGTCCCTCCTATCAGGCACTATTGATCTGTCCGACTTTATCTTGGGACCTCGTGGTCCCAGACCGAAGAGATTCATTTATGAAGCGTATAATGAACTCTGGAAGCTGTCACAAATGGAAGCTGCTTCCCGTCTTCGGGAAATAGACCAAGCAAATTTGGAAAAAGTGCTTGCTGTTGTTGACAATAGTATAAATACCCTGTCTTCCCGCATTTACACATTAGAGAATATTGTGTCCTCTGTTGTTGATATTGTACAAGATGATGTTTCTATTTTGTATCATGGTCAGAATCAATTGCGTTCAGTGATGCAGTTTGCGTGGACTTTGCAAACCCTTAAGTTAGGTAAAGTTCCTTGGAATTTCTTGAACACCACTGCCCTTTTTCTGCCTTTTAATTTGACTGAAAAACAGCAGTTCATGTCCATGAAAGATGCATCTTACACTTTGTTACATATCGAGAAAGTGGATCCTTTGCCATTCTCTGTGGCGGAACTAGATTCTGCTGTGTGGCTAGTTCATGGGGTTATAGCTTTACCTTTTTCCTTGTTTGAATTTAGCTCGTGCATGAAACATTATCCTGTGGGCCGTTTCCAGCCTTTGGGTAGTGCTTTCCTGCATGAACTCTGGTCCTTGCCTTTCATGTATAAATGCCTTAGAGATGGCAAGGAAGTGTTTCTCACGGGGGAGTCTTGTGATTCAACTGTGGGTCAGTCGCTTATTTGTAAACATATTAAATTGCACGGGGCTTGTAGCGTTTCAGTTCCGAATCTTGCATGTGTGCTAAAGGGTATTCCTGCTCCTGCTATTTCTCCTACTTTTACTTTGCTTACTAACGGTAGCTATTTGCTTTTAAATAACGAAAACTGTTGTGGCCTACAGGCCGGCATTCCGTATATTGTTACGGTTTCGCACAGAGTTGTCTGCTGCAAGAATGTGCTTTTTCCTCCCCCTCACGACATCGTTGATAACTCTATTTGGCCTTCCATTCCTACAATGGAGGCAGATTTCAATAAGTTGAGCAGAATAAAGGCCCTATTATTGAACGAGGAGGTTACGCTCACGTCCGCCCGGGAGACATTCGTTCTCCAGGTGGCGAGTACCCACAGTGAAATACAGGCCCTTTTGAACACCAACCTCCCCCAACATTTCGGGGAGTTAATTCATCGTATTTTTAACGCATCAAACACTGAGGGTCTCGTGCATTTTTTTAAGATTGTAGGGTCTGGCCTGGTGTCCACCTTCCAAACTATTTTCGGTGTGATACCGGCGTTCATACATTCTATTTTTTCTAGCGTCTTTGGTGGTTTCCCATTAATCCTCGCTTTGGCGGCTGGTGTCTTGCTGTTGGTCTGTTTTCTACGCAATGGCTGCTCACCGCTGGGCCCTACTCGATCCCGAACGCCTCCAGCTGCTCCGTGAGCGACTTCTGGTTGGCTTCGATGTTTTGCCTTTGGCGACTATCAGTGTGTCCTACACCCTTTCTTTTCGCTTTGCGTATTTCACTTGCGTGCAACCTGTGATGTCTTGCATCCGCTGTCCTTTCACATGGACCATGGATTATTGCCTCTCCAATTCGTCATTGTCTGTTCCGGATTTTGTTCAGTTGGTGGGTCCCTTAGAGGCCCATGAACGGGACTGTTCCATTGCTGGATTCATGATGCGTGCGGCTGCACTGGGGATTTTGGCACAATGGGATATCTGGGCGGCTGCTCAGAATCTCCTGCAACAAAGCTATATTGAATATCACGCAAGCTGTCCCGCATTGCTTTTGGATGCTCCATCCTCTGAGGAACATTCCTGCAGCTTTGACCTGTTGGACTGGATGGCGTCTACTTTTTGTGACGATTCCAATGATGTCCTCTTGGACGGTATAGCATTTTTCTGTACTTCCACCTTTTTGGATTGATTTGACGTTCCCTGTCCATGGACAGCCTCGCTGACTGTCTTTTTGCTACCTTGCCGCGTTCCACTCCTTCCACTGTGGACGCCTCTGTTCTGCTCAGGTGTTTGGAACTCTGTCTTCGTTTTTGGTCTTGGCCGATGGACTGTCCAGGGGAGGGTGTCTTGTGGCTTGTGGCCTCCTGGCCTGCCTGGATACGTTGGCATGGGCCTGGCTGCCATGATGACTTTTGCGCACGTTACTTTTAGCCGTTGTTCTGTCGCCCTCTGCTCCTGACAAGTTATTTTACAACTGTCTGCATTTTCTGTTTCTCACCTTTTCTCCTGTTCCCTTTGGGCTCCGTCTGAACAACAGTTACAAGGTCGAATAACACGTCCCGGGTTCTTAGTGATTTGGCCCGTCCCTCGCACCTAGATATAACACCATGTACAGCTGCTATGGAGAAATTAGTGTGCTTTTAATAATGCGGTTCGCCCGCTCTAGACTCACTTGGAGACGACCTTTCCAGAAAGAAGAGCTGTGATTGTCCGCTGATGTAGTTTTGCATCTCGAGACTGAGGTATGGGGGTTCGCTAGTCAAAGCCCAGAGGTCTTCTATTTTCATAATAAACTGGCTTCCAGCACGGGGAGGGTGGTAATGTTAGATAGACATATAGCCACTGCTTTATGAGATGCTTTCCCCGTTCGTATTCTATGGAGTTGTAACTATGCTGATTATATTATTCATATGTATTATGCTAGTAGTACTGACACGTGTACTGTATCTTAGAGCACGTAAGTTGAAATAAACATTTTGAACTATACCGTGTCTCTTATTACGCATGTTGTGGACAGGTACGAGTGTGACGAAAGAGTGTTCTTGCCTCTGCGAGTCCTGAGTGCGAGAGAGATACCGTGTTCTGGGTTGTCTAATCATTGGTACATTAGTGCTAATGGGACGCTAAGGCTAGTTGGGTTGGGGTTTTGGGTGCTAAGGTCTATGGTTGGCTCACCACTATATTCCGAGGTCCTATTATCCTGTGCATAGCTCTGTATGTGCAGAAACCTTATGACACTACGCACATGTACCTCCCCTTAATGTTGCTAAAATATGGGACCACTACTTCTGATTGGACAGGGACAGGGGGTGGATTTTCGCACCATGTCAAATTTGGCCTAAATTGTGAAGCCTATTGTTTTTTAGCTTCCCGCCCCTTCAAATTAATACATTCACTTTATTTCCCACCCGTCTCACGACAAATGTTATACATTTTACAGGGGAAAAGTATCATTTTGTCCGCCGGAAACATAAAGTACAGCATCTTCGGCCAATGGGTCATGGCCTTGGAAGACGTCCAAGTTGACTTCACTTGGCAGGCACACAGGACACATGCGCAGAACCATCTGTCTCTCGAGTTTCAAGTCACCAACCCAGGCCCAAGTTTACGAATTACTAAAAGTGCTAGAAGAAAATATTAAAATCACAAATAAAAAGTTTCACTGTATACCCACTTTCCCTACTCTATTCCCAATTAATTATAATACTATCCTGCATTAGTAGCATTAAGAAAACGACAATTTAATAATGACATGAGAGCAAGCTGAAGCATGTGAAAACATTTAGCGGCCATTTTAGTGCACACTGCGCAGAAGCAGAAATTTCCCACCAAGCAAAGAAAGACGTCACACCATGTGATCAGGTTGCGACATGCGCAATGAAGTTCCCGCGCTTTAGCGGACATTTTGGATTACAGACAAGCGTTATTCATTAGTAAAACACATAGGCAAGCTTCTGTCCCTCTTGTGTTTGTGAATGCAAAGATTAGGTTTGACAATACAAGTTTAATAAATTAATACTATGAGGAGGATTGCGTACAAGCAAGTCTCATTTTTGAAACCTTGCTCCATCAATCCCCTCTCTGATGGCGTTTCAGAGCCATCAAATTACTACCCTCAATCAGATGCCAACTTCTAGCAATTCGTTTCATTCTCATTTTTACATTTTCTGTTTTTCACATCCCCTTTCAACTTTTTGTATAAATCACTTCTCCATTCTTCAAGTTCTATTTCATCTAGTTTTCTCTTCTTTCCTTTTCCTGTCACTTTATATGTTCCATTCTTTCTACAGCATTTGCACCATATTGTTATTGACAATATTATTATTGCTATCCCTGCTAGGGGTACTAATATGTGACCTATAAGTCCTTTCCCTACATTAGCAAACCAGGTTCCAATTGACGAAATACTATTTGTCAATCTTTCCCATACACTATCAACTTCCAGTGGTTTAAGTTCTTTCTCAAGTTTAGTTATGTTCTGAATATACGTTCCAATTTCTGCACTCTTATCAGGAATATAAGTGCAACAATGTTTCGTCTTCAATAATTTACAGACTCCTCCCTCTTTTGCCAATAAAATGTCAAGAGCAAGTCGATTTTGCATCACCATAGATCTAATCGCAACCATCTCCGTATTAATCATTAGAAAACCTCCAGCAGTATCCGTTGATAAACCATCAACCACTGTAGACAATTTACATATTTTTCTTGAGTTCAGAATTATTCCCACTGAAGGTATCAATGCACCAAATATATCACCTACAATTTCTGAAAAACTAGCTCTTTTACTACGTATTAATTCATTATTGTTTTCATTGCTTCCAGCGTTTCTTTTTACGTGGTATATCTTTGGAAAAACTATTCCAAAATAACAACTTCCATACCACCGTGCAGGAAGCCTAAAGTAAGCCTTATTCCCGCATACATAATAAATTCCAGGAAAAACTGAATCAGTTCCTCCTTTGAGTCCCCAACCTCCAAGAATTAAAAAATTGTGTTCACATTCACTGGTACCGATGAAAACATTGTTATAATCAGTCTTTAACCTATGTAGACAAATTTTCCCTTTCTTTACGAAATCCAGAGCCATTGCAGCTTGAGCTTTACCAGGTGTATAACTCCCTTCCTTCTCTGCCCAAGGTGGCAACTGAGCCCTATGCTCTGAAGCTTTCTTTTGAAAATCATGTCTTCTATCTTCTACTAAATTCAAAAATATCTTTTCTTCTTCTAGTAAAGAACATGTTAGATTGTGTATATGTGCATGTGTTATGTCTATCGATTTCATTGTTAAGAAAAACTCTACCATAAACTGTGCGTCTTGACTACTAAGCACTGGGTTCATACTCTTGCGAATCGGAACCTCAGAAAATATCACATCTAAGTTTGAATAATAATACTGCAGCCTACCTGTTCTATAAAATAAACTTGTTAATACACTACATGAGATGCCATATGTCAGAGGTAAGTGATGGTATGTTAATCCTTCGGCTACTGATTCAGGTAACTTCATACAGACATAACAACTACTAACTTCCATTGTGTCTACATATTGAAACAATAATTTTGTGAAAACATTTAAACTAGTGTCGTTGTCAGCTACTTCATGATTAATTTCTGCCTCATCTTCTGCCATTAGTTCTACTCTATTACCCTTCATGTTTGCTGTCCTCCCTTTAGTTTCATTATTAATCTTTTTATCTATTATCATAAGGTAAGGAACTGCTACAATCAGGACTAACCATACTATAAGCACCAATACTAGATTACATATGCAGATTGCACAGCATCTTCTACAACGATTTCGTTTTGGTCTCCCAGTAACTCTATCATCAGGCATTTTTCGACAAGGAAGATTGCTCTTCTTATCTCTTCTTCTTTTCTTTAGAGGATTCTTTTGTTTAGTCAGGGTGGTCTTGTTTCTTCTTCGTATGTTAGTTCTGCACTTGTTCCTTCGCCACCACTGTCACTTGACTCTGAATTTTCAAAATCTTCAAGAATAATATAAGTCCAGTCAGGACCCTTGAATTTGTTATTCACAAGTCTCAGTCTTTTACTTTTTCTTTTTCCTGACTTTTTCTCTTGTTCAGTTTGACTTGTCACTTCAGGTACTTGTTCTGGATCTTCACTTCTGGTTGTTATGTGGTACTTTACTCTTTTAATGACACTTGGCCAATGATCTCCTTTTCTTGTCTTCTTGGTTGGCACTGTTTCTCTGTTTACGTCTTCAGAGATCTCGTTATTTTCATTGCTCAATACTGTTTTGTTTTCTTTGATTACTGCTTCTTTTGTTTGTTCTTTTTCAGGTCTGATTGGTTTCTCTTCAGTAGCTCCACAATGACTTTCAAGATGTTGACCTTGTTCTTTTTTTATTTCTTTATGTTTATTTGTATCAACCCCTTTTTCTTTAGTGAATTCTTCTTGATCTAACTGCTTCTGATCAGGGTTTATTGCACTGTGAACTTCTGCAGCCTGACCGGATTCTTCTAAACCTGCCTGTTCCTGTGTAAAGTCTATTAAATCTTCACTGTTTTGAGTCCAATTTTCTTTCCCTATCTTATTTTTTTCAGGATCTTTTACTGTCTTTTCTTCTTGATCCTGAACGGCTTCTTCTTCACCTATCTGATCTTCTTCAATTTCTTCCAATCTAGTTTGAATTCTCGTTCTGTGATATACTTCAGGAACTTCTACCACTGGTATCCAATCCTGACTTGTGCTCGGTTGTTCTCCGTCAGCTTCTCTCGAACCTCTAGCCTGAGATTCCTCAGCTGGGCAACCTTCAGCTTCTTTAGTGATTGGCGTTGTCTATGGATTCTCCTCTTCAGGGTCTGGTACTCTCTTTGTGTGGCTTACGTGAATCCAATTAGGAAATCTTGCACACTTCACTGCTGTATTGGTGGTCAATATAACTTGACAAGGTCTGCTCCACCTGGGTGATAGACACGTTTCTCTGGTGTGATTCTTCACTACCACCCAATCACCAGGATTCAGATCATGTTGTAGTTCAGGCTGCCTGGAAACTGCGTCTTCTCCAACCTGATGAGAGACAGAACGCACTAGGTCAGCCAATCCTTTGCAATAATCCAGAACCATATCATCAGATATATTTACTAATTTGTTTGTGGGAACATGTGTTTGTCTCATTGCTCTTCCCATCATTATTTCATGGGGGCTCAATCCTGTCGTTCTGTCAGGTATGCTTCTTATTCCCATCAAGACAAGTGGCAATGCGTCTGGCCACTCTAATGATGTTGATGCACACATTTTTCCCAATCTTGACTTTATAGTGCCATTCAATTGTTCAACCACTCCAGAAGCCTCTGGGCGATATGCACAGTGCAATATCTGTTTTATTTGAAATGCTTCACAGATTATCTGGATCACTTCGCTATTAAAGTGTTTTCCTCTATCTGATTCCAAAGATACTGGGAAACCAAACCTAGGTATGAGCTCACGTAACAACAGTTTTGCAACTGTAATACTGTCATTTCTCCTAGTAGGGTAAGCCTCCATCCACTTTGAAAACAGACACACTATGACTAGTACATATTTTAGTCCTCTGCATGGTGGTAACTGTATGAAGTCGAACTGGAGTCTTATAAATGGGCCCTCTGCCTTTCCAATCTTTCCAAACCCAATTATCGTTTTCCTGCCTGGATTATGCATTTGGCAAGTTAGACATCTCTGGCAAAGACTCTCTGCAACAGCCCTAAATTAGGGATTGTACCAATTTTGTCTGAACAGCCTAATCATTGCATCTCTCCCTATGGGTGTGTCTCCATGATGCATTCTAGCCATTTGTGAGAGTAAACAGTCTGGCATGACTGGTCTACCATCTGCACTGATCCACACTTCATCATCTCCTCTTTGTGAACAACCTACTTTAATCCACAAATTCTTCTCACTTTCCTCAACCTCATCTTGCAATTTCTTTACTTCATTCCAAGTTTCTGGTGGCATATACAGCATAAGTTGGCAGCTGATTCCCATTCTTTCCACCCTCTTATTTACTGACGTTCTGGTTTTGGCACAATGTTGAGCCACCAAGTCTGCATATCTGTTGCCGACTACCACCCAGTCATCTCCTGACTGGTGTGCGGCACATTTCACCACAGCCAATTCTTTTGGTGATTGTATTGCTTCTAGCAATTCCCTTACAAATTGTCCATTTTTAATAGGGGATCCAGAAGAAGTCATAAAATCCCTCTGCATCCACAGTTGGCCAAAATCATGCACAACCCCGTAACCATATTGACTATCAGTAAATATAGTTACTCTCTGATTCCTCCCAATTTTGCAAGCTTTTATTAAGGCAATCAATTCAGCTACCTGTGCAGATTTTACTCCTGGTAAATAGGATGCTTCGACTATTCCAGTTAATTCACATACCGCATAGGCAGCAGTTAGTTTACCATCTTCATGTCATTGACATGAACCATCGACAAATGGCTCCCTGTCTGGCTTTTTAAGAGGCTGTTCCTCTATGTCTGGGCGTGGTTTTGTACATAATTCTGTAATCTGTACACAATCATGTTCATCTTCTTCGTCATCTTTATTTGTTTCACGATATGGGTCCGGCAATAAAGTTGCTGTATTTATTATCGTACACCTTACCATGGTCACATTTTCAGCACCCATTATTATCCTCTCATATTTAGTCAGCCGACTAGGAGTAAGATGCTGAGTTCTGGTTCTTGTCAACAGAATCACAACTGCATGTGGAACATACACTTTTACAGGATGTCCCATCACAATTGACTCGCTTTGTTCAATGCTCAAACAAGTTGCTGCCACTGCTTTTAAGCATCCTGGCAACGCGGCTGCTACTGGGTCCAATGTAGCAGAAAAGTACGCTATAGGACGTCTGTCTAATCCATGTCTCTGAGTTAGGACAGAAAGTGCACAATTTTCTCTCTCTTGACAGAATAATCTGAATTCTCTTTTATAATCAGGCATGCCTAAGGCAGGTGCTGAACAAAGTGCGTTTCTCAATTTTACAAAAGCTTCTACACTTTCAACCTCCCACTCAACAGGGTCCTTTGCTTTCTTTTTCGTCATGTTAATTAAGGGCTTAGCTAACATGGAAAAATTTGGTATCCATTGTCGACAGTAGCCTACTATTCCTAGGAACATCCGCACTTGTCTTTGGGTTACAGGCATTTGCATTCTCTTTATTAATTCTACTCTTTCAGAGGTTATTCTTCTTTTTCCCCTCTCAATTTGATGTCCCAGGTATTTAACAGCTGTCCTGCAAAACTGTAACTTTTCAGGTGAGACTTTATGCCCTTCCTCAGCCAAGAGATTTAATAATGCTATGGTATCAACAACACAGTCTTCTCTGGTGGTTGACGCTACCAATAAGTCGTCAATATATTGGACTAAGACTGAGCTTCCTGGCATCACTAATTTTTCAAGGCACTTTTTCAGTATCTGGTTGAAGATGGAAGGACTTTCTGTGTACCCCTGAGGAACACGATTCCACACATAGACTTTATTCTCGAATTTGAATGAGAAAAGATACTGGCTGTCTGAATGCAATGGTATTGAAAAGAATGCTTGACATAAATCAATTACTGTGAACCATCCTGCATTCCAAGGGATCTGGTATAGAATTACTGCAGGATTTGGTACTATGGGACAACATGGTTCCACAATCTTGTTTATTTTACGCAAGTCCTGAACAATCCTATATTTTCCACTAGGTTTCTTTAGTCCCATGATTGGTGAATTACATGGGCTACTCATTATTTCTTTTAGGATGTTTTGTTCTACCATTCGATTTATTTCTTCAATGACTCCTGCTTTTACACTCATTTTGTACTGTCTGGTATTTGGGAAAATTGCACCTTTTACCGTAATTTGAACTGGATCTATTTTTGCCATAAGTCCTACTTCTTTTCCCGTGAAATCCCATACTATGGGGTTTACTGTACCTTTTAATTCTTCTGGTAACTCATCTCTTGTTATTAACGAAAACATTTCGTCTATTTCTGTACCTTGTTTTGCAACCATAATTTTATATACATGGTCCTCATCTGGTGTCTGAACTGCCACACCATCTGGCGTGCAGAAAATTGTACAGTTCATTTTGCACAATAAATCCCTATCTAATAAATTCACTGGGCTAGAATCGCACACTACAAATTGGTGCATTTCTCTGAAATTTCCTATTTTGACTTCCATTGGTTCTGTAAGAGGTGTTCTAATTCTTTGATTAGCTACCCCTACTACTTGGATATCTTCACCAGAGAGAGGTGGTCTGGGATATCTGCTGATCTCACCGTAGACCTGGTAGCACCAGTGTCCAAAAGGAAAGTAATATCATTACCTTTCACATTTCCTTCAACATATGGACCAGACTGATCTACCTGTAAGGATGCGCCAAGTACGCACTCCTTCTCCCCCTCTCCTAGGCACCGTCATGAGTTGAATTCACAGTAATTGTCCTGCAAAAGAAATTGTGATGTCATATAATCATTCTTACCACTCCCTCCTGGGTATCCAATGTCTGTACCGTGCTTTGCTCTGCTTACATTACCCTGAACAGGTGGAGGTGGTAATTGACTCTGGGGATTTACACCCTGCTGGGAGTCATTCTGCGTCTGTGGATTTAAGTTTTGATTTGGGCCATTATTGTTCCGAATCTTTTTACATTCGTCCTTCCAATGCCCCAATTTTCCGCATCCATGACAAGGAAATTTCTTTTTAGCTTCTTCTCTACTCATTCGTCCTCTAAATTTTCCACCATTTCCCGTATCACCACTCGTTCCAGAATCTTTTCCTGGATTTTCACTCGGATTTTCCAAATTAATTCCCTGCTTCTCTGCCATATTCACCTGTGCCCACATCACCTTTTCTTGTAATTTCTTGTGTCTATCCTCAATATCGTCTCCACAATATTTTGCATACTTCAAAATTTCATCTATGGGCTTTCCCTGCCAACACAGCATGTGTTGTTTAATCATCTGGCAAATCTCTGGCTTCAGACCGTAAACAAACCGATACACAAACTGACTCATGTTCTTGTCTCCAATGTCCTCAAATCCACTATACTGTTTAAACACCTGCAATAGGCGCTCATAGTAAGAATGTACTGTTTCACTGGCTTCTTGGGTGGTTCAATCTATTATCACCCAATCTGTTTCTTTCGGGGGTATTTTCCCTTTCAGGTATGTTATCACCTGCTGATACTTTTCATCACGTCATTTGACGGGGCACCTGTTTTCGGATCTCTGGGATACTCATCACTTGGCCAATCCACTGTGATCTTACAATCTGTCCATAAATCGGCAGGTACCACTATGTCAAACAGACCATCCAAATCCTTCAACAATACCTTTGACACCTTCACAAACCTTTCAACCTGCTTGTACCATTCAATTGGCTTTTCCCTCAGTTTTGGAAAATCATTCGTAAATGATAAAATATCCTGTCTGCTCCATGGGACATGTACATATCCTCCTCCCGCAACTTCTCGCATTGGATACATTTGTTCTGCTTTTCCTGTTTCCTTCATCACATATTCAGATGCTGTTCTACTTGTTCGTGCCTCTTCCTTCTTCTTGGCCCACCTAGTTCTCCATTTATCTAGGTCTCCCCATTTTTGTAAAACTAACATTAATTCTCTTATTTGTAATCTTCTTCCAGAGGCATTCATATTTTCTAAATCTTTATCTGAAAATTCTGCTCTATAGGGTTTCTGTAGTACTTTTGATCTCCCTATTTCTATTCCCATCTGTAGTGCTAGATTGGATAATTTTTCATGAAATAACCTCACATTTCTAGTGATACTCCTGCACAGGAATAATAATTTTTCTTCATCATAGGTACTTAAGCATTCTAGTCCTACATTTCCTGCTATTATTTCTTCTAATTCGACTTTTAATTTATGAATGTCCATTATTTTCGGAGGTGTGCACTTTTTAACTGACGCTTGTACCCATCTTTCTAGATCTTCAGGTGTTACTATGGTGGCACTTTTTGCTCCTGATGAAGTTACTAAACTTACATCTTTTGAACCTCCAGGTACATCTTTTCTTGGAGTACTATTTACAGAACCTCGAATAGGCAAGTCCATAAGTGATATTGTGGATTCACAGTCACTAAATTGATCCTCAATTATAACTGGAGCTTCAGGTCTGGGATTACTCACAGAAGTAGGTGCAAGAATGGGTGGAGGACAATTTCCCTGAGTACCATATAATGGAACTACTGGACCAATTGTTACAGGTATGGTCAATGAATCAGGATGTACTTTTATCTGGGTTATTTTCTGTATTAATTCTGCTCTGGTCTTTTCTAGGGCTTCTTTTTCTTTGTCATGAAGTATTCTAGTCGGGGTAAATTCATGCATTACTTGTGGTACCATTGGAGTTTTCGGTGGTGCACTTGGGGTGCATCCACTTGTCCCTTCCTGATATGGTGGGGGATTTCTTAACATTTCTTCCATAAATACGTCTTCTGAATCCTCATTTCTCATTAAATGTTTTATCTTTTCTGTACATTTGCCTCCTGATTTCTCTCCTTCTGTAAATAATGGATACAGTCCCTCTGTAATCATTGCCCTTCTCCATTGTTTCATCTGACCCTCTCTCGACTCACGTAAATATCTGGGGAAAAATCCTGGGTAACTCCTATTACTTCTAGATCTATCCCGCTCAAATGCCTCAGTTTCCCATTCTTCTAGAGCTTCGTACTGGGTTAATCTAGGTCTGGGTTCTAAATCATTCATCCTCAATCTCAAGTTTTGAAGAATTCTTCCATTGAAGGTACCATTCTCGGGAAATGCTAATACTCCATAATTTTTGGTGTATTCTATCCAATTCTCCATCCATATACAAGTATGATAACCTCTCTCCATCATCATAAATGATGCTGGCGTTTTAGCTGGTGGAATAATAATTCCTTCTCTAGTTTTGATTGGTTTGTCCTTTTTAAAATAATTCTTAATCTTTTGTAAGAATGACATTTTTCTCCTTTCTCCGTACATTCTATCTAATCTTCGGTGTACAAAATTATATTCTGCAAAACCTAGGAATCTCCTATCCGGACGAGTTCCCGTTAAAGTCGGATCGCGTTTTAACATGCAATCCTTATCCACTAAGAATTTTGCTTCTATAATTTCGACCAATCAAATGTCTGCTATCTTTTATTTCCGAGCCAATGCTTGCGCGGCCTTTTGGTGACGTTTCTCTGTCAACCCCTCCTTTACAGTCTGCTGTTTTCTGTTCTCGCTGGTTTAACCAATCCCAGCGCGGCACCTGTGACGTCAGTACTACTCCTGACTACTGACCCCTCCTTTACAAGAGTCTCTCCACACGCGCTATTTCAACCTATCACAGCGCGGCGTTTTGCAACGTCTGCTCCCTCTCCGGCAACTGACCCTCCCTTTACAAAATTTACGCAAACTTATTTTCTCTATAAATCTTAATTAAATTTCAGTAACCACATAAAACATTCGCTATCGTGCCAGTTTCCACTAATTTCGAAAAAGATAGTTTCTTCCACACTTTAGTAAAATCTTTCCGTTTACTAATACATACACTACGAGTAAAACACTTCCGTCTACTCTTCACACAAGCTCCAGAAGTACCTGTTACTTCTCCAATGTTACCCTTACTAGGTGATATAACATCAAATTTTTATCAGCGTACCCTTTTTGCTATTACTCACACGCATAGAGTCCCTAACGAGTACTTGAAGTCCTGCTTAACTTCTCAGTACTATTTCTGCCTGACAGATAACCTCACTGCAGTATGGCTTCCACTTGCCACCCACTATTCTTTTTACCCCGGGGTATTCTGGACAACATATAACAAAACTCAAAATTTAAGCGGATGTTAGTTCATAAAAATACAAATAAAATTCTCATTACCCAATTAACAAAGAGTAACCATAACCGTCCTCTGCTTACCAGAAAACTGATCCAGCGCAATATTAGCCAACAGCATTCATACACCATATACTCACTTGGGCCCATACATTCATACTACACTAATACTTACGCTGGGTGTCAGATGTACTCTTTTATCAAATTCCCTGCTACCAATTACCTTCTGATTGAAGAGTAATAACTTACCAATGGATCCTTTGCCAATTAGGAAATTTAAAATGAGTGACATTCAATATAGTTCATAATCCTGAAATAACCACTGAGTCAGGAAGTTTTAAAATGTTTATCTAAAGTTTTAGCAGAGTAAAATACAGAAAACACCGTACGTGATTGAAATACCCAAGAAAAAGCATAGAAATGATTTTGCTAATAAATGATGGTGTTTAAGGAAAGGAAGAGAATAGAGACAGCAGCCCAACTAAAGGTTGCAGTATAGTTACCTAAATGCGAGAACCAAGCCCCTTGGCCAAGGAGTTGGAAAGGATAGGACCCAGGAAGGATGAAGAGGAAAGACTTCTTCCAGGATCAGGACAGGACCGATGACCTCTCTACAACAACGCCTGCGCCGTTCCCCTCTCTGATACTCGACTTCTCCTCGATTCTCCCGTTCTAATGGACTCCGCCGCCCCCTCCTCAGGACCTCTTCTGGACAGGGATTCAGTCAGCAACCGATCAGCATGGCAGTCTGGAGCTAAGAGCTCTCTCGCAGCATGGACGCCTGTTCTTCGTGAAAGTATGCTCTGACTAATTATCTAATGCTATATTCTATTATACCCTTCTACGCACATGTACCTCCCCTTAATGTTGCTAAAATATGGGACCACTACTTCTGATTGGACAGGGACAGGGGTTGGATTTTCGCACCATGTCAAATTTGGCCTAAATTGTGAAGCCTATTGTTTTTTAGCTTCCCGCCCCTTCAAATTAATACATTCACTTTATTTCCCACCCGTCTCACGACAAATGTTATACATTTTACAGGGGAAAAGTATCATTTTGTCTGCCGGAAACATAAAGTACAGCATCTTTGGCCAATGGGTCATGGCCTTGGAAGACGTCCAAGTTGACTTCACTTGGCAGGCACACAGGACACATGCGCAGAACCATCTGTCTCTCGAGTTTCAAGTCACCAACCCAGGCCCAAGTTTACGAATTACTAAAAGTGCAAGAAGAAAATATTAAAATCACAAATAAAAAGTTTCACTGTATACCCACTTTCCCTACTCTATTCCCAATTAATTATAATACTATCCTGCATTAGTAGCATTAAGAAAACGACAATTTAATAATGACATGAGAGCAAGCTGAAGCATGTGAAAACATTTAGCGGCCATTTTAGTGCACACTGCGCAGAAGCAGAAATTTCCCACCAAGCAAAGAAAGACGTCACACCATGTGATCAGGTTGCAACATGCGCAATGAAGTTCCCGCGCTTTAGCGGACATTTTGGATTACAGACAAGCGTTATTCATTAGTAAAACACATAGGCAAGCTTCTGTCCCTCTTGTGTTTGTGAATGCAAAGGTTAGTTTTGACAATACAAGTTTAATAAATTAATACTATGAGGAGGATTACGTACAAGCAAGTTTCATTTTTGAAACCTTGCTCCATCACTACCATGGATCTCCTTGGGCCAGGCTCTTCCTTAGCACAGTTTGACGTGCGCAGTTCTTGCTGTCCTTGCCGATAGTCATTAGAGAATCCCAACCTGAAGTCTCTGCTGGTAAGAAGGCCTCGTGGGCCTACTCTGGGAGCCGGAAAGGGTGTGGGGTTCTGGCCTTTTGGACCCATTGTGCTTTGGGTGTGGGAGATCCCATTATAGAGTCCGATGGTAATTAATTTACTGATGTTGCAATATTATGGGCGGATTCCCATGTGTTATGACTTGCAGGTTACACATTGAGCTGTGGACGCCCTCCCCTTTGAGCTAAACATTAAAACATGACAATTAAAAAGATATACATATCAGAGGGAGATGTCAGCATCCTTAGCCCTTAATGGGAATAGCCAGTCAGGAAGTTTTGAGCACTAGCACAGAATTGTTTTATTTTAATTGAGCTTCTGTCTTTTGATTTGCTATTGAAAACTATTTTGTGGTGGATAGTGGCATTGCCGCCTAGTTGAGCAAATCCTGCAGCCCCCTCTAGCAGCCATGCAATCTCACGCACACCCCTGATGAGCGGCACTTTTCAGGAGAGCTAATTTAGAACACTAGCTTCGATCAGCTACTTCGTGTTTTCGAACCGTGCTGTCTGCAGCTCAAGCACAATTTTGTTGTGATACTTTGTTAGTGTATGCACTGCAGGCAGCACAACTTTGTTGCAAATGTGCACTCTTGCAGTAAAGAATCAAGGTATGGCCCATGACTGTCCAGCGCTTGTCTTGCAAAGTCAGTATGTACAAAGTACAAACCACACATTTTGGACCTCTGTGGAGAAGGAGGCAACCTGCCTCATTTTAACTCTTATTTGACCTATTACTGTCACTTACAATCGACTGAAATAAAAGCCAAATTTATGTTTCACTTGAAACTATTTTCCTTTACAAAATGGAAGAACAGTGAGCCAAAGGCCATATAGTAGTAGTTAGGGCGGAGCAGAATTCCACAGAGTTTTTATGCAACTCCGTGGAATTCCGTGTAGTGCACTCAGTGAACTCTGCCGACCCCTAGCTTTCTCTGACCCATCTGTGAAATCAAATGAATATTGGGTTACAGTGCTGTTTTCTTATCATATACTTGTTAACAGTGTTTAGACTGATTTACATTTTTCCTGTCTCTGTTAAAAAGGAGCAGAGAAATATGCTCAGAAAATGTTTATGAAAAAGCACACAATTTGTCACAAGGGAAGACTAAGATTAATAAAAAAACAGGCCTTTTGCTTCTATAGTTTCCATCTTGCTCATTACACAACAACAGGGGTGTGAGTGGTTCAGATGGTGAGACTCAGTGACTATTCTCACCAAGAAATGCCACTGTGCTGTGGAAACTGGCCATACTTAAAATACAGAGTTCACAACCAGCATATGTTGGGAAAGTGGTAAAACCAATAGTAAACATTGTGAGAAATTGGGTCACTGGTTGAGGGGGGTGAAACCACAATCCTTGTCCGAGTGAGGCACTAGCAAACTTCAAATTAACCTGTGCTCAACCCTCTGGTAGCTTAGCACAGAGCAGTCAGGCTTAACTTAGAGGCAATCTGTAAAGTATTTTTGCAGCACTTCAAACAGTAATAAAGTGAAACACAACACAATAATAATACCACACAATTTAGGGGATGAATAAATCAAGACTAAAATGACAACAATCCAACCAGTAGAACCAGAGATATGCAAGTTTAAAGACTGAAGTGAAAATAGTGCCAACAAGCCCAAAATGCAACTCAGGGCTATCTGGTCACAATGAAGCAGGGTTAGATACAGGGACCACGTTAGTCCCGCTGAAAAATTACCTTCTCAGTCCGGCTCAAAGAGTCCCATTCGTGGACTAGGGGGCCCTTGAGGAGCAGGGAAGTGTCACAGATGGTAGTGGATGTAGCGTGAAGCGCAGTCCAGGCGTCGTGGACGGACGTCACTGTAGTGCGAAGATCTTGTTGTCGCGAGCAGGTGGGCCGGAGCCACACAGTGGGGCTCCCCACGAGCAGTCGATGCTGTAGCGCGAAGAGTGGGGTTGACAGAACTTTGCGTTGGGCTGCACAAGTGACAAAGTTGTGGTGCCAGCAGGCCCATTTGTGGTTGCAAAGAGCCCAGACTTCAATTCAGCCTCTCTTGAGGCCACACCACGCGCTCAGGACCTGAAGGGCATCATTTGGGGGACAGGGGCTTGCTCCAGTTGGATCTGGGTGCTGCTGCATGTGGTTGGGAAGCCTGTTATGTCCCTGTGGCTCTGAACAGGAGGCCAGCAGACTAGTCCTTGGAGTCACTCTGGGAGTCCTGGGTTCAGGTGCAGGTCCAAATCCCCCTGCCTCAGGCAGCAGGGCAGCAGTCCAGCAAGGAAGTAGTCTAGTGTACTGAAGAGTTGGTGCCTGTTGTCCAATATTTATACCTGGTTCTTCCTTTGAGGTGGGAGAAGCATCTAGAGGTTTCCCGTTGAAGTGCACAGGTTTCGTGCCTTCTCTGACCTTTTTCCAGATGAACTACAGGGGGAATGCAGCCCTTTGCATGGAGGAAGGACACAGCCTATTCAAGTATAAATGTGGCTGTGCCCAGCTCTGCAGTCCCATCCTGCCAGTGATGACTCATCCAGGCACACCTAAACCCTCTATTGTGTGTGGCAGTCTAGGAGGAATACACAAAGTTCAACTGCCAACTACACCCAGTCATGTGCCTCAGTGACAGGCTTGAGGCGTTAACTGGGTAAGGCAGGAAAATGTCAACTTGCTAAAAGTGGCATTCTCCAAATTGTAATTTAAAATTCAACTTTACCATAAGTTAGGATTTTTCATTGCAATTCCAAAGACACCAAACATGAACTGGTTACCTGCTCCAATTTTAAAGTTGCAGCGTATTAAATGTAATAAGGTAATTCCTATGTCTTCCTATGGTAGAGGTAGGCCTTGCAGTAGCAAAAAACAAATTTAAGAGGTTTACACTACCAGGACATGTAAAACTTAAAAGTGCATTTTTAACTTTTTAAACACACTGCACCCTGCCATCTGGGCTTTCCAGGGCCTACCCTAGGGGTGTTGTATATGTATTAAAAAAGAAAGTTTGGGTATGGTAAAAGGTTTATTTTACCAGGTTAAAATGGCAGTTTAAAACCGCACACACAGACTGCAATGGCAGACCTGAGACATGTTTAAAGGGTTAAATAAGTAGGTGACACAATCAGTGCTGCAGGCACACTAGTAGCATTTAATTTACAGGCCCTGGGCAGAGGTAGTGCCACTTTACTAGGGACTTACAAGTAAAATAAATGTGCCAATTGTGTGTAGGCCAATTCTTCCATACTTTAAGGAGAGAACACAAGCACTTTAGCTCTGGTTAACAGTAGTAAAGTGTGCAGAGTCCTAAGGCCAGCAAAACAGGCCAGTTGAAGGCAAAATGTTAGGGGAAGAACAACGCCAAGTATGCCAGGTCTAACAAACGGCAATTCTTGTAGTCCCATGGCTAAATCTTTCCCACTGTCCCATGTCTAGCGTTAGAGGTTGGGTGTTTGTATCTGCCCATCTCTGTAAATTGCACACATTGTTGGGGGGGGGACTTTGTCACAGAATTTATTATAGCACTCACTACCTTAAGAGAGCTTGTTTCTAAGCACTCCTAATGTTTACAGATAAGAGACTAAAGGGAAAAGGAGATTGTGAGGCCTAATATTCAGTTTCATTCCAGTTCAGTAACCATTACTTCCTTTGCATACTTGACTTGCTAAAGGCAGTGATAGCAAGAAGAGAAGTATTACCCCAGGTTGTGGTAAAGGGACAGCAACTGCATTACACAGTATTGTCAAAGCTGTGACTATTCTACAAACATGGGGCTTAATTTAGAGGGCAGTACGAAATGAAACTGTCAAAATAACTCCACGACTCACTGTCCATACCATGTACATGCTTGGCTTCTCTTACGCCGATCATACAATCCTGTCCTGGCCCGCCATGCTGGCATCAATGCGGCCCTCGGTCACACCACAGACCACACTTTTAGGCCCTTGTGAAAATATTTGTGAGTACCCATGGTCTAGAGAACTTTATAGTGACAGATTTTTCAACTCAAAATGTCACCTTTAAATACACCAAAAACCAATTGTTTACACAAAGGTGCTAGTCAGAATTCTAGTGTGAAGAAACTCCTATCTGTTTATGTTTAGAGGTTTTTATAGTGTGCACTGACATCAAAGCTTCGAGATGCAAACGAAGAAAAGACTATGAACCAGTGTTTGCCTAGGCTTTGGGACTGAATAACTCGAAAAGCTTGAAAAGTTTGAGGATTTTGCAAAAGAGAAGCACACATCTCTCTAAACGTACTTGTATCACAAGCAAATTGCTACTCTTATAGGAACCATAGAAAAAGCTTGACTACCATTCATCCTTGGTGAAAATATTATTTGAATGATAGTGAATTTTGCAGTTACAAAATGGAAGAATTAGCATAAATTGCTTAATGAACCAAAACTAATTGCTTGATACTAACTACAAGATATGATCCTCACTGAAGCTACCACAGAGATCCCGTTGCCATAATCCAGATGAGACTGGATCAGAGCATTGACAATTGTTACATGGAGACTGGGTGGCATGGAAGGAGGAACCTACGAAGGGACTTCAGGTGGTAAAATCAGGAAGAGGAAACTGTTGAGACCTTATTCTACTATGATAAATTCTTATCTATGGTCATACCTGTATTTTTCACTTCCTTGGAAGCTGTGAGTAGGGGACCACAGTAAGAACCCGGAGAGATGCAGCTCATAAAGGAGACTCTAGGTTGTCGAGCAGCAGATTGGTCTTCATTGGATTTGATGAAAAATTAGACCATCTGCCACCTTATGATCTCCAGGCGGAGAATCAACTCAGGATTATCTGATGGAGACCTATTGTCAGTTTGAAGAGTGAGGGGCCTATTCACAAAAGCATTTTTGAATACGGAAAGTAGTTCTCTAGTAATCACAAATGTTATCCGCTAATCCCTGGGTGGAGAGCTCTGCCTGTACTATCTCAACTGCTATTCACCAAAGTTACACAGTTCTCTACTACAGCAGTACCACAGAAAAGTGGCTAAAATTGATCAAGCCAAGCCTTGGAGAAAGTCGAGAACCAGTACGGTTAATTAATGCAATGCAACTGACACTCATAGAAATCAATGAATAAGACAAAAATTAGACAGAGAAAAATAGGCACACAAATGGAAAATATTTTTTAAAGTTCTAAAAAAATCAGCTTTATTATAATATTTTATATATTAAATAAAATTCTAAAAATAGTGTTGACATTGTAATGTCATATTAATTTTAGCCTCATAATACAAAAATACATTGTCAAGGGCTAAAGCTGAGCCTTAGTAATTCCTTTGCCTGAGTGGACCTAGTGTAAGGGTGCTACCCTCCGGTAGCCACCACGCTCCTTCATCAAATAAAACATGAGAAGGATGATGCAACAAGGGTGGGCTCACAAATATTGTAGGTAAACCCGCAAGGCATGAAACAATCTCCACAGCAAATGTTGAAATAGAGACCAAAAAACAGAAGAAAACTAGCTCTCTGGGGATGATCACAACAGACCAAACTAAACTGAATTGCACAGTTGAACCGGAGCAAGGTATAGGCCCAAACACATGAAGAAACTCCAGGTGCATTGAATGCAGGCTTGATAATTTCTACAGTGATAAATACCGGGAAAGACGGGGAATTATTTTTAGGAACAGAAAGCAATGCGACTCCAAGTTGAATTGGGAAATTTCCTTTAACAAATGCCAGAAACACTATTTTGGGTTGGTTATGTTTGATCACTGAAACATCTGGTGTGGATCACACCTTCTCGCAAACCACCATGATTCTGACACATCGTACCCCAGAAGACCATCCAGCCGAAAAGTGCCAACCACCGGCCAAAATATTTGTGCCAAATAGAGTTGCCTTCTGTGCCACTCCTGAAACCACCACCACCTGAAGGCAAAGAGCATGCACCCAGATGACAGAGCAGAGAAAGCTCCCCTGGAATGTGAAGTGGCCAAGGAGAGTGGAGGTGCAGAATTCAAAACTTGACCCAACAGCCAGGTAAGCCCACACTGGCCTGGAAACGATCATACCAAAGGAAGAGAAGTCGGTACACAACTACACCCAACAACAAGCAAAACTCATTACAACTAACCTCGGGCGTAGTGTGCGTAGCGGGGCTATGTGGAGGTCCACGGAGTTGAAAACAAACTCCGTGGAACTCCGCTACGCACACCCGCCTCCACCCTCCCATTATAAAAAGTAATTAAACATTATTAAAAAATAAATTTAAAACCACTTACCTGGCATGCGGCGTCCCCGGGCTGCCCTCCTCCTCTTCTTCGCCGTCTTGCTAATCCTCGTGAGAACTGCGTGGGCGTGCGCGCATGCGCAGTTCTCACAAGGATTAGCGAGACGGCGAAGAAGAGGAGGAGGGCAGCCCGGGGATGCCGCATGCCAGGTAAGTGGTTTTAAATTTATTTTTTAATAATGTTTAATTACTTTTTATAATGGGGGGGTGGAGGCGGGGGCTGGCCAACTCCGCTCCGCAGCGGAGTGTGCAGAGATTTGCCTTCTCCGCGAAACGCGGAGAAGGCAAATCTCCGCACACTCCGCGGGCGTAGCGGAGGTCTCTGCCCGGGGTTAATTACAACATCAACCAATCACACACAGCCTGCCCTCATAAGATACCAAGAGACAAACAAACAAATATGTTTCACAATGTCGGAGAATATCTTTATTGTCTTGCCCCTCATTTTGAGGATGCATTATTTGAGGAGGCGAGAGCTTATTTAAAAATATGGGATCAACATCTTTGGCATGTCCAGGAAATCAGTCATTGCTAGATACCATTTTTCATTTAATGGAATCTTAGACAAGGTTGCTGGCTGGGAATAGGAGCTAATTTCACCTGCAGCCGGCTGCCAGGTCATACTTGCAGATGTCAAAATAATAGCCTCATTCCACCACTGGGGCTTACCAGAGGGTCACAGGCGATCTCACAGACAAGTTCATCACAATGATTTTGACAGGTATTGAGAAAGGTCTCCATGTGAGTGAATCAGTTTATCGCTGTGCCAAAGATGGATGTACTCCTGTTCCAGCCGTTGCTAACAAAGTAGTAGATATTGGACAGTATGTCTGAAATGTGTTTTGAGAACCATTTTAAGAGTTTACTTTATGGAAAGGAGGGTGGTAAGGGCTGTGTGGAAAGGACATGTGTGTGATGTCAGCCTATCTTTGAGGGGTGGGTGTAATCAGACTGGCATGAGGAGTGATATAAGTCCCAGTTATGAGTGAGGGGTGTGGAGGACTTAGCTGTCCTTTGCATGGGTTTCCCTGGAATAGGCAGGACGTCTAGCAAGTCAGGTTGCATGATGGTGAGGACATGATTCTCGAGGGAGATGACGGACAGAGATGGAACTCAGGTCCATCTCCAGGAAGAATATTTGCAGCTTGTATCGTGGAGAAGTTCTTCTTCATCACCTCACCTCATCTCATTCTGCCATTTTTTAGGTCTTGTCTAGCGTTGCAGCGCACACATGCGCTGCTCGCTCGGCGAGATTTATTGCTAACAAGGAACTTTCAGAAGAGGGCTTGAAGCCCCGCCCCTCATTTCCATTAGTTGGCGTCACCGTTTCTGCTAAACGGTGGCCTGCCATTGGAAATGAGCTGTTTGTGTTGCCTCCTTTTCGCCTTTTGGTCCGGCCCATCCGGACTGGATCGCCTGCTTCACGGCTGTTGTGAAGCAATTTCTTATCTCAAGAGGCGTGTTGTATAAACAAGCCGTGAGATCCAGTCCGGATGGGCCGTCCCTAAAGGAGACAGGGCGCCGCGTGTTTATTTTTGCATCACGCTTTCACTTTAAAGTGAAAGCGCGATGCAAAAATAAACAGCGGGAATGGCGAGCGCTTGTTTAACATGCATCCTGGTTTTGAATCTGCGCCGTCTTTTTCTGCTCTTAAACCTCAACTCCCCCCACCCCCTACCATGAAATCGATTGCGTCTGTAACAAGGTGTCAAGCCCGAACCACCAGTGTTGCTTCGACACCCTCTCTAGTCAGCAGTTCCGCCCATACCCCGAAACCACTCCCCACACTACCTCCTTTGGGACCCCCATCCCATTAATAGCCCATCGTTGGTTACCCCCACCCCCGTTCCCTCTCCCCTTTCATTTTATATGTCTAACCTTCAATCCGGTACTTTTCCCCTTCGATTTATCTGACCCCCTCCCCCCCTTCCGTGACCCCCTCCGTGCCCCCTCCTTTGTGCATCTCCGAATCAGGCGCCACCGCGGGCAGCCCTATCTCTGCCACCGGGGTCCTGGTAGCCCGTGCAGAGAGACCCTGTGCTACCGCCGCCGCTCAGACACACTACGGTGAGTGCGGTAGATCGCAGTACACTGAGGGGTAGCCGGGGGCTGAGAGGGAGGGTTAGTAGCTCCCACTCCCTCAGGGCGAGACGGCCCCGCCTTCCTTGAGGGTATCAGGCACGCCGGGAAAGAGGCCCAAGTGTACATATCGACACCACAAGGGGGGAGGGGGAGGTAGCGAGCAGTACTACCCTGCTATCGCAGTCAGAGGACTGCAACGTAGGACTGGGGCGGTGAACCATAAGGAGAAGGCGGCTGGTGGGTATACGGCACGTCATCGTGGGAGACAAGATTGGAGGAGTCTGTTTTTAAATGTAGAGATATGTGCATTCGGTACATCTCCGTCAGTGGCACGAAGGAAGGGTGTTAGATGCAGCATACTCGAGAATCCTTTCTTGCGGGCTGGGATCAAAAGATCGAAGACCAAGTGACAGGGGGTGCGAGTTCCTGGACATTACAGTGGAGGACACATCAAAGGTGGGGACAGACACCCTGGTAGCAGACTGTTGGGTTGCAGGTGGGCATACAAGACTTGGCGGTACAGGTCGAGAGAACCAGATACATAAATCTGGAGGGTACTGTATGAGACCCTGCCACCCCAATTGGCACATTGGCATGGCGGCTTTAGATTGCTAACTCCCGCACGTCACACTGCAAGGCGGAGGATGACGGTGTTAGAGACCTCCTTCTGGAGAGCGGGTTTGGGTCAGGGGCAACCCGTGAATGTCACAGTAGTACTCCTCTCAATGAAAATGTTAAGTGTCCAGTCAGTTTAATTCACGACCCTCAACACCTGAGCCTTCAAAGTAACACAAGTGCCTAGGATCCGGCGTGCTTTCAATATACTGTATACATCGCATGTCTTATACCGCTGCCTGGTCTGCTTACTTGATGGCAGATGTAGACTGAATTTCACAGTTGGAAACGTGTGGCTTCTTTGCCGCCCACAACCCTCTGCGCTAATAGAAAATGTGTTTGTGCTTTGCGTGGAGTTGCGTATTTGTTTTGTGAATTCGTGAAATCCAGATTTGTCGAGTTTAGCAGTATTCTCCTTTCTATTCCCACACGTCTAATCTTCACCTCTTCAGGAAGTCGCCATTCTCGATTTGCCCAAGAGCAGAGATGGCCACTTGTTTCAACAATTCAACACTTGCAAGTGACTGTAACTTTAGCCTCACCACACTCTCTCTGTAACAGTAGCTTACTTAAGCACCTTTGTGGTTATGGCTTACAATGTAACCTTTTTCTAGCCCTCCATTAGCCAAGACCTTTTAAGTCTACAAATATTGAATGTATTGTATACTTATATTTACTTTTAGCCAGCCCCGTTGGTTTGTTATTGTGTCATCCACGTTTCTTCTGACCACTGCAGCATACAAAACAGGGCAATGCGCGAGCCCATCTCAGCCAGTGGATAATATACGGGTAATAGATGGTATTCCTCCCTTTTGCAAGGAGCAAATCGAAAACAAAGTATCGGGGAGTACCATGACATTTTGTACTTTTTTAGACCCCAAAAATATTTTTGCATTTAGCCAATGTTTTTTTTTTTTTATCATTGACGAGGGTCCGGTAGCTTTGCAAGTGCTTTTTTAGTGTTTGGCCTGTTGGAATAAGTCCCTCTTGACTATATTTATTTTTGTAAATCCGCAAGGATTGAAACATGTTTTAGTTTGATTTCAGCCTTGGTGAAGTGTGACCCACATGCAAAAGATCATTATTTAAGTAACCACGTTTTCGTTACGGAGATAGGACAGTATTTGGATCATTAAAACGTGTTTTTCTGTAGGAATTCTTTAATGCTCATCGGACTGCTGCCCATCCCGCCTTTCCCCTTTAAGTCTTTAAAAGTAACACAGCCTATTTATTGGCCACTTTGTCATTCTTTTATTTTTTTTACATGTTGAGTTGAATAAAACATATTATCAAACATAATAATATTGGCATGTGCAGTGGGCGATCAATGTGTGGTTGCACAAAAATGTTGCTAATGTACAGCTGATGGGCATTCCCCAAAATTGTAATTTATGGCACTTTTAGGACTTAACTCGTCATTAAGTTCCTGCCATATACCCAAGCCATGAACCTGGGGTTTATGTTTACATCTTTTTTGTACAGTGTGTTCTTTTTATTTACATGGCCTATTGGTGCAGCTGAGTGTTAAACTAGTATACTGTTTGTTGTGGGTTTCGCATGGGAAGGGCTCCACTGTTGGTCTTCTTCTTTGGTTACAATGTGCACGTCTGTGTATTCGTGGGTATTCTTTCTTTGTGTCCATGCTTTCTCTGTTCCAGTTTTGGTGTGTGCTTAGTACTCTTGATAAACGGACATGGTCATTCCTGCTCCCTCCCCCCAGTCCATATATTTATCTTCACAGCCCAAAAGTGGAAGGAGTCTTGGGCTTGTGGATCTGCCATTTGCACACCCTCTCATTTCTCTGGAGTGCTAGTGAACCTGTTGAAATGGCACACGAGTGAGGGTCTCTTTCGGTAACAGTATGGGACAGCGCATGACATTGTCTAATCCCATGGTGTATGCTCAATCCATTTTGAAATGAAAGCCGCCAATGCATTTCATTCCTTCAGGGCTAGTTTACGTTACGGGAGAAAGTCTCTCTTCAGTGATGGGCTTTAGTCCACAATTGTAAGAATGTGTGTTTCAGGAGTTTTCCATGATCAAACTGTATAGTGTAAAAGCACATAGTAAGTGGTGTATTCAAACACCCTGACCAGTGATAATCATACACATGTAGAATGGAGTTTCTGCATAGCATTAGCATGTTTTCTACTTTCAGGATAAAGTACAACATGGAACGTGTTGGTTGCTTACAGACTAGATCAAAGCACTATGGCAACCTGCTTCTGCAAGGACAGAGTAGAGCCTTGAATCAGGCGAAAGGGGCAGAACAATCCATACCTGCTACCAGCAGGTTAAGGTAGAGCACCATGCACACCTCGTAATGATGCTTTCAGGATTAAGCACACCAGTTCCTACGAGGATATGGTACCGAACCGAAAACATCAGCTAACAGTAGATAAGTGGACATCAAAGTGGGAAAGTTTGGATTGAAAGCAAATTGTCTTGCTGTGCTACTTAGTTATTAATTATGCCCTGCAACTATTGTGTTTTCAAAGAGAGTAATTACTAAAGTTGTTTCACCCTGACTGCCAAGGGTTGTAGAAGAAGGAAGCAGCCAGGACCCCTGGATTACGGCACACAGAAATGCAATAGGTCTCGCATTTACGTGAGTTTTAGCTATTGGCATTGTAAATGACAATTACTTTTATTTATGTTTTGGTTTTTAAAATTTAAATAAAAGGCATTATCATTTACAATGCCAATAGCTTAAACTCGCGTAAATGCGAGACCTATGCATTGCAAATGCTTGTTCTTTATGCCCCCCATAATGAGTGCATCCACCACCAACGCACTGAGAAAGTCTGTCAACTCCTTCCACAACATGGCCGAGGGAGCGTGTGCAGTCAGGAGCACCAAGCACGAGGTCCATGAGACAGACTGCCCCAGCTGGCCAGTTACAACTCAAGCACTAATCATAAGGTGATTCCAATGGCCCCTAGGTCGGGCAGATGCAGGTGCAGTATTAGTGTTGCGGTTTTGTAGGAATTGGCTTACTCAATATGCAGGGCCTAGACGTTGCCCGTTGCAGCAAATTTGTGCATGGAAAATATGGCAGGGCGCAGTGGCGCATTCCACAGAAGGCTTCCCTCACCGTCAACAAAGAGAAGGTTAGACAAGGGGGGGAAGGACCCCTCTCTTGAGGGTCGCCGCAATCAGGACAGAACCCGAGCCCCTGCCCTCCATTAGCAGCATGGGATGCCTTCTTGTCTACTCCATGGTCAGGCGGCCTCAGCAATGGGTTCCCCCATACTAGGAGAGACCCATGCTTATATGCAGTCTCAGCACGTCTCCTGCTTCTCCTCGGGGGGCCCCCAGGGCCCCCGATGCACTCCACAATGCGTGTTCCATGGGCAGGTCAATTATTGCTGGTTGGTCCTGCGAGCACATGCCCAACGCACTGAGGACCACCCAGGAGCGAAGAAGGGAGGGGAGTCTCTCAATCACCCCCACCCCACCGGACCGTGATGTAGCAGGGAAGGGCCCCCCGGCAGGCCGCAGGGCACAGGATAGGGTGCACCGGCCGCCAAGAGGCAGTATTCCCCCTCTGCCTATTTTGTGGGCAGCCTCAGAGTCCGTGATATATCGCTGCCGATTCCTGTACATTAAGGCCTGGTCTGCCTCAGGTGCCTGTCACCAATTGCAGCGGGTCAGGCCAAGGCCCATCCGGCAGCTCTGGCCCTCTCCCGGGTATATCCAATGGGTTCAGCCACTCATGTCACTGTAGAATGGGTCCGGTGCACTCCAAGGGGCCGCAAGGTCTCCGCATCCCAATGGCGGCCACATTCTTGGGTTGAGTTTGGTTCCCCGGTGGGCTCACCAGCACAGCTCTAATACTCTTTCGGCTGCCTCCAGAGCCCCAAGGGTAGCAGCAGGGAGCACCCCTCTCACTGGGGAGCCAGTGGGGTTGGTTACAGTAGGCGCTGTCAGGCAGGATGAAAGAAGGCCATTGCGGTCGGGTGGTGGAAGCCTCGCTAATGCTCGACCGCCATCTTGGCCTAATTGGCTTCATTATTTTGAGATGACAATAACAGAAAATGCATTTCTTGATTTCTTAATTTGTGAGATGAGAAGACAAAATGAAATACAAGGTTATCAATCCCAACCTTATTTGCAATAGAAATACATCTATCAAGTTAATTTAGGCTATTCAGTTTGTGAGAAGGACACCCGCCATATAGTGCCATTTTACTAAGGGGTTGCTACAGTCTCATTGGACATATTAAGTAAATAAAATAACTGCATACTCGTATGAAATATTATTTCAAAATAACAAAACTGGTCATTACATCATTTCCACATGGTTTCGCGTTCTTTCCTTTTAATATCCAGCCTAACTTTTAAAACTGCTTATAGTCATTGGCATTATGTTAAGTATACAAGGTGGCACCCTTGTGATTGAAAGGTGTTTTACTCACACAATTATTACATTAGAATCTCAAGCTCCTTCATAGTGATAACCTTGTCAGCGGTCCACCTTGCCTGCCAAATAAAAAATCAACCATACTTATCTAGAGCATCGCCAAAATTCCCAAAATGAGTACATTCATTCATTCATTTATGATGCGTTCAGGGTTTAGTCTGATGCTCTGTTATGAGAGTCTGCAAGCACTGTACAACTAGGAAAAGTAGGTTAAATCAGAAGAATTAATGTAAATTTGCAGGGTGCTTAAAAATACATGCTGTCTCTAGAGTACAAAACTTGGTTAAGGGAGGATAGAGACTTTAAAGGAGTAATTGTTATGACCTTTCAAATTTTGTGCACCCCCACTTAATCATTACTAAAATCCGGGGACCCCCACTGAATCATTATTGGAGATCAGGGACAACACCCCTACTGCGTCAACATTGGAAGTCTGGGACCCTGGCAAAACCAATTTCAATGATCTGAGCTGCAAAACAATACACAAAAATATATACCAGCATTCATCCAACAAATACACAAATGATGAAATATTTTATGTAATTCACAAACAAATCTAAAAAAACTAAATTTCAATGGTAAGGGTGGAGCTTTTCTAAATTCAATTGAAGCTCCCCATTGTCTATAATGTATTCTGTTTGATGTACTTGCATGAATTAATATGAGGATGACAACTCAAATTTTTAGCCTCAAATTCTCCAGTTTCAAATTCCTTCACATTTACATAACATTTATAAATTTTCAGTTTTACATTTTGCTTTATTATGTGTATAGACTATTAATTGGGCAATATTTTTTAATTTTCTAAACAGTCGCAGATGCTCTGAGTGGGCGTTGTGGACCCCCCTGGTCCTCTGACCACAGATTAAGAATGGTTGGTTTAGGCTCATTCCTGCAGGTATATTAGTATAGTTCTTGCTGCAAATTGATTGAGAGAGAATTCATTTGCTTGGCACTAAAAGCAAAAAACTCTGCTTAACAGGCTACGTAGTTTGAAAGACTTCACTCAGAGAATTAGTTGATCAGAGGACAAATGAATTGGAATGAACTGAAGTCATCTTTTTTCCAGGACAAAAGCAGAGCCTCTTGCATGTTTTAATTTGTGTAATACACCTGGACATTTCAAATTGACCCTGACCTTGACTGAAAATCATTGGAGCTTTAGCTTGCTGCAGGGACTTTGTCAGCCATCCTAATGTGAATTGCAAGGCAAATTCCCACATTTTTGGTAATTTGTAATCTTTTCTTGGCCATAGGAAAGTCCAGCTATGGAATTCTGAAAACGTCTTGCCTTGAGTTGACCAATGCTTCTACTAGAATAGCTCTTAACTTAATGGATATGTGGTTTATAAGTATATGTTCCAGACAGGTCAAGAAGAACATTGTGTTCGTTCTAAAACCCTGCTGATATATATGTTCATTATCAGTGTATTATCAAAGAGTACTTCCAGATTCTTTACTTTGGTACTGTAGGACTGGCATCAAATTATGGGGGTATGTGGTGAGTGATAGAGCTGCCTACAAGACACTTTGCCTTGTAAATGGTGAGGGTTCTCTCTGACTGACCTCTGAAAGGTATTTGAGGCAGTGGGAAAGTGAGGGACATGTAGCAAGAGATGGGTCACTTGGTGCTGCTGGTCAGATTGCTATGCACTGTTAGAGTTTTGTGCAAGTTCCAATACTGGATCAGCAGGGATCCTGCAGAGATTTACTAGTGTTGCCTGGCAGAGTTGTCTGTGGTTTGCAACACTGGAATAGCAGTGGGTGTTGCAGAATAGAACTCTGGTGAAAAAGCAAAGCTGGATTGAAGTGCACTAATGCATCCAGTGCCTAGTTCTGCCATTGCAGAGGGAGATGAACACCAAGATTCAGGTGTAAATACTCGAATCTATGATGATGCTGAGAGCTCTGCGGTTCAGGATTGGCAGAGGTCTGTGTATATTGTGTCACTGGGTAGTGGGGGTACTTGATTTGAGCTGGATTTTCTTAGAACTTAGCATCATTACTCATTTTAGAGTACTGTGACTTCATATAATATTCATATAATGTGGGAGACACTCACATTATTATTTCAAGAATGGCAATGTTACTGCCACACACGGCAGTAGTCCTAGTGGCACACAAGACCTCTCCCAGAACCAGTCACAGACTATATCACACTCCTTAGCAGTCGGGGCCACTGGCTAGCATCTCTTCGATATTGATAATTTGTAAGGCGCTCGATTGTCCAAGGGCGTCTTGGCACTGGTGTCCGTAAATACTGAAGGTAAAACAAGTCTGTGCGAAAGATGACAAGGTTATACTAAAGAGTCAGGCCTTGTAAAAAGAGTCCTGTTTTAAGTTGTTTCCTAAACTGCAGAAGGGTGGGTAATGCTTTGACGTACAAGGGTAGCGTATTCCACAATTTAATGGTGGCGTCTGAGAGACTTCTACCTCCCCAGGATGCTTTCCTAGATTTAGACCTTGCCATTGATTTAGTAGAGCTGAAACGGAGGGCTCTTCTGGGGATATACCAGCAGAATACCTTTCACAAATAGAGTGGGTTTGAATCGTGAAGTGCTTTGTATGCCAAACAAAGTGCTTTGAATGCTGCTCTTTTCCTAACCTAGAGCCATTGAATGGGAGATTGATGTGTATTTTGGGATTTTCATCAGAAGGCGAACTTCTGCATTTTGAAGTGTCTGCAGTTTATTCATCTGCATTTTTGTATGCCCATATAAAAGGCATTGCAGTAATCAATGTTAGAAAGGACTAATGTAGTGATTAATGATTTCTGCAAACCAAAATGGATGAACGGAAGGATCTTTTTCAATGTTCTTAAAAGATAAAAATAAGATGTAGTTTGATTTATCTGGTCTGAAAAAGTAAGCTTGCTGTCAAAAATGACCCCCAGCTTTCTGACTTTAGAGACTGGAGGTGGTATAGTGTCCAATTCATGAGGCCACTAAGTGGGACTCCCAAAGGTTGTTTTTTTCCAAAAAGTAGAACCTCTGTCTTCTCAGAGTGTAAATTAAAACAGTTGTCTTCCATCCAGCCTACAACCTCACACATACACTTTCTGAAATGTTTGGCAACCTCTAATGGATCTCTTGAGATTGAAACTACAATCTGCGTATCATCCGCATATGATACAGTAGAAAAAACAAATGACCTAATCAAATTGGCCAATGGCGCCACATATATATTTAAAAGGGTTGGGCTCAGGGAAGATCCCTGAGGGACCCCACATGGCAATGTGAAAGATGTTGATATAAAGTCACCAAAGGTGACCGTTTTTTCTCTAGTTGAGAAAATTATGTCAGAAGCTCACGTGCTGACCCTCCGACACCCATGCTTTCCAGCCATTTGGTAAGCACTGTATGGGAGACAGTGTCCAAAGTGGCAGATAGATCTAGTAAGATCAATGCTGCTTTCCTTCCACTGTCCAGGATCATTCTGATTTATTCCGCTGCTGCGACCAGTGCTGACTCTGTACTGTGGGTTTTCCTGAAACTGTACTGGCAGCATCTAGGATCTCATTTGTGTCCAAAAAGGACGAGAGTTCAAAATTAAGATGTTTTTCCACTATTTTAGCTGAAAAGGGAACTGAGAGATAGGTCTATAATATTCAACCTCATTGGGGTCAAGTGAGGGATTTTTCAATAGGGGAAGGAAGGAGGCTTTCTTCCAATCAGTCGGAAAGATTCCTGCTTGAATGATTGAATTTAAGAATCTAGTAAGATGACCTGAAATTATTTTAATTGCTGATTGTAGAATTGTTGCTGGGCAGGGATCTGACAGGGAGCCAGATTTCATGGACTCAGTAAGCAACTTAACTTTATCCTCATTCAGCAGGGGGAACTCTGCAATTCTATGCAAGTGGATTTCTTGAGCACATGGCTACCCAGGCAGGCCTCCCGGTGCTATGACAATCAAGTATCCCACAGATGGGGTTGCAGTGGAAAAGGAATGTTTTTAGCAGTTTCCTCAATGCTAGTTCTGATTTGGTTTGCCTCAGGTTACGAGGGAGTGCTTTATAGAGTTTAGGTACGAGGAAAACAAAGAATCTAACCTCCACTCCTGTTCCTCATTATCCTGGATACTGCAAACAGTTGCGGTGTGTTAGATCCCAGCATTCTTGTGGGATTGTACGGGGTAGGTATGTTTTGATTCAGTTTAGGACCCCTTTTGTGCATTGCTTTGTAGGCCATAAACAGTACCTTAAAGTGTATCCTTTCAAGCACTGGCAGCCAAGGAAGGCTTGCCAGGGCAGTGGTGGCAGAGTGATGTTTGGGAATGTTCAGCAGAATACGTGCTGTGGCATTTTGAATGACTGGTAGTCTTTTTATAACTAACTTTGCTGCCCAGTAACAAGGAATTCCCATAGTCAAGTTTGGAAATGACCAAACCTTGCACTGCTATCCTACGAGATGCCTCTGGTAACCATCTGAGCAGTTTTCTCAAGGTTCTTAGTGTGTCGAAGAAGGTTGCTGCCAGTTTTTTGGTTTGTGTTGCCATTGTCATTTTATCATCAAGCCAAAAACCAAGGCTTTTGACTTATGATTTTGGAATAGGATGGTTACCATGGGGTTCAGGCCAGTTCAGTTCCATCCATCTGGAGGGGTTGTTTCTTACCACCAACACCTCAGCTTTCTCCCCGTTAAATTTAAGGCTAGTTACTGCCATCCACTCCATGACATGCTTAAGGCAGACGTTTAGGGGGGGTCGAGTTTTTTTTTGTTTGGTGCGAAAGGGAGATGACAATCTGAGTGCATAACCTGTAATGTCTGTGAGCTATCCAGACAATTTCCCTATGAATTTGAGTTCTGGCTGTAGTTGAATTTGCAATATATCCTGAACCTTTTCTTGTAAGAAAGTTGCATTGTTTGAGCGGGCACAAATGTATATTAGGGGTATCTGGAATAGAGAGTGTTTTACCCGTTTTGAATAGCTCCTTAGCAGAGTTTTAGGTCAAATTAATTTTGTTTGTGAAATATTTAGATTTCTTCTCTACAATCAAACGCTTGTAATCCAATATGTATTGTTTGTATTTGGTTCTGTTTCTGCCCCACCATGGTTTTCTCTCCACACCCTTTCTTGGCGCCTGCACGTTTGCTTAAAAAGTCTCAGGCCTGTTGAAAACCAGGGGGCAGTGGGATTGTTTCTACGTTTTCTAATACTTTTTAGGGTGACTGTTAAAGATACTGCTGCATTAAGCTAGTCCTTGTAATTAGACCAGGACTAAACTTTCTGCACATCTCCTGCTGCTGATCTACTGAAGCAGATGCGATCATCCGGCTGGTCTGGCATTGGCGTTGGTAGATTTCGATTTCAGTTTAAAACTCCAGGCTAAAAAATTAGAAGAACTTAACTAACCTATCCAATCACGATTTTCATTGAATTCTGATACTTTTGCTTAAATTGCGGACAACAAATATCTATGCAACTAAAAAACAGCACTGCAAAATGTACTCCCCTTACTCGTGTACCTACTGTGGATCAATCCTTTTATAAATGTGGAATGCAGTTTGTTTAAAAAACAAATACTGCTAAATGTAATGGTATGTATTTGGCATTTATATAGTGATGTAAAAATTTAGTAAGGATCCGTGTATTACTATACATTGCAATAGGACTGACATAGCAACCATGTCAGAGAAAGGAAGAGAACAATAAGTTGTTGCAGTGAGCAGGTCATTGCGCAATGTATTGGGAGGGTCATGTGTGCGGCTGCCAGTAATGAAATAGCTGGGGTGCACTATTTGTCAAAATTGAGGTGCTGTTCAAGAGTGATGTGAAAGTCCTTGCACTAGCATTGTGGGTAATGCTCCATCGTGTGCCTGAAAGAACCTGGCAGATGTGATAATGAGTCCCTAGAAACTCTGGGAAAGTGTTTCCAGGTTGAGATAGAGATGCCTTGGATGAGCTGTGTGGGTTCTGGAACTGCAACACTAGAGGCTCCTTCAGGTTAGAAGCAAAGTGGCTTATCATAGCTGCAGTGGGCTTCAGTACAGGAGAGCAGGAGGGAGGTTGCAGGTCGTGGCGTGCTGCATGACAGAGCTAGATGTGGTTCTTAGTAATGGAAATGTTAGTATGCCAATAACAGTCTAAACTACTGTATACCATTCCATGTTGGTACTTCATTAGGGCCGTTTCAACTATATATTTCAGATAGAGATTATGATCTAAAATTGTTCTCATTCTGTGAATATTTTTCATCTCAACCTTAGTGTTTGAATTTGAGTTGTCAATTGATTCGTTGCATGACATATATTGCATGCTTAAACTTTTTTTATGAAATAAAATCTAAACTGGCCCTTGAGAGATGAGTAAACATGATTTAGTCCCTGGCACATTGTTGATGCTGAGGCATTTTCATGGATTTGTGACAGTGTGGGTGTTTTCAAATATGACACCGTAAATTACATGTTATTAATTACCCAATTCAGCCTGTTCAGTTGCCAATTGCGAACAATACATTAAATGAACCACTGTATAGGTTCAGGAAATAGTTTACATTTGCAAAGCTGGCACAGACGAAATTTTCAAGCTTTGAGAAGACAGTCACAAAACAAACGGGGTGTCAATTGGGCTTTCCACCTCCTTATAATTCACAATCAAATTCAACAATTCACTAAAATCTCCTGAGTGGTAAAAAAAACATTAAATGGTTAGCAGTGTTGCAGTAACCATTCACAAAGCATAAGTTGCCCATGGGGATACTGTCTTTATTTATGAAGTTGTGTAATTGTGAAAGTGTAAAACACAGTTTCCTTACTGCCCTCAGTGGGTCTTCGATATGTGGTCGGGCATTGCAACAGCAGATATTTGTTGCTACGCAGAGCCAAAAAACATCAACGCTCAACCAATATTGTACCAAGCAAAGATCCATAACATAGTTTGACCACCTCTGTCTGCTCAATGGTGATGAAAGTGGGCCTCTTGGTATTTTATTATAGGATCTAGCAGATATACCGAAACTCTAGTGTTTTGTCTGAGGTACAGGAGGTAGATATCTCTCACCTTATCTCAAAGGAGTTATTGAAATATGAGTTTTTGTAACTGTTCGGATAGCTGATGCAGATGACGTTTCTATGTTGTCTGAGCGGGTAAATGCTGGGTTGTGGAAAACGTGATGCATAAGCACACCATTACAACAATCTCCTTAATTTATTCTCCTCCCAGGCAGGCTTTAAAGGTGGGAGGAAGCAGAGAAGAGAGCCATTTCATTGTGCCTTTCAGAGCAGAACCCTTAGTACTTAGAGGGAGGTGTGGGAGCTTGTGTGTGCCTGCTCCTCATTGGCCCAGCTCGTAAAAGAAATGGCATTATATTTAGCAGATGAGCGTTCATGCTAGGGAATAAGAGAGAGATCGAATCTATGCTAACTTGCTTTCTGTTTACGTCCCTCATAATTGTATGTCTTGTTTCAATTAAGGACTTACAAGAAGATGATGTATTTAGTATTGGTGAAGTTTTCACAACATGCAATGTGTTGTGTTACTACTGCAATTGCACTGTAAACAAGGCATTTCAGTCATGGGAATGAGGCTTCTCCTCAGATTAGATCACCAATTATCTACCTTAATTGAAAACATCCTATATCTTTGATCTAATATTTCTTTTTTAAAAGGATGTGGCACAAATGCTTTGATATCCAGTGTGTCAGATGGCATAATATTCATATTTCACACTCTATTCATTTCAAACAGCATTTATTTCTGTTTTATTATGCATGATGTGGCGGGAGACATCATTTAGTTCACATGCGATACATCGCATGCCATTACAACGCGGTCGTTATAACGACCACGTTGTTACATTGCATACGATTACATCGCAAGTCGTTACAACGACTTGCTGTAGGGGGCTGTTGCACAAACTGGAGTAGGAATAGTAAATTATACTATTCCTAAGTCCAGCGCGCCCCCTACAGCAAGTTGTTGTAACGACTTGCGATGTAATTGTATGCGATGAAACAACGCGGTCGTTGTAACGACTGCGTTGTAATGGCATGCGATGTATCGCATGCGTTCTAACGACACATATTCGATGTGGCGCTACATCGCACCCATATGGGATGTCAAGCTTTTTTAGGGGTCCATGAGTATGCATCCTCCACTTCGGATACACAGTTCTAGGCTTCACTTAAAACCAGTGGGCCAATGGACACCGAACCTGCCCCACTTGCAATGGAGCCACATGCCCCATGGCTGACCCTTAAATCCTGTTAATTCTGACACATAGTGGCACATATCAGTGGACCTAAATTCACTGAAAAACTAAGCTGCTTCCAGAAAGAGCACACAATAAACCTCTGCTCATCCACATCTCCCAAAAAACATGCTGCGGTTATCTTAGATGTGAGCCCCTGGTTGAACATCACAGGTGCAAGCTAAAGCCGCACACTTTCTTTTTACAATTTCCATCTTTGTTCCATTGCAAAAGCAATCTTGTTTCAAGATGTACATCTCCAGGGAACTTCTGCTCTACCACCACATTTTAATGTTGGATGGTCTGCCATCCCTTCTTGCTGATCAGTTTACTTTGATCCAGCGTTTCAGGACTAGAAATTTCTTAAGACAATGCCCATTTTCCATTATCCTACAAGTCCCTTCACGCTGGGTTAGTGTAATTCACAACTTACCAATCGCACCTACATGCTCTTATCTTTAGAATAGCAAAATTGGCGATGCAATCTTTATATAGTTGATCACATTTGGCAAAACAAACCTTAGGAATAAATCACTCCTAATAAAGACATACTCATTTGTAAATTTATAATGTTTATCTAAATAATGTGAAATAATGCTCTTTGGTACAAACACACAACACAAACCATTGATCGTCACAAAGCAAACAAAATCAGAAGAGAAAATGACAAATTCATATCAATGACAATGCATAAAGGAGTGGATAGGCGAAGAGACAAAAGATTCAGAGATGAAATACATTTGCAATTGTTTATGCAAATTCAGATTTCAGTCTATACTAACCCAAATAGGAATTGGAAATCTACTCTCTGGCCATGAGAGCAGCAAGGCCCTTCAAGAAGATTTGAAGAGGCAAAGGCTAAGTCAGTAATCAGTAGACAGAAAACAGAAACAGCAAACCGACGACAGCGACGATCTCCCAACAATCTCTCAAGTCAGTCTCCTAAACCCCTCCCACTAGGCACCTCAATTATACCCTAAAACCCAAATGTCCAACACACACAAGTATCAAACTAAAGGTTTTCTTCACATTTGATTGGTTAAGGAAGGGAGTGTATGGTCACACCATTCTCAGCATGTCCGCCACACTAAATGTCCCATTGTTTTTATTTAATCAATGACATAAGCTTCCACCCCAGGAAACATTTATCTGAGCCACCGTTATTTTCTTCCTCTTCTCCGGCAAATTGTTGCAAAGTTTGTATATCTTTCTCGCTGAGAGCCACTCTGCAGAGGAAGCTTCCCTCTATTTGTCGCATTGTTCTTTCATACTGGTTTTTGGCAGGCATTCAGGACTTGGACAGAATAGCATTTCATCTCCTTATTCATTCTTGAAATTCATTTAAACGCTTCTATTTTCCAGTGGCTTCTTAACCCATTATCTGACATGCAGAATTTGCAAACCGTTTCTTCTAAACAGAGCAAACACAAACATTATTATTCACTTATAATGCTTTTTCTCTACGCACCAACCCAATGCTGCATTGATCCCTGCGCAACCCATATTAATTATTATCTTTTCTTTGTAAACGTTAATAACGTGCACAAAAGCAGCATCAGTAAACTTTAGTCCTTTTTATTTTCGTTAGTCAAAAGCATTTGCCGCCTACTATTATTACTTTAATATGCGTTTGCGCATTAGCATTTTTCACATGTTAGGCTTTTTCTGTATAAATTTTCACTGCACACAGTTAGTAAATATTACTGAGGGTTTAATCCGAGCAGGTTTTATTTTCGCGGAAACCCTGCTCCATCAATCCCCCCTTTGATGGCGTTTTAAGCCATCAACATAATACCCACCAATACAAATTGTCACTTATCAGAAAGCTGATGTTCTCTCACGTTTTATCATTATTCCATCTAAATCCTTCATGACTTCATAATAATTTCCTTTCATAACTTCTAATTCTATTTCCTCTCTTTCTTGCTTTTCGTTTATTATCTGATGATTCTCTTTTACATCTACAACACTTATAAATCAGAAAAATCATTAGTAATGCTGTAGTCACTGCAACAATAGGTGTTCGTATTCTCCCTCATACACTATTTCCAAAAGTAGAAAACCAATTACCCACAGCGGAAAAACTCTTACCAAGTTTCTCCCAAGCACCATCAACCTTCAATTCAGACAAATCTTGATGAAGATTCGTAATATTCTTAATATACCCCTCAAGACTCTTACTCTTATCAGGGATATAAGTGCAACATTGTTGTATTTTCAACATATTACAGACTCCACCCTCTTTGGCCAATAATAGAGCAAGGGCAAGTCAATTTTGTAAAACCATAGACCTAATTGCAACCATTTCAGTATCAACTATTAAGAACCCACCAGCAGTGTCTGTTGATAAGCGATCAACCACTGTAGACAATTTTCTAATTTTGTGTGAATTTAGAATAACTCCAACTGAAGGTATCAATGCTCCAAAAGCATCCCCAATTATTTCTGAAAAACGTGCTCTTTTATTACGTATTAGTCCATTCTTTATTTCATTGATTCTATTATTCTTGTCCATGTGATAAATCTTCGGAAATACTATTGCTAAATAACAACACCCATACCAATGTTCAGGTAACCTATAGTAGGCATTCTTACCACACACATAATAAATTCCTGGAAAGACAGGATCAGTTCCTCCTTTTATTCCCCATCCTCCCGTAATTAGGAAAGTATGATCACATTGACTAGAACCAATGAAATAATTATTATAATCAGTCTTCTGTCTAAGCAAACAAAGTTTCCCTCTATGATACCAGTCTAGGGTCATGGCAGCGTATGTCTTGCCCTTCTTATAATTTCCTTCTCTGAAAGCCCATGGAGGTACATGAGACTTTTGCTCAGCAGCTTTCCTCTGAAACTCTTGTCTTCTATCTTCAACCATATTAATGAATTCTATTTCTTCAAATCGTAATCTACAGGTTAAATTGTCTATGTGCATATACTGTATCTATTGTTTGTGTAGAATGAAAAAATCCTCCCATATATTCTGCCTTTCTAGCACTATTTATTTTATTCATATTCTTTCTAATAGGGATTTCTGAAAAAACTAAATCTATATTAGAATAGTAATACTGCAAACTTCCCTTCTCGTAGAACAGACTAGTTAGTACACTACAAGACACACCATATGTTAAAGGTAGGTGATGATAAGTCACCCCCTCTGAGACAGACGACGGTAATTGCATGCATACATAGCAATCCCTCAGCATCCATTACATCCACGTATTCATAAAGTAATTTCGTGAAAACATTTAACGAAAAATCATTAATTGATTTATCATGATGATAGATGCTGTCATCTTTCACCTTTTCTAATTTAGTATGCAAGTCTGATTCAAAATCTTTAGTATCTACTTTATCACTCATCACACCATTAGTATTAGTATTATTTTTATGATTAGTTACCATTAAGACGGGTATAATAACAATTAATGTTAACCACACCAACATTAGTAGAAAAAAACTAAATAAGCAAGCATTAATACATCTACGTTTAAAACTACGATTTTGATGTCCAGTCTCTGCTGTATTTGCCATTTCTAATAAAATGTGTATCAATTCTAAAAAAACTAAGAAAAACTCAAAAATCTAACTAAAAAAATCCAATCTATAAGAATTTTGTAAAATCTATCCAAAGTAGTGTATCCTCACACTTTATAGCTTTCTTCTTTACCCCCTCTTATTTTTTTTTTTTATTTCTTCATCAGATCTTCTGCTTCAATTTTCTGTAATTCTTTCAATGAATTTTCAATTTTCTGGATTTTACACCTTATTTTATACAGTTCTTTAAGGTGGTTCAAAACCGTTTCCTTCACTTTGCTCTGTACCAACATCTTCTTTGATCTGAATTTTCAATTTCTTCCAACACTACATATGTCCATTCTGGAGCTGTGTATTTCTTGTTTGGAACTCTTACTCTTTTCGTTTTTCGAACTGATTCTTCTTCAGACTCACTTTACTCAGTCTGATCTTGAACTTCAATTATTGTCTCAGGTGATCTTTGTTTCAGAGTGTATTTCAGTCTTTTCACTCCTTCTGGCCACACATCACCTTTTCTTGCTTTCTTTACTTGAACTGTTCCATCAGCATCAGTGTCAAATTCACAAGTTCTTTTATTTAATCCTTTTCTCCGTTTCACTTGCTCTTGATTTTCACTTAACACTTCTCCATTGTCACCCTCAACAGCAGTCTTATTAGACCCAGTAGCTGGTGCCCACTTTATTCGACTTTTTTCTTGATCAAGCACGTGTTCAACACTTTCAAAGTCTGTAGCTTCAGACTCTGTAGCTTCACGTTCTTCAGCTTCTGGCTCTTCTGGTCTCTCCACCAGTCGCTGCTCTTCTTCTTGTCTTTCAAGTGGACTTGGGACTCTTCTTGTATGACTTGCATGTATCCAATTTGGCAAGCCACCACATTTCACTGCTGTCGTTGTTACCAATATGATTTGGTAAGGGCCGTGCCATCTAGGTTCCAAACACGACTTTCTCACATGTTTCTTCACCAGGATCCACTCACCTGGACTTAAATCATGTGCTTGCTCCTGCTGTGTTGTGGTTGCAATTTCTCCAACCTGATGGGACACAGAGTGCACCACATCAGCCAATCCTTTGCAATAATCAAGCACTAGATCATCAGTAATATTCATCAGTTGATTTGCTGGTACAATCGGTTGTCTCATTGCTCTTCCCATTATAATTTCATGAGGGGATAATCCAGTCTTTTTATCAGGAATACTTCTCAAACTCATTAACACCAAGGGTAAAGCATCTGGCCATTTCAATGTTGTGGATGCACACACTTTGGACAATCTGGACTTAATAGTGCCATTAATCTGCTCAACCACACCTGAGGCTTCTGGTCGATAGGCACAATGCAGCTTTTGTTCAATTTGTAATGCTGTGCAAATCATCCAAATTATTTCATTATTAAAGTGAGTACCTCTATCTGTTTCTAAAGAGACTGGAAATCCAAATCTAGGAATAATCTCTCTCAAAAGCAATTTAGCATCTGTTAGACTATCACTTCTTCTTGTCGGATATGCTTCTACCCGACGAGAAAACAGACAAACAACAACCAACACATATTTTAGTCCATTACAAGGAGGAAGTTCAATAAAGTCAGTCTGCAACCTAGTAAAAGGTCCCGCTGCTTTTCCAATTCTGCCCCAACTAGCAACTGTTTTTCTGCCAGGATTCTGCTGCTGGCACACTACGCATCTTTGGCATAGACTCTCTGCAATAACCCTAAATTTAGGATTATACCAGGACTGCTTGAAGAGTCTAATCATGGCATCTCTTCCCACATGTGTAATTCCGTGGTACATCCTGGCCATTTGTGAAAGTAAAGAATCTGGCATTACTACTCTGTCATCTGTTTACACCCATATTTCATCATCAGGTCTCCTTACACATCCTGATTTAATCCAAAGTTCTTTTTCTTCCTCACTGGCTTCCTCCTGCAACTGTCTAATTTCGTCCCACGTTTCAATAGTAGAGAACATCAAGTGACAATCTGTATTCCTTTTTTCTGATCCTTTGTTAATCGAAACTGAATATCTGAAAGAGACACGTTAGTGACAGATTCCTTACCTTAGAATATCCCCAGGCGTCAGGCTGGATCCGGAAAGTTTTTGCGTAGCAGTACCCTTGCGCGTCGGTTGGCGGCGTCGTGCGGCTCCGCGTCCGGCGTCGGGACCGCCGGGATGACGTCGCGGGCAGTACTTAGACGCCGCCCCTGCGCGCTGACGTCAGTTCTTTCTTTTTCCGCGCCAGTAAGCGCAGATCCGGGAAGAGCAGTGCCCTAGTCATTTTTTGACTAAGTTTTTGGGTGATTTTTTCACTGTTTTCTCGAAGTCTCTCGACTCCGAAGGTGTCGGTAGGGATGCCCGGCTTCAAGCCATGCGACGCCTGTGGTCGGATGCTGTCGATCACAGACCCGCATCGGGATTGCCTCTACTGCCTCGGCCGCGACCACGACACGAAGTCGTGCTCCGACTGCCGGGCCTTGCACCCGAAGGCTTTGCGAGAGCGGTCTCGAAAGCTCCTCGAGGTCCGGCAGTCGGCTCCGCGCCACACCAAGCCACGGTCACGTGAGAGGTCGAGGGGCCGGTCGCGGAGTCCTCAACGGTCGTCGGGGTCAAAGTCTTCGCACTCCTCCGGTAAGTCGAAGCATAAGAAGTCGAAGAAGCGTCATCGCTCGACGACTTCCCCTCGCCGGTCTCGTGACTCGGCTGAGGGTCCTGTCGGCACTGTCCCCGCCCCCGCGGCTCCGGGAGTGCCTGTGGAGCCGCCCCCGCATTACCCGTCCTTTCCGGGTTCGGGGGCGACTCCGGCCGAGATACAGGAGTTCCTGTCGGCCATGGCCCGCCTCTTCGGGCCTCAAGTTCCTCCCGGTGCGCCTTCGGGCCCCGCGGGCCCTGATGGGGTTTCTCCGGCGCCGCCGGCGACTCCGGTCCCGGCGCCGCCTGTCACACCGGCCTCGGTCCCGGCCCCGGCTCCGGCCTCGACCCCGGCTCCGGTGCTGCCACAACCCCGATCGACGCCGGTTGACCTGACGACACCTCCACCGGCGCCGATCTCTCCGGTGCCGTTCCCAATGCCGCCCGGGGCTCCGGGCGGCGTCGTTCCCCGGTTCTCTCCGGATCCGGACATGGCGCCGGACCGGCGTCGCTCGACGCCGGCTCCGACGCCGCTGGGACCTTGGGTCCCACATGTCCCTCCTCCTTATTTTGAACCTGAATTGGAGGACATAGATAACTGGGAGGGGTCTGATGACCCTCTCACACAGCAGTGTGAGTTTGATCAGGACTGGGCTGAGGAACTTGGGGATGCCAGTGGTCTGGACACCTCCCCTGACTCTGGCATGCTGTCTCCTCCATCCATGGCAACGGAGGAGGGAGCAAACTTTGCAACGGTGTTGCGTAGAGCAGCTGGGGCCTTAAACCTCCAGTTGCCTACAGTGGCTGTCAGGACTAACATCCTGACGGAAGTGCTTCAGCCGGCGGCTACCTCCTCGGAGCCACTGCTGCCGTTCAACGAGGTGCTTTCAGACGTTCTTTTGGGCACCTGGTCCAAGCCCACCTCAGGGGCTCCTGTGGATAGGAACGTGGCCCGACGCCATCGCCCTGCTCCGGGTGACCCCCCGTTCCTCTCTCTACACCCCACCCCAGAGAGCTTGGTGGTCCAAGCCTCTGCTTCCCAAAGCGCCTTCCCTACCGCTCCCCCGGATAGGGAATCCAAACGCCTGGATCAATTTGGGAAGAAGGTCTTTTCTTCCGCCAGTGCTGGCTTGCGGTCAGTCAACACCACTTGCCTCTTGGGCCGATATTCCCACTCCTTGTGGGACTCGGTGGCGCAAGTTCTGCCCAAGTGTCCTGAGGAGGTCCAGACACTGCTATCCCGCACCATTGCGGAGGGAAGAGATGCAGCAAAGTACACCATCAGATGTGGCCTTGATACCGCCGACTCGCTAGGCAGATCGCTTGCGACGACAGTGGCGCTGCGCCGTCACGCCTGGCTGAGGACCACTGGTTTCTCGGGTGATGTCCAAAACTCTCTTATGGACATGCCCTTTGATGGAGTCGGTCTTTTTGGTACAAAGGCAGACCATGCGCTGGAGCACTTTAAGGACTCGCGGGCTACAGCCAAGTCCCTGGGCCTTTCTGCTGTGCGCCCTCAGCAACAGTCTGCTTTTCGCCCCTTTCGTGGCCACGGAAGGGGCGCCCAGTCACGTCCGCTGCCCAGCCACCGGCCCGCGCAGCAAGCGTCTTCGCGTGGCCGAGGACGTGGCTCCTGCCGTGGCAGGTCAGGCAACCAGCGTGCGGGTCAGGCCACCAACCCCGCCCCGTCCGCGGCCTCCAAGCCCTCCTAGTCCTTCCTTTCAGGTGCACAGCACGCCAGTAGGGGGCAGGGTCCGCCATCACCTTCACCACTGGCGTGCCATCACCTCGGACAGGTGGGTCTTGGACATTGTCCGAAGGGGCTACTCCCTCCCCTTCGTGACCATCCCCCAGCCATGCCACCTCAATTCCACCGCATGTCAGGGGATCACTTGGTGCTTCTTCAAAAGGAAGTTGCGGCCCTCTTGGCCAAGAGGGCCATCGAGCACGTTCCGACCCCAGAAGTAGGACGTGGTTGCTACTCCCACTACTTTCTGGTGCCCAAAAGGACAAGGAGGACATGCGTCCTATCTTGGACCTCCGGAACGTCAATCGCTTCCTCCGGAAGGAGAAGTTCAAGATGCTCACCCTAGCTCAGGTCTTGACTGCTCTCGACCCTGGAGACTGGATGGTAGCGTTGGACTTGCAGGACGCATATTTCCACATCCCCGTCCTGCCGGCCCACCGGCGTTACCTGCGGTTCACGGTAGGCCTCGAGCATTTTCAGTTCACCGTGCTCCCTTTTGGCCTTACCAGCGCCCCTCGGGTGTTCACGAAAGTGATGGCGGTGGTCGCAGCCCATCTGCGCCGGGCAGGGGTTCCAGTCTTCCCCAACCTTGACGACTGGCTGCTGAAGGCGGGCTCGTCCCAGGCAGTCGTCTCCCACCTCCAGACAACGGCCGAACTCCTGCACTCGCTGGGGTTCTCCATCAACGTGCCGAAGACGCACCTGATTCCTTCTCCACAGCTCCTTTTCATCGGAGCAGTTCTGGACACGACGCAGTTTCAGGTTTATCCTCCCGAACGGCGAGTCCGGGATATTCAGGCTATGATTCCGATCTTTCGGCCTTTATCCTGGGTTTCGGTACGGATGACCCTGAGGCTGCTGGGCCTCATGGCATCCTGCATCCTGCTGGTCAATCATGCCAGATGGCATATGCGGGCTCTGCAGTGGGACCTGAAGTTCCAGTGGGCGCAGCACCAGGGCAACCTGTCTGATCATGTCCAGATCTCGGAGGGGACTGCAAACCAGTTGCAGTGGTGGCTCTCGAACCGGCAATGGGTCATGGGCAGATCCCTCTCCCTTCCCCAGCCAGAGCACACAGTTGTGACGGACGCGTCCCTTCTGGGATGGGGCGGTCACATGGGAGAGGCGGAGATCAGAGGCCTCTGGTCTCCGGCGGAGTCCCGGCTCCATATCAAACTTCTGGAGCTCTGGGCGATCCGACTTGCACTCAAGGCATTCCTTCCCTCTGTCAAAGGGACGGTAGTGCAGGTGTTCACGGACAACACCACCGCCATGTGGTATTGCAACAAACAGGGCGGGGTGGGGTCGTGGACCCTATGTCAGGAGGCTCTGCGCCTCTGGACATGGCTGGAACATCAGAGCATATTCCTGATGGTTCAACACCTGGCAGGTTCCCTGAACGCCAGGGCGGACGAACTCAGCCGCAGGTGCATGATGGATCACAAATGGCGTCTTCACTCGGAGGTGGCGCAAGGTCTCTTTCAGCAGTGGGGAGAGCCTTGGTTAGATCTGTTCGCCACCGAAGAGAACGCGCAATGTCAGCAGTTCTGCGCGTTGGAATTTCCAAGGCGGCACTCGCTCAGCGACGCTTTTCGTCGCGAGTGGAGTTGCGGTCTGTTGTACGCCTTTCCGCCTATACCACTTCTACCCAGAGTGTTGAAGAAGATTCGGCGTGACCGGGCCCAAGTCATTCTTGTGGCTCCGGACTGGGCTCGAAGAGTTTGGTATCCCGAGCTACTCAGTATGAGCGTCGATCCTCCGATCCGTCTGCCTCTTCGGGAGGATCTTCTGTCGCAGCAGCAGGGGACGGTCCTCCACCCGAACCTGTCCAGTCTACACCTGCTTGCGTGGAGATTGAGCGGCGGCCGTTGATTCCTTTCGACTTGCCTCCCGAAGTTTGTGATGTGATTCTGGCAGCCAGGCGTCCCTCCACTAAGGTGGTATACGCCTGCAGGTGGAACAAGTTTGTGGCATGGTGCACAGCAATGGCTGTGAATCCCCTTTCTGCCCCTCTTTCTGAGGTTCTTCTGTTCCTTCTTTCTCTGGCCCAACAGGGTTCTGCCCTGGGTACCATCAAGGGCTATCTTTGTGCGATATCGGCCTTCCTCAGGCTTCCTGATCAGCCCTCCTTTTCAGGTCCCCTGTGGTTAACAGGTTTCTTAAAGGCATTACACACCTCTTTCCTCCTGTTCCGTTTGTAATGCCTCAGTGGGACTTGAACTTAGTTCTTACTTTCTTAATGTGCGCTCCCTTTGAGCCTCTGCATAACTGTCCTCTTCGTCTTCTTACTCTGAAGACAGCCTTTCTGGTGGCCATCACTTCCGCTTGGCGGGTGAGTGAGCTCCAGGCTCTTTCATGCAAACCCCCTTTCTGTCTGTTCATCCAGACAAGGTTGTTCTTCGGACACGTCCGTCCTTCTTGCCAAAGGTGGTTACTGCCTTCCACATTGGGCAGACCATCACTTTGCCCACCTTCTTTCCGCCTCCGCATCCTTCCAGAGAGGAGGAGAGGCTCCACCGTCTGGACCCAAAACGTGCGCTTTCTTTTTACATCAACCGCACACAACAGTTCCGGGTGGATGACCAGCTCTTTGTTGGCTACGTGGGCGCCAAAAGGTCGGGCGGTACACAAAAGGACCATCTCCCGCTGGGTCACCATGTGTATCAAAGCCTGCTATTCTTTGGCTAAGAAGGAGCCTCCTGTTGGGCTGCGTGCCCATTCCACCAGGGCAACGGCGGCTACCACGGCTTTAGGCCGCGGGGTTCCGTTGCAGGATATATGTCAGGCAGCTACGTGGGCCTCGCTGCACACGTTTACCAAACATTACTGCCTTGACAGCCAAGTCCGGAGAGACGGCTTCTTTGGCCGTTCTGTTCTCCGGGACTTCCTCGTCTGATCTTTGCTCGCAGACCCAGGGGTTGGTATTGCTGGGGTATCTATTCTAAGGTAAGGAATCTGTCACTAACGTGTCTCTTTCAGATGCACAAGTTACTAACTTGTGTAACAATATATCTGTAAGAGACAGTAGTTAGTGACAGATTCCTACCGCCCCACCCTCCTCCCCGTTCTGCGAACTGATTTCTAGGGTTAAGGACATCCCTTTCAGGGCCCTAGTATTTTTCAGACACCTATGTCAGCTTCTTGCATGGCTCTGCGTTCCTGGCGCGGAAAGTCGTGTACAGAACTGACGTCAGCGCACAGGGGCGGCGTCTAAGTACTGCCCGCGACGTCATCCCGGCGGTCCCGACGCCGACGACGGACGCGGAGCCGCACGACGCCGCCTACCGACGCGCAAGGGTACTGCTACGCAAAAACTTTCCGGATCCAGCCTGACGCCTGGGGATATTCTAAGGTAAGGAATCTGTCACTAACTACTGTCTCTTACAGATATATCGTTACACAAGTTAGTAACTTGTGCTTTAGGCACAGAAACGAGCCACTTGGTCAGCGTATCTGTTTCCACTGGTCACATAATAATTTCCTGATCTATGTGCCGGACATTTAACCACTGCAATCTCCTTGGGCAATTGTAGTGCATTCAATAATTCTTTTACATCTTTACTGTTCCGAATCAGTGATCCTGAAGAAGTCAGAAATCCATGTTGCATCCACAGTTGACCAAAGTCATACACCACCCCAAAACCATATTGACTATCCGTAAATATGGTTATTCTCTGATTTTTGCCAATTATGCACACCCTGGTCAAAGCAACCAACTCAGAAATTTGGGCTGAATTTATCCCTTTTAGACAAGATGCTTCATGAACCATGGCCACTGTACATACAGCATACGAAGCACGCAGAACACCTTTTTCATCCCTCAAACATGAACCATCCACGAACATCACACAATCGGACTCTGACAGCGGTACATCTTTTATGTCAGGCCTCTGCTTCGTACACAATTCTGTCACATCCAAACAATCATGATCGACTTCATCTTTCACTTCCTCACAACTTGAACTCGGCAACAAAGTTGCTGGGTTCAATGTAGTACATCTTGTTACTGTCACATTTTCAGCACCCAAGATCACTCTTTCATATCTGGTCAAACGACTGCTTGTCATATGCTGAGTTCTAGTACGTGTCAGCAGGATTTCAACAGAATGTGGCACATACACTCTCACTGGATGTCCCATTATAATCGACTCACTCTGCTCCAGACTCTCACAAGTTGCAGCCACCGCTTTCAAACAACCTGGCAACGCTGCAGCCACCGAATCTAAGGTAGCAGAGAAATAAGCCACTGGTCTTCGTGCCATTCCATGTGTCTGTGTCAGAACCGAAAGTGCACACCCATCTCTCTCACAACAGAACAATGCAAACTCTTTACCATAATCTGGCATTCCCAATGCAGGCGCTCAACATAAACTATCTCGCAATTCCATAAAAGCTTTCATGCTTTCTTCATCCAACTGAATTGGATTGACTACATCTTTGTGAGTCAATCTCTGTAATGGCTTAGCTGTCAATGAAAAACCACTAATCCACTTTCTACAGTATCCAACCATACCCAAAAACATTCAAACTTCTTTCTGCGTTCTGGGAGGTCCCATTTGCAAAATCACAGCAATTTCTATCTTGTGATATTTTCCTAACTCCTTTTTCAATTTTATGCCCAAATATTGAGCTTCTTTTTGACAAAATTGTAATTTTGGTGGTGACACTTTATGCTCACCTACTGCCAAATGGTTCAGTAGAGCAATTGTATCTGTCACACATGCCTCTCGTGTCTTTGATGCCACCAATAAATCATCGATGTATTGCACCAATACTGAGTCTTCTGGCATTACCAATGACTCCAGACACTTTTTCAGAATTTGATTAAATATTGAAGGACTTTCCGTATACCCTTGAGGAACTCGGCACCATGCCAAAACACGATCGCCAAACAGGAAAGCAAAAAGATACTGGCTATCCGGATGCAGGGGTTTCGAGAAAAACGCTTGACACAAATCAATCACTGTGAACCACTCCGCATCACAAGGAATTTGATAAAGAATCACTGCTGAATTGGGCACTATTGGACAACAAGATACCACAATCTTATTAACTTTGCGCAAATCTTGGCCAAGCCTATATTTCCCACTCGGTTTCCTAATTCCCATAATAGGTGAATTACAAGGACTCCCTAGTAGCTCTCTCAAAATACCTTGTTCAATCATTTGCTCAATCACTGGAGTAACTCCCTCTATTGTCTCAGGACTCATTTTATACTGTGGTGTTTTTGGAAATTTTGCACCTTGCTTAACCATAATCTGAATAGGATCAACATCTTTTAATAATCCAATGTCTTTCCCTGAAAGATCCCATACATCAGCTGTCACAGTATCTCTTAATTCAACCGGCAAATCACTTGTAAACATAGGATATAAATCATTCACTTCTGTCCCTTCCTTTGCTAACATCATCTTAAAAGCAACATCCTCATCTGGTGTTTGGAACGCAATACCATCAGGTGTACAATAGATTGTGCAATTCATTTTTGCACAATAAGTCCCTACCTAAAAGATTCACTGGACTCGAGTCACACACCACAAACCGATGTAAATCTTTGAATTTTCCAATATGAACCTCCATTGGTTTGGTCACAGGAGTCTTAATATGTCTATTTGCGACTCCTACAACTTGGATAGTTTCTCCCGAGAGGGGTAGGTTTGGAATTTCCGCTGTTCTCACAGTAGAACGGGTAGCGCCAGTATCCACAAGGAATGTAATATTATTACCTTCCACAAAAGGACCTGACTGATCTACCTCTAAAGATGCGCCAAGCACGCACTCTTCCTCCTCCCTCAGGCACCGTCATTGAGATGAATCTGAATCACTCTCAGAGCATTGCAACCAGTATTGCGAAGCCATTTGTACATTTTGATTCTTACCAACATGTTCACCCACGTGAAAACCAGCATCCGCACTGTATCTTTGTACCTGAGCATTCACATTATTTGGCATAGGTGCTTGAGGCACTTGTACCTGTTGTACCTGTGGTGTAACTAGCTGTTGCTGTTGCTTCCTAACCACCTCATTCTGCATCTGTTGATTGAAATTTTGAACCATTCCATTATTTTTCAACAAGGACTTACACTCGTTCCTCCAATGCCCCAATTGGCCGCATCCATGACACGGAAATTTCTTTTTCATTTCTTCTTTATTACCCTTGCCTCTACCTTTCCCTGGTAACTGCACTTGAACAACACCATTCGGTACGACATTCATTGGTACCTGACTCTGCCCTTTCATTTGGTAACCTGTTTGCGAACCATCAACAAAATTTCCATTATTCTGTTGCGCCACTTTCACCTGTGCCCACATCAATTTTCCTTCAATTTCTTGTGTCTTGATTCAATATCATCACTACAATACTTTGCATATCTCAGAATTTCATCCACTGCCTTGTTCTGCCAACAAATCAAATGTTGCTGAATCATATTACTAATCTCTGGTTTCAATCCAAACACAAACTTATAGACAAAATGTCCCATATCTTTATCAGTAATGCTTTCAAAACCACTATACTGTTTGAACACTTGTAAGAACCTCTCATAATAAACATGTACTGATTCTTTCGATTCCTGCCTCGTCCTGTCAATCTTAACCCAATCTGTTTCTTTTGGAGAAATCTTACCTTTCAAATAAGTAATCACCTGATTATATTTTTTCATCACCTCTTCTGAAGGCGCTCCTGTTTTAATATCGCTAGGATATTCGTCTTTTGACCAATCAACTGCAATTTTACATTCAGTCCATAAATCAGCTGGAACTACAATATCAAACAAGGTATCCAAATCTTTCAACAAGACTTTTGAAACTTTTACAAATCTCTCTACCTGTTTATACCATTCAACAGGCTTTTCTCTCAATCTGGGGAAATCATTCGTGAAAGACAATATATCCTGTCTTGACCAAGGGATATGAACATATCCACCACCCGGAACTTCTCTCATTGGATATATCATTCAAGCAGACTCTGTTTCTCTTAACGGAAGTAAAGGAGAAGCAGTCACACCCTTATTCATATTCGCTTCTTCTTTCTTTCTCGTCCATCTGCCTTTCCAACGTTCCACAACTCCATCTTTTCAGAGTATTTATCAACTCCTTTATTTGCAATCGTTTTCCAGAAGCATTCAAACTCTCCAGATCCTTATTACTAAAATCCAACCTATATTTCTTTTGCAAAGCCTTTGACTTTTCTATATCCACACCATATTCTTGTGCAGTCTCTGCCAACTTTTCATGCAAATCTTTCGCTTTCAATGTAATATGCTTACACATGAATAACAACTCTTCATCCTGATATTTACTCAATCTCTCAGGACTAATTGTACCAATAATCATTTCTTCCAAATCTACTTTCAACTTCCCTAAATCCATACTTGATTTAGATTTATTAGACGCCATTCCTTTTATCCATTCATCCAACTCCTCCGGCGAGGGTCCCACTGAACTAGAACCCTCTGATGTAGAAGTTGTTTCTCTCGCATTTGGCAATATTTTCCTAGGATCTATCTGAACACTCCTTTTTGGCGTTTGTCACATTTCCATTTACTGGAAAATCGATCAATGACGTACTTGCCTCATTTGACTCTGATTCACTAACATTCCTAGCACCATTCACTGGACCTGTTAATGCATGTACTCTTGAAATATTTTGACCCTCACTATACAATGGAACTATAGGACCAATCATAACTGGAACTGACAGCGCTTCTGCATTTAAACTCATCTGATTAATTTTCTGAGTCAATTCATCTTTTGCTCTATTAAGCATCTCAATCTCATTTTCCTGTGATATTCGGGTAACCTGTGAAACCTGTCGAATTTGGGAAGCTTCGATTTCAATTAATGGCGCACTCGGAGTAAACCTATCTGGGATCTCCTGATACGGTGGAGGTCTTTTCAGTAACATCTCCTCTAGTAACTCATCATCAATTTCATTTGGGTCCATATCTAATTCTGAAGTTTCTATATTATTCTTTTTCTCCTTACATTTTCCACCAGTCTGATCCTTAGCAACCATTACTGGATATAATCCATCCAGAATTACATCTCTCCTCCATCTCTTCATTTGTGCATCCCACTTAGCCTCTGAAACCCATCTCATCTAATTCTTGTATTTCAATCCATTCCTGTCTCTCCCCCTTCTGTACCCTTCGTGTTGCCATTGCTCAAGCGTCTCATACTGCATACGTCTAGGATTTGGTTTCAAAGAATTCATTCGTCTTCTCAAATTTTTCAAAATTTTCACATTAAATGTACCATGCTCTGGGAAAGCTAACACTCCATCATCCTCTGTATATTTTACCCAGTTCTCCAACCATGTACACGTATGGTATCCACGCTCTAACATCATAAAGGAAGCAGGCGATCTTGGAGGAGGTACAGGAATTCCCTCTCTAATCACAATCGGTTTGTTCTTCTTAAAGAAATCCTGAATGGCTTTAATCAACTTCATTTCTAACACTCTTTTTTCTCTCTTCACTAACTATTTCGGAAAACTAAGGAAATCCTTCCGTAATTCCACTCACTTTATTGGCTCACGCTCGTCCAATCCCAGCGCGGCTCACACCAACTAACCAATCACAGCACAATACACACCCGCTATTCTGACCAATGCCAGCGCGACTTTTATGACGTCAGCATAACTCCTACTACTGACCCTCCCTTTACAAAAATATTACGGCAATGTAAAACAACGTTTTTCTAACTAGATTCTTATTAGAAACAACACAAATCAGCGCCTTTGTCTGCTCCACTAATAAAGAGATAGTTCAATTACTCTAAAAGATTTCCTTTTAGTTCGAGTAAAATAACGACCAGCGTCACTCCACTCCCAAACAAGTGAAAAGAGGTCTTAGTACTCCTCTAAGGATAAGGCCAAAGTTTCGAAGAGGACTTTTTCTTAAAAGAGGTCTTGGTACTCCTTTGGGGATAAAGCCAGAGTTTCGGAAGTGGACTTTCCACTATTTCATACACTCTCCTTACAACAGAGTAAGTCCCTAAAATAACATCAACAGCCTTTCACTGTTTGATATTACAACAACAGACAAAGAACTTCCAGCGTGATATTTCTTCACACTGTGACTTCCAGTGTGGTATTTCTCCACACTATGACTATGCCACAAAGGCTTAAATTAACATCCTGGGATCTTAGGCAACTCCGTACCCGTACTTCCAGACTACATAAAAACAATGACAATAACTTTCTGTATTAGTAATCAATAATCTTAAATCAATAAATCAATCATTGATTCGCCATAATAACCAATCTAACCATCAATTTCTGCTACCAAAACTGATCCAGCATTTCAGGACTAGAAATTTCTTAAGACAAGGCCCATTTTCCATTACCCAACAAGTCCCTTCATGCTGGGTTAGTGTAATTCAAAACTTACCAATCGCACCTATGTGCTCTTATCTTTAGAATAGCAAAATTGGCGATGCAATCTTTATATAGTTGATTACATTTGGTAAAACAAACCTTAGGAATAAATCACTCCTAATAAAGACAGACTCATTTGTAAATTTATAATGTTTATCTAAATATTGTGAAATAATGCTCTTTGGTACAAACACACAACACAAACCATTGATCGTCACAAAACAAACAAAATCAGAAGAGAAAATGACAAATTCATATCAATGACAATGCATAAAGGAGTGGATAGGCGAAGAGACAAAAGATTCAGAGATAAAATACATTTGCAATTGTTTATGCAAATTCAGATTTCAGTCTATACTAACCCAAATAGGAATAGGAAATCTACTCTCTGGCCATGAGAGCAGCAAGGCCCTTCAAGAAGATTTGAAGAGGCAAAGACTAAGTCAGTAATCAGTAGACAGGAAACAGAAACAGCAAACCGACGACAGCGACGATCTCCCAACAGTCTCACAAGTCAGTCTCCTAATCCCCTCCCGCTAGGCACCTCAATTATACCCTAAAACCTAAATGTCCAACCCACACAAGTATCAAACTAAAGGTTTTCTTCACATTTGATTGGTTAAGGAAGGAGGTGTATGGTCACACCATTCTCAGCATGTCCGCCACACTAAATGTCCCATTGTTTTTATTTAATCAATGACATAAGCTTCCACCCCAGGAAACATTAATCTGAGCCACCGTTATTTTCTTCCTCTTCTCCGGCAAATTGTTGCAAAGTTTGTATATCTTTCTCGCTGAGAGCCACTCTGCAGAGGAAGCTTCCCTCTATTTGTCGCATTGTTCTTTCATACTGGTTTTTGGCAGGCACTCAGGACTTGAAGGACAGAATAGCATTTCATCTCCTTATTCATTCTTGAAATTCATCATTTAAACGCTTCTATTTTCCAGTGGCTTCTTAACCCATTATTTGACATGCAGAATTTGCGAACCGTTTCTTCTAAACAGAGCAAACACAAACATTATTATTCACTTATAATGCTTTTTCTCTACGCACCAACCCAATGCTGCATTAATCCCTGCGCAACCCATATTAATTATTATTATCTTTTCTTTGTAAACGTTAATAACGTGCACAAAAGCAGTATCAGTAAGCTTTAGTCCTTTTTATTTTCGTTAGTCAAAAGCATTTGCGGCCTACTATTATTACTTTAATATGTGTTTGCTCATTAGCATTTTTCACATGTTAGGCTTTTTCTGTATATATTTTCACTGCACACAGTTAGTATATATTACTGAGGGTTTAATCCGAGCAGGTTTTATTTTCGCGAAAACCCTGCTCCATCAACTTCCTAGTCTTCCTATCTTCAGGCCAAGGAAATCTCCTTCCTCATTTAGGCCTTTGTTATTTTGCTCATTTCACCCCTATACATCACAAATATGTGCATGGCTATGGATGCCTGTTAATTGATAAACAGCAGATGTATTTGAGGAAAGCTCCAACCTACAATGAGGGGGACCAAATCTGTGTATCGTTGATATTGAGCATCTTACATTTGTTGTATATGACCCTCAAATCAAACCATCAAAGCTGACCTTTCAGTTGTGCCTATGCCTCCCACATTTCTCCGGGCATCCACCTCACCCTTCCCACCCAACCCTTCGAGGTATGAACTTTTTTGTACCTCATCCCCAGTCTACAAATAGAGCAAGAGGACATTTAAATCCAATATGATCCTTGCTTATTCTATTATTTTAATTGATAATTCTGACCTCATCACAGGAATAGGCAACACTAACACCGGCCTTCTCTTCCACACTTTTGATATTTGTGCATTGGAAAAGGCCTCCAAACCATCATTCTCTTTCATGATCAACGATATTTAGTGGGCAGAAGTGTGTAGTCCCCTATAAGCCTTTCAATATTTCAGCTACCATGCAATTCAGCAACAACAATGAACACACCAGGCAAATCAGTACAATCTTTTGTGCTTCAACCTGAACATTAAATGAGCTAAAAGTAATTGCAAGTGTCTGATCTTCTCCTAATGAGTAAACCTTCTCGCAGAACTGCCAGTTCTAATTTCCATTCCACTTCTCTATCTTGAACTCTCATGTTTCCACTCACCCCTTCAAGCCTTGCTGAGTGTCCTCAAAGAAGGATCTGCAGGTAAAAACACTTATGACATAACCACCATCATTCTAATCCAGAATTTCCACTACTTGGTCATCATTATGATTTGGTCAACAACTTAATGACTAACTCAACATACGTATGTTGAGCGCTGTGTTTATGTACTCCCATCTTATTGATGTGACCCTTAATATGTACAGGTGCATTGAAACAAAAAACGTGAACAACAAAATAAACAGAATAAAGAAATAAAAAAAGATTTGGTCAACAACTTTTCAGCACCTGAAATAGAAAATGTCTTCCTCTGAATTGTTATATCCTTAATTAAAATAGAGACCAGAGTACGCAAGGGGGGTTTATGCATCTGGATTCATTCTCTCTCAAGGGGCTTACTTTGTATTTCAGTCTCTATTAACCAAGGCAGTAACAAACTACACTACCTCGCATCAAATGCGTATTACCTGAACATTTTCAAATAAATGGACTCCCTTGGCTATTATCTTGGTCTTACCACTATGTTATCAAATTCTTTCTCAATAATGTGTTAAACAGTAGACTTCTAATATTGACCAAATCTCATCATGGTGTCACCTAAGCAAAATATAGCCTGTTCCTGACCCAAATTGGTCCTTGAAATGTCCGACCATCCTTGGGTAACTCCTGATGACCTTCCTCTCTATGTGGAAGTCCAACTTTCCAAGGTTCTGAAGATTCCCTTTTCACCAGAAAACAGTGCCCATTTAAGACCAAACAATGGTACATGAGAGCCTCTGCCACCTGAAACGTTAAGACCGAGCATGAGAAAGTTGCTGGATCAAAACCAAACTAGCCATCCAATTGCATGACCTGCACTCCCACACCAGGATAAACAAGTCAAGATGCTAGGAAGTCTTTCATGTTGAATTGTCTGTCACACAATTATGGGCCAGAGTCGAATACAATGGGATATAATGAATGGTAGGACAATAACACCTTTTAGTGTCCGACAGAAAAGTTGCATTGAGTCTATTAGTTCTTTCCCTTTTCTCCCCTCCACTGAACCTAGATTGTATTGTAATTGCATTTATATAGTGCTTACTACCCCCGACGAGGCATTGAAGCACTTTTTCGGCGAGTAGAGCGCTACTCTGGAACCCATAAAGGATTAGTGGCGAATTAGTATAGTGAAATATGAAAGTAATTTGAGTGGTGGATATGTTAGTCAGTTACCTAGATTGAGAAGGATAGTGAAGGGATAGATGAGGGAAAAAGGTTTGTATTTATATAGTCATCATTCTTTATTTCGATTCACATAAAACCATAAAAGATGCATCATTAATTTTCACATACAATTTGCTTAAATACAAGTATAACAATTTCCACTGCATTTGGTAACATTTCATCAAGGTAGGGACTGTCATTAAGAAGGGTAATACAATTACCTGGCCACTAAAATTACAATTAAAATATATAAATAAGTTAAAACTAGACATAAGTATCTAAAAATCATTTGTGTAGTGAGTTAAAATCAATATATAATATAACTCATATTCCACTATATATATATATATCTTTCGATACAGTTCCCATTCCGACAACATAGCGATACAAATACTTTTTAATAATCAATAAATACATAAGTTGTCTTGTAGCGCCTTTATACATAAATGCATATACGTACTTTACTAAAATCATCAGCTTAAAAAACACCTATTCTAAATCTATTGTACTTTAGAATTTTAGCCCAGCTTTTGCCCTTATAAGGCTCACATTGAATAAAAATCTGCTGACACTGAAAACGATTTTTTGCGATGTGTCAGTTTTCAGTATCCTTCCCGCTTCTAGACATATTCTAGTATTCATGTTCTGACAAATAGGTTTGATCCATTTGTTTCCTAGGTTTGCTATAAGCCGGGCAGGCAAATAATATGTGTAAATCATTTTCCTTAGACACATGTTGACATAATACACAAAATTCATTACTATTTCTGTCTCTGGTTGTAGTCCATTTAGATGTGTTCGTATTAATTTGTAACACACCATATCTGAACTTTATATACAAGGATTTAGCAAGTTGTGGGCGAACTTCATCCAAAAAGGTCTCGAAGCTTGCTACCTCTTTAAAAAGAAGGAACTTAATTGTTAAAGTTCCATTTTCCGAGTTATATATCACACTATTTTGTATATAAGCCCAGAATGTGGATTTTAACAATTTCATGGATATCGATGTCAACTGTGACGGATATTCCCAAAAGTGCTGCAAGCCTAATTTCTCAAACCAAGAAGAAACATGCTTGAGCCACGGGATGCTCCTGCTCTGGTCAATGTTTAAAATCTCCTCTAAACCTTCCTTATAAGCTATTAGTTCTGGGGTTGACCAGAGCAGCACCCAAAATGATAAGGGCCTTAATATTGCATGATGGTCTGTTCGTTTGACATTTAAATCCATGACAATAGGGATTAAAGGTGTTTGTATTGGTAAACTTAACAATCTTCTAAAAAATTAATTTTCTCCTGGTTCAAAACTCTTTTTGCATTTATTCCCCCATATTTCAGCCCCATAAAGAGAGGCTGATTGAGCTCTGTGTTTGAAGACCTCTAAGGCCGGGGACACCGCCTTCGAGATACTGCTCCTGTGTTTCTTTATTATGGGTAGCGAGTTTTGAAGCAGGGTAATCTTATTTCTTTCCATTTGCGGCTTCCAGGACAACTTTGTATCCAGGGTTATACCCAGGTAATTAAAAATTTGTACATATTCTAGTTTTTGATTATTGATTGCTAAACTCTTTTTGAAAGACTTATGTGGATTTATTGCCATGTATTTAGTTTTGCTGGCATTTATTTTGAGGCCCTTTTTGTTACAATAGGTGTTAAAAGAATCCAATAAACATTGTAGACCTTTCGGGGTTTGTGATATTAATATTGTATTGTCGGCGAATAAAAGCGCTGGCACCAAGTCCCCTCCCAGTTTGGGCGAATCATGAGTACACCCGAGCAAGTGCCTCTGGATGTCATTAACATATAAATTATATAGCGCTTGCTACCCCTGATGAGTTGTTGAAGCGTTTTTATCGGCAAGTAGCACGCTATTGCAGGTAAACAACTGTGGTCATTCAAAGTTTTGGGATTCGCTGAGACAATCGTAGCATGCTACTTCAAGTTACTTCATATGGCTGCAGTTAGCACCACCCAGTGATCCTTAGGGCAGTAAGAATGAGGCTGCAAGGATCACCCCCGAAGGGAGAAGGGAAATGAGAGCTGGCTGTAATTATGTCTTCTTGTTATTAGATTAGACACCGCAGATAAAATTTATCTTCTGTGAAATGGCAATGATCACAGTCTTCATTTGCATATTATTTTATTTTCTCTGTATACACTTTTGCAAACCTTTTTCAAGAGAGGGTATTACAAAAGAAGAAAGAAGGAGACATAAAACAAGCATCGTGTAACGTCATAAAACGCCTATCGAAGGACAGGCTGTGTGAATCATTAATTGCTTATTTCACTGAGCCAACAATATTTATAATGATAATGGTTACTTAATGTTCAAATAGAAATAAAGAACTAAATACATTCTGTGGGTTTTTACTACATGATTCATATCACTAAATCTTTCAGAGAACACGGTATGGTTATTTCAAGGAACACTTGATGAAAGCTTGACCCCTGCAGCCTTGATTTTCAGAGAATTACATGCAAATTAGCTCCATTAAAATGCGAACCCTGAACATAAAGCACGTCTTCAAGGTGCGTCTCTGACTCCAGCCTTAAAGCAAACATTTAACATTTTGCATACTTTCATGTTACTTCAAGACCTATGGCATTTGCAAGTCTTACCAACATTTGATCCGATTGTAGCCTCAAATGTCACGAGATCCGTAAAAACCTTTCAAGGCTCTCATTTTCCCTTTGCTCGCACTGAACCAGCGACATGGGTACTAGCAATAAGCGTATGCGCATTAAAAAGCTGCATCCTACCCGCTAATGTGATGGGATCATTGATTTTTTTAAAACTCTAACAAAGCTTACCTTAAAATATCACGAGAGGTATTGAAATCAGAAAGGTTTACAAATGTCTCCGGCCATCCCGCTCCATTGACCGGTAATAAGCCGGGTCTTGTGGCTTAGTGCATCCACTGCAGAGGCCTGTGTTAAATCTCGTGCTCACAGGTTCAATTCCCAGTGGGTCCACTCAGCCTCCCATCCTTTCTGACGTCGATAACATTAGTATCATTGAGTTGGGTGACAATAAACATCTATTATTCAGCCAAGGTGCCCCTTTGGGGGTTAACGTGAGCTTTACAAATACACATGTTATGTATGTTATAAGAGAGCAACTTTCACCACCTCTTCCTTCGCATCTTCCCTGGTCTCTCCCTCAAACTTTGAATTTACTTTTATTGAAAAAATTAAATCAGTTCAGCCTATAGTTAATTGCAGACTATTTCAGCTGTTTATTTTTTGATTGAAGACGTTAAGGATAATATGGGCATGAAAAAAATAACAGCTCAATAAGTATTTTTCTATGCAGCGCATTGAAATGTCAGTCTTGGAAGATGTGGTTAGCACAAGCAGTGCAAGAAATTTCATCAGTGTTGCTAAATTGTTAAAGTTCACTAGTGTTACTGCAATGAATACTGTATTTTTGTATGTATCGCACACAAGTTTTTTGATGGAGACACAGCATCTGCAGCGCCCAGAAACCCCTAGGGTAGACAGTGCTGCGCTCTACAAATGCTGATTGATTGATTGACAGCATTTTCCAAAGTCTTACTAGTATGATGTGATGAATGCAAGGGCAACACGTTTAACCAGGCAACTTTATATTTTTAATTGATAAAAAGGTGGATCTCAAAATTGTTGTGCAAGCAAGGTGTAAGAAACTGTGTTATTAGTTGTGCAGGATTTGAGGCCTGCACAAGTAATAGATGCACAATTTCCCATTACTGGGAACCAAGCATCCCATCATAGTGCTGGAGTCTCTCAGGGTAAAAAGCAGAGCAGTCCAATTCCTACTCAGAGGGTGTGGTGTGGCTAGTAATCACCACTCGCAGGCATGCAATAATAACACTCAATAAATGATTGTCCAATCAGTGCTTTTTCTTTAGAAAAAGAAAAACGACATTTATTACACACATGCTACTAAATACTGTGCATTAATTTACAATTATATACATAAGGAAGATTAAAAATTCCTTGGATTAAGTTATGAAATCAAATTTTACCTCAAAGGGTCATGACCCACAAAATCACAGTTCCCCACCCCACCTATACCAAATAACACATCACTATCTAGGAGAGGTATCACTTTATGTAAAACAGGCATATTGGCTTCATCAAGGGTTCACCATATTACAAGAACAATCCACATGTTAAAATCACCATCATTTTGTGCATAAATGTAGTCATCTATAATAACCATGTGTAAATGCAATTATTTTTTGCCGGGGAGAGCAGCGTAGCTTTTCCTTTGTTTTGTTTTTTTTGGTTTGTTTTCTTGGGTTGCCTGTTCCCACCTGGGCAGCCCTCATGTCTCCATTTGTTGGGGGAAGCTGGGGAGACCACCCCAGGCTGCCCTGGCAGCTCCTTGCGCGAGCAGCCTCTCCTTCGCTGCAGTGGGAGCCGGCAGCTCTTCTTCCTATGCATGGGCATGGCGAGCAGGGGACAGGCTCACTACCATTGGGGCAGTGCAGCGGTGCTCCCCCTGCTCCAGTTGGTGCCAGGGCCCGGAGATTGGGGCCTAGGTCTCCATGATACAAAAACCGACTAGGGGGTTGGGATCCCCTCGCATCTGTTACTCTGGGCAGGGGGGCCTTATGCATGCCCCCTTCAAGGGTTTCAATTTGAAAATGCTCCTACATTGACCCCTGGTCCACCCTGGGGTAATTCCAGTGTGGGCAGGGGGGCCTTATGCATGCCCCCTTTAAGGGTTTCAATTTGAAAATGCTCCTATATTGACGCACCCTGGTGTAATTCCAAGTGGGCAGCGGAGCCCCATGCGCTCTGTTGCTCGAAAAGGTCATTAACCTTTAAAAGGCCATTCCTCATTTCCCATTGGCCGATTTGTAAGCCCTTAGCCTCATTTAACTTCTGGTGGTGAGCTCTAGCTGCCAGGAGCAGTTTTGGCAGATCTCCTCTCCTCCAAATTTGTGTTCTTTGCAGGGGGCTGATTCCAATGGCCCCCTGCACCAGCTTTCATTCTGGTCTTTGCCTGTGGATGCAGAAGTTCAGGGCTTTCCTTTCACTGGCCCTTGGAGAGACCCACTGATCCTGGGGTCAACCGGAGCAGAGTCCTTAGTCCTTTTGGACATTAGGGTGTTTCTCCTTCCTGTTGTCCGTGGCAGGTCCAGGTTCCAGCATCAACAACAACCCAAAAAGCACTTTCTCTACCTTGAGCAATAGTTTTTAAAGGAGAGTGGAAGGCTCTAGAAGCCAGGCATCCCTGGCAAATCCTAGGGGCCACATCACCTATTCATCCCTATCCCAATCCTCTTGCACAGCTTGATTGGACAGTTCAAGATGGAGTTTACCAGGAGTCACTGGTCACATCTGCTTTTGTGGTCTCTGCTTTGCCCCTAACTGACATGACTCCCAGGGCCTTTCCCACTAAAACTTCAAAGAGCAGCCTGCTACTGTGTTGGCTCCAGTTGTCTGGGCTTCCTCCATACAGTGGACCTGGGCTGTACCCAACCCTGGTACAGTGTGACAGCTAATTAATAGAAGTAGATTTTCATTCCCACCCCTTCTTCCTCAGGAGCTGAGGTAGCACTGTTAATTACTCCTTTTGTGTGGGGCGGCCTTTGTTTTCTCTGCTGGGGAAAAAAGTAATTAATTTGGCCCAGCAGGGTGACAAACGGCCTGGGCTCTGATCCTGACCTGAGCCAGATAATTCTGTATGACCCATAGGATGTACAGATATGTATCTGGGACTTGTGTAGTCCATCTTGGCACAAATGATTTGCCCCATTTTGATATTTTGATGGACTTTGAAGGCCAAAGGGAAACAAAACTACACTTTACGGCAGAATTCCCCCCATGTGTATATTAAAGTATCAGTATAGATAAAACAGTAAATCACACTGACTTTCACTATGCGTGCCTACTAATATTAGAACGCCTACCCCAGTTCAATATCTAACCCTACAGAGTGCCCTGTGCCAGGCTACCTGTGCACAGTTACCGCGCTGCACGTGAGGGTAGTATCACACGCGCAGCCCACACACGTGTGCACACACGTTCACATGTAGCCAGCCAAGTGCCCCTTACCCTAGCTGCATTGCAGCAGCCTTATCTTAAAAGGCTGACACTGGCAGTAAAAATGTGCAGTCCATTTACTGTGTGCTTACCATGGGTGAGACTAATGTAGTGAGACTTACACAAAGTAAAGTCCAAAACTGGATAATCAAAAAAAGCAAAAAATCTGGGCGTAATAAATGGGCGGAACACATTTTTAACACAAGGGATATTTTCTTTTTGGTTTCCTAAATCTTTTCCCATGTGATTGTCGGATGATTTAAGTGGTGCTCAGGAGAAAGCACTACATTCCTCCATTTGCACACCATTATTTAAAATCATTGAGCAGTAAAACCAAAAATGTGAGACAAAAGGTGCCAGTGCTCAATTCACTTCTGTTTCCCTTGAGCACTTTTTAATTCACTTACGTTATTGGCACTGCCCCCTGTAAACACCCAAATAAAATATTTAATCTGGCTAGTGTCCTCAGTGAGCATTGGTTTGCCCTCTTCCATTGTGTCTGTATCCACATCTGTTATGCTGACTGAGACTTTCTATAGAAAATACCACTATTTTCTTTCCTAGTTCTTAGTCGAAATGATGTTGGTTTGGACACACATCTCACTAAAAAGAACTGCGCCATTTAGACACCTCATAGTTTATAGCTATTGTTATTATTCAGTAAGAAAATCAAACTTATGATTTGTATATATTTAAAGATCAGATAGTATCACTTTAAGCGTTGCGGTTCATGCTATTGTAGTTATTCATGAAAACATTAATTTTGCATTCATGTTACTCTGAAACAACTGTGAGATAGCAGGCTCCTTCTCCCCCACCCAGTGGTCAGTTTATTAGATAAAGGCTTCAGCTAGACATGTACTGCATTATCAGGGTGCTTGTAACAGAGTAACCCCTCTTCCAAGATTGCACCACGCATAATGAACAGTGGCAATTTATATAAATATTTTATATATTGGAAACAGTTATTTTCCTAATTGTATTATTTTTGGTTTGGATTTTTTTGTTTAATGGTGTTGGTAAATATAATGGTGCAGATGAGTGGGCAGGCTGATTTCTTTTTTAGACTGAAAGATTGGTTTAAAATTGTTTAATAATATTGAAATGTCAATCCTGGTAAGGAAATATAAAAAATGATTTAGTATTTCCAGTCTCTTCGCTGGTATCTTTCTATACAGAGGATTAGAGGAATTTGTCTTAATTCACTGAAGACAGTAAATGGGCTTGTTTGACCTTTTAACAGTCATACCAGTGGGTGTGTCACTACCGCTATAGCTTGGAGACTCATCTTTCTCTTCAACTTTGTGTACAAAGTCCTAAAAAGTACTTTCTGTAGGCTACCTCGAATCTGTGAAGTAAAACACCGTACCACTCAACAATTGTTCAACGCATGGTCATATTTCTTATTGATAGGAACTAAAGGGGGAGGAAAGTTTCAGAGCGCAGAATTTTGAAAGCGGAGTGGTCTACTTCAAGGCCTATGTTTGGTAGACTGGAATGTAAACAAGTTTTGAGAAGCCAGCCTCAGGCAATTGACCTGATGTTACTTTTGAGGGATTTTGGTTATGTAGGTTGGCCCCTCCCAGGAAGAACTATTGGGATGAGCTAAGATCTGAGTTATGGTTTGTACTGTTTCACTGACAACTAGCAGAGGGCAACTAGTGCAGAATCGATGTACTCAGATATAGGCATGTTGAGGAGTTGGTAGCTTGATTGGGATAAAATGGCCGGGGGGATGAGAAACATCTTTTACCATGGTAGTCATTTGAGGGATAATTGACAGGTTTAAATCAAATGGTTTTGCCATTTGTCATTGAGATTGGTAAAGTAATGGTGCCTCCAGGTGAGTTTGAAAATAGCAATTCCCAATCTAAGGTATTTCTGGAGGATTAAGGTGGGATTATGTTATGAAAGTGAATGCAGAACAGAGACAACTATTGCTCTGAATTTGCCCAAAGAAATATAGGTAAAAGATGTTGCTGTTGGATAAAGTGTTTGAGTTGGTTTAGAGTGGGTGTTTGGGTAAGTGCTAGTGTTATGGTTCGGTATAGGGTTTAGCATAGGGTTATGATTATGTCTATGGTTACAATGGAAGACAATTGAAGAGAGGGCTTCCTTCCTGCCCTACGCTCTCTCCACCTCCAACCCTTACAGAAGCTCCTGCACACATTTTCAAGGGCTTCTGTGTGGTAAATGTGTGCATTAAACTCCTTGGAGTAGGTAATAACATACAGAATACATACTGTCATTCCGCGTCTGCACAGTTATTCATCATTTCCAGAGTTTAACTTGTAAAAGGTGGAATTCCATAAGGAGGTATGGGCTGGTAATAATTCCTCCTTATGCTTAATCAGGGCCTGAGACTTAAACCCTTCCGGATCTGCAAGTACATGAAAAAACGTCTACTCCCAATGTGTCTAGTGTGCAGCCAAATAGCTTAGGAGCCCTTTCTTTTGAACCATTGAAAAAGAAACCTTCAGATGATTTTCAGTTGCTTTTCATATCAATCAATTGATATGTGAACTAATAACACTAATCCAACTGTTCCATTAGAGACTTTTCTCTCATCTCTCTGAAAGTGGCCTTTAAAAGCCAAAACATCATTTTCTTTAGTACACTTGATGGTGATGACAGAAATGTAAACCCAAAACCCTGTCTTCTGACTGTGCTTCAACAGAACAGCGACTCGGTCTGTTCTTTTGGCTTTACCCATCCTTCCCCTGTTTCTGATCTCCATTGCCTTGGTCTGCTATAGGTGAATCTTTCACAGTTTAACTTCTAAATCACGATTGCAGATTTTAGTATCTCAAATTGCCATGTACAATACATATTGGTTATTGAAGTTATTCATGTAGTAAAACTTCCTCAGATTTTGATTCAATGTGACATCTAATATATGTTTGCCATTTGCAAAGCTCATATGATGAATACAACACACGGTGGGAATAATATAGGGTCCGGCTTTCCCCAGACACCAATCTCAACGCGGTCCACAATGCAAAATCAATAACTCAATGGGAGACTAGAGTGAGCAGATGTACTGATATAGCCAAGTACCCCTGGGAGAGATTTATTCTGTTTTGATGAAGTGCACTCTCACTACAGTTTTATAGGACTGTAGATTCTTTGACGTCTTTCCAGCAGTAGCGTAGCAAGGATGCCATAGGCGCTGGTGCAAGCAAGGAAAATGACCCATATAACTGTTGTTGTGCTAGTAAAGTATGACATTTCACAGGGTTAAATGAACCCCTCTGACATCTGGGCCCTGGAGCCACTGCACCTGCTGCCCCAATGTTAGCTACGCACCTGCTTCCCAGCTGTGTAGGGCAACTCAGTGATTGCTAATGAAGTAATGTCTTCGCAATGCTGATCAACATAGTCTAAAATCAAAATCCTTTGGGCAACTAATGTTTTGTTCAGTTGTAACGTAACTTTGGCATCCTTGGGATTCATTTGATTCCAGAGAATCCTTTAGATTAACCTTTTTTCTTCGGGTCTGAAAACAATAATTAAATCATTTAAAAAAAAAAAAATTATCTGTGGGGCAACTATAAAGTTTTCATCCCTGTCCCACAAGTTAGAATTTTGAGTCACCATGCCGTCAATAAACAGAGCATAATACCTTCCCTAGTTCCAGTAGTGGCTCTTCAAAAGAGTACTTCTACGTTTTTTCCGTGCCCTGTTTGCCCGGGTAATACCTGTGATTCATTACAAGTCATTGTATACAGATTGTTCATTGGCATAGCCTCCAACTTCGCAATGTTCTGGCCATAGCCGACCTTTGTGGACCTCATCATGAAGAACGTACCTTTTTCATACATACAGGGTGTTTTCCCTTAATTGGGCTATATGCAGTCTAGTGAGCGCTAAGGAATATAATGTTACAGAAGAAAGTCACACCCCATGGGGCATGCTAAATATACATGATGACATGGATGATTACTGATTAATAGTGCAGTTTAAGATACTGCACCCTTGCGGAGCTCCCGATCAGGTCTATACATGGGTATCACCAGTTTAGGGGAACTATTAACACTACTGTGTGAACTGAGGCTACTGTCACTCAGATAGTCCAACTGTATGATCCTGGTCTCTTCATGACCATTAGCGACTTACAGCAGGAGACACTGCTCCCTTCTTGACACATGCTGCGTTACTGCGTGCTGGCAGACCCATCTGGGTTCTTCTAGCGAGAAACCTGTGTCAGATTGCCCTTGCTGACGCTGTTGACTTGGGGTGGCACTCAACGCATGGTAAGTCACCTTTACAGATCCCAACATGCCATTTACTCGGTGGGACTCTTGGATCTTTAAAACATCCGGGAATCCGACTTGGCAATAACATTCACAGATACAGAATAGATAAATACACTTAGATGTGTAGGTAGAGTTTCAAGGAATGCCCCCTAAAGTAGTTACAATTCAGCTATCTTCACCGCACTTATCTGACCCTAGCTAAACTGCTTCAGATATTTCCCAGAGTACCTGCTCAATGCCTCAGATGTGCAGACCATTGTGCCACATTCATCTGATTATCATAAATTGCTAGTTTAAAATAACAGACATCCTTTCAGCCTGGACGGGTAGGCGGCCATTATTAGCACCTAAGTTCTGCCTCCTAAGCTTTATGCCAAGGCCCAGGCCAGACCTGCAAACCGGCCCAGGCACCCGTACTGCATAAATGGAGGTCAGAACTGGACAGGTGGTCAGGATCTGAAGATACCGCAATCCGCATCTTATCCTCCTGCCAAAGGAAACTGGTGGTACAAAGCGACTGTGATACTATTTTACTCCAACTCGTGCAAAGGTCAGACACAACAAAACAAACCACCTTGATTTGGGATGCTCTGATTCGCTTGTCTTTAAGCAACATCACGTTTGCAAAATAATTATTCATCGTTCCCCTTGACTGACTCAGCTTTGCAGTGTAATATGGATTTCTCGCCCAGTTCTTTCTCTTTACATCACTGACGTAAACTAGTTTGTATAACGAAATGCAGCAATGTACATCTGTTCAATATTGGATCTGTTCGTCAGTTCACTGGACATCCAGATATATTTGTACGAATCATGCTCTTCTTGTGAGCCTTTCTCGGTTGTATTTTTAAAATAATTAAGCCTAACATTTTTTTTTTTAAAAAGAGTTCAGTTTAGAGCTCTTGAATGTACGAATTGCCAGAATAGACCCAAATAAATTTTTTAAAAAAACATGTGAGGAACGAATGTAATTTTAACTGTAATTTTTAGTATGTCCTGTCTAGAAAAGGCAAGAGCACTATTGTAAATTTGCTGCTTTGATAAAAAGTCAAAGGGGTATTTCGCTCGTTTGAAATTTCTACAGTTTTTAATTTTACTTTCGTGTGTGTGTATATATATATATATATATATATATGTGGTATCTGTACAGTGCTAACCTTGCCTAAAGGCAGTGCAGCATTGTTCTTGGTCAAAGGCAAAGATACAGTCAATGAGTGGAGGTGTAGCCGTTTTCTGCAAGCAGAATTGGTCAGTGACTGTGTTGTGTAGTTTTCTTTAGAGAGGTGAGTCTTCATCTCTTTCCTAAATTGTAGCACAGTTGGAGCGGTCTTGATTGATACTTTAAGGTCGTTCCACTTATTGGATGTTGTCATAAAAAGTCCTGCTCTTTGGAAAAACACTCTGTCACAATTGTTGTGTTTTTAAGGACCCATTCAGTGGTGCAATAAACTGTTTGCCCGGGGCATACGTGCAATCAAGATATGACTTTGTAACTTTAAAAATTCCTCACCATCTCATAAAAGTTTGTTTAAGATGGAAAAAAAATCCATAAAAACATACAAATATACGTTGTGCGATACAAATCAATACTGTGCACTCAGACAATACGGAGGAAACAAAGCAGTGTGCCGCCAAGATAACAAATTGTCCACTGATGAAACAGAGCTATTACATTGCAAAATTACAGCAGTGTTTATTGAAAACATGTTCCCCAAGCGCCATCTCCCTCCAAAGATTTCTTGCAGCTCGTAGCCCATCAGTTCTCACACAGTGCCACCTGCCAGGCCACATGAGGCTGTGGACCTTGGGCTGTCTACCTTCCTGGAAATTAATTCATGCTATTATGCAGTTTTAAACTTCTTATCATGAGGCATATAATCACCAGCCAATTTGTCATCCTGATTAAATATGCTGACGCTTGAGATAAAGGCGATCAGTGTGGCTACGTCGAAAATGTTGTTCTTGTAACAGATGGTATTGAAACTGCACTTTGACCTAGCACGGTTTGGAGGAGCACTAGATGTGGATTTTGACTGATCACTAGTAGAAGTGGACAAAGTGTGCCACCACCAATGTGATCATTTGTTTTACTCTCATAATTTAGTCCAACGTGGTCCATGGGACTTTTTTCTTTTTTTAGCATGAAGGGTTTCCATGAGAATACAATATGAAGTTATCCATGCTCTAATGTGTATCAGTGAGGAGGTGTCTGTAAAGCCACGGGGTGCGACATTTTCCGATTACTGGCAAGAGAGTCCTAGCATGTAAGAGGGGAACCGTGTGCAATGGACAGAAGCACACCAGTTGTGCTTTCATACGGAGCTCTGTCGGCAAGCAGAACACGGCTGATTTCTTGTTGGTCTGGGTAGAATTTAACAGTTGTGTCTCACATGATGTCCATTGTACTGTAGCATTTTTGCCCAGGGACATCATTTTGTTCTGTGGAACCTTTCGGAATAATAATGAAACTCAAAAAGCATTTAATTACATTTTCTTGCCACTTGAGTTTTTATCCTATGAGAAACTGAAATCTAGTGGAGAAAAACTGATTTGAACAAAATCATGCATCGTGATTAAGTGGGAGGGATCAGGACTGGAATCCAGGTCTCTTGATTTCACATTCTACAAATAAGCCACTTGTTTACATCATCGTCCGATTTTCCCAGACCCAAACTTATTCTATATGTTAGAATAGCCTGGAAATCTGTCTAGCACTGAGGCATATTTTGAACTTTCATTTCGCATTCATTTTAGGACAGTAGACACCGAAGGCTCTTCTGTAACCAATCTTGATAATTATACATCTCTAAAAAACCAAGGTACAGTCTCTCTTCATCAGGCAGGATAATTTTACTCTTCTATTCTCTCAGTAGGAGTAAGCAAGGGAACACATCTGGCATGATGTTGATAGATAAGTTCACTTCGTCGCCTGGAAGATCAACAGTGGGAAATATTCTTACAAAAAGAAAGGCCAAATCATCTTGCAAGTAACCTTCTTGAATTTTTGTCAAAAAAACAGGAAATCCTATGTGGCTCCAACGTCAATTTTGCACCAAAAATCAATTTGGTGGTAACAGGTGCCACATTTTAGTTTTCTCTACCCTGAAAATGTCTCCCTCACAGCTTCATTGAGTACATCTGACAAGAGGCCTGGTTACAGCTCGCTTAGATTATTACAATAGTGTCTACACCAGCTGCTGTAGACATTATTGTAAAAAACTCTCCAGCATACTGCAAGGTAAAAGGCATCTAGAATGTGCCTGAATGTATGCCGATAACATGGCATCGACACTGCCTTAGAATCGCTCCTCTGGTTCCCAGTTGAGTCACTGAGCAAATTGCAAATTATCCATGTAATGCATAAGGCCTCCTGGGGCATAGAGCCTGGCTAGTTCTTGGGCATGGTACCTCACTACATTTTGATGAGGATGATTCATTCCCATATGCCTCTCCCTTGATTCCTGAGTAAACCTTCAAGCAACAAAGGCACAATGGAAGGTCTTCGGTGGGTGCATCAATATGAACCCAAACTCAAGGATGTCCTTGTATCTTCAATTTAGAAGTCTACTCAAGCCTGTGTTGTTCAGATTGGCTCCAGGCTGAAGCTCTTGCATGAATGCAGGAGCAAGCGAGAAAGGCTACATCATTGATCTCTAGCCGTATTGCAACTTCCAGAAACAGTTGATTTTATCTGCTGCTTAATCAAGAGCTCTAAAGCAGGAACTGTAGATGTGGCACAAGCCAAAGTTCCGTAATGAATAAACACATGAATAAATATGTAAAATGAATATATCAACTAGGTATTTGGCCAGAGAGAATAAGCCTCTTATTTCACTGATTATCTGCTTTTATTCATATTAAGAGAAGAGCTTTTGATGAAGCCACTGATGGGATTCTGCCACGTGAATCACATTGATTGGTATCAGGATGAATTCCATAGGCTTGTGACTACAATCTGTAAAGTGGAGTTCCTGCCGATATATTTCGGTCTGTTGAAGTTTCACAGGGAAGTCGAAGGTTTTGACATGTAAAATTGGCATGCTTTACCTGGACTAATACAGGGGTATTTTGTCCTTGATTTCCACAAATACCTTAAAGAAGCAATGATGAAGGGGGGCGTGGCTTCTGCCACGTGAACCACATTGATTGGTATCAGGATGAATTCCATAGGCTTGTGACTACAATCTCTAAAGTGGAGTTCCTGCCGATATATTTCGGTCTGTTGAAGTTTCACAGGGAAGTCAAAGGTTTTGACACGTAAAATTGGCATGCTTTACCTGGACTAATACAGGGGTATTTTGTCCTTGATTTCCACAAATACCTTAAAGAAGCAATGATGAAGGGGGGTGTGGCTTGGCGCGCAACCAAGATGGCCGCGCGTTTCTGAGCTCCGTCGGTCCTCCGGTGCTGACGTTCTCCTAAACATGCTGTACGGGTGATTTTTGTTCACCGCGTAGCACCACTAGGCGGCGGAACAGCTTGGGAGTCTTGGAGACGGCTTTCAGGTGTTTCAGTCCGCTCCTTCTGCGACTCTCTCCACGACGACTCTCTCCTCATACCGGAACACTAAAATGGCGGAGGAATTGGAAGTTTTGCCGATACAAGGACCGAGCAAATAAAATTACTTGGACTGAATATTTGGTTTCCGTGTGCATTCCCCTTGATGAATGAGGTATTGTAACGATGATTTTTATACCTCTTTATGTCATGCGCTGGTTTTCTGAGGAGACAATATTCTAATGCGATAAGCCCTGTTACAAAATGGCGGCCACTGACAGAATTTTTATCGGAACTCTTGGTGCCTTACTAGCGGCATAATACACATTTGGTTCTACTTCGGTGGGGGTGTTTTATCCCATGTCCAACAGTTCGTCTGTAATTATAAGCCTTTGAACATTATACTGATTTTTGCTGGATTGTGCAGAATTAATTCAGCTGGAGGATGTCCGCTATTTTTCTAGTGGGTCATCTGACTGTTAACGTATTTTAGCAGCGAGTCCTCAGTTCTTGGATTATTCCCCTCTGATTGTGGATTTTGTAATGCGCTTGATTATTTGTGCTTACAACTTTTCGCTTGCTGTTCAGTCTCTCATGATGCAACAAACTTATTACGAAGAAGCCTCCCTCAGTGTTTGATCTGCTCTCTTGTATTCTCCAGTTGTGGTGATCTTCGGTGTCTCAGGCATTATTACTTAGTTTCTTCTAAACTTTTACGCTATTCTGCTCAGCGCAACATCTACATACTTTCAGTCATTCTTTGTGGTTTCTGTGCTTCGTTCCAATGGCAGAAGGCATGGGTGTCACCCCCAAAGACAGAGATTCTAAAGGGAATCTGAAGAGGTCTAAGCAAAATTCTCCCACCCCGGATATTTCAGCGAAGGGTAATATGGACTCTGCTTCAACCTTAGATACTATTTTACTCAAACTTAATTCAGTCCATGACATACCACAGAGTACCAAAATAAACAATGATTTGCTTCAAATTGAAGTTGTGGCAATTCGAAATGATCTCAAAAATCTTTCACTACGTGTTTCCAATGCAGAAACACGAATAAGCACAGTTGAAGACTTCACGAATAAGCAAGCTAAATATGTTCAAAGTATGGAACGCTCCTTGGCTTCTTTGAGAAGAGACCTGACTGAACAGGAAGACAGAAATCGTAGAAGTAACCTTAGAATTTTTGGTTTACCGGAAGACTGTGAGAAATCTGCTCCTTCAGTGGTGGATTTTTTGCTTACTTGGATCCCTTCTGTTCTGAACATTTCATTTCAAAAAGACTTTGAAATAGAACGTGCTCATAGAGTTCCCACCTTTAAGCCTAAAACGCTATCTTCTAAGACCGTTGAACTTTAAGCCTCTGCGTCATCAACACACTGAGCAAATCCTGGCCCAAATGAGGAAGATTAAAACATTACAATGGGAAGTGCATAGAATTTCAATATCACAAGACTTTGCTAGAGACACCATCATTCGTCAAAGCACGTTTATCACGCCACAAAAATTTTGAAGTGAGTGCATCAATCTCATGGAAAAAAGAAGAAGAAAGCTTTATAGGTAACATGGAGGATAGGAAATTAATAATCGGGGTTATCATCATCTTAAGAGTTTGAAATCTTCCCCACCAGGAGATATATTTAGGAGACCAGGAGGACAAAAGATCTTTAACTTTAGCTATGATGAGATTCGTTATAAGAAATAGTCTCTGAGAGGTCTTTACAAAACCAAATTCCTAAGTACTTAATACGAGTCGATTGCCATTTAAATTCAGAGTCGCCCATGTGAGAAGGGAAACACAACGAATTGAGGGGGAACATTTCCGTCTTCTCTTTGTTCAGAGTATAACCCGAAACAAGCGAAAACTCTCTAATGGTATTAGAAATAACTGCAATCACAGCACCAATGTCTTCTGAAAAGATAAGATCGTCATCCACATAGGCGGCTGTTTTAAGAGTGTGTGAACCAAATTGAAAGCCTTTGATACCCTGATTCAAGTTGAGTAAACGAAGGAGTGGGTCTATAGACAATAGAAAAAGAAGGGGTGATAAAGGGCACCCTGTCTAGTTCCCTGACGAAGATTAAAAAAGAAGACGTAGCCCCATTAACTCTGATGTTAGCTTTTGGTTGCGCATAAAGAGGCATTACCTTGTTGATAAAGGAGTCTCCAAGGTTATGTGATTGAAGTACTGCTTGTACAAAAGGCCAAGAGACCCTATGTTCTGGGCGGCTGTAATCTTCCGAATTGGAATTTGTATCAAATTGCATTTTTAGCTTCTCAAGGTGCTCTTTGGTTCTTGCCAGAGTCTTTACATACACCCCCGTGGATTTATATTGAATGAGAGTTGTGTACTCCTCTTTCCACATCTTCCTTTTTCACTGCTTCTAAACTCGTGCTTGGTCATTCCCATCGTATTATTTTGGACACGATTAATGCACTAAAATATATAGATAAAAAAGTGTCTAAACCTATTCATAAATCGAGGTGGTCCTCCTTATGGTATAATCCTAAAATCATTGCTAATATTGATTCTGATACGATTTATTCGTGGGCTACTCGAGGTATTACATTGGTAAAGGATCTTTATGACTCTAACCATGACCCTCTTCCCTTCTCGTCTTTGGCCAGAGACTATAACCTTAGTAATATGGATTTTTATTCTTTGCTGAAATTGAAGGTTGCCCTTTCTAAAGTATCCCTTTCTACAGATTCGGTTACTGTCTCATTACTTTCTATGTGGTCTCGCTCGGGACATACTGCATCGAGAATATATACGTTTTTATCTGCTCCACTTCCTTCACAGTCTACAATTACACATGATAAATGGTCTCATCACTTTGACAATGATATTTTTAAACATATTTCACAGGAAACCTGGCAAATGATTGGGAAGTTATCCCTGCGTAATAAGATTGCTCCCTCTCTTATTCAATCTAAATTCTTTACATTAAATCTCCTTCATTGGACCCCTGCTCGCTTACATAAATTGAATCTTAGAGATAGCGATCTTTGTTGGAATTACAATTTGGCACCTGGTACTCATCAATAACTACCAGGTAAGGAGAGGGTCCTAGGGAATATTTAAAGACCTGCGCGGATAAGTCCCCAAGCCAGATACAGTAACAGCAAAAAATCCGCGGGTCTGAAGCGATGTGTATATATAGACAGAGAGATTGACTAGCCAAAACAAGATGGAGTAAGAGCTAATGGAGGAGTCTCATTTAAGAGGACGGATTCCCATCACCCACCGAAGAGGCATGCTTCATCATTTGGGATCTCCTCTCGGCTGCAAGCTACTGCAGCCAAGGAGCTGCAACTCCTTGCTAAATGTAAAGGAGGAGCTCGCGGATGTTTTTAATCAGTAGTTTAGAGACGCAATCACCTAGGATTGATGAAGCATAAATAGTGTGGTGAAAGAGTGGTGCAGTGTACAAAGTGATTTAAAATTGACTAGCATGAGAAAAATAAATTTATTAGGTATCTCTTGTTGTCAAGGTTTAAAAAGCAGTGAACGCGCAATCTGAATAAATGTGCGAACGCGCTAGTAATACGGTCTACATGTTTCAGCCAGTGGAGGCTTTCTTCAGGACCAAGATGTAACTACTGCACTGTAAAGTAAGTGAAAATTACAAAAAGAACGATACAGCCATATACCTGTATATGTCACTGTTTGATCACAGGTCTTGTACTCCTGTAGAAAGAGAAAAAGAAATTGGAGTTCGTATGTAGTGGCTGGAAAGAAAACCTCTGTTCTAATACACCTAAATCACATTAGATTGCAATGTGAATATGCCATTGTCCTACTAGTAGGTAAATGAAGTGAAAAACACCTTACCTGTGTCAAATCGGGAGGGTACCCACTGCTCCTGGCAACCGCTCAGGGCGTGAGGCAACGCTCTGTAAATAAAAGGAACGGAAAAAATTCAATCTACCGAAAGATTGAATGTAAATAAAATAGAGTTAAAAAGTGGTGGGCTGGTGTTGTCCAACCACTGTGAGTGTGTTTCCAAAATTGTCAATATTGGGGGGTTTTATCAACAATTGGAAAAGAGCGTCCAATTGTGCAGATTACACCTTACCGCCTTGTTAGACGTTGTAGGAACAGCTATGCATACCCAGTTAAAAAAGTCATACAGGGATGAAATTGGCACTGTAATTATGGAGTTAAGCGTGGTAATTGCAAACCCTACACTCTAAGTGACATAAATGGCAGCGCTGGAACGGTCTCCTTGTCTAAGACCCATGCAGCAATACAGCGAAGCACTGTAATTATGGAGTTAAGCGTGGTGATTACAAACACTGCACACTGAGTAACATGAATGGCAGCGCTGGAACGGTCTCCTTATCTAAGACCCATGCAGCAATACAGCGTAGCCACAGAGTGCAGACAAGCGCTTGTAACAATGCCCTCTGCATCGTGATAGAGGAGTGTAAGGAAAAGCTACGCGCTGCGCCTGACAGCGTGCTGCAAGAATAGAAATTACACAAGCCGTCACGCTCGTGCTTACCTTCTCCGTCGTTACCCCGGGCCGGATCCTGAGAGTCACTCGCGGTGACCTCCGGCCGGGGTGGGAGGTTTAAATAACAGTCGGCAAGTGTTTGAAAACCAAATCCAGCTGCGTAAAAAGTGCTGAGTGCGTCGCGTGTAGATGACGCGCGGCACGTATTAAAACTACACAAAGCTGGGAATTGTAGTTTTTAACAACACAATGTCGTATACGGAAACTACCTCATTATTTCATAATGACGAGTAACTCGTTGCTCATTACGATTTGTGGAGAAAAGTCATTATCATGGCGGTAGTTGTTTTCGCCAGAGAAATGTGAGCTATGTTGGAAAAGCGTGTGAATGACACGTAACATGGCACGTCTGGAAACTGTAAAAGGCTGGGAATTGTAGTTTTTGACGGCTCAGTGTCGTGTGTAGAGAACTGAACTACCACATTCTTCAATAATGACAAGTGACTTAGTGCTCATTACGATAATAAAAAGAGGTCATTGACAGAGAGATGCGGGCCATGTGAAATAAGCATGTCCCAACAAAGCTATTACATGGCTGCAAGAAACTCCCATTGTAGGAGATGGGGATTTGAACACAGTTTCTCTAGGACAGTTATACAGCTTAAAGAAACTGAGATAATCTTCACCATAGATTGAGTAGGTGAAGAAGCGACATACGGCATTATCATCATATGAAGCACGCTGTAGGCCCACCTAGTATATTATCCCAGCTATCCAGTCAGCTACAGCCAGTGATGACAGACCTAGGAGTAGTGGAACTAAATCAGGGTCCACGGAATATCGTCATTGAGCCCAACTACATGGCTACGTAACTTAAACACCCACCGTTGTTCTTTCTTAAACAAGAATGTGGTGATATCAGTAACTTGTTTTGGTAGGTGCGGTTGTTCAAGGATGGTCCAAATCATGTCTGTGATTGTTTTCCAAGAAATGACTAGTCAGTCGTGTTGCTTGTTTTTTGCACCTAATGGTGCTCTTGTGTTCCATTATTCTCTGTTTAACTTTACGTGTTGTCATTCCAACGTACTTTTTCAAGCAAGGGCATGTAATTAAATAAATTACCCTCTCACTGTTGCAATTGGTATGTCTAGTTTGCCTCCATGGTCTCAACGTACCGATGTCTACCTCAGTGGTGTGTCTGGTCTGAGGACATACAGAGCAGGTGCTGCATGGGTAATGTCCCTGCACGGCTGGCATGTTCCATAGTGTATTACTCACTGGTGCCGAGACATCTCTAGGTCGTGTGTGTACAAGACAATCTCGTAGATTTTTACTGCGTTTGAAGGAAAAGAGAGGGGGGGGTATCTTGATATGCCCCACATTGAGGATACACCAGTGTCTCCGTACAATCTTTTGGATCTGGTTAGATTGTGTACTGAATGTATTGACGCACGTGAGTCTGGTGAGCGGAGGCTTAGGCACCGTGGGCTCTATAAGTGCATTGCGATTGTTGTTAGCAGTTCTTTTGTATGACTGGCGTATTAACCTCTTAGGATATTTCCTTGCTTTAAGGTTTTGAGAAAGCACAGAGGCATGTTTCTTGAAATCTTCGGTAGAGGAGCAGTTTCTGCGCAACCGCAGAAACTGGCCAAATGGCAGCCCTTCGCGTAGAGATTTAGGATGGAAACTGTCGAAGGTCAGTAACGAATTTCTGGCCATGGGCTTGGTATACAGTTCACTTTCAAGACCCCTAGATGATGAGTAGATGCGCAGATCTAAAAACCGCAAACTCGTCTTGCTCGCATCCATTGTAAAATTCAGGTAGTTGTTTTGGGCATTGAGCCAATCATGGAAAGTGTTGAGTGTGATGAAGTCGCCTCTCCAAATGACGAAAATGTTGTCTATGTAGCGTTTCCACTCGATAATGTGGATGCGAAAGGGATTTGCGTCCACAAGTACGCAGTGCTGTTCGAAGAGATGGACATAGAGGTTCGCCAGGCTGGGGGCAAAAACGCTGCCCATCGAAGTACCCGATGTTTGTAGGTAAATTTGATCTTCAAATCTGAATTTTTTTTCAGTCATAGCCAGCCTGGCGCAATCCATGATAAAGGGAACCGGTGTACTGGTAGCCGCTGGTCTTTGGTCAAGGAGTGTCCTAACCGCATCTAGTGTTTCTACCTGGGGGATGCAGGTATAGAGGGATTCTACATCAAAACTAACGAGGAAATCCGTCTCTGTGTCAAACTCGATCCCTGGTAATAATTGTAAGACATCCTTCGTGTCTTGAAGGTAGGTGGGCATCGTTTTTACTAGGGGTCTTAAGAAGTGGTCTACGAAGGTGGAGAGGGGTTCTAACAGTGAACCAATCCCCGAGATGATAGGTCTCCCGGGAGGGGGATGCTGAGGCTTATGCACCTTCGGAAGCACGTAAAAGTAAGGCATTACAGGGTGGAAGGTTACTAAAAAGTTGGCCTCATGAGTCGACACCCATCCTTCAATTTTGGCTTCCTCAACTAACTCACTGATTTCCTTCGTCTGGCATCCGTGAGTTGCCGGAGGCATTCGTCTCGGTAGTCAGAGGTATTTAGTATGACAATGGCCCCTCTCTTGTCAGCGGGCTTGATGGTAATAGAAGAATTTCTCGAGAGGGAGTCGAGAGCTTGCTTCTCAAGCAGAGGAAGATTGTGATACTGCTTCCTGGAGTCAGTGCTCAAATTGGCAACTTCAGAGATGACGGCTTTGTCAAAGGTTCGAACCTGATCAGGTATAGAATGGGTAAGAGGACAAAAAGTCGATTTCGGTCTTAGTCCGCTGTCAGTGTCCTCACCAAGAAGATCATTATTATCAGCTGTTCGGTCCTTGAAAAAGAAATGAAGTCTTATTTTGCGAAAAAAGCGTGCTAGTTCGCATTGAGTGAGGAAAGGATCGCCAGTGTTAGTGGGGACGAATCCTAGACCTCTGTTGAGGACTGTTTCCTCCATGTCTGTCAAAGTATGTGTGCTCAAATTGACCACTAGTCGCTGCTCGACCCTGCAACTGGTTGCCCTTTCTTCATGCTGCGTAGGCTGCGAGGGGAGGTTGGAGGGCTCCAGTGCACTTGGGCTTGTTGACCCCGTCTCCTTCCTCGGGAACGTCCCCAGCCCTGCCCTAAAAAAGACTGGTTCTGTAAGTACTGGGGGGGTGGGTTGAAGGGCATCATTTGTGGATGGAAAGGTACATTTGGATAGTGCCAAGGTGCCGGCGGCCACCATGGTGCCTGCTGTCGCCCTCTCCACTGGCTCCTATTATTGCAACCCCTGCCTCTTGGTCGCGATGTAGCCTGTTCAGAGGAATCTGAGTCACTGGACCAACGTTCCGATTCTGAGGATGAGTAATTGGAACCATATCTCTTGCCTCTTTTATTGAACTCAGGTGGTTCATAGTTCTCATGAGTGTAAGGGTATACCTTTTCAAACAAAAAACGAGCTAGATCCTTTTTGAACTTTTCGATTTTTGTGAGAAGGATGTTATCTTTGAAATCCTTATTTGATTTATTAGTCTCCTCGAGATTTTTCTTAAAAGCTACATTGGTGAGTGTGGTTTTTATCTGGCCCTCAAGTACCTGAATTTCAATCAGTATAGCATCGGCGATGCGTTTCGCGGTACTGATGATCAAGATCAACCAGTCGCGAGTGCAGCGCCATGCTATCATAGACCAATCCTTAAGAAACTGTTTATCTTGTAGAAACAGTCTAGGGGTGTTTGTTACTATAAGGCCCGTGGGGGCACAGTTACCACGGAGATACTCCGTCATGATAGCACCGTGAATGCTTGTACGAGTGTGTGATTTTTTGAGAATTAATAGTTTGCTCCAATCATCCCCTGTGTTGACCCCTGTGATAACAGTCGAGTCAATGATGCTGGGAGTGGTGGACACAATGGCTCTCGCCATATCGTCATCGTATGCCAAACCTGCAAACTCAGCCATAGTGTGTGCACAGGGCAACCCTAAGAAAAAGGCAAAAAGGAAACAACTCAGAAAAAAGGTTAAAACGTGATTCAACTAGAGCGTAAAGTGGCCCCACAGTAATGCTGTGTGCCGTGTATATGGACCCGCAGCCAAAGCTGCACAAGAACAATAACTACCAGGTAAGGAGAGGGTCCTAGGGAATATTTAAAGACCTGCGCGGATAAGTCCCCAAGCCAGATGCAGTAACAGCAAAAAATCCGCGGGTCTGAAGTGATGTATATATAGACAGAGAGATTGACCAGCCAAAACAAGATGGAGTAAGAGCTAATGGAGGAGTCTCATTTAAGAGGACGGATTTTGCTGTTACTGTACCTGGTACTCATCAACATATGTTTTTTGAATGTACATTATTGCAATCCTTTTGGGGTTCATACAGAAACATTTATCACTAATCTTTAACATTTCGTTAGAGCTTTCTTTACCTATGATTCTATTGGGCCCATGGGCTACAACTATTCCTTTACCCCTTGATAATACGGATATGCAGTTATTGGATTTACTTATTTCCATTGCTGTTAAAGTTATACTAACTGATTGGAAATCTTTTCATCTTCTGTCTTATCATACCTGGTGGGCATGGGTGTCATACCTTCGCGGGGTTCATACTTTTGTTGAAGAGAAGCTTTACACTCCTTCCATTTCTAGTATTGTTTGGAGGTCACTGGATAATTATATGAATTTATCTTCTCAGGGGTTGGTAGCTCAGTATCCCTTTGACTCTACTTGTTAAGTTATTTTCTTCATTGAAGCAGATGTCCCTACCTTTCTCTTTCTTTCTTCTTTTTCCTTTCCTTTCTTTTCTTTTTTTCTATCTTTTCTTCGTCGTCCCTGTTTTCTTTTCTCATACAATTTTACTTACTTGCAATACGACTAGTTTTTGTCCTCAACAGGCTATAAGCTGTTGATCTTTTCATTCCTTTTACCTCGGCTTTGTATTAGTATTTGATTCAATTTTTAACATATATACGTATGTCATTTATATATTTTGTTTCTTCGCTAGTTCATTATCTTTCATATGAAATCTATTCTTTTGATGCTGTCATTCTTCGTTTTTAACTTATCATATTTTTCATAATGCCATGTTGTATTGCAATATATTATATATGTATTACCTCTTTTTAAATAACAATAAAATATTTTAACACAAAAAAAAGAAGCAATGATGAAAAGAACTTCAGGTGAAGCATCATCATTGTGACCCTAGGTCCTTTGTACCATTGATTGAATCAGTGGGGCCTGGGAACTGGATTACCAGCTAAGATCTCTTTTGGCTTGAGTGGTTTCAATTAATCAAAGTTTTTAATGCAAATTCATTCTCGGTCACCAAATGCTTCTTATCTCTTTCCATGTTTCTTACTGTGGTACGAAGCAGATGGCATCTTTTATATTTTCTCTGTTGTTGCAAACAGACACGCAACAAGCATTGGCTAAGCCAGTAGGTCTTGCATTGACTGACGTCCTTTTGGCTTTGTAAATTCTTTAGTTTTGCCATGATCTTTGCAAAACCTTTTTTGGGAAAGCTGGTTGGAGCTTGTGAATTAAAAATCAAAAACAATGTTTTTGTCTCAGAAAGCACACATTGTAATTGTAGCTTCGGGCACTGAAGGGAACTTCTTTGTGTGTGAGTGTGCTCCTTCTGAAAGAGCATAATGCTGTCATTCAGTGTGAAGTTAGATTTCAAATGAAGTGGGCTGACCCATTGCCTCATGCTGTAGTAGGAGGAAGAAAAATGTGAATGACACAATAACAGACCAATGGACGAAGCGGGTTGACTGAAAGCCCCCTATAAGTAAGTATATTATTCATATAATTTTAGTAAAATCAAAAGATCTTGGCTAAAGGCAGACCTACAAATGAGTGACAACACAGAAGACCAAGTCCAGCCTACCTTCATCTAGTATGGTGCAGCAAGAAAAGTGATGATGTACTTTCTAAGGCACCAGAAAGTTAAACTGTTTCATCTGTATTCTTCAAATTCAGTTACAGAGTGATATGGGTGGTAGCGTTTTTATCATCTGTAGTATGTCGCAGTACTTTGTTTCTTGTGATAGAACCGATTCACTGGCCTTATTAATTATTATGCACGTTGGAAAGTAAACATATGACTGTTTCTGCTGCTGCCTAACTTAATATTCTGCAACACTGAGAGGACATTCAAAGGACCGTCACTCTATTCCCTGGGGAGAAATTGTGCAAAACCTTTCAATGTAGAAATCAACTGCATTATTTTGTTTTATTTTTGGTGAAACTGCAACATTTTATCAAAAGCCTCTTGTGGGAGGAGATGTCAGACAACTGTAAAATAGATGTAGAGATTTAAACAAGAGTTTCAACCTTCATCACATGTTATGGTCTTGGTAACTTCACTCTCTCGCTGGGTTTCAGTTCTGTAACACTGAACGTAGTACTTAGAACTTATCTATGTGCGTATTCAACTAAACCATTACTTGTTCCATCCAGTTTTTCAGCATATATAATGTTTTGAATTTCTTAAAAGATTTTCAGCAAACTTGGGATGATCTATATTGCCAATAAAAGTCTAATATGACAGATTTAATAAAGAACAGCGCAGGGATGAGAAGTTAAAATGGTGTTTAGAAAAGCGTTGGGATTGTTAACTTTCATCCTCGTTTTTGACAGAATTTGCATAAATACTCATGCTAATTTCCCTGGAACTCCACAGGATATTACAAATAATAGTGACATTTGTTTTATTAAAATGATACAAATTGGCTTGGTAATATTTTCGAAGTGAACTTTAAAAAAAAAAAATCCCCTTCAACCTATGCTCATGCCTCCACTTTCTGACTCATCCCAAACCTTTCCATATTTTGACTTGTCTGCACTTGTGCGATCTTTTCTATTAGCAAGCCAAGGTAAAGTGCATTTCTGTAATCCAGCCTAGAGATAAGTACATGCATATTGGATTTATGAACATCCTGGGTAAGAATTTGAATATTTTCTGACCATTTTCAGAATGGTGAAAAAGGTAGTGGTAACTGAACGGAAATGTTGAGAAGTGGACAACTCATTGTCCAGCATAATTCTTAAATTCCTTGCGGACTGGACCAGAATGGGGGTGCCTCAAAGAACTATTGGCCACCATTCATTGGGTCATACATAAGACTGCCTGACGAGGAGGAGTACTTTTGTCTTGTCCGAATTGAATTTCAGGCAGCTTGAATGCATCCAGGAGGCTACAGCTCACATTGATGCCTGAAAATTGGTTTTGATTTTGTGCAAGTATTGTTGGAAATTGTGTTTACAATTTCTGTCTCATAGGCCGAGTATAATATGCTAAAGCTGCAGGAGCATACCAGCTCTGCTTAGGGCAGAATGTATACATCTAATTCAGTTACTTGCCAATTCATTGGTTGACTTTTTTATTGATAAGGTTAGATTGATCAGGGAAGAGCTTCAATCAACATTATTTTAGTGCTCAAACCTCCCCCTTCCTGTTTTAGGCACTTATGCCTCCGGCTCTTTTAACTTATCAGTCTTTTGAGTATTGTGGAAACCTCTGCTTTGATCACTGGAAGTGAATTGGGTCTAAACTAGATAACTGTCTAGGAAAAGGTCTGAAACAGATTTCTGATAGCATTGCACCCAGCATCTGTTCCATCATAAACACATTTTGACAGCAGGATCTATTCCTAATGAGCTGAAAACTGCCATTGTCAAACTTTCTTTGAAGAAATCATCACTAGATCCCAAGGGCCAGGAATGTTATTGGCCCATTCCTGGGGTACCTTACATTACAAAACAAATTGAAAGCATAGCGGTGCAGCACAAATTTTCCCACCCTTTACACGTCACAGATACTTCAGATACATGATGTGAACGTGCACTTAGCACATATTTCTTGTGTGGTTTAATACATTAATGTAAGTGTTACACTTGACATCATTATTATTAAAGAGTGCATTCACTGTAGGATTATAGAATTTACTCACAATATGGTACTCATGGCGGTTTGCCGAGCATCTGACCACCATTGTATCGGGATGGAGCCCGTCCGACATGTAGTCGGCTGCTCCACCCGCCTTATTACGATGCGACCGCCATGAAGGCGGTTGGAAACATGCCTTTTTCAATTGTGGCTTATGCTGTGGGTCGGAAATGGCCGGTATTTCACCAGGCTGCCTAAATACTGTTTTCCATTTTTTGCTAATGTGGCATTTCTTGTAGGTATAAACATGCATTGTTAATTGTAGAATAGATACATTACTGTACATGAGATAGAGCTTGAGAAGAAGACCTTGATGAAGTAACATGGGGAACATGAGTGTTAACTGAAAGGCCCATTGGGCAAATGTTGCAAACCCTACTGTGTGTGGGAAGGAGAGGTCATGCCCATGTCCAGTGTGAGACTTTCCTTCATGTTGCAGTCCGCAACATGAGAAGTGGACGAGAAAAATGGACCCCTGATGATACGTACAAAGGTGGTGTAAACCTAGAGGACTTTATGTATTATAATTTAGCATTCACCCCATCAGACTTCAGAAACCTGTTTTTCTAGAGATGCATTATTAGGTCTCTTTCGAACCTTCTGTGCCCCTTTAGTGACTACCTTTCCTATGGATTCTGAAAGGATTAGACCTCAATGCTTACTTTGATTATATCGCAAGTGTGGTGTAGGCTAATACTTACTCTCGGACCTGTAGAAGACTATTCACTGAATTTCTGAGATGCTGACACCTTCCCTACTTAATTTTTCCTTGTTTTGTTTTAATTTCCTTTTTATGGAAATTCCTGATTTGCGACTTGGATTTTTAAGAACTATTCATTTAGATGGAACTCTACCATAGAGGATTTAGATTCTTCAATTCATAGACAACAAAACTTACAACTCTTTTATGAGCATCAAATATTACTTTTAATCTTTTGTATTGTTGTGACTGAATTACTTGTTTGCCTTATATTAGTTTGCCTTAATTTCTTACGAAGGCTTGGACTGCCTGTTGCTACTGTATTTCTATAGCAGGGTTTTCAGAGTTGTGTATCTTAACTTGATGTTGGATTTGTAATAAACCTTCTTAACCCATAACTTCCGATTTCTGGTCCTCATTGTGTAGCCAAATGGTTTGCACTGTTAATTGAATTTGATTGATGTTAATGCTAATTCCTATCACCTCTCATTCAGAGAAAAAAGTCCATGAGAGGACCAATGTGGTAATCAAGTCGGCCCAGAAAACGCTGGATCAAATCACTGCTCAACTCCAGTCTAATATATTTTAGACCCCGTACAATTTGGCTTATCCCCAAGGTGCAGTGATAAGCTGGTGATTGTTTTAGTTCGGAATGAGTTGCACTTTGGAATGGCTTGTAACCGTGTTGGGACCCCGATCATTTTGGATCTTCCGATGGCCTTCGACACTGTTGTCCGAAATATCCAGCTTTCCCACCTCTCATATTAAATAATAAGGGGAGTGCTCTGGGATGGATTTGATTATTTCTCTCAGATTGAACTATGTCTCTTCAGATAGATCTATTTTCCTTTTGAAAAAAAAACAGGCGCACTGGGGTGTTCATCAGGGAATTATGCTATCAGACACACGTGTGTGTGTGTATGTGTGTGTATATATATATATATATATATATATATATATATATATACACACTTGTGTGTGTGTATATATATATATATATATATTTCTCCAATTTCGCCAAAGCAATAAGGATCGCACTCACTCTGGGTCAGTTTTCATTGCGCTTTTAATGAAAGGTTTGTTTTTGCCAAGCCCTACGCGTTTCGGTCCTAACACTCGGACCTTGATCACGGGATCAAGGTCCGAGTGTTAGGACCGAAACGCGTACCCAGAGTGAGTGAGTGCGATCCTTATTGCTTTGGCGAAATTGGAGAAATTGTTACCGGCGTGGCCCTGCCGGAGGAGAAACGCACCGCCCCCCCATCCCTTATGAGCGCCGGCGTCCACAATCTTGGGCTACAAGGAGGAACATATATATGTGTGTTCTTTATAACAAAAATACGCCGCACTCAGTAATCCTTTTGCTGACTAGTTTATTTAGTCAGAGCTGATCAACTTCACCTACGCGTTTCGGCCTCACAGGGCCTTGATCACGTGATATGATATAAATTCCAAATGTTTAGAAATGGGGCCCATATCGCACAAGCCAAATGACATCATTTCCAAGTCCGTCTACTATGTCTGGTATGCAAATGTAATGGAAACTGATGTACAAATGAGAGCAAGCACGGCGCTCTGGCCGACATTGACAAAGGCAGTTTTGCCGAAACGCATCTGAGTGTTCTTCCGGACCAATAAAGTATTGGTTAACGTACCCCCGTGAGTGCTGGACTTTTTGTTTTGAAGCTGGGAGATACTGCACAAGAGCACCCTCGTGGATCCAGCACCCGCCCGCGAGTGCGGAACAAAGGGAGCAAGTGGAGCACAACATGTTGAATGTTCCGGCACCGTTGTACTACGGAGAGTGAAACACCGGAGACCGGGAATAAGGTGGAATCAGAAAGCCTGGTCTGCAGAGAGAGAGAGGGGGGACCCCTTCCGGTAAGCAACTTGACTCGCAGATAGCGATAGGAGCAATGGGGGTACGGGAAGCACGCTATGAACTGGTTTCATTATTAACACAGTCACTAATATGTTCAGCAAGGCAGAGCGCCGTGAGGCTGCAACGGACATTTTCAAGCATAGACCTACAACACGAATGGGAGTTACAGGGTTCTCAGCAATGAGAGGGCAGGATGACTTAAAAAGCAAGTTCTCCAAACTGGAAAGACTATACGAGAGAGAAATAAGAAAATGGTGGGAGGCCACCTCATCACAACATTATATCGATGTGGAGAGAGTGCCTAGGGGACTGAGAATATACACTGTCCCAGCTTACGAGAACCCCGATCCAAAACTACTTGATGAGTGGGCGGCGCATTCAGCTAAATCCTCTCAAGGAATGCTCGGGATCCTTGTGAAATTCACATGGAGTGATCGCAACAAGGCACTCAAAGACATTGGAGAACCGGAGAAGGAGATAGCGAGCGACACAGATAAAACAAAGCAAGAAGAACTGAAAGCAAGCATGATCAAGAGGCTAAAGAACTATGAGCAGAAAATCAAACAGCGCAAACGAGAAATTCGACCAAGATGCCAGAGATTACAAACAAGGGAGAGTACTAACTTTCGCGAGGAAGTATGATGCTCCCCGCCGAGAACTGAGAAGCAGGAAAAATCGTGCTGTGCTGGAACATCGAGAAACATCCGAATCAGAGGTCATAGATATAGAACCATCGGGGATGAAGGTCCAGAACCTGATTCTTCGAAACCAGCACCAACTCCTTTTCACAAGGAATTCAAACTGATAAGGCAGACTTAGCTCCGGGAAGGAAAAGGAAAACCACTGGAACAATGAAACACAGAACAACAAAGAGAGGCGGGTGGAAACGATACCAACAGCGCATCAACCCGTGGGACAAGGAGCAAGCGAACAACAAAACATTGACAATAACTGAGAATCTGACGATCATTAATTTGATACCGAGGACGCTGACAAAAGCAGAAGAAAATGTATTAAAGCTGGGACTGAGTTTCTGCCCAACAAGTAATTTTGAATACACCCAGACCAGGATCGATCTCTTCAAGTTTTCAAGAAAACTCAAACTCCACAAATTCTTTAAGCACAAGGGCAAGAACATTCAGAGAAAACCGCATCTGGCACAGAGGGGTGAAATGGATATCCTGACAACCAGTGATCTGGAAACATTGGCTGTTAGAACAGCTGCATATAGACTATTCCCAGATACTATAGAACAACGGGACAATATGGATAGGATTTAAGATCTGGGGATAACGCAAGTGGGACCATCCAGCCCGTTCAGACCTACTCCAAACTTTTTCCGGCAATTGCCAATCGATGCCATAGATATATTTGTGGAATGTGTCAACCATGATTTGATAGCCCTTCGCACAGAAAAGAAAAAATAAACCTATGCGAACTTCTCCAACAAACCAAAAGAAATACTGAGGAATTTACAACAAGACCAGAACATTGTATGTAAACCTTCAGACAAAGGGGGAAACATCGTCCTACAGACAAGGGAAAACTACACTAGGGAGGCCCTACGACAACTTAGGGATGCAACGAGCTACGTACTAACTACACAGACAAAATACAATATGAGTATTAACCAATACCACCTGTTAATAACGAAATGGTACCAAAAAGGGATGCTTACAATGGAAGAGAAGCAATTCTTGATGAACTCACATCCCATTGAACCCACCTTTTACCACCTACCAAAGGTGCATAAAAATAGGAATCATCCGCCAGGTAGTCCCATTGTTTCATCAATTGGTGGTCTAACCGAGAACATGTCAACATATGTGGACCATTTTTTGTTTCCCTTTGTCTCAAATCTAGCCTCCTACACTCGAGATACGAAGGATTTCCTGAATCAGTTGGAAGGAATAATCTGGGAATCTGATTTTCAAATGATCATAATGGATGTCTCGAGTTTATACCCAAGTATAGCTCATACAGATGGACTTAAGGCTATAAAATATTTTTTGGATGGACGTCCTTTGAAGTTCTATGAATATAGTGAGATGCTGATGGAGTTTGTAGATTTCTGTTTGAATAACAATATTTTTACATTTCAAGATCAATTGTATAAACAGATTCAGGGTACGGCCATGGGCACCTGCCTCGCCCCCAGCTATGCAAATTTATTCGTGGGCTGGTGGGAGAAGCGGGTAGCCTGGTCGGACTCCTATGATGTCTGGGTGGAGAACGTCATTAGTTGGCGAAGATATATAGACTGTTTATTATTTGGAGGGGGACAGAGGAATCAGCTAAAGAATATATAGCAGCTCTAAATAACAATGAAATCAACCTCAGATTTTCCTACGAGATTTGTCCCACTAGGGTAAATATTTTTAGATTTACAGGTTTTTGTTTGTGAGAACAAGCTCTGCACCTCATTATATAGAAAGCCAACAGCAGGGAATGCTGTCCTCCACGCCATCAGTAGTCACGCTAGGAAACTAGTGGAAAGTATACTGTATGTAGGACTGCTACGGATAAAAAGAAACATCACACAGGAAGTAGATTATCAACGGTCAGCCCAGGAAAGCATTGAGAGATTCAGAGTGAGGGGGTACAGCAAGGGCACATTATAGAGTGCCAAACAAAGAGTAGACATGAAGAATAGCAGGGAACTACTGCAGGAAAACATGAGTAAGGGAGAGAAGGATACAACCAACTCTTTCAGGATGATCACTAATTTTTCGAACAAAGCTAATGTGGTAAGGAGGATTCTACAGAAACACTGGGGAATCCTAAAGTCAGATCCTGCCATAGGCAAAGATATCCCTGGTTTCCCATTAATGGCATTCAGGAAGCCAAGATCCATCAGGGATACTTTAGTGAAAAGCCATCTACCTCATGTACACACCGAAATGCTACTGCCACCAGTGAAAGGGTTTTATCCCTGTCAAAAATGCAACGCCTGTGCTAACAGCAGCAAAGTCCTAACCTATGAACTACCTGGTCTCAGAGAGTCTAAGAAGATCAGGAAGTTCATAAATTGCAACACCACGTACACAGTATACTGTTTGGTATGCCCCTGTCAACTCCGCTACTTGGGAAGCACTATTCATCCCACAAAGATGCAGATTCTAGAGCATATGAGAGCTATAGCTATCTGTGATAGCTTGTACCCAGTTCCAGACACCTTGGGCTGTATCATAAAAGTAATAGAAATCTATTGCAATTCTTTTGTTTGGATCATGTCCCACAAGAGGTGCGTGGGGGGGACCGGGAGTTGAGGCTTCGACGACTTGAGTCCAGATACATCATTGACATGCAAACAAAAGCACCAAATGAGCTAAATAGCAGTGAAGAATTAAAATTCACCTGTAACTTCCAATCAATGAGAGCATACACAATAAGACTAGGAAGGACATATAGGCTAGATGAGGCTGACCTAGCGATAGAAGATTATCATGTCGGCACAAGGTGGGAGTAGACAGCTACAGATGACCAGGAATAAATCTAGACTATGGGAATGCGACAAATGCCCATACAGGGCGTGGTAACAGAAAATAGAGACTAGGATTTGAGGGGCCCATACAGGGCGGAATAACTTAACGAAAAATGTGACCGAACTCTTAGGAACAAGACAAGATGAACGGTCTAAATTATTACATTGATTTTTTAGCGCATACCTGCGTCACACAAAATCTCAATATACATGATTTAATGTGGCTATCATGAACTGTGTTTTTTGTAGCTGCTACACTATAAGTTTAATGCAGTACTATGAATGTAACATATGAATTCTAAATGTTTAGAAATGGCGCCCATATCGCGCAAGCCAAATGACATCATTTACAAGTCCATTTCCTATGTCTGGTATGCAAATGTAATGGAAACTGAGGTACAAATGAGAGCAAGCACGGCGCTCTGGCTGACATTGACAAAGGCAGTTTTGCCAAAACGCGTCTGAGCGTTCTTCTGGGCCAATAAAGTATTGGTTAAAGTACCACCTGTGAGTGCTGGACTTTTTGTTCTGAAGCTGGGAGATACTGCACGAGAGCACCCTCGTGGATTCAGCACCCGCCTGCAAGTGCGGAACTAAGGGAGCACGTGGAGCACAACATATATGGCGGGCACGAAGCCTGAGTAGCACTGAGGTTTACTACTTTGGAATAAAGAGCACTTTTAAAGGAACAACTTAACGTTTGAAGCGTGGTGTGGTCCGTACCGGTTTAGTCCCACCGTGAAGGAAAGTGGGCCAGGACTGTTTTATATATATATATATATATATATATATATATATATATATATATATATATATATATATATATATATATATATATATTATTCACTGAAAAAACCATAGGTTTTAGGGACAGTTATAGTTAGTTGGACATTTCACTCGTACAAAACCATAGAAATTTCCGTTATAGTTAGTTCAGCTAACTATAACTCGCGCCCCCGCAATGCACTGCTGATGACGTCACATATTACATCACTCATGACAGGGCCTGAGGTGACGTGTGCAAACATGCCCCGTGGCGCGTTTTAAGTTGCTGGATTAAGTCCCCTTGAATCCTGAGGGTCCCTGGGGCCCAACTAGCCCTCCAGGTACCTACAGTTAGGACCACAGAGCTGAGTTGCAGAGAGGCGTTCCGAGGCCACGCACCTTTTTCACCTCTCTGCAACACAACTCTGTTGTGCTTACTGAAGGTACCTGGTGGGCTAGTTGGCCCCCAGGGTCCCTCAGGATTCAAGGGGAATTAATTCCCCAACTTAAAACGCACCACAGGGCGTGTTTGCGCACATGTCACCTGAGGCCCCGCCCCCTCCCTTCACCACTGTGCAAACGCGCCCCGTGGCGCGTTTTAAGTTGGGGGATTAGGTCACCTTGAATCCTGAGGGTCCCTGGGGCCCAACTAGCCTACCAGGTACTTCCAGTAAGCACCACAGGCCTGCGTTGCAACGCCTGTAACAAATTCTGCACTTGTGTTTAGGTAGTGAAGAGGGTCGTGCTGGGGGTAGTGTTTTAGGGTTTAGGGTAGTGCAGTGGTGTTTGTGTAGTGTAGGGGGTCATGGTGGGGGTAGATTTAGGGTTTAGGGTAGTGCAGTGGTGTTTGGGTAGTGTAGGGAGTCATGCTGGGGTAGTGTTTTAGGGTTTAGGGTAGTGCAGTGGTGTTTGGGTAGTGTAGGGGGTTGTGCTGGGGCTAGTGTTTTAGGGTTTAGGGTAGTGCAGTGGTGTTTGGGTAGTGTAGGGGGTCGTGCTGGGGTAGTGTTTTAGGGTTTAGGGTAGTGCAGTGGTGTTTGGGTAGTGTAGGGGATCGTGCTGGGGGTAGTTTTTCAGGGTTTAGGGTAGTGCAGTGGTGTTTGCAGTGTAGTGTCATGGGGGTAGTGTTTTAGGGTTTAGGGTAGTGCAGTTGTGTTTGTGCAGTGTAGGGGGTCGTACTGGGGGTAGTGTTTTAGGGTTTAGGGTAGTGCAGTGGTGTTTGTGTAGTGTAGGAGCGTGCTGGGGTGGTGTTTAGGGTTTAGGGCACTGCAGTGGTCTTTGGGCAGTGTAGGGAGTCGTGCGGGGGTAGTGTTTCAGGGTTTAGGGTAGTGCAGTGGTCTTTGGGTAGTGTAGGGGGTCGTGCGGGGGGTAGTGTTTTAGGGTTTAGGGCAGTGCAGTGGTGTTTGGGTAGTGTAGGGGGTCATGCTGGGGGGAGTGTTTTAGGGTTTAGGGCAGTGCAGTGGTGTTTGGGTAGTGTAGGGGGTCGTGCAGGGGTGAGTGTTTTAGGGTTTAGGGCAGTGCAGTGGTGTTCGGGTAGTGTAGGGGGTCGTGCTGGGGGTAGTATTTTAGGGTTTAGGGTAGTGCAGTGGTGTTCGGGTAGTGTAGGGGGTCGTGCTGGGGGTGGTATTTTAGGGTTTAGGGTAGTGCAGTGGTGTTAGGGTAGTGTAGGGGGTCGTGCTGGGGGTAGTGTTTTAGGTGTTAGGGCAATGCAGTGGTGTTAGGGCAGTGTAGGGGGTCTTGCTGGGGTTGGTGTTTCAGGGTTTAGGGCAGTGCAGTGGTGTTCGGGTAGTGTAGGGGGTCATGCTGGGGGGAGTATTTTAGGGTTTAGGGTAGTGCAGTGGTATTAGGGTAGTGTAGGGGGTCGTGCTGGGGGTGGTGTTTTAGGGTTTAGGGCAGTGCAGTGGTGTTCGGGCCGTGTAGAGGGTCTTGCTGGGGCTGGTGTTTCAGGGTTTAGGGCAGTGCAGTGGTGTTCGGGCAGTGTAGGGGGTTGTGCTGGGGCTGGTGTTTGAGGGTTTAGGGCAGTGCAGTTGTGTTCGGGCAGTGTAGGGGGTCGTGCTGGGGCTGGTGTTTCAGGGTTTAGGGCAGTGCAGTGGTTTTCGGGCAGTGTAGGCGGTCGTGCTGGGGCTGGTGGTTTAGGGCAGTGCAGTGGTGTTCGGGCAGTGTACGGGGTTGTCCTGGGGCTGGTGTTTCAGGGTTTAGGGCAGTGCAGTGGTGTTCGGGCAGTGTAGGGGGTCGTGCTGGGGGTGTTGTTTCAGGGTTTAGGGCAGTGCAGTGGTGTTCGGGCAGTGTAGGGGTCGTGCTGGGGCTGGTGTTTCAGGGTTTAGGGCAGTGCAGTGGTGTTCGGGCAGTGTAGGGGTCTTGCTGGGGCTGGTGTTTCAGGGTTTTGGGCAGAGCAATGGTGTTCGGGCAGTGTAGGGGGTCGTGCTGGGGGTGGTGTTTCAGGGTTTAGGGCAGTGCAGTAGTGTTCGGGCAGTGTAGGGGTCGTGCAGGGGGTGGTGTTTCAGGGTTTAGGGCAGTGCAGTGGTGTTCGGGCAGCGTAGGGGTCATGCTGGGGGTGGTGTTTCAGGGTTTAGGGCAGTGCAGTGGTCTTCGGGCAGTGTAGGGGGTCGTGCAGGGGGTGGTGTTTCAGGGTTTAGGGCAGTGCAGTGGTGTTCGGGCAGTGTAGGGGGTCGTGCTGGGGCTGGTGTTTCAGGGTTTAGGGCAGTGCAGTGGTGTTCGGGCAGTGTAGGGGGTCTTGCTGGGGGTGGTGTTTCAGGGTTTAGGGCAGTGGTGTTCGGGCAGTGTAGGGGGTCTTGCTGGGGGTGATGTTTCAGGGTTTAGGGCAGTGCAGTGGTGTTCGGGCAGTGTAGGGGGTCTTGCTGGGGGTAGTGTTTCAGGGTTTAGGGCAGTGCAGTGGTGTTCGTGCAGTGTAGGGGGTCGTGCTGGGGATAGTGTTTCAGGGTTTAGGGCAGTGCAGTCGTGTTCAGGCAGTGTAGGGGGTCGTGCAGGGGGTGGTGGTTTAGGGCAGTGCAGTGGTGTTCGGGTAGTGTAGGGGGTGGTGCTGGGGCTGGTGTTTCAGGGTTTAGGGCAGTGCAGTGGTGTTTGGGCAGTGTAGGGGGTCGTGCTGGGGCTGGTGTTTCACGGTTTATGGCAGTGCAGTGGTGTTCGGGCAGTGTAGGGGGTCGTGCTGGGGCTGGTGTTTCAGGGTTTAGGGCAGTGCAGTGGTGTTCGGGCAGTGTAGGCGGTCGTGCTGGGGCTGGTGTTTCAGGGTTTTGGGCAGTGCAGTGGTGTTCGGGCAGTGTAGGGGGTCGTGCTGGTATTTCAGGGTTTAGGGCAGTGCAGTGGTGCTCGGGCAGTGTAGGGGGTCGTGCTGGGGGTGGTGTTTCAGGGTTTAGGGTAGTGCAGTGGTGTTCGGGCAGTGGAGGGGGTCGTGCTGGGGCTGGTGTTTCAAGGTTTAGGGCAGTGCAGTGGTGTTCGGGCAGTGTAGGGGGTCGTGCTGGGGCTGGTGTTTCAGGGTTTTGAGCATAGCAGTGGTGTTTCGGCCGTGTAGGGGGTCGTGCTGGGGGTGGTGTTTCAGGGTTTAGGGCAGTGCAGTGGTGTTCGGGCAGTGTCGGGGTCGTGCTGGGGGTGGTGTTTCAGGGTTTAGGGCAGTGGTGTTCGGGCAGTGTAGGGGGTCTTTCTGGGGGTGATGTTTCAGGGTTTAGGGCAGTGCAGTTGTGTTCGGGCAGTGTAGTGGGTCTTGCTGGGGGTAGTGTTTCAGGGTTTAGGGCAGTGCAGTGGTGTTCGGGCAGTGTAGGGGGTCGTGCTGGGGGTGGTGTTTCAGGGTTTAGGGCAGTGCAGTGGTGTTCGGGCAGTTTAGGGGGTCGTGAAGGGGGTGGTGTTTCAGGGTTTAGTGCAGCGGTGTTTGGGCAGTGTAGGGGTCGTGCTGGGGGTGGTGTTTCAGAGTTTAGGGCAGTGCAGTGGTGTTAGGGCAGTGTAAGGGGTCGTGCAGGGTCTGGTGTTTCAGGGTTTAGGGCAGTGCATTGGTGTTCGGGCAGTGTAGGGGGTCGTGCTGGGGGTAGTGTTTTAGGGTTTAGGGTAGTGCAGTGGTGCTTGTGTAGTGTAGGGGGTCGTGCTGGGGGTAGTGTTTTAGGGTTTAGGGTAGTGCAGTGGTGTTTGTGTAGTGTAGGGGGTCATGTTTTAGGGTAGTGCAGTGGTGTTTGGGTAGTGTAGGGGGTCGTGCTGGGGGTAGTGTTTTAGGATTTCGGTTAGTGCAGTGGTGTTTGGGTAGTGTAGGGGGTCGTGCTGGGGGTAGTGTTTTAAGGTTTAGGGTAGTGCAGTGGTGTTTGTGTAGTGTAGGGGGTCGTGCTAGGGGTAGTGTTTTAGGGTGTAGGGTAGTGCAGTGGTGTTTTTGTAGTGTAGGGGGTCATGTTTTAAGATGCAACGCTCCAATACCTGACCAGCCTGCACTACATAAAACTGCAAAAAAACTAAAAATAAAAAGTGTTTTGCACACTTTTGTCATTGGGCTATATGTGGGCTACATCTGGGTAATATTTGTGCTACATTTGGGCTCTTTTTTCTCTGGTGGCCATCTTGGAAGACTTCTTTGTTATGAAGTTTCCTAATTTCCTCATTTACTGCAGTCTCCTCAGTAGGAAATGCTTTCAGTTTTTACTTTGATTCCATCAAGAAGGCATTCAGATGTGCTCACATTTGCCATAAATTCAGAATGTTAGCACTCTAGTTGCTCATTAGATCACTGTAGTAAAGCTACTGCTCACCAGGGAGTTAACTGGAAGTCTGCTGCTGGTATTGAAAGTGATTGTTTCAGTCTGCATGTCAGAATTTTCTAATGAAATAGAAGAGGATTTGAGATCTCACTTAAAACATGCCCTAATTTTTCTTTCTGCAGCACTAACCATAATTTTTATTTAAAAAGAACCCCCTCATTTTGTTCCTTTTTAAATTAAATGTTTAAGTGTTACCGGTTTATTCCAATCAAGATGGCTTCAGGTGTGCCATACTTTTGTCATAAGTAAGGCTGTTAGCGCTCTAGTTGTTCTTTAGAACACTCTGGGAAGCTGCAGTAGAACACAAAGGCATCAACTGGCAGGCTGCTCCTGTTGAAATATAACAGGAAGATATTTGAGATCACACTTGAAACATGTCCTAATTTTTCTTTCTACAGCACTAACCATAATTTCTATGACAAAATGAACCCCATCATTTTGTTCCTTTTTAAATTAAATGTTTTAAGTGTTACCAGTTTATTCCAATCAAGATGGCTTCAGGTGTGCCATACTTTTGTCATAAGTAAGGCTGTTAGCACTCTAGTTGTTCTTTAGAACACTCTGGGAAGCTGCAGTAGAACACAAAGGAATCAACTGACAGTCTCTGCCCTTGTTGGATGTACATGTTTTACTGAGAATGTCAGACTTCATTCTCACATGACTGAGAAAGATAATGTGAATTTACAGAAAATATGCTCTCATTTTAGCTTCTGGAGCACCTTCCAAAACTCTATGGGACAAGCATGTGAAAATAGTTTTCTCTCAAACATGATTCATGATATCCCAGCAGAAGGTTTTTCACAGGGTAAAATCACCTTAGAACACACCACAATTCCTGAAATTAGTATGGTACAATCAACAAATGAATTCTAATGTAACTAAAGTCTGTTATCACCCTTAATAGTTCTCCTTTTGGTAACCCTCAAAATCTTTGATTCACTACAATGCATTTCAATGGGGTACTATCATGTATATTGGTCTCAAGATGGCTGCCAGCAATTCCAGGATGAAGTGCTGACAGCCAATCAGATCTCACAATGACATGTGTGGTTAGGCTCCGCCCAGATATATATGTGATTTTATGTTTGATTTTCTCAGGAACTACTAAACGGATTTACACCATTTAAGCAAAAGGCACGACTCTGAACCAAGGGCTACCTTTTTGGCAAATTTGGTGTAATTCCGTTCAGCAGTTCGGGCTGTAGCTGCGACTAAAGGTTCCTACGGAAAATTGCATGGGGAAAACATGTTTTGGGACCCCCCTTTTTTCTCGGCCCCCGCTTGCCAAATCACCCCGAGACTTTCAGGATAAGAGCGGACCGGAGCGCCCCAACAAGTTGGAAAATTTCGCGAAGATTCGTCAACCGGCGCCAAAGTTATTTCAAATATTCAAATAGAATGTTGCGGATTTCCTATGGAAAATAGGTCCTAACTATAACTATCTACTGGCGACCGCCAGTAGATAATAAATATATATATATATATATATATATATATATATATATATATATATTTATATCTTCCCACACTGGCCACAAGTTGCGGGTGCCTTGGCGCTCTATGGCGGTGTGTTTCTGGTTGGTGGTAGGGCCACATCGCTTTACATTCCGCAGTATACTATTGCCAGTATAATTGAGTAGCACTCACTGGTGAATATTTTACGGTTCCTTCTTTATTAATATCAAAGTTCATACATTACGGACAACGCCCAACACATTTCGGCCCAACCGTGACCTTGATCATGGGATTATATTCAAAATCTGTTTTCCTTTCACTATATTTAAATCTTTTTGGTCACTTCCGCCCGACCACACGTAGTGGTTCTGGGAAGTGTAGTTTTCAATTTCAATAGTGTTATAGTGTAAAAAACAAACATGATAAACCGTGATTAATATTATTTACAGCTAAAAGGGTGTTATAAGACCAGTTCTCAACACTTTGATGATCCTATTGATACTTTTCAGTCAATTGTAATTCATCATTCCATCTCATTCTGGAGGAATCCATTTACCTCTTTGCCATTGGGATTTGCATTCTCCTGCACTGCATATTGGGACTAATAGTTCAGTTTTCCATTCTTTAATTTTCCTTTTTCATTATCTTTCAAAGTTCTTGTGGTATCCTTAGATTGGATTTTCTCCTCCGTAGTATTTAACGAGTTTGCCATAGCTATTATTTCGTTTTCACCTTGGCGATTCTCACCATTTATAACTTTGGTTCTGCTCCACATGTATGCCCTCCAGTGGGCTTGTAGCTGGTATACTCATATTATGTCTTTTTTGCTTTATATATGATTTCAGATAATAACCTCCCTTAACTCATTGCCATTGCAATGCCATTTTACTTGAAGGATTTAAATGTCAGCTGTCCTCCCATTCTTTTTCTTGATTTTCCTAATCCACCAAAGTACGTATTCCAAGTAAAGTGCCTATTGCCTCTGCAAAAAAGTGCAAATTATTAACATTAAAACCTTACAAAATTTAAACCATAAGGTGCTAATTCGTTGAGGCAATCATTTCTATTTTCTTAGCCCTCTAGGTACCAAATCTTTTTTCTCATAGTTGTGTGTACATCTCGTTGTCTTTATTTAATCCATGGGGGGGGGTTAGTGTTCTTAAGTTTAAAATGTGGCAAGATTCTTTTTGATGTAGTTGTCGCTCCCAACCTCCTCCTCTTTCATTTTTATCAATCTTCTCAATTGCATAAAATTTCAATTGCAACCAGTCACTTCGATGGTGGGTCTCCATGTGTTTAGCCATTGCATTGCTCCTGTCTTTGTTAATTGTCACTCTTACATGTTCTACTATCGTATCTTTAATTCACAGATGGTGTTTCCCACATATTTAAGGCCACATGGGCATTCTATTACAAATACAACAAACTGGCTTTTGCATGTAAAATGTTGTTTGATTTTCCATATTTTCTTTGTTGCAGTGATAATTTCTTGTTCCTCCACTACAATCTTGCACACTTTGCATTTTTTACATTTTCGAAGACCAGAACACTTCAGCCAGTATGCCGATGTTTTCCTAAAGTGACTGTGCTTTAAAGAGGCTTTCAAATTTTTAGCTCTGTGAAAGAAGATATTTGGGTGATTACCCACTATTCTTGCCACTATTGGATCCATTTGAAGGATACCCCAATTTTTCCTTAATATCTTGTTGACTTTTTTAGCCTCTGCTGAGAATGCTATTAGACAAATTGGACCCTCCCCCTTCAAATTTCTTTTTTTTTATCCATTAACATAGAAGTTCTGTTCACTTGTTTCATTTTCTTCAGTCCCTTCTTTACCACATGTTTCTGGTATCCCCTCACCTGAAACCTTCAAGTTGTTTCTTGACTGTGTTTTTCCATTTCTGTTTCTTGGGATCAATAAAATTCTAAGCCCCCTGGGGATGAAGTGAATAATAAAAGGGGAGGGCACCACACGGCCCCCCTCCCAAGGACCCCACCCTTTTGGGCCATTGCAGTAATCAAAAGAGATGGGGCGGCATGGTCCCCCCTCTGAGCCTTTAAATACCCCAGTGACCCAATCCCATGGGCCAGCTCAGTGACTGTGTCCACCCCCGGGACGCAGTATTTTCCCTGACCACACCAGCACGAGCAGGGGAGTAAATATTTACTTCTGTCCGGTGGGAGCATTTTTAAATCTCTCTCCAAATGGGAGCAAACATGCAAGTCTGCACCCTACTGGCAGTAGATTTAAATATGCTCCCTCTGCTTGGAGCAGAATTGTGTTCGGTTTTCCTGCTCGCACTTCTCTAGGCAGGGAAAATCAACACATACCGCTCCTGTCTGGAGGGAGCAAGCATAAATAGCTGCCCTCTCGGGCGGGAGTGATGCCAACCCCCGCATCGTGAGGGGACACAGCTGTCATCAAATGACATCACTGATGGCATCACTGATGACATCATCCAGTGACTGTGTGTTTCTGTAAAGTTTAAATATGTTTTATATATATATAGGCCAAGGTGTATTGAAGAATGAGTGGGTGTATAAGTGTCTGAATGGATGATTTAGTAGGTGCATGACTGACTGTATAAGTGAGTGATTAAATGTGTCTTACTGAATGCATGGGTTAGTGACTGATACAGACATTCACACAGTTTAGTTTGTCAGTTGGTGTGTAAGCGGTTGCATGGGTTGGTGAGTAGCTAAATGAGGGTCTATATGGGTTATTGATTGGTTGTCTGAGTATCTGTATGGGTGCCTGGGTGAGTGGGGGGTGTGACTCTGTGCATAGATGTGTGAGTGGGTGATTCACTGGGTTTATGGGTTCAAGAGTGCATCTGTGAAGGGCTGTATGGGTGGGTGAGTGTGTGTATGGGTGTGTTGGTGAGTGAATGGATGCCTCAGTGGTACATGTGTGAGTAACTGCATAAGTGAAAGGCAGTATAAGTGAGTGTTGGAGTATATAAATGACTATATGTGAGAGTGAGTGATTGTGAGAGTGGCTGTATGGATGAGTGTGTGCTTGTATTAGTTATTGTATAAGAGTGTAAGTATGTGTTAGTATATGTTTGAATAAGTGAGGTGGAGTATGTATAACTGTATAGGTGAGTATATGGGAGTGTGATTTATTCTTTGCATGACTGACTAGGTGTGTGAGTAACTATGGATGAGTGGTGGTGTGTGAGTGTCTGTATAGATATGTGAGTGCATATGATAGTGCCGTATTGATGGTTGACTGCATGTATGAGTGACTGTATGGGTGAATGAGTGGATGTGTGTGTAGACCTAGGAATTAGTGAGTGGGTATGTACTAACTGATATTGGTGTGTTTATGGTTTCGAAAGTGGGTGTATCAAAGGTTATATTAGGGTATGAGGAGGTGCATCAGATTATCACGTGGATGATGTCATCAGTGATGTCACTGACCATGTCATGAATGATGTAATATGTGACGTCATCAGCAGTGCATTGCGGGGGCGCGAGTTATAGTTAGCTGAACTAACTATAACGGTCGAATTTCTCTGGCTAACTATAACGTCCCTGAAACCTGTGGTTTTTTCAGTGAATTTCAAAGGTTTTTTAAATGCCAATTTCTAACTATGCCCACAAAGGTAGGACATGTGCAGAAAGAGGAAGAAAGGCGCAGAAAGAAGCAAGAGAAATGCAGAAAGAGGCAACAGAAGTCCAGAAAGACGAAGAAAGGTGCAGAAAGAAGCAAGAGATGTGCGCAAAGAACCAACAGAGGAGCAGAAAGAGGCCTTGTTGCAAAGTCATCCTGTGCCCCCAACTTTTTGCTGACGGGTACTGGTGGTAACTGACTCTGACTAACCAGGCCTGGAGCCAGTACTGTGCTGAAAGACACTTAGAATACATACACTAGGGTACACTATGGGTTGGGGTACCCCTGTGATTGGCATGACCTCCCCTGTATGGCCCTAGTACATAATAGGGCAGGGGGATTAAAACTACCTCTAACTAAGAGGTGCAGAAGGAGGCAAGAGAAGTGCAGAAAGAAGCAACACAGGTGCCAAAAGAGGCAAGGGAGGTGCAGAAAAAAGCAAGTGAAGTACAGAAAGAGGCAAGTGAGGTGCAGAAAGAAGCAAGAGCAGTGCAGAAAGAACTTACAGAGGTGTAAAAAGAGGCAAAAGGGGTGCAGAAAGGGGTAGGAGAGGTGCACAAAGAGGCACGAGAGGTACAGAAAGAGGCAGGAGGGGTGCAGAAAGAAGGAAGAGAGGTGCAGAAAGAGGCAAGTAAGGTGCAGATAGAAGCAAGAGCAGTGCAGAAAGAACCAACAGAGGTGCGGGAAGAGGGGTGGAGAGAGAGGCAAGAGGGGTGCAGAAAAGGGTAGGATGGGAGCACAAATAGGCAAGAGAGGTACAGAAAGAGGCAGGAGGGGTGCAGAAAGAAGGAAGAGAAGTGCAGAAAAAGCCAAGAAAAGTGCAGAAAGAGGCAAAAGAGGTACATAAAGAGACAACAGGGGTGCAGGAAGAAGCAAGACCGGTGCAGAAAGGAGCAAGTGAGGTGCAGAAAGAGCCAACAGGGGTGCAGAAAGAGGCAAGAGAAGTGCAGAAACAGGCAAGAGAATTGCTGAAAGAAGCAACAGAGGTGTACAAAGAAGCAAGACAAGTGCAGAAAGAGGCAAGTGAGATGCAAAAACAGGCAGGAAAGGTACAGAAAGAGGGAAGACGAGTGCAGAAAGAGACAACATGGGTGCAGAAAGAAGCAAATGAGGTGCAGAAAGAGGCAACAGACGTGCAGAAAGAGGGAAGAGAGGTGCAGAAAAAGGCAAGAAAAGTGCAGAAAGAGGCAAAAGAGGTACATAAAGAGACAACAGGGGTGCAGAAAGAAGCAAGACAGGTGCAGAAAGGAGCAAGTGAGGTGCAGAAAGAGCCAACAGGGGTGCAGAAAGAGTCAAGAGAAGTGCAGAAACAGGTAAGAGAAGTGCACAAAGAGGCAAGAGAATTGCTGAAAGAAGCAACAGAGGTGTAGAAAAAAGCAAGAAAAGTGCAGAAAGGCAAGTGAGATGCATAAACAGGCAGGAAAGGTATAGAAAGAGGGAAGACGAGTGCATAAAGAGACAACAGGGGTGCAGAAAGAAGCAAATGAGGTGCAGAAAGAGGCAACAGACGTGCAGAAAGAGGGAAGAGAGGTGCAGAAAAAGGCGAGAAAAGAGCAGAAAGAGGCAAAAGAGGTACATAAAGAGACAACAGGGGTGCAGAAAGAAGCAAGAAAAGTGCAGAAAGAAGCAAGTGAGATACAAATACAGGCAGGAAAGGTACAGAAAGAGGGAAGACGAGTGCAGAAAGAGAACAGGGGTGCAGAAAGAAGCAAATGAGGTGCAGAAAGAGGCAACAGACGTGCAGAAAGAGGGAAGAGAGGTACAGAAAAAGGCAAGAGAAGTGCAGAAAGAGGCAAAAGAGGTACATAAAGAGACAACAGAGGTGAAGAAAGAAGCAAGAAAAGTGCAGAAAGAAGCAAGTGAGATACAAAAACAGGCAGGAAAGGTTCAGAAAGAGGGAAGACGAGTGCAGAAAGAGACAACGGGTGCAGAAAGAAGCAAATGAGGTGCAGAAAGAGGCAACAGGCGTGCAGAAAGAGGGAAGAGAGGTGCAGAAAAGGGCAAGAAAATTGCAGAAAGAGGCAAAAGAGGTACATAAAGAGACAACAGGGGTGCAGAAAGAAGCAAGAAAAGTGCAGAAAGAAGCAAGTGAGATACAAAAACAGGCAGGAAAGGTTCAGAAAGAGACAACAGGGGTGCAGAAAGAAGCAAATGAGGTGCAGAAAGAGGCAACAGACGTGCAGAAAGAGGGAAGAGAGGTGCAGAAAAAGGCAAGAAATGTGCAGAAAGAGGCAAAAGAGGTACATAGAGAGACAACAGGGGTGCGGAAAGAAGCAGGAAAAGTGCAGAAAGAAGCAAGTGAGATACAAAAACATGTAGGAAAGGTACAGAAAGAGGGAAGAAGAGTGCAGAAAGAGACAACAGGGGTGCAGAAAGAAGCAAATGAGGTGCAGAAAGAGGCAACAGACGTGCAGAAAGAGGGAAGAGAAGTGCAGAAAAAGGCAAAACTGCAGAAAGAGGCAAAAGAGGTACATAGAGAGACAACAGGGTGCAGAAAGAAGCAAGAAAAGTGCAGAAAGAAGCAAGTGAGATACAAAAACAGGCAGGAAAGGTACAGAAAGAGGGAAGACGAGTGCAGAAAGAGACAACAGGGGTGCAGAAAAAAGCAAATGAGGTGCAGAAAGAGGCAACAGACGTGCAGAAAGAGGGAAGAGAGGTGCAGAAAAAGGCAAGAAAAGTGCAGAAAGAGGCAAAAGAGGTACATAAAGAGACAACAGGGGTGCAGAAAGAAGCAAGAAAAGTGCAGAAAGAGGCAAGTGAGATGCAAAAACAGGCAGGAAAGGTACAGAAAGAGGGAAGACGAGTGCAGAAAGAGACAACGGGTGCAGAAAAAAGCAAATGAGGTGCAGAAAGAGGCAACAGACGTGCAGAAAGAGGGAAGAGAGGTGCAGAAAAAGGCAAGAAAAGTGCAGAAAGAGGCAAAAGAGGTACATAAAGAGATAACAGGGGTGTAGAAAGAATCAAGACAGGTGCAGAAAGAAGCATGGAAAGTGCAGAATGAAGCAACAGGGGTGCAGAAAGAGGCAAGAGAAGTGCAGAAACAGGCAGGAGAAGTGCACAAAGAGGAAAGAGAATTGCTGAAAGAAGCAAGAAAAGTGCAGAAAGAGGCAAGTAAGATGCAAAAACAGGCAGGAAAGGTACAGAAAGAGGGAAGACGAGTGCAGAAAGAGACAACAGGGATGCAGAAAGAAGCAAATGAGGTGCAGAAAGAGGCAACAGATGTGCAGAAAGAGGGAAGAGAGGTGCAGAAAAAGGCAAGAAAAGTGCAGAAAGAGGCAAAAGAGGTACATAAAGAGACAACAGGGGTGTAGAAAGAAGCAAGACAGGTGCAGAAAGAAGCATGGAAAGTGCAGAATGAAGCAACAGGGGTGCAGAAAGAGGCAAGAGAAGTGCAGAAACAGGCAGGAGAAGTGCACAAAGAGGAAAGAGAATTGCTGAAAGAAGCAAGAAAAGTGCAGAAAGAGGCAAGTAAGATGCAAAAACAGGCAGGAAAGGTACAGAAAGAGGGAAGACGAGTGCAGAAAGAGACAACAGGGATGCAGAAAGAAGCAAATGAGGTGCAGAAAGAGGCAACAGATGTGCAGAAATAGGGAAGAGAGGTGCAGAAAAAGGCAAGAAAAGTGCATAAAGAGGCAAAAGAGGTACATAAAGAGACAACAGGGGTGCAGAAAGAAGCAAGACCGGTGCAGAAAGAAGCATGGAAAGTGCAGAATGAAGCAACAGGGGTGCAGAAAGAGGCAAGAGAAGTGCAGAAACAGGCAAGTGAAGTGCACAAAGAGGCAAGAGAATTGCTGAAAGAAGCAACAGAGGTGTTGAAAGAAGCAAGAAAAGTGCAGAAAGAGGCAAGTGAGATGCAAAAACAGGCAGGAAAGGTACAGAAAGAGGGAAGACGAGTGCAGAAAGAGACAACAGGGGTGTAGAAAGAAGCAAATGAGGTGCAGAAAGAGGCAACAGACGTGCAGAAAGATGGAAGAGAACTGCAGAAAAAGCCAAGAAAAGTGCAGAAAGAGGCAAAAGAGGTAGATCAAGAGATAACAGGTGTGCAGAAAGAAGCAACAGAAATGCAGAAAGAGGCAAGAAAGGCACAGAGGGAAGCAAGAGTGGCTTGCACACCATTAGTACCAATTTAACACCCACATTTAGCAATAAGTAACACGTGACCATTCTAGGTTTGCATAGGGCCTTCCACCACGCTGTAACACTTGTCGCTGCATTTTTGGTAACGTTTGACCCGTTTCAGCTAGAAACAAGGCTTTTTTTGTTCAAATCTGCAGATTAGGGTGCAGATGATGAATTATGTGGCTAATGCAGAAAATGTATAATTGTGCGAAAGTCGGTGCAGCCAAACAGTCACATAATTCCAGTGGCCCTGCTCATACCTCTGACTAGGTCCACAAGTGCTCCTCAGTGATTCCATCTTTTTTTGTCTCACTGAGTTCATAGTTTTTTTTTTTTAATTCTTTTTATTAACATTGCTCATGTTCAAGTGCAGTACACAGCGGCAGTTCATGATATAGTCACAGGGATCACAGTTCGTCATATATTTTGCATGCATGGAAATGCAGATGAGTAATTGCAACAATCTTCTATCCCAACCCATCTTGTACAGCTCGAAACCTCTGCCAGGGACCCCACACCTTCCTCCATTTGTTCACACATCCCCGGGACCTATAGACCGTTTCCTCCGCCCTCTGGCACCAATACAAGTCACAGAGCCACTGATCCCACGAGGGGGGTGCCTGTGCACCCCAGCACCTGGCAATATTGCGTTTAGCCACCCCTGCTGCCAGCCCCAACCAAATCTCGTTATGGCGTGTCCAGTCCGTGGCTCCTTTGATCATGAGCAAGAGCCACTTGGGCTCCAGTGGGACCGGGGACCTCACTACCCCCTCCATCGTTTGCGTCACCCTGGTCCAAAACGGAATTATGAGTGGGCAATCCCATAGAATGTGATAGAATGAGCCCTCCCCTTGACAGCCCCTCACACACAAGGGCGATAGAGTCCTACCCCAGGAGAACAGGTGGGTGCGGGGATAATAGACCCTGTGAAGTATTTTTAACTGCACAAGGCGGAATCGCGGCCGGATCGCGACCTCGCGAGGGCTCTGCAGGGCGTCCTGCCAGTCGTCGTCATCTAGTGTTCCAATGTCTCCCTCCCATCTCGCCCGCAGGGGACCCAGGGGGTCCGGCATATTATTAATACGTTTTCGGTAAATCGTTGACGTGGGTTTCGTTAGAATGGGGTCGAGAAGGAGCCTGTCCTCCATAGGGGAGTACTCCGGGATGGAAGTGCCAGCACGGATGTGGGCCCGCAATGCATGTATAAGGCGCAGGTAATGGTAGTGTTGGGAATCATTAAGTTGATATTCTTTTTTCAGAGCCGCAAAGGGGACCGGGGCCCCCCCCTTCCACACATCACCAAGATACTCAATGCCGATCAGTTTCCACCCCCTATAGCCTGATAGTCCCGCCACCTCCTTTAGCCGATCACCCGTCCAAAGCGGGGTCCGTCCCGTTAGGGTGTTCGTCCAGCCCAAGAATGTGTTGGCCTCCCTCCAACAGTGGAGTACCACCCCGGTGTGCGCGGGCAGATCCCGACCCTGCCCGCGGGAGTAGAGATATGGCTCACAGGTTCCTCCAATCATCGCGTGCCTATCCATTCTGTAAGCCGGCTCCGAGGTCGGCGCGTAGACCCAGTCGTTGACCACCTGCAACTGAGCTGCCCAGTAGTAGAGTTGAACGTCCGGGAGGGCCAGCCCCCCGTCGTACACCCCCCTCGTAAGCTTCTGCAACGCAATCCTCGGGTTGCCGCCGTCCCAAAGTAACGTCCGCAACTCCCGGGAGATCCGCTTAAATGTCGCCGTCGGGACCAGGTACGGTGTGTTTTGGAGGATATATAGAAGTCTTGGCAGCGCCAGCATTTTAAAGAGCGCCACGCGCCCCATCAAGGACAAGGGCAGGGACCTCCAATGTCCACCCCCAGCCTCATCAGTTGAGGCTCCAGATTTCGGGCGAAGAACTCCCCTGTGTCTCTGGTGACGTACACTCCCAAGTACCGGAATCCAGCGGTCTCCAGCGATGCTGGGCAGTCCCGCGGGATGCGAGGAGGTGGACCCGACAGAGGATAAACCACCGACTTGGTCCAATTAATCGAGTAGCCAGAGTAGCTACCGAAAAGGGCGAAAAGGTGGAGAGCCCGCGCCATGGAATGGTAGGGTCTGGCCATATACAGGACAATATCGTCAGCGTATAAAGAAATACGCTCCTCCCATTCATCCGTGAGTGCCAGGCCCCAAAAGGCCCTATCTCTTCTGATCCAATGAGCGAGCGGCTCCAGGGCGAGGGCAAACAGGAGCGGTGACAGGGGGCAGCCCTGCCTAGTGCCCCTATACAGGGCGAAAGCCCGGGACGTCACCCCATTGACCCTCACCCTTGCCATCGGCTGCGTGTATAGGAGTCTCACCCAGCTACCGAACACGGGGCCCAAACCCAGTCTATTCAGTACCATAAATAGGTATGGCCATTCGATGCTATCGAAGGCCATTGAGGCGTCCAGCGCCATGAATGCCGTCTGCGTATGTCCCACGTCCTTAGTCATGTGCAGAATACCATAGAGCCTCCGCAGGTTGTGCCGAGTGCTCCTGTGGGGCATAAAACCCGACTGGTCTACATGCACGAGGTCGGGCAGTACGGATAGCAGTCTTGTCGCTAAGGCCTTGGCCAATACCTTCGCCTCCACGTTCAGGAGGGAGATAGGCCAATAGGACGAGCAGCAGTCCGCCGGTTTCCCGGCCTTATGAATAACCACAATCGTGGCCTCTCTCTGGTCGGGCGGAAGCACGCCCACCTCCCGTGCCTCAAGGAACATGCGTCGCATGGGCTCCAGTACCACACTCGCCTGTTTCTTAAAGATTTCGACCGGGAGTCCGTTGGGTCCCTGCGCCTTGCCGGCCTGGAGGGCATTGAGGGCTTCTCCCAGCTCCGCTCTTGTGAGGTCTGCATCCAGACACTCAGTTTGTTCCTGGGATAGCATAGGCAACGCAAAGTCTCGCAGGAATTCCTCACAGTCTCTCTCGGTTCTAGTGCACACTGGGGTATATACTCCTTCATAGTAGGACGCAAAAGCCTCCGCAATGGCCGCACTCGTGGAAGCCAGGGCCCCCGAACCATCCCGCACCTCCGTAACCCAGGAACGCTCCCTGTCACGACGCTCCAGCCACGCAAGAAGCTTCATACTCTTGTCCCCTGCATCATATATCCGATGCTGCATGGCAAGGAGTAGGCACGTGCCTCACCCTCCGCTAACGAGCGAAGTTCCCTGTGCTTCATGGCCAAAGCATGATTGCGCTCCGGCGAGGGCGACGCACTGGCCTCTCGCTCCAGAGACTCGATTTCGCGCTCCAACTGTTGAATCTGCAGCGATTCCTCTTTCTTCTGGGCACCGATCAAAGCCTGGGCCTGTCCCCTCAGGACCGCCTTGTATGCCTCCCACAACGTTAGCTGGGAGGTAACCGACCCCTGATTGTCGGAGAAATAATTCTCGGAGCCCTCCCGAAGCTTATCAGTAATCGAAGTGTCTTTTAACCGCCACGGATCTATTCGCGGGAATGCGGCCCTGTCTACCACCGTCCCCCGAAGGAGAACACCCACCGGAGAGTGGTCCGATATGCCTCGCGCCATAATACACGGGTCTACAAAATCACCCAACTGATCCCCCGCGTGAAAATATAGTCCAACCTCGAGAAGGAGCCATGTCTGGCCGAATAAAAGGTGTAGAGTCTACGGGCTGGGAACCGTGTTCGCCATACATCGCAGAGACCCATTGCATCCGTGAAGCCCCGCAGGCCCGTCTCCCCTCCGCTGGCCCGTCTGTCGCCTGACCGGTCTAGTTCGACGTTCATTACCGCGTTAGTGTCACCCCCCAGGACCAGAGTGCCGTTGGGGAGGTTCGCCAAATGTGTCCCCAGTTTCTTGTAGAGTGTAGTATGCAGGCCGGGCGGGATATAACATGAGCACCGTACGCCCTTCCCATCTCACCGCCACCGCCGCGAAGCACCCAGCGTCCTCCGTCCAGGAATTTAATACAGTTACTGGCAGACTCCTACGGACCAATATTCCCACCCCCCTCGAGCCGGACGTGAATCCGGAGTGGGCTACCATCTTGTACCCGAACCTATCTAAGGCCCTGCAATTATTACCCCGGAGGTGGGTTTCCTGCAAGAGCACCACATCTGGAGAATGGCGTTTCAGGTGCTGTAGTACTAGAGTTCTCTTGATCTTGTTGCCCATCCCATTGACATTCCATGTCCATATTTTTCTCTTAGCCTGATCCCCCATCCCCACTGTGAATCCACATCCTCAACGGATTTCCACCCTGCCACTGCGTAGTGCCCCCACAATACAACAGCATTGAAATAAATATATTGACATGAGCTAAACTTAAACTTCCCATCAACCCCATCCCACCCCCCCCAGTCTGCCCCCCCTCCCTGCTAAGTGGGCCCCCAACCCCCCACCTTAAAAACTTGCAGAGTGCCTGTCGCCCAAATAATCCCATTTCAACTAACTGAGGGAACGTAAGCCCACAACTCGCAGAAACTGGCACAACTGACTGTCGGATTTCCACCCCTTATGCAAAAAATTAGCACACACCCTCCCCCCCCCGCCCCCAAACCCCAGCGGGCCAACGCCTAGAACCCTTTGGACGAGCAGTCCACGTCAGCCAGCGCGGTCACTTACAGTCTCGGAGATGTTCAAAATGTTTGTGCAGCATGACTAGTGGCCCCCAACTCACCAGGGCACAAGAGGCGCGCGCCTTTGCCTGCCTTCCCCATGTGTAGCCCTCAATGCGGCCTATGTCCCCATCAGTCCTCCGGTGGCGGGCGTTCACGCTCCTGACTCCCTCGGGCTGGTGCTATATCCTTCCCGGCCTCACGAGAGGTGTCGTTGGAGGTCCGACTTCGTACTCCACCCTGGCGGCCCACGGTCTGCCATCCCTCTATCCAGTCGCTCGCCTCCGCCGGAGAATCGAAAAAGTACACCTTTTCTCCATCCAGGATCTTGAGCCGTGCTGGGAAAAGCATCATGTACCGCACACCCTGGTCCCTAAGGGCTCGCTTGACGCCCTCAAAGGACCTGCGCTGGCGCTGGACCTGTAAAGTGAAGTCCGGGAAAAAACGGATCGTTGCGTTCTCCAGTCGTAGGTCACCGGTGGTACGTGAGGCCTGCAGGATGGCATCCCGGTCCCGGTAGTTCAGGAACCGGGCAATGATGGTGCGCGGAGGGGCCCCAGGCTTGGGCCTCCCCCATTGCGCGATGGGCCCTTTCAACAGAGAAAAATTTTGAGAGACGCTTGGGCTTAAGGTGTTGCAGTATCAGTTCCTCAACAAAACAATCCATGGACGGCCCTTCCAATCCCTCCGGCACCCCTACGATGCGGACGTTGTTGCGTCGCGCCCGGCCTTCCTGATCCTCCAGGCGGGCTACGACGTCACCCTGGGCCTTCACCAGCGTGGCGACCTGCTCTTCAAGCTTCTTTGTTCTGGCCTGCAGATTCCCAATGCCACTCTCCGTCTCGGCCACCCTGCCCGACATGTTCCGAAAGTCAGCCCGGAGGAGGTTAACCTCCTCAGTGACCGAGTCAAGTTTGGGCTCCATTGTGCCACGCATGTCTTTGATGGCCTGCATAATGTCTCTGAGTGACGGGTCTGATCCTCCGTCCGCGTCGTCACCCTGTTGTCCCCCATCGCGGAGGCCCTCTCCCTTCCCCATGGCCACCGTGTACTTGTTGATCTGGTTGGCTTGGTTCGGAAGGGGCAGCTTATGCCGACCCATGGCCGTAGACGAGGCCGTGGTCGGAGGGCTCACACGTCGGGCCCCCTGCCTCTGTCGCAGTCGTCCAACCGCAGGCCGGAGGAACCGTCCAGTCCACCCCTGGTCTTCCGCCACCCCAGCCGTGGGGGACACCACCGCTCACCCTTGCTCGGGTCACACGCCGACCGGCTCAGCAGGCCCTACTGCCACCGGCCACGCAGCAGGCTTCCGATCCCTCACTCCGGCTGCTGCGGGGAGCCAGGGGCAGGCAGACGAGTTCTCACCCCCAGCACCTCTCAGGCCACTCAGTACTGGTCCAGGCCTCCCACCACAATGGAGTAGCCTCAGAGTACGCGGGCCACAGACCCCGGATTTATCCAATCGCGGCCCTCCGGTGGGAGGCAGCAACGCTCAGCAGGCCCTGCTCGCTCTCGCGGGCCCCGCCAATGCGGCCAAGTCCCCTGATCCCAGGCTCTCTGCGCCGCTTCCCCGGCCTCCGGAGCTCCGCACTGTCTGTGAAGCACGCCCAACGCGGCCCTCCGCCGCGACAGCGGGTCCGCTCGTAGCTTCTATGTGCCTGCACTGCAAGCTCACCACCGGGCCCCAGGCTGGCCAAGCGACGCTCCCAGGGCACCTCCGCACCCACCTCTGCGTCGACCGCCGGTCTCCTCAGGCCGCCTCTCAGCCGCTGTGTGCGCGCCACTTTCGGGCTCCGCTACAGTCCGAGCACCTCTCGCCCTCAAGTCCGGCTCCTGCGCGCGTCTCGGGACCTTCTGCTCTAGGCCGAGCGCTCGTACGCCATCCGCGCCATTTTCTCCCGCACGGGCGCTGAGTCCCGAGTTTCGCCCCACCGGCCTGGAAGCCTCCCTCGTCCTCGCTGCCGCCGCGATTGCACCTGCGAGTGGCTCACCGCCGGTCAGCTCCGCTGTCTGCGTTACCCTATGGCCGGATTATGACGGATTTGGGGTGGTTTTACACTATCTGCTACCGCAGCTCGCTCAGTATGCGGCCATTTTCCTCGGCTGCAGGCCACGCCCCCTGACTGAGTTCATAGTTGAGCTTCTATGGAAACGAGGAAGGCTAAACCTGAGGTTACCACTGCACAACACAGACTACCATACCACATAATTACTCTCCATAACACATAATCCCACTCTACATAATTCCTATACACTAAATACCACATACTTTCTATCCACATAATTTCACTGCACAACATACCACATAATTCCACTATACACAACGTACATCCACTCCACTACAAAAAACCTTAGTAAAAAACTTTCGCATTTACAACGCCAATAGCTCTAATTCTCGCAAATGCGAAACCTATTATATTGCAAACACTTCTTTAACTAGTAGTCGTGTTTGAAGAGTGGTGGAGAAAGGGTGCTGGGCCTCCGTCCAGCGCTCAGGAATTCCGGTGCGTAGGGCTTACAGGAGGTACCAGTAGGGCTTCTTGGCCCCCAAAGTCCCTCAGTAGTAAATTGGACTTAATCCCCCATCCCGTAGTCTGCCAGGAGGCGCGTTTGCAGAATGGTGGAGAAAGGGGGGCATGGCCTCCGAAGACATCTTAGCAATCCCACTGTGCAGGACTTACTGGATGTAACAAGAGGGGTAGTTGGCCCCCAATGACATCCTTGGGGGCCAACTACCCCTCCTATTACCTCCAGTAAGTCCCACACAGCAGCATTGCTAAGTTCGAAGAGCAGGCCACGCCCCCTTTGCCCACCACTCTACAAACGCGCTCCCTGGCGCGCTCTTGGATGGGGATTGAAGTCCCCTTTGCTGCTGGGGGTCCTTTACGGGGGCCAACTAGCCTACCTCTTACCTCCAGTAAGCCCCACGCAGTGGGATTGCTGAGAGGTAGACAAAGGCCACGCCCCCTTTCTCCACCACTCTACAAACGCACCCCCTGGTGGGTTGTTAATAGGGGAATTAATTCCCCTTGAATACTGAGGGTCCCTGGGGGCCAACTAGCCCACCAGGTACCTCCAATATGCGCCACAGAGCTGGATTGCAGAGAGGTGGTCCGAGGCCACGCCCCCTTTTTACACCACTCTGCAAACGCGCCTCTTGCCGCACTGCTGCTCGGGGGATGAAGTCCACTTGTGTCCTGAGGTCCTCAGGACACAAGAGGTATTTTTTTTTTCAGGGGAGGGGGGCCGCGTGGCCCCCCCTCCCGGGCCACTTCTGGCCCCGGGGACCCCATCCCCCGGGGCCTGGCCTCTCCGTTGGGGACCGTGGGGGGAGCCTCAATGCCCCCACGGTCCCTGCCGGCTCCCCGCGTCCTGCGGGAGCCGGCATTGCTTTTCCACACGGGGAGCTGCTGACATGCAGCTCCCCTTGTGGAAAAGCAATCTGCTTTGGATTTTGGAACCGAGAGCCGGAAACCTGCTCTCGCTTCCAAAATCCAAAGCAGAGTTTGCTATGGCAGGACGGGAGCCACACGGCTCCCACCCTGCCATAGCAAATAGCAGTGTCCCGGGGGTGGGCACCCCGGGACACTGCAGGAGCCGGCCCTGGGGGGTGGTGGTCCCCAGGGCCATCGAGGGCTCCAGGAGGGGGGCCGCGCGGCCCCCCTCCCTTCAGTTTCAAAGCCCCGGGGAGGTGGTGGTCCCTGGGACAGTGTGGGGGACTTGAGCCCCCCCACACTAATTATTATTTAGAGCCCTGGGGAGGTGGCGGTCCTCGGGGCTCGGGGGCCCCCCCCTTTCATTTATTTAAACGCCCCGGGGAGGTGGCGGTCCCCGGGGCAGCGTGGGGGGGGTTGGGACCCCCCACACATTTATTTTAGAAGCCCCGGGGAGGTGGCGGTACCCGGGGCTGCGGGGGGGGCCACGTGCCCCCCGCATTAGATTTAATGCCCGGGGAGGTGGCTTATTAAGACTTGGCCCACCCGGGGGCCTCATTAAAACGAAGCGCGCGAGACCGTGCTTTGTTTTTTTAAATTTTCGGACGGATTCGCACACCCGGCGCGACCCCACCCGAAAATTAAAAAAAACAAGAAGCTTTTTTTGGGCCTGGGGGTCCCTGTGGGACCCCCTGAGCAGGCCTGGGGGGTCAGGGTGTTTTTACCCTGCCCCCTTTTCTTGTTTTTAATCTTTTTTTTTACCTTTTTCCTTCTCCCTGGTCCGAGGCACAAGATGGCTGCCAACACTTCCTGGTTTGAAGTGTTGGCAGCCAATCAGAGGCAAGCTCGTGCTCGGGAGGTTAGGCTCCACCCAGATATCGAAACGTTTTCTTTTTCTAATTTCTCAGGAACTACTGAACGGATTTACACCATTTAACAAAAAGGACTCTTTCTGAACCAGGACCTACCTTTTTGCCAAATTTGGTGTAATAACGTTCAGCAGTTCGGGCTGTAGCTTTGTCTAAAGTTTCCTATGGAAATTAACATGAGGAAAACGCGTTTTGGGACCCCCCTTTTTTCTCGGCCCCCGCTTGACGAATCTCCCCGAAACCTTCAAGACAGGAGCTGACCAGAGCTGATCACTAGTTTTGAAAATTTCGCGAAGATTCGTCAACCGGCGCCAAAGTTATTAAGAAAAGAAAAAACGCTTTTCCTATGGAAACTAGGTCCTCACTATAACTACCTGGAGGGGGCATGACCCGCTCATACAACGTACCAAACACAGGATTACCAAGGCTATTTGGTAACGTGAAAGAGAAAGGGAGATGAGGGAGGCGTTTCTCTCTCTGGGACACCGCATTTTCAAGCAATTATTTATGCAAGGCAGCGAAGGGCACTGTGCTATTGATGTGTATTTTAAACAGTTCTGCACTTTTGATTACAACAATTTGTGTGACATTGAACATTTTGGTGCATTCTAGGGCCTGTAGTAGTCCATCATGGGCCATGTGACCACAAGGATTTTACAAATGCACTCACCTGTGAACAAGGCGAGGACGCCGAAACCGGTCAGGATTTAATGAGTGCTGTGTGGCTGCCGAGCATACTACGAATAAATGTCAGCTTGTAAAGCAAGTCGGAGTTGGGCTTTGCATTTTTTGATGGTTAAGAAGCAGAAGCAACAGGATTCTCCGTTCCTGTCAACAGAGCCCGCCCTGCAGGGTCGGGGGCCCCCAGTAAAATGGAGCTTCTTGGAAAACAAAAAATATATATTTATATATATATCATCAGATATTTCAATCCCTTGAAAGAAATGCAGCGCACACCCCAACACGTTTCGGCATTGTCTTGTTCATGGAACCGGCGAACAAGGCTGAACACCACCATATTGCATAGGGGCTTGCAGCACTTTGCAGAAAAAAATGAACTTTAGCAGCACTTGTAAGCCCCAAGGACCAGGGAAACACAGAGTATATCTATCCCCCTTAATTATGTTGGCACCCCTCAACTGCTTCTGGGCACCCATTAAGAAAGCATTAAGGCACCCTTTCACTTCCACAGACTTTACGATTGATTAAATCTATTAACAGCTGAATGTACTATGATTACCTTAAGTTAACTGTCTCCAAGTCAGAAATGATACTTATGCATAACGTGTAACTAATGTTGTTCTGTAGCAATCGACCATGGCTGCTTGCCGGACTCCCTCCATTACAGTAAAAAAATCTAGGTGTTCTTATTGACCACAAACTATTCCTAGATCAACAGGTCTCAACAATTCCCAAATCCCGCCTCCTACAGATAAAGTTGAGGAGAGTAACTCTTTTTCTGGCACTTCCCCAGAAGGTCAGGGAACTCAATGTCTTTGTCCATGCTAGGATTAACTACTGTAACATAATCTATTTAGATTTATCTAATACGAACTGAAATAAACTCCAACATATCCAGATTGTAGCACATTGGTTAATCTTTGATTTGAGAAAAATATGACTCCGCGATTAACTCTTTAAGCACACTTTACTTGCTGCCAAGGCGGTAAGCACGTTGTCTTTACATTTGTGTTATATTTTCACCTGGGCCCTTCTGTAAATATATAGAAAGAGGCTTTACTTTTTTTAAAATCTATTTTGAACCAATGTGAAGTTAATATTTTTTCTTAGATTTTACCCACAATGTTCAATTTACTAAAGCATCATAAACTCACAGTAATGTACTATAGAGTCCAACTACAGTAAAAAAAAAAAAGAGATATTTCTGTTTGGATGTCTTATGAAATCATAAGGACTACACAGCCTATGTGTGTGGAGATACTGAACTGACTTAGATCGTAGTACCACTCGCTCAGCCTAAACATGCACGTGTGTTCATGTGTAACCAGTACAGAGTCTTTAGCACCAGCTGTGCAATAGTTGATTGTTTTTTAAAAGGAGGGCACTGGCAATTAGCACTCAAATCCATTTTATCAAAGCTTACAGGAAGTGAGACTCAATTAGTGAGACTCATTCACAGCAGAGTTCCAAAATGAAAAAACTCTGGAGAGTTGTAACTGTGTCAGGACCACTGTCTCACAAATGAAGACCCGCTGGGGTGAGGGAATACGTTTTTTCATGCATGTGAAATTTGCACATATTCTTATAGTTAAAATACAAACAATTACAATATTATTTATTGCAATTATATTGCCATGGATTTTTGTTTTCTACTTGTCTAGACATGCTGAATAAATGGATAATGAGCTTTTCCACACACATCGTTAGGTGAAACATAAATAAGGAAGTGTATTATTTTAATTAAAGCTGTGGTCAAACAACATGTGATCCTGTAACAGACATAGCACACAAACTATGACTTATCTTGGGTTAAAATTGAGCTTGTTAACTTGTTCCTGCTATTTTACAGTTACATTTGCATTCCACTAACACCAAATACATTAAAAATATTCTGGCAATGCTGGACTACAGAACAATGCAAGAAAGACGTTTGTTGTAGGTGAATCGGTGCATGGAATCATTGTTGATTATTCATGATAATGATGTTACTGAAAACTTATGAATGATTCAAATTTGCATTTCTACCATTCTGAGACAATTTTTTTTATAACTGTATTATTTTCACTTTTACAATTTAGCATAATTTGAAATTGTTTTGTGTATTGATTTTAGATTGGCAATTTACTACTAGGACAACTAAACTATTTCTATGAATGAACTTTAGTTTTGTGTTGAATTAGTATTGCAGCTTACATGGAATGGGAAACTTTTCTGTTTAACTAGGTGTTCCATTTTGATTTATTTCATAGTTTGTCTTTTTGCAGTTGTTTTAATCAATCAAAATGGTTCTGTGCCTCTGCTTCATTTAATTGAAACCAGATGTCCTTCTTATTGTGCGTTCTGTGTTTCAATTCTTATTCTGATAAATTACGTTTCCAAATTTTTAATACCAAAGTCACAGTATCATTGCTTTTTGGCAAGTTCAAAGGAATTACATCATCATAAGCTCAGTTAGAAATATAGCTGATATAAAAGCAGAGAAAGGCGGCAATAAAAATGATTTATTCTTCGCTTTTGATTACAGAAAGCTTTGTGATCAAGCATACAAATTAGATGCAATTATAACCCGATATGAATGATTCCTAAGAGCTCCTTTTTAACACTTCAAAAACTTGTATGCTTTCTTTTTATTAGGTTCAAATGACATAGGCATTTATATTGAGAAGTAATGTATGTGAAACTAACACAACTCAACCTGAATCATTTAGTTTAATCATAATTATGTTTATTTGAAAAGTATAAACAATAAGTATGAACTATATCATATTTCATTTAACCCATATAAGTTTGAGAAAGTTATTACAATACTCAAACATGCCAATGAGAATTTGTTAGAGGTTTATATAATGTTATTTAAATAGATCTTATCACCATCTTTAACAAGTTCCAAGCAAAAGACCATAAGCAATCATACTTATATCCTAACATTTCTGCTGTGCTGTTTCACAGTGTACTCCAAAGTAACACAAGGAGGGAGTGAAGAGGTAATGCTCAAAAGAGCAGAAGAGGTGGATACGTCCTCCTCAAGTTATATTGTCAAAAAAAAAGGGATCCACCCTTATCGGAAAGTATAGAAGTGTTCCTCCAGACTACGTGTGTCTCCTACAATGGTGGAAAGCACACAGCTTTGTTTAAATACCCCTCACCCACCAAAAGGACCCTTGGTGGCATGCTTCATCATCAGGGTCTTCCCGCCCCGCTGCGGGACGGGGTGTGCTACGACTACGTGGGAGCACTGGTTATGAAAAACAATACTATGTGTGGTGTAGGAGTGTGAGTGGAAGGGTCAGAAGTGAGTGAATGGTGAAAAATGTAAAAATACCTGGCTCAGTGGAAAAAATTAATTTTAATGTTCCTTTGAGCTGGTATCGTTAAAAGTGGGGAATGAGATGGAGATACTATGCTTTAATGAGCAGTGTCTCCTGTTTCGACATGTTTCGAAGCCCTCCCCTGGCTTCTCATCAGGACCTAGAAGAGATTCCTTCTACACTCAAATCAAAACAACTGTGTATTTACATATAATCCTAACTAAGTGGTGCACATAAATTTAACATGCACAGTATACTATACCCCAGTAGGTATATTGCTGAATGGGTTCTGGAAGAATAAAAACAGAGTTAAAATAACATAACATATCCAAACTGCACCACATGTAGTGTTGACCTGTAAAGAAAAGTGATATATTTCTGTGATATATTTTTCTTATCTTTATCCGTTATAATTGGTAATCAGTGCTGTGTTATGCCAGCGAGATGGGACAATACAAAAACATACACACACAAAACATAAAACACACACTCTATATCTAAGGACCGCATGGTGTGCGTATCCATATGATAAGTATAACTGAGAGTATCTGTTAGATATATCTCTCCTTCAAGAAACAGTTTAGTGACAGATAAAGAAGCCTCCAAAGTTTAGGCTGTTCACGTACTCTTATATCGCCCAGATAATGCCCCATGACCCTTCAAAACGGGAGGGAAGGGGTACCTATAGTCGCACACTGTTAAAAGAAATTGAAAAAGAAAAGGAGAACTTTTGGTTTTGAGATCCTTCCTAAATGAGCAGCGTTTCACTGTTGCAAATCGGCTGTGCCGCACTTACAATATCAAGGTTACCTCCTCACCAGGGCACTGCCTCGCAGCGGCTCCGTGGAACATTGAGCCAGTGTGGGCAGTGTCCTTAAATACTGAGCATAATTGGTAGTTTTGCCGCCAAAAAACTGCACTAATTGGTACAAACACTAGACCGTCAGAAAATCCAAGATGGTGACCTAGAATGGCACCTCCGGCTGAATGTGTTTGTTCCTCACTTCCTGTTGCTCAAGGGTGTTTGTTCCTCACTTCCTGTTGCTCAAGGGTGCCTGTTGTATAGCCCTAGGAGCGAAAAAGACTAGTGCGCTAACTAAAAGGACACTACCTCTTCCTAACTCTTTAAACTATCCGAGCGTAAAATATGGACCAGCCGGATAATGAAAAAAATAATAGTAATATTAAAAATAAAGTAAACCAGGTCTGGGCAAGTATTTACTAATGGTACATGTAATCGCGTTTATGGTAGACATTGTACCAAGGGAGTGTGCAGCCAGACATGCGGGTTACTCCGAAGTGTTTTTTTCATGTTTCATAATATGCACGACAAAAAGTTGTTTCAAAAGATTTTTATGTAGAGGACATATAGTGGTAATGACACCTCTCTACAGAAGGGTGAGCTTGAGATGGCAAAAGTGAATAGGAGTGGGAAAAACGTGTGGCAGGACATTAAATTCCACAGGGTAATGTACAGGCCACATTATTTCAGGGGTGTTTTTCTGCTGGCCCCAAGTGTTTAATAGGAGGTTGGCTAACATACGGGTTCTGCCCAGTCATTTCAAGAGTTTCTATGCAGTGTATTTGCAGTAGTTTTCTCTTCCCAGAGATAGTGACAAAGGTCATGGGGAGATACAAATCAGCTAAATTGTCCCCAGGGGATGTCGTTGTTCAGACCTGTAATGTGTGTCCCCAAGCGGAACACCCACCGCTGTTCCTTCTTGAGAAGACCATGTTCACTGTTCAGTTGTTCGATAATGGTCCACTGTAGGTCTTCCATTGTGTGTTGGGTTGTCAAGTAGTGGGTAGCCATTTTCGTAGTGCTTCTTTTGCAACGTACGTTGCTCCTGTGCTCGCCTATGCGTGTCTTGACAGGTCTAGTTGTCATTCCGACATATTCCATTCTGCATGGGCAAGTGATGATATAAACCACATTCTTGCTGTTGCAGTTCGTAAATCTCCTCTGCTCCCATTCCGTACCATTCCTGAATTTTATACTTTTGCTTTTCTTCGTCAGGTGGCAAGTGCTGCAATTACCACAAGGATAATGGCCCTTCACTGGGGGTAGGAGGGTATTTTCTGCCTCAATTGCTAAGGTGTGTTGTGGTCTTGTGTGGACCAGCATGTCCCTCAGGCTCCTTCCCCTTTTGTGTGCAAACATCGGTTTGGGAAGGTTGAGGTTTCCGCATGCCAGGAGTCTCCAATGTTTGTTTACAATTTTTGTCACTTGATTGGAGTTGGTATTGTAAGTAGTGACACATATTGGTCTCTCTTCTGGGTCCTTAGGTACTCTCGGTTCCAGTAGTGCTTCCCTACTGTTGTTACGTGCCCTCTTCATGGCTCTGTCAATGATTCGTGTAGGGTAGTTGCGTTTCTTTAGTTTCTCTTGTAGATCAGTAGCCTGCCTCTTGAAGTCTTTAATCTCCGTACAGTTCCTCCGCAGGCGGAGGAACTGTCTGTATGGGAGATTGTCCCGAAGGTGGCGGGGATGGAAGCTGTTATATAACAGCAGACAGTTCTTTGCTGTAACTTTAAAGTGAGTGGTAGTCTTTAAAGTGCCCTCATCTGGGTAGATATCCAAATCCAGGAAGACCAAGTTGGTCCGTGAGGTTGTGCTGGTGAATTTCAGATAGATGTTTTGTTTGTTCAGCCAGGTCATAAAGTTTTCAGTTGATGTAATGTCTCCTTCCCATATAACCAACACATCGTCTATGTAACGTTTCCATGTTTTTATGTTGTTGACAAACAGGTTACTGGGGTGTAGGATCTTCTTCACTTCTAGGTGGTAGACGTACAGGCCAGCTATACTGGGAGCAAATGTGCTCCCCATGCTGGTCCCTTGCTTCTGTAGGTAGATGGTATCCTCGTAAGCAAAGAAGTTTTTTGTAAGTGCCAGGAACACACATTCCATAACCCCGTTACGTGGTGTGTGGTATCCCCAATCGGTGGTGAAGAGTACCTCCTCAATGATAGTTAGTGTCTCATCATGTGGGAGACTGGTATACAGACTCTCCACGTCCAGTCCCATCAGGAGGTGTCTGTTGGGGTCAAAGTCAATTCCTTGGAGTAGCTGTAGGACTTCCTTTGTATCCTTCAGGTTGTATCAGTTTTTTGGACCAGTGGGCGAAGGAAAGCGAAGGATTGGTCATTGATATCATGGCATTGTACCCATGACGGGCTCATCCTAATCATCAAAACAGCCACACGGTTGACCCAGGAACTCAAGATTCAGATCCAGGCTTTGGAAGTACAACTGAAGAGTTACCAGTCCCCAAGCGTTCTCAAAAAACGCCTGGAAGAATTAAACCAGCAAATGAACGAATTTGAGATAACACTAAAACAAAGCAAATACAACAAGCTGAAGAAAGATACAGCGCGTTTCAGTCACGAAGAGGTATACCCATACAATCGTGACGACTACGTATCTAGGAACTCAAACCAAGATCAGAGCTCAGAAGGAGACTCGGGGTCGAATAGTTCCAGATCCAGCAGAGGGAGCGGCCCAAGATACCAACGAGGGGGCGGCAACACCAAAGACCCCTCAACAGAGGACGAAGAGGATGGGGGCACTATCAAGGGCCACCAGCATATCCACCATATCCCTATGGCCCACCACCAATGGGAGGGTCCTACCCACACTGGTTACCCCCACCACAGGAGTAGGACTATAATTATTATGGTCCACCACCTTTTTTAGGGGCACGCCCTGGACCACAAAGGGGTCGGAACCGGAGGGGCAGCAATGTCCACTGTCCAACCATAGAAGACGAGGCATCACGCGTCTCCACCAGGAGCATGACAGGCGCACTGCCCAACCATAACAAACACAAGAGTCCGCGGGTCTAGTGAAAAGTGCAAACAGTACAGAGGGCAAAAGTAACAAAAATAATAACAGGGAAGTCCTATTTAAGAGGACGGAATCCCATCACCCACCGGAGTGGCATGCTTCATCATCTGGGATCTCCTCTTGGCTGCAAACTTAGTGCAGCCAAGGAGCTACAACTCCTTCACTATGATGGAGGAGCTCGCGGATGTTTTATTGCGATCAAAAAGCTAGATTGGGGATACCACACACCACGTAACGTGGTTATGGAATGTGTGTTCCAGGCACTTACAAAAAACTTCTTTGCTTACGAGGATACCATCTACCTACAGAAGCACGGGACCAGCATGGGGAGCACATTTGCTCCCAGTATAGCTGGCCTGTACGTCTACCACCTAGAAGTGAAGAAGATCCTACACCCCAGTAACCCGTTTGTCAACAACATAAAAACATGGAAACGTTACATAGACGATGTGTTGGTTATATGGGAAGGAGACATTACATCAACTGAAAACTTTATGACCTGGCTGAACCAACAAAACATCTATCTGAAATTCACCAGCACAACCTCACGGACCAACTTGGTCTTCCTGGATTTGGATATCTACCCAGATGAGGGCACTTTAAAGACTACCACTCACTTTAAAGTTACAGCAAAGAACTGTCTGCTGTTATATAACAGCTTCCATCCCCGCCACCTTCGGGACAATCTCCCATACGGACAGTTCCTCCGCTTGCGGAGGAACTGTATGGAGATTAAAGACTTCAAGGGGCAGGCTACTGATCTACAAGAGAAACTAAAGAAACGCAACTACCCTACACGAATCATTGACAGAGCCATGAAGAGGGAACGTAACAACAATAGGGAAGCACTGCTGGAACCAAGAGTACCTAAGGACCCAGAAGAGAGACCAATATGTGTCACTACTTACAATACCAACTCCAATCAAGTGACAAAAATTGTAAACAAACATTGGAGACTCCTGGCATGCGGAAACCTCAACCTTCCCAAACCGATGTTTGCACACAAAAGGGGAAGGAGCCTGAGGGACATGCTGGTCCACACAAGACCACGACACACCTTAGCAATTGAGGCAGAAAATACCCTCCTACCCACATTGAAGGGCCATTATCCTTGTGGTAATTGCAGCACTTGCCACCTGACGAAGAAAAGCAAAAGTATAAAATTCAGGAATGGTACGGAATGGGAGCAGAGGAGATTTACGAACTGCAACAGCAAGAATGTGGTTTATATCATCACTTGCCCATGTTGAATGGAATATGTCGGAATGACAACTAGACCTGTCAAGACGCGCATAGGAGAGCACAGGAGCAACGTACGTTGCAAAAGAAGCACCACGTAAATGGCTACCCACTACTTGACAACCCAACACACAATGGAAGACCTACAGTGGACCATTATCGAACAACTGAACAGTGAACATGGTCTTCTCGAGAAGGAACAGCGGTGGGTGTTCCGCTTGGGGACAAACATTACAGGTCTGAACGACGACATCCCCTGGGGACAATTTAGCTGATTTGTATCTCCCCGTGACCTTTGTCACTATCTCTGGGAAGAGAAAACTACTGCAAATACACTGCATAGAAACTCTTGAAACGACTGGGCAGAACCCGTATGTTATCCAACCTCCTATTAAACACTTGGGGCCAGCAGAAAAACACCCCAGAAATAATGTGGCCTGGACATTACCCTGTGGAATTTAATGTCCTGCCACACGTTTTTCGCACTCCTATTCACTTTTGCCATCTTGAGCTCACCCTTCTGTAGAGAGGTGTCATTACCACTATATGTCCTCTACATAAAAATCTTTTGAAGCAACTTTTTGTCGTGCCTATTATGAAACATGAAAAAAACACTTCGGAGAAACCCGCATGTCTGGCTGCACACTCCCTTGGTACAATGTCTACCATAAACGCGATTACATGTACCATTAGTAAATACTTGCCCAGACCTGGTTTACTTTATTTTTAATATTATTATTATTTTTTTCATTATCTGGCTGGTCCATATTTTACGCTCGGATAGTTTAAAGAGTTAGGAAGAGGTAGTGTCCTTTTAGTTAGCGCACTAGTCTTTTTCGCTCCTAGGGCTATACAACAGGAACCCTTGAGCAACAGGAAGTGAGGAACAAACACCCTTGAGCAACAGGAAGTGAGGAACAAACGCATTCAGCCGGAGGTGCCATTCTGGGTCACCATCTTGGATTTTCTGGCGGTCTAGTGTTTGTACCAATTAGTGCAGTTTTTTGGCAGCAAAACTACCAATTATGCTCAGTATTTAAGGACACTGCCCACACTGGCTCAATGTTCCACGGAGCTGCGGCGAGGCAGTGTCCTGGTGAGGAGGTAACCTTGATATTGTAAGTACGGCACAGCCGATTTGCAACAGTGAAACGCTGCTCATTTAGGAGGGATCTCAAAACCAACAGTTTTCCTTTTCTTTTTCTTTTTCAATTTCTTTTAACAGTGTGTGACTATAGGTACCCCTTCCCTCCCGTTTTGAAGGCTCATGGGGCATTATCTGGGCGATATAAGAGTACGTGAACAGCCTAAACTTTGGAGGCTTCTTTATCTGTCACTAAACTGTTTCTTGAAGGAGAGATATATCTAACAGATACTCTCAGTTATACTTATCATATGGATACGCACACCACGCGGTCCTTAGATATAGAGTGTGTGTTTTGTGTGTGTATGTTTTTGTATTGTCCCATCTCGCTGGCATAACACAGCACTGATTACCAATTGTAACGGATAAAGATAAGAAAAATATATCACAGAAATATATCACTTTTCTTTACAGGTCAACACTACATATGGTGCAGTTTGGATATGTTATGTTATTTTAACTCTGTTTTTATTCTTCCAGAACCCATTCAGCAATATACCTACTGGGGTATAGTATTCTGTGCATGTTAAATTTATGTGCACCACTTAGTTAGGATTATATGTAAATACACAGTTGTTTTGATTTGAGTGTAGAAGGGATCTCTTCTAGGTCCTGATGAGAAGCCAGGGGAGGGCTTCGAAACATGTCGAAACAGGAGACACTGCTCATTAAAGCATAGTATCTCCATCTCATTCCCCACTTTTAACGATACCAGCTCAAAGGGACATTAAAATTAATTTTTTCAACGGAGCCAGGTATTTTTTAATTTTTCACCATTAACCATTCACTCACTTCTGACCCTTCCACTCACACTCCTACACCACACATAGTATTGTTTTTCATAGCCAGTGCTCCCACGTAGTCGTAGGTCGTAGCACGCCCCGTCCCGCAGCGGGGCGGGAAGACCCCGATGATGAAGCATGCCACCAAGGGTCCTTTTTGTGGGTGAGGGGTATTTAAACAAAGCTGTGTGCTTTCCACCGTTGTAGGAGACACACGTAGTCTGGAGGAACACTTCTATACTTTCCGATAAGGGTGGATCCCTTTGTTTTTTCATAGTGTACTCCATCTAGCATCATGTGAGAGGCTAGACTAAATCACCTAGCATTATGTGATAGGCCCTACCTGGCTCCAGTGGCCTTAGTAATTGGCAGATGGTTTTTTGAAATTCTCAAATAATGTTGTTTGCCTAGAACGAGAATTTAACAATACATAAATATTTCTAAACGGCACCCAAGTATAAAACCTCGAAAGATTATTTATATATTGTTTTTCATCTACATTTGAAATGGATGTACCGAAAATGCAGGACTAGTAACTACAGCTAGTGCTCCTAAATGCACCTTTCAAGTTATACAAAATGAGAGTAAACCTTAGAGTGTGGAGTTTTATTTAGCTCTTTCTATAACTAATTAAAAACGTAAAGAATAAGAAGACAATCTATTTCATAATTGGCTTGTTAATGAGGCAGCTGCTTTGTTTAACTTGAAACCACACAGTGGTGACTAGTGCACAGTCTTAACAAATTCCCAGAAGAGAAGGAATTCTTTGGATTCAAAGAAACTGAGGCACATTCTGGTACATGCACACAGGCGTTAAAACTAGACAATTTATGAAGTAAGGGATATTGTATTTTTCATGCTCAAAACATCTTCCAGAGCAAATGATGATCCAAGTTATCAAAAGTCTTAGAGAAGTCAAAAAAATGGACAGTGCAGCAGCACCTCACTGACCCCTGGTAGCAGAATGATGGTTATTATTGACAAGTTTGGTGATTATTGATTATTGATTATTTGATGACTAACACTATATGTTGAGTCGCGTTATGTTATATGTGAGTTTTCACGCTTCTGGGATGTAGGAAGTGGAACACGTGTGGCAAGAGAAGTCACATGGAATTTGGTACATGGTCTGAATTCATTTTGGTTATAACGCAGGTTGTGTTATGTTAGGGATTTCGGTGTGAAAAGTGTGTAAATGAAATAGCAAATCACGTTTACTTGTGAAACTTTGGCCTTAATTCTCAGGAGCCTAGTCTCCACATGTGTCTTATCCCCAGAGAAACGAGTAAATTGTTTGTTCGAAAGAAGGGTAAGGTAGAGGGAAGTGCTACTTTATCAGCGAGAGTAAATAATTCTGTGGTAGGGTAGAGGTAAGCGCTGCCTACTGGAAAAACAGGATTCTTGTGTAAAAGGAAAAAGCTGTCACTTTGTTTAGCGAATCAGACTATGGAATTGTTTATTTGTTGTAACTAACGGAGAAAACAGCGAAAAGAAAATTGCCGATAAATTTTGTAAAGGAGGGGTAAAGAGTAGAAGTGACGTGGAACAATGCCGCGCTAGGATTGGATAGTGCGCAAGTCACGTGAACACAGAGTTAGAAGTGACGTAGAAAAGTGCCGCGCTAGGATTGGTTGGTTTGCGGGCGAAGGGAATTGTTCTGATTGGTGCGTCAGTGTGAGTCGCGCTGTAATTGGTTGAAGTTCATTATACAGAAACAGCGTTAGAGTAAAGAGAAAACAAAATAGAAGACATGCCGTATTACGAGTATGAAAGGGAGAGAACGTCATGGACGACGAAATTGAAGAATTTCTTTAAGAAAGACAAAAAGGTTGTGACTAGAGAGGGACAAGTAATTCCTCCGCCGAAATCAGCAGCTTCACATATGATGCTGAAATATGGATATCATACGTGCATATGGTTGGATAATTGGGTAAAATATACCAAGAATGATGGAGCATTGGCTTTTCCTGAAAATGGTTCTTTTAATGTAGCGATTTTACGGAATTTAAAAGAAAAGATGCTTAAATTGGAACCTAGACCTAGACCGACACAGTTTGAGGCTTTAACAGAATGGGAAGATGAGATGTACGAGAAAGAAAGATTCAGAGGTATGAAAGGTTATGAGTTCGTGCCCGGAAGAATGTGGGGAATGAATCATGAGGACAGAATAAAACGATGGAGATGTGCTAACATGACAGGAGGTTTGTTTCCAGCCTTTACAGTTGAGGAAGGGACTAAGAATGATACTAAACAAGAAAAAGAAACTAATATTAAAGAACAAGTTGTTTTAAGAAGTAGTGCAGAGTTGCATAAGGATAGGTCAGTAACAGATTTCTCAAAGAATGTTTTTACAAAATTGTTGTATGAGTACGTAAAAACAATGGAAGTGAGAGATTGTTATGTTTGTATGCAATTGCCTGCATCAGTATCTGAAGGTGTGACTTATCATCACTTACCTTTGACTTATGGAATAACATGTAGTGTAATAGCAAGTTTATTTTATAAAACAGGTAGATTAGAATCTTATTATACTGATATAGATAAGATATTTGCAAACATTCCTGTAGTGCCAGAACTTAACAAAGTAAAACCAGCAAAGGTTTTAGGAGAATTCTTTTTAGAACATAGAAAATTAACGTTAGAAGAAATAGTTAGTGACAACCTTACCTGTGAGTTAAAGAAAGAAGAAAAAGTATTTCTAGACATGGTTGAGGAAAGAAGAATGAAATTTCAAAAAGAAGCAATAAAAGAGGAAGGAAAACGTTTATGGACGTTTGAGGAAGGAAATCATGAAGGGAAAAAGATAAATGCAGCAATGACATTAGACTGGCCGCAAACAGGAAAGTTGTGCATTAGGAGAAATAAGACAGTCTATGACAATTACTTTGTAGGTTCCAGTGTCTGCCATGACAATTATCAAATTCTGGGAGGTTGGGGATTCAAAGGTGGAAAAGATCCAATATTTCCAGGTATCTATTATATTTGTGGGAATAGAGCTTATTACAGGTTACCGGACCATTGGTATGGAACTTGCTATGTAGGCCTGGTCTTTCCAAAAATCTTTCACATGGACAGAGAAGAAAAGGGAACATACAAGATGATTAATGGATTTAAACGTAGAAAGAGGAAAGTTTTTCAGAAGTTGTAGGAGATATTTTTGGAGCATTGATACCAGCAGTGGGAATATCTTTGAATGCATTTAAAATTCGGAAGTTATCCACAGTAGTAGATCGTTTGTCTACAGATACTGCGGGAGGGTTCTTAATGGTAAATACCGAAATGGTTGCCATGAGAGCTATGGTGATGCAAAATCGGCTTGCCCTTGATATTCTTTTGGCAAAAGAGGGTGGAGTCTGTGGAATGTTGAAAGTCCAACATTGTTGTACTTACATTCCGGATAACAGTGAAAATATACAGAAGTATATTACAAATATTACAAGTCTGCACAAAGAATTAGTCCCACTGGAGGTTGAAAGTGTTTTGGGAAAACTTGGTAGAGGGTTTTCCTCAGTAGCAAATTGGTTAACTAGGATGAGTAAACTAGTAATAGGGAAAGTTATAATAGTAGCAACTATAGTGATATTGTTAGCCATGACATTGAAAATAGTAATAACATGTATAAAGAGAAAAGTAAGACAGAATAAGATAAGAAGAAATAACAGAATAATGAGAGAAAGAGAGAGAGAAATGGGTGAAATTGAGTTGGAGAAAATGAAAGAAAGCATGTATAAAGAGACTAAAAGGCAAGATGAAGAAGAGACAGAGATATGAATAAAAGAAAGTAAAGGATGAAAGACATGCTGCCTGAAAAGAAGTATGACTTGGGTTTTATGTGGTGATTTAAAAATCACCAAAGGGGGGATTGATGGAGCAGTAAAAATAAAAAAATGTAACCCCTAACAAATTACGCTGCATCACCCCTTATGCGTGGCTGGCCAGATGAGCAAGGACCGCTGCACCATGAATTGTTGACATGCCCCAGTGAAAACCTGTTTTGGTAAATGATAAACTAACGTTTGAGTTAATCCATACCTGGAGCTCATCTAATGTGATTTTTGGAAAAATCTTTGCCAATGATCATAACAAAGTGTAGTTTCTTTCTTATCAGAGATGTAAAGATTCTAAAACAATTGCATTATATGTAACTAAAGCACATAGATTGTCAATGTGTTACATGAGGGTGAGCATCCTTCAAGGGGCTCCCATGTACATCTCGCAACCGTGCCTGAAATAGACAAATTGTTGAATATAACACATTCACAGGATAAGCTGCATTTTCAGGCACATTTAAAAAAGAGTTGTGTATCCAGCTGAAGAAGAAGCAGTGCGTGGAGGACCTTTGCAGGTTAAATAATTTTCCAAATATACTCAAGATTGGAAAGCCCTCAACTAAATACTGTGCATATGGCATTACAGACAGCCCACACACCTTTGACAAGATGAGTACAGACTTGCACTGGAGAATTGGAGGGTAGGGAACTATCACACATATCTTTAGGGAATGCCCATGGATAACTACGTTTTGGGTTAATATGCTGGATAATATCCAGATGGGCATGATGTTGATGCTGATAAAATGCTCTGAGGGGGTTTTACTATGGTGTCCTTTGGACACACACTGTTCCCTATATGATGCATTGCCTAAGACAATCTCTCATCTAGTAATGGCTGTGAAACACATTTTCAGTCACTGTAGTCCAAAGTTCAAGTGCTGATGCTGGAGGTATGGTCACATAGGTTCTAGTCCCTACCAGGTGAACGTAACTTTTATAGTACTTAAAACAGGGCAGACTGTTTTGGGGAAATGGAAAGCCAGTGATTTATATGGCTTTTGACATTAAGAAAATTATTTTTCCTCAGAGATTGTGAGTTTTTAATATATTAACGCACAGATATATCTGAGGAGTAATGGTGATTATGAGACTCAACCAGACTTGGAGGTTAGGAGATGTGCAGTACTACATCTGCTGGGAAAAAAGGAGAGGGTAAACTGCGGGGGGCTGTTTAATGCAATGGGTTGGGCAGGTTGACAGGGTTAACTTTTGGGGAAGAATTATTTTATTCCGGCAGTAATGTAATTTGTATTTTTTATTTTAAAGTACAATGCAGAGGACTGAAAACAAAAACATTATAATGTTATCTTATCCTTGGTAAAAAATAATTAATGTAACAACATTTTTTTACTAGTCATCTGATAAAACGAAACAATGTATTTATTTCAATATAAAATATGATTTTAACAGTGTACTTGAAAGTTTGGTTTTATCTCCTAAAGCATTTCTGTCAAATTGTTCATCTTATACTTTATGAGCTGATATAAGATGTAACTGTGTGGTTGTGATTTGGAATCAGCACTACTGGTTTACAAGATTTGGTTTGCATATTGTTTTTGGCTGACTGCATGGATGTTATTGTTGGTATTGTTATTTGGCATTCATACAGTGCTTGCAGTCAGATACAGCTGTTCAGCGAATAGTCGTAATGTGACTTGATCAAACTCAGTTACGAATTACATGATGTGTGCCACAAACATTTGTCTCTGTAAACCAAATGCTTTACACTTTGGGCAGAAAATAGGAGTTCAACTACTCTATAATGTGGCACATAATGACCAATATTTGAAGAGCCACTTAAAAAGCTGTGTTTTAGCATTTTTGTTGTCAAGACACAATGTTATCCACTTATACAAATAAAAACGTAGCCACATCGATTTTGTAGGTCACTTATTTCATTGTATCTTTGTAGACATTAAGCTACATCGGGATTCAGTCTTTCATCATTTTTTCTTTGTAATTTTTCAGCCAACAAGTCCCAAATTCGGAAAAGCAGACTCGTACGAAAAACTGGAAAAACTAGGGGAAGGATCCTATGCCACAGTATATAAAGGGAAAAGCAAGTAAGTCCCTCACTGGGAGAGTAATTCATGTTTGTGTTATCATTAGAACAAGTTTAATTCAATTCTGAATTGTGATCGAAATGTTAATGTGAGAATGAACTGTACTTCTTTTCTTTTCAAAGTTCAACTCCATAAGACTTTTAGAAAGGATAGTTTTCTAATACCGGATCTTCATTTTTGGGTATAAAAACCTGATGTTTTAGGACATTGCTTTTTTTTCTGTCACTGCAGGTTTCACGACCTCATGGAATTGGCTTAAAAAGTTATTGGAATAAGACATCTTTGTTCTGATGTAATAATTGATAATGGATTTTGTGTAACCCAAAGCCGGTGATTTCCAAAATGACAGCCTTTGCAATCACGAAATCCGATCTTGCAGTTGTGACTGGTAAATGTCACAGTGCAAACTGTGCAACTCATTATGAATTCTGAAGAAAAGGGGGTGCGAATTGGATGTCTCCCATTCTTATGGATTCATACTTGACTGCAGTAATGTTTTGCAACCACAGTTGCTGTCGTAAACTGTTGCTTAAATTCTGACACCCTGAAGGGGGTGATATCAGGTCACAAAATAGAAGCTGTCCTAAAGGGTCCTACACCTTTTGAATGAGGTCTGTGGCCTTCCAGGGGAAACAGTGAATCGGAGGACTGCTGTATTCTCCCCCCAATGCCCTTCTCATCTTGCCATTTTTTTGTAGTCCTTGTGCCATTAAGAGACATTTTGTGATTTGGAATACAGAATGCCGAAATGGGGATTCTTTGCCTTTCAGTCTTCCAGTCCTGTATTGCCAGGTATTTCAGTACGATTCTCAAACAAAATCCTGACTCATGAGTTTAAAGAAGCAGTATTCTACAAATTCTACTGAATGGCCATTTTTGAGCAGTAACAGATTTGCACATCCCTCGCAGTATAAAAATATTCTCCCGTCTCAGCTACCTGGAAAAACACACATCATGCCCTCAATATGTTGATTATAAACTGTGCTTTAGAAGGAAATAATCCTCACACCCCTAGTTTTCCTTTTTTTCGACTGCGAATTGCTAGTACTCTCCCATTACAAGTACTGCAACTTTGCTAAGAAGTGTCTTAAACTTCCTCTCAAATTAAGGAAGTACAGGTACTCAGTACCTGCCCATTTAAAACACTGGTTATACATAATTCTTTACCGGCTCCCATTCTTCCCACAAAACGTCAGCGTACCCCTACTGCGGTTTTGTAGCGCTGCGCGAAGGCCGCACATTATTGCTCTGCTGCCCTATGCCAGGTACATAACTAAAAAGACCCCCAATAAATGTTTCTTTCTGCTCAAATAATGCTTAATATGTCAATTTGCTCAGGGGCGGGTTTAGAGCTGGTGATGCCCAATGCGACAATATTTGACTGCCACCCTCCAATGGTGCCCTTCATGTTTCCATAGCCCTTCTCTCACATCTATTTAATTTCTTTTCTAGTCATGCTCATATCAATTTGCTTTCAGTTATTAGTCAGTGCCTATTGTGTTCAGTGAGCCTTGCTTCTCGCTTCGTGCCCATCGCCGCTTCCCGCACCGGCTTCCCACCGCCCAGTACCCATCCCAGGACCTACTCAATGGAGGCTGCAGCACAGCCACGCTGCCAGCATGCCAAAGGCAAGCCCATCTGCGCCTGGACCGTGTCCAGTGCCAGGAACCCTGGCCCTTTGACCACCCATCGATACACCACCGCCGAGCTCCTGGCCCTGGACCCCAGACGCCACAACAACTACTGTTGCATCAATTCACCCAGATCAGCAGTAGGACCCTTCGCCTGCTGCCACTTCACATGCTCTGCAGGCCCTCCCGCCGACCACGAGCACACCAGAACTGCTCCAGTGCATCTTCCACAAAGGCTGGTCCCTCTGCAAACACACACGCTGAAATCTGGGACACAATCACCATCCTCACCCTAACGTGATCTTTATCACTGAGACTTGGCTCAACCCCTCCTCAAACCCCGACATCACCATCACAACGCCCGCAGGCTACAAGATCATACACTGGGATCGCACCAACAAAGACGGAGGAGGCATCGCCTTCATCTACAAGTAAACTCTCTGCTGCAATCATGGAATATCTCAGCTGCCACCTTCAAACCGATGCCAAGATGACCTTCAGAGGCACCCTCACCTACAGACCTCCAGGACCTCGCCACTGCTTCTGCAACGCCATCACCAAATTCATTGTGACTCTTGCCATCGACCAGCACTACATCTTCCTCGGTGATGTCAACTTCCACCTTGACAACCCAAAATTTGCCAACTCCACCAACCTCCTGGAAGGTATGAGCAACATCTGCCTCACCCAGATGGTCACTGGCCCTACACAGAATGCAGGACACACGTTGGATCTGATCTTAACATACAGCGTCAAGTACAGCCATGTCACCAAGCTCACCTGGACCGACCATGCCATCATTCACTTTACCATCGCAGGGTCCCCAGGCACCACCACCAAGCCCCAGAGCGCCTCCCACCGCAGCTGGAACAAAGTGACAGAGACCAAATGGAGAGGCACCCTCAACAACACCAGGCCCAACACCACAACCTTCCTGCAACAGGCCATCTAGAACTTCTCTGCCTGGATCTCCAACTGCGCTGACAGAGTTGCCCCCATGAAGTCTGGCAGATCCAAAAAACATGCCAGCTGGTACACACCAGAGCTCCGGACCATCAAATGTGAATGCAAGCGGTTGGAAAGACTAAGGCGCTCCAACAGAAACCCCATAGACCACACCAAGGAACTCTTAAGCATTGTCAGAGAGTTCTCCTGCCTTCAGCCACCGATAACATGGTCCGCCTTCCCAAGAACTCTGTGAAACACTTGCGGATTACTTCCACAACAAGATATCTGCCATCTAAAGCAACTTCGACCCCCAACCCATCAAGATCGACAACCTCTTCACACAAAAGGACATCACCCACAGCCACCCGCTCACCACCTGGGACCTACTCACCATGCAGGACACCACAGCCACCATGTCCTCCATCCCCTGAGGAGCACCTACAGACCATTGTCCCACCACATCTTCAAACTCTGACACAAAGAAATCAGCAGCACGCACACCTCTATTCTCAACACATCCATCACCACAGCCACCTTTCCTGATGCATGGAAACAGGCAGAGGTGAGACCCCTCCTGCTTAAACCCTCCAGCGACCCCACTGAACTCGAAAACTACTGCCTCATTTTGCTTCTCCCATTCCCCACCAGAGACCTCAAGAAGGCCATCTACCACCAGTCCACCCAAAACCTAGAAAGAAAGAACATACTCAACGCCACCCAATACAGCTTCCGTGCCAACCACAGCACCGAGATCTTCCTGATTGCCGCCACTGACAACATCAGAACCCTCCTCGACCAAGGTGAAACTGTGATCCTCCTTGACCTCTCAGCGGCGTCTAACACTGTGTCCCACCACACCCTCATCGGAAGACTCCACCATGTCGGTGTCCAGGGAGACGCTCTCAGATAGATTGCATCCTTCCTCACAGGACACACCTCCGAGCCCAAGAGCATCATCTGCGGCGCCCCACAAGGCTCTTCTCTTAGCTGCACCCTGTTCAACATCTACATGACACACCTGGCCAACATAGTCAGAACCCATGGACTCAACATCATATCCTACGCAGACGACGCCCAACTCACCCACTCTCACGAAAGACCCCACCACCACCAGAACAAACTTCTGCATCGTAATGATTAGCATCGCCGACTGGATGAGGACCAACTGCCTGAAGCTCAACATGGACAAGGCGGAAGTGCTGATTTCTGGGCAAAACACTTCAACGTGAGTGACATCTGGTAGCCCCTCCGAACTCAGACCCACACCCGCTCCAACTGACCACATCCGCAAACTTAGCATTTTCCTGGACAGCAAACTCACCATGAAGCGCCAGGCTAACGCAGTCTCCTCCATCTGCTTCCACACCCTCCGCATGCTCCGGAGAATCTTTAGATGGATTTCCATTGAGACCAGGAAAACTGTCACACAAGCCCTTGTTACCAGCCGGCAGGGCTAAGAAAATGCATGCTACGCTAGAACCACCACCCAACTCCTCAGGAGACTCAAGACCAGACAGAAGGCAGGGGCCAGGCTCATCCTCAACCTCCCCAAATGGACCCACATCACCCCCCACCTTAGGAACTACCATTGGCTCCCCGTCCAGAAGAGATGCCAGTTCAAGATGCTGACACACACCTACAAGGCTCTCCAAGACCTGGGTCCAGCATAATTTAACCACCATCTGAACTTCCACCAACCCTCCAGTCAACTGTGCTTTGCCTCCCTCACCCTTGCACACATTACCTCCATCTGCCAAAGCTACAGTGGAGGTAGTTTCTTTTCCTACCTCACCTCCAAGTTCTGGAACAACCTACCCCTCCACTTGCAAATGTCACCCTCACTCGCGGACTTCAGAAGAGGACTCAAGACCTGGCTTTTCGAGTGAGACCAGCGAGACCACAGCGACTGGATACCCTCGGGTGTGAATAGCCACGCTATACAAGTTCCGACTGATTGATTGATCGATCAATGTTAGGTGTCAGATCACTTTACTTTACACACATTATACAGACGCAATGAATCATATGTGTAAATCCGTCTATAGGAAATGTTGCAAAAGACAATGAGGGCTTCAACATCTAGGAGTCGCATGATATCAATACTGGCAGGCATAATATTTTAGGAGTGTTTGGCCTGGAGAAGCACAAACTCAGGATTTAAAATGTAACACAGTGGTTGAGTTTGGCTTTACTAGTAAGAATTTATTTCTACCTAGACAAGCGGTTTTTGTTGTTTTTTTTATAGAAAATGTAGGATAATTAAAGACTGGGGGAAACATAAGTTTCTACCCTATGTCTTGCAGTTTGCATGCAGCTCTTTGATCCCATTTCATGGCTCACTGTGCTATATTAGGATGTTTATGAGCTTCAATTAAGAAAATGATCTCTGTGACAAAAGCAATAACCCACAGAGCCATCTACATAAAACACAATTCGGTGATCTGCATACCACACGTGCTTTGCACATGAACCTTCTGCACTACTTTATGGTGAGCCCAAAAACTTCAATGAGGGCAAACTCCGGTCTCTCTCACGCAGGTACATTAATCACCAGTGTTATATTCGCGTTTTTGTTAATGCCTGAAAATTGCTGCGGCACAAGGAACTCAGTATCATGTGCTGTTACCACCAGTGCTTTAAATGGGAAAAAATAAGTGCAGGTACTGCATTAAAAGGAGCTAGAGGTGTGTCAAGTGGGCGGGGCTAGGGGCGGGGCTAAGGGCACGACCTGATGATACATAATATGATATATAACAGTAAATACAAGCATAAATCATTCAATCACTTCAAAAGTGCAAAAGTATTTCCGTATACATACATATATTTATAAACGATAATGAAAGTTAAGAAATGCAGCAGATTTTGAACTCTGCACTCATTTGTATTAAAATGCCATTTTTAAGCCACGATTTCAGAACTGAACAAATATCTGGTACTTTTAACTGGAAAAAAAGTGCCAATCCTAACTTTAGCTGTCGATGATTATGTTGAACTGCCACTCGCTTAAGTGTGACCAGTGCAGCACCAGCCCAGGCTATTTCATGCACCTGGCGGAGAGGGAGCTGGGGGGGAGGGGAGGGGGGTAGTATGGGGACTAAAGCATTTGTAGCTGAATGATCATTACACGCTTAATCAACAGTGCAAGGTCTGGCTAGACCCTTCTCTGTTAATCACAGCATGTGACGCAAGCCCTCTCAAACCCCTGCAGTGTGAGGAATTGCAAAGGGGCGCCTCTGGACTTTACCAGCGTCACTGCAAAAGTCGGCTTCATGGCTCAGTGCGATTGTGAGATCCGGAAGCAGAGCGGCATCTGTCCTGCGTTGTAGGGGATATGGAACCTGAGCCTGCCCTGCCACTAATCACGGTACCGGTACTCTCCCTGACAAAAGAAAAGTGCCGGCACTGAGGGCTAGAAAATTTGGAAGTGCCGGTACTCAGTACCGGTGAGTACCGGCCCATTTAAAGCACTGTGTACCACCATAAGACATTTCAAAATACAGCGCCCCGAGCTCGGCGACTGTGATGGGAAACAATTGTTTCCAGTGGACTGTAGTCACAGTCTACAGCCTTCAACGTCTAGCATTATGCAATGTCATCCTTTTTATGCAGCGCGAGCTGGTGCAGCGGCGTGCAATAGATAACTGCTGCCTTTCAATATAACATAATTTTTGTTTATTTTCATTTGCTATATTGATTGTCTAAAATTACGCAGTGTCATGAAAGAAACTGAGTTTTGTTGCAATAAATTGCAAAATGATGCTTTCTTATATTAAATTGGTTTAGGCCCAACTCTTTTTCATTTTTAACAAGTTTTGTTGGTAGTCAGTTGCTGGAAATTCCCAGTCTTTGTTAATAAACCTACTGCTTCACGTGATATTGTTAATGCAATAGTTAGCTGTTAATGTACGCACTTGAACATCACTAACTATTTAGCAGTCATTCTGTTTTTCACAAACCGCGAGGAGGTGTGCAATAATGCTTTTAGTTATCAACAACAAATCAATGGAACCCAAAAAATTAAAAACAAGTATTGGAAATGTCAGTAAGTCTGGTTTTAAAAGAATGTTTCATGGTAATGTTAAGTATTACAAGTAGATAGCGTGAGAACGGATGTGTATTTGTGTATATGCAAAGAACTGTAGAATAATATTGGTGTAGGTTAAAAGGTCAGGTGACAGCTGCAATGTCAAGACAGATCGAGAAATCCATGTAAGTTAATGACTGCTCTCCTCTCGTCAGTGCTACTGCCAGAGAAAAACACCATCAAGTATTTAGTTATCTAAGACAATTTAATAGCATGTACATGCCCTTGAAAGTTCAACCTCAGGTAGCTGGATAAATAAACAAATTGATTACGGCTGTGTGGAGAGCCTGCACTTTTTTGTGAAAGCACACAACTTCTGTCTATTAAAAACATGTACTCCTGGTTCCCAAAATGTGGGCGGATCCAAAGCCCCTGTCCTGGCGTTCTCACATAATTGTCTGGCAACATCTGCGCTGCCAAGCTAGAACACAAAAAGGCCAATATTCTGCAGAACGGCATTCATAGCCTGCAGTGACAGCTTTTTCTAGTCTGTACTTTGCAAAAAGCAGGCCGAATGACTTGAGCAGCTGCGCTGGTGATTCAGGATGTTCCAGAAGTGAATCAGTTTGCGACAAAGACTAATGTTATGCATTTTGTCATTTTGCTGATAAAGGAATCAGACCTGAAAATATGTTAAGTGCCAAGTAAGCTCAATGGATATTGGCATTGAGCGGTTGCATCCATTTACATCTCTTTTACTTTGTAGGGAACCATTTCTTGACATTGAGGTCTTACTGTTCTTACTAGGCAGAAGGCCACTAAGGGCCTCATTATGATTGGCCTCTTAATTCCGATAGGGCACGACACAGAAGCTACTAGCCCCATTGAGACTAGGGACAATATTTTCACCAATTCCCTTGGTAAATTCTCCTTTCTAAGAGGACCATCAAGGTCCCACTCTTAATGACCTGTATTTCCCCCACTCATAGAGTTACCCATCCCTCTGGTATCAGTTGATTGTGAGGAAAAACTGTGCCTTTTTATGGGCCATTCATCATTAGGAACTTCAGTGGTGTTATAGAACTTTCCTAATTATCGCTAGATCCTCTTTGACTCTGTGGTATGAATGAGAAAATTACACAATCCTGAGCCCATGCCACAAATATTTGATCCCAGTGCATCTTTACTTGCAGATTGGTTTGTTAAGAAGATCCTATTTAGCTGACCCTAGAGTCCTTTAGGAATTTTAAGGAATTTTAAGAAGTAATCTTATTACTAATACAGATATGAGTTTTACCTTACCTGCCTTTCAGGATAGCATACTAAAATAAATATGTGCTGACAACAAAAGCCAGTGCGTGAAAAAATGGTCTGACTATTATATAGAACTGAATTATAACCTTGGACAAAGTGATGAATTGATTTTCATCACCAGTATGTATCATTGATATATTTTCAGTCAGAATTCGTCATTTCTCTGAAGGAGAACTATTAACCCGGAGAAGCCAGCATTAACCAAAGTGCTAATATGTGTTCCAGTTGAAACATCATGTTCTGAGGAAGCTCTGACCCTAAATCAGAGTCCGAGTTAGTTGGCATGACTATAGAAATGCCACTGTGAGGTGGATGTTTGTGTCAATATGGGCTGAGTTTGAGCCGAAGGAACACTTCTTTCCTGGTGTTTAGTGAACACATATTAGCATCCCACAACGTTATCCGTACATGAATGATTTACAACTTGCTATGACTACACGCACAGTTCCAGACTCTTGCCTCTATAGATCCGCAGTTCCTGAAACATAACATTTGCACCACAAACAAGTGAAGAATCTCAAGGAGTGACAAAGGCCCAAATTAACATGGTGATTTCTTCGAGCTACTAATTCCTAAGCTTGAACTTGGATATACAATAACTTCCCTCCAATACTTAAATAATCATTTACTCAGAACTACCACTTAAACTCATTTACTGCAACACCCTCTTTCTAGCTATCAGTGCCTCTTCTCAAGAAGTTATAAATCTAATGGCACTGTCCATTACCAATAGTGGGCATATTGACCAGGGAGGAGGAGATGTGGCCTAGTGTCTAGCGCTACAGAGTTTGAAACTTGGGGAACCAGGTTTGAATCCTGGCCATGGCTGAACGCCCTCTGTAAACAAAGAAATATGTGTAACAAAGCCTGGTACCATTGTAAATCAGTTTTAAAGACCTTGGGCCAGGTTCACATTATAAAAGTTTGCAGGAAAGAAAAAAAGAACCATAATCACCCAGGCCTCAAAAGGCTACATTTCCGTCTTCCAAGGAAAGATATTAGTTTAAAGTTCTTTTTCTGGCACACATACAACTGTTCACAACAATTCTCCCAAACCTATTTTGGACTTTATTTTGCCTTCAAAGCAAAACCCCATAGCTCATTGAACACCTATTAAAGGGATACTAAACAATTCAGGCCCCTCTGTACGATTGGTAAAAGATTTGTAGTCAGATGTGCAATGATATGTCATTTCTTGAAGACAGCACAGTCACCTCGTATGGGTTCCTGGCACTGAGAAGAGAGAACTATTCCTGCCATCCAGTGACCTATTGAAATGCTGCATGATGTAGACAAGGTTTAAGGATTTTTTAAATGTGATCAGCTCTGTTATGGACCAAATTTGCAGGGTGAATGACTTTCATGATGAAGAAACTAAGAGAAATAAACCTCCTGCCCCTCATTGTTTAAACCTAGGAATAGTGAGGAGAAGTTGGGCAGAAGACTTTCATTGTGCTAGGAGGTAGATACCTATGTGGAGGACTCTTAATAAAAAAAAATTAAACAAGCATAATTTACTTTGAGGACTATACATGGCAGCTTGTAAGTCCTTTCCTTATCCAGAAGGCAACGGAGTTTTGGTCACCAATGGGTTTACATGATTTTGGTAAATGTGAATATAGTGCATTGTGGTGGCCCAAACAAACGCCATTTCCAAATTCAAGGGAAGTATCAATGAGGGTGGAAATAGAAAGCTGTTAAACATTTGCAGTCAAGTCAGACTTACTTTTCCTCAAGCCGTGAAGTTGATGGGTGCAACCAGAAATCAGAGGGATCAAGGGATTAGTTTTAGCCCCCCACCATTGAAACTGAAAACTGTGCTTTCTGACTAGATTTGCTGCATGCTGGCCATGAGCTCATTGCTGCCTGCTGTAACACATCTGTTCAGGTGATGGTGCCAAAACTACCATCAGGACATTGATTGTTTTTGAGTATAGCTTGAGCCAATGGCCAGCCATCAACCCTCATTTATTCTTCAAGAAGCATTGAAATGAAACCGTGATCATGGGGTGGACCAGCCTAACCAATTGTTCAAGGTAAATATTTAACAGTAGGGGAATAGAATGTCCCCTGTGGAACACTGCTGTCATAATGGAAGGCACAGAGATCATTTGTGGATCAGAGACCAGTTCAAAACATCCAAAAAGGAACATGTGTGGCCACAGAAGTGCTAAATCAATAATGTTACATTACTTTCAGGTGGGTGACTAGGAAGTGAGATAGATGGTATCAAATGCTGCTGATCTAAGAAAATCAGAGCCTCATACTGCTGCTGTACGCTTCTATTCTCATGCAATCCAAAGAGGCCAGGAAAACAAAGTCTGTGGTATGTCTTAAGGGAATCCTGCAGGTGTGTCGTCCAAAATGAAAGAAAATTCTACATAAGCAGAGAGTTGTTGTGCAATGTGGCCTTCAAGCGGCCTCACCACTGCTGGAAGTAGAGTTTAAAATTACATTGATTCACAATCATTTTTTTTTTCATGTTTTCCATAGGCTTCTTAAATTGACAGTGAAGCGCCCACTGAATTGGAGATAGTTTCAGAATATTCACCTTTTTAGTGTGTGTCGGCCATTAGCTATTGCTGGGGAGGGCTTTTAAAGAACCTCTGGTACTTGCACCAGAGGGTTTCCCTTTTACAATTTTCATGTCAGACTATTGGGGAAGAGCTTCCTCCACAGCCTGGCATTCACATTTACTGTATGAGCACTCAGCGGCACAGCTCAGCCCTCTGAGCACCAATTTTCATGATCAGAGAGAGCTAGCTTTCCAAAGGTCTCTCTCCCTAGTCGATTTCTGCTTGGGGATAACCATGGTAGGTGATATCCCACCATGGATCAATTAGGGAGATATACCAGGGTGTAGGTTTTGAGGGGGGTTGTAGTCGTCCTAGCAATGGGCTAGTGCTCAGCCCCCAACACATAAGTCCAAGTCAGTGGGAAAGAAAGCCCACTAGACACAAGGGATTTTTCCAGGAAATACCTCCAATCTGTCCCACCCCCTTGGGTGACAGAAAGCCCACTAGACACCAGGGAGTTGTTTTGGAGTGCTCCCTCCTGGCCTAAAAGTATTTCAGCCCCCGTTGCGGGCAGATAGAAGGTTATTAATTTGTCCTCCTGGGGGGGGCACAAAGCCCACTAGAAAACAGGGAGTTATTCTGGAATAACAGAGGGGTAAGGGTGGCCCGTACAGGCATTGAGCTGAGCCCCTACATTAGCAAAACAGGCTTTCTGCCTCCATGGGGGCCAGTTTGGTAGATTGTACCCAAATCTGCCCCTCATGGGAGAAATAGGGCAAAAAATTAGGGGGATAGGGGCCGCTCACCCAGCTCTGTGCCCCCAACCCAGAATGGGTGCATCAGTCTTTATGCCCCCCCGAATGTAGATTGTGGGTGTTTACCCCAAATCTGCCCGGGCTGCCAAAATCGCCCTAGACACTAGTGATTTCAACATGGGGCCAACACGCACAAAAGGATGGGGCAGCCTACCCTGGCATCGAGCTATATCCCCTCTCTAGAAGGAGTAAAATACTCTTTTGCTCCTCTCCCAGGGGCGAGATAGGAGGTTTATCCCTGTTTTGAGGTTACCCCTAATCCACCCCACTTGGAGTATGGGGGTTCAAGCCTATTAGACACCAGGGATGTTATATTTGGCCAAAGCAGTGGGGTGCAGGCGATCCATCCTGGCATTGGGCCATACCTCAACCCCAAGCAGTGCAAACCAGATTTTCTGCCCCATAAGGGCTGAGTGGCATTTTGTCCTAATTTGCCCTGCCTGGGGTTGGGGGAGGGGCAGAGAGTTTGCTGGATACCAGGTATAATTTTTATAAAATAATTGGATGAGGTCTGGCCCATCCTGGCACCAGGCCCCACCACTAAAGCCTCAACATTCTTTCTGCTCCCCTGATGACTAAAGCATTCCCAACCCTATGGCAAGAGAGAGGTACTTTTAATACTTTTGGGAGTTGTTCTTCCATACAAGCCAGAAAAAAGAGGCTAAATCCCAATATCACCTACTTGCCATGCTGAATAGCTGCACCTTTCGGGCTCTGGTCAGCTGCCACCTAGGCAAACCTTCCAAAGTCAGACATTTCTGAAAATTAGACAGCTGCGGGACTCCAGGGTGCAGGGGCGTAACGCAAGTCCCTGTGTTGCAGAGGGCCCCCCTAATCACTCTGAGGGTTCCATTCTACCCCAAGGTCAATGAATATATATGAGAAATGGAAGATTCAAGAGCTGCTCCTCACATTCTGCAGGGAGGCCCTATCATTTTAAGTTATGCCACGGCCAAGGTGCTGTGCCTCGAATGGATATAATGTCAAAAGCAAGGACCCCCTGCTACTAATGTAGGTTCCTAGGGCAGGGAAAATACAGTAATTGAAGAAAAAACCCCTAGGTCTATACAGTATACAAGACCTAGTTAAGTACAAATGTGGAAACTGAAAAGATCTGTAGAACCCAAAATCATAACTCGGTCACAACAACCTGAGTAAAATAAAGAGAATTTATTTAACGTGCACAGGAGCCTCAGATGGTTGCTGAGTGCTCGAATAAGCAGAAGTAAAACACAAGCATTTATAGTCACAAACCACAACATTTCATTATAATTTGTCTGCGTAACAGGTCATGTCTAGGCCCTCATGTCCCGGCCGGTGGTGAAGAAACATTTTGTGCTCGGAAACTTACAGTACATCGTTACACAAGAATACGTTGGAAATCACCCTATGTGCACATGAAAAGTCCCCTGTATCTAAAGCCAGACAGTTAACTATTACATTTACACCCAAATGCAATCACAATGGTCTACATTAGCTGATGTGGCTGAATACACTTTTGAGGCCTACAGGGCCTGTTGCTAATACAAGCAGGCAGAAATGTAATAACATGGAAATGTACTCTTTGTGTAAGCCTTGCAATGTGTCGCATTACAGGCACCTTACTAAAAGCAAAGTTCTAACTCTTATTTAAGGCTATCAAGCAATTACATTTGTATATAATTCCCATCATCATTGAATTATCACAATGTCAAATTATACAAAATGGATGCCACCTTTGTTATCTAAAGTTAGCTTCAACATTCCCGCCCTTTTGATAAACAATGATGATGGCATATTCAGGCATACTCCTACCTTTTAAAATTTCTATTTTTCTCCGTCTTGCTCACCAATAGATGTTGGCGGATATGTGCAGACATAACAATGCATCACATTAATTTCATATATCAAAAATGTACCTTTTGAACATATTTGTTCTGTGCGTTATTTTCCCAATTTGCTCTCTTATTTCTTTCCTGCCCTGCCAACTGTCCCCCTGTCCCATCTTTATCAATGGCTATTTATTCATTTTGGTACAATATCTCTGTGTCATTTAAGTAGTATCTCATGGCCAGTGCTAGCTATAGCAATGTGAACACAATACACTATAAAGAGCGTAGTCATTATAATGGCAGCAATGGGGGATAATATTGCTAGTAGCATCCATGGCCATATTCTTTCATTGTTCTGAAAGTCTTAAGGCATTGTTCCAGTCGTTGGTACATGTGGCTAGTTGGAAGAATGTCTTATCTTCTGTTGTACTTTCACTCTTTTCAAAAGTCTGCTGAGGAAGGATGCAGAGCCTCAGTGATGATACCTGTAAACAGAAAAGTAACCGTTGGTGCCTGTCTTCAAGTAATTTGTGATATGTCCTTAATATGATATTAAGGACTCAGTGTACAATACAAATTCTTTTAAAATTGTCATTGCAGATTTTTCAATAAGTTTATGAAACATAAGTGCTGAACAGTAACATCACAACATAAACCCCAAAATGGACGAAAATAAATACAATCAACAGACATGTGCATATCTACTATACAGAATAATCTGTATGATAATGAATCTATAAATGAATTATTTGTAACTGTACAAAAAATATATATGTTCAAAGGATGATGAAAAATCAAGAACATACAATAAATCAAAAAATAGATATAATCAAGTGGCTAAACGTTTAATAATGAATCTTCTCAATGTCTACGCACATTTCGGCATACACAACGCCTTCTTCAGGAAAGCCACAGTAATTCCTAAGCCACAGTATAATGATCAAATGGACCAAACGGAAGGGAATTGAAGGGTAAAAATAAGAAGTATGGAAAATTTAGAGACTCTCATAAACTTTTTTTCTTTCTCCTAGTTGCTTGAGCCCTAGCAGCCTATAGTCTGGGTTAAGACCCAATGTAAAGATATTTACTGGGCGAACTGAATGATAATGTGACTGTAATGTAGAAGTCGAACTGAAAGACTTCTATAGATGAAGCTTAGTCTTTAAGAGTGAAGTAGGGAATCACGCAAAAAAAACTCATAAGGGTGACCAAAAAGATAAACTGAGTGAAATTCTCCGCCCAGGGCGTGATGGCGAAATAACATCCCGATCGGTCGAAGAAGCATGAATGCCATGAGAGTTTTCTACCCACAGACACTAGACATGCCTCAAACTTTGCCTAAAATACCCCATTTTCCTTGCATTAGTGTGATGTAAACATCCGGATTCCCATTGGCCCACAAAATACCTACCACCCATGGTTTCCCTTCCTGATAGAAATGCTACCCCACTTGTTTGGCTTGGCCTAGTACCCACAAAACAAAAGGCCCCAAAACTCAGTGTGGAGAAATTGGCAATAGAGGTAGCTGTGGAATTTTGTCCCGGCTCAGCGGCCACCCAGTCAAATCTATCAAACACAGACTCTTCTAAATACTAGACAACCAGGGGAGTCCGGGGTGGTGTGCCTTGCAAGGATTCCACAATATTTTCTTACCCACAATCCGCTGCAAACCTCAAACTTTGCGTTAAATCATGCATTTCTGAGATGGAAACTTCCAAAATCCACAGGTGTCCACAAGATTACTACCACCGAGCATTCCAGCACTTGTCTTGATAAAAACACTACCCCACTTGTGTAGCTGGGCCTAGTGCCCTCAACAGGAACTGATCAAATCAGGGCCAGTGGGAATCCTGTGGTGTTTTGAGGTTTGCAGGGCGTTGTGGGTATGAAAGTGTTGCGTGGGCCACACAAGGCACTCTTCCTTTGGACCCCTTAGCTTTCTAGTTTCCAGAAATGTCTGGGTTTAGTTGGTTTTCTAGATGGCGGTCTAGAAAAAGCCCAAAACTGCATCTACCCCATTGCTTAATGAGGTAATTTTTAATAGGAAATGTTGATGTCTCCACAGTGTGTTTTGGGCCCTTTCCTGTAGTGGGAGCTAGTTCCACCCACACAAGTGAGGTGCCATTTTAATCAGGACACATGAGGTATTGCTGGATGGTAGGAAATGTGGGGTCCTACAGATTCCAGTATATTCCCTCACAAAAATGTGAGGGAAGTGTGTGCTTTTAGCTGAGGTTTGCAAGGGCCTCTGGGTAAGGAAACCTTTTGTGAACTACACAAATCACATGACCTGGACCCTCCAGGGTGTTTAGTTTTCATAAATGTCTGGGTATGGTAGGTTTCCCCTGGTGGCGGCTGAGCTAGGGCTCAAAATCTGCAGCTACCCCAGATTGTAAAAAACACAAGCGTGGATTCTGCTAGGTGAAATACGATTTCTCCAGATCACTTTTTGGGGTGTTCTCCGTCGTAGGCGCTAGGCCCAACCACATGTCAGGAGATACGTGGAAATACTGAATAGTAGAACATTTGGTATTACCAATTGGATTTTTATGCATTTGTGAACTCCAGGTGCAAGAAAAAAAGACATTTTGCACAATGTCCTCTAAATCACTCACAACTATGGGTACCCATAAATTCAAAGATGTACAACTCACCACTGCTTCTAAATGCAGATCATTACAGAAATGCATAGGATTCATTCATACCTATTTTTCATTCTATATTTTTTCCCATATGAATTGCTCTAAACTCAGTACACAATGAAAAACCATTGCAAGGTGCAGCTCTCTTGTTGGCTCTGGGTACCTCGAGTTCTTGGAGGACCTACAAATCTTCTATATCCCTGTGACCAACAGGAGCTAGTGAACGTAATGGTATACTGATTTTGTAAATTGGCCATCATGACAAGAAGTTACAGATGGAAATGTTTTCATCTTTAATATTTTTTATTTCAACAGTTTTGTTCTTTGGGAAAACTTTGAGGTATCTACACAAATGAGCCCTTACTAAGTTCAAAAGTTTGTCTAGGTTTCAGAAATGTACAGCTTTCTGGGACCACCCCTGGGTTTCATATCTGTTTCCAGCACAAACAGGAAGTAGGTTGAAAGCACAAAGTTGTGCAAAAAAAGCTAGTACCTAGAAAAATGCCAAAACAGTTGTAAAAAATGTATTTTATTTTCGATTCTGCTCTGCTTGTTCCTGAAAGCTGAAAATATGGTGATTTTAACACAGCAAAACATTTGTTGATGCCATTTTTAGGCAAAAAACAGACACATTCTTGTGTAGATCCTTTTTCCCATGAAGTACCCTGTTAGATTTGGGGGTCTCTAGTTGGCAGAGGTAGGTACCTTTGACCAAATAGGGACCCTTGCATCTAGTCAGGGTAAGGGCGTACACTCCTAAAATAACACCTGCTCACCCCCTTGGTAGCTTGGCACGAGCAGACCGGCTTATCTCAGAGGCAGTGTGTAAAGCATTTGTGAACACATACAGTAATCAAGTGACAACACTACAGATGGACACCACACAGGTTGTATATTAAAAATAAGTATCTTTTATATAGATTTAACACAAGACCACAAACGACAAAAATCCACAATACTGTACTTCAAAAATGGTAGAATTAGCTTAGTTCTCTTTTAGATGGTCAATGCGACACTTTGAGTTCAATGTACCTTTGGATGCGTAACGCTATACAACGAAAGTGTTGCAGAGAAGGTGATGCGTCGGTTCCTTACACACAAGAACGGTGATGCGTCGGGTCCCTACTGCTGCGTAGGGGATGCGTCGGTTCTTCTCCGCGTGGGGAGGTGATGCGTCGGTTTCTTACTGCGCTTTTGTGGCGATGCGACCAGCAGCGCCGTGATGCGATGAAGATCCGGTGCAATGAAACAAAGATGGCGTCTTCTTCTTGATGCGACACGATGCGTGCACGCCCGACGGCCGTGCGGCGACTCAACGATTCTTCTGAGCCGCGACAGGCCCTGCGACACGCTTCCCGGGGGATGCGGCAGCGTCTGATGCGACGTCGGTCCTCTTCTCCGGCGATGCGAGGCGCTTCGGCAATGAGGAGACAGCGGCGGCGACACTCTTCTCCATTGATGCGGCAGCGTCTGATGCGACGTCGATCCTCTTCGGCGATGCGAGGCGCTTCGGCGGCGACGCTTCTTCTTCGTGAGTCGCGCTTCCAGCTCCTTGCGACACGCAGTCCCTCAGAAAGTCCAGCACAGCAGCAGGCACTTTACAGAAAGACTCTTGGGGAGCTGGTTGGTGAAGTCTGCTGTCCCTGAGACTTCAGCAGGAGGCAAGCTCTTCTCTCAAGCTCTTGGAGATCTTTTACAAGTTGATGAAAGTACACACAAAGTTCCTTTCTCCTTTCTTTGGCAGTCAAGCAACCACTGCAGGCCAATCCCCCAAACAGCACTCAGCTTAGGGATAGTCTCCTCCTCAGTTTCTCTGGTTCCTCTCCTCAGCAAAGGTTTCTTCTTGTTTCCCAAATTGATCTGATCTAAAGTTCTGGGGTTTGGGTCCCCTCTTTTATACACCAAAATCCTTGGTCTCTGAAGGCAGAGAGGCCTTTGCCTAGTCCAAACCAGTTGTGGTCAGTCATGGAGCACTTTGTTGACAAGACTCCTTCTTTCCTTTCACAGTGTAGGCCAGGGACACCAGACACACCACAGGAGGTGGAGCCAGCATTGTGGAGGGAAGGCACAGCCCTATTCAGGTAGGTGCCAGGTGCAACTCCTCCCACCCATCTCCATGCAGATCTCTCTATTCAGCCCTGTGCTGACTCACCCTGTCTCCTGGAATCCCCCAGCCCCTGTCACTCACAAACCCAGACAAGGAATACACAACCTAGCAGAGGCAGGCTTGGATAGTTAGGCAAGAAAAGACCTACTTTCTAAAAGTGGTATTTTCAAACACAGAATGTTAAAACCAACTTCACTAAAAGATGTATTTTATCATTCTGAGTTCAGGCATACTAAATTCGTTTTTCTACCATGTTCCCTGGGTCAGTTAGGATTATAAGATGTAATAATCAAACTGCCCATTCTGGCCTATAGGGAACAGGTAGCCTTGCAATAGTGAAAAACGAAAATGGCTGTAATTCACTATTAGGACATGCCACACACACCAGGGCATGTCCTACCTTATACTTACAATGCACCCTGCCCTTGGGCGTACCATAGGGGTGTCTGATATGAAGAAAAGGGAAGGTTTAGGGACTGGCAAGTGGGTGCACTTGCCCAGTCAACATGGCAGTACCAGACTGCACACAGGCTCTGCAATGGCAGACCTGAGACACACTTTTACAGGCTGCTTCTGTGGGTGGCACAACCAGTGCTGCAAGCCCACCAGCAGCATTTGGTTTACAAGCCCTGGGCACACTCAGTGCACTGTACTAGGGTCTGACAAGTAAACCAAACCAACCAATCATGGAATCTCTAATCCATACACCAATTTACCATAGGGAGCACTTGCACTGTGGCACTGAATAGCAGTGGCACAGTGCCCAAAGCATCACCAGCAAAAACACATGAGGAAACAGCAAAAAATGGAAGGGAGACCCACGCCAACAGTGCCAGGTCTAACATACCCCAAATAGCCAAGAAAGGGCTCAGCCCTAGGGTGGAAAAGCCTCAGCAGTTAAGGGATTAACAAGTGGTTATGCAGCCACTGAACAGATCAATCTAAGGACAAAAACTGGGCAGTATTCAAGAGACGATCATGAGCTTAGCCATGATATCACCAGTCTAGTGGGATGAAAGGGAAAAAATCTGATAATTTTAAGCTTGTCACATCTTGGTGGTAATTTGATGACACTTTCCAGAGGAAACCTAATCACACATTTTCTGGACTTTACCTGAGAATTGCACGATTAAGGAGTCCTTGCTGAAGAGTAATTTCAGGATGAATTGCGGAAAGGGGGTGGTCTGTTAGTTATTTTATTATGTTAAATATAGTTTTGTGTATTGTTTCTTTGACTTAATCTCATATAATTGTTCTCAATATGAGCTTCCTTCAGTTGTTTTGTAGTTGTAGCAGAGGGAGAGTAATCATGTTGCCATTATCATAGATGATACGGGTCATTGTCGGAGATGCTTTAAAAATCCAGGTTGTTCCTATTGGTCTGATTGACTTTTAGAAGCTGCAGGCAGAATTCAGAGTTCGGTTGAGAAATAAGTCGGGCTACTAAAATGTTTGACTAGTCAAAGAGTTGAATGTCTCCTGAAGGAACTCAAAGATGGACTAAAGATACCAATCTTACAGGTGAAAAAAACAGTATAGCACAAAACAGCATGGTAAGAAGAAATATTGTATAAAAGCTACCGGCTAACCCAGTGCAATTTAAGGGTGTATCGCCTGATGTGGCTAAGGCTGACAAAGGATTGTTTTAGGTTCAGAACTATTAGCATTTTTGCTAAATTAGGGGAATTTTGAAGTGAAGAACTGCAGGTTTTTCACATCAAAAATTAAAATCACCTATATTGACAAATTAGTAACAAGAAGCTGTTATCATTGCTGTAACTTCATAAGAGCAAAAGGGAATGCCGTATGGTATTCAGGGGATACAAATGAAAAATGAGAGTGAAGTTTAGGTTGGGAAAGACCTGAATTAACACTGCTTCTGCCTTCAAAAATGGTGACACCTGTGGACTTGTGTTTGCACACTGTCATCTAATTATATTCATAACTCCTATTTCTTTCTTTTGTCTTGATGTTGTTCGGTCCAACTGTGAAAAAAACAGATGGAACCACTTGAAAAAGTTCAAGATCACCAAAGAATTTAGACATGAATAAGTAATCAATAAAATTCTAAATTGCCAATTGGCCAACAAATTGCAATTTTTTAATGAGGGAACAGGTGTTTTTGTAGCCTACCTTCATCTAGCCAATTTCAGAGCTAGTCTTCATGTAGGAAGTCCAAGTTATTTTAGATTCATGCCACAGAATTCCTGATTGTGTGAGCAACAAATTGTATGTTTTGCTACACTTGTTAATATTAATAGTTCAGATCGGCTGAAGATGACATCATTATTCAGTATTTGACACTGCTGGGCCAGATGGGCCCAGACAGGCTTTCCTTTGGCACTCCTAAGACAGATGTGCCTAAGCCTCGCCTGAAATGTCATCGAATTTTAATTTGAGGCTTGCAAATTACCAGGGAGAACTAATGTACTCTGAATGTCAAGGTTCTGCCAGCCGCTTCTAATGAAGGAAAATAACATTGGCAAGAGAGATTTTACCAAGATCACACAATGAGTCTGAGCAGAAGAGAAGTCTTTCTCTAGCTAATAAAGCAAGTCAATGCTCATGAGAACAGGAAGTCGAAACGCAGTTCAGTATTCAGAATACGGACATTTAAGGTGTGGGAGGCATACATATATCAGTGCTTAATGAGTGCTTGTGCCCAAAGCACTGCTCAGAAGCCTGTAGCCAGCGCTATTAAATGTCAGCGTGCCAAATACCAAGGCTTCATACTCCTAAATACACCTCAGACCTCTTTAATCCACTGCCAGTAACTACCTGCCTCTTTATCTCTTTTACAGGTTCCTTCTTTCTCACTTGGTTAAGTTTTTTTCATCCACCTTTCTCCTACTCCTTTCCCTTGTGTGCGTTTTTCCCTCTCTTGCGCTTGAGAAATGTCTGACGAGGAAAAATAAGTGTCAGTCCCCAAAAACGAGTGCCGAGGCTCCCACCGGAAACCACCGGTTCAAATTAAGCACTGCCTGTAACACCATTAAAACCAATATTCTAATGCTAAGATGAACAATATTCATGTGTATCTGATATTGAAATTGCACTCCTGTACTGTTATGTATTTTGAAGATGTGACACTTAAAATCTAATAAAAAAAAATAAAAAAAACCCATTAAAACCAATTCAGATGTGAGCTAAAGCCATCAGGAGCTCCACATGGGAAGACTCGTGCTCAGTAAGTCCTTCAACAATAGTTGATGGTACAGGTACTTTCTGCAAAATGTTCACATTTTAGGATATACAAGCACCGGCAGGCTATGTGAAGCTGACAATTTTGGTTATATCATAAAAGATGAGGAAAAAAAAACAATACTCACTGTGGATGAGGAACACCATGTACATTGGCAGCTGTGCCCAGCCACAAAATATGGTGATCGCACTGGAACAAGCAAGGCATTATCGCAGTTGTGGAGAACCTAATCCACAACTATGATAGACAAGGAGCATGAAGCCGACAAGAACTGAGAGAAGTATATCCACACAAATTGTGTGTATCCATTGAAAGTAGTAGAAGCTCAAGAAATAAGTTAAAAATATATATATATAGTTCTAGGTCATTGAATAAGGAAACAGTGCTAACCACTGCAATCTCAAGGAGCAAGGATGCACACACAGCAGTGCTAGCTCAAAAAACCTAGGGATTGTTGTGGCACAAGAATCTGAATATCCTAGTGAAACAGAGGCTGAATTAGACAGGAACATTGCATGAGTGACCAAAGCTGGTCTGACTAAAACAGTGGCTTTAAAAGAGCTCCCTAATAGTCACATAATGCAGGTGTGATCAAGCTAGCATCTTCCGGGCACAGATATGTTGATTCCTCCATGCATCTTTGCCCTGAAAGGTGAAGATTGAGCAGGGGATTGTAGCAGAATGCAGTCTTTTGTGAGTCACTCACTCAATAAATGTCTGCACCCATCTGGCTCGAAACCAAGAGCATAGGACCCTTACATGCTAACCATGGGAAGGGTTCTGAGAAGCACTTAAAGGCAGAAACATCTCTGGACTGTGTTCCTGAATGAGTGTTGTCACAGACTGTTTTTGACAGGTCTACCAGACCAGTCAATTCGCCTGCATCATCCTCCAAACTCCCACTGTTCCCATCTTAGTCCCCTAGATCCTCAGTGAGAGATGGTGTCTTAAGCCTGACATTAGAGGTATTGGCCTGGGTGTCTAGGTCACATGATCAGCTTACTGTACACCAAAGCAATACACCAGAGCACATTTATTCACATTCATACTCTACCAAAGGAAAGTAAAGAATAGCCATGTGACTTGCCCCTTAAAAATAAATTAACGAACTAGCACCACTGGTCCACAAATAATGTTCCTCCAAGGAAAGGGCTTTTGATGAGATTTAAGTTGATCTCTTGTGTCCTTTTGGTACATCTAACATAGAGGACAGTCAGAGATTGTACCATCCTGGTTGGGGGGCACTAGCCACCTGCTAAAAGGCAGTATGAACATGCTACACTGCGCATACACCAACCAAAGGCCCAAAAAACTGTTTCATGTGTCATCAACGTACTCTACTGTTTGACAGATGGTACTAGAAAGGACTGCAGCTCCTCAGGCGGGACCTCAGACTGACCTGTAAGACGTGGGGAGATGGTCATGCAGCTCAATCCTAATTCATGGTTGTGCAGAATGGGCCCTAAACTGCCCATTTCCACAATATCAGATCAGTGGGGGGAATTTTATGTGATATAATACTATATATTAATGAATGGGGAGCATTATATGTGTAGTGTGCCTGCTGCCTTAATGTGTGTCGATTTAGGGGTGATTTAGAGTTTGTCCAATGGGTTACTCAGTCACAACTTTGACGCCCACCGTTTTACAAGTACCATTGGATATAATGCACTTGTAATACAGTGCACGACATATCCGTCACAGTTGTGATGGAGTACCCTGACCGCAGAGCTTTAATTCAATATGATTTATTATGGTTTATATGAAATTGTGAAGTTCAGTCAGGGAAAACTGTTTTACAGCTGGTTTATATGACTTATCCCTTTCATTCAGGGTCAATGGGAAGCTAGTAGCACTGAAGGTGATCAGACTACAAGAAGAGGAAGGTACTCCATTTACAGCCATCAGGGAAGGTAGGTCTATTTTAATTTATTGTATGCCTGCAGCAGAAGTATGAAATTCACTGTTGTTTGAATTACCTTGCCACAGAAAAACGATTCCTATTTCTGAGTAGTAACAGATATTTTGCCTTGCATGCTCTAGAGACATATCCTTAGCTGTTTGCTCCTTTGTTGCTCCTTGTATGCCTGTGTCAGTTTGTCCCCTGCTTACCAGTGAAATGTTTTTCTGGCTTACGGAAGCATGCATTAACTGAAAAAAAGACATTTGTAGGAACGTTCTTTTTTAAGTCTCGCCTAGGCAGTGCTTGCGCTGTCTCTTCAAGACATGCTGTATTGAGGAATGGACTTGAAGCTCCGCCCATCTTTTTGATTGTCTGCTATTACTGTCCTTTGTAAATGTTGGCTTTAGATTTGTTAACAGGCTTATTAGTCCCTCCTTAGTACCTCCCTGCCTTCTGTTGTTACCTCCCATGAGGACTGGACATTTTACATGTGTTGCTCCTCGGTATGTTTTAATTACAGTCTGTGAGCACTATTTTGCTAATGACTTTCTCCTGGCTGTTTTTGAAAGACGCTCCCTATCCTCCCCTCCCACTCCACAGCTGGCATGTACACAATATCTTTGTATTTTTTTTTAAGCGTTTTAGCAATTGCGGTCATGCGCCTTTCTTTTGTTTACTCTATTTTTCAAACATTGTATGGTTTTTTTTCTCACAACGCGGCACGACAGTAATGGCACCAGCCCGTCTTCTTTTTAAAATGTATGACTTACAATGGCACCCACATGCTTCTTTTTAAAATACGGGTCAATTTAAAAAATATATATATTTATTTATTTTTGCAGCATGGGACAATTTAAGAATGGCGTCCCATGCCTTACTTTTGTTAAGCTTTTTTTCCACACACACACACTAGAATCCCCCTCTATCCAGGGCAGCTAAAGGTGCCTCACAGTCCCCCTTCATGCCGATTCCACAACAACAATAGGGTGCGAGGCATAGGATGGAGCACAAGTGTCTCAGAGCAAACCCGGCCCCTCAAACGCTATTCACAGGTTGGAGGCTCCTGGGAACAATTGCTTGCATTGTAAAGGGACGCTAATCACAAACCTTACAAAGATCCAGATGGCTAGCCATACAAGGTTGTGGGAACGTATGCAGGTTAGTAGTATTATGGCATTAGTGTGGTCTACACAGTTATTTCCGTGTACGGTATATCTTGTTGTCTAATTGTGGTTGGATGGTAATTTTTATAATAAAGTGACTGGTGGCCTTTGGTACTTTCAAAAGTAGTAAACTGGAAATGAAAACAGAAACGTGAAGTCTTTCGAGCAGTATCCGTGGGTGCTTCTTGCTAAATTTTGTAATTTTTCATGCAGCGCTCCATTGCATGTAGGATAGTAAATGTGGGCCTACCTGTTCTAATGTCATCGATCTCCTACTTGGAGATGTTGGGTGATGACCTTGAGTGACATAAGATCGCCCTCGTAAAGATGGCGGAGGCCTAACAACTAGATGCGTCCCGTATAAACATCTTGCTCTGTGTCTAGCAGTAATACTCAATGGTGAAATAGCAAAAAAAAACAAGCATTTGCAATGCAGTAGGTCTTGCGTTTGTGAGAGTTTAAGCTATTAGCATTGTAAATGACAATGCCTTTTATTTATGTTTTAAAAACCAACACATAAATAAAAGGCATTGTTATTTACAATGTCAATAGCTCAAACTCTGAGACCTATTGCATTGCAAATGTTGTTATTCTTGCTACTAATAGTTTTCTAACCAAAGTGCGTGGCTTTTTACTATTTTCATAGCATTCCCTTTCTGTTTACTATTTACCACTAGATTGCATTTCTTTTCCTGTTGATCTCCAAACACTGACTAGTTACCGTTTAGTAAAGTCACAGTGATAACTTTTTCTGATTTGACTAGTTTGATACTGGCTATTTTGGTCCTGGAATTTGTCCAACTCTAACTTGAAATGTGCATGGACTTAGTAAGCAATAAAGTGTAAAGTGGAATCAAGGGGTTGCAGACTGATGGTGCTCGCGGGGTATCACTCATGACATGCTTTTGGTGTCAGACATGTACAACTCATGAAGAGTGGGACTCACTTGTTTGGAAAAATGTGTTGGTTACGTAAATATTTTCATGTAGTCACACAGTTCCGTCCAAGGCAATCCCTTCCAAAGGGCATTATAAGTTGTGGTGAATACAGTTGTACTTACACTTGTATATTCAGGCCAATTCAGGGACTATTCCACTTTCTGAAAAACTATGATATTCCCTGAATTTGCCCAAGGCTCACATAGTTTCACTTCACCCATTTCTACAGCCGGCAGATTGCAGGAATAGTTGCACTCGGAAATCTCATCTTGGAGCTTTCAGTGGCAGGGAAAGATGGAGGGCCGTACAGCAGTCTAAAAAAAAAGTAAATGTTTGCTGCTTCTGCTCTCAGTAATTTTTTTTGCTGTATTGAAGGGCACTTTTTTGCTTTCAGTTTGATTTAAACTTCATAAGCTTCAAGTTTGAAGAAGCCAACATCGTTTTACAAAAGATTTGCAAAGTTGCTAAGTTACTGACTGAGTCTACTACTTTGCGAACCCCTAATTACTATTCCCCTTGGGCAAGCTTCACAAATAACCCAAGTACATTGGGTAATAAATAAAGATTAATTCTGGAATGAGGTTCTCCTTAGTATTTATGGGCAGCATTTCTAAGCTTACCAACTAAATTGCATACTGGTTCACTGTTTTGGACTCACAAGTGGCCGTTGTGGCGTCTTACCAGCCGGGCAACCCTCTAATAACCAATGCCGCACACGGAGCTTCGTATTACACGTCTTTATTCTGCGGTGTGTAACTGTAAAACCAACATTCTAAAACAAGCTTACATGGTATTGCGCTCTGACCTCTACGTTACAGCTCTATCGAGTCCGTTAGGAGCCAAAAGAGTTGTAATTTTTTACAATTCTTTACAAATCACCCAACAAAAAAAAGTGTGTGTGTATGTGTGTGTATATATATATATATATATCAAACACCCTTCCTTGTCACAGCAAAGAAGCACGCCGCACACCAGACGTTCAGGATAACAGGTGCTTTATTTTCCAAATGGCAATTGCCTTTCAAGTCCATAAATCCTTCCTGACGCGTTTGAGCTCCTTCAAGCCTTGATCACAGGTGTTAGCAGGATGTCACATGACTTTGTACATCGTCTAGAACTCCTGAATTCTCCTGTAGTTCTATGAATACTGCAATGCCCAGAGTGCACCTTTTTTGAAAGCGGAATCTCCTTTTTTACTGTAATTACTGCAATTCGGTTTCCCTTTCCCTAAGGCTTGCTGATCAGTTACCAGTGTAAAATGCTTTTCACACAGGAATACATGGAAAAGTTCCCAAGTCCATACTACTGCCAAACTTTCTTTCTCGGGTTGAGAGTAAGCATGTTCTGTTTGGGGCAAATATCTACTGGCCTTTGCCACAATATGCCTTCAGGGCATAGAGATGTCCGCTGTGCTGTGCCAGGATAGCGCCCAGCCCAATGGGCTAGCGTCAACAACAACCTCTGTGTGAAGCTTTGGATTGAAATAAGCCATTTCAGTAGCAGTTTCAATGCCTTGTTTGATTTTTTTTTTTTTAATTTTAAACTTCAGTAGCAGTATCAATGCCTTGTTTGATTTTTTTTTATTTTAAACTTTAAGATATGGCCAAAGAATTTAAGTTTAGTCATATTTGTCTTCGTTCAAAGTCAGGCTTGCTTCAGTCAGTATGTGACCTATTTGAGTGAGAGTTTATCATGCTCCTTTTGTGTGGCTCTGAACATCAATATGTCATTGCTATAGTTGAAAGCATTCACAACCGGTTGTATGACACGTCGAATTACATCTTGGAAATGTTCTGCAGCCGATGACATACCAAAACTGAGTCTTTTATATCAAAACCAACCTACTTGTGTAGAGATGGTTGTAATATACTTGCAGTCTTCTTCGAGTTCCAACTGATGATAGCTTTTATTTAAATTAAGGCAAGAGAAAACCTTTGCACCATTTAGTTGTGTCATCATGTCAGCAATATGTGGGCCAGGATGTCGTTCTCATTCAATTGCCTTGTTTGCTTGGTGCATACCAACGCAGGTGCATACAGCTCCTTTACTGTCTTTTTTGGGCAGTACCGCTATGTGAGAAACCCATGACGTCGGACCAGTTGAACGCTCAATAATGTCATGTTTAAGTAATGCTTCAAGTTCTTTTTTAATAGCTTCTTGTAAATGAAAAGCAACTAGTCTGTGTCTCTGAGCAACAGGACAGACATATTCATGAATGTGTAACTTTACTTTCATACTCTTTATCTTTCCCAAACCGTGAAACAATGAAGGAAATTGACTTACTATTTCATGGTGAGCATTCAGTTTGTAATTCACAGAAATCAGTCCCATATCAGCAGCGGTACTGAAAATGAGCAGACAGGCATTTGCTGCTGTACCTTGGAGCACATGGATGGGTGCTTGCACCTTCGTTTTCTTGTGTATCAATATCGCTACGAATGAACCTTGACTTTTTATGGGTGTCGTTGCAGACCAAGTGTACACTTTGGTTTGCAATGGCGTAAGTCGAGGTAATGGAGACAAATCATGATATTTCTCTTCAGGCATTATATTTATTGATGCGCTTCTGTCGATGATGAAAGGTATTGAGCAGTCATTTATTTTTAATGTTATTTTAGGACAATGTTTGTATGACTTTGATGCTTTGGCATGTCGATTTTTCCTCGCATGTGGCCAGTCCGACATGCACTCTTTTCTCTGAAGTAAACATTGACATGGCACAACCGTCCTCCTCACTTCACTGGATACTGAGGCAGGCAAACTGTTTGACAATGATTTAGATGACAATTGACTAGGCTCCGTGTCAATTTACATCACTTGATGTCGCCGCTTGGCCTTGTGGGGTTGCATCGAATGTTGTCTCTGGAATGTACTGGCGGCCATTTTGTCTTTGCACCATGACGCACTTGCTTTTTCCTTCTCTTTGCAAACCATCACAAAATGGTTCTCTTTCCAACAGCCCTTACATATCGGTCCAATGGCGGGACATTTACCTTCATGTGGAAATAAAAATCCACATCTAAAACATAATTTCTTTTTACTTGTAGACAGCACTTTGTGTCCTTGCTTGTTTTGCTTTTGCTTACTTATTATGCTCATGACTGATTCACTCTGGGCACCTCCAGTATCTATGTTAGCAGCTTGTCTTTCAGCACGCTCCTCAGCTCTGGCAGCCATCAACACTCGCTCCAGACTAAGATGTTCTCTCAGCACTCGTTGCTTGAACACATCTTACAAGCATCCATCAATAACTCTATGGCGCATAGCTTCTTCATCATTAAATTAATTGAATTTACAGTATTTGATGAACGTATCAAGTCTCTACACAAACCTATCAATGGTTCCACCAACTATTTGGCATTCTTTACTGAAAATGCATCTTTCGTAATCAACGTTTGATACCGAATGGAAATTTAGATTCAGCGTTTATTTAAACTGACAAAATGTAGTTTCTTCATCAGTTTGCAGCATTTTCTTTGACTTCTTTCATACCATCCCCAGCAAGATTTTTGAGATATTTGATAATCTTTTTGTTATAAGTCTCTTCAAGTGCATCAATGAAATCAATTGTCTTGATCCATGCAGACCATCTGTCGCCAATATTTTGCTTTTTGGCGGTATCAAAAGGTGGTGGTGGTTTCGGGAATACAGCAGTGTTGTAGACCAGTGTGGAACTTACTGACACTGCAGGAGGTTCCTTGTGACTTGGTGTTGGAAATTCGTCTGTGAGACCATCCGATGTGCTGGCCTCTGACTCATCTTTAATAAGAGCTGGAAACCTGACTTTCTCCGCAGCCATCTGAAAAATGTCACTATTCCGAAAGTCAAATTCGGATCTTTATTCTTCAAAGACCTGTGAAGTTGTTCTGAGCCCCAATCTGCAACTTTGTGAGTGAACTGCTTCGGGTATGGATGGCTCCATAAGAACAACCCAGATCACTTCCCCTTGAGCCACCTTAACTAAGTGTGGTAGTATGAGGACTCTCTTCAGGGCATTCAGTAAGGCTTTTTTTCTTTTTGCCTAAATATCAAAGCGTTTTTTTAACATCTGGTTGACCTCCACCTTGCAGCGCTTAACACTGTTTATAATGTAGACTTTTATCTTGTGCAGCAGCACGGTACCTTTATACATGGCTTGACTATCAGGTTCTCGACCATCAACGTTTAAATTCTTTGCAACACTTCCGTTGTCTTCATGTACTTTACAGCAGCTGGAGTTGCACTTTGACTCCATGTGCATTAAGCATCGACTCCAATCTTCAACAGCGATACGTGACAAGCATGATCATTTTCCTTGGACCATGGCAAACTCCCTGGAAGAGCACGGTTGTTCTTCGGGGTACTTATCTCCTCGCCATTTGTAGTGTCTTCCCAGGTGAGCTAACCACTATTAACCACACCACATACATGTGTATATATGTGTGTATATGTATATATATATATGCGTGTGTGTGTGTGTGTATATATATATATATATATATATATTATCTACTGGCGGTCGCCAGTAGATAGTTATAGTTACAACCTATTATCCATAGGAAATCCGCGACATTCTATTTGAAATAACTCTCTTGCCGGTTGACGTATCTTCGCGAAATTTTCAAACTTTGTGGCCCGCTCCGGTCCGCTCCTACCCTGAAAGTCTCGGGGGATTCGTCAAGCGGGGGCCGAGAAAAAGGGGGTCCCAAAACGCGTTTTCCCCATGCAATTTTCCATAGGAAACTTTAGAAACGGCTACAGCCCGAACTGCTGAACGGAATTACACCAAATTTGGCAAGAGGTAGTTCTTGGTTCAGAAAGAACCCTTTTGTTAAATGGTGTAAATCCGTTCAGTAGTTGCTGAGAAAATCAAAAGTAAAAAGATAGTGATATCTATGGCCGAGTAGGGTCCGCGTACCCTCCCGATCACGAGCTGCATGTTAATTGGCTGTCAGCTGGCTGTCAACATTCCGATTCAGGAAATGTTGGCAGCCATTTAGTCCCTCTGTAGAACCGAGGGACAGAAACAAGTGCGCAAAGCGCACAAAGGGGGAAGGGTAGAAACACCCTGACCCCTAGGTTTGCTCAGGGGTCCCACAAGGACCCCCTGGGCAAAAAAATAAAAAAATTTTTTAAAATCGGCAGGATGCGCTCAGGGTGCGCGAATCCTGCCGAGAAATCGAAGCGCGGTCTCCCGCGCTCGATTGTATTTTGCCCCCGGGTGGCCCAAGTCCCGGGGGCATGGTGGGGGTTTAATTTTATGTGTGGGGGCCTCAAAGGGCCCCAAGCCCCGGGGACCGCCACCCCCGGGGCTTTTTTAAAAATGGTGCGGGAGGGCTCTGAGCCCTCCCGCAGCCCCGGGGACCACCACCTCCCGGGGCTTTTTTTATTAATTGAACAACCTGTGTGGGGGGCTCCAGCCCCCCACACGCCCGGGACCGCCACCTCCCGGGGCACTAACAAATTAAAATGGGGGTCCGTTTGGACCCCAAAGCCCGGGGACCACCACCTCCCGGGGCTGTGCTGATGTAGGGAGGGGGCCGCGCGGCCCCTCCTGGAGCCCTTGATGGCCCTGGGGACCGCCACCCCCCAGGGCCGGCTCCTGCAGTGTCCCGGGGTGCCTACCCCGGGACACTGTAGTTTGCTATGGCAGGACGGGAGCCTCGCGGCTCCCGTCCTGCCATAGCAAACTGCTTTGGATATTGGAAAGAGAGCAGGAAACCTGCTCTCTCTTCCAATATCCAAAGCACATTGACTTTCCACATGGGGAGCAGCATGTCAGCTGCTCCCCATGTGGAACAGCAATGCCGGCTCCCAAGGGACGTGGGGAGCCGGCGGGACTGTGGGGGATTGGGGACCCCCACAGTCCCCAACGGAGAGGGCCAGCCCGGGGGATGGGGTCCCCGGGGCAAGTAGTGGCCCAGGAGGGGGGCCACGCGGCCCCCCTCCCCAAAAAATAAAAAAAAATAAAAAAAATGGAAAGGCCGGCCCCGGGGCCTTAAATGGCCTGAGGAGGGGGGCCACGCAGCCCCCCTCCCAAGAAAATAAAAAAGGCCATGCCCCGGGGATGGGGTCCCGGGGCCAATACAGGCCCAGGGAAGGGGGCCACGCGGCCCCTTCCCGTTTTTTTTAAATTATATTAAAAAAAGGGGTAAGGCCCTGGGGGATGGGGTCCCCAGGGCCCAAAAACAGGAAAAAGGAAGGGGGCCACACAGCCCCCCTTCAGGGGACAAAAATCTTTTTTTTTTTTTTAAAAACGATCGGGCCCGCAGGCCCCGCCCCTTCCTTCACCACTCTGCAAACGCGCCCCTGGCGCGTTTGCAGAGGGGAACGAATTCCCCTTGAATACTGGGGGTCCCTGGGGGACAACTAGCCCACCAGGAACCTCCAATATGCGCCAGGGGCTGCGTTGCAGAGACGTGTAGAGAGGCCACACCCTTTTACACCTCTCTGCAACGCAGCTCTGTGGCGCTTTTGGAGGTATATGGTGGGCTAGTTGGACTCCGAGGACCCTCAGGATTCAAGGGGACTTAATCCCCAGCTTAAAACGCGCCATGGGGCGCGTTTGCACAGTGGTGAAGGGAGGGGGCGGGGCTTCAGGTGACATGTGTGCAAACAGGCCCCGTGGCGCGTTTTAAGATGGGGAATTAAATCCCCTTCAATCCTGAGGGTCCCTGGGGGCCAACTAGCCCAACAGGTACATCCAGAAAGCGCCACAGAGCTGCGTTGCAGAGAGGTGTAAAAGGGGTGTGGCCTCTCTACACGTCTCTGCAACGCAGCCCCTGGCGCATATTGGAGGTTCCTGGTGGGCTAGTTGGCCCCTAGGGACCCTCAGGATTCAAGGGGACTTAATCCCCCAACTTAAAACGCGCCACGGGGCGCGTTTGCACAGATGTCACCTCAGGCCCCGCCCCCTCCCTTCACCATTGTGCAAATATTCTTCTAAAATCATCCGAAATACGAATTCCGATTTACTCACCTGTTATCAGGAGAGACCTCAGTGCTGTATCTTTCAGCCCAGTACTGGTCCTGAAAAGTAATTTTAACCGTACTTACCAGTAACTTGAATTTCCTTCCATAGGCTAACATTGACTGGTTTCACTTGGAAATTCTTCTAAGTGTGGAGTTTTGGAACTTTAAAATATTCCTCTAAAATCAGCCGAAATACGAATTCCGATTTACTCACCTGTTATCAGGAGAGACCTCAGTGCTGCATCTTTCAGCCCAGTACTGATCCTCAAAAGTAATTTTAACCGTACTTACCAGTAACTTGAATTTCCTTCCATAGGATATCATTGCCTGCTTTTTGCTGAAAAAGTTTCTAAGTGTTGATTTTTGAAACATACAAATATTCCTCTAAAATCAGCCGAAATACGAATGCCGATTTACTCACCTGTTATAAGGAGAGACCTCAGTGCTGTATCTTTCAGCCCAGTACTGGTCCTGAAAAGTAATTTTAACCGTTCTTACCAGTAACTTGAATTTCCTTCCATAGGCTAACATTGACTGGTTTCACTTGGAAATTCTTCTAAGTGTGGAGTTTTGGAACTTTAAAATATTCCTCTAAAATCAGCCGAAATACGAATTCCGATTTACTCACCTGTTATCAGGAGAGACCTCAGTGCTGCATCTTTCAGCCCAGTACTAATCCTGAAAAGTAATTTTAACCGTACTTACCAGTAACTTATATTTTCTTCCATAGGAATCCATTGTCTGGTTTTCAGCAAAAAAGTTTCAAAGTGTTGATTTTTACAAACTACAAATATTCCTTAAAAATCACCTGTATGACTTAAACGCATTCTTTCAACTGTTTACAGGAGATGCACCAGTGCTGGATCCAGGATCCAACACTGAGTAAGAAAAAGTAACGATAACAGTTTTTACCTGCTAAGTGAATTTCCTTCCATAGGATAACATTGGTGATTCTATGAGAAAAAGTTTCTAAGTGTCAACTTTTAAAATACAATAATATTCCTTAAAAATCACGACTGTAACCAAAACGCTTTTACTCAACTGTTTACAGGAGATGTACCAGGACTGAATCTAGGATCCAGTCCTGTGGTTAGAAAAGTAATCCATAAAGTAACTAATTGCATTTAACTAGAAATTCACATTGAGCTGAATGTTGCATTGTGTTTGAAAATGTGTTGCCCATTGCAACAACTGTAACTACTGTACTTAAAAGTCTATTGCCTATGTGCAAAGTATTTAAACTAAAGTAATTCATTCTGAGAAAGTATTTTTTGTAATGTAATGTATAATGTAATTACAATGTAATTAAAAAAATAAAATCTGTAAAAAAAATTGTTTCTAAAAATGTAGTAAATCAGTATGAAAAAAATTAATATAACAATTAATACATTTAAAAATTGTCATTTACAAAACCTTTGAAATTCACTGAAAAAACCGTAGGTTTCAGGCACGTTATAGTTAGAAATTAGCATTTAAAAAACCTTTGAAATTCACTGAAAAAACCATAGGTTTCAGACACGTTATAGTTACAAATTAGCATTTAAAAACCTTTGAAATTCACTGAAAAAACCATAGGTTTCAGACACGTTATAGTTACAAATTAGCATTTAAAAAACCTTTGAAATTCACTGAAAAAACCATAGGTTTTAGGGACAGTTATAGTTACTTGGACATTGCACTCGTACAAAACCCGTGAAATTCCCCCGTTATAGTTAGTTCAGCTAACTATAACTCGCGCTTCCGCAATGCACTGCTGATGACGTCACATATTACATCACTCATGACATGGTCAGTGACATCACTGATGACATCACTGATGACATCTCAAATGACATCACTCATGACATCATCCACGTGATAATCTGATGCACCTCCTCACACCCTAATATAATCTTTGATACACCCACTCTAAATTACAGACTGCCATTCGCAAAACCATAGACACTCCAACACCAATAACTACATACCCACTCACTGATTCTTAGGTCTACACACACACATCCACTCACTCACCCGTACAGTCACTCATACTTACGGTCACTCAGTACAGGACTATCATATGCACTCTTACTCCTATATAGACACTCAAACAACGCCACTCATCCATAGAGATACTCAGACACCTAGTCAGTCATGCAAATAATTAAACACACTGCCATTTACTCACCTATACAGTTATACACACACCAGCTCACTTACTCATACAAATAGTAGCACATTGTTACGCTCTTATACAATCACTGATACAAGCACACACTCATCCATACAGCCACTATCACAATCACTCACTCTTGCTTATAGCTATTTATATACTCCAACACACATATATACTGCCTTTCACATATGTAGTTACTCACACATGTACCACTGGGACATACATTCACTCACTAACACACTCTTACACACACTTACCCACCCATACAGTCTATCACAGATGCACTCTTGAAACCATCCACCCAGTGAATCACCCACTCACACATCTATGCACAGAGTTGCACACACCCCTCCCACACAAACACTCAGGCACCCATACAGATACTCAGACAAGCATTCAATAACTCATATATACACTCATTTAGCTATTCACAAACACATGCAGCCACTTACACAGCAACAGACAGACGGATACAGACATTCACCCAGTTTAGTCACTAACCCATGCATTCAGTAAGATACGTTAAATCACTCACTTATAGAGTCAGTCACGCACCTACTAAATCATCCATACAGACACTTACACACCCACTCATTCTTCAATACGTCTTTTCCTATATATATTAAAAATATTTAAACTTTACAGAAACACAGTCACTGGATGATGTCATCAGTGATGTCATTTGAGATGTCATCAGTGATGTCATCAGTGATGTCACTGACCATGTCATGAGTGATGTAATATGTGACGTCATCAGCAGTGCATTGTGGGCGCGAGTTATAGTTAGCTGAACTAACTATAACGGGGAATTTCACGGGTTTTGTACGAGTGCAATGTCCAAGTAACTATAACTGTCCCTAAAACCTATGGTTTTTTCAGTGAATTTCAAAGGTTTTTTAAATGCTAATTTGTAACTATAACGTGTCTGAAACCTATGGTTTTTTCAGTGAATATATATATATATATAATTATTTTTTTTCACTGAACAAACCAAAGGTTACAAGGACGTTACAGTTAGGCTTAGATTTCACTCATACAAAACCAATGCAATTCAGCAGCTATTCTGAGCTAACTATAACTTACTCCCCCACAATGCACTGCTTATGACCTCACGTATTACATCACTGATGACATCATCCAGTGAGTGTAAGTGTTTTCTAAGAGTTTGAGTGTTAGAGCTATATACTAACCTACTACAAAATGTAGATTAGTATACTAGGTGCACTACTAATAAGTGATACTATTTCTAACATATATTATGTGAGTGGCTGTGTGACTGTGTATCCGTGTGTGAGTGGGTGTCAGTGGCTGCATGGGAATGTGAGTGGGTGTGTGAGTGGCTGTATGGGTGTATAAGTGGGTGAGTCAGTAGCTGTGTGGGTGAGTCAGTAGCTGTATTGGTGAGTGAGTGACTGTATGGGTGAGTGAATGGATGTTTGAATCACTTTGGGTGAATGAGCATTTTGATCAACGGCTTTGCAAAGTACATAAATACTGTCTGAAACCCCCCAGAAAAATTATCCGAAATTCAAAAAGTTTGAACAGTCCATTTAACTCAAATTTACGAACTTTTTTGTTTTATTATACAGGATTTAATTAATTTAGTGGCATTTTGTTATCTTCTTATATACGAAATGATCTGTGCATATTGAATGGTTTTACTTAATTGTCAATAAACTGTTACTTCATTCACAATGGCTGTCTGGCTGAGGGAGGTTTGAGTCTTGTGAGGCTGGGATCTGTATAGCGTATAATATAGAGATCTGTACGACTTAGATTTTCCTCTCCCTGTGACCTGCTGTCTTAACGAGAATAGACTTTCTGCCTCAAATATATCTTCAGTGAGCTGGTCTACCATGTGCAAGCTGTCTGGGCATCCTCTCGAGTCTGAGATGTCGGCTCCCGCTGCAGCGCTATGAAACTCTTAATTACATGCAATGAATGTTAGTGTAGCATTTCTGTGTACAGAGGCTGCTTTTGGCAGCATGGATTGGATTTTTTCTTTTATCAAGAGCCAGTGTTTTCGTTTGGAGTGATTATGCATGCAAAAATATGGAATTAATGTGGGCTTTTGAGCAGAACAGATTGAACAAGTGTAAGGCTGGCTAAGAACAGAATGACTCAGTCTTTAACCCAGGGCTCCAGAAGCATCACACATATCAACACCTGTCTCCTATACAGTTTGTAATTTGCAAACCTGAATATGTCTGGAATAGAGTGTCATGTAAATGCATTCTAGAAACCACATCGACAAAATACATGTAGGTAACATCTAGAACAACAGGGAACATTTTTCAAATGTGTACTACAAGTAAAAGAATCAAAACAAGGAACAAGATGTAATTGTTATTTGCATAATGTTTGATTGTGAGATTATGTGTTGAGCTCTGAAAATACACTTTCATGGTATTCAAATGTGCATCTAGAACCCCTTCCATTGGAATTTTTTTGGGTGAGACCCAATCCCAAGGCAAGAGCCAGCAGGCAATGTTGCCAGGACTGCCACTCTCTTGGATAAGGTACTCCGTTTCTTTTCGATGGCCCAGGTATAATGATCATTCTAGTGGTACGCAGCTGTAGGGCACTGTGAAATAACAATTGGGGGCTGATTCATAAAGGTTTTGCTGTGACCTAATCTTGTAGTACTCCTGGATTCAAGGAATAAGAAAAGAGTGCTCCTGGATTAGTTCTACTCCTTATGTTAATAAACAACACACACACTCGAAATATAGGCACAAATATAAATTATACTCTGCCCAGACTGCATGCTCTTACCCTGATTCTTACCACAATCTAATCAATTTCCAAGGCCAGAATGGGGAACCGGACCACCTCTCCCTTCATATCCTCATCCAGTCTCTCGCTTTCAATCCATCCTCTCTCTCCTTCTCTTCTTCCTCCTCTGGTCGCTTTTTCTCTACTTGTCTCCTCCCTTTCGTTTTCTTTCTCTCTCTATTGAAGGCTCCCAGTGCCTTCTTCAGTTAACTTTGGGGGGCTGGGGAAAATGACAGACCCAGGAGCGGCCCCTTGCCGTAAAGCCCGGCCTCCAGGATCTCCACCTCACCAAGCAATTGCCCTTTTTTTGTTAGGTCGAGCCTCGAGTAGCGCGCAAGCGCTGCTTAGAGGCGAAGACTTTTAGTAAGTGAGTTTTGAAAGCAGTCCCAAAAACGCTCGTGCGTCGTGGCTGGCCTTTTTGAGATGGGTACGCGCGGCAAACATGTGTTTCCAATTATCGTGCGCGATAATTGTAAACACATGCCGGCAAAAGGCCATGACGCACGAGCGTTTGGTCAGCTGAGCAGGCTGCCGCGCTCGCCCTCGCCCCCGCTCCTCTCTTGTTTATTTTATTACCCTCCCGCAGAGCTCTGCTGTGCCCATCTCGAGCTGTGAGCAGGCCTGCTTCCTGTCACTTTAATGAAGGGCGCTTCGGAATTTATAGGTCTCTGGTGAGTGCTGGGTTTGCCAGGTGAGGTTCACTGCGCCTGTGCCCGTTCGATACCAGGAAGTGATTTTGATTGTTTATTGTCACACTTTGCCACCGTTCTTAGCCTCATGCACGTAGCTTCCCTTTAATGGCTGGTTTATTGCACTGACCTCTGCCGATGTCAGAGCCTTCACAGAAAGTGATGTACACAATTGTAAAGGAGCCCATGTTTATCTTTTGTGAATCATGTGTCAAACATGAATGTATTGCCTTGGGGAAAAATGCTGTATAAAGGTCGCATGTTCTGTTTGTGGGAAAACAGTATTTGAACATCCATCTGAAGTCTTCCAATGTCTCTCCCAACGTCTCTGCTCACACCTGTGCTCTCCTTGGTCCCCACTATCTCTATGTTTTCCCTGGTGAGGGGTTGATTTACTCCCCCCCCCGCCCGTCTTGCCGGCCGCGACTGGCCGTTGTGCCACCCAAGTTCCGCCTCCTGGGTGGCACAAGCTGTGGTTGGCATTTCTACTTAAGAAGACCAGGAGGCACCAAGAGCTGCAGAATTTTGGCCTGCAGCTTGCTGATTTAAAGACCTCGGTAAACTTTAAATTACAAAAAATACCTAAGAACGGATAATTATGTAAACACTACAAGGCCACTCACACACTCACGGAACGGACTTAAAAATAAATTGCCATTAATCCGCCTTTTCGGTTACAGACAATAAATATGTGAAGCACTTTGTTCGCGGTCCGCGAATAATAATTAATAAAATCAGCCACACGGCACAGGATTCGATACCTCTCTTGCAACCTTTTCGCTACCATTGATTCGTACAAAAATGGCTGCACGGACCTGCTGTGTGTTAGTAAGTCACTGTTATGCTTTCTGGAGGTTTTAGCGGTATTGATCTCAAACACCTAAGGTCCTGACACAATCAATAGACCCCCAAGAGACACTACCCCATTCCCACTACATATTACAGGAAAGACACAAGACTACAACACCTCTCCTACGTTGCAGCCTAGAGGCACGGCTTGCCTCTGCTCTATTACAGCACAGAGACGAGAGTACATCACCCCTGGGTGTTGCAACTCAGTGAGACAACGCCATCACCTATCGCATAACAGCTCAGACACGACTGCGACACATCTGTTAAATTACACGACAGACAAGAACGCATCACCTTTGCTACATTACAGCACAAACTAGGACTGGACTGCTGCATTACAGCGACGAGGCAACAGTGCAGCGCTATTTCTGTATTCAGCACTGTCGTGGCTGCATCACCCCTGCTATCACAGCACAGGCATGCCTGCATCACCTCAGCACAGGCATGTCTGCATCACCTCAATCACATCACAACGTGACTGCATTACCTCAGCACAGGCATGCCTGCATCTCCTCTGCTATACTACAACAGAGACACAGCTCCATCACTCTGCTATATAACAGCACAGACAAAACTACATGTCTCAGCCCCGAATCCTCGTGGGGCTGACTCAGCCTATCATCTTTCTAAGGATGATAAGACACGTACTCGTGAGCTAAGTAATGCTATTTCCCGTTACTTACAGCCACAAAGCTAGTCAGTATTATTACTTCTCACCCTTCTCACTCACCTGCTGGTGCTTGATCTGCGGTGAAGGGCGCGCGTGGACGCTCAGTGCAAGCGATGCCAGGACACATAGGACCACGTAGGACGAAGAAGGTTTCATAGCTGCCAGAGATTCTCCTAACGCTGCATCCGAAATGGAGGACTACCCTCTGGTGAGCCTAGTCTTGGTCTTTTTTTTGTCGTCGCAGTAGAGATAAGCCCTATTCGTGTGGCATGGCCTGCAGGGGCCTTCGCATCACGGAGCTAACACGGCACTTCCTGTTCGCGCTCCTCAAGCGGCCAAATTACAATTAGTTTTGCAAGCAAAGCTGTCCTCGTGCCAATCGCCGTCACCTTGTACTTGGTCTTTGCGTGGTAAAGTGTGATTCGGGCTCATGATCTAGGCGAGGTGTGACTCAATGCTTCTAATCTCTAGTCATCTATCTAGTCAGAGAAAAGATAGGGCGCGAGTTTCCAGAATCCCAAACTTGGCGCCTCTAGCTGGTTGAACTTGGTTGTGAAATTTAATTTGTTCCCTTTAAGTTCTATCCTACCGACAACGTGAGAAGTATAAAGACTACTGACCCACCGGAGAGGAGAGGCTTTCTAATCAGAAAGCTGGCAAACAGAACCGAAAGATAACTGTCAAGGGAGCCACAGTAACAAGCATTGGCATAGCCAATAGGTCTCGCGTTTAGGACCTTATAAGTGTTTAGCCATGCAACAGTTGATGTTGTTGCACCAAGGATATTGTGCTGCATAACTAAATACTTATAAGGTCCCAAAAGCGAGACCTATTGGCTATGCCAATGCTTGTTTGGACAGGCGTTGGAAAGGATCCACTCTCTGAGGCAGTAGTTACAACTTGCCCATTTCTGCAGAATGAATGTGGTGATTTAGAATCTGAGGCAGACCTCAGAGAGTGAGCGTTCCTGGCAACTTTCCAAATTAGGCACAGAAATGTAAACTCTATGCATGTGATTCACAAAAGTATTTTTCGTTCCTTATTAGATGTTGGGAGTGGGACCCATCGGAGTACAACACATACCTACTAAACAAAGTTACATATTTAGTGTAATGTAACTAGATATTTAACACTACATGAATATCACAGAAAATACAAGTTTCTAGACCATAATATGTATTTTATCTAAATATCATTTTTTTTTTTAAACTATGTTTATTGGCATTTTTTTTTCCATTACAACAACATCGCAATTACATGGTGTAGTAGACATTACATTAGCAGTCCATGAACATAGCATCACATTACAATGATTGAGGTGAGATATGTAGGGCCCAATGCATGGCAGCTGTCATAGGCATATGTGGTGACGAAATCCTACAACAGGCACATTAGTGGTCGAGCTCCTGGCTTTGCGGCCTATCGTTCTCAGTTTGGCGGGCGGGTTGCGATAGTGCAGCCCCTTCTTCCGTGTCCGTTGCCGCTATTCTGAGCAGATAACTAGTAAGCGGCTTCCAGACATCACGGGGCCTGAGCTGGGGGGTAGCAGCTCGGCATATATATTGTTTTGTTCCTGGCAATAAGTGAGGTCATGCAACCATTCCTTAAATTTAGGTGCTCTGCCCCTCCACCATCTGCAAGCAATTCTGCGTTTGGCAACAAGTAAGGCTATTGCCAGAAATTTTTTAACGCGACCTTTGTGCTCAGGGATGTATCCCAGGAGACCCATTTCTGGTGTAAGAGCCAGCGGCGTTTCCATCATGTCTCCCAAGGCGTTCCCCACTTCCTCCCAATATTGTGCTATGGTGCGACATTCCCATGCTATGTGTAGGAAGCCCGCTCCCTCCTGCCTACAGCGGTCGCATCTGTCAGTGTCTCGTAGTTGGAGTTTGTGGAGTCTTACCGGGGTATAATACATCCTATGAAGGAATTTAAAATGTATAATTCTAAACCTGCTGCTGGCAGTGATATTTTCAGTTGGCTGGCAGATGTAACCCCAGGCCTCCTCCGTGATCAGGTGCCCCAATTCCGCTTCCCACCCCTGTTTTGCTCTCAGTGTATTGTGTGTCCCCGCCCCTGCAGTGGCTTTATATATGCGGGACACTGCGTGTGGCGCCCCCGTCTGTATCATTTGGTGCAGCAGGAGTAATGTGGGAGGTTCCTCTGGGAACGCGGGGGTAGCAGCTTTGACAGCTTGTCGTAAGCGGATATATAAGAAGCGGTCCATAGTGGTGGGTGGTGTGCTGCCTATCAAATCGGCCGCAGTTTTAAACTGTCCCTGATTGTACATGTTTCCCCAGGTATGTATGCCATGTTTGAGTAGTATACGCGTACAGATCCCTTCCCGTGTAACGGGCAGGTTATGTTGGTCAAATAGTGGGAGTAACGGGGAATATAGCATGGGGACTTGAGACCTTTTGGCGATGGCGCGCCATGCGTTATTTGTACAAGCCACGGTGGACCCCTTTCCCCCGGCCATTTTGTCATCCACCCCCAGGAACCCCACCAGTGGTAGGGGTGCCATAAGCCCCTGTTCTATGGCTAAGTGTGTCATGAAGGGCGGAGGAGTGAGCCAGTATGCCGCGAAGTGCACCTGAGCCCTGAGATAATAGAGTTCAGGATCAGGTGCTTCAAACCCACCTTGAGCGAAAGGCAATGTGAGGGTGCACCATTTGATCCGAGGCTGCTTCCCACTCCATGCAAGACGGATGAGTTGACTCTTCAGTTGAGTGAAGAAAGGACGCCCCGGAGAGAAAGGGATATTTGTGAATAAGTATAGGAATTTGGGCATGATGACCATCTTCATTAAGGCTATTCGACCAGCTAAAGAGAGCGGGAGGGCGATCCATCTATTGATCAGGTCCTCTACCCTCGCGAGAGCTACCCCGTAGTTGGCACGCATTTAGTTCTTCCCTATCTCTGGTGACAGTGATTCCTAGATATCGGACCTCGCTATCGCTCCATATCAGAGGATAATCCAGTTGGAACGGGACAGTACAGTTCGTGAGCGGCATGATTTCGGATTTACCCCAGTTGATGGTAATGCCCGAGAAGGCCCCAAACTTTATTATTTCGCGAATCATAGCATTTAATCCGGCTACAGGATTTCGCACATATAGCGTGATATCGTCCGCATAGAGCGATATCAATACAGGCCTTGTGGGGTAGTCTAGCGCGTATGGTTTGTGGTGCTGCCGTAACATAGCTGCCAGTGGTTCCATAGCTATAGCGAATAGTAGTGGTGAGAGGGGGCACCCCTGCCGCATGCCTCTGGTAATGCTAAAGGCGGGGGAACGTTCTCCATTCAGTAGCAAGGAAGCGCAGGGTTGGTTGTACAGCAATTTGATCCACTTGAGAAATCCCATGTGTGTTAAGGCAGCGAGAAGGTACCCCCATTCCAGGGAGTCGAACGCTTTGGTGGCATCTAGAAAGACCGCCACCGCCTGGTCCTCCTGGTCGATACCATGCAGGATGGAGAAGAGGGTCCGCAAGTTATGCGAGGTTGATCTGCCGGGTATGAAACCCGCTTGGTCAGGTCGAATTAGTCTGTCCATCAAAAGTGTGAGCCTATTGGCCAGGACTTTTGCCAAGATTTTAACGTCACAATTTATCAATGAAAGTGGTCTGTACGAGTCTGGAGAGTCGGGGGGGCTTACCGGGCTTCAGTAGTGAGACCAACATTGCTTCTCACATAGTAGGCGGGAGTGTCCCCGTTTGGGCAGCCTCCTCATAAACTGCCTTCAGGAAAGGAGCCAGTGTGTCTATGTAGCTTTTATAGAATTCTATCCCAAGGCCGTCTGGTCCTGGCGCTTTGCCATTGTTTATTTGCATTATAGCCTCTCGTATTTCATCTAATTCCAGGTCAGCCGCCAAGAATTCCCTCTGCCTATTGCTAAGCCAAGCCAATTCAACCTGTTGCAGATATTGCGGCGTCTCATCTTGTCGCGCCGCACATGATGTGTATAGCGCACTGTAGTGTGCGGTGAAAACCCCCATTATGGCTGTAGTGTCTCTATGTGTCACCCCTTCCCTATCTCGGATAACCAGGATATGATTCGCCGTTCTGGGTGGCCGAATGGTCTCGGCAAGCGCTTTGCCAGGGCGTTCTCCCTCGCCGTATCGAAGCGCCTTGTTATATTTGCCTTTAAAAAGATATTCCCTTTCCGCTTCGGCCTGATACTCTGTGAGAGTCTCCCGAATCTTGGCATGTGTGGGGCCGGTATGCGTCCCCCGTACAGTGCTCTCCAACTGCTTAATCTGGCGTTCCAGGTGCGCTATCGTAGTGCGGATATCCCTGAGAATACCCCCGCCTTGGCTATGCAGTGGCCCCGTACCGTGACCTTCAGCGCTTCCCACACGGTGACCAAAGATGGCACTGAGTCTATATTAAGTCGAAGATATTCTTCTAGTGTTTCCCCGAGTTCAGACTGAAACACTGCATCTAGGAGCGCCGCAGGGGGCAGGCACCATTGTCTAGTTTGTGGTGACATTCCCGGGGGCGCTATGGATGTGAGCACAGGAGAGCGGTCCGAATAGGTACGTGCCAAATGTTTTGACGCAGGAGCATGGAGTGCAATGTCCTGTGACACGAGCCACATGTCTAACCTGGACCAGGTATTGTGTACTGCCGAGTGGAACGTGCCCTCGCGTTGGGTTGGATGATGGTGGCGCCAAACGTCCACTAGCAGATTGTCAGTGACTATTTGTTGGAGTTGGCGCTGCGCTTTGGAGTAGTGATGTGGTAGTGGGTGGGAGCGATCATCTGAGGGGTGTAGTGTTAAGTTGAAATCTCCTCCCCATATGATGTGAGTCGATCCTATACTGACAATGCGTGCCCATAGGGTAGTGTAATAATCTTTGTCATCCACATTAGGTCCATATGTGCATACCATCGTGACGGAGGCCGATGCTAGCCGTCCCCATGTCAAGCAGAATCTCCCCTGTGCGTCCAGTGCGAATCCCTCCTCAGTGTATGGTACCGTTTTTTTTATCAGAATTGCTGCCCCTCTGGAATATGCAGAGTACGAGGAGAAGTATCTATGCGATGCCCACCTTGTGGCAAACTGGGGCTGTTTGTGGAGGAGGGTATGTGTTTCCTGTAGCATAGCTATGCTTACGTGGTGCCTGTCAAAATTCGCCAAAATGTGCCGCTTTTTCCTGGGGTCTCCCAGCCCTCTAACATTCTAAGTGAGAAGGTTCATTCCATCAATAGTGTTGGTCTTCTGCCCCTCACCCGCCATCCCCCAGTCCACAATCCATGCATTGGCGTGCCAATATTACACTGGTGGTTACATGTAAGCAATATTTACACAATCTGAGTAATAGGACTATCACAAGAAATGCCAATTTGTCAATGTCTACCTTTCTACCCCAACATACCCCCCACAACGGCGACCCCAACTTTCCATGTATTAAACCCTCCCTCAGAGCCCCTCCCGCTACCTCCCCAACCAATCGGAGAATGTGTGTCACCATTCTTCTGAGTAAGAACATTCCTGGCCATACAATGGAGCTGAATATCGGTCGCAGTATGGGATGTTTCCAATACAATATCAAGCTTATGCAATGCAATAGCAGGTGCAATAGCAAACTAGTCTTAGAGTCATTGGTGGTCCATGGTGACACTATCCCCCTAGCAGACCAACAGGGTCGAACGCCCAACAAGTAAACACCCTCTGGTGAGGGAAAGGGGTGCTCCCTTAGAGATGTGTGCCCCAGGGGGCGTGGCGGCTCCCCCTACACCTTGGTGGCGTGTAGAAGGGGGGCCCTGGGTTACTAGCATATGAACCGACTGGGTCCTCACCATCCATAGAATAGAACAAAGGACAGTGCAGAGTATAGCAGATTTATGACATTCAATGTTACCTGTGTGTTGGGGCAATCGTCCGTGCCAACAGTGTCAATATGGCTACCTGTCTTCAGCTACATGTTTGGCTGCAGTCGGTTCCCTCAGTCCTCGTCCTGATGCGCCGAGCTGTGTCCGCCGTGCGATGGGGACCGCTCCACTCTCTTTGCTGCCAGCACAGTTTTTTTGAAGTAGTCCATCGCTTGCTGTGGGGTGGTGCAGATGTGCTGTTGGCCGTCGAAGGTGATCCGCAGACGGGCAGGATAGAGCATTGCGTACTCCACTCCTTCCTGTTGGAGTTTCTTCTTGATAGGGACGAATTTCTTTCGCGCTTCCTGAACATTTAAAGTAAAATCAGGGTAGAGTGAAATGGTATTGTTTTCGAAGACAACATTTTTGAGTTCTCTTGCCTTACGCAGTGTCCCGGTCTCGGTAGTTGAGCAGTCTTGCAACTATGGGTCGAGGTGGCGCTCCTGGTGGGGGTCTGGGAACAAATGTGCGATGTGCCCTCTCCACTATGAGCATCCTGGAGAATGCCTCCGGGCCAAAGCATGTAGTGAGTAGGCGCTCCACATAATCTTCGAGCCGTCCCGTGTTGGTGGTTTCGGGAACGCCAGTTATACATATGTTATTCCGCCTCGAGCGGGCTTCAATGTCCTCATTTTTTGCTGCGATCACCTTTAGCAGTTTATCCATGTCCGTGAGTTGCCCCACCGTCTGCTAGTGGTCGTCCTCCAGGGTAGAGATGCGCGTGTCGGCCTCCTTGATCCTCCCGTCTTGTTTTTCGATTTTCTGGGTGTTCTGGTCCATTCTAGCGCACATGGAGTCCATCTTCCCCTCTATGGAAGCAAAGCTCGCCTTCATTGTGTGGAGTAGCGTCTTCATATCTACTTCGTCTGTGTTTTGCGCCTCCTGGCCCGCGCTGTCCTGTTCTGGATCAGGCGGCTGCCCTCTGGTCGTCTTGCGGGTGTCGAAATTGATTTTGGGCTGCTTGCCGTCCCGCTTCCCTATAGTTGCGGTTCACCAGGCGGATGAGGGGGCACTGCCACCACCACTAAGGTCAATTCTCCGTTCGCTCGTCCCCCAGGCAGCACAAGAACCTATGTTGGAGGCAGGGATCAGACTGCACGGGTAGTGTCTCTGGCCGGTCACCCAGTGGAGGGGGCGGAAGTAGTATCTCGATGCTCATGACACCCAGTCTCTGAAGGGCTGTAGCCTTCGTGGGTCCGATGTGGGGGGCTGGATCTGGGGCCTAGGCCAGGCCGGGAGCGCGTCCGCGTATCCCGCAGTCAAGGGGTGAAGGCCAGGGCCGCCCAGAACTGGAGGAACAAATAATGGAGCGAGTAGAGTGAGTGCCCCCGCTGGGTAATGTTCGCGCAATTCCCTGAGGCACCTGATCTCCTCTCTGGGTGGGCCAGGGCAACCACGTGGCGCCGGGGCGAGTAGCGCAGTTCAGGCCTTCTCCTCAAGTGCCAGTCCCACTGAGTACGGGGCAGTTGCAGCTTTTCTTGTGGCACGTGTGGATCCCCCTCCAACCGTAGGTCCGGGCAATGACAGGTAGTACATCCCACAGTAGTGCTGCCAATGTGTGAAAGACTGTCAGGACATCATGCAGTAGCACGCAGAATGGGGACCGGGGGCAGCCAGTCTCATGGAGCAGCGCGTCCTCAGTGTCAGGCCCGCGTGAGGCCCTCCGAGCAGCACTCACTTCCCCCGTTGGTGTCCCCCTTTGGTCAGCGGCGGGGGCGTACTCAGCACTCGGACCAAACAGTCCCCCGTAGATCCAATCACAGGAGTGCGGGCAGCGCGGGCAATCCCTCCTGTGTCACGCTCCCAAGGTCGCCCGGCACAAGGAGGTGGCCGGTCTTGCAGGGTGGGCCTCGGTTTCCTGCTCAGTGTGCCGCATTATGCAAGGCAGGAGCGCAGGAGCGGTTGGTGGCAGCGCAGCTATCTCCCCCGTCAATTGCGTCCTTGACCCTCTCACCCCAGAGGGCCATTAGTATAACGCCGTGGGTGGCAGGGGGGCCGCCAAGGATTATCGGGCCCACGAGGTCAGTGCTCCCACACAGGCCTCACTTACTTCCAGAAGGCTGCGGTCCCCGGCCTTGCGTAGATGCGGTATCCGCCGAGGCGGCTAAACAGCCAAAAGGGAAAGTGCGGCCGCGGGTTCACTCCTCCTTCACGCCGCCTCAATCGCCACAGCAGGCACCCGCCACTCCGATGTAGCAGTCTCAGCTGGCGGCAGGCGTTGGCTTGTCTCGGCCGTGGGTTCGCAGGCTCCGCCGGCAGCAGTTCGGCTCCACCAGTCTCGGCACAACCGGCCGCGGCGTGTCTCACCAGCCGCCAACTGGGATCGGCACTCCCCAGCGCCACTGCAGTCCCTAGTATTTCGCATATGGATCCCTCCGCTTCAGGCCGATCCAGATGATGCTATTGATGGCGAGGATTCCCCTCGGATTCAGGATATATGATGGATGATTCGCCCAGGGCTGACTGAGCCTCACTAGTGTGCGGCCATCTTGTCAGCCCGCCCCCTAGCGTCCCCATTTTATCTAAATACCATTAATGTTAATCCTGTTTCTGTCACTGGAACCAAGCTGTACCCAGCTGATGAGCCCATAACTAGGGTGAAACTGGCCCTGGGTTGCTTCTGTTGCATATGACTGGGTCCAAACTGAGGTGGCATGGTGAGCAAAAGAACGATGGGTTGGGGTGCTACCCTGAGCTATTGCCCGTGGTTAGACTTATTGCAAGCAGCCGCTCATCACCTTTTGTGTGATGACCACTTTCTCTTATTGATTAAAGTATGAGTTCAAATCTTCTAATGGTAGTGCATGATTAAATCAAATTTGAAAAGTATACGAAGGCTGAGCAGCATCATCCACTATGTGTAATGCCGTGTTTAAGAATAAGTGAGACATTCTTGCCTTTCTCTCTGAATTTATATAGAGAAATCCCAAACTGTGGATTTCATTGTCCGGAGTTCATTGCAGTCAAGAAGTAAATGTTAACCTCTGAAGAGCTTGTAACATTTTTGATTTTCATCTAAAGACCGGTAAAATGCCTGCATTGATCATATGAAAACACAACTTTCTCGGCCTGCTCCAGAGTCAATACAGGCTGAGACATTTTCACCTTTTGCAGACCCTTCCACTCTGAACTCCTGCAAACTATTCCAAAGGCAGGTGAGAGCAGAAATGCCTCATCTGTCTACTATGGCAATGGAGTGTGAGAGAGAAGCTCTGTGATAGCTGATAGGAGAGGAATGATCAAGAGAAGTTGCCCAGCAGATTTTGTGACAGTTGCACATTATACTTATCAAATTAAATGTTGAATGTTTAGTCAGAACTTTGTGGCCGTTGACTAAAACAGGAAACCATGGAATCGAATTGGAGGCTACAAAGGGGCAGTAAAGAGAGATTTAAGAATTTGGAAAAAGCAGAAACCTAGATGAAAAAGAGAAAGCTAGAAAATTATTTAATACAATTATTTTTATTAGCTTTGTGTTTTTGTTTCACAATCTTATGGAGTGCTCGTCTGCTTTAGCATCAGTATCCAGCCTACATCCGAGATGTTTGTTTTAGAAAAACACAGCGTTTGAGTGTGACGTTATTCACAAGACCATCAAAAGCATGCACCATTTAGTTTGATTGTCCTTCGCCAAATCACAGCTGAGAAGGGTTTTTTCCTCCATATTTTTCCTTTTTCCTGTGGGCTAGTATTGCATTCCAGTGGATTGTATGTTTATGCTGGCTCCCACTGTTTTTCATTGAAACATGAGTGTGGTTGGTAGCATATGAATCGCCTTATATTTAAGAAACTGTGTTGGACCTTACCTTATTTACTGTGCCTCTGTGTTACTCTACCCTTGTACTAATCTAATACTTAATTTGAGTAAATTCTGACCGATAACAATACACCTAAAGGGTCATCTGTCCAGGCCTTCTCCTAGTGATCTGTCACTAAATCAAAGTGCCCTTTGAAATGCACAGTGAGTGCCTGACTCCCCCTCACCCAATGCTTGTCCCACCCAGCTTACAGGAATGCAACTACATACAATTTTGCCTGGGGGAGATTCCTCTACTCCTCATGTTTTCACCAAGCAGGCCTGGGCTTTCCAAAATGAAACCTAAGGTCCTCCTTGTAATCTACCAGTGCAGGCATTTCTGCACTCAGCATACAGTCACAAAATGCTCCACTGTATAGTATTGTTGTGCCCATGTACCATGCTGCCACCAGCATTTCCACATACAGCGCAAGCACTCAGTCTGCACACACTCCAATGCTATAGTCTCTCTGTACTGCACCAGAGTGTGTCTCTTTACACACCCTCTGCCAATGCACACACATTTTCCATGTGCACACTGTTTCACACTGCATCTTTTGTGTAGTGTATGTCTTGCGAGCTCAGCACGTTTTCACTACACACACACTTTTACATCAAACTGATGTAGGTTAAGGGTGAGTTAAAACCACAGCAGCAGACCCTTTAAAAAGGGGAGTGAGCCTGTAGCTCTCACTCCAAAAAGAACCTGGTCACAACTACTAATCATCACATGGTATGCTGCCACCACTGCGCTTGTACTGTTTAACTCCTGGTGAAGGCTATGAGGGTGCGCTTTGGGCGCCCATTTCGGTCCAACAAGACCGCAATCCATGAAAAAGGCCTATACCATGCTGCACATGCATGATTCGTGTTCACCTATGACAGAAAAAAATCATCATTGGGGATCCAGGCAACAATACAGTTGGGGACTCAGGGCAGGGGTACACGTCTTTACCATGCAGAGGGCTTTTCCGTCCCAACATTCACTAAGCAAGAATAATTCACATATTTTTCCATCAACAACATGACTTAAGTATAGTCTCTCTTTATTCTTTGTAGCTAAACACCATTATCAATTGTTTGAAATAAGTTTAAGTTCAGACATCGTTTTCATCAATAGCATGGTTTCAAGATAATTTTCTGTGATTCACTCCAACAGGCAACTGATCTCTGTAAGGGAATTACGGAATCAAGTAGCAAATGCTGGCTGCAGCAAAATTGTAGCACAATTGACTAGTTTGATGCTGTTAAACTTGAGGCAAGTTACTCCCATTAATATTACATGGTCATATTTTTTCAGAGTTTAGCTAGCTGAGTGAGAATCGTAGTATGTATCTAATGCCCAGCCATGTAGAGCGACATTCATGTGCTTCAGACTGCAAAGAACCTGCACCTGGCAATGACCTTTGATCTCTCCTTGGCTGCAAGATATCTAATACATGTAGGCTTAGTACAATGCTTCCCGACACATGAATCCCGCAGAGCAGGACCCCCAGTCCCACTTTTGACTGTACCACGTACCGTCTTGAAAATCATCAATTCTGAGAATGTTCAACTACTTTCCTGAATTCAATTTACTCTGTCCTCTAGAATGGATTTGTCGTAGCAAATGTATTGATCTATAGAACTCCTCAACTTAAGGTTGTATTGCCTGAATACCACTTGAAGGAATTGCCTGTACTGATAATGTGAAATACAGTCATTCTGGATACAAAAATCAGTTCCATAAACAGATTCAATGATCAAAGTGTTCAATTTTATTACTACAATTTGAACAACAATTTGATTTACCCCAGCCGGAATAATTTCAAAAACCAAAGATCAAGAGAGCAAAAAAAAACAATGAACTGAAACAAACAATGAGCAAAAAAACAATAATTCACAGAAAACCAGGTGTTAAAAACTGACAACAAAAAACATGTAGACATATACACGCAAGCAAACAGTGACCAACATCAATAGAACAAGTTTAGGTCACTTCTTATTAAAAGCAAAACACTACTACACCCATAACAAAAATACTACAAATCATAGTGTAACGGGTCAGAGTGTATGTTGACGACGTTTCGATCACGTAAAAATATGGGATCATCATCAGGACTGAGGATCAGTTGCCTGGCATGGTATCAATTGATATATTACAGGAAGCACCTGATTTTTCAACAATCTGTAATTAAGCTAACAGGCTTTTTCAACACAATTAGTGCCTGTTCATGAGTATCATACGAAGATGAAGCACCTAAAATAAACAAGGAGAGAAAATGAATAAATGGAAATGAGAATTAGGAGAATGAAGAAATCATTTTCATTTTTAAGATATGTATATTAGGGCCATGCACCTAGAGAAAAAAATAAAAAAAAATATACAAAATTGCAACTAATGATCCGTATGTTAATGGAATATCTGAAAGCTGAGACAATACCTAGGGGTCTCCAAGTGGGAAATATACCTGGAGTCTTTACTGAAGACAAAAAATACAAACAAGGATTTAGCTCTATTGGAACATCTTGTTCCCGACATTGGATGGTATCAACCATAGACACCAGTGTGTATATATAAGGACCCCCTGCTACTTTTACCTATTCCTAGGGCAGGAAAAATACAAATGTGAATAACAAATCCCTCGGCAATTAATCTTCTAATTTGCATTATATAACTTAGCCTTTTTCAGCATCATGTTGCAATTATGTTATATAATGCAAATTAAAAGATTAATTGCCTAGGGATTTGTTATTTACATTGGGCATAGACACCGCCATTGAACATTCTAAAAATTTGTTAGAAGAAAATATAGAATTAGAAAAACTAATTTCAGAATCCAGTGTAATACCGGATACTAAAAGTCTCTTGGAAAAAATTGGGAATACTATAACAGAATCTACCCGAATAGAACAGGAGAAAAAAATCCAATAAAGTTGAAAAAGACATACGGAATTACACGATTGAGAAGAATTGCCCATATCTCAATGAGGAATTCTACAATAACAGAAATTTCTACAAACCCCGTTACGAACAGACCTGGGGCATATTCAATAAACAGAGGAATTTTATAACCATTACTGATTCCTCTGTGGAATCATCAGACAGTTCAGACCCCGGAGAGGATCCGAGTTCCTTGAAAATCAGTCTTAAACCTAATTTTTTTAGGGCTGGCCAAGACAGACCCCGAGACTTGGGAGAGGAAGGAGCCAAGTACAATGGTATTTCAAAACGCCAGGGTAAAGACAAACTCGTAACAAATACTACCAATGGGGGAACTAGAAACAAACATCCCCATTTCTAATTTCACAGACACAAGAAATGACCAAACCATCCCCATATTTAATCTGTCTACCCACAATTTATTCACAACTGAAATATTGTTATTGAGCAAAGAACTATCCTTCGTGCCCACGACCCACCCCATTTTTGGGGAATTACAAACGGACATATTTAGGTTTTTTAGGAAAATCAGGCTGCATGCTTTTTTAAAGAATAATTCTTTCACTCCTTCTCAGGCATACACCAGTTTCAAACCCCCATCCACATTTTCGCACCCATCTGCCCCCATTCCACCTGAAGTTCTCACATTTGAGAAGCTATTACAAGATATTGCTAAGTTACCCCCCCGAAAAGTCTTTGTCCCCCACAATATAACTATGTCTGAAAAACAAGCACTCAACCTGAAAATGAACAAAACTTTCATTGTTAAACCTGCCGACAAGGGCGGAGGGATTGTACTTCAGGATATTTCTGATCACAAAAGGAGATCACGAGATAGATCTCAAACAATGATCACTACTTGAGACTCAACGGAAACCCCACGAAGGAACTACATACTGCCATTTCATCACTTACTAAAAAGGTCTGGAAGAAGGTTACCTTACTAAAGATGAAGACCTTTTTCTTAGCACCAGGAATCCTAGAACTCCTGTGATATACACCCTCCCCAAAATACATAAAGATCAAACAGCTCCCCCAGGCAGACCAGTCATTTCTGGGTGTGGCTCAATTCTAGAACCACTCGGCTGATATATAGATTTTTTTGTCAAAGAATATGTACCTGGAACAAGATGCTATGTAAAAGATAGCACTGATATGATCAATCAAATTGAGCATATGCCCTTTAACAGAGACACATGCTTACTTTATACTTTAGACATTGAGTCTCTGTATACGAACATTCCCCAAGCAGAAGGAATAGAATTTATTAGACAGATCCGTGAGAATAGGGAACAGCCTCATACAGTCCCGTCAGATTTAATTTTGAATCTTCTGGAATTGACCCTCAAAAAAATGTTTTCTTATTCAAAGGGAGTCATTATCAACAAATCAAGGGCACTTCCATGGAGGCTGTCTATGCCCCAAATTTTGCAATTCTCTTTATGGACACATTAGAGACTCAAACCATTTAGACTGAAAGGAACCCATACAATGACAACATATTAATGTGGAAGAGTGTTAGAAACGGGTAGCGTGGTGCAGAGCGGGCGGGCCAAACTCCGGAGGAAATGTGTAAAGCATCTGCGCAGCACACTCACAGGCGACACACCAGGCACACTACAAAAAGAGACCACACCAGGTGATGTGAAAATAACTTGTGTATTGTGACATAAACACGTCAGAATGTAATCACAGTTGCATATACATTGTGCCAACCGGCACTGGGAAGCAATTTACACGGGAATTATTTACAGGGCAGGGCTAATCGGGCCGCTGCCAGAACCAGGGGATAAATGTGAGACCATCAGTAGAAACTGTATAACGGCCAGCCACTTCTGGCACGATCATGGACGTAGCATCAGCATTTTAGCCTAAGGTATAAACACAGCAGATCCGGCGAACACCTAGACATAACTCTTAAGCATAGAAACACATTTATGCATTATATCAGCATACGTCACATTGGACCTGAACACATGAGGCATAAAGGCAACATCTTTAGGCATCAGTCATGATGCATCTCCCTAGGTGCAAAAACGTACTCTGGCCTGAACTTAGCACATCCTATTAGCACAAGGCAGGAACATAAAGCATCATAACTGTAGAATCAGGCATGAATCACCTTTGCCGTAGGCCTGGAATGAAGACATCAGGTTAGGCATCGAGATGCAAAATGCATAATCATAATAGCATTAGGCATAAACATGAGACCATAGAGGCATCCTCATTAGCATAAGTCCCATTAGATTAGGCATAGCCATAAACATAAATGCAACACTAGGCATAGACTGAAACATCAGGTTAGGCATAGAAATACATTATGCACCACACCAACATAAGAACCTTGAGCATCACCATATCAATATTAAGTATCCACATGTGGGCACAGAGGCATCATCATTAGGGTAAAAGCATTAGGCCTACTCCTCATTAGCAGGGGGGCCTAACCCTACAGCACCATAAGCAGACATCAAGAAGAAACTATACCGCAATTATGGGGTTTGAATCACTTTTGCATCCAGCATGAACCCATTAGCGTTAGGCAGGACCTCATTAGCATAAACAGCATTGGAACATTAGAAAAGAGCATTAGGCACCAACATGTGGGCATGGAGGCGACACCATTAGGGTGAAAGCATGAACACATTAGCAATTTGGGGGGAAAACATTACCAGCATAAATGCATTAGCGTAGACCCCTTAGCGCAGGCATAGCCTTAGCATAAATCACCTGTACATAAATCATAAGAGGCGCTAGGCATCACAAGCATAAGCCCCGGTCGGGGGCACAACACTCTGAAACTGGGCCCAGGCCAACTGGCCTCTCTCAGGGGCTCAGAAGCCCTATGTCCCGCAAAGTCAAGGCTGGCTGCAAGGGCAGCGAAAACAAAGATGCGCAAAGCGCTAGGGCAGGGGGGTCTCTCACTCCCCTCTCTGTTCTTCTGGGTAATCAAATGCCCCCAATGCGTTGCAGCTGCCTGCACTCTTGGAGGGCAGCTGGGAGTCAGGCAACCTGAGCACAAGCGCTGGCCCAAAATGAAGAACTGGCACTGCCGTGCCTCCGGGGCCCCCACTGGGACTCCAGAACAATGTTGCCCAACACGTCGCAGCTGCCCACTGTCCGGCGGGGCAGCTGCGTACAATGAGGCCCACAAGTCACTAACCCCGATGGAGCCCCTGTCCTGGGGCTCTAAAAGCACAATTGCCCACTCGTTGCAGCTGCCCCCTGCTAAGCGGGGCAGCTGGGAAAGCCCATGCGACCACTCCAGTCCTCTTGGAAGAAAAATCGACGACATACACTCTGACCCGTTACACTGTGCTTTGAAGTATTTTTGTTTTGGGTGCAGTAGTGTTTTGCTTTTAATAAGAAGTGACCTAAAGGTGTTATATTAATGTTGGTCACTGTTTGCTTGCCTATATATGTCTATATGTTTTTGTTGTCAATTTTTAATACCTGGTTTTCTGTGCATTTTAGTTTTTTTGCTCATTGTTTGTTTCAGTTCATTGTTTGTTTCAGTTCATTGTTTTTTTGCTCTCTTGATCTTTGGTCTTAGAAATTATTCCGGCGGGTCATTCAAATTTTTGTTCGAATTTTAGTAATAAAATTGAAAACGTTGATCATTGAATCTGTTTATAGAACTGATTTTTGTATCCAGAATGACTGAATTAAATTTTTTGTTAAGGGGCCGTTGTCTCTAGACATGTACCCTTGGTCCCTTACGATCTTTGAGTTTCCCTTGTGTACATATACAGTACTGATAATGTGTGCATGTGCAATAATCCTTTGCTACTATGCATGGCTAAAGAAAGTCACTTTCCCAGCTAAAGGGAGACACACTGTAAGTCATAGCACAGAAATGTATTACGAACTTTGGAAAAAAATCTGAAGCCTCAATTTTTTTTTCTCTCAGATAACGCAGATGTACATTTATAAAATGTCTGATTACCGAATACCTCATAAAGACATTGAAAAATCTAAGAATCATTTACCTCCGTTTCACCTCATCTTATATCTGAGAGCTGAAATTCTATCAATGGCCATTACTACTGGGATGATGGTCTGATAAACACTCAATGAAAAAATCTTCTGAACTAACAGACTACAGTTGTGGCAGTCTCTCTCAGCTTGGGCCTTTGGTTGTTCTTTGCCTTTTTGCTTGGACTTCAACTGGTTTCAAGGGCCCAAGGATCCATGTTAGGCCTTATTCTTCTACAATGCCAAGCTGAAATATAAATGCTGTCTGAGAGTCTGAGGGTCTCGTAGGCAAGCAGATAGTTGTCGGGAAACATGCCACAGTGACTCTGCAGGAAGACAGTTGTAGGGGCAGATGGGTGTACTTTAGAGCTACAGAAGCGACAGGTATTGATTTACACATAACATGCATATCACCCATGGGGGCGCAGAGATTGAGGCCACACAAGGAGACATATGGCACAAGAGCAGATGGGTCGGTCGCTAGACGAGCAAAAATCTGGCTTATGGTCTGAATGACTGGAGGACACTGGTATGGAGACTGGTGCTGGGTAGAAAATGAGGTGTAGGGATAAACAAGTGGGATAAAGAGGACCAGAAGTGGGGGTACTGGGCTTGGGAAGCTAGCTCTGGGGTTTACCTTCCCCAGTGAGCAGAAGAGGAAGGTTGTAAGGGCTAATATCCTCTGGAAATGTTTTATAAACAGTTTCAACACTTGTACCATATCAACTCGGAGCGTAGTGAGAAGCGACACACCTACAACTCCAAAGATCAGAAAATTGAAGATTGTACCTTCTCGGTAAATGAACATGGACAATGGAAACATAAATAGGACTGAAATCAACCAAGATATGACACTTCTCAACCAGAACAAAAGGTCAGTAAAGAGCAGTACCGTTTTAAAATGGAAGCTCTTCTTGCTTCTGCCACCCAGCACTCCAATGCGAATGGCGTTATACCTTCACACAGAACAAAATGTAACTCATACTTTTTCAACAAAACAGACCAATTACCACCTTGTCCAATGGTTGTACAGGCTGTTTGGTGTGCGTCCTTGTCCAGTGATTGTGTATTGTTTGAAATGATCCAAAGAATGTAGGTTGCATCACATAAAGTGAGCACCGCATATGTTTATTTAAAACTCAATCTGTCCAACGGTTTTTGGCTGACCGATGTCTTGAATAGTTGAAGCGCTTGAGCACTGCTATTTTGCCACCTTAGGAAATTGTAAATGGTTGCTTTCATGGGCTGCAGTTGTAGACGCATTTGTTAATATATCTTAAGTGAACAACTGAATATAACACAATAACATTCACAACGCAACATAATACAATTAAAACATAACATGGCACATCAAATAAAACACAAAGCAACAACACCAAGAATTGCTAGAATTCAGCACAAAAAGCAACAGAAGACATCACCACCACAACAAAATGCCACACAACAAATGCGCATGAAAGGTCTTAACACATATTGCCACCTCCTGAATTCCTGTTTTCATAATACAGTGGTAAACGCTGTTGGAGCAAGCACTTCCCTAACCTACCATCAAGGACACAAAATTGTGCCAGTCAAAAATATTTGGTGATCTGACCCCCTTTTTGTTTTTCTCTATGAGGTATATGGTTCAAGACGTGAGCTGGGAAAGAACTGTGCAAAAACAACAATTGATGGACAGAATGCAGAACAATGTCATACATTCACCCCAGTACAGAGATCTGGGCCTAAATCCATCGTTTTTTTGCTCACCATGCCATTCCAGTTTGAACCCAGCCATATGCAAATCAGTCTTGACCCTGTGCCCCATGGGAACAGTCCAGCCCGAACTGCCAGGCCAGGTCCTCCCTGGACTGGAAACAAGCATCCTAGGACCGGTTTCGGGGTTTCACCCCTCATCAGCCAGGATAGCTTGACTCCAGTGGCATGGAGAGCACGGGACCCACGTCTGGGCATACCCGTCCCACTCGGGGTGACAAATGCAAAAACAACAATTGATGGACAGAATGCAGAACAATGTCATACATTCACCCCAGTACAGAGATCTGGGCCTAAATCCATCGTTTTTTTGCTCACCATGCCATTCCAGTTTGAACCCAGCCATATGCAAATCAGTCTTGACCCTGTGCCCCATGGGAACAGTCCAGCCCGAACTGCCAGGCCAGGTCCTCCCTGGACTGGAAACAAGCATCCTAGGACCGGTTTTGGGGTTTCACCCCTCATCGGCCAGGATAGCTTGACTCCAGTGGCATGAAGATGTTATCAGGTGTGTGTTGCCATGCATCTGCCATACCGGGAGGAAACCTTTCTGGTCTAAGTGGATGACCTTTACTACTACCTTTGCTTACCTTCTAACTAGTATGCCTGAATACATTTTGTGATAATAATTAAGAAGTGATATGGGATGATAGGACTATCTGGCCTTTGGATCCATGTTGGGTTTTAATATCCGGGTTATTGTTGCATTGTTCCAGCTAGGAGGGACCTCTGCTTATTTTTATATATTGCATTGATCAGATGGACCCAGACAGCAATTATGACCTCTTTCGGGGCTTTATAAAGTGCAGCGGGGAGGGCATCTAGCCTGCTGCTTTCCTGCTTCTTGATTTACTGACCTCCTCAAAAAATCTCTTGCTGTTATTACACAATCCCTGTCCTCCTTAGCTAGAGCAGGGATTGTTTATCTCTTAACCATTCCCTCAGGGTAGGCAGGTTAGAGGTACTTGTCTCTCCATATAGCTAATTAAAAACTTTTAAAAGACATGCCTCAGTGTCTTTGGAATCATCAGAGGTATTACGTGCTTCATCTACAATTAACTTGCCAATGTGGTTCCTCACTCTATTTACTCTTGCTTTCCATGCTAGCATCTGCCCACTCTCTTTCTCATACTCAAAAGAAGCTAGCTGGGACACCTGCCACTTTGCTCTCACTCTACACTCTGTTCGTTTCCTTGAAATGCCTCCTGTTTCTCTACTTGAGTATTTTGTTTAATCTGATCTTCATCTGGGGGATCAATCCCTAAAATTGTTCTCTCTAGCTCATTAATTTTTTCCTCCACCTGCCTGACTTTCCTGTGAAATCTCCTTCCCTTGACTGACCCCATCTTTCGAAGCATCCCCCATATATATGTTTTAAGCCCATCTAATACCCTACTGAGGAGGCTGTTGCGATATTATTCTCGAAGTACAGCCTGCTCAGTTCTTCCAGCTTGTATTACCACAGGGTCAATTAAAAGTATGGTATATACTTTTCATCTAGTATCTGCTGCCACTTATCAAAGTTGTAGTGTTAACAGGACAGTGGGATGATCAGAAAAGAGGGCTGGGAGGGAGTGATGTCTTTTACTTTATGGTTTAGAGCATTTTCAACAAGAGAACAGGTCTAGAGTAATTATGATACTTTTTACTATTAGTGTATCTGCTCTTTAAGCCTGCTTCCTTCCTCCATGCGTCAAAGAGGCATTAGTCCTGCATTAAACATTTTAATACTTTCTTAACCTTGGTTACACTTGCCCCCCTCTATTAGATGAGCTATGTAAGCCTCTATCTAAAAGAACATTGAAGTCACCACCTATAATTACGGGAGCTGGAAAATCTGATATAATCAAACCAGGGGCATTTAGGGGGTCCATATCATTACAATTTGGACCATAAAAACCTGCACAGATGAATACTACCCCATTGCATCTTAAGCCTTCCCACATTCCATCTCCTTGCTGGGTCAGCTCTAAACTCTAGAAGATCAATCCCAGCATTTTTTTCACATTAGGAGCACAAACCCCTAAGTGATGACTGATTAACCTGTGCATGCTATCTGATGTATCCAGCTCTGTTTCTCAAATGCATCCTTACTCTCCGATACTGTCAAAACGGTTTCTTGCAATATCAAAACCTGACTTGAAGAAACTGAGATATCAATCTCTGCTTGCACTTAGTGCATAGACCGTTAACATTCATAGTTAATATCCTAATCTGTCTCATCTAATCTTTCGAATAGCATAACGAAGTAGGGACACTATGATAAAAAGTAAGTACTGAAAATTATTAAAGACTGTGGACAATGTGCCATATGTTAATATCCTATTAAAGAGGACTTTTCTTTTTTTTTTTACTTTTTACTATTTTTAGGTTTTTCCTTGGTCTGCTCACATCCCAGTGCCCAACCTCAATATTTGACTCCATCAGTCTCCCTGGGGAACACCCCGTAACCTGATGGCATATTCTTATATGCCTATTCAAAGGGTTGCATAGCGGAGAAGCTTCACTAAATGAATAAAGAAAGCTAATAAAGGGGACTATGTGGTTTAAATGAGATGCATTCAAATACCCTTCTACCCTGTGATACGCATATTTTTTATGAGCTCGCTCACATGTTCCACCCTCCTGATATTATACATTTAATTTTTCTACATCTCCTTTAACATGGCTGGGAATCTCATTTGCAATTTAGCTCCTAGTCTCCCCCATTCTCTGGACTAGTTCTCACTGATGCTGTTATTTGGATCTGCATATATCCGATCTGATGACACAAGTGTAATCAGATGCTGTTAAAGATTTAATCTAAGTGCCAGCCCGAATGTTTGCTCCTTAATGATATATGGTAGTAAATTCAACAGAATTTTCCTGAGCTTTTTCCAACCTTCGTTCTTCTTAAGGGGGTTCCCTGTGAACTCTTTGAATCTCCTTATCCAGATCTACATCCAGTCTGTCACTAAGGACTCCCCTCTCTTAGAAGCTTAATAAGAAACCCCCGAAGCTCACTACCTTTACTTTCTTCTTGAATGATCAAAATTCTTTGATCATTCCGGCTCATGTGATTTTCCAACTTCTCAAGGTCATCTAAGAGACTGATTCTGCTGTTTGAGTGTCATTATCTTAGAAGCATTAGTTCTGAGCTCACCATCCATCTTATCCATGTTTAACTCTAGGGCTATCTTTCTCTGAGTGGGATTGTCAAGCTTGTCTTCCAGGGCATGGCATGCTCCTTGGATATCTTTTTGATTACTCTCAGAGGTCTTAAACCTTTTCTGAATCTAGTGTGAAGATCTAGCAGTAACCTCTCTAGGCTTGATATATTGGTAGTTACAGGAGGTTAATTTCTCAATGCGTTTCATGATCTTCACTCCTGAGTACTTGCCTTACGCCTCAGTCCTACTCAACCCGGTCCACCAGCACCTCAAACCTACTCTGCAGTTAAACTCCTGGGGGACCAGTGTTGGCTATTATTTCAGTTACGCTTATACTTGTGACTCTACTTGTGCGATCTTCCATCCCTTTCACAACCACTGGAACTGATAACTATGTATGTGTAAATCCCCCTCATAAGTGATCCTAGATTGTCTTATAGGTGGTGGCCCAGTGCAGGGATCCTCTGAGTGGAACATCCTTTCGCACCATTACTCTTAAGAAGAAATCACATGAATGTGTGGGTGTTGTAGCAGAATACAGGGTTTAACCTCTCCTCATCGCCTGGTCTAATACTGAAAGCGCTACTGTGCTTGGGTCCAGGATAGATTAGCCCATTTTTGAATGCGGGCTTAAGGGTCAGCAGAGATAATATGTCAGCATAGGGTAGCAGAGTATCTAGGTGGAGTAATCAGGTCTTACATTGATTGAGATCTTGTAAATTAAATCTATGCTGAGTTGTCAATGTATACCTGGTCTCCAGATGTGTAGGGTTTTTCTCTAGCCGCAGGCAAGGAGACCTTTTATGACTTTCATACATACTATAGAGCTCACGATGGGTGTACTAATGTTTTTTTAGTGGGAGCTTACATCATAGTTCAGCGCTACTCCTCCATAGATGGAACCAGGACAAAACTGCCCACACCTCTTTCAGAAACAAAAGCAGGAGAGAGGTGAGGGAGATGTTACACCCATTACAGCTCCTGGGAACAACAGATGGAAAGACTGCTGGCTTATTATGATTCTGACAGTTGAGCCTCCCAAGCCTCCCTGTGTGACCCAAGCTAGAAAGATTCTCTGCTGCACGAGTACAGTCCTCACCTGTCTCCAACAACGTAAATGTTCAAAGGTGCCCCAGGACTCCAAGATTTTGTGCCATTTAGTGATCCTGCTTTCTCTGGGTCTCCTGCTCCCTCCCTAAAGTTTGGAGAGGTTATGGTAGGTCCACTTCTAATTACTCTGTGTGCGCAACCTAAAACATTGTTGATCCGTGACCGCTTGTCAGCCGGCTATCATGTTCCCCCAGCTTCTGGATGGGAAGTTAGAGAAGTTTTTTTTTTATTGCAAACAATTATTTCTTCTTGCTGGCAGTACGAGGATTAATTTTTGAAACTGGTGGGTCCTTTACAGAACACCAAACTTTAACATTATTTATTTATACGTTTTATATAGTGCTTGCTAGACCCGAAGGTATCAGAGTGCTTTACAAAATCGTGAACAGAAAATACAGTAATTCAGGCACGTAAACACAAACGAGGCGAGAATTCAAAATAGAAAATAGTAAACATCAAAGAAAATAAAAGCAGTACCAAAAACATGAGAAGCTATTCGAGAGGATCTAATAGACAGCATAAACAGATAAACAGCCGACTATGATTGTAGGGACTAGATCTGTACACGTGATAATTAACCAAGGTCAAAAATCTAGGGGTTAAAGTATTTGTTGAGGAGGGGTTGTTTCAGGTTTTTTTTTAAACTAGGGAAGGAGGGGTTGCATCGAAGGTCACAGGGTAAGGAGTTCCATATGCTCGGAGCATTTCCGGAAAAAGAGCAAGACTTGGTTGCTGATTTTTTTAGATTAGGAGGTATGAGTAAAAGGGCGTTGGAGCTTCTCAAAGATCTGGTAGTCCCAGCTTTCATTAGCTTGTTTTCTAGGTAGTTGGGAGTGTGTGAGTGAATTGCTTTGTGGGTGATGCAGGCAGTCTTGTAAGTACATCTTCCTTCGATGAGAAGCCAGTTTAGACTCTTGAGGGCAGGAGTGATGTGTTCAAATCGTTTGACGTCTGAAGTGAGCCAGGCTGCCAAGTTGAGAACTGATCTAAGGGGGGCGAGGTGAGATTTCAGCATCCCAGTGAGAATGGCATTACCATAGTCTGGTTTGGTAAGGACCAAAGATTGCACCACAGTCTTGAAATCATTGGCAGGAATGAAAGGTTTAATTCTCTTAATGTTTTTTAGTGATTACAGCGCTCCTTTTGCTGAATTTTTGATGTGTTCTTTCATTGAGAGGTTTGTGTCCAGGAAGAAGCCAAGGGACTTTGTGGAATTGGATAGAGTGAGAGAGCAATTTAAGGCGTTCAGGTCGTTGAGCCATTCGTGGATTGGAAGGTGGTTGCTTTTGGGATAGAAAAGAATTACTTCAGTATTGATGGGATTTAGCTTTAGGTGATTGAAGCAAAACCAGGATTGTAACTTTATCAGTGTAGCGTTAAAATGTCGAATGTCACTGGGTGATTTGATTTTGTAGTAAAGTTGCGTGTCATCAGCATATAGGTGATAATTTGATCCCTGCCTGCTTCAAGATGAGCGTAAGGGGTTCCAATAAGAGATTGAAAAGGGAGGTGATAGAATTGAGCCCTCCGGCACTCCAAGATTGACCCGTGTGGGTTTAGATAGATATGAGTTGATTTTGATTTGTTGCAAACGGTGTTGAAGGTAAGATGTGAACCATTTTAAGACGGTGCCATTGATGCCGAAGCGAAACTTCAGAGATTCAAGTAGGGCTGGGTGATTAACAGATAGGTCAAGAAGGAGAATGAGGCAAGCGTCTCCCTCGTCTAGGGATCTGTGAATGTCGTCAGATATATTGAGCATGGCCATTTCAGTTCTGCAGCCTTTTCTGAACCCAGATTGGAAAGTGTCCAGAAGGGTGAATTTTCGTATATGATGATTACGTTGCTGTAAGACACATTTCACCAAAGTCTTGGCTAGGAACGGGAGGTTTGAGATCGGTCTGAGGTTGTTGAGATGGTTAGGGTCAGCCCTGGGATTTTTGGGAATGGGTATGATTTGTCCTCGTTGGAGAGAGATCAGTACACAGCCCGTGGTGAGAGATGTGTTGATGATTAGAGTCCAAAACGGGGCGATAATGTGGTTGAGGTTTTTCACCACCATGGATGGGAGGGGCTCATTTGTGTGGACTGATGGCTTTAGATTCCTGATTATATTGAAGACTTCCTTTTCCGTCAAGGGATTGAAGTCAGACCAGTTGGCATTGTTTTTCAGTTTGGAGTGATTAAGGTAGCCATTAGTACCTTTAGGGGTCGTTTGATCAGCAATCGGAATTGGAGGAGGAGCTGTTGTGAGGGGAGGTGGGTCGGAGAGGGAGGTAAGGACGGAGGACATAGAGGAGACTTGTAAGAAGGATTGCTCAATTTTGGTGAGTTTGTCAGAGAAAAAGCAAGCAATTTCTTCACATCGTTCATTAGTGGCGATTAAAGCAAGAGGGGGGTCAGACGTGGTTTGTCTTTTCACAATGTTAAAGAGTTCCCTGGGACTATTTTATGCACGAACCAGTTGGTTGTGGAAGAAGGAGGCTTTTTCTCTAAAGATGTGTTGTTTGTATGATAGCCTTGTAGTTCTAAGTAGAGCTAGGTGAGTAGGCGAGGGGTTTTGTCTCCAAGACCTTTCTGCTTGTCTGAGTTTTCTTCATTCATTGTCGAGATCTGAATTAAACCATGATTTTGATTTATTAGCTCTCAGTTGTTTTAGTTTGGGCGGGGCCACTTGATCGAGAACAACCAAGATCGATGAGTCGTCGTGTGAAGTGAGCGCTTCAGCTGTGTACGAGAGGGGGGGGGATGCTGTAGTTGTTCAAGAATCTTGGATTCAAGTTCAAGAATTGGGACAAGTTTGATATTTCAGGTTAATTGCTTAGGTTTCTTAGTAACATCGGGGAGGGGTCTGACTGTGGTCTTGATATTGAAAGGAATTAGATGGTGGTCTGACTAATCAATAGGTGATATGGAGCTGATGGAGATCAGGTCATTTTTAGGGATAATCGCATCTAGGGAGGAGCCTTTGTTGTGTGGGTTCATTGCAAAGTTGATTTAGGTCGTTAAGATCCAGAAGGTTCATAAGTAGTCACACTGAGGTGTCTTCTGCGTTGTTCCAATGAATGTTGAAAATCGCCCAGGTACACATCCTTCATGACAGTTTAGGTGAACCGAGTAATAAGGTCTGAGAACTCTTCTGCGAAGAGGGCTCGGTCACCAGGACGATGGTAGATGGTGTGGAATTTGATAGGATGCGAGCCTTTGGTTATAGGTTCCGCCCCAAGGTATTCAAAGGTCGAGTATTTTGCCTTATTTAACATGGAGAGTTAGATTCCTATTTTGTGAATTATGGCTAGACCTCCCCCAGACCTTTTAGGTTTGTCCTTTCTGTTGATAGTGTACCCGGGAGGGGTAAGCAGGTCGAGAATAGGGGTGGCGTGTTCATTTAGCCAGGATTCAGTGAGGAAAGCAATATCTATGTCTTCCCTGAGGATAGATTCAGCGATATCAGTAGCAAGTTTGGCTGCTGATCTACAGTTGAGGAGCATGCAAGAGAGAGGGCTGGACTTTTTCCCGGAGGCAGGAATAGTTTGAATGGTGGTGAGTTGAGCTTGCGTCTGGGTTCGTTGCTGGTCGAGGGGATTCTCTTATTGCTCACAATTACTGGGATAGTGAGGGGGGGGTTGAGGAGAACAGTCTGTGGTTTAGTAAGGTAGGATTCGCTGAGAGGAGCGGCTTTAAGATCAGATAGGGTGCGTAGAGCACGGTGGGGTCTGTGGGACAGATGGCCTAAAGGAGTGAAGAGCCAGGGGGAGTGTTAAGAGGCTGTGGCAGGAGAGCCAGTGTGAAGAGGTAATTTATAACTCTCGGGTGTGGTTGCTAAATAGCTTAGCCTGTTTTGAGATGTTACGTCTAAGGTGAGCCATGTCATTAGCCAGTGAGTCAAGTTTCTGTTCCATACGGGACAAGATCTGTGTGAGTGGGTTATTGACACTTCCAGCAATGTGTGCAGGATGGTGCAAGACAAGACCTCGGGAGCCAGATGCAGAGCATGCTTTGATATGGGAGAGCTTCTTACTATGGGGACTAGGCTTGAGGACAGCCTGAGTGGGGTGAAAAAAAAGGAACAAAAATGGAATCGGGGGGGGGGGTGCATCGGCAGAGGGTTCAGGAGAGACTGGTCTAGCGGTGAGGCCCGAGCAACTAGGTTTGCTGAGCCCAACGTTGCGATTTGCTACCGAGAGATTGCTGGTTGGGGTGGGCAAAAGTGAGGACACTCCACTGAGCGTTTGTGTGCCGAGTGTGTTTTTGGGGGAAGTAAGGTTGCTAGTTAGATCCGTGGGTGGCTTTGGGCCGGATGGTGAATTTGAAGAGGGAAGAAGGTGGGACAGTTCAGGTGAGCGGGTCAGTGGTCGAGGGGGTGGAGGCAAAAGGGACAGATCACCCTGAGGTGTGCGAGGTTTGAAAAATGACAAAGTGTTGATCAAATAGGGAGAGGTGAGGGTCGGACGCTTGTATAAGAATGATTCCTGTCTTAAAAAAGGATATATCAAACTCATCTCTAAAGGATGAGGAGGGGGACAACATCAGTTTAGTTCCACAGGGTATCTTGATAGTCTTTGTCACTTGTAGTAGGAGAAGGAAGATGTTTTTCCATTTTGCCGGGCGTTGTGGTGCCGTTGGACAAATTGTGGTAGGTATCAGCAATTAAAGTTTCTGGGTGTTGTTTCAGTAGTTTATGTTTGAGATTCTTTTTCGCATTCTTTGCGATATTAGAAGGATAATCGATAGAACATGAGTTAGGACCATATCTGACCAGAGCCGTGTCGAGAGGTTTGTGGGGGAGCATTGAAATCAACATATTTGTGACTGGTTTACAGCTGAACGGTACTGCATAAATTGTACGACAAGGATTCCCAAGCTAGGATGCTCACCTAGGAGCCCAAACTCTGTTTGTCTGATAAATAGGAAATTGAGCTAAGACAGTGTGATTTCTTCGCAAGGAGCATAAAGATGCTAAGGAGATTCAAAATTACCACCCTCAAAAACAGGCAGTGTAGCACCAATCACCTGCAGTATAAATAACTAGCTAGCATTCAGATACTTATTGTGGCCACAAGGTGAAGCTCTAGGTTTAAACAAGAGACATCTGCCTATGGTGCGTGAAATAATGCAGTGGTGGACGAGAGGAAGAGAAAGATCGCAGCCATTTGGGGGGGGAGAGATTATGAGGATTGGACGCAAACTGGCTGAGCCAGTTCCATACATGATGTGTATTACTAATGGAAACGTGCTAAGAATTGGGGGATAAATAATCTTCTAAATGTACATAGCACACTCAAATGCATATTTGCTTTTCTTTTGAGCAAAAATGATACCTCCAGAATTATCCTAGAATCCAAATTATGCTAATAGTCACACAGGTTAATTGTCATAGCAGTTACAATGTAAACTTGAAACTTAGCATAGCAGTTACAATGTAAACTTGAAACTAAATACAGAATGTAGAGAGAGCTTCACTACTCCGAATAATCCCTTACTGCTATTGTAGCATCAGCAGGGCCCAAAATATTTTTATATCAACAACTAGACAAATTGTTCATATACTTTATCTCGAACCTCTTGCTACCTATTACTCTCAACTTGGCCCTCCGATGGATCATGTTCAGAGCAGATAGGGACATGAAATTCGGAGGATGAGCAATTATCCAATGAGGACCAGTATTGGATAACTGTTTTCTTTATCATCAAACTCTTACAGTCAATAATACTGTACAGCAATTGTTAAATTATTCAAACTTCAAAGATTTACCCACAAAATGATGAGATGGCATCAGCAGAATTTAGTTTAAATTCCTAGAGTTTAGTTATTTGGAAATCAAGAACATGAACTTTTAAGATGAAATAGTTTTCAGCCCTAATATTTAATTAGTAAGGGATTTAATGAAGTAATATCAGGCCTCTGAAACTAAAGGATAACCAGGAGAAAACCTTGCTCAGCCGAGGAGGGTTTGGTCTCGTACAGTTAATGTTGATAGGCAAATCAGTTGAGCCTCATACAAACCCTCAGGAAAGTTCAACAAAGTTCCAAGTGACCAGTTCCAGTTCGTTAAAGACAGTAATCTGTCTCAGTCTATCGCTGCTACAGCAAAGTCACAGCAGCATGACGTGAACCCTTCATCCGAAAGGTTCAAAACTGTGCCAGCACAACGGTCGGCAGCAAATCGCAGTGTTATGTCACAAGTCTTCAAATGTCCGAGCCGTCACCCTTTCGCTCGCTCACGCTCTCTTCGCTCCAAAATTTGAGCAATTATACTCCGTAAGTTTCCTGTGTAACACCCCCTGGCATCACCAGAAGCGTCAGACCACTTGGTTTCCATTGGACAGTCAAAATGAGACGAGGGTGATGTAGCAGGAAAGAAGATACAAATCCGGAAAATTAAGTCAATCGATTACGCAGTTTCCTTAAGTCATGTAGGCGTAGGACACGTTGAACAATGAAATATTTCAGAAGAATAATGCAAAAGTCTGACAATTCACTTTCCCAAGCAGCTGTTTTAGGATGTTGCTAATTTGTATCATTCTTACCATTCTGCCCAAAGGATGTCAAAGGAAACAATTATTTGTTCAAATACATTTTGCAGTTCTGGTGAGTTTTCCCATGGGCTTTAAAACATTCAGTTCATGACTTCACCGGAAGAAGGGGAAGTAAAATATGAGGCCTACATGAAATTCAGCTAATATACAGCAATAACCATGTTAAATTGTGCATCAACCCTTAATAAGAGACTTACATATAACTTCAGTAAACATTAATAAACATTTCAGTTCTGAGCAAAAGTAATACATGTAAGTATAGGGTACTCATAAAGTTTTTACTAATATCAACGTTTCACATAGAGTAAACTGGTTATTAATCTCCCCATATGAATGTTATTCAGGGATTACATATATACACATTTAGAGAAAGTTTCACTAAAACACTTAAAACCGTGGAGCACCTACTTTTCTTTTGTTATTTTCAGTGCACACGTTATAAAATGAGCTAATAATTTCGCATTTTCTCATGGAAATCGATCTATTACACATTTATTCTCTTTAGTCATATTAATATCACATTCATTATTATAAAATCAAACCCATTAGTACTTATTTAATGACCACGACTATTGAATTTAAGTACGATATGTCTTAAACTATTTTCCCATCTGCATGCTTTTACGATGCAGTATCTGAATCACTGTTGTATGTCACTTTTCAATAACGTGAAACTTTAACTCACGTTTGTCATCATTTGTGTAAAATGTTGTCCGAATCATTTCTTTTGTAACTAAATTTTGTTAAATGAAATCTCTGCTCCGTCACTGCCCAATGACTAATGCCACATGCAGAATTGGGAGGTGATACAAGAGCTATTTGTGGTAGTAATATCAAAGAGGATCTTAAAGTAAAAGTGGCATATGGAGAAGTTACGTCATGATTCTATTGGGTGGCCCGTTTCCCAAAAGGTGCAATTTCTATTCTTATTGTGTTTTTTTCATGCTTTGTGCCCATAGTAAAAATTCGTATTAATGAGGTTCCTACTATGTGTTGTCCAGGAAAGAGATCTTTGTCCTCAGCGGCTTGTGTTGCATCATGTGGACTTAGATTGTGAAAGGCTTTATAAAATGTATTTTGTGTTTCATCAATGGGCATATAGACCAACACGTCTCCATTGCTTCAGGGAAAAAACATATTGATACTCAAACTGGCGGAATTTTTTAATTAGCTACCACGCGGAGAAGCCATTGAAATCATTGAGGCATCCTGTGCCAGTGGGGTAGGAGGGAACAAAAGGCATGTGTCTAAAAACGAGTACAAGATAACAAAAAGCTTGAATAACATTAAAAGACTGCAAAAGAAAAAGATTTGTGGTGGAGCGTCTATCAGCACGAGTGAAAGGCGTCGAAAAATCAATGAGTGGAATTACAGTGAGACAGAGCAGTTTATATATCCTGTCAGAGTCTTCAGAGTAGCAGGGGCTTGAATATTCAGCTAAAAAGATTTATGGAAACTGTGAAAATTAAGGAGCAATAAAAACGTAGAATTTGCTACCAGAGTATGCTGCTACAGACAAGCTTTAGGAAGAAAGTTGATTATGAAAAGCAGTACACTAGAATATTATAATACAAATATTGACAGTAAATGAGTGATTCAAAGGCCACGTGACGTTTCAAAAAGACCCATGTATACCACCTGGATTATTTGGCTTTTTAATGAAGACCGTTTGCTTAAATGCTTAGTCAGATATTAATTTCTCTACAAGTGGTGTAATTTAGCTGTCTTATATCACAAGATGAGTACAACTGCTCTGGTGCTAATATCTTCAGCTCTTGGCATTAGGTATGATTGCGTATCTGTTAACGACTTTGGTGGTGGACAACGGGGAATAGCATGAAAGGGGTCGTCATTGTTTTGTTGTGTTACACAGCTTGCACACAGTTTCGCAGGCACATAAAGTTACCAGTGGTTATTGGTTGACTGTAAAAAGATTTTAACTTTACCCACAAAACATGCATCTCACGAATTAAATTCAAATTTCAGAGCCCTATACTTGTTTTTTAAGCTACAATGGTTTCATTCTTGTGCTTTCTGTTTGTCTGCACAAATGGGGTGTCAAGTTGTAATTAAATGTAGAGATTTATATCCCACATTCCCTTGTCTTACGAGGCCCAAAACTCTCACCAAACCGCCAAGTTCCCACTATTTTTGTTATGTCTGACTGAAAGGCCATTTGCTAAGTTGTGGCCAATGGGTAGCCTGTTTAGGCAAGTTCCAATCATGTCACAGCAAGCATGTTACTGCACAAAGTGAGTGGTGAAAGACTCTGAGAGGTATGATTGTCGTGTGCGTATACAGACCTATAGTCATTGCAGCGTGAGGCCAGGTCAAGTTGTGTTTTAGAGAATCCTTAATTTCTTGTGAAGGGTTTTCTAGCGTTTGCCGGTCCACACAGAGAAGCATTTTATGCCAAAATGGTGCTGTTCAGTTTAATAATCCTCTGTCTGTCCGTTTTAGCACTCCCATTGCTAAGTTAAATTGGCTGTGGTAGCACGAATCCCCAGTACTGGCCCCTGAAATCTTCTAGGAATTTCACATACACTAGAGGCCACTGGTTGCTTTAAATGATCTTAGTCTGGGCATTGGTTCAAATACATGGGGGCTGCACTGTCTCCATTAATCAAGTTTTGAGCCAGTGTTGGTAAGTTTTGTTGACACTTCACTCATCAGTCGGCTATGAACTTGTGCACTCTTACACGTTAACCAGTCTGTGGGCCAACTCAAGTGGTTTTATTCTTTTATGATGAATACTGAACATTTTACCAGCTGATTTCATTTTTTTTTACCAGTTGATGGGTTATAGTATGTGTGGAGTTAAAACATACAATCATTAAAAATAATGAAAAACAAGCAATGGCAAAGCCAGTAGGTCTGGCATGGAGTTCCAGCCTTGCGGCTTTGTCAATGTATGATTTGCTTAGTCGTGTTTTTGTAAAACTTTATTTTTGGGGGAATGACTGAAACAACATTTTGCTGAAATTTTTTTTTTTGAATCTCAGAAGTAGTCTCTGGAACTAAAGGAAGCTACAGAGTGTGAATGTACTCTTGCCAAAGAACAGGAGGCAGTCACTCAGACAGTCATCTCCCTCAGGCAGTTTTCTATCTGGCCTGTGGTGGTTTTGTGTTGTCATATCTAGTGAAGTGCTTTGGCTTACCACTTTAGTAAACTTTGTAGTTGTTGGTGATGCAGGTGTCGTACGGTTCCTACGAATCAAGTAGGACTGTGTATCCAGACAACATAAACGTTAGAATATGGGGACTTAGTTCACTAATATCATTGGAGTATGTTGTCCTAATTCCTAGCTAGGTCACAGTGCAACATCTGGACCCCCAACCTCACAGAATACCGGACGGTATCTGCAACTTCAGAACATGACCACTCTAATTCCCACAAGGAAATCATGGAAACAGATCTACCCTATTGTTGTCACTCAGGCAGGTCCAAAGGGAGACACAAGAAATATACAAATTGGCATTTCAAACATTTATTAAAGAAATGTTATTCTTGTGTTAAAAAAAAATCCATGATCTGCAATTATTACCAAAAAGAAACAAAGCATTGTAAGCAGTATTACAAGAATGGTGAAAAACAAACAGCTCAACCATTGTAACGTTAGTGATTATATGAATATATGAGTATATATCTTATCTACACTATCGAGAGCATAGTGGGATTACCCTTTGTCAGATCCCTTGGGACAACCCAACTCCCAATACCTGTGTGTGATGTATCAGGAAGCCGATCAGAATACCATCCTTACCATGATAGAGATTACAGCAAGTAGGGCTCCATCTCAGTCACAGGTAGGTGTTCTAGGGTAATCTGTAGAAGTGCTCCTATGCCAAATGTGGCTCAGAGTTGTTTTAAATAATCAAAGCTCTGGTCTGATTGCACTGTGTCAGAGGTTAAATGCTTATGTGATTGTTTGTCTTTCTGATTCAGAGCTGTCTCCAACCGGACAACCAAAGCAAGGGCAATGTGCTCATTCTTCCTGAGCCTTGAACAGATTGTACAAATGTCCTGATAAAATGCTTACCAAGAAATGTGCTGCAAGCAGAATACTTTCCAAATATGTTATCATGTACATGCAAAGCATGTAAAAAGTCACCGTCTTAGAAGATGTCCAGTTTAAACGTGTAGTTCAAAATGGAGACTTTTTGAACGGGCCCTGTTGAACCTGACAACACAGGCTAATAGAGGGAGTATGTAGAGTTCTTTGATGGGTGCAATTCTGTAAACCTTACCCAGATGCTCCATGACTCAGGCATGAAAGACCCTTCTGGGAGGTCGGATGTGAGTCTGGGAGGCTAGTGAACCTCTGGTTGCTTCCATCAAGGTGAAATAAGAACAGGTCTTACAGGAATAAAGCTAAGCTTTCAATTTATGGAGCATGATGAGCTGGTGGGTTATGCCATTTTAAGATACTCTCTCTGAAGATGAGTGATGTTACTGTAGAATCATAACAATTTGGCACATTTTACCAGTTATACGGGGTGAGAGTATAGCGGTTCATCTCTGAGAGCAGTGTTTGTTGGTTCTTACTGGTGATTAAATTTAATTCTGTCTTCAAGCCTGGTTGGCAGAAGACAGGTTTTGATCTGGGTGATACAATTCCATAATGTAATCGGTAGAATTGTGTGTTGTCTACTTATTGACGGATTTTGAGCTTATGAGCCAAAATAAGACTCAGTAGTTCTATGTACAGGTTGAAGATTATTGATGATGGCATGGATCTGCGGAGGTCTCAGCAGGTCACAGTGATAGTCAGATCTGAAGGTATTCATATGGACAAGCGGGGATCTGTTAATTAGGTAGAACATAAACCACTGTTGGGTAATGCAATGGAAGCTCCTTCTTGCTTAAAGTGAAAAATGTTTAGTATGGGTTGAAGTTAGCCGTGCTCAACAGCTGATAGCAGGGCAACAGAAGATAGATCCGATAGGATGAGACAACATGAATAGCTGTATTTGGTGATTTCAAATGTGCGATTCAGTACATGGATGCCACCATCTTGGTGCTGCATTGGGACCTGAATCTCTATAGGTACTCTTAGATGAAGTTGGTGTTCTTGATTTTTTCATGAGGTGAACAGTGGCTGCCTTTTCTGTGTTCTTACTTAGCAATTCTAGGATCTTGATGGTATAGTTGATAGTCAACAGGATCCATATTAGATTTTTTTGGGAGCTGCAAGATTGATCCAGCTTTGAGTATAGTAAAGCAGATTACTTCAGTGAGGGGTGTGTTGTTAATATGAAGGAGTGGTATGATGGTGTACCCGCTGAGATGACGTTCAGTATTGATGCTGGAATGATGCCACCGTTGTATAATCTGAGTTTTAATTTGAGGAGTCTTGAGAGGCCTTCGGTGGAGTGGAAACCGTCGTAGTGGGTCAACTTCGGTCGGTCCCAACTGTAGCATGATTGGAGAGCTTTCTAATTTTGGCAATCTGCCTTTTAAAGATCTCATTGCCAATATCATGTTTTCATATTAATGTTGATTAAAGGGTTAGATATAGGATCCATCCAGCACTTGATTGCTTGCAAAAGCTTTCTCCTCTCTTACTTGTGTGATGATTGTGGTGTTGCGGATAGTCTTAGTTTCTCTGTTGAATCTCAGGGTTGGGAAGGTCTTTCTGTAGCTTTTTGGGATATCACTCTACCATGCTCATTGCATTGCATAGCAAAGAATACCTAAACCAGTAGCTACTTCGGTGAAAGGTACATTCCCCCCACTGCTCTTGCCAGACCTTGCATTGGAGTCTACTAGGGATTATTTTCTCTCCCTTACTCTGTGGCTTCTGCTCCCTGCTCTTTACCTCTCTTTCCTTCTCTTTATTAAAAAAAACTAGACCCTCCCACAGTGACCGCTTGCCCTAAATCTTCTGCTTTTTTCTGAACTCTGACCACCACTTTATCGATGGGCAACGAGCTAAGAATGGTTTGTAAACCATTCCAAGATGCCATCTTTTTACTGGCCTATGGGTTTTGCCAATGTTTGTTTCATTTTATTCTTAGACATTTTTCTCCACCGAAGTTGACGGGGGTGTAAATGTTTGATGCAATGATACCTTCATTTTTTTTGTATTTCCAGAAGTGGTATGAAGCACCTGTGCCTGTAACAATGCAACATCTGCATCGAAACAGCAGGATTGGTTTAGTTGAAAGCAGCAGTGAATTTCTATCGAAGTATTTCAAGGGAACATCCCTCTGCAACTGATAATTCGTGCTACAATTCTATATTATCTTCAAATGGTTGCTAACACTGAGATTATAATGAGCTGTGAAACTTGACAGGATGTCTTTGACCTGTGGTAACTCAGATTTGACCTGCAGTAAGGAGTTTATCGGAGTAGTTTTTCAAGTGCGGATGTAGCCATTTGCCGTTTTTTCACGCTGATGTGCGACAAGAAAGCAATTACATGTGTCTAGAAATCCCATGTGCATTGTGTCACACAGTGAACAGTAGAAAAGTACAATGTGGATTAGCAGTGCACAGACTTAAACTTGTAGAGACCGTGGCACATCGATATCTCTTCCGCTGTCATTTGTCATTCTGATAATGCTATTGCACCTCCTCATCAGGATCGCCTGGTCCCCCATCCTTGGGATGTTTAAGCCGCTGCACTCAGAGTGGCACTTCTATCTAGCACTTCATTTCAAGGATTATTGACGCACATTTGCCTTAAGCTGTGGTAGAAGAGCACAGGCGGTGATGTTGCTGCCTTGATTTACCACCACCAGCTTGCTAAGGACATCACCTCAACTTCCATACACTCATCCTTTACTTCTTTCGAGCTTTCTTTTCATAAAAACCTGTTGATACATGTAGTTTTTAATTTGTAACTAAATAAGTGCAGGGCCCCCAAGTTTACTTAGGAGCCCACACCGCCGAAGCTAAATGCTGGTGTTAACAATTACCAAAGCCGCCTAGTGTTGATTCCTCCTCCTTCCACCACCCGACACGTCATGTCTCTTTATCTGTTGCAAGTCCCTTTTCATCCCTGCTTTCTCCCTTTGCCACTGTTTTCCTGTTCTTCTTTCTCTCCTCTTCCTATCTCACTTTTCTGCCTTACTGTGGGTCAAAGTCTGATGATGAAAAATAGATCCAGTCCCTAAAAATGGTTGCCAGTGCCACTCACCTGCAACAGTTAGGATCTGAGTGCACTAATAAGTCAGAACCCCTCCTCCTCCTGTCCCTGTTTCCATGGCTTTTTATTTTATTTTTCCTCATAATCCTTTGTATATATTCTTCAATGGCATTTATTATGATGCCTTTAGGTGTTGCTATAAAACACTGATAAAGACAGTAAAATTATGAAATGCTTTTGTTCGTGTCCCTTTACCAACAGCTGCAAAAAAATTAGAAAATCCCAAGGCTAAATAACTTAGAAGTCACATACAGTCATCTAACTTACAAAGTGTCATCCAAGCTGTCTTTCTTCCGACTCACAGCACAGAATCTGTGTATACTGCTGGCCATTTTTGATGACCTCAGTATTAAGGAAAATGTTGGTGGTGTCAACAAACTAATATTATTAGATCTAAAAACTGCATTTGACATCAAGGATTATGATATCCTGTTAGATCACCTAAATGCAAAAGGTTTAATTGGTTTAGCTTTAGCCTTGTTTGTGTCTATTTTGGTCGAAACAGAATCAGTAAGACTGCCACCTTGCAAAGCTCAGGGTGTTCCTCTGAATTAAGGTGTATGACTTAGCTATTCCTCATCTTTTCAGTATGTATGTTGGGCCACTACCTGAACTCTTCATTTCCAAAAACATTAATTTTTACATGTATGCCGACTACACAGACTTGATATCAAGTCTGGGTACAGTGGCGTGCTGAAACGTGAGGGAGGGGCCCTGCAAAGTTCATTGAGGGCCTCCCCCCATGCTCCTGATCCATTCAGGAACTCTCAGGCCCGGCGCCTGCTGCCCGTGCACACTGCTCGAGTGGGCACCTGCAGCTCGGGAGCCCCCTCGCACCACGTCTGTGGGGGCTATTGTTACGCCACTATCTGGGTAATGATCTGAAGCCTGGCTCAGTTTTCCAACAGTGCATGGAGTGTATCTGGATGTGGCTGGGTAGCAATTAGATTAAAGTTAACTCAGATAAAGCTGAAATAATGGTTGTAAATGGGAGGGTAGACCTTTGGTTAGCCTCCTGTTGGCCAACAGAAATGCGCACCTTACCTAGCTCTGTGGGAGTAGATAGAAACTGATCCAGCTTGGCTAATATAAATTCTTCTCCCTTTGGACATAGCATCCAGGTAAATCACTCTTTAACAATTATATCATATGACGGTGGGGCCCATAACACCGCATAAACATTCACTCACTCAATATTTCCCCTGGATTACATCCGCTTCTTCCTAGGAGAAGGATTAATCTGCTGGAGGAACGGGATACCTTATTAAAATTGACAAAATAAATTCTCAAACATCATTACATAATCATTTTAATCCTGTCAGTTCTAAGACATCAAGGTATTCCGCTCTTTGGTCGATGGACCAACTAGTAAGAATAAGTTGATGGTGATTAAGACCAGCTCAATCACTTTAAAACTTATTAAACATTACACTTTTTATTGAGCTAAAAGAACCACAGACTCATAGTTTTAATTATAATAAAGTTTATCTACTTTCTTTAAATGCATGAATAAAATTCAAATGTATTAATCGTTTTAATACATTTCAATATCATTATACGGAATACGTTTTTAGAAAGAATTTTATGCATACCCCATTTAGATAAAGAATAAAAGTTCACCAAAGCAGATCACAGCATAGAATTCCCAAACTGACTGTCTGTCCCGCTAAACAGGCCTCCTCGACGGACCTCCTATACAGGTTTCCCACATCGGTCTCGTTCCTTCCCAGTCAAGTTTAGAGTTCAAAATGAAAAATTTCTATTTAGAAAATGGCCTATAGATAACAGCAGTTCTTCAGCATCAACGCTCAGTGCTCAAAAAAAATATGTAAGAATAGCGCTCCTCCTACTTAAGAGCAGGTCCTCTTATACCCTACTACTGGCTTACTAAACATAAAGTTACAATCTTTGGGGGCGAGCATCACGCTAATTGGTCCATTGGAGGGGTGGCAAGAATCATCCCATTGCCCTCCTTGTTCAAACCGGTTCTGAATTTGTTTATGATTTTGTCCTTTCACACGGCTTTAGGTTAATAGCAATCTGATTGACAATCCGTTAAAGGTTTCTTCTTCTTTTGCAACTTATTTTAAACAGTCCATTGTTTAATTTACTGTTGCTTGTTCCCTGTTTCTCACGGATTCACGCCGAGTCTTTCTTGGCATACACTTCAGGTCATGTTTGGCCCGTCCTTGACACTTCTCACTCTGGGCTCGACTCATACCCGCGTGACATGTTCTTGTGGTTTTCTTCCGCTTGGAAGCCATCTTTGCATCTGCGCTTTAAACCCATCTGCCTCGGCAGCCATTTTTACAGCACGGCCTAACAGGCCCGATAGAACTATCATGAAAACAAACACAATCATAATTAAAATAGAGAAAATAAGCCTTTGTATTTCCCACCCGTCATTCTAAGTACCCCAATTAGGTGTTACCTAGCAAAAGCGACATGTAAAGCCATGTTTACTTACCATCCGCATTCTTTTGCCACATTACAATTTTACTACATAGCACAAAACATGCAATATCACTCTAATTAGTACGTAAACCATTATGTTAGTGTTAATTCACGTTGACAAATGTAAATGGGTTAATTTTGCATATAAATTGCAGTTACCACTTATGTAAAATGTTTACGAAACGATGTAAAATGTTGATTAGGCAGACAGACAATTAATACCATTAATTTATTATCTTGAATATTAGGGGCTTCCAACATTTTTTTCATTTACATCGCTCCATCAAAACCTAGGAATAGATACTGATCCCAACCTGTCTCTTTAACATTGGATTTCTGCACAGATGTCCTAATGCCCAAGGACAATTTTGAACTCCATCAAGGAGCTTGGAAAAAAGAGGGGGTCATATCAGTAATCAATAGGCGAGAGACTGGATTATACTGTTTTTGTATCTTCTTATTGCAAAGAATGCAGGTAGTCCACAACCATGCCGCTCACCTAATGGCGGGAGCTCCCAGATTTAATTATGCTTGTCCTCTCCTCTTTTTACTACACTTTCTTCCTGTCAGAGAGTGCACTGATTTTAAGACATTGTGTACAGTTTGTAGAGCAATATATGAGTGCTCTCCCTGGTTCATATCAAAAGGAATTAAGGCTTACCTGTCATCCAGAGTACTTCCGACCTCTAAGACTAATCTCACAGCAGTTCTTTACATTTGCCAAAAGTAGCTATTAGGTGTGTACATCCAGGATTTGGAATTCAACTGCAGATCTCTTTTTTTGTTTATTTTTGTTTTTTTTAACCAATTTTTGTTAAGTTTTTATGCCAATGTTATTGCACAATATCATATGCATTACATCAATATCCGTTTAACATTATCTTTCAATATATACACATCCATTGCTTATAATAATAGTTAACAAAATATTTCTGACAGGAGTTATTGTTTCCTGTTTTTTTGTTTCATTTCAGCAGTTTAACAGTAATGAATTATTCAACCATTGGTCATGTAGTTCCATTACAACTATATCGGTTTTGCACGATAACTGAGGTGTATCTTAAATATAGAGCTCTATGTCCACATGACCTCCTCTTTGCAGTATTGCCCTCCTTGTCTTTAACAAGTAAAAAATATTTAAGGAGAGGGAAGAAACCCATTCACAGCACTTTAAGCACCTCAAGGCCGCTGCCACCTCCATCTTCTGGAATGTTAAGAAGATATCTCCTCTTTGTATAGTTGGAGATTATACAATAGTGTCTCTCATTCTGTTGCTATAGGGTGTCCATGGAGGCCACGCTCCTCTTCTCGCTGCAACGCTACCGACTCAGCCTTTCTCCATTTTGGAGTCGCCGCACACCAGTGGGTCACACTAGGCAATGTCTGTGCCTTCCAGTGCATGGCGATCAGCCTGTGGACTATAAGTAGTGCTATGTCTATAAATCTATTAATGGCTTTTTCTGTTTTCGAGCGTTTACATAGTTATGTTATGTTAAATGTATTTGTTTAGCACGGGAATACCCAAGGGCGTCTTGGAGCTGGCTTCAGAGTGCAGAGAAAAGTGAAAAGTTAAGCTGAATTGTATAACCAGGTCTTGAGGTTTTCCTGAAAGTCAAAAGATTGGTGGAGGATTTGATAGAGAGTGGAAGACTGTTCCAGGAGATGGAAGCACTGAACAAAAGCTGCGACCGCCCCAAGCTACGAGTTTGAATTTAGGGATAATAACAAATTTGGCTGAGGCCGATCTTAGTGCCCTATTAAGAGTATACCAGCTGAGGCTTTTTTTCAGAAATGCAGGGCCTTGTTCATGTAGTCCTGGTAATGCACACTCCATTGCACATAGAACAGTGCAGCCGGTCACCTCCTCCAGTGCTCTAAAAACGCCTTCACATAGATTGGCGGCAGACAGGCAGCTCCAGAACATGTGAGCTATGTCCTCTCCTGGGCTCTGGCATCTGGGACAACTCGAGACTGACTCAAACATTTGGTGTAATGTTGCCGGTGTGAGGTATGCACGATGTAGAATTTTATGCTGTATACATTGAAACTTTGCATTTCGCAATAAGTTTCTAGGGTAAATTAATGCCATGTCCCATTCCTTGTCTGTCAGTTCCCTACCCACATCCCTCTCCCATTGCCTATGAGTCCCTGCCAGTTGGTCTTGTGTGGTTGAGGCCAATGCCTGCACAAACCACATGATTAGTCGATGACCCCCGCCTATTATGGTAAGTGTGTGTATCAACAGGTGTTGTGTGGGTTCTGTATCTGTGATGCACCACAGTCGGTCTATGTCCACTAACAGGTGACCATGTGGCAGGAAATGTCCCATCAGTAGGTTGTTTTCTTCCTGTTATCTGTCAAATGGCAGTAGCACTTCATTGCGGAATAAAGCACCCAGGTTGCCCACTCCTGACCAGGTCTACGCCGCTAAACCCTCGGCCCCCCATGCCAGCGAGTGATGCAATAGAATTTAAGGAGATTTCTGGTGAATATTGTGGAATTGATGGCATAAGGCGCAATGTACACTGAAGGCTGCCACAGGCTACTGTAATAAGGCTATTAGAGTTCGGTGGGGGTTTGGCCTTCGGGAGCACAGCCTGCTGGATCTCCCGCAGCATCAGCTCTGCGGCAGGGTACCCTAGGTCCTCTGTACAGTGTCCTGCCAGCCATGAAGTTGCACTGCTATATAATAATGTTAAAAATGAGGAGCTCCCAAGCCACCCTTGTCCACTGGGAGCTGCAACTTGCGAAGCACGACTCACTTCCTTCCTTTATTCTAAATGAAGCTTCCCAAAGCTGAGTGTAAGTTATTAAATATAGATTTAGGGAGATGTACAGGGAGGTTATGAAAATAATACAGCAGGCGGCCGAAGCATTACCATCTTGGACAGTGACACTCTGCCCTGAACCGAGAATGGCAATGTACTCTCTCCAGAACGCCATTTGGGGACGTAAGAAGGCGACGACATCCTTCATGAGATTACTGTCTGAGATCTTGCATCTCATGGTAAATATCAATGCCGAGGTAGCAGAATGTGTGGGGCTCCCAGCGCAGCAGACAGGTGTCAACGGTTACATCTTGCAGTGGGCAGTCAGGGTTAAGAGACATGATTTAGCTCAGTTGACACCGAGTCTAGAGGTCACTTGGAAGTCTCGTAGTATATGCAATATACCCTAAAGGTCCTCTTGGACATCACAAATATAAACTTGGACATCTCCGCATATAGCGAGACTACATGGAGCTCAGTATTTTGTCAGATACCCCAATCCTGCCCTTCATGCGGAAGCCGCTGCGCAAATGGCTCCATTGCCAGAGTGAAAAGGAAGGGAGACAATGGCCATCCTTGCCATGTCCCCCTGCTTACGTGAAATGAAGGAGATATACAGTGCCCAATTGTCACTCTTGCTGTGGGCTCCGCGTATAACAGGTGGATCAGTTTGTGCAGCCAACCTGGAATGCCTATAGCAGGCAGTGTCAAGAACAAGAACCCTGAGTCTATGGTGTCACAGGCTTTCTCCACATAAAGCACCATGCAGGCTGCAGACCGCATAAGGCCACCGGGTCGGAGAGAGCTCCATCACCCTGTGCAATCTGCGGATGCTGAGAGTAGTAGACCTACCTGGTGCAACCACATTCTGGTCCATGTGGACCAGACGTGTCATGTTTTCGTAAAGCCGGCCCTTACTTCAAATCTTGTAATCAGACCCCAGCATGGACAGTGGGCAATACGAGGAGAGTTCCAAAGGATCCTTCCCCAGCTTAGGAAGTAACACCAGTAACGACTCCCGGAGAGATGGTGGAAGTTGACCCTCTGCTAGGGCAGTATGATATAACTCCAACAACTTGGGTGCCAGCTGATGCTCATATGCTTTATAATATTCAATGGGGAGTCCATCTAATTATGGGGTTTTATTAGTGGCTGTGCTCCGGATATCCCCCCTCACCTCTTGCACAGTTATGCATCTCGCTATTCAGGGGATCAATAGTAGGCAATGTTACAGAGTCAATGACAGATCTCTTGAGATCAAACCCTTGTTTATATCCGTTTAGACGAGATCTCAGAACTTGGTTATTTACTCAAGCTTTATAGTCTGGGTCCATTTGCAGTCCGTAAGATTATTTTCTTACTCAGCACTAAGAAACATTTGGTGGACGTGCATGCTATAAATTTTACGAACATAACATTAGCCGATCATAATATACCTTTACTTAAGGGCATGCATGTTCTCTTTCAGAAATGCATTCTACTAACAAATTGTGCAGAGTATGCACGTTTACAAGCATTATTATTACTACATAGCTAAAAAGATCACTGGCACAGCATTTCTGTGACTTGTGGGCTGAATTACATTGTGCCTTGCTACAAACATGTCGTCAGGGCATGGACATCAAGACCACTGCTTACCCTGTGTTGTGCGTTGAATCCATTGTTCTAATGATAATGGAGGAAGTAGCATGAACAGAAAGTTAAAGAGACTGTAGCAGCTCTGGTTGTTTTTTAACCTAAAGGGGAGTTATCTCAGATTTCACAGTTAGACCTCATCATTTATTAGGCATACATAGTAAACTTTAAAATGTTCAGGTCATTACAACTGTTACATAAAAATGGCCAAAGCTGCTTATTTAGAAAATATGATTGGTTTCAAAACAGGTGAACAAGAAACTTAATTTGAGACATTCACATAAAAGGAAGTTCTTCTTCATATGCACTTTATGAATATGTCTACTTCACCCCTCTGCTCTTCTCTTAGAGGAAACTTAGAGAAAATACTTGAGGCACTGCCTGCTACCACATAGTAAACTGCAGAAAAAGTACCTTCAATCACAAAGAGGTCTAGAGGAGAGTAGGCTATGTCAGTACATCCTCTCGATTTATGTAATAACACACACTGTAGTGCTGACTGTCATCAAGGGAAGAGATAAGAGTCCAAGATACTCTCCAGTTCAGGCGGAAGACCCTCACCCTCCTGGTGGGTGGCATGCTTCATCCTCGGGCCCCTCGTGGGACTACTCTTCAAACTCAAGATGCGAGCTACAATCCACAGTGTTGTCGAGGAGCGCAAGTGGGTCGAGTTAACCTCCCCATAGGTTTAACCCTATCCCTGGGGGCTTAATAAAATACATATCGTCCACCGATTAGATAGTACTATAGTATTTAAAACCCACTGCAACTCACACTAAACCAGTAACCTACAGTGGCTTCACCTCCAACCTCTTCCATTTAAAAAAAAAAAAAAAATCCTCTGCCTTCCCAACTGTGAGTTGTAGTTCGAACCTTGAAATATGTATTTTTGAAAATGGGAGGGGCATTGGGGTTCAGGGACGGGTCCAAGGTGTGTAGAAAAAAATGCATATATTAATATATTTATTTATTAATAGGCTTCTCATTTGCAATCAATTGTTATAAAATCCATGTCTTAAAAGCTCTACACTGTAAAAAGGGCACTCAAGTCAGGAGGTGCATTAACAAGAGCAACACTGCACAGGAAGGTGCCCGCATGCCTTCAACCAACAAGAGTCTGCAGCTGTCAGTTCTGGTTTAAGCAGGAGAGGGGCATATTTTTGGGCAAAATGTAGCCACTTGGCTTATCCTATCCTTTATTTCTGACTTCATTCATGATCTCACAAAAAATGCGAATTTAATACCTATATGTGCCTTTAAAGAACTGTATGTGGTCCGATCAGAACTTCTCCCATTCACAGTGAAAGGGGGAACAGGTGAAAACATGGATTATTGTCAGCCCTCTCTTTAAATTCAGAATAAAAGGGAGCATCATCATTCACGTCGTGTTTAACATGTTTTATCCAGTTCCAACCTTTACCTTTGCAGAGAGCTGTACTGGCAGACCCATATAACACACACATAGCCATCAAACATTTTTATGCAGCACAACCCATACCATCAATCTTATGCACTAGAAAGGAAGAAAGGCTGACCCTGGGCCTGCACATCTTAATTTTGGCCACAGAGCCTGTCTTACTATATGGTTAATTCATTGTGGGAATGAAGTGGGGTTCGAGAGCTCCATTTTTAGGTCGCGCCTGAGGCAGCACGCATGCGCTGCTCTGCGAGACTTGTTGTGGTGGAGTAGCGAATAGAAGCCCCGCCCACTCTCCGCCCATATTTGCCATTGGCTTGTGTCATTGTCTGTCTTAAATGCTGGCTTGTGATTCGTAATAAGGCTTGTTAGTCCCGCCTTAGTACCGCCTCCTCTTCATTTGTCACCTCCCATGGCGACTGGCCCCTTTACTTCGGTTGTTACATGGGACCTGTTGTTTAGACTGTGAGCACTATTTACTTTATTAAGTTTCTTTTACTGCAGGCAAGATGACAACAGTGGCGGCCGCTTCTTTCCAATGCCATAGGTCTCGCATTTAAATGTGAGACCTATGGCATTGGAAATATTTTTGGACGGAACACTAGCGCTACTGTTTGGAGTTGCTGCGTGCCTGTTTGGGCACAGAGTTCCCGAATCCCAAAGAGACCGGCGCCGCCCTTCTCAACCACGACACACCCCCTCCCCAGCAGCTCACTCCGTTGGCACTTTGTTTTAATCCCCAAAAATAGTGATCTTTAATCGTCATTCAGCTCCGAAGTCTCTGTGCCATTCCAGTGACGGACAGAGCGGAGAGCATGCAGGAAAACACCCTTCAGCAGAACTGCGGGCAGCCAAGCACGAGCTCCTCTGCAGCTCTGGTCCTCGGAAACATTCATGCCCCTCCTCTCAATTTGGTGACAGTTCCCCAACAACACACTGTCGCCGCTGAGCAGTGCCAGTACAGAAACGCCTAACCGCAGGGGTGAACCCGCTCCGAGGCACACCGACTGCCGTCCAGCTAGCAATAATATACATTGCTTTCAGTGCTTTTCAAACAAACAACCACGGGAAAGCTCAGGCTCCCCCAGCATGTCTCCTCCCCTCTCCCTGTGCTCCCCCTTACCCAGCCCACACACTTGTGCTCTGAGGCCTCCACACACCCCCCTTCTTCCTCCCCCTCTGCGCCTCGTGCCCACTTTGCAGCAATGTTGACATATTGGGCTACATCTCCCACAATTCGGCGATATTTTCCTTAACTCAATTGTGCAAGGAAAAATCAAGTTGGGCCGACTGCCAGATTTTGGGCTACAATCCACGCAGTGTATGTCTGATTCACAGAATTGTGCCTCGCAGCCATATTGCAGCCCGGGGTTGCTTCGCCACGCCCCCCTTCCACTGTCTGCCCCCCCCACAGTAACACCGCAAACATACGTCCTTTGATCCACAAGCAATTCCTTCCTTTGAGGGTGTTGCTGTTCTTGCATTGCCCTTTGGCCTGCCCCCATAAACCTGCAGACCTGCCCCTTCGTTCCTTTGACCCAATTGTGCTCAGATGCATACCTCACTGCTTTGGCATGCCAGCACTTGTAAAGCCCCACCCAAACCTTTTTTCCCTTTATTGTTTCAGGCTCACCCCCCTACTTCCTTCTTTTTACCTGCCTGCAACTTCTGCGACCACCACTCACCACCCTAATTAACGAAGGAGGCCTCCTACCGCCTGATGCCACTTGTGCTTTTGGTAATCAAATCTTCCCCCAGTAGTCAGCAGTTCGTCGCTGACCCAGCTCTTTCCGATTCACAAACATTTGTTTGCCTCGGGCCCTCGAGTTCTGCGCCACCCCCAGCTACTTCAAAGGAAAGTAAGTTAAAGGGAGAGTGTCTTTCTGGTGTTTAACTCTCAGCACCACAGCAGCGGCGTGTGTAACAAAAGCTGCTCTTATGTGAGTTCAGTTAAAAGGTGCGAGAAAGCTATAACTTTGCCTAGTAATACTCAATAAGGTTTCTGCTAAGAAATATTTACAAAACCTATGTTACTTAGTAATACAATTCTGCTAATTACAATAAATACATGCAGTGCTCTGATGTGGTGTGAGGCCATTCCACCCACGTTTTAGGAGTGGTGTACGAGAGGGCTACACCTCCGGCTCTGTTTCTGTAATTTTCTGGAATGTGTGAGAAGGAGTTCGGCTGAGCGGTGGGGCACATTCATTGGGGTCGGGGACGCTGTAAGTAAAAGCAGCACTGTGTCCTTGTGTAAATATGTAACTGCTGTTCATACATAGCGCTCCAACACCCTCAGGTCAACTTCCAGCTTTATACATATGTAAACATGCTCTCTCCAGAATAACCAATATACCAAACACAATGTCCTTGGAATCCCCAACAATTGCCCCCTATCTACCAAGCAACTCCACCACCTCTACAAACAGCATCCAGACAACACAAATTCTCACCATCATCTATAAACTAAAGGTATGGTCAGTACTCCTGAACAATTTTCTCATTTATATCATATAATATAACATTCTCCTTTTTACAGTTGGCAGCCTAACCCGAACAAACAAGTACCAATCATGTACGTTTGTTGATCTCCTGCCCTCAAACCCACCCTAATCTCCTACCTTCTTTTACTCTTTCAACATTTCTACCACCCATCCTCCCTATATAATTCGTTCAGACCCACCCTTCCTTCCTTTTCTCTCTCCTCCTTATTCCCTTGTTCCTCTCTTCCTTATTGGCCTCCTAAATCCCTCTTACTTCTTTCCTTCCTTCCTACCTTGCTTACCTTCCTTCATTCCTAACCCTCCTTCCTTTTCCCACTCTTCATTACTTCAACCATCTCTTCCCCCTTCCTCGATTCCTCCTTCGCTCAAACTCTTCCTTCCTATTTACTTCCACTGTCCCATCTGCCTATCTTCCTCTCTACCGCCCTATCTTTCTTCATTACCTCCTTCCCTCCTTTTTCCTTCTTGCCCTTCTTAATCCCTCTCTTCACTCCTTAATCCTAAACCCTCACCTTATTTCCTAAACCCTAATTTCAACTTCACTCATATCTTGCCTTTCCGCCTTTCACTAAGTCCTTTCATTGTTCTTCTTGCTTTCTCGCCTATCCTTTTTTCCTCTCTCTCCTTCACTCCGTCCCTTCCTCAAATCCTCGCCATCTTTCCTCCCTTCTCTTAATTCCTTCCCCCTTTCTTCCCATCCTTACCTTATCTCTCTATCACATTGCTCTTTCACTCGTCACACTCACACAGTTCCACCACACACAATTCAACTCCACACATTTCCATTCCACATCACATAATTCACCAACAAACCCCATAATTCAACTCAAGACAATTACATAACACCACATACATCCAATCCAAACCACATAATTCCACATCATGCTACAAAATTCAACAGCACACCACATAATTAAACTCCACTACATACCATTCCACACCACAAAATACCATTGCACATAATTACACTCCATCACACCCAGTCCCACTCCACATAATTCCAATACGCTTAATACCATGTAATTACTATCCACATATTTCAAATATGTACCATGCCACATAATTCCCCTACACAAATCCACACCACACAATTCCACGCCACACAACTCCTTAACTAACAATTCCAATCCAACTCACATAATTCCACTACACACCACATACATACACTCCATAACACATAGGTAAAAGACATTATCATTTACAACACCAATAGCTCTAACTCAAGCAAATGCGAGAGCTATTGCATTCCTTTTTGGATCATAAAAGTTAAAAAAAGGCACATGCGTCATTTCACATGGTAATGCATGCATGTGCCTACAAAATAATGTGGTCAGTCTTCTTTATTATAATTTTTAAACATGCTACACTGCAGCCACACTTCTCTACAACATAGCTTAAAAACAAAGGCAAAGCCAAAATCTCTGGCTAACCACTTATAAGGTCCCAAAGGCGAGACCTATTGGCTTTGCCTATGCTTGTTAAATTATGACATGAATAAGATTGCCTTCACACTTCTTTGTTCTGGTCTCCAGTACACTCTCCCCTTCCAAGTCACGCAGTGTCTGTCCCAGTCACTGTGGTGGTGCACCCAAAGTGCAACGTTGAACGCAGAGTACTGAAAGCCTGTGTGCGGCGCGTCATGAAAAATGATAAACTGAGCTGGTGTCAGTGCTCAACATCCGGCTTGTAGCCTCTACCCCACCCTTTCATAACAGATTACAGGGTGGGGTGGGGTCAGATAGGGATGCTGCCCCCACCTCGCACTGTGGCGAGATGCAATAGGGTTTGGGTGCCACAGCACCAGTTGTTCATTAACATTTTGCCCCTGACCCTGTGGGCTTTCGCCTGCATCACCCAGGGCTATGTTTACCTCAACTTCATCAGGGTGTTGTCTACAGATATGGCTTGGCAGAGCTGATTGTCTCTCACCCCTCAGGGCTGTGAAATTGTTAGCCGAGCTAATGTTGGTTGAAGGTAGCCTGGCTACACATGCGCATTAGTGCATTAAAGCCTGTATAAGGAGGCAAATGTGACTGGGAGGCCTATTTTTGTACTGCCCTCTGTCAGCATGACACTTATCTTTTTTTGTTTTTTATTTTAATAGTCTTTTTTCTAAATTGGTAAAGAAAACTCTTTGGGGAACAAAGTAAACAGGGTGGATCCCAATGCCCACATCAGTGAGCCGCTACTGGAAAAGAGTACTAGAGAAAGCTCCTGCCACTGCACAGGAGAGAGCACATTGGTAGAGAAGCTTTCCTCAGGCTTTGTAGCATGACTGGACGGCAGGAAAAACAAGCATTTGCAATGCAATAGGTCTCGCATTTACGCAAAAACGAAAACATAAATAAAAGGCATTGTCATTTACAATGCCAATAGCTCAAACTTGCGTAAATGCGAGACCTATTGCATTGCAAATGCTTGTCTTGGCTGCTTGTAGATTCTGGAAATCGGTAACTCTCCGGCTTTAACTGCGATTTTAGTATGTTATGTGGAGAAAATTCCTTGCTACTGTAATGCCTGTAATGTTCTGGACAATGTCTCACAGTGAATGTTTGTGTCATGGTTTCTACTTAAACTTTGCTAAGTCACAAAAGGATTGCTTGTGACACGCGCAAAAAAATCATATTGAAGTACTCAAAATCACGATGCTTCATGACCCCACCCTGAGCTCCAACACTGGCTCAACTGGTCATGTGCTCTGCCGTTTACAACTGCCCTTTCCTATACTGGAGAGAGAAGGTTAAATGTCAAAATACAGGTCGCTTCAAAAGGGTAATAACTGCAACAACAGTATCTGGTAACACTAACAGAGAAGGAGGATCGCAAAAGGAAATAAACATTTAAAAACTCACAAGCCGTGAGATCAGACTACTTTTTCAATCCTATCATTCCACACAAAATACTACATGGCTTTTAAAAGAGCTACGGTTGAGTGGTGACTTATTATTAAAGATGAAACTCAACAAACCACATTCACATGAAGACTGGAAGACAAGGACTGGAAATCTAACATCTCCTTGGTGTTCTGTGTGCCAATTCTGCAAGCGCCTAGACGCCCTCGGGTAGTAGTGCGCTATATAAATATATAAATAAATAAATAAGGCAGATCAGCATTTCTGGTGGTGGGACAAGTGAGGGCCCCACATGCCAATAATGGAATTTTCACGAGTCTGACGCTACTATGGGAAGAGGTCACAACTGCCATGAATTCATCGTTAGTAAGACATATGACAGGCTACAGCAGGGGCGAACAACCATATGAACAATACAAAAAAGTTAACTGAGAATAAATGTGGCGGTACAATTTGTAGTTTAACCCCTTAAGTGCGCCCGTCGGCCAACGGCCGTTGCGAGCACTACCTCGGTAGTGCTGCGCACGTCCGTTGGCCGACGCGGCCCCGCCCACATAATGGAACGCCCCGCACTGCGGTGAAATTATCGCCGCGGTAAACGGGTTAAATCCCAAAACAATGCTGATGTTTTATTATGTAAACAACATGCTTACTGCCCCGATCCAAACCTCCTGTGTCCCTGTCATTTGAGTAATTGCAGATCTAATGGCCACACTTGCTTCAAGACCCCGCCTTCTGTGCTACTAAGCTCTCCATAACACTCTGTAATACGAAAAAACTCTTTGGAATGCGAATTTCAAACTACTGTAAATGTTGCCAAAAGTACTAATATTATGATAGTAACGCTACGGTTTTTTATATCACGTGATTACAGCGAGGACAGTAACCACAAATAGACGTGTGCTCTTACGGCAAGTATACAGCTAGCAGAGAATGACAGATGATAGATAACATTACATACGTTACTTATTTGTGTGCTCGTTATGCCGTTCACGTACATATACATAAATACAGAACGTTTTGTAACTGCTACTTGTAGCAGCGGCTATAAGAATAACAACTACAGAAACGTAAACAAATGTACAACATAAAACAAGGTCAAATCAGTTTGCTGAAGCTGGGGGAAATGCGCAGTGAGCTGGAAAGGGCAAGGGGGCTTGGTAGGGATGGGACAGAGGACAGGTTTGGTAATGGAACAGGTGATGGGCACAGAGTGAAAGGGCTCGGCTAGGGGCAGGGTCTGAGGGCTGGACAGAGAGTGGGCAAAAGAGGCAGGCACGCGCTGGAAGAAGGTAATGTCTTTGAGGTGAGCACACAATATAGGACTATTTGAGTTCGGCACGGGGAAGCTTAGTGTTGTTCTTCTTGTCAGGGGCACAAGAGAGATTATGGACCAGGGTCATTGTTTGTTTTCTCTTTTCTGACAACGGCGGGTGGTGAAGCGCGTCAAGTTCTAGGTCCCCTGGGATGAAGGGTGGGTCTGCCTGCTCCCCAGCATCCTTTAATCTCCTCCTCTGGGTCGCACCCCAACCCCTATCCTCCATCCACTACTGTAGAGTTGTACTCACCCCTCTACACAGCTGTGTGCTGGGGGACTCCCATTGCCTGCTTCTCCTGGCTAGGCGATGGGGCTGGGTTAGGAGCGTGGACGCGTGCGCGTAACCCAGCACCAGCTGGCTATGGAAAGGCTAGCGCTGCGCACGCACCAGCCTACTCCTCCCCTACTACATTCCAGGACACGCTCGGCCAACTCCCTGCTGCTGACAGCGCTGTCCGGTGACGGTATAGCCACCTAGGCTTAGAGGGCAGCCTTGTCAACCAGCCACTCTAAAAACTGAAGGGGTTTATGCTTAATACGAGACAAAAGTTTCGTGCACAACTTAGCAAAATATCCATAAGATTAAAACTTTTTTGATTTCTTCAAACTGTTACATGTGCAACCATAGTATTATCCGGCTTGATTAACCTGTTTAGATTTATTTTCTTTGTTAATAAAGTCCCCGTCAGTGATGTGGAAAACGGAGTCAATAGATTACGAACTGAGTGAAAAAGCATACCCCAGAGATCAGATATTCATATATGTTTAAAGCAAGTCGGCGCTTTTCAAAAGGACAGATACGTCATGACGATGAGCCCCACTAAAAGCTCAAAAAGCAACTCTCTAACGGAACGCTATTGGCGAAGCAGTTTAATGAAGGAGTAACAAATACGTCATTTACTCAATAATAGCACTTTTGGTTCCCCTGAGTACATCTTGGTTCCTCCTGAGTATTTTCAAAAGTTTGCAAATTTAATATTTTTCGTCAAAATATACTGATGGGTATTTCTCTGTAAGAAAATATTGACAAACAGATGCGCCTACACACGCTTCAAATAATTACGGCAGTACCCTATTAGTACCATCTTATAAGAAAAGTTTGCACTTAAAGACGGCCGCTCTGATAGCGAATGTACACGACTGATGTGCATCTTTTCTTCTGACAGCCCTTCTCATTTCCGCATTTAACTGGAAGTAGCTTTAGTCTCTCGCCTCGTTCTGAAACCTGGGCGGGGAGGGAAGGAATAACAAGCATTTGCAATGCAATAGGACTTGCATTTATGCGAGACCTATTGCATTGGAAACGGGAGTGGGCGGATGAGAAGGCATGAACAGGAGTGCGGGTGGGGGGCGAGAAGTCACGGACTGCTGGAGGGGAGGGGGGGCGGGGACGAGAAGAAAATAGTGCTTGAAGTAAAGGGGCCAGTAGCCATGGAAGGATACAAATGATGACATGGTCGTCATGAGGAGGGACTAACCAGCCTAAAACCAATCAGAAGGCAGCATTTAGGACCTAAGCCAATGAAAAAGATGGGTGGAGAGTGAGAGGAGCTTCCACGAAGCTTCCACGCTATACTGAATACTGCATGCCTCGCAAAGCGAGCAGCGCATGCGCTGCAACGCTAGGCTCGACCTAAAAAGAGGCCACGAAGGCAATTCTGCACCAAGAACGAGGGCTCTCAAAATATTTAATTACGTAAAGAAGCATCACAAGAAAGATAACGCCGTTGTCAGGAATAGATTACATGAAAGATAAATGGGGGTTTTGGAAAGGACAAGTTCTGGTGATAAGAGAGTCTAGAAGAAGGTGAAATGCCCACTCGGATGAGTGAAAACTACATAGAGTAAAGAAAGGGCAGACTATTTTGGAAAATGCAGAAGGTGTAAATAGATGAAAGGCAGTGCAAAAGCTACAGTGATTGAAAAGGGGAACGGAAAAAGAGAAAATGGAAGACAGCGGTGTATGAGAAGAGCACCTGTGGAAAAGAATATCCGCACATTCTACATTAAAATAGAATAGGTGCCAGGAGATGTTAGTTATTTTACACAGAAGGATGACTCTTTGTCATGTCAAACTCTTGAAGTGATGTAGGCAAGCAAAGAGATTTTGTATTCATCCACTTTGTGCTCTTCAACCATGTCTGTTATGTCCTTTGCTCCACTAGACAGAGCCATTATCCAGAAGCATCTGATAAGGTTGGGGGTACTGTAAAATGTGGCAGTACCTCATATTTCAATAAATTGATTATTAGCTCATTGAAATTAACACGTGTCTTTTTGATAGCATTTATGCCACTGTAATCTATGCAAAATGCACAACTGTAGGTCCAGCTTTGGACATAAGGAATAAGTAAGCATTTGCTTCAGCAATTTAAGCATTGCATGCTGCCATCTGGCATGTCTTATATGTTATCAATTCGTGCACGGCCAAATCCGCCTGTTAATTTTTTTCATATTGATGGATCGAGTACCAATAAATTGGCTACACGCATAAGCAGCAAAAAAAGTGGTATGGGTTCTACATAAAATGTAGGTTATCCTTTCAACAAGGGCTAAGGGATGCCTAAATTACACCCAGGCTGAACATTCTAGCCAACACACTCTTGGAACAGCTGTTATATGTTCCCTACTTCCTGTACAGGGTCACCATTAATGGGGAAGAGGTGATCTTCCTTATTGGGTTTTTAAGCGCAGGATTAAACATAAGGTATTCGAAAGCACTGAGGAAAAATAACTGTAAAGCATCTGCCATTAGGCAAAAATTAAGCTAGATTGGAAAACTTTGAATATATTTAAATCCACCAGATAGAAAAACACCACAAAAGGCTCAAAGCACGGTTAACTCAAACAGACACAATGCAGGTAAAATTAAATCATGCTTTTCACTAACACCATATCTCCAGACTTGAACAAAACTGTCTACATCTGATGGGAAATTATGCATCATTGGGGACGCTTTTGATGGAGGTCCATGCACCTTCTTTCAACGGAGGTCAGTGCCCTCCACTTTCATAAAAGAGGATGTGAAACAACAGGGACCAACTAATTGGAGCACATGGAAGCACAATTATAAGATCATTTCACTACATTTGCTAGAAAATCAAGAAGACAAGTTGATTTTCTAAGGACCTTGCTACTTTTAATGTATAATATAACAATTAAAAGTAGAAATATGTTGTAAACCAGAGAGAGAGAGAGAGCTGTCAAAAGGACTTAGGGGTACAGGGAATATGCATCCTCTAAGATTTTTTGGCAAGAAATTACGTTTATTGTTACATTATTCAACAATAAAATGTGTAAAATTTGAAACATTGCAATAATGCTCCGTTTTCCCTTTTAAAATCACATTTTGGCATGCAGATTTTATCAAAATGCTATTTGTCAACACAGACCGTATGGAAGTGCTTGAGAATGCTGTAGTTCTCTTTGAAACAGTGTTGTGCTTCCCTAGGCACAGTACGAGTCCTCCCTCCACATTTAGAAGGCTGCTGCTTTATAAATTACCACAGAGGGTGATTCTGTTTATTTAGAAAGTTGATGCACAGAGCAATGGGGCTGTGGAGCAACATGAGACATATAGGGGCCGATTCGGTGCGGTCTGGAAAGGCTACGTCCAAAAGGCTCCGACCATCGGTCGGAGCCTTTCCGACATCATCGTAATATGCCAGTCGGATTCATTTCCTACTGCCTCATTACGATGGAGGCGGTGGGAAAGGAATCCCAACAGTCATTTCGACTGGTGTATGATGGGCTCTCCGAGCCCGTCGAGCAGTCAGAATGCGGCCTGTAATCCCAAAGGTGGCTCCTTCCGCCCTAGGGATTACAATGTTGGGTTTTGGCAGCCTTTCCGTGCTGGCCTTTCCGACACAGAAAGGCTTTTGGAACTCGACTTTGAGGGCCCCCTGCAGGGCCCCCTTAGGTGCACGGCCTCCAGTTGGAGGCCAAGGGGGGCACGTCTGTGGATCTCTGCACCCCGTGGCAGGCACCTTAAGGTGCCTGCCACGGGGTGCAGGGATGAACTGCACCTCCTATTTTACAATGGGAGCATACATTCCGTCCGGTTTACGCCCGGAATACATGCTCCCATTGTAAAGTATAGGAATGCGACCGAACATTGTTCGCTCGCATCCTAATTAGTAGGTCGGGACCGCGGATCGGTTGTCGGTGGGTCCAGTGACCGAGACGATGTCGAGCAGAGGGAACTCCGCCTGACATCGTAATCAGCCCCATAGTCTTTTCTATCCACTCCGTAGGTGTAGTATATATTGTAAGGAGTCCACTAAGTATTCTGGTCAGAAAAGGGGCCCAAAGTCCATGGTCAGCACATAGTTGTGCACAAACCTTGAGTAACGCACACTGGTGAGTGGCTTGTACCATGTTGACTATAAAAAAAAAGTGCAGCCTTCTGCACGTCATAAAAGTTAGCAGACAGGCAGAAGAGTGCATCACCAAACACAGGGAGTCTAGAGGGAGGCACTAAATGCCACGGGTCCATGCCAAACATGGTCCAGCCTCTCTTGCAGGCCCGATACAAGACAGGAGGAGCCTTACGGCCCATTTTGGGAAAGCAGTCTAAACGAAAAATTGACCCTCGGCCCTTTCGCACATTCGGTAGTCTACTGTTTAATGGCCAGTCTTCTCGCTCAACCACTCTTTACTAATCTATTTACGTTTCAACCGCTTCCTTTTTTCACGAGTGCCATTTTTACTCTTTTTGTTCAAACATTTTCAAAAAGGTAAAATTTCATTTTTTCACACGTTTGAGTTATGTAACTGTCAAGCACTTACATTAAAAACTCTGCTGGACTTAGATTGCGTAGTAACAAGTTTCTTTATCCTGTAACCAAAGTTGGCTAAACCAGGGTGCCTGATCGCTTAAGTCAGTATTTAAATGTGTTTTCTGCTGTAAACATTTTTCTCACAAGTGTAAGTAACATCTTGTAGTGTAGCGTTTCTGTCGCTGCGATAATGTTAGATGCAGGCATAGATCATTATGCAATAATGAAATGTTTCCGCATCATGGTAAGAGCATGTGACATTTTCAGTTTTGTAGGACATCGTGAAGGGGGTAATGTCAAGCGATCTGTGGGTTCAGCATAATAACTTGCATTACATCAAAATATGTCAGCAATAACTAGAAGTGGGGGAAAAGGCAGTATCAGAGCCATCTAAATTTCAATTTCCAAGGAAGTTTCCATATTTACCACTCGAGAGCAATAGGTTTTACCCTGTCAGGATTTCCTACAAACCATGACCACAAAAAAGATAATAGGGCCCTGACAATGCAATGATTACATATTTATTTTATAATGTTTCTTCAAATGATGTACCTGACTAAACAACCTTTTCGAGGTGAAAATTAAATAGAACTTCAAAGCATTATAGAAAAGGGAAAAGCACAAGAATTTACCTCAAAAATTACAGAGCCCATTTACAGAGCCCAATTTCCCAACTCATCCTGAAATGTTAGGTGCAGAGGTGTGTGTCCCCCCTCTTATTTTTTTGCTAATTTTCTTTGTAGTACAGTAGGTAAAGTTACAAGTCCAGTTCTATACAGTTCGGCCTCTGGAGCTGGTTGGCCTAGATTTTTTCAAAGCTTGTTGTGGTGTTTATCACCCATGGCGCTTGCACAGTAGAAAATACCAAAATATTGTAGAATAGACTAGAACAGTGGAACCTTGCAGTCACAAAGTTCTAGAATGTAACGTGAGAAGCCTGAGCGCTCCGGAGTTTGCAGTTGGTTTGCTGTTGCTGAGGTGTATGGAATAAACCTGATGCTTCTCCTCCCTCTTGTGTCTGCTTATTTAGTAATCCTGTCTCTGCTATAACCCTGTACTAACCATGAGTAATAGAACTAGGACACAAATGAGAGTCCTCCATTGAGCATTAGGTTGCGCTGATCAAATTTGTGTTTTTAAACCTAGCAGAGAGGTTGGGTCTGAGAAAAAACGCTATCAACCAAGGAGGTTTTAATGTGTATAATCTAGCAACTTGACTGTATTATTTTTTTGTATATATGAACTTTCTATTTCGCAACGCATTTTAACCCCATAGATGTCACAATCTAATTTTACTCTCATTATTATTCATTTAAAGTGAAAATTGTGAAATTTTAATATTTATACAGGAGAATGTATTACTAATGATGAAATCTTTTCTAAACGCTGCGTATGTGAAAACGTTTTTGGCATGTATGCTGAAATAAAGTTATTGGTATTGGTAACACTCTTATCATGTATTGGACACTTACATTACTCTGTACCACTGTAAAGGTCAGTCGTAGCAGCCAACCGGCCCCAAATGTTGAAGCACGTGTTGGCTTTAACTTAGATCAAATCCCTCAATTTTATAACATTGATGTATAGGAAAAAATAGAATAAATAATTGTCACTCCTAAGATTGGTTCTTGTAGTTCTTGTTTAATAATATGTATTTTAACAAATGAAATAACTGACAGTCTCAATCCACACTCTCTCAGTTTAGGCTGCAATTTACAGGCACCTAACCAGGCATAGAAACTGTGATGGTATGCTCATGCTATACATTTTAACTCAATCGACTGTGCTGCATGGCCTAAATAAATCTTTTAAAATTATTTATCTGGGGCCTGACTCATATGCTCTCTTATGAACCTTAGTAAAACGTGGGTGTGCCAAAAACGTCTGTGAAATCATAAATTCCAAATACTGATTCATAGAAAGAGGGTTTCTGGAATTTTACATTTGGCACTTACAATGGTGGAAAATCTAATTTGGTGTATTTTCCACCACAGTAATTTGGCATGACAGGTCTACACAGAAGTTTTCAGGTTAGATGTAAGTCACTGAACTCTTCAAACTCCCCGAAACTTCTAGATTTGCAGGTATTCTTGAGTACTCCCGAAACCAGACAGCATGATACATCTTCTGCCAGGCACTGATGACCTGTTTGCAGCTTTCTTAGACCGGCTACTACAGACGCCCATTTTCTGGTGGACCTGTGGATTCTGTTGCAAGGACTAGCTCAAATGGACACTCAATATGTAACTGAATGCGCACCGAGTGGCTTCACTCTTAATGGGATTGATTCATGTTCTACCAGGTTATTATCTACTCCTCGAAAAAGCCTTAGGTTTGCTGGCCAATAGAGGGCAAAACACATGATAGCTGAAGCTTTACAATCTTAAAAACTGTGAATTTATGTGGCATGACACATACATGTAGTGGATACCAAATAATAAATGTGTATATAAATTTACACACATTAATGGGCTTTGCATTATTACATATATTACATGTACAAACGCCTTGATCAACTATATCATTCACAAGTCTGTAATATTTGTTATGTACATGCATCTTGTTAGTACATAGTTTGCGTATATCAAGGTTTATGGGCTTTGACCTAGTCAGATTCATTTATAATCAATAAAAAAAGTTGTCCTAACCAGACTGGGTCTCATAGGACAGAAGGAAGGAGTGAACAGCCCGCTGACCTTACCTTATAGCATTCACATGACTCTTGCAGGTAGATTTTCATCCCAGTAATTCATGCAAATTAACTCCTGTGAAATGCAGCTATAAGGGCCTTTCTGAGATGGATAAAGGAGATCGCCTCCATGTTTAATGGGGCTGTAGAGGAAGTGGTTTCTCTACTCACCAAGACAGTTACCTTATGGAGAAAAAATTGTTAATTGGGCAGATGCACAGTTCAGCATGATATGCTATCTAGTGGGAAATCTGCAACAGAAACTCTGTGCATTGGAATACTACTGTAAATCTACTACTGTGTTAGATTAGGAGGAGTCCTCTGAAGTTCTTTGAAAAACCCATAAATGTTAATAATGCACAGGAAAAAAATGAGTAAATCTACAGGAGTGGACGTCTGACTTTTTAAAGCCTGCTTTCATGAATTGGACACCTAGTGCAGTACACAATATACGTTTAGCTGAAATAATCTAGGACCAGAAGGAATGTTGCTCTTGACATCTGCGGCTCCCAAATGCTCAACGTTGTAGGCCTATTTTATTGTTAGCTTTTGAGAGAATGAGTAGGCATAGCTCACAGTACATAATCTGCAGTGCATCACAAACGCATTAGCATTTCCCCTCCTCTTCCTTGGTACTGTTTGTCTTCAACAGTATGTGCTGCACTCTTAGGCCTGCCAATAAATCTTGAGGGGAAAAGAATTAAAAGCCCTACCATCTGTTTTATAGCAGCAATGTCAAAAGTATAAATGAAACATGTATGTTGCCTGAAATAAATCATACCTAATTAACTTATAGGGTAAATGGGAAATCTCTCTGTTGTGCATTAAATACCTTCCTCCCTGTGACACAATGTATCTACATGCCACTTCATTCCATCATTTGCTTGTGGATCTGATAGCTATGAATAATTAGCAAGCCTCCTTCTGAGGTGTTTGCGGCTGACTGTTTAACACCACTAAAAAGAATATATTCTGTACGTGTGATGCCTTTACCACCTAAAGTAGAGGGGAAAACACAAAAACAGAACCTGTAGGGGAATAGCTTAGTCAATGTGATTCAGCTGGGGGTATGAATCTCAAATTTCTCATCTAAAAAACCTAGTGGTCCGCAGGGTGGAGGGGTGAGATGACCAAGGTTGGGTGAAAAACGATGGGTTGGAATGCTACCCCGAGCGAATGCCACTCGTTAGTCTATTTACAGGCATTCCTCCCATCACCTTTTAGGTGTTTGATTGCAAGTAGTATGGATGGAAACCTGAGACTGGCACAGCTTTCCAAGCCTACTACTGCCAATGCTTGTGAATTCCAAAAAGTAGTACATTTGTACCCCTTCAAGGAGTACTTCTGTAGGTGCAGATTTACAATTTGTTTGCTAAACCAGTCAACATACACATTTAAATTTCATCTCTAAAAGAAAGTTAAAAGCTCTTAGCGAAATGAGAACAAATAGACAAACGGACGCAGACATAGTAAATAAAACTCTGGGCTGCCAGACCCAACCACCAATCCAAGAATGCATTTGGAGGATGCCACAACCAAACAACCCTCTGAAGCTATTCCCCTACATGTCCCACCTGGGCCTGGTAGTTCTCCCGGAAATTCATGACTATAGTCACAAAAACCTCCACAATGGCATGGAGGTCCTGCAATGGAATCACTTTTTTTTAAATGTATTTTCTGTGCACACACTCTTCTTTGACTCTGATACCAGGAGCCTTGATGGTAGAGTTGTTAAATCGGTGCATGCAAGCAAGTCTCAATGTTTTCATTCTTCGCCTTTCACAAATCATTTTATCAAGTGATTGATGGCTACATATACTAAGCCAAGTTGCAAATAGAGGCTTGTGTGCCTGCAAACTAATAAGGCTAGCTGACCCTGAGCCAAGGCTCTAAGTGTCCAAGCATGAGCCAAGCCATGAAAACGTTTGGCATGTATCTCATGGAACAAACATAATGTAAACATATGATACAGTCTCTTCAAAATTCAAAAACGTGTAGTTTTTTAACATGCGGAAGCATTTAACCTTCGTACCTACGATTATATCATCGCATAGATAGACAGTTATTAAAAGTGATAATTTTTTAAACATGAAAATAGAAGGATTAATGGTTCGCCTATCACTCAACGACAATGCAATTTGTGAACTAAGAGGCAAGTCATATAAACCCTAAACAAGGCCTAGAACCTTATAGATGGAACAACATTATAGTCTATTAAATCAATCATGATAGGTGTTTGTACAGAGCCCAACCTGAACTCAAGAATTTAAAAATGCTCTCATATGTGATAATTAAGAAAAAGGAGGCTCTGTGAAATAAAATGTTTGCCTAAGATCACACAATTTGGCCAAGCGGGGAGACGGGAATTGGTTCCTGGTTAGCTGGTTTTACATTTTCACATTTTGAAATACAGCCAGCCAATGTATATCTTTGTTTCTGTCAGTGTCTACTGTTTTACATCAAAGGTTGTCTTGTGGTTTGTGGCCTCCTGGCCTGCCTGGATACGTTGGCATAGGCCTGGCTGCCATGATGACTTTTGCGCACGTTACTCTTAGCCGTTGTTCTGTCGCCCTCTGCTCCTGCCAAGTTATTTTACAACTGTCTGCATTTTCTGTTTCTCACCTTTTCTTCTGTTCCCTTTGGGCTCAGTCTGAACAACAGTTACAAGGTCGAAAAACAACGTCCCTAGTTCTTGCTGATATGGCCAGTCCCTCGCACCTAGACATAACACCATGTACAGCTGCCATGGAGAAATTGGTGTGCTTTTAATATTGCGGTTTTCCCTCTTAGGAGGGACTTGGAGAAAAACCTTTCCAGGGAGAAGAGCTGTGATAGTCTGCTGATGTAGTCTTTGCATCTAGAGACTGAGGTATGGGGGTTAGCTAGTCAAAGCCCAGAGGTCTTCTATGTGTATAATAAACTAGCTTCTAGCACGGGGAGGGTGGTAAGGTCATTTAGCCATATAGCCACTGCTTTATGAAATGCTTTCCCCGTTTGTATTCTATGGAGTTGTAACTATGCTGATTATATTATCTGTGTTCTGGGTTGTCTAATCATTGGTACATTGTTGCTAATGGGATGCTAAGGCTAGTTGGGTTTGGGTTTTAGGTGCTACGGCTTATGGTAGGCTCACCACTATATTCCGAGGTCCTATTATCCTGTGCATAGCTCTGTGTGTGCAGAATCCCTATAACAAGGTCACTGCTTTGTCATTTGTTCTTGGCGCTCAACTAAAAAATCCGACATAGGCATGGCAGGCCCGACTCATTTCCCCCAGACCCAACTACCAAGCCAAGGATGCATTTATTTGTGGGGTGCAACACCCCAAACACCGCTCCTGAAGCTATGCCGCTGATAACCTGAAAATATGGAAGCAACTGTAGCTCCTCACTTGGCAGCACAGGGCTTTCATTTTGGTCTGTCCAATGGTGTCTCCCAATAGCCTTTTGGTCTAAGATGCCATAGCCTTCATTTCAGTTTTGAACAGGTCAGTGTTGTTTTCTTGTAACTCTCTAGGTCTGGTGATAGCCAAGACCTTTTGAATGTGTGTGTGTGTGTGTGTGTGTGTATATATTATGATGCTATACTTTTATGTTTGAAGTGTAAACCAAATAAAGTATAAAGTTGTGTAAGTGAGTGAGTAACTTTATAGGTGAGTGAGTGGCTGTGTGAGTGAATGTATGGGTGACTGACTCAGTGTGTGAGTGGCTGTATGGGTGAGTGAGTGGGTGCATGAGTGGCTGTATGGGTGAGTTAGTGGATGTGTGAGTTGCTCTACGGATCAGTGAGTGGGTGTGGGAGTGCTTGTATGGGTCTGTGAATGGGTATGTGAGTGGTTATGTGGGAGTGGGTGTATGAGACATTCTATGGTGTGTGAGTGGGTGTGTGAGTGGTTCTGTGGATGATGTCATTTGAGATGTCATAAGTGATGTCATGAGTGATGTCACTGACCATGTCATGAGTGATATAATAAGTGAGGTCATAAGCAGTGCACTGTGGGGGCGTAAGTTATATTTAGCTCAGGTAACTATAACTACTGCTTTTCTATGGTTTTGTATGAGTGAAACCTGAGCCTAACTATAAGGTCCCTGTAACCTTTGGTTTTAAAGTGAATTTCTATGGTGTTTTTGATTTTATTTCTTAACTGTAACCTGTAAACTTTGAGAGTGGGTGTGTGAGTGGCTGTATAGGTTAGTGAGTAGGTGTATGCGTGGCTTTATTGGGACTGTGAGTGGATGTGTGAGGGGCTCCAAGGGTCTGTGAGTGCCTGTGTGGGTCTGTGAGTGGGAGTGTGAGTGCCTTTGTGGGTCTGTGACTGGGTGTGTGGGTGGAACTCTAGATTTGTGAGTGGGTGTGTGAGTGGGTGTGTGACTGCCTGTGTGGGTCTGTGAGTGGGTGTGTGAGTGACACTATTGGTCTGAGAGTGGGTGTGTGAGGGTCTATGTGTGTATGTTTGAGTGTCTGAATGGTGCTGTGGGTCAGTTAGTGGGTGTGTGAGTGCCTGTGTGGGTCTGTGAGTGGGTGTGTGAGTGCCTGTATGGGCCTGTGACTGGGTTTGTGAATGGCGTTATGGGTCTGTGAGTGGCTGTGTGTGAGTGGCTGTGTGGGCCTGTGAGTGGGTGTGTGAGTACCTATGTGTGTCCTTGAGTGGGTGTGTGAGTGGCACTATGGATTTTGGACATTTGCATACTTGGGGTACTTAAAAGGGAGAACCCACGGACTTTGCTCTCTCCAGGAGAAGGCAAGAAAGAAACCACTTTTCACAGTCACTACAGATTGCTCCATTAGATCAGCGACACATTCACCTCCATTAAGGATTTCAGATTGTTTTTCAACCTGGAATACAAGAGGAAACATATTTGATTTTCCTTCGCCAAGCCCAAGAAGTTATGAACGTTTGTGCTTTACTGCAGTGGACCTTCAGCTAGGGCACCTTCTATGTTTATATTTGTAAGTGCTTTCCGTTGAGTCCCCACTTTTGCCCAAAAATGTCTACCCAACTGGAGTACTTTAATCTGGTTAATTAGTAAGTGCTACTTCATGTAGATGTCTCATGCATATTCTGCACTACAGCTGCGTAAAGGACCACGAAGTGTGCATGTAATTTCCGTAGTGTGATTGTTCCTTGAGCGTCCTCATCCACAAGTCTGTGATAGCGTGAATCCTCATCCAGAGAAGATGATGACTACAAAGACATGAATCTCCACCAAACAGGGGTGCTTCTCCTTAACTAAATGATTTAAGTGCTTCTTTGTTTGATGGAAATGTCCTTGTATACCAGTGCATCAATAACATGCCACCAAAAATGCAGGAAACGCGCTCGAGGGCATTTTGTTAAGCTTTCCATCAACGTGGGAAAAGGTGGGAAGACCTTTGCATACTACTAAGAAAAACAGGGCGTGGCCAAACGGGCGGAGCTTGCAGATGATTTTGGGCATTTGCGCAGTCAGTGTAATTAAAAGGGAGAATCATTGACTCTGCTGTCACCAGGAGACGACGAGAAAGAAATCCCTCATCACAGTCACCCCAGATCAGATTGCTCTCCATTAGATCAATGATGCAGTCACCTCCATTAAGGATTTCAGATAGTTTTTAAATGTGAAATACGAGAGGAAATGCACTTGCACACAGTAGTTACTGAAGGGGAGTGGAGCTGTGCTGCCCCCTTCCCCGGGCGATTTCAACTCCGGGGACCCCATCCATGGGGGCCCGGCTAAACTTCAGTGGGGGAAGGGAGCAGTGCAGCCCCCCTTCTCCAGCCTGATTTCAGCCCTGGGGACCCCATCTCCTGGGGCCCGGCACCCAGTGTGCTATGTTGGAGACCACGGGGAGCCTGAATGCCCCAGCGGTCCCTGCCGGCTCCCCTCCTCTATCGGGAGCCGGCATTGCTCCCTCACACAGGAAGCTGCTAAATATGCAGCTCCCTGCATGCAGGAGCTATCCTTTCATCTGTTTCCCTGCTCACATGGCATCGGGCAGGGAAACAGATGAAAACTCCGCTCCCAGCAAGCAGGAGTGGTTTGAGAGCTCCTACTTGCCGGGAGCAGAGTTAGTGTTTGTTCTCACTTGGTGGGAGTTGTCAGTTCCTGCCAAGCAAGAGCAAACTGCTGTGTCCTGTGGATGGGCACCACGGGACATAGCAGGAGCCGGCCATGGGGGGTGGCAGTTCCCAGGGCCATTAATGGCTCCAGAAGGGGGGCCGTGCAGCTCCCCTCCATTACTTTTCACGGGCCGGGCTGTTTTGCAGCAAAAATTTAAACAAAAATGCTTTTTGCCCTGGTGGGGGCCCCAGGGCTAGAGGGTTAGGGTATTCCTACTTTGCCCCCTTTTCTTTTCTTTTTTTACATTTGTTTGGGGACTCGGCTAAAGCTGAGTCCCAAAATGGCTGCCAACTCTTCCTTGTTGAAGTGTTGGCCGCCGTTGGATCCTCGGAGGATCTGTGTCCGTATATATACAAATTTGCATTTTCTTGGGTTTTTTTGGGAACTAAGACTCCCACAAGTCTCCGTAATGCATCCATTGAGGGCGGGACTTTGTATATATAATGGGAGCCCAACCCACCACAGCACGAACTTTCCACAAGCCCTGGAAGAAGAGGAAACTCGAAACACGTCGGCAAGGAGGAAAGCTGCATTACTCACCTGCTTTCGAATCATATCCATACCTGATGAAATAAAGGCTGGTTACCTCGTGGAAGCTCGAGTGCGTCTCTAAGTGAGTAAACCAGTGTGTTGTATATATATATATATATATATATATATATATATATATATATAGTATAGTATAGCAGCATAATAAAACATGTATCAATAGTATACTTAAGATCTCATCAGATACATAAAATCCAATATATCAATGTTAAAAACATAAGCACATTTCATATATCACCTAGAGTGTTTCTCCCTGACTACTACCATGAGAAAACACATATCTATCTATCTATATATGTATATATATATATTTATATATCCAAAGGAACCCCGCACTCATGTTTGATGGTGCTAAACGAGTCACACCAGTCGAAATACTGCTGCAAATTTTTTATTTCAGCAAAAATCAAAATAACACGTTTCAACCGCATGCTGGTCTTGATCACATGACCTACAGAGTGGTTCACTTCATTTAAAAACTGTGACTACATCATAGAAAGAAAAGAAAGATTTGAAATAATATAATAAGGTGGATAGAATAATACAAATAAAAGTATAGTGATGATCATTTCAATTACATGGATGTACATCTGCCAACTTAAATATACATTGCCCAAAGACAGTCACCACTGGCTAGTCATAGTTGGGATCATGTTTACCTAGGAAATGCATTTTTTTGTTTCCTTCTCTTTTGCGCCGTTTGACGAATCTTCACAAAATTTTTCAAAAACCTACACTTTTTTCACCTCTGCTCTTTCCTGAGAAGTTTAGGGGTCATCCGTCAAGCCAAGGACGATAAAAAGGAGTCATACACCATGTTTTCCCCATTCATTTTTCTATAGGAATTTTAGAGTCAGCTACCGGCCAAACCACTGAATGGATTTCCACCAAATATGGCAGAAAGCTAGATCTAGTTCCAGAAGAGTGCTTTTTGTAATTTGGTGTAAATCCGTTCAGTAGTTTTTGAGAAATTAATGCTCAAAAACTTTCTATAGATCACGCTGCAGAGGATTCGCGGACCCGACTAAGATCTGTTCCGCCACCACCAGTCCAACAGTGATGTTGCGGCAGCCATCTCAGGACTCAGGACACGGGACTCAGACCCAAACAAAATGTGAAAAGAGACATAAGGGGGAAGGGTACCCCTATACGCTGACCCATTAAGCATGGTGGTGGGGCCATAAACGTTTCTTTCTGTAAATTTTGCCAAGAATTCATGGAGGGATCCACAACCCTGTGGTAAAATAAATAAAATTAAAAACACGGGCTCTCACCCGATTTAAAAAAAAAAATAGAAAAATCTTTTTTTTAAAAAATACCCGATGTGGGCAGGGGCCCAGGGGTGTGTGGGGGCGTATGTATTGTTTAGGAGGAGGAGGCAGCATGACCCCCCTCACCAAGCCTCTAAGCGGCCCAGGGACCCCATCCACAGGGAACGCAATTGTTAATGAAGGGGAGTTAGGCTCCCTTCCTGGAGCCTAAAAGATGTTTAAAAAGGGGAGGGGGCACTATGCCCCCTTCCCCTCTAATCTCTAAGAGGCTGATATTTAAATTACGGGAGATGAGCCACACAGCCCCCCTCCCTAAGCCTGAAAGGGACTGGGGACCTCATCCTCTGGGTCTGTATCAACAAATAAGGGGAGGCGACCTGCTGACAGACTGTGTCCTGGAAAGCCCACCCCGGGACACAGTAGTTTCCCTGCCCGCATCATTGCCGGCAGGGAAATATGTTTGCTCCCGCCCAGCGGGACCATTTTTCAAGCTCCCACTGGGTGGGAGCAGACATGCCTTCCCTGCTCGCAGGACGACCATGGGAAGGGAAGGCATGTCTGTCCTCACTTGGTGGAAACTTTAAAAAGGCTCCCTCTGGGTGGTAGCAGGCTTCTGCGTGCCCGCCCGCACTCCCGCAGGCAGGGAAACACATATTGCTCCAGCCTGGCGGGTGCCAACATAAACAGCTGCTCCCAGCAGGTGGGAGTTATGCTGGTTACTGGAGCATGCAGGGAGCCAGCTGAGGCAATGGGGGCCCTGGGGCTCTGCCCACATTCCCCAACATATTGCTTGGTGGGTTCCCCGGGTGGGCACTGGGGCACCCACCCAAAAAGTAAACAGGCTCTGGGGGATGGGGTCATCGTGGCCTAATAAGGCTTATGGAGGGGAGCCATGTGGTCCACCTCCCCTTCTATATAACAATTACCCCTGGAGAATGTGGACCCTGGAGCTTATTAATGCTCTGGGATGGTGGTATTACTGCCCAGCGTAAACATCCAAATTAGCTGCTCACGCCGTTTTGGAGCAATGCTTGGTAGGTTCATGCACTCCTCCCACTGCCCCCAACGGTGTGTGCTGTGGGTGCCACGAGTGGGCCATGGCGCTCCCACTTAAGGCCTCTGGGGATGGGGTTACCAGCGCTGTAAAGGCTTGGGAAGGGGAGCCCCCCCTCCCCTTAGGAAAAAAAGGCCCGGGCCTGTAAAGGCTCTGGCAGGGGGGGCCACACACCCTCTACTCAATAGTTATAGAAAAAGGATGTCCTGGGTTGGCACCAGGACACAAAAAATAATAATAAATGTGCATCAGGAGTACCCATAATGTCCTGTAAGGGCTTTTTTATAGATATTTTGAGCTTGGTGGTGCCCCTAGAATAGGGAGGTGCATGCACAGCCAAGCCTTTTTATCATGTTATGGCATTACTAAATTGTGCAGAGTAGTAAGGTGGAACAGGGTTGGTAGAGTGTGGAATGTAGGGTTGGAAACAAGAGGAAGATAGATAGTTCGGAGAGATTAGCTGAGGTTGTGCAAAAGATTTTGAGACCACAGTAGAGGAATGGTTGCTTGTGATTTTTTTCAGATTGGTTAAGTTCTGATCGAAAATCTGATGTTTGAACTGATTTGACTGAATCGTAATTTTTTTAGAGTCTCAGGAAGGGATGTTTAACTGTGCAGGTGGAAACCCGGCCTGCATTTAAAGGGTGGCAGAGATCCCCGTGTGTGACTGCACTGGCCTGTATGGAGATGCCTTGGGAGCACACTGACTGTGCACTAAGTCTATGTAACTCATAGTCGGTACTCCTCCTGACAGCCTCTTTGCCTTTGCTCCTCCTCTATTATATGACGCAGGTGCAGAAGAAAAGTGTTCCCTCATTTGTATTGGATTATGTCCTTATGCAAATGAGGAAAGGCCCCCTTGAGATTGTGCCAGCTCTATATATGTACTGGCATGATCAGTATTACAGAAGGCAATGCACACGCGTCTACAGCTTCTTCTGTCATACGAAAGTGTTCAAGTGCTGCAAAAAGCAGCTGCCCACACCTTTTTTCTCTCAGGAGCACTTTAAATAATACGGGTCCTTGTATAAGAAGTGCATGCAGAGTGGACAATAACAGCAACCAGTTCACTTATTAAGGGTGTATAGAAGAAGGAGTTCAATGTATGAAATAAATCTTTTACAAGAAATAGATCTTACAGTTCTATAAAAATTAATTCCACAATTTTCTATAGATAAATAGTGTGTGCTGCACCTTTCTAATCCTAACATTCTGAATGCTTCATAGTCTGCCTTAATGTTTTGTGATTTTTAGCCTTTCTTGTAGGTAATATATAGCTGATGTATTTGCTTTGTTTTTTCAGCTTCGCTTTTGAAAGGACTGAAGCATGCCAACATAGTGCTACTTCATGATATCATCCACACCAAGGAGACACTGACACTTGTTTTTGAATATGTGGTAAGGAAAGCTTCCAAAGAATACCTCAAACTTTTAATGTTGATTATGATCATTATAAACTTAATGCTGTACTGTATACTGCATAGTAGTGTTACGAAACTTGACCCCTTAAAAAGTGGGAAAACGCTTAAGTGGACATTCTGCATATCCAGCTTTGAGATATTCCACATCTAATTTCCTCACTTTTAAAAGTGCAGAATCCCAAAAACATATAATAATGTTATCATCATTGGGACTCGAGTGAACAATATACAGTGCGTCACTAATAAGCTATTTTATGATAAATTAATTAAATCTATGCTTCATATTATGTTGTGTTATTGTGTTCAGGATAGCATGCATCATACATATGTAAATGGTGATATCAGAGCATGAGAGTACAGTTCAGATGATGGATCTTAGGTTATGGAAGTAAACTCCATCCAAAACCTGAGATTTGGGTGCCTTTACAAAAGCATTTTTTTTTTCCGGTGAATAACCTGGCTAGTTTGTGCATGTGCCACAGACAGAGCACAGCTTGGAAATATGGAGAGGTGGCTGAGCTGCAACTTAATGTTTCCCTGCAGGTTCCTCCCAGCTGTTTGTGAGGGAGGGGTACAAGGGCTTGTGCAGTGTTGACTGTTTGCAGGAACCCAAATGTGGATAGTGTTTGCTGTGGCTGCAAAGGCACTGAGAATGTGATCCCTGAGACTCTTTCCTTAACTCTGCAGAGGAACCCCTGTCCCACCTTTAGATGTAGTAAAGGATCCCCCTGACAGAATTTACTGAAGGGTTACAGGATCCCTATGGGCCTCATTCTAAAGCAGGCCCTAAGGGGGGTCCTCTTTGTGCAACATCCTTTGGGTCTCACAGTTATTTTGTCTCCAGGGCCTTGGCAAACCTCTCTGTATTATGGAGCAAGGTACATGGGCAAAGACATTCCTTCATTTTGATGGGCCATATGCCCTTGCACTTGAGGGAACACTTACTTTATACTGAGTGGGCACTATCTTTACACCCCTGAAATGGGTAACACAGATGGGGCCTAACAAATGTTTGAAGCCTCCTGTTTAATATCAGTCTTCCCCAGGAGCATAATATGATCACAAACTCTGGCTGTGCCCTTGCAGAAGGAACAACAGTATACCCTCTGAAAGGCTATGTTGAAACGCTAGACTTTGGTACCTCCCAAAATGGGTCTGTTATTAGTCATAATTGAATATTTGTGGCAGCTATTATATTCTCCATATTAGGGGTAAAATAAGCCCTGATTAATGAGTTGGACTAGCTTATGCACATTTTGCAGTCAGCTTTTTGTTACAGCTGACAGGCCTGAGTATATAGCATTGTAGTAGAAAAGCAGAGTCATATCAGCTGTCCTGAAAGAGTGAATGCATTGACAGGTTGGGTGCATTGGCCATTTGTAAGTTTTCTAGTAGTCAGATACCATGCCCAGTTTGAGGGTGAAAAGCACTGGGATGTGTATTCCATCAAGGTCACATGACCAAGCAAAATGTTTTCTGGAAGTTTAGGAAAGGCATAGGGGTTAACTCTGTATTGAAAGAGTTAAGACCCAAGAAAGTATGCTTCCATGTACTTGTAAAACTCAAGCATAGACCAGGTATGAATTAACTTTCTTTGTAGCACTCCTTTTGCCAGTTAGCAATTGGATAGATACATATAGATTGAGCATACATGCAAATGTGCAGAGTAAAACATGCTATTTATTACCATGGCATGCTGTGGTACATGGCTTTATACAGTGGGGCTGGCTTCTCATGAAGAGTGAGGTACAGAGCCTTGTGGGATGCCAATCTCTGTGCCCAAGCCTGCTGCGCACAACCTAAAGCTAGACGCAGTGGGGGTTGGCCACCTGTGGTGGGTTGGATGCAGGCGTATCATAGATGTGGTATATAATTAAAAAAAATCACAGAAAATATAAATGTTAAACTGAAATTATGGATGTCTTTGGTTAGAACAATGTAACATAGAAGTACCCCAGGCACTCACTATAAAAACAGAGTTAAAGTGAAGTTATGGTGACAAACTAAAATCTCAAAAATACTTGAATTGGTAAGTTATTGTAATTACGTTCCATACATCCATAACTCACACAGCAGCCATGTAAACCATAACTTGCACACCAAATGCAATGCTTGTGACCTCACAATATTTAAACAATAAATGGCATAATCTAAAACACAATGTAATTAAGCGGAAACACATACTCAAGCCAAAAAATGTGAGTTGTCTCTGTCAAAATTGAAAGAGTAACATGATATGTAGTCTCTCATCTGTAAGGTGATTTACTGCATTTGTAATTGCATCTGTTTCATTAAGGATGAGGTTGTGAATGTTTGATTTGTTGTGCCAGTTATGGTTTGCATGGCTGTTGCATAGGTTATTGAATGTGTTCCTAACTAAGACTTGCAAATTTGAGTGGCTTTTCTTGTTTTAATAATTTCCCATAATTCAGGATGCTGAATTCTTTTACAGGATATCTCGCTTCCCCCAAAAGAAAAAAAAGTTAAACTCCACATTTCATATTTCATTCAGTGCTGGTAACCACCTCTGTGGGCCTATGCTTGATGCAAGCATCTACCAATGAATCCTCCTCAGTGTGTGAAAATTAACATTGTAAATGCAGAACCCTGTCAAAAAAGTTATTCTGTCGCACATTGTACTTTATTTTCTTTATTTATATAGGTCCTGTTAAACCTACTCTATTTTGTCAATGTGCTACCAATGGAACGGACATTTTTGAGTGCATGTTTATTTCTTTCAATGTTCGATGCATTTAAAATTTGATTTTCTAATAATACATATTATTGCATACAACACATTGTCAATATTAGAAGATTGTCCACAACTAAAAACGTTATAGTCTTAATCAATGAATACTAAATGGATGTTTCTCAAATGCTCTAAATCTTTCTAAAGAGTACAAAAATCAATGAATAGATCATGTAATATGAAAAATACATAAAGAGTAACATGCATAATTTGGTTCTATATTGCCAACTGTGGGTTTAGATGACATTTATAAACCATACGTCCTATGTCATGGTTTGTAAATGTCACCAGAACCCTTCGATGATACTACATGCTCATAATACAGAATATATGTTAAGAATAAATTCACCACACAAAGTATGAATAATAAAGAGGTTTAATGCCAAGGATTCCGTTCCTCATTACAGAAAGCGGTGTCAACGAGCACCAACCTAAACTTCTGCTACTGGCAAACTGCCAATACCGATGTTCTCATTCCAACACTAGATTTTACTAGAACCTTCCAATCTTAACATTCTAATGTCCCACACACCTTCCCCAATACAATAACAACACAACAATTGCAAATGAATACATAATACATGCCCATCTTTGAAGATACAATATACCAGTATATAAATATACACTAAACTGTAATATAGTACATCTTCCTCTTTTTTATTTTTATTCAATTCATTTAATCATAAACACCATAAGATTACCTGGCAATTTCCTCTCCCTCACACTCTGACCTACTGGTACTTTCGGATCACTTTGAACTCCACCACCTGCCACCACACAATCCCAAAACATCTCACTCACCCTAGAATCAGATTCAACCCTTGAACACGCATCCTCCCCATCAACTACCCACTTACATCATCCTGCACACCACACTTCTGACCACTTTGTGTGCTAACACCCTTGCATAAACTCACATGGCGTAAATTACGACCTTTCCATCTTCAAATTTGACTGCACCTCCCAAACCATTCACAATCCTCAACGAGGTGCTCCCTTCTCCACTAAGCTAGGCTTCCTCACGCGCAGATACTGTCCAACCGAAATATCAGGCATCTTCTTACCCATGTTAACTCTGTTCTTAACCTGCATTTGGTACCCTTCCACTTCACTTTTCTCTTCATCTGGAGATTAATCTCTGACCTACCCTTTACTACTTTCTTATTTCTCAACCACCATGGTACAAATTTTGAAGAATGCTTCCTTCCCCTTAACACTTCAAACAACGTTCTGCCCATTACAAAATGTGGAGTAATCCTGAATGACAACAACATACTTTGAAGAGCTTTTTTCCACGATAACCCAGATGTAAGTACCAATTGTATCACCTCTTTGATAACTCTATTGAAATGCTCAACCTGGCCATTTCTTTCAGGATTATATAAAGACACTCTCACATGATTGATGCAACACATTTCCAAAAATGACTGCATCTTACTCGACGTAAGCTGCACTCCATTATCAGAAACCAATGTCTATGGTACACCTTCTCTGGAAAAAACATCCTCCAAGAAATCAATAACCACCTCTGTGGTAACACTGCCAACCATACGTACTTCTGGCCACTTACAGTAATAATCTATGAGGACATTAGTATATGCCTCCCTGGATGCTAATGTAACTTCCGCCATGGGCCATCAAGTAATTCTACAGTTTGCAAAGGCACCACCACAGTTTTAATCTCCTTATCACTTGACTTGCACACATTGCACTCCCTCACCCAACGATCCACCATACCATCCAGACCTGGCCACCAAAAATTTTCTTTACTCTTACTCCTCATATTTGACTTCCCCCCATGGCCTTCATGTCCCAACTTGACGATACTCTCACATATTCCAAAAGGATGTACAAATGTATCTCCTCTCAAAACAATTTCATTATACATAGATATTTCCTCCTTTACCTTCCAAACTGTACTATATTTACCTTGCAATTAACGTTCGAATGGCCATCCTTTTACAATAATTCTTTTTATAGCCAACAGCACCACATCCTTTTCCATCTCCTCCATCCATTTCACCTTTGATAATTCCAAACCTCCTTCCACTTCCAGTCTCCTGCCACACCTCACATCTTCATATGTGTATGCTACATCACATCTACTCTAATCCATTTCATGTCTGTTACACAATTCCACTGGTAACCATGACAGCCCATCAGCAACACAATTATTCTTGCCTGGAACATGTACAATATCATGATGGCGAATTTGCAACTTTGAAGCCAATCATGCTAACCATGGTGTGAGGTTTTTCCCACCTCCTGGCTTTAAAATATTTACCAGCGGTTTATGGTCTGTACAATTTTTTTATTTTCTTCCCCAACATACATCCTGAAATGTTCTACAGCCCATGTTGCAGCAAGTAATTATTGTTCTATCACAGAATAATTCCTTTGCGCTTGTGTCTGAGATGCATATGCAACCAGCCATTCATTGTCATCCTTCTTTTGTGATAGTACAGCTTCTACTCCGTAACCACTAGCACCCACTGATATCGTACAATCCACCTGCATCACAAATGACTTCAAATATGGTGCATTTACTACCTCGTTTGTGATTGCTATGAACTCATTGTGTTTCTGACCCAAACAAAATGTTGCTTTTTTTTGCTAATAATGCTCGTGAATTCTCCACCTTGGAGGCATAATTCTCCACAAAACAAGAATAAAATTCCTTCAGTCCCAAAACAAACATCAACTGTTCATTACATTTGGGATCTGGAGCACTAACAATGGCTTCAACATGACTGATTTTAGGACATATACCTTTCTCAGGTATAACATGATCCAGGTATTCCACTTACTGTTTTCCAAAATCACATTTCTCTTCCTTCACAGTTGGACCATTTTGCATCAGAGCATGTAAAACTTTCCTCAAGCTCCCATCATGGTTATCTTTGTCCTTCCCAAGTATCAAAATGTCATCCTGAAATACCTTCACACCTGTTATACCCTGTAAAATCATAGACATCTCCCTCTGGAAGGCAGAAGAAGCTCTTGCCAACCCAAATGGCATTCTTTTATACTGAAACATGTCCTCAGGTGTTATAAATGCTGTGCAATGCCTAGAATCATGATCCAGCTGTATTTGGTGATAGGCGCTGGCCAGATTGAATGTAATAAACACTGTATCCTCGCCAATGGACTACACTAGTTCCTGCTAATTGGGTAAAGGAAATGCATCTACCCAAACGGCCTTGTTAAGGCATCTTAAGTCCACACATAATCTTAAACCCCATTGGATTTCAAAGATATTACAACTGGAGATACCCAGTCTGAACTTTTGATAGGTATAATAATGTCTTTTTCACATAAATCGTGCAATTTGCTCTTCAATTTTCTTCTGTAGTTCAATGGTACGTTTCTCAATTTCTGCCTTATAGGCACAGCGTTCTCACACAGAATTATTTTATGTTCAAAATCTTTCATCTTGCCTAATTGATTCCCAAACACATCCAGAAAATCTTCTTTTTACTCAGAATATACCATGTCCTTTGTTCCGGATATACTCCGTTCATCACTCACCGCATACACAGGCGGCTTAGTATAAGGGTCGGCTTTTATCCCTAGTTCAAAACTATGGGGCCACCCCAGGATCATAACACACTTCTCAGCCACGAACACTTCACCAAAACACTTCCTACCAGCAAATTCTAATTCAGATTGCAATATCCCCACTATCAGAATCCTATGGCCAGAATAACTACCAGGTTTTATGTTGGTATTCTCCAACTTCCTACCCGGCCGCACCACAGATGCTTGAACACATTTTTGCTCATTATGGTGTACCATGCACTTGAGTCCACCATGGTTTTCACCTGTACCCCATCAATATTCAACAAACAACTGGGAAATCGTACACCTTTCTTCTCACCCTCCTGTTTCTGAATACTCAACACCACACCCTGCATGCTATACTCATCTTCCATTGTATCTTCAGCAACATAATTAACTTTAATCCCAATGGTTTTACACACTGAACTAAAGTGCCCTCATTCTTACATGTACTCCATACTTTAGTTATAGCTGGACACATTTTAGAATTGGCTAAATGATTGCTGGATCTGCACTTGTAGCAAGACTTACTATTCTGTTCATTCTTGTTGTTAGGCCCACTTGCACAAGTCACATCCCAATTTCTTTCTTCTCCTACTACTTTTCTCACCTCCAACCACACATACAATTCCATCACTCTTGTTCTCCTGCCTCACTACCTGTATACATTTTTCAATTACCTCAATGCTTCTAGCAACTTCAACTGCTGCCTTTAAAGTCAATTTCCTGGATGACCATAGTTTCTCCTGAATACTCTTGGATTTGGTTTTCATCAATAATTGATCCCTTAATACTTGATCATATGTCATTTGCTCAAATGCACACATCACAGCTAACCCCCTTAAAGCAGCCATGTATTGATCAATTATTTCATATTTTTTCTGTTCTCTTGAATAAAATGTATATCGTTCCATTACCACATTAATCTTCCTGCTGTACTTTCCTGCCGTTGCTTGACTGCACACTGGTAAAAATTCACATCATCCACATTTTCCAAAGGCGGAAAATTCTTACATTCTCTCAATCCTATAGCCTCTAATCTATGCTTGAGCAAGGACAACTCTCTTTCAGGAGTACATTCACCATTTTCTGGTATCTCAACATACGCTTCAAATAAATCAACCAACAGCTCCCATTGAATGGGCGGTTCTCCTTGCTTCGCAAAAACAAAAATGGTGGTGGTGGAATGCTAGCCATGCCTACTAAAGTGCACTATTAATGTTTCAAAATTCCGTCATGCAACACCACCATAAAGATAATAATATACACTTAATTTCCACTAAGGTGGAAAGATAAAGTTTTAATCCGTAGAGTATGCAACTAATTAACCAAGAAAGGTGTGCCAATCACCAAACTCAGCACACATCTGGTTACAGTACAGAGGTGTGGTATAAGGTGTGCCAATCACTGATCAGCTCAGCACACAGTAAATGCAATATATATTTTTTAAATTTGTATAAGCCAAAACTGTAAAAGCAAAAGGTGGGAGCTAATACCAATGCACCCTGTATATAACTCTATGTAACCAACAACTTGGTGTTTATATATCCAGAATAGGTGTACCAATCACCGATAACTGAGCACAATAAGTTAAAGTACAAAGTGTGGTATGAGGTGTGCCAATCACCGATAACTTAGTACACAACTGGTTAAAGTACACTGGTGAGATAAAGGGTGTGCCAATCACTGATCGGCTCAGCACACAGTAGTGAAATAGGAATAACCAGATCCAATGATGCCGACAATAAGCAAATATGATTCCAGCTGGACCCAACAATGTGCTCAGTACCTGTCGTCCAGCTGATTACTTGCTCTCGCTCTTTGATACTGCACTATACATGGGTCACGGTGAACAATGGAAAAATCACCATACTTGAAAGCCAGAACAGCTTGGACTTCAAAAATAGTGGCCGCCGACACTGGCGTAATGATGTCACCCTTAGCCACTAAGAACGCTTATTTTTTCTGCTAACGCAAATGCTGCTCCAGCTAATCTAGCAGCCTCCAGAGTGCGACTACGAAGGCGCACTCAACTTAGTAACATGGCTCCAGCACTACGCAGGCACAATCTCAACCCATGCACTGGATTGAGCCTGATATCACCAATTCCCCAAGGCTAGTGGACTTCTCTCACTGATTCTAGCCTCCTTCTCCAGCTTCAGTCGACCATCCCGCACCTGCAACTCAGCATCTGCATCTCTGCATCTGTCAATAGCTGATCATGATCCAGGACTCTGCCCCAGCTCCTCAATCACCAGATTGCTTCTTACGCCAACACCGCTCTCCAACATCCCGTCGCCATTGTTAAGAATAAATTCACCACACATGGCAGGAATAATAAAGAGGTTTATTACCAAGGAATTCCATTCCTCATTACAGAGAGCGGTGCCAGCGAGCACCAACCTAAACAGCTGCTACTGGCAAACTGCCAATACCAAACACTAGATTTTACCCCACACCAACCTTCCAATCCTAAAATTCTAATGTCCCACAGTATATGTAATCTTTCTCTCTCGCGCTCTCTCTCTGTCTCTCTCACTCTCTAGAGAAACTATGTTGCTCATTGTGCTGTTTCTTTTTCAAATTATATTCACATAACATGCGGCAAATGAGATTAAAAGTAAATACCATTTAGGTATATGCTTTTACATCAGACTGTTTTTCGTGGGCACAAACTCTAGTCACATGTAGCACAAGCTCCATCCCCTAGGTAATCCCTTTGGTTTACTTTATGGTAATTCTGTTATCTAGATAGCCACTTGGACAATCAAAGCCTTCTCCCAGCCTTGACTGATATCTTGCCATTAGCCGACACTTGCATTATTGGTTCTCAGAAATGCGTACTGCCACCTGTGCACCAAAACTCCTGCATGTGCCAGACTGCAGCACCTCCCACAGACCCCTGGAGCTTCCCAGTAAGTTCATGCAGGATATGTCACATGGTATGGGAGGCTTGGACACAGAGCTGTACTAGGACCTGAAAGTGGTTCCTCTGGGTATGTTGAAAGGGTTTGCTTTCATCCTTGTTCTGAAATGAAGACCTGCGGAATCAAGTTTGCTATGTAGTGGTATGTTTCTGCAGTACCTGAGTGCATAGCTCAAGAAGACCCGAGAAGGCTTATTGTCTGATCTTTTCATTTTTGAAATTCTTCATTTAATGTCTAGGGATATAATGTCTTTGCATGTGTACTTGGCCTCTGGAAATTGTGCACATTCTGGCTATAAGGTGTTTCTGAGTTACGCAGCAGGTGTTTTATCTGATGTGGGCTGGCAAAGGTAGTCAGCAATAGTCATTCAGGGTAAGAGTTGTCCTACTTCTTTAGTCCTGTGAGGAGTCGAGCAGTAATATAAAGCAGGATTCCTAAGTAGAATTTACTACCTTGGTCCTTCTGAGGATGTTAGTAGCATTACGTTACTTTCAGGGGCCATGAAATGCTTTTGGTCATTAAGTCCCACCTGGTGACCCCTTCCTGTACTAGCCCCCCTGCTCTAACTCTTTGAAGTAGAATAGGAAGAGAGTAACCATTAGCATAGCCCCTGTTTTGGCAGAGCTCTCAAGTTTCCAAATTCTCAGAGTGAACAGCTCAGCTTGTCCAAGTTTTTCTTGAATTCAGAAGTTTGTAGTCCTAATTTTATAAGAGGAGCATCAGTACTACAATTTCCAGAATGCATGGAAACATAATCTGCACTAGTTGAAGTTCTGATTCATGGATCTGAGAACCCTGAGTTTTCTGTTCTCAAAGGAAGACCACTTCTATCTTGGAATTGAAGAGAAATAATATATCCCTGTAAATAAATCTTTCAGAAGCCAGGAGCACCACGAGGAGAGAATGGTGACTGCTCAAAGTGCTGTGCTTGGTGTTCAGAGTTGAAGTGCCATGCTTGCCATTGGGATCGGCCCGATACCCCTGGACTCCCGCACCAACTACAGGATTCTAGTTCGGTGCTGCGGCCCAGGAAGGAGACATGCACGGTGCAGGACGCAGGCTGTAGACTGCACAATGTCCACAGAGATTGTTGCTGATGCCGGACTATACACATTGGTCGTGGTAAGTCTCTACAAGGCATTTGCACATTTATGACTGCCCGTCTGTCTGGCTTGCAGACCAGGTGAGCTCCCACACCCAGTTGGGGTTGTGCAAGGCAATAATTGGATAGTGATTGAGTAGTAATCTGCTGGGAAATTGTTTTAGGTGAACAAAGAGTTCTGGGGTCAGGAAGACAATTAGAGTCAATAAGGAAGAAACCGGCCCCAAATCTTCTCAAACATCACCCCCCATACGAACTAGAGTTTGGTGTGCTGAAAAACCGAGAGTATATTATGGATACGCAGCAGACAATGGATGCAAAACAGAGTCTTCTTTTCTCTCCGGTAAAAAGTGCTCCCTCTTCTGTACCCCTAATATCTAACACAGCTAACAGCCATTCTTAATTCTTTTTTGAAACGCTGTTGTTGCCTCAAAATGCTTAAACTACTCAAATACCTGCCTCAATGAAGCAATGGAGCCCTCTATAAATGGTTGTGTACTTGAACATTTAAAAAGTGACACTGAGACTGAGTGCTGGAACAAAAATATTTCAGGTAACCCTGTCGAAGGATCACATTCTCCATGTGAAAATAACAGAGTTCTGAAACAGGATAGTGAGACTGAGTGCTGGAACCAATACATTTCATGTAGCCCTGCCAAAGGATCACAACCTCTCTGTGAGGACAATAGAGTTCTGAAATAGGATATTTGGATCCATATGTTCCAGACATTGGATTCCACTTTGAAAGCCCTTGAATTGCAATCAAACAAATTCGATAAATTAATCTCCTTATTTGAGTCCATCAACGGTGTAAGCTCAGACCAGATAGCACGACGTGTCCGCACTGTTGACGGTGGTGGCGCGTCGTGCTACCTGGTCTGAGCTTGCAGAAACTAATGGGGTGTGGATATTAAGCTGCATTATTAATATTTGTCCTTCAGTTATTGTTCTACCATAATATAGGAGCAATACGAGTGTTCCAAGAATTTCTGGGAGAACTGATTCCCTCACATTTAAACTTCGATGTGATATTGCTGCAAAGAAATACATAAACCCTGATGAAGTCCTTTCAGAGGACGAAATCCATTGGCCGGGCTGTTTCATTGATGTTTTGAAGAATAATAAAGAGAATTGTTTTGAGACTACATACTCCGGCTCCCATGTTATTTTGGTCTTGGAGAAAAGTATATTGGGATCAACACCATAGAGTTAAATATTCTTTGTGAAAGGAGGAGAAAAAAAGAGAACAAGCTCTACAATACAATTGTTGGACTCTCGAGGCACTCCCTTTTGTGTGTTTTTGTCTGTTCAATTGTATTTATGGTTGTTGGGTAGCTGACCATTAGTGGGTGAGTGCCTACAGCTATTACCTTACAAAACTAGCATTCGTGCAGCTGTTAGTAGCCATAACTGCGTTTGCTTTGGATTATTTGCTATTAGCACAGCAGCTAAGGGAAGACAAGGAGATAGGCCCTTTCATCTGTACCAGGCTAGAGAAGTCCTGGTGTAATGAAATAACTCCTTGTGCCTAGAAACAAGTGTCTGTGGTGCCCAGTGGCAACCACCTGCACAAACGATTTACAGCCCTTAATATGCCAAGCTCCAAAGCTGCACCACACACTTTCTGTTGATGGGAGTAACAGATAGGTATCAGGGAAAGACAGAGTTTGTTTGAAGGAGACGACCCTGGTAGAAAGAAAAGCAGAGATAAGTTGACTGTAGTTACATATGACTCATTTCGTTTTGCCTTGCACACATTCAGGATCACGCGCAATGCCCGCGGCCACTCCCCAAAAGAGACTTTGTGTCCGTTTCACACACTGTCCTGTTTGTGTAGGAATTGCCTCAGCCATATCGGGCAGAAGGATTAGCCTGGTGGTTTCCTAGCATGGCCCAAATCTTTTCGTAGAAGTCCACTGCTGAATGGAAAGTTGCCTCTTTTTTTCCCATACTCTGCACTTCTCGTCTCTTTATCTGACTCTTGTACAATCTTTTTGCTTCCTGTTTTCTTTCTTTGGTACTGTTTTCCTATCTTTCTCTTCATCCTTTACCCTTCCTTCTCCATTTTCTCCATCTTTCTTTTCCAGTGGGTCAAAGTCTGAGGATGAAAATTGCTCTGGTGCCCATCACTTGCATCCACCAGTACAAATTAACCACTTCTCCGTTCTAGGCTAGCAGAGACCAAAGGCATATTATTGCTTTCCTCCAAACTACTTTACCCATCTCTAAATCTGCCGTTTGCTGCCCACCAGATTTAGAGGCCTCTGGATTGGAGGTGGAGTGACTGAAAGAAGTCCTACCCCTAGTTGTATTTAGCAATAGACTCCTTTCTAATATACAACATGAAAGAACTCCAGTGGACTCTAGCTTTTGAAGGTTGAACCCTTCTATCAGGTTGTTGGCCAATTGTTATGTAGCAGTGACTTTTCCTACTAATCCAGTTTTTGGCGAGGCAAATAGACTATATTATAATAAGTGCGCCTCTCTTTCAGTGATTGTAAAAAGAAATTTACATAACACTTTTGTGAGAAGTTGGCCTGGTATATGCTGTCCACTAATTATAGTGGGCACCTTGCACCAGTCCAAACGACCCCTTATTGTAGATAGGTTAAAGACAACCTTTATTGAAAGCTATCCTAGTGGTAGCTATGGAGAGCAGCCTTCAGGCTAAGTCTTGAAGGAATGTAAAGCAGCTTGTTTTACCAGTCTATAATCTCTTGAGTGACCAAATGAAAGAGGACCACACCAGGTATATATATAAAATATATGTATTTAGTCTTAAACACACCCCTCTAGTCTCTTTATGAGGCTAGAGTTCGAAGTACATAAGTTACAAGTCAGTTATCAACAGTAATAGCACAAATACATGTTTGAGGCCTAGGGGCGTACCAAACCATATACCAAAAAATTGGTATAAGAACCACGACTGAGCTAGACACAAGGCCTAGAGCCTGTAGAAGTGCTTGGACCCCAAGGAACCACCCAAGGTAGTGACACAGGGGACCTACGGGGAACGCGTGCAGTGTGAGAACACAGCCGCGAGCCACCGTTAACTTCTATGGGGAAAGCCACGGTTGGATTTTTAAAAGGCAAGGACACTTAGAGGAGGACTTGGAGCAAATCCTTTTAGAACTAGGCAGTTCTAGAGTCAATACCCATGGGAGCACCGGAGTACTCGAGTTACCTCACCCAGGGAAGCCGGGTGCATAGGTGTCTTTTGTCGTCGGGTTTCGTCGTCGTTTTCAATGGCGATCTGCTGCAGCAGGCTGCTGGCGACCAAGTCGAAAGTGTCCGGGTGGATCCAAGGGTGGATCGAAGATCTGAAGAACCTGAAAGCAGAGGGGACAGAGTCTGGGTCACTAGCCAGTGACCAGGAAGGCGATGAGCAGATGCCCACCGATGTCGGGTGCTTCAGGTAGGTTGACGGTCGTCTTGACTCTTCAGCCACGAGGTCCAGGAGGCGTCGACGACGACCAGCAGCTGGATTCGAGCTGTCCCACAACGTCTGTCGATTGCTGAGGTGTCGGCGACCGGATTGGACCCAACAAGCCTTGGCAACGGCAAGTCACGTGGAAACAAAGAAAGGACGTTGATGCAGACCAGCAAGGTCTGAGGGACTCACCCAGCGAAGGTAAGTCAGGGCACGTCTGGAGCAACCAGGAAAGCCCAAGCAGAAGAAGAGTTGCCTTCGGGAGGGCCCACTAGCCAACGGACTAGCGACCGCGAAGGAGCCTCGAGTGGACGCACTTGGAGCTGGCTCACAGGACACTCGTGGAGTGGAGGCCAGTGATCTTCGGTGCAGTCGGTGCTGGAGGCGGGGGCTACTCGGAGCCCAAAGCACAACTTCGTGGGAGGCCAGGAAGAGGATGCACTTGCAAACGTTCTCGGTGTCCAGGGGTCACGGTTCCACGTTACCAACGACCGCTACGGGCCTCAGCTTCGCTGGGGACTCAGGACAGCCTCGGGGAAGTCTGGAAATCCACCTCTGGTGTTGCAAAGACTTCGGCGTCCGGCGGGAGCTTCAGCGATGCAGACCGGACAATTGCTTCTTAGGTGCCTGCCAAGCAGGGGAGTCACTCCTTGACCCCAAGGGAGATTCTTCAGTCCTCTAATCTTGAAGTAGAGCGTTGAAGGTCCAGGATTCGGCTTCATAGTTTCGTCCAGGGTAATCTGAAGTCCTAAGGACTGGGGTCCCATACTTATACCAAGTTAGGGGGTTGGACATACTCTGGGGACCCACCTATGGGAGGGTCAGGGAAGAGGGGTGGTTACACCCATTCCCTTTGTCCAGTTTCGCACCAGAGCAGGGGCAGGTAGCTCCTGCATCCGGTTTGAACTGGCATATGCACAGGGACACCAAGTGTGCCCCCAGTGCAGGACTTCAAAGCACCAGAGAGTGCTCCCGCCAGCCCCAATACACACTATCCTGTCTGGGGAGGTGGTTACACCTCCCTTCGACAGGAAACCTATAGTCCAGGTCTCCCCTGCCGGAGTTTCAGTCAGCAGCAGGAGGCCAGACCCGTGTCTGTGGCAGCGGCATCCACTTTGTGATGCCAGGGCTCTGTAAAGAAGTCACCGGGTAGGCCGGTAGGTACATGTCTCTCCCTCTAGAAGGGTGGAATGCTACCCCCGCCACCAGGACTGGCGGGGGGGGGGGGGTAGTATTCCTAGATGTTTGACACCAAACACGACATGTTTTGGTGCAGCCAGTCCAAAGTTAGCATTCTACCGCGAGGATATAATGCACTTAAGAGTATATGGTCAGGCTGTACCACAAACAGTATCAGAGGAGGGACTCCGAACGCTGCAGAGGGGCTCTGCTCATGCAGGGGCACCCTCTCACATAAAAACCAAGCACTCTGCCTTCAGGATTGTAAAGGCCTGCCATAGGAGTGACTTATAGGTTTATATGTGTGCACAATGGTAGTGATATAGGTAGCCTATATCACAGTAAGGGGTGCATGCACCACCTTACCCAGGCTGCAGTAGCAGACCTGTGGTGTCATTTGGCTGGCCTTCCAGGGGTGGCATAATACATGCTTCAGCCCCTGGCAGGCCTCTGGGTACCTATGCCCTGGGTACATAGTATACCATATACTAGGGACTTATAAGGGCACTCCAGATTCCAATCAAAGATGTACCTAAGGTACATGGAAACCATTTTAGAGAGGAAGCAGCTAGGCTGGGGTTCTGATTAGCAGGGCCCCAGCCACACTAAAGTCGAAAAACAGTGAAGCATCAGCAAAAAGTGGGGGTACCCATGTGAAGCAGATCCTACTCTCCTACAACTTTATTGCAAGAGCAGCATTCCATTGGCTGAATATAAACCTAATGCGTGTGTGTTTTCTATTCTTTGTTGGGTAGTTTTACGAGTTCGGAGTGCATTGAACCAATGTCAGGTTAAGAAGCCATTATTCAACAACTGAAGAGGTACTAAGTAATTTAGTTAAGGTCACTCTGTAGGTGAATGATTAATCATAGAACATCTCTGTATGACCTTGAACCAGGATCAAAAATAAAAGTATCGCCATTCAGGAAAAATAACAAAAAAATATGAAAAATAAGTGTGAAATAATATTCTTGACAGATGGGCCAGAAAAAGAAATTAAAGGATGGATCTGTTCCCAGAAAAAGATAGAAGAGTAACAAAGTTCTGTTATGCAGCCAGGCTGTCAAAGGGTCTGCATTCAATTTTGTTTAGTACCTTGTGTTTCACCCGATGCTCTTGACACGCTCACTATTAAATGTATTCCAAACACAGGCATTCTCAGAAAGGCTTTGCAACGCAGCATTTGTCAAGGCATTGTACACAGTTCATAAATTAGGAATTTGGGTTGCAAAGCAGTGCCTATAAAAGCAGCGTGTTTGCTTCCATTCAACCACCCCCTCCCCCCCGCCCCCATGTCGCTCTCATTTTAAGCTCCAGCTCTAGCTGTTAATTTCAATTTGCATATTATTTTCAGGGTTTTTTTGTGTATTTTTTTTAAACTGAGTCCCCGCAGACGCCAATAAGCGTAGGGCATGATTAATCAATTTACGTTTTCGCAGACAAATATAAGGCATTTGTGCAGACTACCTACAGTTGAGCTTTGAAGTTCTGGACTGCTAATTATCCAGAAGGCATCTTGATTTCTGTTTGTAGCTTGGCAGGCATCTCCCTATCCTAATCAACGTCATGGCAGACATCTTTATTGTTCGTCTTTTTTTCCAATTCAAAAGCTTAATAGCTGACACTGGATGTTGTAGTAGGTGACATAAAGCACCTCCAGGGCCATTGCAGAGGTTTTGCCTCTGGTAAACTACGGAATCCGTGAGTATGAGGAGGCATGTTCCCTTAAGAAATGCTCGCATGCAGGGCTTTATTATCGAAGGGCCACATGTATCATGCATTTTACCAGTCCTAAATGGCCTGATTCTGAGATTCGGGGCGTTTGCGACCTGCAAAATGGATTTTGGTATGTATGAATTGCGATTCGGTAAGATGCTACTGAATTGCAATTTGGAATTGCGAATACATACCAATTCGGTATTAGGAAGGGGTGTGTTCAGGGCGTTCCTTCCAAATACCAAATCGCAGCTGTATGTAGGACTGCTTTGTGACCGAAATGCAGTCACAAAACATTTGCATTTTACCATCTACTTCACGTAGGTGGTAACCCATTCGCAAATGGGAAGGGGACCCCTTCCCCATTGGGAATGGTAGCGAAAACGTTTTTTCAGAGCAGGCAGTGGTCCCATGGACCACTACCTGCTCTTAAAAAATGAAAAGAAAAGTTTTCATTTTCCTTTTTTAAACGCAATCTGTTTTCCTTTAAGGAAAACGGGCTGCATTAAAAAAAAAAAAATGATTGCTTTATTTAAAAGCAAATATAGACATGGTGGTCTGCTGATCCCAGCAGGCCAATGTTCTGGTGATTTTAGTGATTCCCAATGGTTCGCAAATTGCGACCTACCTCATTAAATTCATTTGGTAGGTCGATTTGTGACCCACTAGAAATCGCTAAATAAAACTCATGGAGTTTCATACATTAGGAATAGCGATTACCTAATTGCAATTCGCAGAAAATCGCAATTAGGTAATCGCTATTTCCATTATTGATACATGTGGCCCTAGAAGTACAGACCCAAAGGCCTTGGTTGCCTGTACCAGAGACTCCTGTACTGATTGTACAAGCTGAAGATGTTTGTGCAGGCCTGATGACGAACGGAGAATGAGATATAGATGCATTTGGCATAAAATAAGCACTTATGTTTTTCATATTAAAATGGATAAGTGACCAAGGGAAATAGTAAGCAGCAAGGAATCGCTCTGGAAATCCACTGAAAAACAGTGGAAGGGAAACATTGACGACAGGGGAGAAATAGGTAAAGGGAGAGTATCGGCAGATTGAGCTCTCGGAAAATTGGAAAAAATGACATTATTGCTTTAGAGGATATAGTTTAGATAATTAGAAATGTCAATCTTTCATCTTAGATCAAATATAGATTTTCTTTCAAACTTCCAGAATTCTGAGCAAACACTTAAAATAGTATCCTAATTTGTCATGTTGTGCTAGACACAGGTGGTGATGAAGCTTGCATGTGGCTGATCCATGCAAACTGCATACAACAGTGTGGCTTGCATTCTTCCTGAGTCGTCTGTCTCAAATCCACAGGGTCAGCAGCAGAAATTGCAAAACGTGAGGAGAGAGGCCATGTCAAACAGCATCTCTTCCACATAACTTTTCTCAAGGAGACACATTTGGAAGGCTCTAAAAGCACTGACAGCTGTCCAAGTCCACAGATGGCATGGGTACCAGAGAGCAAGGAGGGGATAGACCACACACTGCTTTGAGCTGTAAGGGAAGGCTCAAAGCAGCAGGACAGTGAGGTAGAGGAAAGATTCAGTGACATACCATTGTACTGTCTCTGAACTTTCTCTGCTGTCTTTGGATTTGTATGCTTGTTTAGTTAACCCCTTCGCTATCCTATTGATGTACATGTACATCAAGAAAGGGTGTCTCCAGGACGTCCTTATGATGTGCATACACACACACACACACACAAACACAAAAAAGACACAGTTAGAAAGTAAGTTATGGTTCTGGCTCAGTCAAAACACTGAGATTTTGGGTAGCAGCACACACAACACATGCCATAACTCATGTTATTCACCATGCTAATAACAATAATTTGGGAAAGGCACAAAAACAAATAAAAGAGTAATCAAAATAACAAAATGGTGCTATGGTGGGTGCCGTGAGTTATGGCTTGTGTTTTGTACTGTCGAATTTCAGTGGCTTGACAAATGTACACTAGAGTCAGGACCATTACTCACCTTTTAACTGTGTTTTTTCCAGTGAATTTCATTGTTTTTTTTGTTGTTCTCAATTTCCAACCCCTGAAGGCATTGTGCAGCATGGGTTGGGAACAGGGCCAACCCATGCCATCCATTCCTCACAGTGCATGGCAAACGGAGGCTATTAATTGTGAACAATGTAATGAAACCAGCAATAAGTCTGCAATCTCCCTTCTACTGGGAGACAAGCACCCCTTTGTAGCACTTGACTCTCCCAAGGTAGCAAGGCTTAGCGGTCCGAGGTCTACTCAAGAGAAGTGGTGTGGGCTAGTACCACAGTCCCTAGGCACACAACAAACTACATTCATTGTTGGAAATGGCCCTTTCTGAAGGATCATCTCTAGACATTTTGCCTTCCTCCTCCTCTTTTTGCTGAATTCTTTTTTGTTGGCTTTAGGACTCTGGGCACTTTACCACTGCTAATCAGTGCTAAAGTGCATGTGCCTGCGCTCCTTAAAACATGGTAGGATTGGCTTATACCCAATTGGCATGTTTACTTTACTTGTAGGTCCCTAGTACAGTGCACTACATTTGGTCAGGGCCTGTAAATTAAATGCTACTAGTGGGCCTGCAGCACTGATTGTGCCACCTACTTAAGTAGCCCTGTAAAGATGTCTCAGGCCTGCCGGGGCACAGCCTGTGTGTGCAGTTTTTAGCTGCCCTCTCGACCGAGCAAAATCAACCTTTTGCCAGGCCCAAACCTTCCTTTTTAATACATATAACGCACCCCTAAGAAAGGCCCTGGACAGCCCAGAGGGCAGGGTGCAATGTATTTCAAAAGCGGGACATGTCCTGTTACGTTTTAAATGACCTGGTAGTGAAAACATCTTAACTTCATTTTACACTACTGTAAGGCTTATATCTCCCAAAGGATAACATTGGGATTACCCTATTACATTTTATAAGTGTAATTTCCAAATGAAAAGATATATTTGATTCAAGTTTGGTGTCTCTGGAATCACAATTCAAAATTCAAACTAATGGTGAAGTTGGATTTTAAATTGCAATTCTGAAAATGCCACTTTTAGAAAGTTCCTTATTTTTCTAAATTAATTTGTTTATTGCATTTATATAACGCAAATGTCATTAAAGTGGTATCCTGTCACTAAACTTGCATATAGGTACTATACTGCTAATGAGTTGCACATGCATATACACCTGAGCGGGGTCTGGTTACTTAGGAAAGAGCAGGGGCTTCAAGGGTTTCCTAAATCGCAACAGTTCCATTGAAGAACTAAGTAAGGGTGGTAACTCATTCCACAGTAGGGCCACTTTGACTGAAGGGCCGAACACCTTGTCTTGACTTCCAAAATTTGTTTATGCAAACCAGATTTGCAGAGCTAGAGCAAAGATATCCCCCAGGAGTATATCCTTTTAGTCTGTATTGTAGAGGCACAGGACCTTTTCTCTGTAGTGCCTTGAACACAATACACATGACTTTGAAGATAATTCTCTGCTTCAGAGGAAGCCAGTGCAACTCCTTTAGGGCACTGGATGCAGAGGATCTATGGGTTCTGTTCAGTGGCAGTTTTGCCGCTGCCACTGGTACTCTATGTAATCTCTTAACCAATTATTCAGGAGCTCCAAGTAGCAGGGCATTGCAGTAGTCTAGTCTGCTGAGTATGACACTACGCACAAAAAGAGATTTGGCTTAGATGGGCAGTAGTGGAAGCACCTTCCTTAGGCTGCAAATAAGTGCAAAACAAGTGATTGCTACTTTTGTAACATGGCTCTCCAGAGAGAGCTTGTCATCAAACACGACCCCAAGGTTGCGGACTGTGTTTGACGGCTGCAGCTTCTCTCCAGATAAAAGGGGCCAAAAGTTATGGGGAAGTGTCATGGGGATTCTGCTTGCCTAGCAGCATAAGAAATCAGTTATATCCCCGTATAGCTTTAGCGAATTTACATTCTTCCAGTTCACAATGTCTGACATGCCTTTCTGAAATGCCACCACTTCCTCCTAGTTGGTAGTTGATAGGATCAGTTGGGTGTCATCCGCATAATTGACCAGCCTGTCGCCATGTTACTTTATGAGAGTAATTAGTAGTCTCATATAGATGTTATACAGGACAGGGCTGAGTGTCAAGCCCTGTGGGACTACCTGTTGCAGGCTTTTGAATTTGGAGGGGTAGGGGGCAGGGCAGCAGCCTGACGCACTCCAATCAAGGCTAGTCTCGACAGGAGGATTCTTTGGTTGACCTTGTCAAAGGCAAGCATAATCAAGACTGTCGACTGACCACTGTTAACCCTTATCCACTGATTCAGTGTCATGTTCATATCGGAAACCAAATTGTTTGTCCTCGAGGAGAGAGTGGGTTTCCAGGTATGCTAATATAATCCTTGCAGCTACAAAGATCTCGTTATGTGATTATAAAAGAGAGGTCGGCAAAGCTTTGCCGACCTCTCTTTTCTAATCACATTACGAGATCTTTAAGCATTTTTTATCTGCTTCGGTGTGACCACTGTGCCATTTTCTTTCAAGTTTCTTACACAGTAATGTAAGCGCTTTTAAGGATTTATTGTACTAGGGTGCAGGTGGTCTACAACAAGATTTCAGATTGGTGAGGGGAATTACTTTATCCATTGTTTTTAGAATCTATTTAGTTGCTTCATATTTGGCCTATTCAATTTATGCCGTGCCCTCCCTTTCCTTGTTGGCATAGTGGCCAGCTTGGCGTGACATGGTTCCTTCACCAATATATGAAATGACACTAGGGCATGGTCCGTCCAGTGTAACAGTAAAATATCTTTCACATAAATCAGCCCATCTGGGGCGTAGTGAGATCCAGAGTATGTCCAGCCCAATGAGTAGGGCCATGTACTCATTGTTGTAGACCAAAAGCTCACAGGATCCCAGCAGTTCTTTAAAAGGGGGTGAGAGGTCCCCCTCTACCCATAGGTTGAAGTCCCCCAAGATAAAAAAAAATTGAATGTGCAAGCGCCATGTTGGAAAGGACTTCTATGAGTGGATACAGATGTGAATTTAGAAGTCTTGGAGGTCTATAGCATAGTACACCTAAGAAGGCACTACCTTTTTCAATTTTCAGGGTAAAATCCAGGAATTCAGGACCTCCTAGAGTGCGGGTGTTAGACCTGGTATCCTTGGCGTGGCTTTCCCTGACTTTTTGCCTCTACCTCCTGTGTTTTTTTGATGCTGTGCTGGATTTCGTTTTTGCTGGCTTAGATGCTTTGGGCACTTTGCCACTGCTGATCAGTGTCAAAGTGCAAGTGCTCCCTCTATAAATTGATATTGTGATTGGTTCTCCCTGATTGGCATATTTGTTTACCAGTAGGTCCCTAGTAAAGTGCACTACATGTGCCAGGGCTGGTAAGTCCAATGCTGCTAGTGGGCCTGCAGCACTGATTGTGCCACCCACATGAGTAGCCCCAAAGAGATCTCAGGCCTGCCACCGCAGTACCTGCGCGCAGTTTGCTAACTGGCATTTTGACCTGGCCAGTGTACCCACTTGCCAGGCCTTACCCTTCCCTTTATTTACACATAGGACACCCTTATGGTAGGCCCAAGGTACCCCCCTGGGCAGGGTGCAGTGTATGTAAAAGGTAGGACATGTACTGGTGTGTGTACCATGTCCTGATAGTGAAATACTGCCAATTTCGTTTTTCACTATTGAGAGGCTATCTTGCCCATAGGACAGAATGGGGAATGCTGTGTAACATTTTACCTGCATATCTTCCCATAGGAGTGAGATAGAAAATTGGCTTGAACGCAGAGGGATCGGCTGCCCCGGGGGCCTATGCTACGCCCCCCCCCCCCTCCCCTCCTCAGTTTAGAGCACTTGGGGGCATTCTGGTATTATCGCTGTCCGCGGAGTCAGCTGTGGGGAAACCTTGAAGGGCTCAACGCAGCCAGCCTTGTGCCCCAGTGCCACGTGACGGGCACTAATAAGCAAAGCGTTTATACTAAACAGAGGAGCAGTCCCTGCAAGTGCCTTATTTTTTAGACTGTTTTTTTTTTTATCACATTATATTTGCCTAAAAAAATACTGAATCTGCAATTTTGTCTGCAACAAGAACCTTACCAAGAACATTTCAGAGAATAATTTTCCTTGTGTATGTTGGAGGTTTGTCGTTTTGGTCTTGCATAATTTAGATAAAGATAACTATATTTTTCTAAACCTGTGTGGTGTCCATTTGTGGTGTTTCACTGAGTTACTGTGAGTGTTGGTACAAATACGTTACACATTGCCTTGGGGATAAGCCTGTCTGCTCGTGCCTAGCTACCAAGGGGGTGAGCAGGAGTTATCTACAGTGTATCTATTCCCCCTTACCCTGACTAGAAGCAAGGGTCCCTATTTGGTCAAAGGTACCTACCTCTGCCAACTAGAGACCCCCATTTCTAACAGTGGGATATTCCATTTTTTTAGATTACTCCTACTCTTCTCCCCTTTTTGTTAACCTATGGTATATAAAAAGTTTTGAACCGTGGTGAGCAAGCTAAACCTAGGTCTGCTGCTGAGTTGGGGGTTGTCCAGGTCTCTGTTATAAACAGTGCATCCCAGTCGCCAGACTCTAGCAGCAGATGGATTTCCGTAGCATGTTTCACTAGTGACCTAGTATTCAGTAGGCCACATCTCAAGAGCCCAGTCTTATTACTGTTAATACATAGAGGGGGCCTAGGCTCTTCCCTACTGATAATGGACCTTAGGGGAGCGTTAGTACACTGCCTACCAATATGAAGCATTTGGTCTCTTGTAATTTGTTAATCCTGGATCCTATGCTGGCATGAGAGTTCCCCCGTACTCTGGGGTGAAACTGGCCGCATGGCTGGCGCTGTGCATGGCAGGTACGCAGATGGGCTTGCCTTTGGTGTGCCTTCGGTGCATCATCGGCCTGAAATAGTCTTCCAAGAGCGAAGACTAGAGCGTCACCCAAAATGGCTAATGAGAATCATGCTGCTCTGACAGGCGTGGCTGATCAAAAAGGCACACTGAGCTAAAACACAACATAAAAGCACACTGAGCTGAAAACACAATAAAAGCCCTCTGGCTGAGTTTAATAGTCCCCCCAAAATGTGCAACTAAATAAATATGCCGGTATAAAGTGCAATTTTAAATTGGCAGCGAGGAGTACCCTAGTAAGCTGCACGGTTGCCCCAGCATTAGCCTGTAATAGTCTTCCAGGAGCGAAGACTAGAGCCTTACCCAAAATGGCTGATGAGAAACATCCCGCTGTGACAGGCATAGATGATCGTAAAGGCACACTGAGCTAAAACACAGCATAAAAAACACTGGGCTAAAAACCCAATAAAAGTCCTCTGGCTGAGTTTAATATCCTTCCAGAAAGTGCAAGTAAATAAATGTGCCGGATTAAAGTGCAATTTTAAATTGGCAGCGATGATTACCTTAGTAAGCCTGTTTTTTTTGGGTCCTTACAATTCAGCAAGGTAAGACCACATAAAACTAGCCATAAAAAGAAAACCGTGTCTGAAAGAGTTTTCAACAAATTATATATTTATCAGAAAATTAATTAACATGATTAACTGGTTTTTCACCATTTACTTATCACATTTATTGGTTTTATACAAGAAAACTCAACATGCTTCATATACTCATAGGGCATAATCGAAACATTCACAATTTACATGTTTATTCCACAAAATTCCTATTTTTGTGTGACATCTTATCAATTAAATGTGTATAAATAAATATCAGTGCAAATATACTATAAATAAAAGAATCAGTGCAAAATACAACAAATAAGCTGCTGTGTGATTGTGAACCTGTTCAGTTAATTCCAAAACACCTAAGTAAGGAGTAAATCAATTCTTGCTAGTGTCCACACTCCATTATTCAAAACAAGGGGTTGAATCAAGGCCTTATTGTAAGAGAGAGACTCGAGTTTTTCAAGAGTTCCTCAACCAGACTGTTTATATCAACTCCCAAGTTTGAAATACAGACGCGTTTCAACCCATTGCAATTTAGGGTCTCCTCAAGGCTATGACCTGTGGAGGGCTGTCAGAAATTAAAAGTGAGGGAATATTAGCATAAATGCATTCTCTATGGGAAATATGTGACTAAGTGTCACCCTTTCACTAGCTTTTACCTTTGTTTTCGCTAGCCGCGCTCAAGTCAGGATGTTTTGATACATTTACATGGCTCCCAAAGTCAATTGTGCTGCTGTTGACCTCCGTTGGGCCACAAATAGAAGTCAAGTGGGTAGAAATTAAAACATAGCCTTCGATGTATTCCTTTGGGTAATCACAGGTTGGCTTCAAGTTAAAAAACGTACTGTGACTACGGCAAGTGCGCTAGTTGAAAACTTGAGCCGCCTCCGGGGGAAAGGTGTCCTTTTCCGATTTCTCAGAGTGTTTCAATCACCACAGTTAACCTAAGCTGAGACAAGCACCCATAGACAAAATGAGGGAAATGCTGCCTATTCTCTGGACCATTAGAAAACCAATGTTCATTCCACCCCTTATTTTGTTTTAAATAATGGCGTATGGACACTAGCACAAATTGGTTTACTCCTTACATAGGTGTTTAGCAATCACACAGCGACTTATTTTTTATAATTTGCACTGATTTTTATTTATACACATTTAGTTGAAAAGATGTTACACAAAAATATGTAATTGTGGGATAAACATGTACATTTTGAATGTTTCGATTATACCCTATGAGTATATGTTGTATGTTAAGTTTTCTTGTATAAAACCAATGAATGTGATGATAAGTAAATGGTGAAAAAACAGTTTGACCATGTTAATTGATTTTCTTTTTGTGGTTACTTTTAGAAAAATTGCATTTTCTTGCTTTATCCATTTAGTGCCTGTAGCTTGTCTCTGATCTCATGACTCGGTGTAGTTGGCAGTTGGGCTTTGTGTATTTCTCCTAGACGGTCATACACAATGGGAGCTTAGGTGTGTCTCAATAGGCCATTTCTGGCAGGATGGGAGGGAGGAGCTGGGCACATCTGAATAGCCTGTGTCCTATCCACACACAAATGGCTGAATACCTCCTTTAGTGAGCCTGGAGCCAAGTCTGGAAGGGAAGACATCTGTGCATTTCAAAGGCCTGTCTTTGAAGTGTCCCCCACTTCAAAGACACCACTGGGTATAAGCACTGGACCGGAGACACCACCATTTCAGTACACCTCTGGACCTGTGGGTACTCTGCTACGAAGAAGCACTTCTGTGCTGCTGAAAGCACTGCCACTCTGCTGGGTGGACACACTAAAGGAGCTGCTGCCCTACTGTGCTGACCTGCTGCCCTTTTGCCTGGGGAAGAAGTACTGGACCCAGAACCCACCTCGAACCCAGGACCCCAGAGTGACTCAAAGGGCTAGTCTGCTGGCCTCCTGATATGAGCCTCAGGGATATAATAGGCTACCCACAGATCCTGGACCTGTCTACCATGAGTTCCTGGCCCTCAGAGGCACCACCCAGGTCCTCAGCTCTTGGTGTGGTTCTCAAGCTCTTAAAGTCAAGCTTTTGAGCAACCGCGAACGAGCTCATTTTCAGCGGAACCACGCTGCTGGCACCGGAAATCAGCATGAGCGCCACAAGTTTGCACAGCAAGCATCATCCGCCCGCGTGAATTGCCACCATGAATCTCCAGTTCAGCCAACCACGACGCCTGGCCTGCTCTTCGCGCCCTGCCGACCAGGGATGATCTCCTTGCTCCATGACAAAATACTTACCCATGAATGGGACTCTGGGTAGAAAGCGTGAGAATGTAAAACTTTGGTGGGACTAATCTGGGAGCGTATCCAACCCGCGCTCCATCGCGGTCGACCTGAACTTTTGACTTTGGCTCGGTCTAGAACAATTAGATAGCCACGGTTGGTGCTTTCCATATCTAGGTGCAATTTAACAGTTTATTCTTCAAAAATTCATAACTCCTTTGACGTTTTGGTCTTGTTGTATTTATTAAGTTTTGCTCTATTTTTCTGACCTGGTGTGGGATCTTTTGTGCAGTGTTTTCACTGTTTTACTGTTTGAAGTGTTGCACAACTACTTTACACACTGACTCTAAGTTACGGCTGAGTAATCTGTGCCAAGTTTCCAGAGGGTGAGCATAGGTTAATTTGAGTTTTGCTTATACCTTACCCTGACTAGGATTGTTGGTGTTGCTTGACCAGGGCTTACACCCCAGTCAACCAACAGGCCAATTTCTAACACTCAGTAAATCTGTGCTCAGGCATTGCTTTTACTTATAAAATCAAAAGTACTTTATTACACACACACACACTACTAAATACTGTGCATTAACTCACAGTTATATACAAGTAAGTTACTGTTGGAAATGGTTATCATTTGCTTAGTATTCCCCCCAATATTTTTGCCTTCACCACCCTATTTTGCTGAACCCATTTTCGTTGGCATTAGGGCTCCGCACACTTTACTCCTGCTAAGCAGTGATAAAGTTCTGGTGCTCTCCCTTTTAAATGTGATAAATTGGCATACACATAATTGAAACATTTAATGTACTTATTAGTCCCTAGTAAAGGGTGCCATGTGTGCCTAGGACCTCTACATTAAATACTACAAGTGGGCTGCAGCACTCATTGTGCCACCCACTAGAATAGCACTGCTATAAATGTCTACCTGCCTGCCCTTGCAGCCTGTGGGTGCAGTTTTAAACTATCATTTCGACCTGGTAAAATAAACCTTTGGTAGGCCTAAACCTTTCTTTTTAAAATACTTATAATTCACCCACTAAGGTAGGCTCATATGGCATTTAATATGTGCTAAATTCAGTTTGGGTACAGCTAGAGAGATATGTCTTCAATTCATTTTAATCATAATTTAAAATTCTCTTTAATGGTAAAGTCAGATTTAAAATTATTTTGAAAATTGCCTTTTTATGAAGTTTATATTTCCCTGCCTAAAGTTTCTGCTGCCTTTCTGTGAGTGGCCAGCTGCCCATGGACTATTGAAGGCTCCCCCACAGGAAACTGCCTATTAGGGCCAAACAGTGGACTAAGGCGTTGACCAGAAACCCAAGACGGTGACCAGAAACCTCAAACAAGTACCTCCTACTGAACTCGAGTAAAAAATTCAAGCTCAACTGCAACTTCTCCCGCACTCCCAAAACGCTAACGAGCTCACTGAACATTTCAACAAGGCTATTTCTGATGTCCTTGACCAAGTCGCACCGCTTAAACTAAAACAACAAAGAGCAATCCAATCTAAATATTGGTTCAATCCTGAACTTAATAATGAAAGAAGACAACTTAGACTAGCAGAAAGAACTTGGAGACATCATCACCTTCTCATTTAGCTCTCCTCAGATCTGCAAGATCGACATACAAGAAGCACATTTTCATGGAAAAAGCATCTTTCTTTCGTTCCCAACTGGATCGTGCTAAAAATAGGCCCAGAGAACTCTTTAACATTGTCAGAAGACAAACTTCATCTGCCCCTCCGGAACCAACGGCCTTTAATGAAAGATGTGAGGAAATGACCAACTTCTTCACGGACAAAATTGCTAAAATTGATCAATCCTTCTCGCAAATCTTGGCCTTTCCCAATCCTCAAGCATCTCTTAACATCCCCCCTTTCTCCACATCTACCCACCCTCCTAATCCTTTCCTTCACCATTCTACTCCAATTGGTTCTGGAGATATCATTTCCAACACACAACTGAAAAATGACCCCACCTGGACTAATTTCAAACTCATGACTGAGCTCGAAGTCTTTAATATCATTGCGAAATTAAAGCCGATCTCTCATATCAAAGACCCACTCCCGGCTAAGCTAGTATAAAACCTTAACCACATCATTGCCCCATGTTGGACAACAATTATTAACACCTCCTTTGCCTCTGGATGCGTTCCTGACTCCCTTCAACTCGGGCAAATCACTCCCATTCTTAAAAATCTAAAGGCTGACCCTAATGATCCCAATAACCTCCGTCCCATCTCTAACCACCTACTCCTAACCAAAACCATGGAGCAATGTGTCTTACTACAACTCGTCAGCCACATAGGCAAATACAACTTACTTGACTCCTTTCAATCTGGATTCAGGAAAGGCTGTAGTACCAAAACCGCCATGCTGAACATTGCAGACGACATTCATCATTCTCTAGAGAATGGAGAGGCGTGCCTTCTTACCCTCCTGGACCTTTCAGCTGCTTTCGATACAGTCAATCATTCTTCCTTACTTGAATCTCTCAAGTCTCGCTCTGGCCTCAATGGCACCGTCCTTAAATGGTTCACTTCCTACCTTCAACACCGAACACTTCAAATTAAAATAAACTCCTTCCTCTCCAAACCTACACCTGTCTCTCTGAGTGTCCCCCAGGGCTCAATTCTCTCCCCCTCTCTCTTCAACGTCTTCATGGAACCCCTTACTATCATTCTGAAACAAGCCAGCATCAATTATCACCTTTACGCTGATGACACGCAACTCTACTTCAAAATCAAATCACACAGCGATGTCCGTCATCTAAACAACACTCTGAGCAAGATTCAATCCTGGTTTTACTCCAACCATCTAAAATTGAACCCTAACAAAACGGAAATCATTCTATTCTCCCCCAAAAGCAACCGTCTCCCTATCCAAGGCTGGATCTCTGACAACAATGCCCTTAACTGTCCGCTCACTCTATCCAACTCAGCAAAATCCCTAGGTTTCATCCTGGATAAATATTTGCCACTGAAGGACCATATCAACAACGCAGCCAAAGGAGCACTTTTCACTCTTAAACACCTCAAAAAAATCTAACCCTTTATCCTTCAAGATGACTTTAAATGGGTTGTTCAATCACTAGTCCTCTCCAAACTTGATTACAGCAATGCTATTCTCACTGGAGCCCCTAAAGCACAGCTGGCCCCCCTCAGAGCCGTGCTCAACATGGCTGCCAGGCTTATTACCAACTGCAAACGGTTTGATCACATCACGCCTGCCCTCAAATCCATCAAATGGCTCCCCATCGAAGGAAGATGCATCTACAAGACTGCCTGCATCACCCACAAAGCTCTTTACTCTCTATCTCCAGTTTACTTAACTAATAAACTTACAAGAGCGGGAAGCACCAGACCGATGAGAAGCTCTAATGCTCTTCTCCTTGTGCCCCCATTACTAAAAAAGATATCCACCCAGACTCGCTCCTTCTCAGGAAATGCGCCTGGAATGCCCTTCCGGGGGACCTTCACTGCAACCACTCCTATCTCGGCTTCAAAAGAGACCTAAAACGCCATCTCCTCAATAAATACTGGAGTCCATAATTCTTTCAGATTCTGTTATTCTCTGATCTCCTGTACAGGTCATCTCTCTGTTAACCTGCAGACCTTTCATTTTCCCTGTGTTCTCTTTAGTGTGTACACCTGCCTTTGCTCTCCTTGGTTCTCTCATTTATTTTGTTGACTCTAACGTCTTTCTGTAAGTTTATTTGCGTTCTCCTCATTTTGTTAATTTGTCTTGACCTCTCTTCAGTTACCTCATCCTTCTTCCTCTACAAATGTTCCTTGGTTATATTTTACTGTTTGCTCCTCCCTTATTTTATTTAACTGTATATAACCCTCGAATCCCAAGATTTTTGCCTTTCTCTTGTTTTGATGGTGAGATTCTCATGTACTTGATTGTATTTTGCTTGTAACTACTGTTCCTTTGATTTTGACTTGCTCTTGCTTCTGTAAAGCGCTCTGATGCCTCTGGGTCTAGCCAGCTCTATATAAAACCTTTAAATAAATAAACTAGTTTTAGGGGTAGACAAAGGGGTGTCCTCCACCCACAGGCTGGCACTGGGCATAAAGGTTGCATCCTGAGAATCTGGAATCAGAACACCCCTGGACCTGAGAAGATTCAGAAGAAGGGCTGCCTTGCTGTCTGAAGAAAGAAGATTGGACCTGCTCACCTTGACTCCAGGACCCCACTAGTGACTACAAGGGTCAGTTGGCTGACCTCCTGTTTGGCCTATATGGACATAACAAGCTTCCAGGGGCCTTTCCTTCGTTCCAGCTGTCCAGACACAACTGGACATAACTTGGTCCCCTCTGCTGGAATCTGTGGGAGTGGGTCCTGATCCCCAAGTGCTGTCCTCAAGGTTCTGGACCTTTGGCTGGAGTCAGTGTGTACTTCTCCTTGCTTAACTGAAGGTTTTACTAGATAGGACACAGAGTGAAACAGGGCTTCGCATTGCAGCACCACACAGTTCCTCATTGACTGCTTCACCGGATCCAAAGCAGAGCAATGCATCACAGCACCGTGCATCTCCTGATCTGTGGTTTCACAGGATCCAAAGTAGTGCCTCGCGTCTCAACACCACGCAACTCCTGATCAGCAGCTTCACCTTACCCAGCGCACAAAGATGCAGATCCTCGCATTGCAGCAGCATGCAGCTCCTGATCGCTGGCTTCAATGAACACGATGCAGAGCCTCACATCGCTCCTCCATGCAGCCCCTACACCAAGTACAGAAGGTACAAGTGCCAGCGGGCTGAACCTGGTCCTGTACTCAGGCTGTGCTCCATCGCAGTTGGCTCCTCTGTAATGGCGGAGGAGCGTCGCCACACTGTTCAGAGCCAGTATTTGAAAAATAAAAGGATAATAAAACAATTTTATTATCCTTTTATTTTTCAGTGACTGATCCATGCCAGTGTAGGGCGGGGCTGGTCCATGGCCGGGAGGAGTAGTGGTGGGCACTGTAAGTGCGCATGTTGCTTTGGCCGCCGGTCTTATCACGGCCAAATGGACATACACACTTATAATTCTCCAACCCACCTGTGTTGCACAGCTGGGTGGAGAAAAGACACAGGCTCCTTTTACTTGAGCAAGCATCAAACCAGCCCAATCAGGCAAATCCCAGCGCTTCTCTCATGCTTGGTAATAGCATCAGAGCAGCATCTGGATTGGATGGTGAGTCTGTGTGGCCCATGGAGAAGAGGTACACCGAGGCGGCCGGCAGCATCAGAGGCAGGTTAGTCTTTTCTTTTATTTATTATTATTGCCCCCATCCCGCTTCCCCACCACTTAATATTGTCAGCAGCTGCCACTGGGTCAGCCTGAACCTGTGAATTTGTTCTGTTCTGGCACAACATCACCACCAACTTGGATCAGGCAGTAGAGAACTTCAACTCCTGGGTCACCAGCGCCACCAACTGAGTCTCTCCCACCAAACCAGCCAAAACACACAGACCTTCTAAACGAGCCAGCTGGTACACCTCGGAACTCAGCACCTCGAAGGGCAGGTGCAGACAGCTCGAAAGAAGATGGCACACCAGCAGGAACCACGCCGACTGAGCCACCTTCAAGTCAGCCCTCAATGACTACCACCGCCAGCTCAAAGCTGCAAAAAAGGAGGCCCTGACTCACTGGATTGAGACCAGTGCCAACCAAACGAAAAAACCCATCTCACTGCTCCCGTTCTACCGCCAAAGTCCTGAAGAAGGCCATCAACCTCCAACTCACCGAATACTTGGAGAGAAACAACCTGCTGGACCCTTCTCAATCAGGTTTCAGAGCCAACCACAGCACTGAGACAGCCCTGATCAGGTGACATCTGCAGCCTGCTTGACAAAGGAGAATGAACTGCCCTGATCCTGCTTGACGTCTCCGGAGCCTTCAAAACCATCTCCCACAACACACTCATTGATCAACTACGCAAGATTGGAATCATAGACGATGGGCTCAGATGGATGGCATCCTCTCTGTAGGGGTGCACCCAGAGAGTCCACCTCCATCCCTTCACCTCACAACCCAAGCACACCATCTGCGGCATCCCCCAGCCCAACCCTCTTCAACATCTGCATGACACCACCTGCAGACATCATCAGATCACGCAACATCAACATCATCTCCTAATGCCGATGATACCTAGCTCATCCTCTCGCTCTCAGTGGACCCCAACTCGACAAAAACCAACTTCCACAATTGTATGAAGAATGTCTCAGCCTGGATAAAGAACAACTGCCCGAAGCTCAACATGGACAATACTGAAGTTTTGATCTTCAACAGACACTCTGCCCTCTGGAATGACTCCTGGTGATAAGTGGAACTCGGACCCATCCCCACTCTGAAAGACCACACCTGCAACCCACACCCGCAACCCGCATCATCCTGGACAGCGAACTCTCCATGAAACGTCAGGTCAATGCCATCTCCTCAGCCTACTTCCACACAAAGTCTTTAAGTGGCTTCCCATCAGCACTACGAAGATGGTGACGCAGGCCCTCATCAGCAGCCGGCTGGACTATGGCAATGCACTCTATGCAGGCACCACCACTGAACTCATCGAAAAAGTTGATACGATTCAGAACGCAGCTGCCAGACTGATCCTCAACCTGCCCAAGAGGACCCATATCACCCAACACCTGAAGGGGCTCCCTGTCCAGAAGAGATGCCATTTCAAGCTTCTGACCCACATCTACAAAGCCCTACATGACCAAGGACCCACCTACGTGAACCATTGCCTGCATTTCCATGGACCTCCCAGGAACCCCTGCTCTGCACACCTCGCCCTCACATAGATACCACACATCTGTAGTGACCTTTCCGGAGGACGCTTCTTCTCCCACTGCGCCACCAAATCCTGGAACGCCCACCCCCTCCTCACCTCACTGACCCACTTATATAAATATGACTTGACTGATTGATTGATTTTCACTTTAATGCGGTTTGAGTGCTGCATGAAGATTTTACACATTGCCGCTAAGTTAAGCCTAACTGCTTTGTATTAAGCTACCAGAGGGTTAAGCACAGGTTTATTTCGTGACTTTAGTGGTTCACCCTGACAAAGACTGTGATTTTTCTTTCAAGTAGACTCCCACCCCTTCAACAAATATTCCAATTTCTTTCATCTATGAACCTTAAAACTGCAGTACCCCACCACCACGTCTGTATACACAATATAATCTAGTATACTCATTAAATTTTAGGCCACTGGCTTTGTTAGGGTATCACCACAGCAATAAAACCCATTGCAAACATTAAAACCTTTCATAATGGTACTATCTTGCGCTCATTTTTGTTTTTCATTTTTTTTGATTCGTCCATTTAGAAATGATGCGAGAGAGGCAATTCCTCAGTTCATGGCTTTCTCCTCATTTTTTTTCCTTTTCTTTTCAATGCCCTAGAGCTCTCGGATGTAGGGACTTTTGTTGTTTTTCTGCCTTTAAACGTGTATTGATAATGTGTAAAAGCAATATTTGGATTGTTTGTACTTCCTGAAACTGGTGAATTGACTCTGATTTAAGTGTTTGGGATAAAATAGTGGTCAAATTCAAAATCGACACTGACGAGCTTGCGAGTTGCATGCTCAAACTGTACTGTTTTAAGGGTTGTGTGGATTTTCCATGCTTTTGAGTACCTTTCACCACTGCCTTCGGGTGGGACACCACCAGGGGTGCCCCACCGTGCCATGTTTTTTTTTTCTTTTAAGTCAGCATTGACTCACGAGCTTCAGGCTCTCAGAAAACATATAATTTTCAGCCCTAATCCAGACAATCAGATTTTGTATAAAAATGTCAAAATGTGATTGACCGTATTTTGTCTGGTCTTTAAATGGCAGAGATATACAAACATGTTAAATCCTTAAATACTTCCTGCCAACTTTTTTAAGTGATAATATCTCCAAAACTACTGAATAGACAAATTGAAAAAGTAACCTTTCTGACTAAAGTTTAGCAGATTTTTTGACAAACTTTCCTATGGGAATTTATAGGCAAATCAAAAAATACATTCTCAATGGAAAGTGCAGCTGAACCATGACTACACAATAATGAACATTATGGTGTAATCTGTATATAGCATATCATTTCCCCTAAGGTTTCCCCCCACCCATGCCCACCTTTAATTTGTTTGTCACCTATGTAGGACAAACGCTTCATCATTGAAGAGCTTGCCCTGTGTTCACTACTGGGACCAGGGAGGGATTCCATTACCTCTCCCAGGCCTGTCCAAGGAGTGAGCTAGAGAGTGGGGCTATGGGAGGGGCTAAGATCAGCTTTTACAGCCCGCAACTTCTCCCTAGCCATGCTCAATCAAATTATTTGTGCTGGTGAAAGGGAGGGAGGTGAGAAACAGGGGAGGATGCGTAGCCTACCTCCCACTACCTTCCCGCTCACTCCAATAACCGGATAAATGAACCAGGATACAGAAACTGGAAGGGGCTGGATTAGGATTGTTCTTACTCCCTCCACTTCCAATCCTCACTTCCTGATTCAGTTTCACACAGCTCCTTCATCTCCCAGTGTTTCTATTTCCTAGAGAGCCGACGACACCCAGCTGATCCTCTCCCTCACCAAAGACCCTCACACCGCCAAAGCCCACCTCCACGAAGGAATGAAGGCCGTCGCCGAATGGATGAGGACCAGCCGCCTGAAGCTGAACTCGGACAAGACGGAGGTCCTCATCCTTGGTTCCAACCCTTCAGCCTGGGACGACTCCTGGTGGCCAACATCACTGGGAACAGCCCCGCCACCCACCGACCACGTACGCAACCTAGGGGTCATCCTCGACCCCACCCTCTCCATGACTAAGCAGGTCAACGCAGTTTCCTCATCCTGCTTCAACATCCTCCGAATGCTCCGCAGGATCTTCAAGTGGATCCCCACCGAAACAAGAAAAACAGTCACCCAGGCCCTCGTCACCAGCAGGCTGGACTACGGAAACGCCCTCTACGCAGGAACGACGGCTAAGCTCCTGAGACGGCTGCAACGCATCCAGAACGCCTCTGCACGTCTTATCCTCGACATCCCCCGACGCAGCCACATCACACCCCACCTGAGAGACCTGCACTGGCTCCCTGTCAACAAGAGGATAACCTTCAAGCTCCTCACCCACGCACACAAAGCACTCCACAACTCCGGACCAGCCTACCTCAACAGACGACTCAGCTTCTACACCCCCACCCGCCAGCTCCGCTCGACCAGCCTCGCCTCGCCACAGTCCCCCGCATCCGGAAACGACCGCCGGCGGCAGATCCTTCTCCCACCTCGCCGCCAAGACCTGGAACACCCTCCCCACCAACCTCCGACAGACCCAAGACCTACTGGCCTTCAGAAGACTCCTCAAGACCTGGCTCTTCGATCAGTAGCAGCACCACCCCCCTCTTCCCCCAGCGCCTTGAGACCCTCGCGGGTATGTAGTGCGCTTTATAAGTGACATGATTGATTGATTGATTGATTGATTGTAGGAGAAAGTAGCTGTATGTCTGTGTCCCAGGGTGGATAATTTTAGGGCCATTTACAGTCTTGAAGCGGAGCCGGAGCCTGCAGAAGGACTCCGGACAGAGCGTTATCTAACTTTTAGCCTGTCTGAGGTTAGAGCCACTATTTCCCAGTTGTCTTTAAACAAGGCACCAGGGCCTGATGGGGTACCGGGGGACCTATACAAGGATTGTATAGACCTGTGTGCCCTGATATTGACACTGCACTTAAACACTGCTGTATCTGGTCATTTTCCCTTAACCTGGTCCCAGTCTATAATAGTCCCCGCCTTTAAAAAAGGCAACAGATCAGGCCTGTTTTATTGATCGACTTCGCCTTAATCCATTAAAACTTTGGAACTCAATTTGGACATAGGAGGAGCTGAGTTTCAGTAGATTGGTCTTGCAAGATTGCCGGCAATTAGATGAGTCCTTAAAGATTCCTTGGCTGGCGTATGTGGCACGTAGCTTGCGGGCTATAGGGAGGCCGGATATGTTTGTTAACAACTCAAACATAACTCGTGCTGACGGTAAATGGGTTGAAACCGCTTTTATGGACAAGCTGATATCAGAGCGTGAGAATGTTGCTTTAACAAAACACTCTATGAGACACGCGATATTGGTGAAAACAGCAATATGGAGCCCTATTTGACTTGGAATATATCTCACCACCAACGCCGACTGTTGACCTATTTTAGATTAAATTTATTTCCCTGATTGGTCCCTTTTAATCGTGGTTGTTTTAGGTACTCAGATCTGCCTCTTTGCAACTGTGACAACACATCGATAAATGACACATTACACATGGTTATGTTTTGCTCAAAATACAGTAACCTGCGACAGAAATTCATACGCCCAATTTTATTAACGCTGAATTTTAACCAAGTTAGGCCAGCCATACTGTTTTTACAGTTGTTGAACTCCCCTTCAATTTGCTTTTTCCTTGTACGCTTTCTTGTGGGAGTTCTAAAATATGAATGATTATGGCACTGAAATTTTGTATGTTGTTTTTAAATGACCTGCCTTTTATGATTTTATCTATAAAATCGAATAAAGATTATGAATTGGTTGTCTGTGTCCCAGGAAGGAGACGATAAGTTTTGGATTTTCTTTAGCCTAAGAAAAAATATAAACAGTGTTTGTTTGGCTCCTTTCTGGGCCACAGACACAGACGTCTGTGTCCTAGCAAGGAGGCAGGTGCTGATTTGATTTTTTCCTAACCTATGAAAACATCCAAGCACTGTCTGGTTGCTTACAGAGGCAGAGATGTGGGGGGAAAGCAACAGATAGCATCGCTTTCACCTCTAAATTTGTACAGCAAGGCAGATCCTCAAAAATAATCATTGCATCTGGCCGCCACTTCTTGTAGCAGATGTGCATAATGTTTGTAGTTTGTTCAAAAGCCCATTACACCCAGAGGCAGAAATTGAGCCTTTGTTTATAATTATATTTCACTGGATACCAAACATGCATCACTTGATAACAAAAAAAATCTTAGGAATAGAACTTGGGGCTGAATGACAGGTATATGTTTTTGAAATGTACACAAGACTGCGATTAGGACAGAAGACATTTGAACTTCCCCAAATTAATGAATTATCCATGCCAAGTGATTCTGTAGAAGTTTTAGTAGAAAGTGTTTTGTGTAAACTGCCTTACAACAAGAAGCCAAAAATATTGAAAAATTCAATAGATAATAGCAAATGTCCTACCAGAGAGTATTCCACAAGTGTACTGCCGGGGACAGGAAAGGCCCAAGAACTAAACCTTGGAAAGCATCAGACAGAAGCTTGGAATTATGTTGATGTTTGGAATCCGGGTAGCCTGGGGCATTTAGGTCTGTTTGTTAGCCAGCAACTAGGAAAATCTAACAACCCCCAGATATTTCTAAAAGTTTGACACCTAGAAGAGTCCTTGATGGTGCAACTTGTTGGCATGCCACAAATCTTTCTTATTCACAATGCCCTGCAAAGGTCAAACACAGATTTTCCTCACATTTCTGTGACGGACGGATCCAGAATTTGTGGGGAACAGCAAAACTCCCACCACCTAATAGTAATCCCACACTTCCACCAATAAAACCAGTACTTCATGTATGGACAGGCTATCGTAGCTGACAGGAACAGGCCGAAGTTGTGAACATGTGAAGTCAGTAAAATGTCAATGTGGTCATCACATGGCCATGGTTTTGACCGATTCCTGTCTTTTACAGTGGTGCCACCTACATATTTGGGGTACAGTTTTTATCAAGAGTAATCTGGCAACATTGAAGAGTAGGATGTTTACCAATTTCCTGAAGTTATGGAGTTTTCGTTCATAGAAAATTGAAGAAATTGACATTTTCTTTTCTACTCATACTTGGACAATTGCAGGGGATTCAGTGTAAACATCTTGGAATTCCTGCAAACCACATCACCCTGGATACCTTGGTCTCTAGTTTTCAGAAATGTCGTGCATTAATAGGTTCCCCTGAGTGTCAGCTGATCCCAGGCCCAAATACTGTAGACATCACCATGGAATCTTTCCCACCAAAAACACCCCCTGGCTGTTGTTCCAGCCAGCCAATCTGGATGAAGGACCGTTAGCACCCAGTAATAGAAACCTTAAGAAGTGTTGATGTTAAAAATATATGGTTGTGGTATGTTTTCATACAGCCCAGGCATGTGATGCCTGTAACCAAATAACAGGTAGCCTAAACTGGCATTTCGCTTGCAGTTACTCTCCCAGTTTCGAAAATGCACTGCACCCAGTTTATCACCTCTAGGCACTATGAATCCATAGAAGCCCCTTACACATCTGGTATTTGCATACTCAGGAGACACAAAGGATCATAGTTTGTGGTCATGACGTGAAATGGATATGTTTCTGTTGGAGAGACTGGAGGGAATTACTATGTTTTGGAAACTTAGGGCTAAAAATAGGACAAACATTTTCAGTGTGATCTTTTGGTCAGTTAGTCATAGTGCAGGTGATCTGACACCCAGCAAAAGTAACCGTAGAATGTGTAGATGTGAGAAATATATGATTGTGGTATATTTCTGTGTCCCAGTGGTGATATCTGGTACCACAGAACATGTAGTCTTAACCAGCTTTTCACGTGTATATTTTTTTCCCAACATTTTCAAAAGGCAGTGCACCCAGTTTATTGCTTGTGGACACATTGAACCCATAGAAACCCCAAAAATGTCTGGCACCCAGTGCTCTGAAAATGCTGTTTAGTGCCAGCTCCAGTAGGGTCAATCAGGATGAGTGAGTTCATACACCCTGTGATAGAAACCCTAAAATGTGTACATGTTAAAAATGGTGGTTGTGTTATGTTTTCATACAGCTCAGCTCAGGGGTGATATCTGTGACAAAAAGACAGATACCCTAAAATAGCATTTTGCTTTCTGTTGCTTTCCTAACTTCCCAAATGCACTGCAACTAGTTTATCGCCTCTTGGCACCAGGAACCTATTGAAAACATAAACATGTCTGATGCCTGCAGGTTCAAGAGAATCAGATAAACAAAGTTGGCGTTGGAGGTTTGGAAGGCTACATTCCTGCCTGAGGGTGAGCGGAAGAAATTGCTATGTTTTGGAAAAAATGCTATGATTCTGACAAACCTCTTGTACAGAGCGATCCAATATAAAGAAGCTCCCTCGTGACCTATCATGTTTTATCCAATCTCTTGGCTACTTTTCAACATGGGCTAACATGAATGTGCTAAAACACCGACAAAAATTCAAGAAAAACATAAATGTATTTAATTTTTTTAATTTATTTAATTCTTTTTAATTTCAAAGATTTCCTTACTTTGTTTTAATTTATTATTTCTTTGAGAGTATAAAAATATTATTTCAGACATTTACATACAATTAAACATATCAATTTCATAAAATATAAAATGCAAAGCATATTCAAAATGATACCCCTGAATTTAAGATCATGGAAAAACAGAAAAAATAAAATATATCATTCATACTGTGCTATACACATACAACCACATACATACTCATACATGCTAATTTTTAGAATATATCTGGAAAGTGAGAGACAACAGATAATATCTCTACGACCAATAACATGAACTGCGAACAGCAAGGTCTAAATAGCATTGGTCGACGCGCGTTTCGGTGGCTGAAAGAATGATGGCACCACCTTCATCAGGACCTTAGCCAGATAACGAGACGACACACAAAGGAACACCCAGGGGGAACTAATTCTTGTACAAGAAAGAGGTATATGAGGCAGCCTGTAGGGCCATTAATGATCGATGTCAGTTTATTTCCTTGTCAATACTGGGTATGTTCATTCCCGACACATCTTATGTAGACTGTTTCTTAAAGGGATGATATTTTAGTAATATATGTCCACAAGTAGGAAATATCCTGCTGGGTAATCTCCAACTATTATTTAAACAAGTGACTTTATCCAGGTCATATGTCATCGTATTTATTCCATTTTTATTATGGCAGGGATTCGAAGTCAGCTTTGGAGTGTTTTTCCGCAAAGTCGTTTGTGGATCAACAGCATGGATTCCTTCCAGTGACCTCACACGCCTCTTGGCACCAGGAACCTATTGAAAACATAAACATGTCTGATGCCCGCAGGTTCAAGAGAATCAGATAAACAAAGTTGGCGTTGGAGGTTTGGAAGGCTACGTTCCTGCCTGAGGGCGAGCGGAAGAAATTGCTATGTTTTGGAAAAAATGCTATGATTCTGACAAACCTCTTGTACAGAGCGATCTCCTAGCCAGCCAGACAGTCAGGGTTATGGAGGACTGGCACCCAGTGATAGAAGCCTTAATATGTGTAGATGTTTAAACATATAGTTATAGTATGTCGCCCTTTGGCCCAAGGATGGTACCTGCAACTAAAGGGAGGTAACTAAACTGGAATTTCACTTGCATTGCTTTAGAAATTTCCAAAAATCACAGCAACTAGCTTATCACTTGCTGGCACCCAGAGAGAACACACTCATCTGGGTACCCCCACACTCAGTAGACAAGGGGAATAATGAGGAGGGTGAACTATTGGCAGGGATGTATCCCTGCTTGAGGGAAACTGGATGGAATTACCATGTTTAGGAAAAGAAATGCTAAAAATCTGACTAAGGTCGTCTTCAATGTGTTCTACAGGCCAGCCAGTCAGGGCCGGGTGGTATGGCTTGCACCAATATATTTCTTATGTCATATAGAATTAGAATATATAGTTTCCATACAGTCCTGAGCTTTATATCTATATTCAACTGAATTGTGCATCATAAACAGTGTTTCTGACCTAAAGCAGTGATCTGTGCTAACATTGCATAATTAAATGTGCATAATTAATTTTGTAGGATCATCCACACGTTTTTGGTATTGCTGGATACCAAAGATTCAGGGCAACATTTCCTAGTTAGTGTTCTGGGACTTGGGTGTGCACATTTGAGAAATACAACAAAATATTGAGCAAATTTGCTAAAAAGTGAAAGTATCTTGATGTTTTTCATTATATCTTCAGACTGTGATGTGATATGTGCAGTGTTTGCACCCAAACATAACCTTGAAAGTGCTGAAACAAACATAGTATGGATGCACAAAGAAAAAAACCCACCAATCTTTTAAATATACATCCTGCATAGAGATGAGCAAACATTTGGCAGTGAAAGGGTTAAGGTGTTATTTGAGGGTTCTCTTGATTAGCCATGTAGCCACAAGGGCACAAATCATCAGTAGCATAGACATAGACTGCCTTTTGCCTCATGTAGCATTGATCGGAACGATGATGGTGGATGGGGTACCAGGAAAAAAGTATAGGTCAGGTGCTTGGATGAGCAATGAATAGCTTTTTCCAGAAGACCTAGGACCATAGTCTGTGGCAGTTCCCTGTTGTACCTTCTTCCTACGGCCATCCCTTTCTGGTCCTGAACCCTTCTATTGACAAAATCCTTTTCTACCCATCATTTGACAGCCAGTTTTCCATTGCCTGTCTGGCCAGCAAAGAGCTATGACCTTTGGTTCCTCATATGACGATATTGTTGGGCATTAGCATTATTGTGCATGCTCTTTTTTTCTGCTGCACAACCCCCTGTATAAACCACTCTGCAGTACAGTAAATTGCCATTAATGACCAAATGTGTTCAATAAAATTATACATCTAATTAAGGCAGAGTCGGTTAAAATGTTAACTCATTAGCTAAAGACAATAATCTCTAAAAGGGAATCTCCATATGCTCTAAATACTGCAACAGGGTGTGTCCCCTGAATATTAAAACTACAACATCGACGGGACACAAAATCGAGGACAGAATATCAAAATCGACAGCTAAGTCTAGATTTTCTATACCATACTCAGCATATATGTATATACGCAGTTAATATACTTTCAGGGTACGTAGATGTGGACTTAGGAATAGTAAATCTATACTTCCCTATATGCACTTACCTTTCAAAATTCTGTCCATCGATATTCTGTCTTCGATATATATTTTTGGTGTTGCTATTCTTTGCTAATAATTAACCTTAAGACCTAGCTAATAACAACACTTTCACACACACTTTTTTTTATACTGCAAAGATTACAAGCATAAGCTCGGAAAGATGCCGAAATATATATGTAAATCCACCGTCCGTTAAATGCTGGTGAGCAGAGACCTGCATGCATATCCCAGAGCTGTTGTGCTCTAGTCCAGTAGGGCCTACTGGGGCCCTCATTTTTCTGATAACAAATGACAATCCTTCGACATTTGCCATGAGCACCTAAGGAAAATCCTGTTTGTAAATAATTCTATGAAGTTATGCAACTTGTTATCAAAAACAGTGTCTTTTAAAACTTGACTAGGGCCTAAGGTATCATCAGGCGCGGCAAAAATAGGGAGTTCAAATTGTGCAAAAACCATTTACAACGTGCACAGCATTTTGCAATGGGGCTGATGTACTAATGAGTCGCTTTCCAGAATCTGTATTCTTAAAGGGTTGCAAAACTTCCCGCTTCATGAATATTAATTAAGAAAGTGACTTTTTCTTATCGTCTGTGAATGGCTTCGAATGCGGCAGTGGTGGCTTGCGTAGGACAATAGACCTCTATGTCTGCATTTGCAGTCCCAACATGTCGATATGAGAAGGGTCAGGACCTTCTTCTTTAAATAATAAATGCTGACATGCTGAGCACTTTAGGGAAACCAGGGCCCCCTCATGTCCCCTACTCTTTGAGAAGCAGAAAGTGTGACAAAAACCCTTTTACCAGTTGAAATCCCTTCTCTGACTGCCCTTTGAAGTTACAAACCCGGTGTTTTGCGACTCACAGGCCTTGCAACCGCAAGAGACCGTCGTACATCAAGCCCTTTGACCTCAAGCGGTAGATATTTGTCAAAGATGTTCGGCGGTCACAGGTGTCCTTCTTGTCTGGCACTCTGTAGTGCGATGTTTTTAACCTCAGTTAATGGAAAAAAGGCAGACTGCTTTCCAATCTTATTGAAAGTAAACACTGGAAAATAAAAATCTACATGCCTGAACATACCTGTGATATCACACTGAGAAGCCCCCAGGAGGGCGAACGACGCCTGTGATTGATAAAGCTCTTTGAGACATTTCTGTCTTAAGCTGTCACATCACATTTCACGTGACCCTGTTTTGAATTTGTGATGTTACCAAAGGCTTTTTCAGGTAGCCTTGAAGATAAATTGTGGTAATTCCCTGAAAATTAACGCACCTTCACGTTCTGCTTGAGATTCTGGATAAAACCTCTTGATAAAGGACTGGAGAGGATACTCTCTGCCTGTTTAATCCTCGGTAGAAGGCATGGCTTTAGCCTGCATGAATACAAATGAAAACTCTGAATAATACGCTCGTGTGCAAGTAATGCAGAGCTGCAGAAACTGTGCATACATTCAAGGTATAATCCCCGGAATATGACGACGCACACATTAATGCAAATCACATTTTTGGGGTTTAACCGGCATCTCCAACGTTAACAGCTTTGAGCTTTAAAAGCCTTGACATTGAATACTGCTTGCAAGGACGGCAAGTGATTTACTTATTTTAATATTCTCACGTTAACTGGGTACCTCCTTACTGTTTGCAAATGCTGGTTTAGGTGCAACGAAAAGGGGTTGTTTTTTAATACATTAATACTGGAGCTTACAAAGCTTTTATTCGATATATGGATGTCTGGAACTTAATGAATGAGCCAGGTGTAAACCACACCATAACAAAGCAGTGTCAATAACAGATGTTGCTATTACGCAAACAAATAGCACTTAATTGCTCGACCTCAGAAAGGTGAAAGGTGGAGCCAACTGTTGGAATTTTAGCACGGAAATAAATGAACGAATAAATAAAACAAACATAGCTCACCGTTGTCATAGAGCTAGCTCAGTCATTACTAGGGGCGGCAAGAAGGAAAATGGAGAAAAGAGGGCGGAAAAGATATTCAGTTGCAGTCGGTATGTGAAAGAAACCATGTTTTGAGCTTGTTTTCAGAAGAGTGGAAGTGACTGTAGTGGTCTAAAGGAGAGAGTTCGACACAGCAATCCGCATATAATTCGCTAGAATATCTTTCCAATGCCTAGAGTTGATATAGCAAATATTTTATATAAATGCAACCAAATGCTTGTTATAACAACACACTTGTAGTACCTACAAGTGGCTCTCAATCAAAACGTATTGGGCTTTATCTACGCTGATAAATGCGTCATCATATTGTTCTCCAGTATTTGTCATGATACAAATAAGAATATACAGTAATTATTTTTGAGAGTGAGTACTGTGTCCTTAAACCTGACGGGTAAATATTGTTTTAGGTCCGGATGTCTCCATCAGGATATAGTTCACATCCGCTCACCCTGACAAAAGGCTCGCAGATCGATAACATGGTTCTCCAGTTACCAGCATGGAAGTTTGGGGATCAGGGGTAGCAGTCAAAAAATGAAAGTTAAACATAGACTTCTATATCATTAAATACTACCCCTCGATATCTCTCAAGCCTTTCACCTGAAATCTCAATTATTCTTTGAGCTTAGATTGGTCTCTCTCACGTTTGTTGACTCGGACCTTGGGAAATAAAGTAGTGTATGATAGCACAGACCTGTTTTTTTTTTTTTTTTGTAATGCTCGGCGGTGGCTCTCATGGCCCGAAAAACATGTAGGCCTTTGATCAATTACCTGGAGTCTAAAGTCTGAAAGAACTACTAAAATGTTCGCTACGATTGTTGCCTGCATACAGGACACATTGGCCCCGATTATGAGTTAGGTGGAGCGGGGTTACTGTTTGCAAGTGCGCTCTGCATGATTCAGAGTGAGTGAGTGGACCTATGTGCCTACACTCACCTTTTCTGGGTGCTAGAGCACAGGACCCTATATTACTGGGCAGTAATTCTGCCCGGAAAAATCACATGATGCTTTGCCTGCAGCAGCCAATCGTTTTTTCATCTTTTTTCTGGGTGTTGGGACCTTACAGGGCTCCCAGAGCCAGAACTTTGCTTTGCTGTCCCTCACAACTTTCTACCCCCACCTCTGCCCCACGCAGAAACTGCAGCAGGTGGCAAATGCATGCATTAAACCCCACAGAACTGGCAATGCCTTGTGGTTTTTCAACCAGTAAACCCAGTCCCAAATGGTTATTCCCCATCCCATGAGACTTACCTTGTAATTGCATGGTACTGACATACTGTTAGGACATGGTAACGCAAAGTCTGCATGCAGAGTTTGCATCCGCCAGTACCATGCAATGCATAATCAAGGGAGAAGTTCCAGCCAGCACGTTTTTTTGGACATTTATGGCCACAATACAAAATGCAATTTTTTCCCATTGTAACTTCTGTCACTTTTTTCTAACTTTAACAGCTGAAAGTTAACACGTGGCATCAGCCGTCTTTCTCCCCCCTTGCAGTTCTTTGACACATTTCAAGTGAACAGAGGCTGGTGATTCTATTTACTTTTTGTTGAACGCTCGTGCCAATACAACCACAGAATGTAATATAAGGGCGAACATTGGTATCCGCCAACTGTTCTCGCTGAGCAGTTGAAGTTGGAAAATACTCACCAAGGTTACTGTGGCCAAACTGAAATGAGTTGACAATTCTGGGATTTGTTTGTTATGGACCACTAACTGCTCTCAAAAATGTATTATGAGAATATTTTCTTTGCATATTTATGTGAAAATTTCCATAAAACTATGTTTAGGCATTGGCTACAAATTCATTATGAAAGCAACTTTGAGTATTGAAGTGAGAACTCGTTAAAAATCACCACTTTTCATAATGAAAATATGTCTTGATAGACGTTATTTAATTTCATTGGCGTGAAGGGCAATATAATATTTTTACTTAAACTACAACGATAGCCCTCATACTCCGGACGGAGAAGGTGGTTGGCATCATATTTTTTTCTCATGTCCACGATTGAGACTTTTCTGGGAAACGATTTTTGCTGATATCGAGCAGGCAATCGGAAAGAAGGTTGTACTTGAGGCTGAGTCTGCCTTGTTTGGTATCTGTAACGATAGAACAGGGTTAACAGAAGACGAGATATCGTTTATATTCATTTCTGGTACGATAGCTCGTTCTCTGATTCTCCAAAATTGGAAATCTAGAGAAGTCCCCTTGCATCTAAAGTGGTTTAATAAAATGAAAAGAACCCGTAAGTTTGAAGAAGCATACGCTAGACGGGTGGGAGCTACCAGGAAATTTGAAAAAAATGGAAGTTTTTTAGTGATCTAGAAAAGTTAAAGGAAGGATAAATACCCGAAATTAATGTTAAATGTCGATAAGGTAGTAGCTTTTGGCAGGAAAATTTATTAACACTTTTTCTTCATTATTGCACTTTAAAAGCATTTGCACTTTCTCTTCTACTGTTTTTTTATTAGCATTATTGCACTTTAAAAGCATTTGCACTTTCTCTTTTACTGTATTTTTATTAGATGAATTGTATATTGTTGTATAAGATTGACCATGTCATTAGCTGCTACAGCCACTTTCTTAAAAATGTTATCATGCAAGAGGAAGCCTTTTTAAAAAAAAAAAAAAATTGTACAGGTGATTTGAATTTTAACAACGATGTTTAAGTATGATGTTTTATATGATGTGCCTTCTACTCTGCTCAATAAAAAAAAAAAAAAAAAAAATAGCCCTCATACTCTAATGGTTAGTGCGTGGATGAAGATGAGTAAGTACGCTTGACTAGAGTTACCTCCAAATATGTATTTTGGAAGAAAAATAAACTGATTAAAGTGTTTTTTGGAGAAAAGTATTTTTTACGAAACCGCAATTAAACTATCACAATGTTGATAAATGAGCATAATCAGTTATTATATACCATGAAATGATGCCTCGTGTTAGACATTGGAGCTGAGCTGCAACTAGCACATTGTACCAAATCTTTTAGAACTGTGCCTATAATAATAATGCATCACTGTATTATAACCACTACAGTAGTCACACTAATTGCATCCTATTTCATTATGTGTTAAAGTGTATGGGAAAACTATGCACAGGATCTGTGACGAGCACCTTGCCCCAAATATTCTAGGCTGGAGTTAAAATAGTACTTTATTTTGTCTTAGAATATATTTGGCAAATGATTACCTAAATGAGTAATTACATGTTTACAAACCAATGATACAGCCAAATGTAATATACAATGTGAAATGGGAATTTCCAATCAAAAGCGATCTGACAAAATTAATTTCAGCAATATTTTTTCACTGCAACATCTGCAATTATGTGCCTTCTATAGTCCATTTGCAGGGCAACCTCTACAGTAAAACTGCAGTTTGTGAGAGTGGCTTAGTTATCAGCGGCCGCCGGTACAGGTAAGCGCGGTGAGGCTGGGCAGGGCGCGGCAGGGGGGAAGTCGACAGACCATGGAATAGGTATTATTTATGAATTTACTTATACCTATTCCGTCGTCTGTCGAATCCACCCCCCCTGCCCTGCCCCGCCCTCACCGCCCTTACCTGTGCCGGCCACCACTGTTAGTTATGTCCACTCTTTTTTTTTTTTTTTAATTAACGAGCCTTTATTTTAAAAACTTTAAACTAAGACTTCTATGCAAGTCATCTTTCTTGGAATGGAGACTCTTTTATAGGAGTAAGTAATCACAAACAATCCTACTGAGACAAGTGTCTCTCTGGCATGCTGCATACCATGGAAAAGATTTCGTGTTAGAACATCCTTCTTGAGTTTTGTGTGTATATATGAAAAAAAGATTTGCACTTAGAAACATTATTAGGCAGGAAAAATATTTTAATAGTTCGTGGTGCTTAGAAAAAATAACCAATTGCATAGAGGATAGTGATTAAACGTTGTACAATATCAGGCTTATTTTCTCTTATGTTGGTAAGAAAGAAATGGATCATGAGTCAATATTAAAATTATAGTAATTGATGGGATATGCAGCCAATATATTAGGGTCACATTATTTTTCCTTAGTGCCAACATATTATTTTTCAAACATAAATAATTTCATAAACAAATAACATGAAAAGAAAAAATGTTGGTGTGCCAGTGGTGTCTGTTGCTGAAATGGTAATTCCTGTGTGGAAGTGGCTGAAGTGCCACACGGGGGAAATCAATAAAACCTTAAACAGGAGAGGGAAGGGCAAAGGCATATAATTCCAGTCCCATCCTTTGTTTTCCACTACTGAATATGGCAAGAAACAGGTGCATTCTACTGGTGTTGCATCTCAGTGGCTAGAACACGCATCGAGATTGGATTGCATGTGAGATGCCTACATTGTTAGAAGTAACCCTCTGGAAGGACCCAGAGGCCATGAAAATGAAGAGCAGCCAGTTTTTTGACATGGGAAGGAATAACCTGGGAGCAGGCTGTGGATGAATAAAGCTCTTGTTCCCAGTCTGCAGCCATGTCAAAGATCACTTCACGGAAGAAACAGTATCTGAAATTGACTGCTTCCTAACATGTACCTAGGGAACTCAAAATTATTGTTTAGTGTGTGACTTCATTTCTTATGTGGTCAGCTTGCATGTGATTGGTTGGTGTGATAATTCGTTTCACAAGTAGATGGGTGCTGGAGTCTTGAGTTATCACTCCTTCCTCTTTGCATTAGATGTTGAGTTCCATGTGTTTGGAGCCTTGTTGGAATGTTTTTCAGCAATATCGAAGTTATAACGATGCAAAATTATTTTACCTAAAACAATTTACATAAGTCATATATTTTGGAAAGCAAAATGACAAAGCCTTGCATTTTTAGCCCATTATTTTCCTCATTTTGCCAGTTTTCCTTCCTACCTCCAGTGGTGTGTTGCAGTACCAGTGGCTGGCCATGTGTACTCTTTGACTTACTGCAAGGCTTGTTTCCTCTCGCTAAGAGCAGTACAAGAAATAAGAGTGTATTTTGTGAATAACAATTATCTTACCCTTTTTGTGTGTGTTTCGTATTAGCATAACCCTCCTGCAGTTTCTTTTAACCCCACCCATTTTATAGTAAATATTCCCTTTTTTCCAGCCACCTTGTCCCTCCCACATTTACAAAAAAAGTATACCTATGTAAGTAGAAATACAAGTGGAGATCTCATACAAAAAAAGATGAGACGAAGATGTCAGACTACAGATTTGTAAATAGCATTTTGCAGTACTCAAGTAGTACTACTGGAGTATTACTTTACTTACTCCAACATAGAGTTTATAAATTGGGCCCACAGTTAGCAAGTAACAATGTAGCAGATATTTTCTAGCCTTATAAGGCATATATTGTTCTTCAAACTATCAAGTTGTAGCCCTTTAGTACATTTTGATCCCCACATGTATGTCATAGGTTTCTTTAGCCAGTCTGTAGAAAAACCTGTAAATTCCCTATAAAAAATAAACTCCTATTGTACTGTATAAGACTAAAAGTGCTCTGACCTCAAATATATCACATGTGCACTAGTATATATCTAAACTAATCATTTAACTCATTGTTACATCACACTAGCTCCTTACCTGATACAGTATACTGTGATGAAAATGACATTATACAGTGATGAGCCAGGTCATAGCCCCATAGTTTAGTTTGGCTGGTAGCCTAGCTAAAGGCCAGTTTTAATGGAATAAGGAACAGCCTCCATTAGCCTCAATTTAATCGGTTTAACCCCACCACAATTATTTACAATTTATTTTTCTTGGCTCTGACTAAGTGTTAGAAATGAGGGTCTGTAGTTGGCAGTGGTATACACCCTGTCCAAGCAGGGACCCTCCTTCTAGTCAGGATAAGGGAGTTACACACCTTGATAACCCCTGCTCACCCCCTTGGTAGCTTGGCACAAGCATAGATGCTCAGAGGCAATGCGTAAAGCTTTTGTTCATAACACACACAGTAACACAGTGAAAACACTACAAATGGACACCACACTAGTTTAGAAAAACGAAGTATCTTTATCTAATCCAAACAAGACTAACACAGTGAAAATCAAAATACACAACTCAAAATTTGATTTTGAAATGTTTTTAACTAATTCTGTCCATAGGAAACTCTAGATGCGTGTTTTTTACACAAAGTGTCTCAAATGCGTCAAAATCCATAAGACAAAACAGCCACAGAGGAGGGGAGCATTGGAAAACACAGTGATGTATCAGTTCTTGAGTCCTTGGGAGGTGATGCCACAGTTCTGCTGCATGCAGGAGAAGTGATGTGTCGAATCCGGACTGTAGGGGGAAGTCATGTGTCGATTCAGAGAGGATTCCGGTCTGCGAATGCTGCGTCAGTGATGCGTGGGGCACAAGCACGATGCGTGGAAATCCAGGACGTGCTGGAGGTTGATGAAGCGGAGCCAAACAGGCACTGCGTCAATTTCTTCAGCCGTGGTCCCACAATGCATTGTTTCTTTTAGCCACACAGCAGGGCCGGTGTCCGAGTCGGTGCAGGGGTCTCGGTCTTTGGAGACGGATGCGTCGAACTCGGCGTGCGGTGGTTCTTCGGCTGCACAGGCTGTGCATCAGGATTTTCTCCTGCACGGCGGTGCTGCATTGAAAAGTACAGCCACAAGAAGGGTGAAGCACCATTTTGCATGTTTCTTCAGTTCTTGGTAGTTCATTGCAGAAGAAACAACCTCCAAGGGCCCAGAACTGGATTTGGCACCACAAGGCAGGTCGGAACTCCCAGCAGTGGAGTTCAAGGAAGCTGGAGGTGATGTCTTTGTGTTCCTGAGACTTCTTAACAGGAGGCAAGCTCTACATCAAGCCCTTGGAGAATCTTCTTAAGCAGGATACCACAGCAAGGCAAAAGTCCAGTCCTTTCCACTGCCCACAGATAGAAGCAGCAACTGCAGGTCAACCCAACAAAGCAACACACAGCAAAGGGGCAGTACTCCTCATGGCAGCTCTTCAGCTCTTGTTCTTGGCAGTGTCCTTTTAGTCCAGAAGTAATCTAAAGTTCTGGGGTTTTAGGTCTAATACTTATACCCCTTTTCCCCTATGAAGTCTTTGTTCAGAAAGTCTCTTTCTCAATAAAACCAGTTCTGTCCTCCCTGGTCCAGCCACACTACAGGGGGTAGAGACAGCATTATGCAGAGCAGCCACAGCCTAATCAGGTGCTTGTGACAACTCCTCCCACCACTCTAGCCCAGAATGACTCATCAGCATAGGCAGGGCACACCTCAGCTCCCTTTACGTGAGTGCCTGGAGTGAATGCACAAACAGCCCCTGTCAGTCTAAAGCCAGACTGTGAATCCACAAGTAGGCAGAGCAATACAGGATGGTTAAGCAAGAAAATGCCCACTTTCTAGAAGTAAAAGACACACAATTGATGGACAGAATGCAGAACAAATCAAAACATTCACCCCCAGTCAATAGATCTGGGTTAAATCCATCATTCTTTTGCTCACCATGCCACCCCAGTTTAGACCTGGCCATATGCAAATCAGTCTTGACCCTGTGCCTCATGGGAACAGTCCAGCCCGAACTGCTAAGCCAGGTCTTCCCTGGACTGGAAACAAGCATCCTATGACCAGTTTTGGGGTTTCACCACTCATCAGCCAGGATAGCTTGAATCCAGTGGCACAGTGGCGTTTTCAAACACACAATTTAAAAACCACCCTTACTAAAAGATGTGTTTATTAAATTCTGAGCTCAGGGAGCCCAAAGTACAAATCTCTAGCTGTACCCAAATGAAAGTTACACCTGTACAATGTTACAAGGCAGTTCCAATGATAGCCTATGGGAGAGCTAGTCCTTGCATTAGTGAAAAACGAAATTGGCAGTATCTCACTATCAGGAAATGTAAAACTCACCAGTACATGTCTTCCCTTTCACATACACTGCGCCCTGCGCATGGGGTTACCTTGGGCCTACCTTAGGGGTGCCTTACCTGTAAGAAAAGGGAAGGTTAGGGCCTGACAAGTGGGTGCGCTTGCCAGGTCAACATGGCAGTTAAAAACTGGGCACTCAGACACTGCAGTGGCAGGTCTGAGGCACATTTGAAAGGCTACTTTTGTGGGTGGCACAATCAGTGCTGCAGGCCCACTAGCAGCATTTGATTTACAGGCCCTGGGCACACACAGTTCACTTTACTAGGGACTTGCCAGTAAATCAAATATGCCAATCATGAAGAACCAATCAGAATTACAGTTTACAAAAGGAGCACTTGCACTTTGGCACTGATCAGCAGTGGCAAAGTGCAGAGTACCTAAACCAGCAAAAATTATATCCAGCACTCAGTCAAAAATACAGGAGGTAGAGGCAAAAAAACAGGGGAAACATTGCCAAGGGTGCCAGGTCTAACACTAAGGGAAGTTGGTTATGAAACAGAAATAACAATGCAGTTGCCTTTCTCCACTTTTTATCAAGGAACACACCCTCAATCATTCAGGAGAACGTTTTCAGCTTGAGTTTGAAAAATATTGTCTTTCATTTTGTGAGTAAATTCCAATAGAATTTCTTTCACAACCTTGAATTCCTATTCACTTCCCTGAACATCCACCTACCCTTATACCTTAAACTAGAACATGCTTTGTCTTGCATAGCCTTACAAAAGGTTGTCATTTGTTATTGTTGACTCGGTATTCTGACAATATATTTTGTCTAGCGAGGGTTGAACGTTTTATCTAAGCTCATGTGGTGTGATGTAGAAATTTTGTTCACTTCAACAACCTGACATTTCATGGGGTCAGCCAGGTGACTGTAGGTGAAGACTCCTGGCATATCTGCACACCAGATTCTTTGACACATGGATCAGACATCCTGCACCAGGAAATCCTGTAGACATGCAGGATTGATGTAGCAATTTTTTCAGATGCAGTTCAGAGGTTCCTGGAGGGAGAATTGGACAAAGAGGGTGTGATTATGTGGCCATGATGATGGAAGGAGCTCAAGGAATAGTGCCAAAGGCAGTAACTCAACCAGAGCCAAATATGCAGAGATATTCAATATTCTGCCCACGAGTGATATCCAGGAACAGGGGACTGGAAACTGCTGCTGGGTCAGCGGCAGTCCACCTTTTGTCCTACATGGCTATTTTAAGCAGTGGGAATGGTTTTTCACATGTTGTATGTCAGAATATTGTGTACAAAAGCTACATAAATGTCTTACCCAAAATATCAAATTTTAAAATATTCTTAAGGTAAGTATGGTCGGAAAAGGTATACTATCTTAATGCCACATCTATGTACCTCTAGATATATATTGTCAAATTATATATACGTAGAGTTAAGAGTAGGAAATATACTTATATTCACAATATTTTGTTTTTCTATATTCTGGCTATGACAACACGAAATTTAGAACTCCATATTCTGATGCTATACCTTTAACACAGCTGCAAAGGTCCACTGATACTTTCTCTCTCCTTTTAGGTCTGACCTAAAGACAGGTTTAGCTTTATTTCTAACCTCATGGTTTGCAAAAAATTGTAATAAAAATACATGCATATGAAGCTATCTTTCACCACAACACACAGTATTGGACACTGGTTCAGTCCACCTCATCCATTAGATACTTTCTGTAAGAAATTGAGCTTTTGATTGAGGGGGATGAAAGCCCTTCTCAAGCAACAACCACAGTCCTTGTCAGGATGAGCCACAAAAAGTCTTTAAAATAACCTGTCCTTAATCCTCTGGTACCTTGGCACAAAAGCAGTGAGTCTTAACTTAGAGGCAATGTGTAAAGTATTTATAAAGCATGCAAACAGTAATGAAGTGAAAACACAACACACGAAAAACGCCACACCAATTTAGTAATATGTATTAAAAAAATGACACCAAAACAAATTATATCCAATCAGTTGAACCAGAGCTATGCGTTTTAAAAATGTAAGTTAAAAATAGCACCTAAAAGATCAAAGCACTTACCTCCGTCATCTAGTTGTGCGAGACAGGTGCAAAGTCAAATGTTCTGGCTGACCGCGATGGAGTGCAGTCTGGATACACAAAGTGGATTGGGCCTGGTCTTGGCGTACCTTCGGACTTAAAAGAAATTTTGAAGAAAACTTCCTGAGAAGGTAAAGTTCAGCAGGGCATGGCAACTGGCGGTATCCGAGGAGGAATCACCTGGCAGTCACTGGATGGAGTCACAGTGAAGATTTCTACGTTTAGCTGTGTCCCTTTATTTTGAAGTCGAAAATCTCCAGTGGGATGAAGCTGCAGGCTGTACCCAATGAGACTTCCACGAGGTAGGATACCCTTTCCAAGAGGTCCTGCAGAACAGGATTTGCTGCTGCGCAGAACATCATACCGGGAGCTACCTCAAAGTCAGGCCGACCGGCAATGTATCTCTGGTGGATCGGCGAGCATGTAGGTCCCGGTCTTCTGCCATTTCTCATGCCATTTTTTGGAGCAAAAAAATAGCAGGCCTCACACAGCAGGGCAGTCCTTTGAGAATACAAGGCAAACGTCAGGCAGCAGGGCAGTCCTTTGGTAGCAACAGGTCAGTCCTCTGAGGTACAAAGCAGGCCTCAAGCAGCAGGACTTCTCCTCCACGGACTTCTCCTTCACGGGGTCCTCTGCAGGTCCAGGAGTGTACTTAGGAGTTGGTAAGAGGGTCTAGTATTTATACCTGGTGCCATTCTTTGAAGTGGGAGAAACATCTCGTCTTTATCCCGCCCTCCCCCCATCTAGTTCTGTAAAGTGTGGAAACAGCATGGTGTCAAGTTCCTTTGTGAGTATGCTGGAAGCAGCCCTTTGAAATTGTAAGTGGGGCAGACAACAGCTCTGCCCCACACATCCTGGCAGGATGGCCCATTCTGTCAGCAGCTAGTCTCTCTTTGTCTCACTGTCTGGGAGGAATACACAAAGGCCAACTGCCAACTATTCACAGTCATGTGACCAAAGACACAGGCTGCAGGCACCAAATGGTTAGGACAAGAAAATACCAACTTTCTAAAAGCACCATTTTCAGAATTGTGACTTAAAATCTGCCTTTACAGTTAGAGGATTTTAAATTACAATTATTTAGAGACCAAAATGATATTTCTACCTGTTCCCAATCAAAAGATAGCACTTATTAAATGTAATAAGGTAATCCAAAGTTATCCTGTGGTAGAGGGTGGCCTCACAGTAGTGAAAAATGAGTGTGTGAGTTTTTCGCTACCGGGGCATGTAACACTTAAAACCACATGTCCTACCTTTGAAATACAGTGCACCCTGCCCATGGGCTGTTTAGGGCCTACCACAGGGGTAACTTTTATGTATTAAAAAGGGAGGTTTAAGCCTGGCAAAAGGTTTATTTTGGACGGTTAAATTGGCAGTTTAAAACGTCACACAGGCTGCAATGGCAGGCCGGAGACCTGTTTTAAAAGGCCATGCACATGGGTGGCACAATACGTGCTGCAGGCCCACTGGTAGCATTAATTTACAGGGCATGGATACATGTAGTGCCACTTTACTAGGGACGTATAAGTAAATTAAATGTGCTAATTGGGTCAAAGCCTATTTTGCCACGTTAAATGGAGAGAGTGCAAGCACTTTAACACTGGTTAGAAGGGGTAAAGTGCTCAGAGTCCTAACGCCAACAAAACTGAATTTCAGAAAACAGCAGGGGGAGAAGGAAAATAGTGTGGAGGAAGACCACACCAAAGGCAGTCAGTTCTAACACGTTCAGTTTGAATGGCTGAATGGCTGCATATTCTTGTGCACACATATATACCTATCTAAAAAATAGGCACCAAATTGTAAACATTTGAAGATACTTATATTTACCAATGACTTCTAGTACATTTGAATAATAGGGTGTCATCAATTACATAAATAAAAATGAAGACATTTATTGAAATATATAATACAGACTTATTATAAACCCATTTTGCATATTTATTTATCACATTGAAAAAAGCCTTTAAATACCAAAAGGGTGTATGCAAATTTATATGTTGATGACAAACACCCTCAGCTTTGTTAAGGTGATTTGAAGCACTTATACCTGACATGAGGGGTTCAGGTATTAACCACGTGGAGAATTTCAAAGCTTTGGCCTCTGACTCTTGAGAGACCTCCAGGAATTAGCTCAGTTACTGCAAGTTTGTGGAGACTTCAATTGGATTTGACTTTTTTTAAAATAATTTTTATTGAGCAGAATTAAAAATGACAATGCATACTTTTAACAATACCAGCAGTTATTATTAGTTTGTACAAATAAAATTCGATCTATCCTCTTAACTTATATCTGGAATCCCTTTCCCTCATTCCTCATCACCTATAGATTTTTCTCAAATACCTATCAAAGAGGGTACGGTGTGCAAATAATGAGTAATAAAGTGCTGTGCAGAACCATTTTACCATAATCAAGATATTGAATTCAACTTTTCCCAGAGGGTTCGGGCTAATCCCTCGCGTTCTATATGCATAGAATAAAGTGCAGTGCATAATAACATTTACAAAATAAAACACAAAACATTTTTTTCCACTAACACACTTAACTCATCCCACTTTGATCTAAAACACTGAATAATAAAGTGCTGTGCAAAGCCATTTTTAGCATGATCAAGTTATTAAATTCAACTTTTCCCCAAGAGGGGGGAAGCTAATCCCTCGCATTCTAGATGCATAAAATAAAGTGCAGTGCATAATAACATATTACCATAATCAAGTTATTAAATTCAACTTTTCCCAGAGGGGGGAGCTAATCCCTCGCATTCTAGATGCATTGAATAAAGTGCAGTGCATAATAACATTTCGACTATAAAACACGAAAATTTTCCCGAACACACTCAACTCATCCCACTTTAATGTAAAACACTGAACCTTTTACTTCCCATTTTTAGTCCATAAATTTCCAAACTGCTAAATATTTCCTAGTGGCCCCTACTCTTTTTGCATAAATTTCCTCAAAGGTTTTCGTACGTTGCATTTTTCTATATCAATCAAGTTGGGTTGGGATTTTCGCTGTCTTCCAATTCTGGAGGATCAAGGAGCGGGCCACCAAAGCGGAAATCGCTATAAATGATTTCTCTCCTCTGGGGATTGGGGTATTCAATCTTTGCCTTACAAACCCAAGTAATGCGATCTCTGGTTCTGGTTTAAGTTTTCTCCGTAAACTTTCATTAACAGCGGAGAACACTTCTTCCCAAAACTGGGTTAAAGACGGGCATGTAAAGAAAATATGAAGCCAGCCCCCCAGCCCTCTTTGTTGGCAGCGAAAACACTTGTCCTCTACCTCGGGATACATCTTATGTAGGGTAGCCGGTGTGTAATAGGACATCCAGCGGGATAAAAAAGCCATTCTTTTAAAATTAGCAGCTCTTAATAATTTATGGCCATGCAGCGAAATCTCCTGCCACTCTAATTCTGAGAACGTACATTGGGTTTCTTGGGAGATTATATCTAGAAACCTAATTACTACAGGGTTTCCCCGTTGGTCCCGCAGTAATCTATACCAGTTCCCAATACCCCTTAAGTTAGCTCTAAATAGACCTGGCAATAGAGAGGAAAACAAAATTTCTTCACCAATTGAATAATCTGGAGAAAGCCAAAAAAATACAAATTACAGCTAGTTCCACATCTAGCCTGAATCTCCTCCCATTTTATACATCTCCCCGCAACCACAAAATTACCTAGCTCTTTAAAGCCTTTACTTTCCCAAAATCTTATCTGACTATTTCTAATATAAAGGCCCAGTGTTTTACACTCCATGAGTTTCACAAACTCATGACCCCCTGTATTCGCCTTTGTATGGTAAAATGAACGTATTCTTTCTCCTAACCCTTGCAATGTCTTGTAGCGAGTCTTTTTCGGAAGTTTAGCCGTTTTAATAAAAACTGAGGTATATGATTCCGCTTCCTGCACCATCTTATCCATAAAAAAACTATCCAGAGATTCCTTACCATTTAACATTCTACCCATTATGTCCACCAGAGTTGCCTCATAGTAAGTTCGTAACTCTGGAAGTGCCAAACCCCCTTGTCTGATATCGAGTTGGAGGAGTGAAAGTTTTACTCTTGATGCTTTTTTATTCCAAATAAATTGACGAATCATGACTTCCAACTGTTTGAAGTATGTGGTGTTAATTTTAATGGGAACATTCAAGAATAGAAATATTAATAATGGTAAGATGGACATTTTTATAAGTGCTACCCTACCAATTATTGTGAGTGGCAGAAGGGTCCATCTATCTAATACATTTAAAATTTTTGTAGCCATTGCTAAGTAATTCAATTTAAAAAGTTCCTCATAACTTTTTGTCACATAAATCCCTAAATAACGGATAGGCACTGAAGATTGGGCTTGCTGTTGCAAAAACTCAGGCAAAGTTTGACTACTGGCGTTAAGTAATAAAATTTCCGTTTTATTATGGTTAATTTTATACCCTCCAATAGCTTCGAACTGCTTAAATTCAGTTAAGGTTGTCCTGATATTCTGTTCCTCTGGCCTAGGGTACAGAATGATGTCATCAGCGAATAATTTTAATTTTGGCATTCCTTCCAAAGGCGCTTGAATCTGCAAGTTAGCCCTAATTTTTGCAGCAAGAGGTTCTATAAAAAATGCGAATAAAGCGGGTGATAGAGGACATCCCTGACGGGTTCCTCGCCTTATAGGCACTCTTCCTGCTATCTGCGAATTTATAATAACTTGCGCCTGAGCCCCTTGATATAGATTTGCCAACATTTGTGTTATTTGCATTGGGAACTCGACCTTTGTAAGAACTAAGAAAAGAGTTTCCCATTTAACTAGGTCGAATGCTTTTTTGGCATCAACCGTCATTATAAGAACAGGTAGTTTATTTGAATTAAAAAAATCAAGCGCTTGGACCAGGAACCCAGTGTTGGATGACATGTGTCTGCCAGAGACGAACCCCGTCTGATCTTTTTGGATAATCTTCTGAGCTATTGGAGAAAAACAATTTGCCCAAATCTTCATTAACATTTTATAGTCGGCATTCAGCAAACTAATTGGTCTGTACGAATTAACGTTTTTAGGGCACTTATCTTTTTTAACAAAGCTTATTATCGTTGACTCCTTAAATATAGAAGGAACTTCTCCCCCCTCTCTTACAAAATTGAATAACTCCAATAAGAAAGGTGTTAATTCTTCTGAAAATACCTTATAAAACTTTGTGGGTAAGCCATCGTTTCCTGAAGCCTTGCCTCCCGGCATTGAAGCGAGGGCACCCTTAATTTCGCTTGAGGTAATTTCAGTATATACCTCAACTCCCTGATCAGTCCTCATGTACGGAAGATCAATGTCTCCAAAATAATGGGTTATCGCCTCATTAGATACCATAAACTCAGTTGCATAAAGCTTGTGATAATAACTCAGAAATGCTTGTGCAATTTTTTCCTTATCTAAAATCAATGCCCCTGTTTCAGGCTCTATCAGTTCTGAAATTATCATAGACTCCAGCTTGGCTTTACTTGACCAGGCGAGGAGTTTTCCCACTAACTGACTCTGACTCTCTGACTCTCCTCGTATACGCGTTGTTGATATGGCAGCGGCGCCTGAACCGAACTAAGTCTCCCCACTATTTTGCGATCAATGCCCTGTTTGTATTTTAAAGCAACTTTATTTTTAAATACTTTTAATTGCGCCGTGTTTTTCTCCATTAGGACTTTCCTACCTCTGGTTTCCCTCTTTCTTCCACCCGCTGACAGCTGCCTGTAGACCCTGGTCCGTCTCGGCTTGTGCCGATTGTACGGAGGGTCGTCACGGTAATCAGCACAATTTCCGGCTGCCTGCCGGAAGTCTGAATTAGCGCTCCAGCCCTTTCTGCACCACACTCTATTTAGAGCAGGTCAGTGAGCGGACGCGGCAGTGGCGCGCCAAAGGCAAGCCCGTCTGCGCCCGTCCGCGCCTCGACCGACGCCAGAGGCCAGGACCCTTGCTTCCATGGCCGCTGCCACCGTCCCAGGGAACATGGCAATTCTAAAATATACGAACAGGGAATTAAAAGAGCTAAATAAACCCTGTATAGGACCGAACATCATTTTAAAAGAGGCTCTATCTAGACTTCACGGCATCTCCCTTCTACCGAGTGTTCCCAATTCAACCAAAATCACTACCTCTAACGATTTTAGCAAACCAGACGTACCCGACCTACTTACTGCCATTTATTTGAATGCACGCTCTATCCCCAAACATGCAGTTGAGATATGGAGCCTGTTAGATCAGGTCGTACCAAATCTATGTTTCATCACGGAATCCTGGCTACATGAACACGCTTCCCCTGATGTTCACATCGCCTTTCCACCTCAGTATAAAATCATTAGATTAGACAGAAAGGAGAGAAGAGGGGGAGGTTTATTAATAGCCTCCACCGGGGATTTGAATATTACAATCCTAGATACCATCACTTCAGACCATCTAGAACTCTGTATTTTTAAACTTGATAGCTTATCCAATGGAACTTGGAGAGGGGCCTTAATCTATCGTCCCCCTGGTCCCAGAGGTGATTTCTCTGACACACTACTAGAGACCCTTGTGCCTCATGTTCTAGCCTCTGACAACTTCTTACTTATTGGAGATTTTAACCTCCACGCTGAGATTCTCTCTAATGTGGAGACTGACCAGCTGATCTCAAATATGAACACTCTCGGACTTGTCCAGCGGATCACCGGTCCTACCCACAAAGCAGGCCACACACTTGACCTCCTTTTTACAAATTACCCGGGAATCACTGCTGAACCCCCTGAGCCATTATGATGGACAGACCACTATTTATTAAAATTCACTATCCCCACAACAATGACTAAAAATGGCTCCAATAACACGTCAGTATTGTGAAGACCCTGGCGTAAAATCACCCTGCCCCTTTTTTCAAAACATTTTAGCTTAGACTTCTCAAGGACAAAAACAAATATACATCAGGCAGCACTAGATCTTGATAAAGCTATCCTGGCTGCGTTAGACAAAATTGCTCCTCTCACCCAGGTCAAAATCAAGCCCAGGTCTGCTCCCTGGTTCACAGACCTACTAAAAACAACAAAACTTCTGTGTAGGACTGCAGAGCGCAAATGGTGCAAAAGTAAAAGTACGGCTGACCGTAAAATCTATAAAAATATTCATCAAGGCTACATGACCGACATCAAACAGGCAAAAAAACTTTTTCTTTTAAATAGAATAAATCTGGCAGAAAACTCAAGCAAAGAACTCTACCAAATTTTGAAAGAATTCACAGCTCCTGTCAATCAGCCATCAATACCCGACTCCCAAACCTGGACCGACTCTCTTTCCGAATATTTCGAAGAAAAAATCATGGCCATTTATCGGTCCTTTCCTTCACCACACAACTCAAATTCGGAAGATGTACACAGTATGTTCACTGACCCTTCCCATGTCCTGGACGAATTCATCAAATTTGACACCAAAGCAGTCTCTACTGCCATGTTGAGGATAAAATCAGGTTCCCCCACTGATATGGTACCGTCCAAAATCCTTCCCATTGTTGCCCCGGGATTGTTGGAAAGTCTCACTGAGCTATTCAACAACTCACTTTTGGAAGCGGACTTTCCAGGAAGCTGGAAGGTGGCTAGGGTAAGACCGATCTTAAAAAAGCCCACTGCCGACCCAATGCTGCTTTCCAACTACTGCCCAATATCTCTGCTTCCCTACTTTGGGAAAATACTAGAGTCTCTGATCAACCAACAGCTCGTTGGCATCTGGAGAGTCAGGAACTGTTGGATCCCTCCCAATCGGGCTTTAGGGCGGCCCACAGCACTGAGACTGCTTTGGTCGAGGTAACAGATAACATCAGGCTGGCCTTGGACAAACATCAGTCAGCCATCCTCGTCCTGCTCGATTTGTCCGCTGCCTTTGACACCATCTCCCACAGCATCTTAGAACATCGGCTTTGGGAGATAGGTGTCAGAGGCACGGCCCTCGAGTGGTTTAGGAGCTACCTGGCTGACCGCGTGACAACAGTACAGATCGGAAACAACCTCTCACGTGAGAGACCAGTCAGGATGGGAGTACCACAGGCTCTATTTTGAGCCCGACCCTATTTAATTTGTACATGACCCCACTGGCCAAGGTGATCAGATCCTATGGATTTGATGTCATATCTTACGCAGATGACACTCAAATTCTGGTCACTATCGGTCCAGATCCTACTGAAACACAGCTACGCTTTAACAAATGCCTGTCCCACATTGACAGGTGGATGAGCTCCAATCACCTACAACTAAATGGAGCCAAGTCTGAGGTCATGCTCTTTGGAAAAGCACAGGAACATTGGCCACCGACTGGTGGCCATCCCATCTTGGCCTCTGCCCCACCCCCACATTGACGGTGCGAAACCTAGGTTTCCACATGGACAATCAATTGTCCATGAGGAACCAGGTCAATCATATCATTGGCACGTGTTTTGGAGTAATGCGTAGCCTCCGGAAGGTCTTCAACTGGCTACCAGTGGAGGCCAGGAAACCATTAGTTCAAGCGCTGATAATAAATCGAATGGACTACGGAAACTCCCTACTGTTTTCAATTAACGAAAACCTTCTGGACAGATTACAGATCTTGCAGAACACTGCGGCACGGCTGGTCTTGGATCTCCCTCCCAGATCGCCCTCCGCACCCTGCTTAAGATCCCTTCACTGGCTACCAGTCAGAAAACGAACTCTTTTCAAAGTCCTATGTTTAGTCCATAAACAGTTGTACGGAAATGGTCCGAGATACTGGACCAAGAAGTTATGTTGGTACCAACCACGCAGGGCGCTTAGGTCCAGCAACCAGTTTTTGCTCACTCCTCTCAAGATACATACTGCCAGAAAAGGAGGACGATCTTTCTCCTTTCTTGCCCCATCATCCTGGAACAAAATTCCTATTCATCTGCGAAATGTCCCTGATCACAACTCTTTTCGCAAAAGGCTGAAGACATGGCTTTTTGACATCTAAGCCACCTCACTTCCTTTCAGAGCTGTCTGCTAGCGCCATGAAACTTTCGAGTGATGTGTGCGCTGTACAAATGCCCCTGATTTGATTTGATTTGATATGTCCTGGAGCTGACTATTTCCTCAAGAATAAAAAATTCCCTTAGCTCCTGTTTTGTTTTTGTTAGTTGCTGCTCCAATTCTAAATGCTCTCCCCTGCAACTATCCCTCTGCATTAAGGCTAAATCTACGGCGTGTTGTAGTTTAATTATTTGGTTCCTCCGCATCTTGGATTGTAATGCCGAAACGGCTATCACTTGGCCCCTTGCTGTAGTTTAAACGCCCCCCATATTGAGAACAGAGTCGCCGTACCCTTATTTTCCTGAAAAAATACCTTAATCCATTCCTTCATCTCTTCTACCCATTTAGAGTTTGAAAGGAGGAGCCGATCCATCTGCCACCTGGATTTCTCTCGCCTCGCCCCCTCTATTCTAATCTCAATAATAAGCACAGAATGATCTGAAAAGGAATTGGCTCTAATTTCAGCATTCATACAATTAACATAACAAGGGATCAAGAAAAAATCTATCCGAGAAGCTATCTTGTATCGCTGGGAGTAACAGGTAAACTGTATATCGCCTGGATGTAGCTCCCGCCATGGATCCATCAAAAGATAACTGTTTCATAGAACATAAAATCCCTTTTGTCCTCGGTTTTAGCAGTTTTTTCCCTGTATTGGAGGTATCCTTTTTGAGATCTTAAATAAAATTAAAATCTCCTCCTAGCACTAATGGGCCCTCTTTGCCTCTAACGAGCTCATTGATCTTTATAAGGGGTGTTGGATCATCGTTGATTGGAGCATAGTAGTTTACGAAATTAAACAGTACCCCGTTTACCCTAGCAGTAACCCAAATCCACCTCCCTTGAGGGTCTCTCGTTACTTGATGTATCTCACAGTTAGTTCATTGAGCAAAATAAATGGCTACCCCCCTCACAGCAAGCCCTCAGAGGCAAAGAAGGCTCTAGAGTAGTATTTAGGTATATAAAGTTTAGGAGTATTAGTTTTCATGTGGGTCTCCTGAAGATACAAGATCTGAGGAGAAAAAGAAGTAAGCCATCTAATCAACCCACCATATTTTTTCTTATTAGATATCCCATTAACATTTATCGATATCGTCCTTAGATTTGGATCCATATTGCATCAAAGAACAAACTAACATCGTACCATTTATATCTAATGTCTGCCTTAATAGATAAGATTACTTCTCTAATTCTGCTCACTTTTTTCCCGATTATCTGCCATCCCCCGTCCCCGTGCCCTACCTCCCCCCCATCCCTCACCACTCCCCCGTGACCCTTCCTACTCCTGGCAGATATGGAATTGCCCGCCTTACCCCCTGCCTGCCCTCTTTGTGAACCCCCTATGTTGGGTGCCACGTTGTTGCACCCTAGTGTGACCCACCACCCCGTCCCGCCCCAAAAGAAGAGAAACCCAACAGAAAAGGAGAAGAGCACAAGAACATAAGAACCAATGTCCATCATGTCGAACAGTCCAATCTCTTTACTTCTCCTTAGTAATTTTTTGCAGTAGTTCCTGGGCTTCATCAAGGCTTGTAAACATATGAAACTTGCCTTGGACCAAAACTCTTAGTTTCGATTGTTGAGCAATGTCCGCTTGAGCTCCCTGCGCTTTAAACAAGTAGAGGAGTTTAACAAACTCCTTCCGACAACGCGCTGCCGGTGCACTCATATCCGAAAAAATGCGACAGTTAGGAACATCTCGAGAGGAGAATTGCTTCTTCTGAATCGCTCTGGTCAAAATCTGCTCTTTTAGTCGATAGTCCGCAAAGTTCACTAAGATAGTTCTAGGCAATTTTGAATTGGGGAATGGCTGTGCTGGAACTCTATGTGCCCGTGTGATCGTGAGATCACCTGAGAACTCGGGAAGGACATTCTCTTTAATAAAGGATTCGACCCACTGGAGTGTTTGTGATCCTTCGCAACCTTCGGGGACGCCAACTAGCCGCAGATTTGAACGTTGGGAATGATTCTCCAATTCTTCTAGCTTGGTTTCCAGCAAGTTTTTCTGCTTTTTATCTATTGAAACCTGCTGCTGCATCGAAGTCACCTGATCTTCCAGGAGAGAGATGAATCAGCCTCCTGCAGTCTTGCCGGGTAAGATCCAACTACCTCTTCAATTTTTGATAGACTTGCATGAAGTGCTGCTATAGCGGTTGCTTGAGAAGCTTTCATTTCTCTTATCTCGTCAAGAATAAGGTTGAGCATAGCTTTTATATCACACTGGAAGCTTGTCCCAGTCTCCAAATGCTGAGTTTGACTTGATGACAAAATTCCATCGGCCACTACAGACGACACTGATGATAATGAAGGATTCACCAATGGTCGAAAGAGTAGAGGAAGTTCCTGAGCAGCCGACTCGAGACAAGGTTGAGCCTGTATGCCCTGTGCGTCCTGTATGTCCTGATCCGAAGCCTGATGCAATAGAGGGAGTAGAGGCTGCGGAGGAAGTGGAGGCACCTTTGATTTCATAAATAACGAATACTCCTTGACTTTGCACAGAGGCGTACTGGAAGGATTTTCCTGAATACTCTCCTGATTGGCTGTTCCATCCTGATTCATCACCGGAGAGTTATTATCCAGACTTTCTCCCATCGTTGCCAAACCAGATGATGCGTTGCCTCGTTCTAATACCTTTGGAGCTAAGTTTATTAGTCTCTGACTGGGGCTTTCGGCCCTCTCTTGACTAATGGCCCCTTGGCCCCCCTCACCATGCTCCAAAACATCGTCTTCAGAACTAATGGGACTGGTAATTGGGGCTTATCCTCGGCGAGCTTTCTGCACACGCTCAGCTCTTGCTGTCGCAGAAGCTATCTTCAGCTGTGTAGTGCAAATTTTAGTCTTAGGCGCCATATTTAAATCTGGTTGAGCCAGTGCATTGGTAATTTTTCTTGGAGGCTATGGCGAATCCCGCCTGCACGTAGCCTTAGTTCACCATCGCCCACCCCGCGTTTGGAAGCTGCCGATCATTGATGCGAATCTGTGGCTGTGCAAAGGCTCTCTGAGACCGAGCGAGGTGGACTGCAGCTGCCGCTGCTCTTTGTGTGGTTTTGGGGGAAAAAAGCGCACTGCACCGTGGCTGTGACGGCTCTACATGCGCCCGGTCCTGTTTCAGCTGTGGGCTCTGGGCACTTGCTACTTTCACGGAGCAGCGCTGGAGATTTAGAAGACAGAGCTGCGTTAGTACAGAGAGTCTGAGATGGCGTTTAAACCCGGGCTTCTTAATTGAAAAGGCCCCGATCCTCTGGGTTTCATGGAGATGGTGTTTGTGAGTTGAACTTCCCTCAGCAGTCGGAGCGTAGCAAGCAGCGTCTGGAGTTGCATTCAGCTGCTGGGTGTAAAAGGTGAAAGGTGCAAGACTCCAAAGGAGAGCGAGATTTCATCAGCTTCAGCCGGTAAGCGTGCTGGGAGTAAAAGGGAGTAGAAGGCGGCTACAAGATATTATTGCATTTGAACAAAGAAGGAATTGTAAAATTAAGAGAGTTGGACTGTTTTCGCCCCCCTTTTTTCTTTTTATTGTGACTGAACTTTGCTTTCACTGCTTTCACTGAAGAGGCAGACTTGGGAGTAAGGAGGAGGGGAAGGAGAAAAAAGGAGAAGGGAAAAAAAACAAAATTTGGGGGGCCAAACCCTTTCCCAGGAATTAGGCTGCGCTGGGCAGTGTGGGGTTTATTTGTAGAAACAAATCCCACTCAGAATGGGAAAACATCTAAAAATTGGATTTGACTTGAGAGGAACACCTAGAAACCACTTGGAAGTACTGTAGGTTTGTGAAACCATATTGAGGATTTTGCATATGACTTGAGATGGACTGCTAGTAACAACTTGAGGCACTGCAGGTTTGTGAAAGTCTTGCCAGTCTCAAGAAAAACCCATAATAAAACACACCACACCGATGCACACAAATAAAAGAACCTCTAATCAAATATTGTTATTGCTTGCTTTGTTTCACTTACCATGACATTTTGCTTCTCCCTACCACAGCATAGGGCAGTGGGCTTTAATATTAGCAACTGCGAATATTAGTACACATGTAAAGTGCTAATCTGAAACCAGTTTGCTACAAATAGTTTGAAAGCATTTGAATTTACTAGTGACTGCCAGCATATTGGTATACTAGGATGCCATCACAATTGCTCCATAGTAATAAAGACTTTTATTTAGTGGCCCACTTCATGTTTTACACAAAAATCATAAACAAATATATACCTATATGGGACATTTACTCAAACATCTTTATCCATTGGGCTGCTCAGTTGTCACTCAGATTATACTCCCTACTACCACAGCACACAGAATAAGTCAACGAGTTAGTCCACTTCAGTCATTGGATGACTTCACTTTGATTGACTGCATTATGCTTGTGCACATGTATACATCTACCTAAATCATAATATCCCCCTTTATGTATTTAAAGACACTTTAATTGACTAGTTAATGCAAGTATCTACTGATACTAGGGTGTCAACACTTAGATAAAAATAGTTTATTTTTGCCTGGTGGTGTCAACCACTTCATTTTCACATCAAATATCCTCACAGTGGCGTAGCTAGGGGGGGGGCGATGGGGGCGCACCGCCCCAGGCGGCACAAGTTTTGGGGCGGCAGCCGGCCACCTTCACCCGCTCTTACCTGCGGCCGTTGCGGCCACAAGAATCGGCCGCTACCACCCCCCCCAGCTCCTCTATCATTTTGCCGAGGGCGGCAAACGCAGTGGCCGCCACGGGCAGCCTAAGGCCTAGCTACGCCCCTGCTTCCTCATTTTAAAACCTTAGGTATTCAGCACTCAGTTTCGTTTTCTTTTACTTATTTTTTATTCTTTTCACTACATGTGGAAACTAAAGCATTTAAAGATAAATGAATGGCAATTTCTTCTAAATCACAACCCATTGTTGCCATCTCTTGGTTTTGGCGACATTAATAACCACTTTCAGTTTAATCGTGCATTCCTGAAATTGTAGTTTTTAAACGGGAGAAGTTTAATTTTTTTTCTAACTGTAATACAAAAAAGGTTATCTTTTGTATTATGATTCACTAAAGACCTTGTGTAATTCTGGTGACATTTTCAAACCAGGCAGCCTTCAATTTCATATTTCATATTTTTCATTATGTTACCAGAAACCCCACTTGTTATGTATTCTCCATGAATGACACATCATCAAATTCAGTTAGTTGCCCTTGTTCTTATGTTATGCAATGTTAGGTTGATTTGTATGGCAAAACTTCCTTGTGCTTTTTCACTCTTTCCTAATGGTTGAGCAAAACACAATGTGATTTTAACAATAAATCTTCCTGCTTATTGAATAACTCCCGCCCACAGCTTAGAAGTTTTGTTCTTCATTCTTTTATTGTTTCTTTTCTTCTCAACACATACTGTTATCCAACTTCTCCTTCCTCTTCGCTCGTACTTACTTATTCTTCCTTTCTATTTTCTCTCTCTGGAGCTCAGTCTCTATATTTGCCCATTTTTTTAGTTTTTTTAGTTTTATATAGCGCGAACTAGACCCGAGACATCGGGTATCAGAGCGCTTTACATGAGCACAAGTTTCATTACAGAAGGACACATTCATTTTATTTTGGTAGGCACGGGGAGATTAAGTGATTTGCCCAGAATCATTGCCGAGACTCGAACCCGGTTCCCCAGCTCCGAGGTCGACCGCTCTAGCCTTCAGGCTACATCCTCTCACTAGTTATAGATCTTCGGTCTATAACTTGTTGTGGCGCTATGCAATTGTATATAGCGCTTATTTTTGATGTATGAATGACTTCTTTTAGTTGCAAAAATAGTTAGCTGTACAAAGCTTGTATATTTGTCACATCTAACTCCTTCTGTATTGTCATTTGCCGAATCTCTCAAATGAAAACATCTTGAATTAAATAAAACATTTGGTAGCTTAACATTCAAAAGAGCAGCAGTTAGAAAGTCAAACTCGTGCTAACATGCTTTTGAAAACATTATTCAAAAAAGAAAAAAACACTAAATTATGCCCCACAGATTGACCTAAAAATAAATGAACTAGTTATACTTTATTATTTTTCTATTGATGAAAAAATACTATACTGCCTACATACTTGCAATCAGTCGCGGCCGGTGCAGGTGGGCGCGGTGGGGAGGTGGAGCGGGACGGGGCAGTGGGGGAGTCGACAGAGAATGGAATAGGTTTTATTTATTTATTTAATTTTACCTATTCCGTCGTCTGTCGACTTGTCCCTCCCTCCCAGCTTGCCCCGCCCCCACCCCACCCCACCACGCCACAGCGCTTACCTGCGCCGGCCGCTGCTGCTTGCAATATGTTTCTATATGTACTATCTTCTTTGTGAAAATAACTTAATGTCATGCTTTACAAACTGGGGTGTTTAATATATCAAATATAACAAAAAACATGTTGTTATTTGTAAAGTAAAGACCAAAACGTCATGTCGGGTTGTCATGATACTAACAAATCAGCCAACTTTTGGTCTCATACTGTTTGCTGTCATTAAGGCGTTCTGGAGACTTCACAGACATAACTTGCATCATCTTGCCACTTTTGTCTATTTATAGCATAGAACTACACACCAGGCAACTCACCATATCAAATTATTTTGACTCGGGAATAATATCAATTTAAAAAGAAACACGTTTCACATTATTCATGTTCATACACAATGTAAATGTTCACATATGGTGTCTTCATTGTTTTACTTGTAGATCTGTGTTTATTAATAATGAAATATTCATTAGTTATAGTTTTAATGTGATGAACTTAGTAATGTTTTAATACACTGTACTAATAAAAAATATTCATGGTTGTTTATACATGGATATATATATAGAACATTATAGTAACTGGGATATAAAATATTGTAGCAGATGTAAAAAAGTATTAGTCGATGCAGCAGGACTCCTGATCTCAACGGGGAAGTCAGATGGTTGATTTGGGGGATGTATTCTAGGAAATGCACATATTAGATTTAGATAAACATTAATTGTACTCAGGGTAGCACAATCCATATGAAGCAGACATTAAATACTACCAAACCTGAAACAAAATATTGTTCTTATAATAATCATTAGGTGCTTTCTAACCAGTAGTCAACAGTGGTGATTCATTTTGTCACTGCCTCCAAGCAAATAATATAATATATGCTTTCAAACCAATAAAACGGAATATAAACAATTTTGATTAAACTATAAAAGATTAAGGGGCCTATTCACAAATTAATTTTAGAGTAGTAAAATAGTACTTCTGTAGTACTCTTTTACGTGCAGTTACATGCCACAAAACATCTAAAATGGGAATATTAAATTAGCCTGATTACAATCTTGGTGGATGGGATACTCCGTCACAAACGTGACGAATATCCCGTCCACCAAATTACAAGTTCCATAGGATATAATGGAATTGTAATTTGGCGGAGGGGCTATCCGTCACATTTCTGACGGAGTAACCCTGTCCGCGAAGATCGTAATCAGGGCCTAAGTAGAAATAATAATCATAAGAGAATGGATCACTTGTACCTGTGTAACCAGGGTCAGGTATGGTAGCCGTCTTAAAAACCCTCATTCACGTTCATAGGTGGTCGGGCGGTATATCTTGATTATCCGCCTTATATATCAATGTGACAGCATCATCATTGGTTTTTTTGAGAATATGCTATCCTCCACCTGGAGGTAGACCAACTGCTGATTACAGTAGTGATCAGTGATAAAAGTGGTTAGGTGAGGTGAGTTAAAATTACCTGCATCTCCAATCTAGAAAAAACTTTATTCAGTTAGAGATGGGGCAAAGTAAAATCAAGGTAGTGCGTATGAAGAAAGGTTACTGTTCTAACGCACTTGTTTGTCCATGTGAGTGGTCGACATGTTTCAGTCCCATATGTGCCCAGCCGGGTCGGGGGGCTTTCTTCAGCATCTGTGCTTAAGTGAAGTTGCTAATTTAGCAGCCTAGGAAGGTAGGTCATTGACTTACCACTCTTCAGTAGTTATCGGTCAAAAGTACCTATAACTGTTGAGAAAAAGATTGCTGTAATACAGTTTTTACTTTATACATTTTAGTGACAACCATGATCTTGAGTATATAACCGTGATGCTTGCAGCAGTGTATTAAAAGACAATAATTATAAAGTGGAGGAACACATTAAACACTAAACAAGATGAAACACACATGGATACTTAAAGTGCGATCTTCAGGGCAGAAATAGTTTCCGGGTTAATTAAAATAGTACAGATGTATAGATAACAGCTCATGGGAACAGGGGTTGTGGAACCCATTATGTAAGTAAGTGCCCGCTGCAATGGTAAGCGAACTATCTCAAAGGTTATGTGGTGATATCCATATATTACTGTGCGCTTTTATAATTAGCCAAAGGTCGGTTTTTGTATCATCTATTACACTTTTAGCATGGTTGTTATGATCTAGGGAAGTGGAGGGGGGGTACATGTCGCACTTGCCACTTTCCGATGTTATATGATAGTACTAACGTGGAAGTGACTTGGCGTACAGGGATACATATTCGTATGTGTTGGTGTGGTCTCGAAGGAGATTTGTTAACAACGAGTCTTTAGGTAAGGATTATCTGGTAGGCAGCGCGTAAGCCATAGTTATTGGTAGATGTAGGCAAAAATAATGATAAATGGTTTTGGCTCTACGCTGATATCTGAAGAAACGTGAAACACTGCGCGCAGTTACACAAATACCTTAATTTCCCTACTCCAGGCATCCTCGGGGGACCGGCGGGCTTATTAACCTGCTTGAGAATAAACATACAGGAGGGAACAAGTTAAAATACGGTCTACAAGCGTCCTCGTGTGTCTGGCCGCTCTGCTTTCGGGTGCTCGTAAATACCTGACGGCGTTGTGTTGCACGACTTGTGCTCGCTCTGGAAACAGTGCCCTGGGTGACACGGGCCCATGGTAAGCCTCTTTTATCTATTCTCTTCAGGATTGTGGAAATGGTGGAGATACTCAACCCTAGGTGTCATTTCAAGTCTGGGTATGCGTTGTTAATAGTATTTGGACCTCTTTGTACATATGAAGTTAAAATTCTGAATGTGCAATGAGAAAATTGCTTTTACAAAATGCAGCGTACAGAAGTTGTTGGTAGTGATTTCATCTCTACCATGGAGATTTAGCCACGGGTCTCGTTGCCGGCATCTTTTAGGGGGGGCTTGTCTGCCAGTTGAATGTGCCTATATTAGGTGGTTAAAACGTGTGTCCTATTGCGGGGACTGATAAGTACCTCAGTCATTATTATATTACAGGTAATGCCATATCATTGCTGTGGCAATGTTAAGGTGATGTCATGTAGTGCCATATCATTGCTGTGGCAATGTTAAGATGATGATGTGTATTTAGGTAGGTGTGGATGGTGCTTGGAGATGCTGTTGTTACTCGTAATCTGACTGATGGAGGTTGGTGGCTCTTGCTGTTATAGCTTTTTGGAATGGCTCTTGTGACTTTTAACAAGGGGACCTCGCTTATTATGAGAGAGTGTGCCACGGAATATTATCATTCAACCCTATTGTGTGGGTCCTGAGGCGATGTACCCATCGTTGCTCTTTTTCAAAAAGGATCCGATCAGCATTCTGATTTTTCGCTGATAATGTCTCAAGGATCACCCAGTTCAATTCCTCAACTGTGTGGTTGAATTCAATAAAGTGGTTACTCATCTTTGTTGTCGCTTTTTTACATTTTATATTGCTCCTGTGCTCACAGATTCGTTGTTTGATCTTGCGGCAGGTCATCCCAATGTACTTCAGATGGCAAGGGCAAGTGATCACATAGATCACATGTGTAGAGTTACAGTTGGTATGATGTGGTATTGTCCACGTTAAATCTGGGATGAGATGTAGAATTTTTGTAACCTTGGTTAGTTTACACACTGAGCATGAACCACAAGGGTAGTGTCCAGTTATGGGGGTCATGTTTCAAGAGTTGGTAAGTAGAAATAGACAGGATTGTGCCGTCTTGGACATTTTACTAGCAGGGCGTTGGACGGTTTGGTGCCTATTCACAAAAGCATGTTAGACTACTTAAGAGTACTCCTGCAGCTCTACTTTCAGTACTCATACATGCTTATGGTAAATGACTCAATTGGCATTTGACAGGCCCAAAAGCTGTTATATGAAGAGGCATGAGATGCTAAATTGCTTCCTTTTGAAGGTGTGGCTACTAGACTGCACCGCTACAGTAATGATGAATAGTTAGTTCCCTTTTACAGCAGTTATTCATCTGTGTAATGGCAGCCCACGCTTGGAGGGATGTTACAGGAGGCACAATATGCTGCCGACAGGGTCCAGTGCTTCAGAGAAGTAGCAGTGGTTGCTTCCTTTCCTTCTGGCCTCTTATTTCCACTTACTCAATAAGCTCCTGTCCCCTGTGCCAGTAATCGCTTTTTTCCAATATTGCATGCAAAGCAAACCGAAAGGATGAAAAAGAAACTTCATTGTCACTGAAGTGAGTTTCTTAAAGTAAAACACTATGGTACATAAAACTTGTCTACAGTAAACGAAATAAGATTCCACGTAAGTTGAAATTTATTTAACATATCGCTGATAATAACCATCATATTCTGATTTTTCTTAAGTGCTTGCTTTTGGAGTTTTACAGTCTCAAGGCTCTGCAAATGACAGGTTTTACTTCTTTTGCGATTGCAATAAGTGTATAATGAGATAAAATATGTTTCTTTGGATTGCCATACAAAATTATGCTGTATTTGTCACTTGTGTGGGTTTTCACTATTATGTTATTTGTACTGGTTGGCAGTAGTTCTTCTGGGTTCCGTAGGATCCAATTGTCCAAGATTTATTGGTTGTACAATAGAGCCTCATTGGTGGAATTGAGGCTAAGTTGACCACCAGGTCGTTACGGGCACTCTGTCTAGTCCTGAACTACTTACATATAAATTATTGATTTCAGGTGAGTTATCTGAATTAGTTTAATGGGAACAAATGATAACTACAATGCCCAGAACACATTCAGCTATCACAGAAAAGGCCAGGGCTGAAAATAGTCTCTGTGCAGGAAGGTCTGGGTGACGACCACCCTGCACAGACAATATTGGTTTGGACTGGTTTGTGCACCCTCCAGCCCCTAGCCAGAGCCAGGTGTTCATTACTCATTGGTTACCGATAATAGGTGTCTGCAATGAGAAAATATAAATGTCAGCCAAAATGGAAAAAAAGGAACATAATAAGAATTGTACACAATATAAATGCAGAGCCTACTCCACTAACCCTCAATATTCAAGACATTAGTACAGAGGTCCGGGGCACTCTCATGATCATGCACAACTCGCTAACTCAAGTTTTGTAGAAACGCTTTTGCTTTGATCTCTGATGTAAAAAACTTGAGTTTTATCATTCCTGATAATCCTTAGTGTAGATGGGTTTATCACAAAGGCCTTTGCTCTCTTGTCCTGGAAAGGCTTAATCAATTGCCTGAGCCTCCAGCGCCTCTTGCCCGTTACATGACAGAAATCCGGTCCCACAAAAAAGGAGTTTCCAACAACACTGCGCTTGGAGTCTGGACGAGCTTTCTCAAACACTGCCTGTCTTAGGAGGAAGTTCCCAAAAAGACCAGAAAGGCCCTGGGTTTCTCAATCCCATGATTTGCTAGTTTCCTCATTGACAGAAATCTATGTGCCCTTTGAATTTCGTGGTCCAGTTCCAATCCTCCAGCTCAGGAAAAGCCTTCTAAAATAGTTTAACAATAAACTTCCTTACATTGCTCCCCTCCTAACCCTGATCCACTCCCAAGTCTCTCAAATAAATGCAGCGTTGCCAGCTCTCAAAATCGTGCAACTTCCATTGAGCGTCCATCAGCTGTTCCTTATGAGCCGCTGTTTGACCCTTAATGGCCACCACATCAGTCTCAACTGTTCTAGCCCTGCCTTCTGGCACTAGCATCCTCACTGACATCTAAGAGCATGTTTTCACAACTTTTCGTATTGCCCCCAGTAGCTTCCTTGTCACAGCCCGAGCTCTGCGGCTGTCTGCCCAGGACTCGTTCCTGTGTGGCATTATTCCTTGATGGATGACCTCAAGGGATGGTGCATCAGCTGGAATTACCCGATTTAATGGTCTAATGGTTTGATGGTCTTGGTGCTCTGTAGTACTTCCCCCCTACAAACAGTATGGTAGAATAGTCCCACTTTAAGTCACCTCCGGCACCCAATTTCCATCCTCCTTTCCTCGGGATCTTTCTAGCTGTTGATCAGATATTGCTGTTGGGGTACTCCCCAAGGGAGATCCCTCACATCACTAAGTGTACTATCTTTGGATTCGCCTCCGGAGGAATCCATGTTGTCACCCGACCAAGTCTGACCTATCTGACAACGAGAAAATGCATTCAGCTGTATTAGTATCGGACCCAGTTTTCCTTGAAGCAGTACATCCGCTCTTTGTTTGCCGTTTAATTAATCCACACGAAATGTGGAAGAACCTTGTGCTGTGTAATAAGGATTGTATTGCTAGGGGACATATGGTTAAGTTCAATTCATTTCCACTGAAGTTGGCCTGTCATGTTTAACCAAATCACCGGAACCATACCATCCCACTTGCCAAACTTCAATGCAAACTATCCTTAACGAGGGTGAAGGTGAATAACCATAACACGCCAATGACCGTTTTTTTGGCTTTAGTTTCACTTAAATGAAATGTTCATAAACATAATTTTTTTTAGTGTATTTCTCTATTTCTCTCTCATTCTCTGTTCTCTATTTCTTTCTCTCTATTGTGATATATATATATATATATATGTGTGTATATATATATGTGTGTATATATATATATATGTGTGTGTGTGTGTGTGTGTATATATATATATATTCACTGAAAAACACACAGGTTTCTGGGACGTTATAGTTAGTTGGACATTTCACTCATCAGTGATGTCACTGACCATGTCATGAATGATGTAAAATGTGACGTCATCAGCAGTGCATTGCGGGGGCGCGAGTTATAGTTAGCTCAACTAACTATAACGGCCGAATTTCTCTGGTTTTGTACGAGTGAAATGTCCAACTAACTATAATGTCCCTGAAACCTGTGGTTTTTTTCAGTGAATTTCTAAGTTTTTTTAAATGCTAATTTCTAACTATAACGTCCCTGAAACCTGTGTTTTTTTCTGTGAATTTCAAAGGTTTTTTAACTGCTAATTTCTAACTATAACGTCCCTGAAACCTATGGTTTTTTCAGTGAATTTCAAAGGTTTTTTAAATGCTAATTTCTAACTATAACCTCCCTGAAACCTTTGGTTTTTTCAGTGAATTTCAAAGGTTTTTTAATGTGAATTACTAACAATAACGACCCTGAAACCTATGTTTTTTTCAATGAGTTTCAAAGGTTTTTTAAATGCTAATTTCTAAGTATAATGTCCCCCAAAAATTTTTTCTTAGTTTTCTATTTCTTATAAAAATAATGTAATATTTTCTATTTTCTAAAATATAAATATAGATTTTTATTTCTTTTTTTTAATAAAAAAAGTGGATTCGCGTACCGATCGTGTAGCTGTCTCGGTGGGTGCGCGATTTCAAGCCGCCATATTGGTTAAGTCATGTAGGATGCGCGTTGGGTAAGTGACGGGTGCGCGGATCGTGGCTCTGCGTAACGTCACGTACGTAGTTCCGGGGGTCGCGCCGGGTGCGCAAATGCATCGCAAATCTTCAAGTTTAAAAAGTATATGTATATAACTTTATTATATATATTATACCAAGACATTATTTAAGATAACTGTAAATAGCATATATTTGTAACTGGAATAAAGATATATTATTGTTAAATATATTTTTCAGAAATCGCGCTGGGTGCACGCCGGTTGCGTGCCGGCTGCGCGAATCTTGACCTCACGTAACGTCACGTACGTATTTTGGGGGAGGGGTCGCGCCGGCTACAGACATCTTTTCATTACTTCCAGACATCCCTTCAAAATGCTTACAGTGTGGATTGTTGGGCACAGCTATATTTTCTGGTGCAAAAGGTATGCTGAACGCAGAGGCATTGACAAAGACCTAGCTTTGCAAAATGTGGACATTAAATGGATTGCACAGAGAGGATTAAAGTGGCACCAATTGATGCCTTTGGTTAAAACCTCTTTCCATCTCCAACCCCCTGACCTCATGATTGTGCACTGTGGTGGCAATGACCTAGGCATATTCACTGGGGTAGGTCTGGAAATGCTAATGAAGGACACCTTTGCACAATTGATGTTGCTTTTACTTCAAACTGTCTTTGTATACTCTAACATATGCCAAAGACAAAAATGGAAGAGGTCAAATCAATTCTGTCCACAGATTGAGAAAGCTAGAAAAAATGTCAATAAAGCTGTTTCTGCTTATCTTAGAGACCATAGAATGTGCTCCATATATAAGAACAATCTACGTTTTCATATGGAGGGCATCTACAGGAGTGACGGAGTGCACTTTACAGATGACGGAAACGGAGTCTTTCTCAACAACCTAAAGCTCTGCATCCGCACTTACATGTAGCTACAAGAAACTCAAGCGCTCTTTTTAGAGCCACCCTATAACCCAACAGTGAATCTTATATATTAAAAACATACATATTCTTTTTTTTGTACAACTTTGCTTGGAGTCGCGAACCCATCGCTATTACACGGGGGCCGCGCTGGACGTGATGGAATCGCGACTCCAAGCGCGTGAAATTAAAAAAAATGCCCTCTATTCTATATTGTTTAATTCTGCCTCGGGGACCCCATCCCCCGAGGCATACCCTTGGGTACCGTGGGGGGAGCCCCAATGCCCCCACGGTCCCAGCCGGCTCCCCGCCTCCTGTGGGAGCCGGCATTGCTTTTGGGCAAGGGGAGCTGCTAACACGCAGCTCCCCTTGCCCAAAACCAATACTGCTTTGCTTCTTGGAAGCGAGAGCAGGTTTCCTGCTCTCACTTCCAAGAAGCAAAGCAGTGTTTGCAATGACAGGGCGGGAGCCACACGGCTCCCGCCCTGTCATTGCAAACAGCAATGTCCCGGGGGTGGGCACCCCGGGACATTACAGGAGTCGTCCCTGGGGGGTGGCGGTCCCCAGGGCCATCGACGGCTCCACGAGGGGGGCCACGTGGCCCCCCTCACTTCATTTACATAGCCCCGGGGAGGTGGTGGTCCCTGGGGCTTGGGGGGGCCCACGAGGCCCCCCTCATTATTTAATAAAGCCCCGGTGAGGTGGTGGTCCCCAGGGCTTGGGGTGGGGCAGCGAGCCGCCCCCCTTCCATTACAAATGCCCTGGGGAGGTGGCGGTCCCCAGGGCTGGGGGGGCCCCCACGAGCCCACGCAAATTAAAAACTGATTACCCCCGGGACCTGGCCCACCTGGGGGCTTGTAGAAAACAAAGAGCTCCTTTTTTTTTTTATTTTCTCGTCTGAATTCGCGAACCCATCGCGTTTACACTGGGGGCGCGCTGGACGCGATGGAAGCGCGACTCCAAGCGCGCAAAATAAAAAAAAATGCCCTCTATTCTAAATTGTTTAATTATGCCTCGGGGACCCCATCCCCCGAGGCATACCCTTGGGTACCGTGGGAGGAGCCCCAATGCCCCCACATTCCCAGCCGGCTCCCCGCCTCCTGCGGGAGCCGGCATTGCTTTTGGGCAAGGGGAGCTGCTAACATGCAGCTCCCCTTGCCCAAAACCAATACTGCTTTGCTTCTTGGAAGCGAGAGCAGGTTTCCTGCTCTCGCTTCCAAGAAGCAAAGCAGTGTTTCCAATGACAGGGCGGGAGCCACACGGCTCCCGCCCTGTCATTGCAAACAGCAATGTCCCGGGGTGGGCACCCGGGACATTACAGGAGCCGGCCCTGGGGGGTGGCGGTCCCCAGGACCATCGACGGCTCCACGATGGGGGCCACGTGGCCCCCCTCACTTCATTTACATAACCCCGGGGAGGTGATGGTCCCCGGGGCTTGGGGGGGCCCGTGAGGCCCCCCTCATTATTTAATAAATCCCCGGGGAGGTGGTGGTCCCCGGGGTTTGGGGGGGCCACTGAGCCCCCCACTTTCTATTACAAATGCCCTGGGGAGTTGGCGGTCCCCCGCGGGCCCCCGCAAATTAAAAACTGATTACCCCCGGGACCCGGCCCACACGGGGTCTTATAGAAAACGAAGCGCTTCATTTTTTATTTTTTTATTTCTCATCTGGATTCGTGAACCCATCGCGACTTCTGCCGTTTAATAAAAAAAAAAATCCTTTTTTTGTCCCTGGGGGTCCCTGTGGGACCCCCTCGCAAACATAGGGGGTCAGGATGTTTCTACCCTGCCCCCTTTTCTTGTTTTTTAATGTTTTTTTCACTGTTTTCTGGTCACTCGGTTACCGTCTAGTTTGGAGTGTTGGCAGCCAATCAGAGTGAAGCTCGTGCCCGGGAGGGTCCGCGAACCCTCCTCGGTGCTCAGATATCGATATTTTTCTTTTTTAAATTTCTCAGGAACTACTGAACGGATTTACACCATTTAAAAAAAAGGTCTCTTTCTGAACCAAGGGCTACTTTTTTGCCGAATTTGGTGTAATTCCGTTCAGCAGTTCGGGCTGTAACCTGTTTCAAAATTCCTATGAAAATGAACATGGGGCCCCCGCTTCACAAATCACCCCGAAACTTTCAAGACAGGAGCTGACCGGAGCGCCCCATTAGTTTTGAAAATTTTGCGAAGATTCGTCAAACGACGCCAAAGATATTGGAAAAAGAAAAAACGCTTTTTGAATAGAAACGAGGTCCTAACTATAACTAACTATAACTACCTACTGGCGACCGCCAGTAGGTAATATATATATATATATTCACTGAAGAAACCAATGGTTAAAGTATCGCTATGGGTAGGTGTGTTAAAAGGATCAGATTTTTTTTTTTAAACCTAAAAAATGACTGAAAAAATAAAGGTTAAAGTAACGTTATAGTTAGGTGAATTTGTCAGTGACAACATTAATGTTTTGAATTTTAAAAAACCCAGAAATTCATCAGTTATAGTTCGCAGCGCTAGCTATAACTTGTGCCCCGCCATGCACTGCTTATGACCTCACATTTGACATGTTCTGTGACATCATTTACGCCATGACAACTCATCAGTGATGTCATAACCATAAATAACCTCACTAATACATAAATAACATCACTAATGACATGACTGTTGACTGGGTAGACCACCGGGGGAAGACTCCCCAGGGAGAGAGACAGCGCAGCCCCCTCCCCATTGTTTGCATTTTCGCCCTGGGCGCCCCAGGGCCTTTTCAAGCTCAGGAGTGGGGCTGCACGGCTCCCCTCCACATAAAAATCAATGTTGGCCCCAGGGGTGGGCTCCCCAGGGCCTCTCACGGGGAGGGTGCTGCATGGTCCTCTTTCCAATAAATAATAAGATTCATCCCGGGTAGCAGGATCGCAACATTTTTTGATGTTTTTCAGGTTTTTTGGGCCAAAGGGTGGTCCCTCTGGGTCCCTCCCATGGGACAAGGGGGTCAGGTTATCCCTACCTTGCCCCCCGATATATCTTTATTTTTTTAGGGACAGGGGACTAAGTCCCCGAGTCCTGTTATGGCTGCCAGCAACATTTTTCTCATGTTTCTACCAGCCAATCGAAGCGCTCGCGAAAGTCAGACTCCTGTGAGAGCATGATGGCCCAAGGGAAGTAAATCTCCCTGGGCTCATCAGAGTGCTCTATTCTTAAATTTGTGCTTCTACCAGATTCTTGGAGACTCTCACGAGCCCAACTGTGAAAATACACATTTATTTTTGACTCTTAGTATCTAAAAAAACTACTGAATGGATTTATACCAAATCCCCAAAAACACAATCTCTACCCAAGATCTAGCTTCCGGGTGGATTTTGTTGTCTACTGAAAATGCATCAGGATTTTGTGTTTTGGGACTCCCCTTTTTTCTCGGACCCCGCTTGACAGATCACCCCAAAACCTTTTGGGAAGGACCTGAGGTGGAAGAACTTTAAAAAAAAAAAAAGTTTAGCTTGAACTGCTGAATGGAATTACACCACATTTGGTAGAAAGGTAGATTTGTTTTTGCTGATTGTGCTTTTTGTTATTTGGTGCAAATCTGTTAAGTAATTATTGAGAAATTTAAGAAAATACAGATAGTGATATCTGTGGCCGTGTTGACTTTGTGAAAAATAACAAGCTCATGAAGGGAAATGCAGAGCTCTTATTGGCTGCCAACACTTCAATCAGGAAGTGCTGGCAGCAATCTTGAGACTCGACTTGAGCCGAGTTCCCCAAAATAATGTACGAAAAAAAGAAAAGGGAGCAGGGTAGGAATACCCTGACCCCATAAAGTTGTTCCTGAGGTCCCAGAGGGACCCAGACTTGCCAAAAAAGCTTTGCAAAAAAAATACAGGGAAATCACAATATTTGTGAATTTGCAGTAAAAAAAACCAAAAAAACCAAGTGTGCGCTCATGTGCTTGTTTTTAAATAACCTCCAGATGGGCCAATTCCCGGGGGCATGCCAGTGAAATATGAGGGGGGCGCATGGGCCCCCCCGACCCCCAGGGCATATGAAAGCCCAAGGGATCGTCACCTCCCCGGGGCAAATAATTTAAAAACTAATTAAATGAAGAAAATTTAAAAATGTATGCAAGCGGGCCTGCTGGGCCGCCACCTCCTCGGCGCTGAAAGGAAATTAATGTAGGGGGTCGGTTGCAGCTCCCCCATACCAGGTCTAAATTGTACAATGGAGGGAGCTGCTATTTCAAGCAGCACCCTGCTTGTGGGAGCAATGCCAGCTCCTGCAGGAGACGGGAGCCGGCTGGGACCGCGGGGGCCTTTAGGGAAGAGGAGAAAGAGGGAAAATAAAGTTCAGAAATGGGCAGAAAGAAGCAGAATAAAGGTCAGCAATGAGCAGAAAGAGGCAAGATAAAGGAGAGAAACTAGCAGAAAGAGGCAGAATAAAGGTCACAAATGAGCAAAAGAGGTAGAATAAAGGTCAGCAATGAGCAGAAAGAGGCAAAATAAAGGTCTGCAATGAGCAGAATGAGACAAAATAAAGGTGAGGAACGAGCTGAAAGAGGCAGAATAAAGATTAGCAACGAGCAGAAAGAGGCAAAATAACGGTCAGACATGCAGAAAGAGGCAGGATAAAAATCAGAAAGACACAAAATAAAGGTCAGAAGCGAGCAGAAAGAGACAAAATAGTGGTTAGCAATGAGCAGAAGGAGCCAAAATAAAGGCCAGCAACGAGCAGAAAGAGACAAAACAGAGATCAGAAATTAGTAGAAAGAGGATAAAGGCCAGCCACGAGCAGAAAGAGGCAAAATAAAGGTCAGAGATGAGCAGAAAGAGGCAGAATTAAGGTGAGAAACGAGTAGAAAGATGCAAAATAGAGGTCAGAAACCAGCAGGAAGAGGCAAAATAAAGGCAAGAAATCAGTAGAAAGAGGCAAAATAAAGGTCAGGAGCGAGCAGAAAGAGGAAAAATTGAGGTGAGAAATGAGCAGTAAGAGGCAAAATAGAGGTCAGAAACAAGCAGCAAGAATCAGAATAAAGGTTAGGAGCAAGCAGAAAGAGTCAAAATAACGGGCAGAACGAGCAGAAAGAGGCAAAGTTGATGGCAAGAGCGAGGAGGGAAGAGGAAGAAAAATGAGCCGAAAAAGTGCGCAGGAGGCACAAAGTTGAAGGCAGAATAGGGTAGTGGACTGCAGGCTAGCTGGACAGGAGGATTGTCACAGGGGGAGCTGGCACGAGGACCTGCTTCCATGTGCCACCCTACTTTTTCTACCACACACCCACTGACAGACCCATTCAGACACTCATGCACCCACTCACAGATCCATTCAAGCACTCATTCACCACTCCAGCAAACAAAGAAGCACTTACCTCTGTAAAGTACAAATCATCCAAATGTATTTTCTCTACAGGTCCACCTTGTAAAGTTATCTGTTGAAGACGCTCGAGGAACAATCACATTGGCAAGTTACAGACACACAAGGTCACTGGAGACATTTTCTTTGTGTCCTTTACGCAGTTGTAGTGTAGGAGATGCACTATATATTTAGTCAACGAGGTAGCACTGACCAATTAGCCAGTAGAAAGTGCTCCAGTTGGGCAGAGGTGTCGCACAAAATGGTGGCTTCTTCTTGGATAAATACGTAGGGCAGGATTAATTCTAACACTATGCTCATTTCACAGATATACAATTATTTTTCAACCTTAATTTTTCAAAAACTATTGAACGGATTTACACCAAATCACAAAAAGCAGACGCTACAGACCAAGATCTAGCTTCCTGCCTAATTTGGTTTAGTTCCATTCCGAGGTTTTTGCTGTAGCCCGTTTTAAGGAAGACTATGGAAAACACAAGGGGATTTAGCATTTTGGGACCCCCCATTTTTTCTCAGTCCCCGCCTGATGGATCACCCCAAAACTTTCCAGTAAGGAGCTGTGATGGATGAGCTTTTTTTTTTTTAATTAAAGTTTTGTGAAGATTTGTTAAATGTGGCCAAAGTTATTAGCAAACAAAAAAACACTCTTTCTATGGAAAAGCATTGTTGAAGTTGTATTTCTTTATTGATTTATTTGGGTCTTTTGCAGAGCTCTAGCCTACCGAAATGCAAGGTGCTGATGTACACCTTTTCATTAGTATATCATGGCATTTGAGAATTTATATTTTTATATTTTATGCAGCTGCCTTTGTTCTTTACTTCCTATAATTCAAGACTTGTGTTATTTGATAAACATATTTATTTATGACGATGGTCCTGTTGATGAGAGAGTTGTTATTAATGTATTTTCCGTGTTGATGTTTTATTGCTTTTATTCTTTTGTGGATTCTCTATGTAATCTGAATGACAATTGATTAGATTGACATATGCTATACACATATACTAAATTAAACATGTACAAATGTTGCAGGTCTTTGGTTTATTTGGCAAAGTTTAATCATTACATATAGTTTGATAATCTAAATATACTTTTCAATATGCCGCAATCTCCCTGAAACCATGTACTGTTTGTTCTCTGATGCCAAACGTGAAGGAGAGTTTTGTTTTCATGGAAAGCCTGCTAACCATTTCGGTGTAACATGATAGGAATGCGGATGGAAGGGATACCCACTTCAATCCGAAGCCCTGGGCGTCTGAGCATTTCCGATCCGCAAATGACAGCTGAAACTAATTAAACGGCATTATGGATGGCTGAGTCACAGGAACATTTGCCATGAGTGAGCGACACTACGAAGGGGGCAGCATTAACCTGCACATGACTTAGACCCCTAAACATTAGTAAGATAATAAGCGCCTGCCTTGGGCCATACTGTCAATTATCTGGATTAAGGAAAGAGAAAGGACTCTTAATATGATAATAAGTGTGTATTTAATGCTGTGTCCTCAGATGGTCCTCTGTGAACTTGGAATTAGGTTATTTAGCAGCACTGTAATCAGAGGAGGTTTACTATTTTCGAGTGCAATCCCTAAATCTAGATTCACAAATGCATTCATTATATCAGTGGCTATCAATTTTAAAATTTATTAAAAATAAGTCCTGGGCTGGCAAAGCCAATAGGTCTGGTGCTGGTTGCCTGCCTTTTGTTTTTGACAGGTCCCATCATGCACTGATTGCCATAGTAGTCCGTGGCACTTATAGAAATGACTTTGTGAGTGAGTGTGCTCCTTGTGAAAGGGCAGAATTCTGTCACTCATAGTGGTCAGTCAGTGGCTTAAGTGGGGTGACCTATTGCTCCATATTGTGTGCTGTAGATGGAGGAGGTAAAATGTGAATGACGCAATTATGTGCTGCCCCATTTCCTGAGCCTTACACGGACCCTGGGACCCCATTCCCGGGCCAGTTCTTGAATTGTGTCCCGTGGAGCTCACTCCCAGGACACAGCACTTTCCCTGCCCGCAGGTCCGCAGTCAGGGAAAGACGTGTGCTCTCTCCCAGCTGGTGTAGTTTATTGATGCAGACATGATGAGTGTTACAGTGGCAATAATTGGCAGTTAAAAAAAATAGCAACTTTTTTTTAGCAGTCTAATCTTGTTTTCCTTTAGAGGCGAATCTCAAAGTGGTTAAACTGCACTTATGAGTTGTAAAAGTAGACGTAAATTAGAGGACAATGTTTATCTGCCATTTTTGTATAACATTGCAATATTGCAGCCATAGCCACATCTTTGTCAGTTAGAAGGAAAATTTGAGTCACTTTGCAAAACTTAAAAAATAATAAAAACGCTGGTACTGCTTGAATTAATCTTATCTTCTGATAATTAACTGGACCGCATTTCAGTCCATTGTTTTGGCCACTTCGCCACTTTAGGTAGGGATCAGCCATATGCAGATCAGACTTGGTCCTGCTCAGACTGTAATAGTCCATCATGAACGTCCCGGCCTAGCCCCTCTAGGTGGGGATACAAGCATTCCCAGCCTTGTTTCAGACTTGCTGGGCCTTGTCAGTGAGGTGCAAGCTGAATCTTGAGGTATGGGACCCATGTAGGGGTATACCTGTAGCACTAAGGATATATATCTATGAAAAGCAAAAAAGTGATGGGTGGATTGCTTGAATGAATCTCAGCCATTGGTTTTTCTAGTCTAATTCCTGTCAATCCCAAATGAACAGTCCACTATAAACTGTCAGGTCAGGTGCCCTCCAGATGGACCACAAGCAACTCCACATAGTTTTGGCATTTTTGGGCCTCATCAATGAGGTGACGCTTGAATCCACTGTCTGTGACCACAGGATCTCTGTATGGGCACACCGGTCACACTTTTTGTGCAAACAAAACACATCTTTGCTCTCAATATGAAAAAAAGATAGATCTTTGTGATTGTTTTCTCTGGTATAGGTGCTCAGTTGTTCTTCTTGTTGATGTATTTCTTGTAGGAACTTTCTCAAGACAATTATTTTGCATAGTTACAAATGTGATTCTCTTCTGAAGTTGTTTCCTCTGCTTTTGCTCATGTTTTGAGCATCTGACAAATGTTTCACTCCTCTCTTTTGTTACCTCTACTACAGGAGTATATGAGGTGAGCGTCTTATTTAGATTTGTATTCTCGTTGTCATGCAATACATAAGATGACACTGCTCATTTGTGGTTTAAATCTGTTTTATTAGTTTTAATAGTGAGGAAGAACGTTACAAGAACATCCCACCTACATCCACCAGCCAGTGAGGAACAATAGCAGGTGAGGGAGAGATGAAGTAGAGGAATAATAGTAACTGAAAAACAGGAGGACCAGAGAAGGAGGAGAAGTGTAGATAGGGGAAGGGTAGATAACCTATCTGTTTGTGGGAGCGGCCTTCAATGCGAGGGCAAATAGTGTCACCTATGCCATAGTTTGGAGACATAGGCAGTAGTGGCTCTAGAGGGGCTCAATTGTTGACATGTTCTGCAGGTATGCAATGAAGTATGCGCAAATAAGCAGTACAGGTCAATTCCCTGAATTCCTTTGAAAGGAACCATAGGCAGGGTCCCCAGGTCTTGTCAAATTGGGGCATCCGTTAGTCTACAGATGCTGTCAACTTTCCATGCCAAAGAGGTCCCAGATTTTATAAAGCCCGTCTAAGATAGTGGGTATTTTGGCTGTGCTCAGCGTGCTAACAAAACTTGCTTGGCAGCTCATAGGGCTAGAGAGATAGCACGCCCCAGCATGGATCTCAGGGGGTAAGCCAGGTTGTTGGGGAGACCCAGCAGGACGTAATTCAAAAACCTGGGAAGCTCAGTGTCATATATTTGGTCAATGGTGGCTAGAACTTCAGCCCAGTAGTGATGAAGCATAGGGCACTGCCAAAGGAGACGGGCCAGGATCCCCACTTGTCCACAGCCCCTCCAGCAATATGGGTCTCCATCCCGCTTCCACTCAGCTGTTCGCGCAGGGGTATAATACCAATAATGTACTACCTTGAGCAGCGTTTCTTTGCCTGCAGCACTATGCGCTGAGGTATTGGCTCATATCTGGAAATCCGACCATTCTTTAGGGGTGAAGAAATGTTCACATTCCTTTTCCCAGTGCAGCTGTGCCTCTGATTTAACGGGGGCCTGCAATGCATTGAGAAATGCATAAATGTCAGAGAGTAAGTGTTTATCTGTATATCGGGTACTCAGCCATTTCTCAAATGACAATAAGGGGAGGCTAGCATGAGGGCGAATGGAAGGTTGTGTGACCCTGCGGCAGATTGCAAGGTACTGCCACTGTGCAGTGGAGGGCATTCCATATTGGCGTTGGATCTGGGGAAAGTCCAATGATCCTATGGGGTAAAAAACTCTCCTATTCTTTTGCAGTTAGCATGCTGCCATTGTATGTAATCGGTGCCCTGGCAAGCTAGAGGAAAGTCAGTGTTCCTTATGATTGGGGTTTGGGGGCAGAATCGAGAGGACAACATCTTTGGCACCTGTAACCGATCCCAAATCCCCACAGTGGCCCTAAGCACAGGCTGTATATATACCTGAGGTGGTTGATGAGGTTTGGGCAGCCAAGGCACCTTCCAAATATGAATGCCAGCGACTGCTTGATCGACGAAACACCAGTGCTTTCTGAGGAGGGCCTGGACCATTCTACTAAATACCGAAGTTGTGCAGTCTGATAGTAGTGTGTAAGGTGGGGGACCCCAAGCCCGCAGTTTCTCCAAGACTGCAACTCAGACCGTGTTTTCGAGAGAAGGGTGCCATAGTTGCTCTCTGCAGTCTGCTCTGGCATTGAATGGATATGTAGGCCCTGTTAACCCACGTGAATGAGAAGAGGAGCTTAAGAGTGACTTGGTCAGCTTTCGGGACCATTAGGTTTGAGTTTCTGCGATTTCTGGAGGTTGTCTTTTAACCCCAATACTTTCCTGAAAGCCTCCTGTTCCCTCATAAGGGGCTACAAAGATGTGAGTGGTTGCGTCAGGGCTGCCATAACGTCATCTGCATAGTAAGAGAACTTGTGGTCCCTCCCACCCATTGGTGATACCCATTATGGTGGGGTTTCTGAGGATTCGCTCCGCAAAGGGCTCCACATACAGGGCAAAAAGGAGCAGTGATAAGGGGCAGCCTTGCCGAGTGCCACGTGCAATTTCGAAGGACGAGGATGTCATGCCATTAACCCGAACAGCTGCGAGGGGGCCTGTATAGCTAACCAAATCCAGCATCTTAACCGTTCACCAAGGCCCACCCTTTGGAACACCAATTACAAATAGGGTCAATGGACCTGGTCGAGAACCTTCTTGGCGTCGTCCGACAACAACAGTGCTGGCACTCGGGAGTGCAAAAGGTGACAAAGGCATTTGGTGTTGCCACTACAGCCTCTCTCGGATATAAACCCCACTTGGTTTGGGTCCACCAGGCTCTGCATATAAGGAGCAAGTCGAGTCACTAATATGGTAGTAAAAATCTTGGCATCAACATTCAGTAATCAAATTGGCCGATATGATGAGCAGTACACAGGGTCCTTGCCGGGTTTAGGCAGAACCATAATAGTAGCTTGTTTCATGGTATCTGTAAGGGAGCCTGTGCTAAACGAGTTATATAGACGAGTAGGGATGAGAGCCAGGGAGTCCGCAAATAATTTATAGAAATCAGAGGTATCCTACTTTGTTGCCCCCTACATAGTATTTCTGTTTGGTACGTAAAAGGGTGTATTCTGTCCTATCCATGTCTAGGGCTTTAAGCTGTTAGCATGCTGAGGTGAGCTGACAGCGTACTTTGAGAGAGCCCAATTGTTTGTGTGGCTCTTCCAACTCCTGCACCCGCCCCTCTAGACTGGTCCTCTTATTTCTTCTGTCCTGATTAAGGTGGGCAGCTATGGCAGTCAGCCGGTCTCGAATCACTGTCTTTAGAGAGTCCCACAAGAGTGCTATGGGCATATCAGGTGTATCATTGGTTTCCAAGAAGTCACCAATCGCTCCCTTTATCTCTGTGACGGTCACCTCATATGTTAAGTTTGTGCTTAAGGTGCCAAGTACGGAGCTGATGGGTGAGACCAGGTAAGTATATAGTGATGCTAATTGGAGAATGGTCAGAAAGGGCAGCCACCCCGATATCTATGGCGGTGGTGGATGCTAGTAGTCGCAGAGCCGTAAAGAAGAGATCTATCCTTGCGTAGGTCTGATGTGCAGCTGATAAAAAGGTATAGTCCCTCTTTGTTGAATGGTGTCTATGTCGTACATCTGTTAGTTCGTAGGTATCTAGTTGTTGATGAATCGAGGTGTAAGGGAACCCGTTTGTCCCACCCTCAGTGCCGACCTGTCCAGGCCTGCATCGGGAACCAAATTTCAGCCCCCTCCAATCAGAACATCAGTATCAGTAGTGGCCATCACCTGTCCCAATGCGTCCGTGATTAAAGCTTCTTGGTGCTCATTCGGAGCATATAAAGTAGCAAGTGTAAATGTGTGTGTCTGCCTAGCGATGTGAAGAGACCAGAATCTACCAGGAATTTCAGCTTATGTTTGGACAACCGTACTGGAAAAATGTGAGCCCAGTAAGATCGCCACCCCCGCTCACTTCCCAGTGCCGGATGAGAAGTACTGGAGCTCGAACCAGCCAAATGGCAAGCACCTCCAGTCTTCCTTAAGAAGGTGCATCTCTTGAAATAAACAAATATCATACTTTGATTCTCACAACACAGACAAAAACGCAAGGTGCTTCTATGGTGCATTGAGGCCCCTAACATTATAGCTAATTATTCTAACCATCGATCATACTGCGGGTGGTGTGTATGTGTGAGGCCCATATGAGAGTTGTTCGCCATAATCCTGAAAAGGCAGCACGCATGGTCTGAATGTATTAAGGCTGTCTGTGTACAATGCTGGATAGGTATAGGAAGGGGAACAGAGGAAGAAGACTAACATGGAGCATGATAACATACAATCTTTGATTCCAAACTCACTTTCATTGAACAGACAAACTCATCTCTATTTATTTCTATCAGTTAAAAATCCTAAAGAAGATTCTGCCCTTCGTCCCGGTAGACCTACAGAAAACGGTTATCATCTCCCTTGTCTTACCTAGTCTAGATTACTGCAGTGCCGTCTATCTTGGCATGCAGCAAGGCTCTCTCAAACAAGCATTTGAAATGCAATAGGTCTCGCATTAGTAAAAGTTTGATCTTTTGGCGTTGCAAATAATAATGCAACACCAATAGCTCTAATTTTCAGTAATGCGAGACCTATTGCATTGCAAATGCTTGTTTTCAACCGGAATGTTAATTTCCTATTTAAAGAGTGGACAGATAAATAGCGAGCAAGGGAGGGAGCAAGATGATGGGAAAGAGTGGAAGAGGAATATAGGGAGAGGTAGAGGAAGAGATGTGGGATAGGAATAGTGAAAGGGAGGAAAAGACCAAAGTAAACAGAACGCATCGATAGATAAAACCTAGGGTAGATGCTCACAAGCCACGTTATTTTGACAAAACATGATGTCTGCAGTATTATGGAAAACAAAATCTGCAGAGATTGCTCATCGTGACGGAAAAGAGATGGTTCATGTGTATTTGGGGGCGAGATTGTTTATTTTCGGACAGAGTTGAGAGATGAGCATGGAGTGTGATAAGAAATACTGGGGGGGATGTGGTTCCAAGGCTTATAAAATGTCAAGCAAACAAAATGAGCAAGCGGAAACATGAAGGAGCCAGCCATAGAAGGAAAATTATGGTTGAAAAGTACAGTACATTTACAGAAGGTGTACAGTGAAGGGACTTGCATTTGTCTCCCTGCCACGGAGATAGACATAAACACTGCAAAACGATGGCCCAGGAAAGCTGCCTACCCGGTAAACAAGCGCGGATGATGGGGAGGGTGGGGAAAGGGGTGTCAGCAGCACGGGGAAGTGGTGAGAGGGAGGTGAAAGAAGGAACATGGTTAAACAAAAAAAAGTACCTGAAACACAGCGTATGCAGAGGAGATACAGTAACGAAGCTCAATGAATCTGTGCTTGGTCCATGTGCTGGAGAAGAAGCCGGAATTGACGCCTTGCCTGCATTAATTAATTAGGAAGCAGTAAAGAGCAAGCGTGCGCTGTGATAAAACAAAGCGCAGCAACTATGTAAATAGAACCTATGTGCGCTGCGGCCCATGAAGTGCACAGGAAGTTGTGGTGCACCGCGTTACTTCATGGCATCCAGTGCTAATCAAATTCAGTGCGCGAAACACCGTTTAAGAATACGACCCTAGAGTACATGTTAAAACTTACCACACACAACTTTATAGCATAGACTCAGAAATTTACCGACTACCACCAAACAATGTTCAAAAGACTCAGTTGAATATATCAGTGGTCGTAAGCCCTGGAAGGCCCTTAGCCTAGTCGTGAAAGGACAACCAAAGTTTCTCCTTCTCAAGAAACCACTCTACACAGAATTTCTACAAACTGTACTGGCTTCTACTAAACTTCACCCACAACAACATAAGCACCTAAACGTATATGCTTTTCTAATGTACAATACTGGCTGCTCTGAGGACCTTTTACGGATGGTGACCAGGTATTCAGCGTGACTATACCAGTCGTGGCATACAGTGTATTGCTACCAATAATCAGTTACCCATCATTATTACATTATACAGTTCCACAATACTCGTTAAGTAATCACCGAACAGCTACCTAAACTAATCAATCAATCAATCAATCATGTCACTTATAAAGCGCACTACATACCCGCGAGGGTCTCAAGGCGCTGGGGGAAGAGGGGGGTGGTGCTGCTACTGATCGAAGAGCCAGGTCTTGAGGAGTCTTCTGAAGGCCAGTAGGTCTTGGGTCTGTCGGAGGTTGGTGGGGAGGGTGTTCCAGGTCTTGGCGGCAAGGTGGGAGAAGGATCTGCCGCCGCCGGTCGTTTTCCGGATGCGGGGGACTGTGGCGAGGGCGAGGCTGGTCGAGCGGAGCTGGCGGGTGGGGGTGTAGAAGCTGAGTCGTCTGTTGAGGTAGGCTGGTCCGGAGTTGTGGAGTGCTTTGTGTGCGTGGGTGAGGAGCTTGAAGGTTATCCTCTTGTTGACAGGGAGCCAGTGCAGGTCTCTCAGGTGGGGTGTGATGTGGCTGCGTCGGGGGATGTCGAGGATAAGACGTGCAGAGGCGTTCTGGATGCGTTGTAGCCGTCTCAGGAGCTTAGCCGTCGTTCCTGCGTAGAGGGCGTTTCCGTAGTCCAGCCTGCTGGTGACGAGGGCCTGGGTGACTGTTTTTCTTGTTTCGGTGGGGATCCACTTGAAGATCCTGCGGAGCATTCGGAGGATGTTGAAGCAGGATGAGGAAACGGCGTTGACCTGCTTAGTCATGGAGAGGGTGGGGTCGAGGATGACCCCTAGGTTGCGTACGTGGTCGGTGGGTGGCGGGGCTGTTCCCAGTGATGTTGGCCACCAGGAGTCGTCCCAGGCTAAAGGGTTGGAACCAAGGATGAGGACGTCCGTCTTGTCCGAGTTCAGCTTCAGGCGGCTGGTCCTCATCCATTCGGCGACGGCCTTCATTCCTTCGTGGAGGTGGGCTTTGGCGGTGTGAGGGTCTTTGGTGAGGGAGAGGATCAGCTGGGTGTCGTCGGCGTAGGAGATGATGTTGAGGTTGTGCTGTCGGGCGACGTGGGCGAGGGGTGCCATGTAGATGTTGAACAGCGTTGGGCTGAGGGAGGAGCCTTGGGGTACGCCGCAGATGATCTTGGTGGCCTTGGATCGGAAGGGGCGAGGCGGACGCTTTGTGTTCTGCCGGAAAGGAAGGATGTGGTCCAGTCCAGGGCCTTCTCTTGGATCCCGGCGTCGTGAAGGCGTGTTCGTAGTGTGTGGTGGCAGACCGTGTCGAAGGCGGCTGATGGGTCCAGGAGGATGAGGGCTGCTGTTTCTCCGTTGTCTAGCAGGGTCCTGATGTCATCGGTGGCGGCGATGAGGGCAGTTTCGGTGCTGTGGTTGCTGCGGAAGCCGGACTGGGAAGGGTCCAGGATGTTGTTCTCCTCGAGGTAGCGGGTCAGTTGTTTGTTGACGATTTTCTCGGTGACCTTCGCGGGGAACGGGAGCAGAGAGATGGGTCGGAAGTTCTTGAGGTCCTTGGGGTCTGCCTTGGGTTTCTTGAGCAAGGCGGTGATCTCGGCGTGCTTCCAGCTTTCCGGGAAGGTTGCTGTCTCGAAGGAGATGTTGATTATTTTCCGGAGATGGGGCGCGATGGCTGTACTGGCTTTGTTGAAGATGTGGTGAGGACACGGGTCTAGCGGTGAACCGGAGTGGATGGTGTTCATGATCTCGCTGGTGTCCTCGTCGTTGATGTTGGTCCAGGAGAGCAGGCGGTTGGTGGTTGTGGGGGCAGTGGTCTCGGTGGTTGCCGGGGCGGCAAACTTAAGAAGCAAATTAAAGGAATAAAATGAAATGAAGGATACAGAGTGTAGTCTGTGCCTTCTGCACGCTCGGTAAAGTTCCAATGTTGGTTTTATGGGGCGCACGGTCTCCCTCTGATACCTACAGAATCCTTGCTCGCTCCTGTTGGACTGTGGTGGGTAAGGCGGAGTACTTACCATGGAGCCGGACAACGTGGCTAAAGGGCTGCGAACAGGTCTAGATGAACAGCGGAGGCCCCGTGTTTATCCTCCCACCGGATCAGCCGCTCGTTTGTGCTCAAACACGGTGACTCTGCAACAACACCGCTACTCTGAGTGACGTCAGAGACCCATAGAGATGAGAGAAAAGAGGAGCGGTACACTTCCCACACTAAATCTTCAAGCATAACAAGTGCCATAGAGTTGCGTGTCCTTTTTATCGAACGAAACAGGTTTAATTATCTAAACGTAGAAGCCATTTTATAGACCAATCAAAAAGAGAGATATATTAATGTATTTATGAATGTATGTTAATGTTAAAATGTATCCTTTGTTCGATGTTTGCATTAGGGTTTTTACAATTGTAATATGCTTAAGAGAATGAATTAAAATTATACCTCAGAAAGTAAATCATTTCTTCAGAAGGTTTCATAAGGGAATTAGGGATCAAAAAAATTGGAATATAGTAGTTCCTCATCGGCATTTTCTCTTCCAATATGGCAGCAACGCTGAAGTACGGACGACAGCAAGTTTCAAGGAACGTACGACGTTTGTGAGACGCCGTGCACGAGCAAAAGAGACGCCGTGCGCGAGCACAATATCCAGTCCGGGTGGGCGAGCCGGAAAGGAGACAGGGAGGGGACCAAAAAGCCTCACTACAAATCAAAAGCGCGCGTTTAACATAAAGTGTGACGCGCGCCAATGAAAAGCAGAGGCGGAGCTTCCACCCCACTTCCAAAAGCAACCCGACGACAATAGATCTTGCAGAGCAAGCAGCGCATGCGCTGCGACGCTAGGCGAGACCTAAGAACTGTAGAGTGCAGAATACAGCTGCACGGCTGATAAAGAACATCGAGAAATTTTACTCGGTATTGAAGGCCATGCGGGAGTCCCACTGGCTCCCTATAAAAAACAAGCATTGGCATAGCCAATAGGTCTCGCCTTTGGGACCTTATAAGTGTTTAGCCATGCAACAGTTAATGTTGTTGCACCAAGGATGTTGTGCTGCATAACTAAATACTTATAAGGTCCCAAAGGCGAGACCTATTGGCTATGCCAATGCTTGTTATGAAATTGTTACTGAGAATGTAGCGAAATATCCTGAGCTGGGAATGCCTTCATCGGTGTGCAGAAAGCGCTGCTACAAGTGTGCAAATGGAGGTGCACTGTGCACACCCAGTGCGCATGAAAAAGCTGCAGGGTGCCCCGGGGCATTCTTTCACCCTCTCAGCTGCCCCTCATCCTGTGCGCATAAAGCACGGTTACGGCGCGTGCCTGGGACCTTTTACGCTCACGAGGGAAGGCGAGTTGCCTATTTATCCGGCCGCAGCTCGTCGTCCGTACAGTGACGCATACATGAAGATTGCTGTCTCTCTGCCAGCCCAGGCGCTTTACAATTTCCCGAGCGCGTAATTTAAGCAGCTGACAGGGGTGTAGAGTATGCGATAAGATAACAGCACTAGAAGAGTCAGCGTATCCAGAGAGGAGGGCGGTTGACAGACAAACAGACGTACAGATAAACGGTTGTCTGTCACCCACCTATTCAAAGCCCTCGGCTCTTAGCCCCTTTATTCACCAAGATCAAAGGCTTGTGAGGCAAGCGTCGGCCGCACGGAGGTGATGCCAGCGTAACATTAATATGCTGGTTGCAGAGACACGATTATTACACTCTTCCTTACATAACCTAAGGCTAACAGGCTATAGATAGACGCAGATTATCACAAACATCTCACCCGCCCCCTCCCGGGTTCCGAGTTCCCCTTTAGCCTAGAAAGCAAAAAACACTTGTTATGTTTGACGTAAATTTGATTTTTCAAGAGCAAGTTAGCGCTCAGCTTCGTAGTTGCTTCTGACAGGTACAATCAATGAGTAAGAATTTCCCTTGCTATCACTACACAAACTCTGATGAGAGTGACCCCTCATTCAACGCACACACATCACAGCCTGGCAGACAATGGACACACAACCCAGAGGGCAACTGAACGCGCTCCGGCCACACCCATCAAACTCCGTGAAGTGTTCATCTCATAACTAGACAAACACTGCAAGCGAGAAGGGAGCCTCAAACACACCGGTGATGTGATGGCACATGAACCCACACGTATCCTGGTGTCTGTCGAAGATCACACGGTGGGAGTGTCCCAGGTGCAGATGGTATTGTGAGGCCGCATCAATGGCTGGCTAGATGGATGGCACCTAGCTCCCCTCCTCTCTGTACTTCTGTGTGCTGCGGTCTGTTTGTAATTCGTTGGCAGTTCTGTGGCCAGGCCCAGCCAGTGCCATCCACCATGATGCCACAGTGTGCCCTTAAGCTCCCTTCTGCGCTCAGGAGCCCTGCAGGCTTTTTGTCACCACTGGGCCAGCCTTGAAGACAGTGAGCTCTGCTCACAAAGGCACACTTATAAATGCACTTCACAAAGGTAGGGGCTTCGCTCTACTCCAACGCTGGGCCTAGCTCGTATATGCAGAGCCCTCAGCTGAGAGCAGAGAACACAGAGTCCTACATTTTAGGTGTGATAATGGGAGTGGCTTGGAAATGGGAACTACAATAGACCATCAAATGTTGTACATTTCCCTCTGTTCAAGCACCATCCAGTCCCTGGCCAAGGTATTGTTTACTGCCTCAAGTATGTATCTCCAGAGAGAGAGAGTGTAACTATGAAGCTCTCTTCAGAAGATGCGCTTGGGCATACTACGCCGGATTGGCTCGATGCTTCTCCTTCTTTAGAAGGCTGTAAGAAAAGCCCCCTAGACCAACCATCGCGGAAAATTGCAGTGAGGATCAAGTGCGGGGCGCCAAACCATCACCAATCATTTGTATGCTGGTTGCTTAGGCAACCGTTTAAAATTTTGGCCCAATCACAGCCACCATTCATGCCAGCACTTCTTCACAAAGAGTTAAAGAGCAGCTTTAGAACCCCACCTGCTGGTAATGTCTAAAAGTGTTTTTTTTTTTCAGCACACAGGGAGCACTCCAAGAGTCAAAATTAAATTTTGCCTAAGGCATTAAATCTATATCCACAAGTTGTAACAATCAAGGACAGCAAAAATCCAAGAAATCAAAAGCACCACAACAACATGATGCACACCCCAGCCAAAGGAACGAGCAACAGACCTCTCACCCCACATAGCCCTAAATAATCACCTGTTATGTTAGTAGACAGTGTATGAGAAGGAATGGAACCGGAAGCCTGACTGCCGCCTTCAAAGGGGTTGAGCCTGTGCACGTGCGCCAATCAAGAAGGTAAATCAGGCACGGACGGGCGGGAGAGACAAGTGAGGCCAAACACAGCGCCGCCTGCACAGACAGACACAACACGGACGGGCGGGAGAGACAAGTGAGGCCAAACACAGCGCCGCCTGCACAGACAGACACAACACGGACAGGCGGGAGAGACAAGTGAGGCCAAACACAGCGCTGCCTGCACAGACAGACACAACACGGACGGGCGGGAGAGACAAGTGAGGCCGCAGTATAAGTGGTCGCACGGCTGCTTTCAAAACAAGCCGCGAGTGGTGCACGAGAGCGCGCGCGCGCTTGTGTGAGGGAGCAGGCAATCTGTTTTGCATTATGGCGCATGAGTGTGGGCACGATAATGCAAAACAGATGTCTTACTGATGTTACAGATGTTTTACTGTTTACATAAAGTCTCGCCAGAGCAGCGCATGCGCGCTGCTACAGGCTCGACCTAACAAAGCTTTGAAGAGAGGAGCGGGGGCGAGCGAGCGCGGCAGTCTGCTGAGCTGACCACACGCTCGTGCACAATGGCCTTTTGCTTGCGTTTACCCGCACGGCCGCCATGTGTTTCCAATTATCGCGCCCGCGTCTGGGCACGATAATTGGAAACAGATGGCAGCCGTGCGGGTAACCGCACGGTAAAGGCCATTGTGCATGAGCGTGTGGTCTGCTTTTTAAAGGCCCTTACATAAAGTCTCGCAGAGCAGCGCTTGCGAGCTACTCTAGGCTCAACCTAACAAGAGTGGCTTTCAAGGGTCTGTGTGTAGTGCATAGGGCACTTCATGGCACAGGCCCAGGTTACCTCAAGATTAAATACTCCTGTTATGCCTCAGGAAGAAGCCTTTGGTCAGCAGCCTCTAGAACTGTCAAGGTGCCAAGAATTCACACTGCGTCGTGGGGTGGCAGAAGTTTGTATATTAAACCTGTAAGCTTTGGAATCCGCTTCCCTGGTACCTTAGAAGCCAATCAAATCTAATGACTTTCAGGAAACTTCTCAAAACATGGCTATTTCCACTCCCTATGTGGCTATGAATGACTCCCTCATTGCAAAACTCTCTTTCGTGTAGAGGCTGGTGCCAAGACACTTCCGGGCATATGCCGCGCTTTATAAAAATAAATATAAAATATCAGCTGACAGGATCGGTCTTGCATCAATCCGCCGGATCAGGGAGCTCCGCCGCCTAGAGTAAGACAACCTAGTGTGGTTGAGCAGGAGTCGCAATACGTCCCACATTGCAACAGGAGAGCATTCAATAGTCTGTGTGTGCCATTAGATGGTCATATGATAGCGTTCTTGCAAAGATGTCAGTGGTCAATAATTTTGAGGTTCTGAGTTGGTCTTCCGATGCTGAAGTTGGCGGAGGAGGGCTGCTCTCTTCTTGCGACTCTCCACATTGGTTGGTCTGGTTGATCCTTTTGTCTTCAGTCGCAAGGAGCATCTTGAGCCTGCTGAGCATTGAGAGGGGCTCCCCGGGGGGGGCAAGAAACATCATCATCCCATGGCTTGCCAATGTCAAACACTGATTTAGCTTCCTCTAAAGAGCGCACGCACCATGTCTCATTATTCCAAACAAATATGAGATGGAACGGATGTCCCCATCGGTAGCGAATCCCCTCCTCCTGCAGGAATTCTGTATTAGGCCTCAGCAGGTGACGACGTTGTAGGGTGATAGAGGAGAGGTCCTGAAATAGCCAGACCTTGTTGCCCTCAAAGTCAATGGCATTGCAATCTTGCACCGCACTCATGATGGCCTCCTTCAGCTTGTAATAGTGCAGACAGGTCAGGATGTCCTGAGGCATGCCAGGGGTTTTGGCAGGTCTGCCTGCCGTGTGTGCCCGGTCCAAAATAATAATCTGCGGAGCGAAATCGGGCACCACATAGTGAAAAAGCCTATGGGCATAGTCTTCAAGTCCCTGTGCTGCCACTTGAAGAGGGACTCCTTTAGTTCTAATATTGGCATGCCGAGACCGATTTTAAAGGTCCTCCAGTTGGTAGCGCAGCTTTGCATTTCTATCCTGTAACTCCAGCAGTTCACGACGATGTGCATCAAGTTTTTCTCCATGGGAGTCGCCATTTTGTTCAAAGGTGTTGACCCTTTCACCCAGCTCACCCATCTTTCTCGTGACTTCCTTGATGTCGGCTGCCATTTCTTGTTTGAGTCACAATATCTGCTCACAAAGTACCAAAAAGAATCTCATCAGGGTGCAGTGGATCCCACAGTTGATTGCCATGCCTTGCCCAGCAGTCGCCCCGCCAGGCCCACGATGTCCAGAGGGTAGATCCGATATGCAAGGTAGGACTGGCGGGTGCCAATAGTAAGGGAGCCCAGCCGGTTAAGATAACGGGTGCACCACTACTGGGCCCGGGGTGACAAATGTCCCAAACAGCAAGTGTATACTCTCGAAGCAGCTGGGCCTTAGCATCTCCAGTAAGGGCTATCACGGTAGCCAGCAAGGCCCCTGTAGCACTGAAAAAGGAAAGAATAAGAAGAAAAATTTGAAAAGAAAAGTGAAAGAAAGACAGCAAGAAATTGAAAAAGAAAGACAGGAAGAAGAAGAAAGACAAAGAAGAGAAGTTAAGAATGAAAGGCGAAAGAAAGGAGGAGAAAGGAGACAAAGTGGGGGAAGCAAGAACACAAATTGAAAAAGGAGAGCGAAAGGAAGTAGGAGAAAAGGTAGTAAGAAAAGATACAATGAAGGATGGACAGAAGAAAAGGAGAAAAAGGTATAAAGTAGCAAAAGAAGAAAACAAAGAAGCAGTGAAAGAAAATGAAAGAAAAGAAACAAATATTTTTTCAGAAGAGTGTGGGCTACCTCGTCCTGCATTTTCACTTCGGAGGCCCCACAGAAAGTGGTGCACTGTGGTTTATACTGCTGTCTTAGAATTTGGGCACCCGCATACCGCAAACCAGTTGAAAGGTAATTATGTGCGAGCTAGTCAGAAGTAGCCTAAGAGCTTCTGGTAGCTCGTGATCGACTTGTTAGAGACCCCTGATTTAGTCTATTCCACTTGTATACATTAAGCACCCAGACATCTGGGTTTAAATTGCACACTTTAGGAGTGACTTAGCGAAACAGCAAAAGTATGTTCATTATATGACCAGTGGCAGCCGGCATGGCTCACGTCTGGAGGAGGGTCGCGTGAGGATGCCCAAAACACAAAAAAATTAACTTACCTTCCCGCCGGGTCCCGCTTCTCTGCCCCAAGCCTCAGGAATCAGGAAGCACAGCCAGGCCCCACTGACCAATCACAACGCTGCATTGCAGCATTGTGATTGCTTTTGAGCGTCCTGGTTAGACGCTCTTCCAGGGAATGGGGGCCTGGGCATGTTCTCCATGCAGGCTGTAATGCAGCCTGCATGGAGAAAGGGGAAAGTGCGCATGACTGGTTTGGACGGCCTGAGAGTGCCGACCAAACAGTCATTGGCACTTAGGAATGGGCAAACCACTCCTCTCCTGCCCTGCTCCGAGAGCAGAGGAGCCCCGCCCACCCGCCTGCCGGCAAAGCAGCACAAAACATATAAAATGATAAGAAGTGAAAGTTATTATCGTTTTATACTTTCTCTTCTCGCACTGTTTGAAAGCAGTGGGGCGACGCTCCTCCACCACAGCGGAGGAGCCACCACTGTATATGACAAAGCACCTTTTCTTGACATGTGTCATTGCAGTGGTTTTAAACTGCGGTGAGCTAGAGCACCATGGAGACATACACTTTAGTAATACATGTGGGTGGTGTAAAATACAAACTGCAGCCCTCATATGACAATGCCTGTGCCACTGGTGCATTTCATGTGCCACCTCATCATGGCCTTCCTGAAAAGTTAAATAAGGCAAATGAGTGTAAAGAATTTAAAATTACTTGTTGGGGGAAAAATCACTTACGCTGTGGCATTGAAAGATAGTGTCACAAAGCACAGTCTTTTTCCAGCAGAAATAGGGTGCACAAACGGTACAAAAGTCAGGGCAGACCACAGAAAATGGCAAATTGCTATACATGGGGAAAAATGCCCTTCACAAATGGATGGTCACAACTTCATGAATTGGGCCTAATTAGCACAACTACATTTGCTGGGGTACCCTGCTCTCACTCCACCTCAGTTATCATTTGCTGGGGTACCCTGCTCTCACTCCACCTCAGTTATCATTTGCTGGGGTACCCTGCTCTCACTCCACCTCAGTTATCATTTGCTGGGGTACCCTGCTCTCACTCCACCTCAGTTATCATTTGCTGGGGTACCCTGCTCTCACTCCACCTCAGTTATCATTTGCTGGGTTACCCTGCTCTCACTCCACCTCAGTTATCATTTGCTGGGGTACCCTGCTCTCACTCCACCTCAGTTATCATTTGCTGGGGTACCCTGCTCTCACTCCACCTCAGTTATCATTTGCTGGGGTACCCTGCTCTCACTCCACCTCAGTTATCATTTGCTGGGATACCCTGCTCTCACTCCACCTCAGTTATCATTTGCTGGGGTACCCTGCTCTCACTCCACCTCAGTTATTGAATTATCAAGGAAACCAGCTCCACTTACCAGCGATTGAATGAATCTGTTAAGGCTTCTCCAGTCCCAGACTTCTAGAAACAAGCGTGGGTTTCACCTCTGTAATAAACGCTCACCACACTATTCCCACTGCAGTGCCGTAATCATCGCACAGTGGTGTAGTTACCATTTCTACTAGGGATGTTAAAGAAAAAAATCTCCCCTGTAGTTAGAGATGTTTATCATCGCAAATATATCCCTCTGCAAACTTTGTGAAATATTTTTCAAAACTTTCCAACCTTCTTAAAACTTTAAATAAAAAGGATTTGAGGTGAAAAAATCATGCACAAGTGAATTTAGCAGGAAAAATCTCATCAAAAACCTTTGTCTTTTAAGAATTCTGTCACAAAAAAACAAACCTGAACGTTTTTCCACAAAAGATCTTTTGTAGTGCAAACACTTTGCAAAATTAAAAAATGCTCTAATCTTTATGAACTCTTTCAATATTCGTACTTTCACTACAAAATTGAAAATGTGCACACTCCCGCCTGTTGTTTCAGAAATATTTGTATTGTCACTGAATTAAAAATTGTCAGTTTTGGTCGGATTGGTCAAAAGATGTGCTACTATATGTCCAGAATACAATTTATATTAATAGAGATGAAGCTTCTACCTTTGTATTGTGTTGTTTGCCTTGACACCTTACTCTGACATTGTTTACAAATACATGCAATTTACCATGCTAGTTATAGTAGGGAAGGTATCAGACTGGATGAGAGGTTGACCTCATTCATTTTTGGTCAAATTGTTTTCATTATGGATGTGGAATGCACATTGTCACTAGCATAATGTTTTTAAATGGCCACGCCAAGCACTCTTTCTTCAATACATATGCACATACTGTACAATGAGCCCTTCTGAAGCGAGTGTATAATTCAAAGGTGTGCAGTCAACACCTAGTGATGTACAGTGCAGCCTGATATATGGCTCACCGAACATAATGCTGTATAATAACAGGTACACCTTTTGTACTGGGGCCTGTGACCTTCTCAACTCACGTGCAAGATTGTGTGGCGCTTCAAAGATTTGGATGGGTGCCTTGGACTAGATTTCAATAAACATGACGACTTATGTTAACACTTTTAAAATGATTTATATAGGTTACGTAACCATGGGCAACAGTCTAACTACAGGATTTGAAAAATAAATATTCTGATTTATGGTAGTTGTCTTCACACCTTACATGCACATAGACATTAGGTAATATTATCCTATATTCTACTACCTAAGTATTTCCAAAACTCTGATATATATATATATATATATATATATATATATAAAAACAAAGTTCACCATACGTCGCGCCCCGGGTGCACTCCAACGAGGTGGTGAACCGCGTTCAAACCTTGCTCCATAATCGTGCAGATAAAGACGGAGGCACTCCATAGGGAAGTACCATACATCCTGCCAAAAAGAGAATACTTGAGCACATGCGTGCTATCACCAATAAAGACCATAGCTATCCGGTCGCTCGTCATTTCGAGCAGAAACACAATAGCAACCGTGATTTACTGAAGTTTTACTGCATTGACCAAATACAAAAAGACGAGAGAGGAGGCGATAGGGTCAAAAAGCTGGGAAGTCTGGAATCGAGATATATTGTGGAATTGTCCACCAAAACCCTGGTTGGCCTTAACAACGAAGAAGAATTGTGGGTCCATGTAGGATAGCAGGGCGGTTAGAAAGTTAGTAAGTGTAAGAAATACGCCGCGGGCCATTGAGGCTCTTCTAGCCTTTTAAGGCACCTGCCTCCCCCCCCCCCCTTTCTTCACTTTGCCTGTTCAGGGCTTAATTATTTGAAAACTAAATCTCTAGTGGGCTATACTTATGTTTTTGAATATGGGTAGTGTCATACTGAGCTACGAGGCAAGGTTGCCATTTGGCTTCTTGATTTAATTGAAATGTATCTTTATTGATGGAATATACGACACTTCCATATTGTCCCCTTGATTAGATACGTAGGTATGGTATATTTGCCTGATGAGATCTCCATATCTCCCCCGTTTAATCATGATTTAATGAACACACACATTCGGTTTGAGAACTGAAATGACTTTTCCGGTATTATTTTGAGGATGTTTCTTAGACTATCAATTTTTAACATTGTTTGGCGTACAACTGAATAGATTGTTGAGATTTTTCTACATATTATAAGATGGCCGCCATGCAACAGATAGGAACGTATCATTTTTTGTACATCTTCTCTTTCTATGTTTTCGAATGTGTGACACACTTCCTGCATGTTTAAATATTGTTTGTTTTGAAGACACAACCGACATTGAAAAAGGCGTTGTTGCCGAAACGCGTCTGTCAGTACCCCGTGATTTAGCCCAATAAATCCATTTATTATTTTCCCTATGGAGTGCCTCTGTCTTTATCTGCACGATTGTGAATGTTGGAGATATATATATATATATATATATATCTCCATCTCCATCTCCTACTGGCGGTCGCCAGTAGGTAGTTATAGTTAGGACCACGTTTCCATAGGAAAAGCATTTTTTGATGTGCTTATAACTTTGGCATCGTTTGACGAATCTTTACCAAATTTTCGAAAAAGTTCCTCTTTGTAGGTCAGCTCGTATCCTAAAAGTTTGAGGGGGATTCGTCAAGGGGGGGCTAAGAAAAAAGGGGGGTCCCAAAACGTGTATTCTCCATGCAATTTCCATAGGAAACTTTAGACAAGGCTACAAGTCAAACTGCTGAACGGAATTACGCCAAATTTGGCACAGAGAAAGGTCTTGGTCCAGAAAGCACGCTTTTGTTTAAATCGGGTAAATCCGTTCAGTAGTTTTAGAGAAATATCAAATTTTCCAGATATCGATATTTAAGAATTCTGACATCTGATTGGCTGAAGCGTTACGAGCACGAGCTTGCGGCTCATTGGCTGCGAACTGTTGAAACTAGGAAGTGTTGGCAGCCATTTTGTGATTCAGTCCGTCAGCTCACAACTCTCCCTCTGCAAGGCATCAGGTCCGTAGTTCTACCTCTGCGAGGCAACACTAAAAATATACCGCAGCTCTGTCTGTGCGAGATACCCCTTTCACGGTCCCTCTCCCCACATCACCAGCTCGCGGCTATGCGTTTAGAAGCCAGTTCGTCGGCTCGCAGCTCTGCGACTGCGAGCCATTTTGGGATTCAGTCCGTCAGCTCGCATCTCTCCCTCTAAAAGGCATTGCATCCGTAATTCTACCTCTGCGAGGCAATACTGAAATATCCCGCAGGTACATGCGAGATACTCCTTTTACGCTCCCTCTCCCCACATCATCAGCTCACGGCTATGCCTTTAGAAGGCAGTCCGTCAGGCCCGCAGCTCTACCTCTGTGAGCCACCTCGTTAGCTCGTAGCTCTGTCTGTGCTAGCAGGCCCGTCAGCCCGTTATTCTCCCTCTGCGAGTTAGCCCGTCGGGTTGCAGCTCGAAGGTCTCGCAGCTGTATCTCTGCGAGCCAGCCCGTTAACTGATAGCTGTGTGTCTGCTAGCAGGCCTGTTGGCCCGTTGGTCTCCCTCTGCGAGTCCGGCCACAGCTCTCCCTCTGCGAGCCAGTACAGTGCTGTGCTTTTGCGAGCCAACGGCTCGTAGGTCTCCCTCTGCGAGCTGAGCCCACAGGCCGCAGCTCTTCCTCTGCGAGCCTGCCCGACGGCCCGCAGGTGACACTCTGCGAGCCGAAATTGGGAATATAAGGCGGCTCTAAAAAGAGCCCTTGTGTTTATTAGTTGGAGCTACATCTAAGTGCGAATGCACAGCTTCAAGTTAATCAGGAAAACTCGGTTTCCCTTATTTGTGAAGTGTACTCCATCACTTCTGTAGATATCAGCCATATCAAAACGTATGTTGTTGTTGTAAATCAACCCCATTCTATGGTCTCTGAGGTATGCAGACACAGCCTTGTTGACATTCTTCATAGATTTTTCAATCTTATGACAAAATTGGTTTGACCATTTCCACTTCTGTCTTTGGCATATATTGGAATATACAAAGACAGTTTGAGGCAAAAGTAACATCAATTGTCCAAAGGTGTCTTTCATAAGCATTTCCAAACCTACCCCAGTCAATGTGCCTAGGTCGTTACCACCACAGTCCACAATCATGAGATCAGGGTGTTGGAGATGCAAACAGGTTTTAACCAAAGGGAGCAATTGGTGCCACTTCAATCCTCTCTGTGCAAACCATTTAATGTGCACATTTTGTAAACCTAGGTCTAAGTCAATACGTCTCTGTTCTGCATACCTCTTGCACCAGAAAACATAGCTATGTCCTACAATCCACACTAGCATTTTGAAGGTATGGCTACAAGATATTGATAAATGTCTGTAGCTCATGCAGTCCGTTCATAGAATAAGAGATATGTTTAAACATGGGGAACTACTTTTTTTTTACATACAAAACGTTAACCGATTGGGAGATGAAATGTATTGTGTCCTAAAAAGTAGGGTGTATATTAGTTTTCATGAAAAGCATCTCTGTGATTGGTTAATAAAAAAGCAGTTTATACGTGGAGTACATATTATAGGATGAAATTTGCTCAGCTCAACCACACCTGCTAATTGTATTTGGAAGGTGCAGTTCAAACTTGAAAAAATTGTGAACTTTTGACCTCCACGTTCCGTTAAATGTTGAAAAAAATGTTGCAAAAAGAAATATCGGTAGGTTTAAAAAATGATGAACTTTTAACCTGCATGTGTCGTAGAATGTTCTAGAAAGTGGTGATACAATACCTTGAACTTTTCACCTGTATGTGTCCTTAAAAAAACTGTTTATATGGAAAGTTCAAAAATAACCAATAAAGAGAGGTTTTGCAATCTAAAAAAATAAGGAACTATTTTGATTTGTTCTTTATATGTATTTATGTGTGGAGCAACAGGGAAATTCTGCCATTACTGGTTCCATTCTTGATGAAAGCGGTGCATTAGATGTACTGTGTGACAAGAAAAGAATTTCATGCGTTTGTGACATTTGAAATATGCATACCAACTACGAAGGTAAATTAGAAATTAAGAAGGTGTGTTGTGTTTTGTAGTAGTGGTTAAGTATTTGAGACAATATTTTTAACTTTCAAAGTGAATGACGACAGATGCAATGGAGCCAACGATCATGCAGCTCAGACACCCAACACTGCTCCGACACCCCCGCCACCAGCCCCTTGTCCGCCATCCCCCTTCACCTCCCCCCACACAAACAAATGTGCAGCAACCTTAGGAAATCTGGAACGTAACAAATTGGCTGATGTCGCACAATTATAGTAAAGAAGATGCATGTGAGGTTGGACAAATAAGAATCTCAGTCATCTATGGATTTACATATAAAACATTTTATTTAAACAAAACAACAAAATAAAAGTAGGTACAGGTATGGCGTGTCATCCCTCGACAATTTGTGAATCACAGCCTGCAAGACAAAAAGAAAGATAAGATTGTGCGTCATGCGTCCATGAAAGGAGAGCGAGAGAAAGAGTGAGAGAGAGGAAGAGACAGAGAAGAAAGAGTGAGAGAGAGGAAGACAGAGAAAGAGAGAAAGAGTGAGCGAGAGAGGAAGAGAGGAAGAAAGAGAGAAAGAGTGAGATACAAGGAAGAGAGAGAGAAAGAGAGAAACAGTGTGAGAGAGAGGTAGAGAGAGAGAATTAGTGAGACAGAGGAAGAGAGAGAGAGAAAGAATGAGAGAGAGAGGAAAAGACATAGAAAGAGAGAAAGAGTGTGAGAGAGAGAAAGGAAGAGAAAGAGCGTGAGAGAGAGAAAGGAAGAGAAAGAGCGTGAGAGAGAGAGAAAGAGTGTGAGTGACAGAAAGGAAGAGATGGAGAGTGAGAGTGAGTGTTGACACTGTGGAGAAAATCCTCACAGCTCATCTTTCTGCCACCGGTGTGTCTCCAACCACGTGCCGGGACATAGTGCAGTCTTCAAGTTTAGTTATCTGAAACATAGTATAGAATCAGTAATGGCAGAGTACATACAACTGCACACGCCTAATTCTCTGGTTTGCCCCTGCGCACCCAGGCTGCTGCACCCCATCGACTCCCGCCGCCCAGAGGTGTCTGCCCGCCTCTGCGCACCCAGGCTGCTGTACCCCATCCACTCCCACTGCCCAGAGGTGTCTGCCCGCTGCTGTGCACCCAGGCTGGTGCACCCCATCCAGTCCCACTGCCCGGAGGTGACTGCCCGTTCCTGCGCACCCAGGCTGCTGCACCCTATCCACTCCCACTGCTCGGAGGTGTCTGCCCGCTGTTGTGCACCCAGGGTGCTGCACACTATCCACTCCCACCGCCCAGAGGTGACTGCTCGCTGTTGCGGAAACAAGCCTCTCTGCTCACCTTCCGTCACCGGCGTGTGTCTAAGAGGGTCCACCACGTGCCAAAGCAACCTCCTCAGGCGTTGCATACATGCGGTCAAGCCGAGCTCACAATTGAAAGTGGGTGTTGATTGCAGGATGGCCACGCATCATCGCAGGCTGCACACGCGCTCAGCTCTGGTGGCACTAACTGAGTGGAACTGAAGTCATCGCCTCATGGCGGGAGGCCTGTGTCGGTGGTGGGGGGGGTCGTCAATCTGTGAATCAAAGCCTGCTAGACAAAAAGCAAGCTAAGATTGTGCATCATGCGTCCATGAAAGGAGAGAGAGAGAGAGAGAAAGAGAGAAAGAGTGGAAGAGACAGAGCAAGAAAGAGTGAGACAGAGAGGAAGACAGAGAAAGAGTGAGAGAAAGAGAGAGAGAAAGAGTGAGATACAAGGAAGAGAGAAAGAGAGAAACAGTGTGCGAGAGAGGTAGAGAGAGAGTGAGACAGAGGAAGAGAGAGAGAAAGAAAGAATGAGAGCGAGGAAAAGACATAGAAAGAGAGAAAGAGTGTGAGAGAGAGAAAGGAAGAGATAGAGAGTGAGAGAGAGAGAAAGAGTGTGAGTGACAGAAAGGAAGAGATGGAGAGGGAGAGTGAGTGTTGACACTGTGGAGAAAATCCTCACAGCTCACCTTTCTGCCACTGGTGTGTCTCCAACCACGTGCCGGGACATAGTGCAGTCTTCAAGTTTAGTCATCTGAAACATAGTATAGAATCAGTAATGGCAGAGTACATACAACTGCACACGCCTAATTCTCTGTTTCGCCCCTGTGCACCCAGGCTGCTGCACCCCATCGACTCCCGCCGCCTAGAGGTGTCTGCCCTCCTCTGCACACCCAAGCTGCTGTACCCCATCCACTCCCACTGCCCAGAGGTGTCTGCCCGCTGCTGTCCACCCAGGCTGGTGCACCTCATCCAGTCCCACTGCCCGGAGGTGACTGCCCATTCCTGCGTACCCAGACTGCTGCATCCCATCCACTCCCACTGCCTAGAGGTGTCTGCCTGCTCCTGTGCACCCAGGCTGCTGCACCCCATCCACTCCCACTGGTCGGAGGTGTCTGCCCGCTCTTGTGCACGCAGGGTGCTGCACACTATCCACTCCCACCGCCCAGAGGTGACTGCTCGCTGCTGCGGAAACAAGCCTCTCTGCTCACCTTCCGCCACCAGCGTGTGTCTAAGAGGGTCCACCACGTGCCGAAGCAACCTCCTCAGGCGTTGCGTACACGCGGTCAAGCCGAGCTCACAATTCAAAGTGGGCTTTGATTGCAGGATGGCCACGCATCAGCGCAGGCTGCACACGCGCTCAGCTCTGGTGGCACTAACTCAGTGGAACTGAAGTCATCGCCTCGTGGCGGGGGGGGGTGGGGGTCGTCAATCTGTGAACCACAGCCTGCTAGACAAAAAGCAAGATAACATTGTGCGTCATGCGTCCATCAAAGGAGAGAGAGCGAGAAAGAGTGACAGAGAGGAAGAGAGAGAAAAAGAAAGAAACAGTGAGAGGTAGACAGAGAGAAAGAGAGAAACAGTGTGAGAAAGAGGAAGAGAGAAACAGAGGAAGAGTGAGAGAGAGAGAGAGAAAGAGAAAGAGTGTGAGGGAGAGAAAGGAAGAGATGGAGAGGGACAGTGAGTGCCCACACTGTGGACAAAACCCTCACAGCTCACCTTTCCGTCACCGGTGTGTCTCCAACCACGTGCCGGAACATAGTGAAGCCCTCAAGCTTACTCATCTGAAACGTAGGATGGAATCAGTAATGGCAGAGTACATACAACTGCACACGCCTAATTCTCTGTCCCGCCTTTGTGCATCCAGGCTGCTGAACCCCATCCACTTCCACTGCCCAGAGGTGTCTGCTCGCCGCTGCTGCACCCCATCCACTTCCACTGCCCAGAGGTGTCTGCCCGCTGCTGCGCACCCAGGCTGCTGCACCCCATCCACTCCCACTGCCCGGAGGTGACTGTCCGCCGCTGCGCACCCAGGCTGCTGCACCCCATCCACTCCCACTGCCCGGAGGTCACTGCCCGCCGCTGCGCTAACAAGCCTCTCTGCTCACCTTTCGCAACCTGCGTGTAGAAAAGAGGGCCTACCACGTGCCGCTGCAAGCCCCAAGCCCGGGGCCCGCGGACACGGCACCCTGCATATCATGCAGCCCCACTCCGCAGGCCACTAGGTCTCACATTTGGTGCTGGGTCTTGATTTCGCCATGGCAGAGGACGTACCAGTGCACCAGGCTTTTCATCGCAGGCTGCACACCCGCTCAGCCCTTGCGGTGCACTAACTCTGTGACCAGCGAGGCGACGCCACGTGCCGGTAGGCCTGCGCTGTCTGATGGCTCAGGCCTACACTGCGGTCCAGCAGGGCACACAAAACCTGAGCTGTCCAGACCGCCGGGACAGGCCATCACCGCAGGCTGTACACCCACTCAGCAGTTACGGTACCCGTACTTCAGTGGACCGAAAGTCACCGTCCTGTGCCAGTGTGCCTGTGCCGGCCGCAGTGCATCTGGTGCGAGCAACTCTGAAATTGCGTCGAGCACGTGCGCCCGGTCTTTTTTATTGGCAGGGTCACGTGTCCTGTGACGCCTGTGCTGGATGGGTGTGGTGTGGGTGTATACTAGCCGTGAGGGAGTGGCTGTGGCGTACTGACAACTAGGGTGTGACCAGCAGATCACAGCAATGAAAATCTGGGCCATGTAGCGTTTTGTCCTTCCCTGTAAGCGTAAGCGGAGTGGGCTGGCCTGGCGTATGCCAGTCCTGCGTGAGGCTGTGAAGAATGACTCCGGAGCTATGTTCGTGGCTCCGTCCTGGGCTGTATGAGGAATCAACTGATGCGGGTGTCCCTGTTGTAGTGCTGACGTCACCCGGGTCGCAAGCGCCAATGTGTCACTCTGTGAGCCAAGTCCCACAACATGGCCAACATGGAAGGTACGGGGAATCACTGACCCTACATTCATCCATAGTTCCACACATGAAAGATGGTGCACATGACACATCTGTGTGGATATGAATGTTTATTGCACATTCAGTGGAGTGTTGCAGCTGTAGCAATACAGGGCCATGCAAAGTTCAAGTTTCAGTTTTTGGCACATGGAGGGCAGCCAATTAGAGCCAAGCTTGTGTTCGGGGTTAGGCTGCGCCAACATATGTACTTATACAATTACTCCGCCAATCTCCAAGCACTTATAAATTCACTATACACTCTCCTTGCAGTACTCTAATGATCCAGTCTCTACGTACGTACTTGTACAATGACCAGAGAAAGTTACATAACCAAAGTTTTCCCCACTGCCAGAGGTAACATGGTTGCATACCCTGTCCACAGCACAATGTAATGTGGTAGGGCCCAGGGGCGGCATCTTGCATACATAATGAACACACGGACACAGATAGATAGTGGAACTGGGTACGGGGACGGCGCTCAACTCATTTTTATTACCAGGGTCACATGTCCAGTGACGTCTGTGATGGATGCGTGTGGGGTGAGTGTAAGCCAGCCGTCCGGTAATGGTTGGTGCTGGCAACAAGTACAACAGTAATCATTTGATCAGACACACAAATTCAATCATAAAGGGTCAATGATTTGTGCTGCACTAAGGTAGGGGCAACAGATGTGAAATAATACACACAAGATTGTATCGTAAAGGGTCCATGACTTGTGGTACACTGAGGTAGGGGCAGCAGATGTGAAATTATACACAAAACATTGTATCATAAAGGGATCATGAGTTGTGCTGCACTGAGATAGGGGCATCAGAAGCATTCAGCGTATGCGCAGCCAGCGATGATGCGTGGTGCGAGCGAGCCGCACTGGGAGCAATGTCTGTTGCCTACTGGACTGAGTCATCTGCAATCGCGACTCGATGTGAATTGTGAGCCCTGGTATCCGCAGTGTAGATCGAAGGCAGTAGTCAGCACAGACATCGAAGAATGCTTTTAGTCACTTCCTGTTTACAAAATTCGAGGACATAGAGTACAATTCTCTCTGCAATAAATAAATCATGTCTCAATTTAAATTCTGAGCTCTGCTAACCGCAGTGTAGGTGTATGGAACAAAAGATGAAACATTTATGGAATACACTGTCGAAATATGTAGGTTTCAGGGACGTAATAGTTAGTTGCCTACTGGACTCTGAAATTAATGTATGAAGACTGAATTTGAATTGTGAGCCCTGCTAAGCACAGTGTAGGCTGGAGGCAGCGGTCAGGAAGGGCCTACAGCCACGTGGCGTTGACTTGAGCTGCATACAGTTAGTGGTAGGTGTGGCGCTCTGCGTGTGCGCAGCCAGCGATGATGCAATGTCTCTTGCCTACTGGACTGCGTCATCTGCAATCGCGACTCGATCTGAATTGTGAGCCCTGCTGACCACAGTGTAGGCCGGAGGCAGTGGTCAGGAAGAGCCCAGAGGCACGTGGCGTTGACTTGAGCTGCATAGAGTTAGTGGTAGGTGTGGTGCTCAGCGTGTGCGCAGCCAGCGATGATGCAATGTCTCTTGCCTACTGGACTACGTCATCTGCAATCGCCACTCAATCTGAATTGTGAGCCCTGCTGACCGCAGTGTAGATCGAAGGCAGTAGTCAGCATAGACATCAAGGAATGCTTTTTGTCACTTCCTCTTGACAAAATTCGAGGCCATAGAGTACAATTCTGTCTGCAATTAATAAATCAAGACTGAATTCAAATTGTGAGCTCTGCTGTCCGCAGTGTAGACTGCCATTCAGTGTTCCTTTGGACTTGCAAGATGAAGTTGGTCATTGTACTAAAGCTATAACTGATATAAAACAAGTTCTTGAAGCAAGGATACTAAAAGGATATTATGTAGGTTTTAGGGACGTAATACTTAGTTGCCTACTGGACTCTGCAATTAATGAATCAAGAGTCAATTTTAAATGTGAGCCCTGATGACCGCAGTGTAGGCCGGAGGCAGCGGTCAGCAAGGGCCCACAGCCACATGGCGTTGAGTTGGGCTGTACAGTTATTGTCACCTGAAGCAACCAGCGTGTGTGGAGCCTGCGATGATGCGTGGTCCGGGCGGACCGCACTGGTAGCAATGTCTTTTGCCTAATGAATTCTGTCTTAATAAGTCCACGTGGCGTTGACTTGTGGTGCACTGAGTTAGTGGCACCTGAGGCACTCAGTGTGTGCGCAGTCTGCGATGATGCGTGGTCTGGGCGGGCCGCACTGGGATCAATGTCTCTTCCCTACTGGAGTGCGTCATCTGCAATCGCGACTCGATCTGAATTGTGAGCCCTGCTGTCCGCAGTGTAGATCGAAGGCAGTAGTCTGTACAGACATAAGTCTGTGGTGCTCTGCTGCTGGGTTCGCAGCGGGCCTGTGTCGAGGAGGCCGGCGGTCACGGCGGAGGCCTCGTGGCAGGGTGAGGGCTGCCGCCCTGGCAGATGCTTTGGCCTTCCCACAAGTGAACCATGCCCACAGCCCCAGCCTATTTATTCATACTCCTACGCTGGAGTGGCATACGTTGGACCAGCACACTCCGCTTCCAGGGGGGGACAACACAGCTACATGACCGAGATCTTCCCCACTGCCTGAGGTAACATGGTTGCGTCTATTGTCCACAACACTACAAGCACCAGCAGTATATGTCCACATGGAGAGGTTTGTGCTCTGCATAGTGAGGTCTGTCCACCACATCACCGCTACACTTGGTATTGTGTGCATTTTTATTGATGGGTGACTTGCATCCTTCACACATACTTGGTTGCCACATCTCCCAAGATTCAGCTATTGTGTGGCTGAGGGACCATGCCGTTTTGGAAGGTCCGCTGTCCTGCGCTGCCTCGGTGGTAGTAGGGAGGGGGGTGGTCCGGGGGGAGGTCCTGAGGGTGATGGCAGTGGGTGTTGTGGCCTTCTTGGGTGTCGGAGCTGCATGGTCAGTAGCTCTATGACATGTGTTGGTCTTCAGATGTGGTTCTGGGCTGGGCTCCCTTTCACACTGTAGGTAGTCGTCCTGCTTTACACCAGTAAAAGGCAGATGTTAAATTCCTACTGCTAACGCAGCTTATCGCCTGTTTTTGGATCGCACCCCAGATTTGGCTGCTCGTTCAAAATATCGGGAAGTGGTGTTTTTGTGTTATTTTTGCACGGGAACGCCTACTCTGCATATTATTAGCGTTAGTTGTCGCTCTCATTTGTGGCAATTTTTTTTGCGGAAGCTATTGTTGGAAAACTGGCGATATTGGCTGTTTTCATTAGGTTGAGAATGGAAGGATAATTTAAAATCACTGAAAATACCATAGGTTTAATGAACATTATAATTAGAAATTAGCATTTAAAAAACGTTTGAAATTCATTGAAAAAACCATAGGTTTCAGGCACGTTATAGTTAGAAATTAGCATTTAAAAAACCTTAGAAATTCACTGAAAAAAACCATAGGTTTCAGGGACGTTATAGTTAGAAATTATCATTTAAAAAACCTTTGAAATTCACTGAAAAAACCATAGGTTTCAGGGACGTTATAGTTAGCTGGACATTTCACTCGTACAAAACCATAGAAATTCCACTGTTATAGTTAGTTCAGCTAACTATAACTCGCGCCCCCGCAATGCAGTGCTGATCACATCACATATTACATCATTCATGACATGGTCAGTGACATCACTGATGATATCACTGATCACATCTCAAATGACATCATTTCGACTTCCGTCTTCTTAAGATCAGTCTTCAGAATCTGAAGAAGACGGAAGTCAAAATGCATTATGGGGCTCTGATAGAAAGCTGATAAAAGTTGGTGCTTTCATTAAAGAACTGCGTTTATGAAACTCCTGGGAGTGCGGCATTTTTTCTCCAGTGGCAATTAATCTTTATGGGGTGTGTGGTCTCTACCCCCTACATGCCGCACCAGCAGTGAGAGCGCGCCGTAGAATTGACCATTTTCTTTTCAAATATATATATATATATATATATATATATGAACATAAACTAATGAAGTGTCCTGTAAGCAAGATAATTTACAGATTTAAAAGTGGCCTTGTATAGGATTTTTCCAGAGTGAACGTTTATGAAAGGAATGCTTACGGAATGCTGCTTATAGATGTTTTTCCTGGCCCCGTACCTATGCAGACTCAATGCCATTGGAAGAAGACAGTCCATCTAATGTCTCAGGCATCAGAGAAGACAAATATTGAACAATACATAGAGAATTATCAATGGATAGCTACTAATTAAAAGGTTGGTTTCCATTGAAGGTTTCCAAGTGTCATCAAATAGAGAAAACAAGCATTTGCAATGCAATAGGTCTCGCATTTGCGAGAGTTTAAGCTATTGGCATTGTAAATGACAATGCCTTTATTTGTGCTTTAAAAGCCATTACATAAATAACAAGTACTGTGTTTTTCCCTAATTTGCAGAGGTTTGCAAAGAAAGCCTTTTGTGCTGACTTTGCTAACAATCCCGATGAAAATGCCCACACAGTCCCAATTCTCTCCTTTATAGCCCCTAGATACCTGTGTATCAGTTAATTAGGGAGATGCAATATTTAAGAATTATTGCTCACGCTAGAGGAAGGAACTGCTACAAAAACAAGATTACATTCCAAGTTCAGGGGTGAACAAAGCCGTCAGCACTAAACTGGACTGTCGCATTCCACTGAATAAATAAAACCAGCATGCCTGCAAGTGCGCTGCCTGGAAGTAAAATAGGCTTTAAATTAATGCGTTGTCCTTATCGGTGAGACAGGAACTGATGCACAAAGTTGTTGCCGGCGCTAAAGCCTGGCAATTTGAACAAGGAAAACAACATAACCAATGAGTCGATTAAACTTGCAGCCTGACAGCTAAGGTCTTTCTAACTACACACATGCCCCGATGTTTACCAACAGGTTATGGAAGGGGAACTGTGAACGTCGCGGGACGGTGGAAGCAACGAAGTGGGACCAGTAAAAGGCTGCAGAACCACAGAGAGTGGAGGGGCGGAGCAAAGTGCCCATTGCATGCATACAATCAAGCAATGACAAACCCAGCACAGAGAATACACGCAAGTTGGAGGGAGCAGTTAAGTTTCTGTGCTAAATAAAAAAACATTTAAAAAAAACATGAAATCAGCTCTGCATTCGCCTTTGTCACACATAATCCCACTAAGCTGTCCAGCCATACCGGCAGTAAAAACACGAAACCATGCAGTCAAACCCTAAAGCAATGTACACAAAGCGCATTAGAAATGTACACAAAGCGCATTTACTGTTTGTGCTTGTGGTACAGCGTGCCTCATTGTTCTGCTCGTGGAGGCTCTGGGAGAGCGCGCTGTGCATGCAAAACATTAATAAAAGAGTCGCTTAAACTTGCAGCCAAGGTCTTTCCTCTTACATACGTACCCGATGTTTACCAACATGAAGGAATCCCTATCCGTGCTGCCGTTTTTGGAGAACCAACTGGGCCAAACGCAGCAAATCAAGATCGAAAACTCGCTAATTGATCACAAGGTGCTCAAAGCCAGCAGCAGTCTGCGAACAGAAGGCAGAGGATTTAAGGCAGCGGAGACCTGCATTTACGTCGCAGCACTGAAACATCCCCCACCGCCATTGTACTAACGAAGCCCTTTCGAGTCCGCCGTGAGCAAAAGAAGAGACGCCGTGAGCGTGCACATCAGCTGTCCGGGCAAGTGCACATCAGAACGCGCCGTAAGCGTGCACATTTGCTGTCTGGAGATCGCCAGCAAAGACCAGCGTGACGGCGACCGCATTGGCTGCGAGGTACACCGATCACCCTGTGAGCTCTAGGGACACGCTGCAGGGCATCGCATGAAGCATGGCGGAACGACGGTAAGGTGGGAGGAGTGGGGGGTGGCAGGCGCATGGCTGACTGACACTGGAGGGGGTGCAAGGACAGCTGGGGAGTGCGTGCAATGCGGCTGGAGAGGACGGAAGGGGGACAGGAGATGTGCACATCGCGTGCCTGGACATGCGTGTTCACATTTCCAGTCCGGCCTGCGCGTGCACATCTCCTGTCTCCCTTCCGAAGCAAGTCGACGACAATAAGTCTCGCTAGCGACAGCGCTTCGCGCTGCGTCGCTAGGTCGAGACCTAAAAATGAAGCTAGAGTTCTCGGATTCAAGGGGAGGAAAGGGTTTCCTGTTATGACGGAGCAATCTGGGAAGAACATTTTCCGCTATTGTTTCATTATAGAAATGACTAATTGGATTTAGGATTCTGTATTCCTGCTAATGGCTCTCTGCTAATGGGATATGTTGTGCACTGAAATATCACCACATTTTACCTCCTCGTCAATCGAAACAGTGTATTACTGACTTTTCTTTCACTTGAGCATTTCTGTTCCCCAATAACCCATTTTCGACATTCGAATGCCGTTTACAAATGCACACATTGCATTGCGACAACTGATTGCAGTTAGAGGCGTGCATGTTTTTTTAATACTCATCCAAATAACGCAAGTATCGTACAGTTATTCACCACACGATGATGGAGAGCCCTTGGGGTAAAGAGATGTACGGGTTTGCAGCAGATGCTACTAATACATATTTGGCAAATATATAACATTGTGGAAACTACACCTCGGTGGACCGGAAGTACATGTTCCGGACTAAAACAGGACTTTCTACAATATTCTCCTTTCCCAGTGATCCTCTGCCAAAAAGATAGTTTTAGATGTTATCAGATTTTAGAAATAGTACAAACTGCAAAATCATGTTTGGAGACTCCTAACAGTATGGGTTTCTGAAACGTTATGTAAATAAGGTGTGCCTGAAATTGTTTATTGCAGATCTGTAGTGACTTATGGCAGAAGTGTCACTGGTGGTATTATGTTACATGTTTGTATGATTCAGCCGATTCATGCAACTGTGCAAATCATGTCCAACATATGCAGAAGAAACAGTTGACTGCATCTCCACATGCTATTAATTAATGTAGGCATTGTTTAGAAAATCTAGACAAGTATTGACGTATAATTTTTAAAATATCGTATTTTAAAAATAAAATTAGGCTCATGGGCTATTCAGTATACATATTACTTAAACTGGACCAGTGCCTGACAGTTTTTCTCCTGGAGAGTCAATTTAATGTTGCACCAACGGAGAAGAATAAAAACGCCTTTTTGCTCTAGTCAATTGAGACAAACTGTCCCAGCTCCAGTGCAACTTATATAATTTAGCACCACTTAACTGCATAATAGTATCTCTTTATGTACAATGCTTAGAAATTGCAACAATACAGCTAGGAAACAAGTTTGTATTTTTAAGTGTTAGCAATACGACGCAAAGTTATTATACTATTAATGTTTTTTTTAAAGAAATTCGATAGGTAACAGTTTACGGAGTAGCAGCATGATTACTAACTGTTATTTCCACAGAGGCAAGCCATATGTGCTCACAAAGAAATGTGTATACATGCTCCATTTGAAATCGTGACTAAATAGACGGAACTTGATGGATCGCAATAGATTGCACCTGAGACAACCCAGGCTATCAATTTCCTTATGGTATTCAAACATATGAAACTGGCAGTGCCATATAATATGTGGAATTCAAGCAAGGGGCCTTGCATCGCTAATCTTAACAGCTGGGCGCAAATGCTTAACAAACTGCCTTGCAAATCAGCCTTTACTGGTCTTAATTTCTGTTGCTTCGGTATTCGAATGAAGTGCTGCTGTATAATTCACCAGCAGACACCTCTTTTTAGACGTGTGTACAAAAAGTATACTTTTCAATTTCTAAATAGTGGATAATACAGATTTGCTATTTAGAAATCTAGAAATGTAGTATCTCGTTTTGATTTCTGTGTGTGTGTGTGTGTGTGTGTGTGTGTGTGTGTAATACAAAGACAAGTGTTTTTATACATACTGTGTGGAGTCTTTTTGGAACCTCGCAGGGTGTTGCGAGTGGGGAGTTGTGCCAATACTTTACACTCGAGCCCTGAGGATAAGCCCGACTGCTCAGTGCCAAGCTACCAGAGGGTGAGCACAGGTTATCGTACAAGTGTATCATACTCATCCTATTTGGAATGGTGGATTCTGACTGGTTTCGCTGTGTCTTAGCCAGCCCGAAACGGCTGGGTCTAACCTTTGGTGGCAGCGGTGGGATAGCACATGGATTGGCACTAACCCTAGCAACACAGTGGTTTGCTTCGACTCTGATGTACAATATCATTGTCTTGAAGTGTTGTTTTTTTTGCTGTGGTTTGCCATTCTAGTTTGGAAACATTTCTGTGTTCATAAAAGTCATGTTAAAGTCTGAAGAGCCAGCAAGGGTACTTGCTGTGGGGGAGTTTGGGCAGAAATGAGAAACCAGGGAGGTGACCCAGCCCAGTAGACTCTACACAGAGCCAAGGTGTTCTTTTAAAGGCCGCTGGGGATGGGGGCACTGCAAAAGTCACAGAGGTCCTGGCTGGGAGCCAGTAGTACCGCAGGGGATTCAAAGGAGAGTGAGTTTGTGGATAATGAGGGACCGAATCAAGAGCTGTAGGGATAGGGTTGGCGCAGCTGGGAGGAAGCAGTGTCACCTCTAAGTGTTGGTCCTTCAGGAAACTGGGGGGGCAGGTGGGGAGAAAGGGGGCAAGCGATGGAGCCTGGTAGATTCCAAAGGCAACGTTTAAGGGCAAGGGCAGAGAGAAGGCGTGTTGTGGAGGTGAGAAAAGGGAAGTTGGCTCTGTGGTTGAATGTAGCTGGGTTGGATTTCCAAGCCAAGAGGGCTAGGTCCAGCCCAGGTGGTGGCTGCATGTCAACTGGGTCCAGCACGGTGGCTGGACACGCACTAGGAGAGTAACTCAACATGGGTGGCTCTGGTGATCCCCCTTCAGGGGTGGGGGAGGTACGGATAAGCGTGGAGGTGGGTGGTTGGGGGGGGCCCTATCTCTTCTCAGTGGAGAAGGGAGGGTAGGGATGGGCTGAGGTCCAGGATGTCTCCTACTCAGCCCCAGGCTGTGGTGCATTCCAGGTGGGAGCAAGGGTGGTACCAAGATGCCCTCCACAGATTGTCTTTCCTAGTGGAGGGAGAATGAGGGGGGGGGCGGCTGACATACACATCCCCCCCGTTCAGGTTACGGGATACCCCTCTTCAGTGGGGGTGCGTAACTCCAGAGAAAGGGGATGGGGCAAAAGAGATCACTCCTGGCCCTTATCCAGCTCCAGGGTTGCGACCCAATGCTGGAGGACCAGGCTCAGGAGACCGTTCCTCAGCTGGTGAGATGGCGAATGGACAGCGGGGGTGCTGCCCCTGGATTGATCAAACACCCCCCCCTCTGGAGAACCACCCAAGTCAGAGGGTTTGGGGTGAGAAAGAACCTAGTTCTGAACACTGGAGGCTGTCAGTGCCCTTTTCTTGACAGGTGAACTAAGGTTGCCCAGGGGCGAGGACAGTAGTCAGGCCCCCATGGCTAGCAGGGGGCACTGGGTTGAGCCTGGGGGCGGTTTCCAGGAGAGGCTTAGTGAGCCCTGGGAGTAGAGAGAACGGATCCAATGATGTTCCGGGTAGGAGTGTAGGACTGGCAGGTTCCAATAGGCGAGGTGGGCCATTGTCCAGGGTCTATCGCTGGGTGCAGGGAAGTTTGTCAAGGCATTGATTAAACTCCCCTGACTTTCTGTGGGAGGGGGTAGCGTTGGAAATGGCCCTTTCTTTCCCTGGGCTTTTTGCTTTTCTCCTTCCCAGTTTTCCACTGCTCTGAATGCTAGTCTTAGGACTTGAGCGCGTTTGGCACAGACGTGCAGTGTCAAAGCACTGTGCTTGTCATATAAATACTGTGGATTGTGTATATATAATTGACTGATTCGAGTTAGCTGTAAGTCCCTTGTCATGAGGTAAGAACTATACTAGGGGCATGTATCTCAAATGTGCCTCTGTGATCCTGCCGCACTGGTTGTGTCATCCACAGAGGTATCTCAGCTCATCGATTGTACCACAGGTTTGTCTTGATGGGGCCTGTGTGCATGGGTTACTGTTTCCCATTTTGGCATTTAACAAGCTACGCACCAAGGTTGGCTGATATATCTGAGTTCTTCTCCCTGGTAACAGTGTGGGGTGTTGGGAAGAGGTTGGGCAGGTGTGTGTATTTGTTACTTGCAAGAGTCGTGAATGACACTGGATGGTGTGTTTGGTACGATGGGGCCTGCTTCTCACATTGGATTAGCATGAGGGGGTGTAGGGAATGGCTGTTGAGCCTTATTTCCTATGGGCAGAAAGTAATAGTATAATGTTTAGTATCGATTAGTTCGAAATGACGAATCCTCTCCGGCAGTGGGAGGAGGTTTGACATTACGGTGTTGTAAAGGTCACATTGAGAAAGTGAGCATTTTGATGCTCAGGCCCTGTGTGCCTGACGGCCTGTCTCCTAATTCTAAACTGGGTGCTAGAGGGGCAGCCACATCTGTGCATTTGTGATAGATGGCCATAAACGAAGGGTTCATGGGAAACTGCAGACTTCTTACTCTAAGGGGCCTTCTGGGACGGTTACGTGGGGGTGGAATTGGCACCTCCATTCCAAGGGGCAGGGTCTTGGCCCCACTAAAGATTGTGATCAAACCTTCCGGGGTAGGAAGCAGACAGGACAAGATTTAGAGAGGGCCTTTTGAACTGATCGTATCCTCAAAGGCCATGGTGGGTATAACTACTGGGACTTCGGCCTCCGAAAGTAGAGACACTTTTGGATTTGTAACCATATTACGCTGGTTAGATACTGGTACATTGACATGAGGAATCATTAGGGCAGAAGGGACTGCAACTGGACTATCTGCAGACTTGAGGTGGCTTGGAGCTTGTCATGCTCCAAGAAGGGGACTATCATTTGGTTGATTTTGCCTGGACATTGCTGGCCTGCAGCTAAGTGCCAACTGTTGTGGCCTGTGTCTTGAAGTACTCTCCAAGGGCTGATGAGCTGACCTCCTGTCCACTAGATCCCAGGGACACAAAGGATCTAACTGTCTTTACAAGATAATAAGGACCGCACTGGGTCTGACGGAGACAGGTGGAAGTGATTGTGTTTGGGATAAGGACCGTCCTGATATACACCATCATCTTGCTGTGCAAGAGGAGTGTGTGCGCAAGGTCAGCAGCCATCTAAGGTGCCGGGATTGGAGGAGTTCGAGGAGTGCGCGGGGGAAGCTTGCAGAGTCTGAGGGAGGCATGCTTGCAACCAGGGGACCTGTGCTCGCTTGCACTCCAGAGTGTGTGGTGTCCGAGTAGTGTTGGGAGAACCTGAGCCGGGAGCCAAGACTGTCTTCTGCCTCCAGATCAGGAGGATAACAGTGCCTGACATTGCGGCCTCTGTCTGAGGTAGTTGGCTCCCTCTTCCTCGACCCATGCCACAGGGTGCTTTGTTTTGGAAAACACTGTGACGAGACCGAGGGGTTTTGTGTGCCTTGTGGGCATCTGCAGATGACTTTCGGGGGTCTACAGCAGGTCACACCTCCGCTTGAGGGGAAAGCTTTTCTCCAGACGGGGAAGCGCACCAACTTCCTGGGTCACAACCTTTTGTCTATGGGGGAGGATAGTGATCCCATGCTCGTGCAGGTGCCTTTGGGCGCCTGGAGGTCTAATCGGGATGGACAAAACTAAGTAACTGTTTCGTTCCATGTTAGGTGGTTGCGACTGTCTAGTCAACAGGGTGCCAGCTGGGGTAAAGTGCATCGTTGGCTGGTGGAGTTGATGTACTGAGGGGATGGGTCACGCGGGGTAGTCGGAGACTGGTGACTGTTTGACCTTTTGCAATGGGAAAGCCCAACAATTGTGTATAACTGTAGATTGTATACACAATGTGTATCTCGTTTTGATTTCAGTGTGTGTGTGTGTGTGTGTGTGTGTAATACAAAGACAAGTGTTTTTATACATTCTGTGTGGAGCCTTTTTTTAGCGTACTCAGTCTGGTGCGAGAGGGGATGTGTGCCAATACTTTTCACTCTAGCCCTGAGGATAAGCCTGACTGCTTGGTGCCAAGCTACCAGAGGGTGAGCTCAGGTTATCAGACAAGTGTAGTCATCCAATTTGGAATGGTGGATTGTGACTGGCTTCGATGCATCTTAGCCAGCCCGAAACCACTGGGTCTAACATATGTTCTGTATGAAGAACATGTTTGCTATGTATTTTGTTGTGTGAAGAACATCTCAAATGGACATTCATCTGTGGCACTAGAAAGACATTTCTTCAATTAAACATTAATCAGTTCAAGGGCTTTATATATTGTCACTCAGACAATCAATATATATATATATAATTGCTGGTTTGGATAAAGCTCAATATATACACTATTTGTCTACCTAGCTGTAGGCTAGCTAGAAAAAAAATCCCATCCATCTTATTTCAAGAGCCATGGGATACACAGGATAAAATGCAGTTGTAGTACGGCAGACAGGATATCCGTCATGTTTGTGGCGGTGTATCACATTTGCCAAACTCTGCATAGAAGTGAGCTTTAGCAAGTTGTTATTCACTCATCACTACAGAAGAATCGGGCAAAATGGCACCATCAGAAACCACCCAACATGCTACCTCATCAGCTGCTGGGGAAATAATTGAACAAAGTGTTGAGATATCTCTGCCACATGGGTTGTCTGATGATGGAATTGGGGTTAATGCAAACAGAGGGCCTGAGTAAGGCAGCAGTTATCTTATAACGTTTGCCATCTAGAAGGAAACCTAGTGATTCAATAACCCTGTCTCAATCGAAACAACTTATTAATATATATATATCACAAGCCCCAGGGTTTAAAGTTTAGAATAACGAAAAAACATGTGCATTTGTATGTGTATGCGTGTATAAGTGACATCACAAAGCAGTACTTGACATTCTCTGCAGCAGAAAAGACAGAATGGGTGGGCACTAAGTGGTCAATCTTTCTTTTTTGAGCACACGAACCTCCTAGTTTGACCAAATAGTAGTCGTTGTCACACTCTGAAATATAAAAAATCAAAACAATCAAAATGGTTTCCCATCACTTGCAATGCTGAAACTTAAAAGAAATATTTATTAGACCAAAAAGGGGGTCACTGTTCCATAGGTGTGGGTGCTAAAGAGTCACCCTCACACCAATAGGAGAAGAGAGAAACGTGTTAAAGCTAAAAGAGGATAGGATTAGATCTATGATCCACTTTGTAAGGGGAAGAACACAATTTGTCTCTTGTTGCCCTCACACACCCCAAAGGATGTCATGCTTCCCGTGCTCACTACGCCACTGGAGTCAAGCTATCCTGGCTGATGAGGGCTGAAAGCCCGAAACCGGTCCTAGGATGCTTGATTCCGGTCCAGGGAAGACATGGCTTGGCAGTTCGGTTTGGACTGTTCCCATGAGGCACAGGGTCAAGACTGATTTGCATATGGCTATGTCTGAACTGGGGTGGCGTGGTGAAGCAAAATAACGATGGATTAAACCCAGATCTGTGACTGGGGGTGAATGTTTGCCAATGTGCAACATTCCGTCCATCATCTTGTGTGTTTTGCATTTCGCCCTAAGTGGGAAGGGTATGCCCAGACGTGGGTCCCGTGCTCACTACGCCACTGGAGTCAAGCTATCCTGGCTGATGAGTGCTGAAAGCCCGAAACCGGTCCTAGGATGCTTGATTCCGGTCCAGGGAAGACATGGCTTGGCAGTTCGGTCTGGACTGTTCCCATGAGGCACAGGGTCAAGACTGATTTGCATATGGCTATGTCTGAACTGGGGTGGCGTGGTGAAGCAAAATAACGATGGATTAAACCCAGATCTGTGACTGGGGGTGAATGTTTGCCAATGTGCAACATTCCGTCCATCATCTTGTGTGTTTTGCATTTCGCCCTAAGTGGGAAGGGTATGCCCAGACGTGGGTCCCGTGCTCACTACGCCACTGGAGTCAAGCTGTCCTGGCTGATGAGGGCTGAAAGCCCGAAACCGGTCCTAGGATGCTTGATTCCGGTCCAGGGAAGACATGGCTTGGCAGTTCGGTCTGGACTGTTCCCATGAGGCACAGGGTCAAGACTGATTTGCATATGGCTATGTCTGAACTGGGGTGGCGTGGTGAAGCAAAATAACGATGGATTAAACCCAGATCTGTGACTGGGGGTGAATGTTTGCCAATGTGCAACATTCCGTCCATCATCTTGTGTGTTTTGCATTTCGCCCTAAGTGGGAAGGGTATGCCCAGACGTGGGTCCCGTGCTCACTACGCCACTGGAGTCAAGCTATCCTGGCTGATGAGGGCTGAAAGCCCGAAACCGGTCCTAGGATGCTTGATTCCGGTCCAGGGAAGACATGGCTTGGCAGTTCGGTCTGGACTGTTCCCATGAGGCACAGGGTCAAGACTGATTTGCATATGGCTATGTCTGAACTGGGGTTTCACACATAAGCGACAAGGATAAATTCCCCCAGACCTCACCTCACATCACATGGAGAATTACTCCATGGGCTGGGGTGCTGGTATTCCCGTATCGTCACGGGCTGGAGGTGGGGGGGAGAATGGGGGGAAAGGAAGAGCGAGTGAGCGCAGTGGCCGGTAGACACCCTGATGAACCAACTATTCAATGACAGTGTGGACATAGTCAACCAGCGTATACTCAGTTTCGTAGCAACAAGGTTGTCTCTCAGCACCTACCCGACCTGGCACCCGCTTGCTCTTCCTTTTTCCCCCCCCCCACCTCCAGCCCGTGACGATACGGGAATACCGGCACCCCAGCCCATGGAGTAATTCTCCATGTGACGTGAGGTGAGGTCTGGGGGAATTTATCCTTGTCGCTTATGTGTGAAACGCTAACCCACTGATTTGCACACGGCGGTGCGACCAGAGCGTGTACGTGACTGCCCAGACAGGTTGGGACAGGATGCGTGTGTGTGTTACGGTTTTGCTAACTCACTGCTGTACACCGCACCATACCACCCACTCTGGGGAGCGGCTACTTTGACACGCTTTGGCCTTGAGCAACCACTGTGTATCTGAATGCATTACCTTGTGTACTTCAAAAACGGCACGACCCGGGTAGTGGGGGCACTCCAGAACACCCATGAGCTCACCCTCTTCTGGGCGCAACCGGCGGGTTGCACAGTGGGCAGGCTCGGACTGCCCTCACCCCCGGAGATCAACCCCTTGCTGAAGCCAGCACCATTGTCATGTTTTTCACCACAAACAGATATTGTTTGTCGTTTTCTAAGCAGACACACGCCATATATCTATGATTAATGAGCGATCTGTGTCTCCTTATGTTCCTCTATTTCTTCTCCTTTTCTAGGTCGCTTCTAGGAGCCAATCAACGATTGAGTTGTAGCTTAGCTGTAGTTTTACACAGCGCGAGCCCGCTCCTTCCATACGGGGGCTAATATCCCCTCATCACTTGCACAGAGCACTTCACTTTTTATTACTGGTCCTGAGGAAGCGCCAAGAATCGTTTAGACCGTCTAGGCGCGAAAGATGTCGACCTGACCATTTTAGTTACCAAGGGCACATTACAGCCCAGAGTCGTAACGCACAACCTTTTGGTTTTTTAGCATGGCAAAGGGACCGACACAATAAAAAGCTCTCTCCCCCTTGGTATCCTTTAGCCATTTTTAATATTATTCTCACACACACATTCACTGTGCACATAGGACCCACTCTTTCAACACACCCGCATTCATTTAACGGCTGTTCTCTTAAAAGATCTCCGCTAAAGTGACCCTTCGGGGGACCCGTTGGGCATTGCAGCGCCGGCCCGACGAGGAGCAAACGCCTGATGATGAAGCATGACATCCTTCGGGGTGTGTGAGGGCAACAAGAGAAGAGACAAATTGTGTTCTTCCCCTTACAAAGTGGATCATAGACCTAGTCCTATCCTCTTTTAGCTTTAACACGTTTCTCTCTTCTCCTATTGGTGTGAGGGTGACTCTTTAGCACCCACACCTATGGAACAGTGACCCCCTTTTTGGTCGAACGACTTGCCAATGGAGCACGGGCACTGGACCTTAACCAGCTCCTGGTCCCCCTTCTCCTCCTTTGACATTACTTAAAATAAATAGACAAACAAAAGGAATTAATGAAACGCTGAATTAAACGTGTACCTCAAGAAATTGTTAGGAGGGATGTGTGTTTGACCCCATTGTTACAGGTTCAATTTCCAGTAGTTACATTCATCTTTACATCGTCCTGAAATCTATAAAATGAGTACAATTGAGCTAGGTAACAATAATCACCAGTTATTGGCCAAAAGCACAAAGAAAGCCCACTAGGGCGAAAATGCAACCTTAAAGTATGCTTGGTAAATCATATACAGCACAAATACCATATCTTCCAGAACTTTCAAAATGTTAATAGTTTAATTTTACCTGTAATGTCCTATTAAATGTATTTTATCTTTAACATTACCCTGCATTGTAGTAACTATTATACTAATGATCTATAACGTAATTTTCACATATAATAAATTACATGGCTTCAGAAAAAAGCTTCGAACTTATTACATTTAAATTCAAAAGTTAAAAGAGAACATGAGGAAAAGTAAGTAATATATTGCATCGTCATAAACCTATGCGGTTTATAGGGATTAAGAATGAAATATAAATATACATTCTTAATCTCATTTTGATCCTTAATTGTATTGATAGTAAAAAGAATTGTTAATAGATATCCATGATTACAAGAATGTTCTTACTGTTGTTTTTTTTTTTTTTAGCTAAGCCAGTCTTCTAAATTCGCATTAATGTAATCTGAAATTTTCCTGTGCTGAAGGCCCAACCTGGTGCACTTTCTGAGAACTGCCTCCCACACTTTACTTATCGCCTGCACATATTTTACAGTTTGAAAGCTTCGTAGAAATAAATAACATCGTTCTTGTTCTTTATTTATTTGTCTTTTCCTTTGGTGTTCATTCTAACAGCGTCAATGTGAAGTTTATCCGAGAACCGTGCATTTGGTAGCAATTACATCCTTTCCAAAACATTTCTTCATGTTTAAAAAGCTTTATTTGAAAGTTAACAAAGTATACAAAATACCAGCAATACAGAATTAAAATATAACAAATAGGAATATAACGGAAGAGTTGGCTAGTACTATTAAGAAAAATCAAAGCTATTTTAAATTTTATAGGGAATGAGGAGGAAAAAAGAGGGGGGAAGGAGAGAAAGGGAGATGAGAGGAAAGAGTTTTACACATTTGAGAGTAATGCATATTACAAAGGAATGTGAGTGAATTTCTTAATTAATTACATACAATAAACCAACAAGGGTTAAAAAGTGAAGAACAGAGAAAACAAGTATTCAAGGAGGTTTAAAGTTTTCAGAATTTAAACGAGATTTATCTGTTAAAACTAGCTGACCTAAATAATTAGTAAGGGGTAGCCAAAAAAGATCTCTATTAACCATTGGCTTACAGGAGGTGGCGAAAGCAGTGTCAAGTCGATGAAATTGGCAAAGACTATTCCACCAATGTTGTATAGATAGTTTTGTGAGAGTTTTCCAGTTGAAAGAGATATGTTGGAAAGCTAAAGCAAGCATAAGATCAAAGAGACCATGGTTAGGGGGGGGGGGTAGGTCTAAGGAGTCAGAGAGACTTCCAGAGAAAAGAAGAGGAATAGAATAAGGGATGGAAATATTAAACAGGCGAGAAATATAGGACCAGACTTTTCCCCCAAAAGTTAGAAACCGATGGGCAAAGGAAGAGAAGGTGTATAGGATTGGCGTTAGAAAAACCACAGGTCCAACAATTAGAATCAGAAGAATGGGAAAAGCGAGCAATAGAAACAGGTGTGAGATAAAGTCTATGGTAAAGGAAAATCAGAGATTGTGTAAGAGAGGCAGAGCGAGACATTTTTAGAGAGCGGGACCAAAGTTTATCCCAGAAGATGATAGTCCATTCACATCCCAGGTCAGATTCCCAAGAGAGTTCCAAATTGGATTTTGCACGTTCTAGATTAGGAGCTGAGAAGTATTTGTAGATGAGAGAAGCTTTGGGTAGAGAGAAGAGAATCTGAAGAAGTGAGTTTTGAACAACAGGAATGGACGAAGGAGGAAGAGAGTAATAAATATCAAGAATAACTGCCATGAGAGTAGTGAATTTCTGTAAAAAGGATCGAAGGCATTAGAATAAAAGTTGAAATTGGGGAAATGAACATGGAGATAATCCATCAAAAAGATTTTTGACCCAAATTATGCCCTTTGACCTCCAAGTTTTCCAAAAGATGGGCCTATTATTAATGAGAATAAGGGAATTGTACCAAATTGGAGATTCTAAAAAGATTCTCTAGAGATGGGATTAGGTTGTACCAAATGTTTCAAAAGGGAACAAGTGTGTTTAAATAAAGGAAGAGAGGTACAGAGGGTTTTAGCAGAAAAAGCCATAACTTCCTTTAAAGAGAAGGGTAATAACAAGGTTTGTTCAATGGATAGTCAGAGGGGAGTGAAGGGGGAAGGATCGGGAAGGAGCCATTTCGAGGCCTGACGAAGGGAAAATGATTTATGGTAGAGACGAAAGTCAGGAAAGTTTACACCTCCATTAGACTTTGACTCACGAAGAGAAGATAAGGAGATCCTGGCTTTCTTATCCTTCCAAAGAAATTTAGAGAGACACGAGTCAATCCGTTTAAAATAAAAGGCAGGAATATGAATGGGGAGCATGGAGAATGTATAAATCAAAATAGGGGTAATCATCATTTTGATTGAGTCTAGCCGACCCCACCAAGAAAGGAAAAGGGGGTTCCAAGAAGAAAATAATTTATCAATTCGGGATAAGACTGCAGACCTATTTAATTTAATGGAGGAAGCGATGGAATTGGAAAACCACATACCTAAATATTTAATTTTTGAATTATTCCAGGCAAAACCAGTGGAAGAAAAGGCGTGGGGGAGACAAAATTTTGTAAGGGGGAGGATTTCTGTTTTGTCTGAAATGATTTTATAACCAGAAACAAGGGAAAAGGAAGCAAATTCATGTAATAAAGGGGGAATAGAAGTTTGGGGCCAGAAATAAAGAGTAGGATATCATCCGCATAAGCGGAATGTTTTAATTGATGGTCACCATCAGAAAACCCAGAAATGGAATCATTATTACGAATAGAGGATAGGAAGGGTTCAAGAGCTAAAATAAAAAGGAGAGGGGAAAGAGGGCAACCTTGGCGGACACCACGCTGAAGAGGAAAATAAGATGAAACGCAGCATTAACTAATACTGAGGCTCTGGGGGCAGAATACAATAAAGAAATAAGAGAGATCAATTTGGGGCCAAAACCATGCCACTTTAATGAAGCAAATAAGAAGGACCAATCAACTGTCAAAAGCTTTTTCTGCATCAACAGAAATGGCCGCTAAAGATGTGGAAAGGGAAGGGATTTTGTTTAAAACATTAAGAAAAAGACGAGAATTATCGGAAGTGAGCCTACCCTTGACAAAACCACATTGCTCCTTACCTATTAAGTGGGGCATAAAGGGGTCTTAACGTAAAGCAAGTGATTTAGCAAATAGTTTATAATCAACATTGACCAGGGAGATCGGGCGATAATTCTTACAAAACATGGGGTCACGACCTTCTTTATGTATGAGGCAAATTGTAGCTTCCTGAAAGGTACCTTCTGTCTTACCAGCTAGAAAAAATGACTGGAAGAGATTTAAGAGTTTAGGGAGTAATAGATTAGAAAAGTGTAGATAAAATTCAACAGGAAAACCATCTGGGCCAGGAGTCTTCCCTTTAGTCAAGGTATTTAAGGCAGTGGATAATTCAGTAAGGGATAAATCTGTTTCAAGATCAGAAAGATTAAGGTGAGAGTTGGAAGGAGTTGGAAGTTTATTTAGATAATCTTGGATATGAGAAGAGGAAGGAGGAGATTCAGGGGTATAAAGATCCTTATAAAAGAGTTTAAATTCATTAAGGATGTCTTGATCTTTATGCAAAAGAGAGCCATTTGAAGAGTAAATAGAATCGATTAGAGTACGGTCTTTACGTGTTTTAAGATAATTCGCCAAGAGCTTACCCGCTTTATTACGACCACCGTAGTAGCGAGCGCTACTACGAAGGAGTATTGAGGACGCATTATCAGTAGTAGTTTTGTTAAAGGCTAGTTTAGCACGTATCAACTCTGGCGAGACCGAATCCATGGAAGAAGTATAGAATTTGTGTTCTAAGAGCTTAATATGCGCCAAAGCAGTCTTCCGTTGTTGAAGGAAGCGCTTCTTTTTTTTTTTTAAACAAAATCTATAATAAAGCCTCTCGCAGAAGCTTTAAAAGAGTCCCATATGATATGGGGGGAGGAATTGGGATCACTGTTAAGATCAAAAAATTCATTTGCAAAGGTGCGAAAAGAAGAGGAGAAAAGAGGGTCCAGAAGAAGAGAGTTATTAAAACGCCAGCGGGAGGACCTGGGATGTGGAGGGAGCAAATCAAGATCTGTTACAATTGGGGCGTGGTCAGAGATGACTATAGGTTCAATAGAAGAAGATAATAGGTTTTGAGATAAAGATTGAGAAAGAAAGATATAATCTAGGAGGGAAAGGGAGACGTGAGGAGGAGAAAAGAAAGAGAAGTCAAGAGTATCCGGATGGGAAAGTCTCCAAGAGTCTACAAGGTGTGCTTGAGAGATAGTGTTAAGGAAATGTTTGTGAGTCTTGTGAGAGACAAAACGAACTTGAGATTGGCGGTCGAGAAATGGGTCTAGAACTTGATTGCAATCGCCTCCTAAAATGAAGAGATCGTCTCTAAATTGAATACATTTCTGCATAATCAGTGGCCAAAAGGAACAATCAGGATGTGTAGGTCCGTAAATATTAAAAACAGTTAAAGAAACATTATTAATTAACAACTTCGCTAACAACCATCTACCTTCTGTGTCAATTTCTTGCGATATAACTTTACAATTCAATTTCTTGTGACCTAGAATTATAACGCCATTTTTCTTATTGGTAGAGGGAGAGAATAAAACTGAGCCCACCCAGCCTCTTTTTAATTTTAACGCTTCAATTTCTGTGAGGTGGGTCTCTTGTAAGAGAACCAAATCAGGGTTATAAGAAGCAAGATGGGAAAGAATTCTCTGTCTTTTAATTGGGTTAATAAAACCTTTCACATTCCAGGAGATAACTCTGAATGTAAAATCATTAAGGATATATACAGAACAAAATATGCATTAGTAAGAAAATGAGATAAGAAACAAATAGGAAAGAGGGAAAGAGAACAGGGAAAGGAGAAAGGGAGATCAAATAGGAGCAAAAAAGGATAAGAAGAGATAGGACATATCCAAGGAACCGAAGAAGGAGAGAGGAAGGAAAGAAAGGAGGATAAAAGAAAGAACAAAAAGAGAAGACAGTACATGTCAACAAGTGGAATCAAATGAAATAGTGAACAACAATAGAAAAAAGCGAAAGATTGACAACTGTAATACGTACCTTTTGAGGGAGAACAAGAGGAAGCGGGTGGGAGGTGGCGACACATAGGAGAAGACGACACAACCAACCAGGGAGGGAGTACCACAACGGGGAACCAGATGAGACAAATAGGAAATGGAGAGAGGGACGTATCAATAGAAAACGTCTGCAAAAGAGTGAGAGGAGAGAAAAATTTACATGAAGGATTAAAGGAACATATTATTAAATAACAACCATCAGCAACCTGCGGAAGAAAAAATTTGTGAAGGGTTAAAGGAACATATTAAATAACAACCATCAGCAACCTGTGGAAGAAAAAATTTGCATTAGACCAAACAGGGTGAAACAAAACCTGTCAGCAATAAATGAAAAAGTCACGGAATGGAGGATGATGAGGAAGAGAGAGGATCGGAAGTTTCCATAGAAGAAGTGGAATGTAGAAGGATAAATTTCTTCAGGTCAGCTGGATCATCAAAAGAGGAAGTGTTATTTTGGTAGGTGACTTTTAACAGACATGGATGGAACAGTCCATAACGTGCTCCAAGTGTACGGAAGGCAGGACGAAGATCAAGGAATTCTTTCCGTCGTTTAGCTGTTGCCTGAGACACATCTTGCGAGATGAAGAGTTTAGAGCCTAACCAAACAAGCTGCTTCTTGTATTTGGCTGCGTTTAACACTTGTAGTAAGTCTGTAAATTTTAAAAATAAAAAGATCACACCCCTCGGTTTCGAAGGACCAGCCGAAGAGGATAGGCGGGGCCCTAACCTGTGAGCACGTTGAATGTTGAGCGTTGTAGAAGCAGGAAGGTCCAGAAGTTTTATGAGAAAAGTACTGAAAAATTGGATGGGGTCAGTACCCTCCAAGCCTTCAGGAAGGCCATACAGGCGTAGATTATTGCGTCTGTTTCTGTTTTCAAGATCCTCCGCTGATTTCTTTAGCAAAGAGACCTCCCTCTCTAAAGTAGATAGCTTAGTGGAGAGATTCTGTAAGTCATCGACTTGACTTTCCACAGTAGTAATACGAGATTCCATAGACGCCCATTTAGTGTCCAACAACTGGAGACGTGAATTAGTCTCTTCAATGAATGGACGCAAGGCGCGAATTTCTTCAAAGACCATGTCTAAGGAAACCGGAGAAGCAGGTTTCAGTGGAGAGGGAGGGTCTTGTTTGAGGCGTTTGTTGGCAGAAGTAGGGGTCTGTAATTTGGTTGAAGACGTAGATGACGTCGATGGGGTTGAAGACTTTGAAGACCCAGATTGCGCCATTGCAACACTACTGTTTAGTGCAGAGTCAGTATGACAGGATTCCAAGACAGAGGCGTGGGCCGGGTATCTCCTGCTAGTAATAAATAACTTCTTACTCCTACCCATATAGTGGAGGAGTAATAGTCTCAGTGAAGCAAAGGAGAAACCACCATTGCACAACCAAAGTGATTTAGAGAAACTGCGCGACACAGTGTAATCAAATAATGACAGCGCTGCTGAGCTAGAGGAAGCTTAGTTTCGCCTAAGGAGACAAGTACTTCTTGTTTTGAACCAAAGTCAACACAAAGAGATGAATTTGAGGAAAATGAAGAAGTGCATCATGAATGAGAGAAAATCCCAAAATTGCTGAGAAACACAGCGCAAGTGAAATGCTAAGGTCACCTCTGGTCACATAGGAGATTAATTATATCCAAGATAGGTTTTGCATCATGTTGCAGTAAAAGTCAATTTGAAAAAGTAGTACCTGAGGTGAGTGAAAAGTCCGTTATGAAGAAAGACAAAATGGCGGCCGTAACAGGGTTGCAGAGAAATTATCGATTTCCAGAGGAAAGAGGTGCAAAAAATGCAAAAAAAAAAAGGAAGAGAACCGATCAGGAGCCCTTCCGATTCATGAGGCTCTCCATTTCATTTGATGAAAGTTGGTAAAACCGCGGAAATCAGCGCGGCATTTCCCGTCGTGATGCGGAGCTCCCGGTTCAGGCGGCCATCTTGCTCTGCGCCGCGCACGCTCCTTCCAAAACATTTCTAATATTTGGATTTTCGTTATTTCTATTTTACCACATTCAATAATTTCTTTTACAATTTTCTAACATTCTCTAGAGGGTTTTAACAATAATTTATATTTGATACACCCTGGATCAGTACACATATTCGGCAAACAATCAAACTTTATAACAGGAAAGCAAAGCATGCACTGAAGGGTTAAGAGTTTTTTCTTTAATATATGGTGTGGGGGACATAAGTCTTATATTATCCGAAGCATCGAGTCTTGCGGTGGTTTGTTTTCTTGGTATGCCTAATGGAAAGCTAACTCATGTCGAAAATGGAGTTCAAGTTTACAGATGAAGTTGAAATGGTGACTTGGCGCTTTATATATATGTACATTCTTTTGAATTGGGTGACTCTGCAGATCCAATTAACTGGCGAATGCTTGAACTCTATATATTGTCCAATGTAAGTTTGTGCTACTTAGAGTCATGCATAGGAATTACGCAACTCATTTTAGGACTGGGAGGAACAAAGGTTTTTTGGCATTCTAATCTGCAGGCTACGTGATACCGGCATAGCTCTAATATATGTAGTTATAGATATGGAGGGGCCTGTTGCACTCCAAAGTTACTCAGTCTGTAAGTAGGCAGTGTCTTAGCAGGGTCTTTTATTCCTTCTTTTATTCAAATGTATTATCACTGCCACAATTCTGCCTATATTTGCTTTAAGGTGTGTACTGAAAATCCAGCAGGACAAATTAAAGACAATCAATCAAAGTTCATACATGTTCAGTGCTTGCATACCCGCACGGATGACAAGCAGGGCTCTACAACTCCACCTTACATTACATTATATTATAAAAGTGATATTAGATTAGGCCTCTAGATGATTCTGTCCCAGTTGTTTGTCATTTCTACTCCTACGACTGACCCCACCATGAGTTGAGTGGGAAGGTAGATAAACCCACCTGCTCAGTTACAGGTATCTTTGTCACCAGCTGATGAAAAGAACCCTGCCAGCATCACAGAATTTCCATGGAATGGACTGTAATTCCCAAACTGTGGTGCCCCGGATGCTTGCTACCACTCCATAATCTTTGATGGCTTTTGCAGAAGTTGTGTTTGTAGCCCAGCTAATCCTACCAGGGCTAGAGAAATGCTAACCACATATTAAAGTCCCAAACTAAGGGCCTGATTGCGATGCCGGTTGGACCGACTTCCGCGGTCCTGTCGGAGGCGGTCGAACTGCCTCGGTCTCGTCAGAAACAGTTGGTCCAACCGCTGGTTTATGATGAATGCATCCTGTACTCCGACCTACCGATGAAAGACCACTGACTCCGACAGCCTAGATGGCCGTTGGAGAAAAACAAACAGTAGGAGGAGTACACCCAGGAGACATCTCAATGTCTCCGAGGTACAGGGAAAGGCGCACAGAAAGGAAAATTTCTCCTTTCGTAAGAAGACCCCTCACTCACCAACCTAGTTGGTGACATGCTTCATCATTGGGGTCCCACCCGAATAGCCGAATGCTATCCGGGTGTGCTTCAACACCTGATTACAGTGGAGCAGGTTATTTTTCGTGGTGCAAGTGAGTGTCACAAGTGATTTAAAAATTGGGCAGATTAAACTCCCTAAAAATGTTTTATTCTGGAGCAACTGGACAATATTAAAAAGTTGTTGGTAAGATGCCGTTCTCGGTTAAATTGACCTCCGGTATCTTTGTAGTGAGAAAGAAGTGAATAAAAATTCCCGAGGATGAAGCTGAGCCAGGTCGCTGGATTAGGCGTAGCAGCTGGTGACTGGGCTCCACGCATTTGTGTTACAGAGCAAGCACCTCGACCCCGGCTTCCATGAGGCACGCCACGTTGCGTCTCTAAAATTTTTCCTTTCAACAATTGGACGAAAGAACGCCTGACTGTGAATACATGGTTGGGTTGCAGTGACCAAGGGTAGGGTACACCTTAGCGAGTGTACACCGCCCAGGTCACGCTCACTGGTCCTGACGAAAACCTGGTATTATCGCCATCAGGTTGAAACATGTAGACCAATTTTTATTCACTTCTTTTGACATTGAGATGTCTCCTGGGTGTACTCCTCCTACTGTTTGATTACCTTACCCAAGGGGACCAGGAGTATTCCCAGGAGACCAGGAGTATTCCCTTTAAACATATATAAAAAAAAAACCTTCTCTCTCCTTTGTTTTTTCTTAGCGTTGGAGAAAAACAGCATTCATAGGGCAGTACAGGTATCTCCGACCGCTGTCCGTATTGCGGTGTGGGTTTCCAATGACCCGACCGTATTGGTCCGACCGACTGCCTCGAGTCATCGGAAATGCTGTATTTGGGGAGCAAACTCACCCAAATCCGCTAGTCTCCACTGTGGATCCCTTCCTCCTGGTCACCCCTACACCTAAGCAGCTGCACTCCGATGACCACGATCCTGTGGGCACTGGAATCCAGGTAAGTCCTTCTGCGGTATGTATACCATTGACTGGACTGTGCACATTCCGCCACACTCCAGTAATGGGGTACATGGTGTGCAAGGCATATCCCCACATTTGTCATACTTGTGTATACAATTCACATTTTCTGGGGTTTTGTATGCATTTGCAGCTACATATTCGGGGATATGTACTCCACCATAGATGTGACCGCCGCGGTAACAACGATTGCATCGTAATGCGGCGGGGATCAACTTCACAGTCTCGGCAGTCGGAAAGGGCCTGTGAAGACAGCGGTTGGATGGTCGGTCCGACCGGTATCATAATCAGGCCCTAAGGCGGCCACTTCAACATATGGACCTATTTACATTTGCCAACCCATCATGGCTGTCACATTTCCTAAGTAATTAACATTATTCAGTCCTTAGCTACTATTTAAGTGATCTGCTGCTACACCTTTTCTCCTTTGCAACAGTTTACTCTGAACAGTGAATTCTTATTGTTGTGTTTCTGCTTACTGGGAATCTATGTCCAATCAGAACATGTCTCTTAAAATGTTGGTCCTGTTTGTTTCAATACTGATGCTATGCCTGTACCTTGGCCACCGTCTGGCTGATTGTCTAGATCTTGTTTCAGGTTCAAAGCATGATGTTTGCATACACAGCTCCTGATGATCCCTGCCTAGCCACCTATCCCAACCGCCCACAGGTCATTCTCATAGACTTCATTTTTCAACCAGCAGACGACCAGTCATCAGGAGTATGCATATCACCAATCATTAACTACATCCCAGTTTCAGTTACTCCAGAGTGGGGATTTGTAGAAGGGAGCTGGCAGCACCTTCGCATCAGGTTCTGCATGTCAACATGCCTTCTGAAACTGGTCTGGTGATGGTATACACCTCTGACTGATTTACAGAATCTTAACACATGCTAAGTGAATAAACAGGATGCGATTACTCCAATGACCCTACCGATCAGGAAGGAAAGCGAGGCTGAAAGGCTGTATATCATCTACTTTAGAGTCAGAAAAACTAAAATATATTTCTGGTTATTAGGAAAACGAACTTTCAGAAAGGTGGCTTCTAAGGAGTCGTTAATAGACATCATCCTCAAAGTGATATTAAAATCAGTCAAAAACAATAAGAAGATAATCCTACTTCCATCTTCTATCATTGACAAATCTGGACACAGCGTGACATATATGCTATGCCCTAGCTTCTGTGTTACTGATGGTTATGATAGCCAAACTGCTCACTTCAGTCACAGTGAAATATTCTAGCTATTTGGAAACTTCCCCATAGCTTCCATAGGCATTAAAGGTAAGAACAAAATGAAAAACATTGAGAAAATTGAGAAATATGGTGTGCATCTGCTACCTCACAGGGCATTTATTAAAGGTAGGATGCCTGATAAAGTTACTGAAAATCAATACAAAACAGCCTATAGCCATTTGGTTTTTGTACTAACATAATTGGAGAGCACCAATTGATGTGTAGAGATTTATATTGTATACCCTAGATGGTTCGAAAAAAGACTCTGAAGTAGAGCTATTAGCAACATTAAGTCATTTGGTGACTTAAGACACCAGGGTCTCTTTTACCAGGTTTTCACAAGAAGTATGTCTTGCTTCGCCTCCATTAAAGTAGTGATTCTATCGGGATTGGCAGCATTATAGGCAATCTGTATTTCTCATGTGAGGAAGCATACTACATACTGGCCCCATCTCTCTGTGACCAAGCAGAATTGTAAGCAACTGACAAATAATTGGGATCCTCCACAGAAGCATTCTTTTGAAAGGCTAAAAAGTCTGATATTAGAACATAATTTGGATGTAGTGAATACATTGGTTAATTACTGTAGAGCTTCTTGTTGTTTCTCATTGCCTGCTACTTTTTACACACTGATACTTGTATGGCTTGTTGTAAGATGGGTTTGTAAGACCTCAGTGAGTTGCTGCTGCTGCCCTTATCTAGCTTTTGCAATAATGTCAACAAAGCGAAAGTGCTCATCTGCAGATCAAATTAAATATGCAATGCTAAATTGTAGCCTAGTAAACCGAGGGACTCCTCCTCCCCCCACTGTGGTAAAGACAAAATATTTTGAGTTCAGACTGGACAAAGGGCTTCTATTTGAGTGCAAGTAAACTCTATTGTGTCCACATGTTTCCAGAAACTCACCCTTCTGAGGAAAAGCTTAATTGTTATTCCTCAAAAATGCTGAGTGACATTGGTAGCCACTGTTATTCTCTTTACGCTGATTTATGCCAGTGACTTCTACCTAGGACTATCTGCCATGTTACTCTCTTGCTTGTAACTGCTCCAGAACGAGGCTGTTTTGGCCTGCCTAAATTTGACCATGCCACCGAATCCGGATGTAAGTTGCATTGGCCACCAGTGGAGCAATCGTAGTAATTCAGTAAATCTGCATTACTCTGTGACACAGAATGACTGATAATTAAGTAGACCTTCTCGTGTAACTTGGGGGAATAAATCCTGTAGCGAAAGCACATTTAGTGAGCACGAGTGGCCACTTGTGGTTGCTAATTTGTGTTCTGCTGCAATTTCTTAGCACAAAATGCATTCTCTCATCCATTTTGGATGGTAAGGGTGTATTTCAGACACAAAAAATAGCACTACTTGCTGGGTGTAAATTGGAGGAAAATCCTTCTTCAAACTCACATTTAACAAGTGAGATTGGCTGCTCACTCTCTAAATGTGTTCTTTTGCATTTAGTACTATTTCTTGGTGCAACAATGCCCCCTTTCATCCAAAAAGGACGCAAGCGGGCTTGTTTGCACTAAGATATAACGATAAATACAGAATTACTCCTCTCGCGTAATTCCACTTAATCTCACAGAATTCATGGCATAATGCGAGTTCCGCCCACCCTTTATGTGAACACACACAGATCGTGGAGGAAGTGAAAATGCTCCTGTATTTTCGGAGCAAATTTAGAAGCATTATAAAGTGGTCCTCCTGCCTTCCCAAATTCCATTTATACAACCATGACAGGATTTTCCCAAAATGCCCCCAGGTTCATTTGTATGTGCACCTCATGTAAACTAGCGATGCCCCACCTAGGCTAATTTTGCAATCATCTTCCATACTGCAAAATAAATAGAATGGATGCAACATCACCACAAGCAACAGCATTAAATGGATAGTGTAATTTGTGATGCTATGATTGGAACACTTTCAGCGCCTGTGAGTTTGCCTGTGTGTGTGTGGTGGGAACTTGTGGTGTAGAGGAGTATGTGAAGAGAGTTGCCACTTATCCATTGACTGTAGGTGCATCACCAGTTGTTGTCTTCATAAGAGTTTCTTCCAAAAGACGTAGTACACAACTACCACTTTAATATGAATTCCTTCTTATCATTTTAGTTACCAAGATGTCATTTATTATTTTAAGTATGCAAATCTCAGATTTGACACAACCATCCTAGGTTGTTTTATTTTCAGAATGTAAAACCTTTTTTTCCTGCGGTTGGGAGTGATATGGAATGTGCTCTTTCTCGGCTTAGAATAGTACATTAATTTGCTGATCTGGTATTGTTCAGAAAATCACATGATGTATTTATCTACTTTTGCATGTGTTCACTTTTAATTGCAGAAGAATTTAACAAATGGAACCATAAATATGATGTTGCTGTTATTTTCGCCTCTGTATGGAATCTAATGTTTTTTTTTCTATTCTGATTTTCTTTAGCACACAGACTTGTGTCAATATATGGACAAACACCCAGGGGGACTTCAGCCAGATAATGTGAAGGTATGTATTTTGGTATAATTTCATATGTGCACTTTCTCAAACATGCAAGGAAAACGTGGCTGTTGGACACTATTCCATAATAGTTTTCAAGGCATCAGATCAGGTATTCTTCTTGCTAGTTTCTTTGCATTTCTACATAGCTGTTTTCCCTCAGAGGTGGCGAATCAGCTGTACTTGGAAAATGTGGCTCCAGTGTGAAGTGTCAGATTGAAGTGGTGGAAACATAACCAAACTACTGTAATTATTTTGTTTGTTACAGATCAATGAATGCTCATGAATGTCTGTTTTTACTTGGATATTACACATTGCTCTCAATTTCCTGGATGGAATTCTTTTGGTAATGCATATGACGATAAAACTTAAATACAGAGTGTAGTTTGTTGACCACTTGGCAACCATTAATGAGGAAATGTAATTCCTAATTGAGTGATGCCTATTTAAATTAACTTTTGGACACAGGACAATAATTGTGGGCTCACTCAAAATAAGTCATATGTAATGTTAGGGTGGCTTACAGAACTGTAACCTGGATCCTCGGTCAGTTTAATGTGGTCCCAGCTCAAAGATCACATTTGTGGGTAGACCTGCCTTTATACACCATCATTGCACTATGCAAAAACCTCCCTTGATGTTATTAAGTTATAGACTGAGTAGAAAAACACACGTTGCACCAGCAGCCTCTCGATGAAGAAAACCCATCACAGAGTTTGGAGAAAATGTATTTCAACATACCACTTATTGGTGGTAATAATTACCTTGAAAGAATTGCAAGGTATTCGGATAAAATAGGGCTGCATTTGTGAAAAATTAAGTAAACGTTATGTCTGTGGTAATTCCACTTAGCCAATTGCAACCCTCAAGAGGCTTCCCAAATTAGCTTTTTTCCCATGTTTGCCTCCCCTTGGTCATCAGTCATCTTGGTGGCACATTTTCCAATAGAGATTCACCCTGTGTGCCATTTAAAACACCAGCCTCTCTTTCACAATACATTAAGGAAAATCTTGTTTTAGTAAATCCAGTTTTTGGCAAAACATGTCTCGACTGCCCTTTGAGAGATCACATTGTCATAAGAGAATTGTAACTGTGGATTTTTGAAATACAGACATTGCTCACACTTTGTAACAGATATCCAAAAACATGATTAGTTGCCTACTTTTGTTTGTAAAGTACCATTTATACATCTTGGTTTGCTCTCCATAAATGTGTTTCTTGTCCCATAAAATGACAGGCCTCCTGATATTTACTTAACTTTTCCAACTCATAAATGAATTCAGTATTGCTTATGTTATCACACTCTGTACATGTGATTGCAATTAAATAGGAAGATAATGTCTATCACCCTGAAGTTGTTAAGCAATACACAGGCCTGCTCATATGGTACAAAATGCTTTTCGATTTAAGCTGCTCTGCTCCATCCTCACTTTAAGCTTGTCTTCACGTAACTCTGTCTCTTCAAACTTGTCTTCATCAATGCGCAAGTCAGTTAATGAAAAGGGTTCAATATACCATTCACAGCATTCAGTAAATAGCAACTGATTAACAGTCTGTGTGCTTTATGAATGCAAACATTAATGACTAGTTTGGGGGAAGTTCTAGTTCCGACGACTACTACTTCTAGTGTAGGGCAAATCTCACAATGTACATTATAGTGACATCCTCCTTAATTTGCCAGTTCCATTTTGAAGGACACCCTCTGACACTGACAATACACTATCAAAGCCTATTCCTATAAAAAGAGGGCTTAATCTAGAATGTGTTTCTGCTTCACCCTTGCTGACAGATGACTTTCTGGGTAAACGTGTGATGAAACTGTGTATGTTGTGATGTAGCGTTTCTATTGCTCGGGACAAAGGATTTTGAGGTATAATAGCAAATGCTCCTCATGGAGCAGTGAGGCAGTGCATCTGCAAATATGTAAACCTCCTAACTACATTTCATATGCACTAGAAACACATTGCCTTCATGGGTGCTGGCCTGTGTAAGTGGCCAGCATTACCATACGTTAGCCACATAGCCTTAGATTTTGCCCATTTGAAGTGGGGACTCACAGCATTAAACTGTGTAAAACAGCTTTCGAAAATCTGAAGAACATATGTCTGTACCAGGTGTTTCAGTACAGTGTCTCTGTAGTCATTGTTTGTTCACTGCAGTAGTTTGTGTTGTGATATCACTTCTTATACTTAGTAGAGTCTCTTCAAAATGCAGAAGCATATCTTTTTATAAAGTTCTGACAGTGGGAGGATATTTTCCATATATTACCCTTCCTGCGTTGATTCTCAGTGACCGGCCTTGTTAAATTTAAAATGCTATGCATTGTCCACCAAGCAAAAGGTGAATTCACTTCCTAATTCACAGTGCAGCCATTATATCTCATCACTTAGTACCAGGTATATTGATGCAGAGCTGATAATCACCCCACACCAGTATCGTTAGCTTGAATCTGAGGTAGACACTTCTCATGGCAGCCTAAAAACAGGAACTCACTCCCATCTTCTTTCTGGGAGCATAAATATAATTTAATTTTATTAAAATGACTGAGGAGCCAGGTGTGCCCTCAGTCATACATTTGTATTCACTGTTTCTACCTGGTCTGAAGTGATTAAACACTAAAAGGTCCATGACCATATTAAGAAGAATCTCCCTAATGTATACTTGGCTCATAAATTTGATTGCTTGGCTGAACTCAAAGCTTGGCTGAACTCAAAGCTTCAGTCCCAAAGGGAATGGTGGTAGATGATGGTAGAAGCAAAAAAAGACATTACATAACCCAAATCAGTTTGAAGGAATACAACGTGATTTCCACATTAATAGTAGTAAGAGTTTAACATTACATACCACTTGTGGTAAATAAAACCATAATGTCCCAACCACGAAAGGATGTAACTATCTGTCCAAGATGAAATTGAGGCTACATGTTTAGAATAAAGATGTAAACAAGGATCCATTAATGTTTGGGTAGTTGAAATTGTCTGAAAAGTGACTAAACCTCTAAACAGGTCTTTAGACTCTCAAGTATAATGGCACCGAAAAAGTTTGGTACCTAAAAGCAATACCAACCACTTCTCTCTAAAAGCCCACATTTGACAAATGCACCAGAACATTTGCCCTAAGGACCTTGCCAATACTGTCAAATGCTGAAGGGACGCAGTCAATCTTTTTGGAGATGGATGCTCTTTACAATCTTAGCCTTTCAATTTACTGCTTGGTAACACCCTTGCATGCAGGCGGTAAAAACCCCAAGAGGTTTCAACTTGTGTGTCCTACAGGGTTGCTGCAGGCTTCTTGCTCTAAGGGAAACCTATCTGGAAACTAAGACTAGGCCTGGGCAGAATGTTTAATTCTGCCGGTGGAATAGGAGGAAGTTGGCAATTCCACATTACTCTTGTAATGCAGAATTACTTATAAAATAATCTGCAGTAAATTGTTGTTTTTAAAGAGGGATGGAAGAGGGAGCAGCCCTTCTATGCTTAAAAACATATAGATTAAAGTTTAATCTGCAGTGTTTTTTAAGCATAGAGGGACTGCTCCCTCTTGCGGCCCGGTTTAGAAACTACTGCAGTGCATACAGCTTGGTACCTTTACATGCTCTGCAGTAATTACTGCAGAGTATCTAAGGGCGCTTAGTAGTATGCTCTGCAGTGCATACCCTTTGGCACCCTGACATACTCTGCAGTGGTTACTGCAGAGTATGTAAGGGCTCCGAGGGGTATGCACTCCAGTGATTTTTAAACAGGGCAGGAAGAGGGAGCAGTTCCTCGATGTTCAAAATCCACTAAAGACTAAATTTAATTTATCAGTTTGGTCAGATTTAATTTGTATTTCACTGTCGTCATTTGGACTAATCTCAACTAAGTAAGAGTTGTCCAACAAACCCTGAAGTTAATCCGGATAATAAATCAAACCCCACACTTTAGGCCTAAACCATTCCTCAACTCTAATCCCAAACTCTCCTAGTGCTTTAAACTCAATGCCCAATCCGAGACTTTTAATTTAAAATCCAGGGCTTAAATGTCGGCCCTAAACCTAAATCTTACAATTTAACTCATTAGCCTAAGACTAAATGCCTAAACATCAAACCAAATTTGAAAGATTATCTCAACTTTTCTAAGCCCCAAAGCCTACATTTTAGAGCACAGGCCTTCAACTCTAACACTTGTCCTATTTAGCATGCAACTACATAGCACACCTGAAGTGCAACATATTTGCCTAGCCTGCAACACACATTTGTTGGAAATACATTAACCATGGAGGTAGAATAACACCTAGTAGACTATAGTAGAACTAGGAGTGCAAGATAATTACACAAAATAGAAGTACAGAATGTCATAGGTAATCAATTAGCTCTGTTAAGAATTAGTTCAGTAATTCCTCAGGAGCAGTGTGTAAGAAATTTGGATTATTAATTGGGGTGGGTGAAAAGTCACTTAAAGGAATAATCGCAACCCTTGTCAGGGTGAACCCTCAAAGTAGCTAAATTAACCTGAGCTCAACCCCCTAGTAGCTATGGTGCACAGCAGACAGGCTTAACTTAGGGCAATGTGTAAAGTATTTATGCAATACCAAAACAGTAATAAGGTCAAAATGCAAAACAACACCATAATGAAGACCATACAGTAAGGAGAACCAGAGATATGAATTTTTAATATTTTAAGTAGAAATAGCGCAGATGATAGTCAATAGTTGTGGTAAACTGGGATCTAGACTGACTGCTGATACTCCAACCAGGTTCGTCCTGGTCAAAGATTTTACCTTCTGACTTAGTCCTTCTTTAAGTCCCAATCCACCACATGAATGCATGTCTGAAGTCCCCCAGGACTTCAAAGAAGGCACTTAGAGACTCAAAAGGTGTCAGGTAGAGGATAACAACAGGGTCCAGTCCAGGTTCAGTTGCCACTAGTCAGCTGGGCAGTTGCATGAAAGGCTTCTTGTAGCTTGTTGCATCCCTGTATCTGAACAGGTCAGCCTTTTTACCCTTGGAGTTCTTCTCTTTGTCCTTGGGACAAGAGGGAGCAGGTCCAGTCCTTCAAGGCTCCTCTCAGGTCACAGACAGCAGGTCCAGTCCTCCTCTGTTGTTACGCAGTGTTCTGAAGTTTGTGCCTGGAGAAGCCACATTTATGCCTGGCAAGAGCTAGTGGTTGCGAATGACCCCTAGGCACACCCTATTCAATCGGGTAAATGTTCCTGGGGTCAACCCTACCCTTTTTGGTCATTTTCAAGATGTTGAAAGTCATTGGCCACCCTCAACGTGGCCTCTTAGGGTTGTGTGTGTGGGAGGCAGTGTATTATGGTAATCCTAGGGTCTTCCCAGATCTAACACTAAACTCCAGTTTGAGGCAGCCACTGTACCCCTATTTAACTTAGAGACAGATGTCTGGTAGGAAAAAAGTAGGGGTTTCCAGCAACCAGCAGTGAATACACAATAATTGTCTTGGTATCCATTTTTCTTCCTTTCATGTCCACCCCAGCTGTTATATGTAAACCACAGCAGACCTGTGAAGCAGGATTTGACACTGTTCTGTGAGGTTCGAAGGAGTCGTCACTACCCATTCAGGTCTACCTGTCAATCAAACTGACCTAGTGTGTAGCTCCTGGAGGGAACTGCACGTCTCATTCACATCTATTTAGATGCTAATCACTTGCTGGGAGACCTTTAGGCAATGGGAAAAGGTAAGGTTCTAAAAGATACTTTTCCTTAATATTTATTAAAAAGCCAACATCACCATTACATTTGATTTTTTATAACTATTAAAATAGTTGTTTAATTATTTACTAGCTAGTCCCATTCCCAAGATACAGTATTAAGATTGTAATCTGTACTCGGGTTTACTACATAGGACAGTTAGGCCTTCCACACTGAAAATAGCTTTTGGGTGCAAGTCACTGTACGGCCATGTTAACATTACATTTCTACATGTCCTATGTTTAAATACCATGCACCCTGCATTGAGGGCTACAAGGCCTACCTAGCAGTGGCTTATTAATATTTAAAAGGAAGGTTGTGTCCTGTCAAAAAGGTTTATTTTGTTATTTTGAATTGTAGTTTGTAGTTTACACTGCTACACAGGTTAGGCCTGAAGCCATGTTTTCACTACCACTGTAGTGGATGGCACAATAGGTAGTGCAGTCAACTAGTGGCATTTCATTTCCAGGCCTGGGTACACTTTGTACGAGATACTAGGGACATAAAGGCAGGTAAGTATGCCAATTAGGAGTATGCTGATTCAACCATTTTAAAGGGGCATAACCGACACCTTACTACTGGCTAACAGGGGTAAAGGGCACAGAGTTCTAAAGCCAGCAAACTATAGGATCTAGTAAAAGAAAAGGCAGATTTCCTACAGAGTATTTTCAGGTATTACTGAAGGTAAGGAAGTGATGCATGGTGGCCAACTTCCTGATGGCAAGGGAGGGGATAGCAGCACCTGTGAAAGATTGCTTCTTTTGTTCTGAATTTAGAGACCTCAAACTCTGCAAATTCTGCAGCCTCTGAGACCCTTGAGACCATCATAAATGGAGAGCATATTTGTTAAATAGGACAGATTGATGTGGCAATGATATTGTAAGCCAGACAGCAATATTTAAATTGATTCCTTGCAAAGATAAGGCCTTCACCACAATAGGATGCTACTGAAGTTGGCATAACAGTGGAAGGATACTGTCAAATTTGTCTGATACTTGACTAGACCAACCGCTATTTGTAGACCTGCTTTGAGTGGTGCCATCACCTGAATGGGTGGCATACATACTTAAAGATAATTTTACCCCCCTTACTTTAACCTCCCAAAGATTAATTTTCCTCATTGAAGATGAACTACCATTAAAAGCACTTTTCTTGGATACCTAGAATATAAGTTCCTTGTGGTCGACAACATCCATTATAGGCAAACATGTTACATAGTTGCTGCAGGCTGGACTTTATGTTGAAACCCTTGACATCTGTTATTACATGAAGTTGATGAAAGACACCTTGAAACTCAGAGAAGTATTGCACATTATACTTGCAAAGGATGTACACGTGCAAGGGTTTGTTTACACAAGGACTCATCCTTTTGGATAACAAACGCTAATGCACTGGTTTGTTTTCATAATGATTCATCCTTTACATTGTGAACTGTAACACATTGTTCACTTTCCTCAATGAGTTACCTGAGTGTGTTAAGAGCTAATCAAATGTTCAAAAACTTCAGTGAATTTATGTTGGCACAGTATTATTGTAGTATGGTATGCAGAAATCGATAATTGTAATATATATTTACCAGGGGCTCCTGGGAAACACACTATATGCTTTTATGTTGCAGTTATCAGCTTGTAACATTGAATGAAAACAGAATCATGAAAAGCCAATTTACCATATTGAAGGTGGCTCTTTCTTTAAAACAATGTGATAATCCTAAGTGTGAATCAGTTACTATATCAATTTGAATTGTATCTCAATGAAAAAGAAATATAGAGTTTCATTCCATAATATAGAGTGGGAGAGTGTCAGCAGGTACATCATATATAATATAAGAACTTAAAATCATCTCTACAGCAACACAGAAGAAATCCTTTTCCTTTGAGACAACAATGTATGTGCGTTGACCTCAGCTGTGCCACAGAACCGGGCAGTGTACATTTTCAGTGCATCAGTTTTTCCCAGTTGCCCCATTCCACTTTCCTTGGGTCTACTGAAACCACACATTGTAGTGGTGTGGTTGGCTGCGACTTCAGTGAATTGTGGAAACTATCATGGCTCCAGTTGGATCCTGATTGCCAGTGTAGTGCATCTTGATAAGTTTCCTCTGAATCTCTGGGCTGACTTATGGCATAGGCAGTGTTGTTAAGAGTTGTGAAGATGTGTGAGGTCCTCTTATGTGTGTTTTTTTTAATGTATTAAGAGCATGTGTAGGCTTCCACAGGTGACTGCAATATCACAATACAGTTATGCATTAATTTAACCAAGATATACATTTACAATTTGAATCATATGACATTTTAAAAAAAAACCTGATATTTCATATATCTCAAAATGCTGATAAAGGCGGAGCGTTGGTTATAATGGACACTCATTTTTACCGGGAACAAGTGCAGTTACACCTCTCTGATACTAACACTTATTGCACCATTGATCACAACCCAACTGAACAGTTCACACTCTTTCTCAGTAAGATAATCAAAAGAGCCAGTGACAATGGGATCATATCGGAAAAGACAGCTAAATACTTAGTCCAACAGTTTCCTTGCACTCCGACCTTGTACATGTTACCCAAGGTTCACAAGAACCTTCACCATCCTCCATTCAGACCTATCGTCTCAACTAAAGGTAGCATTCACGAACCTGTGGACAAATTTGTGGATAAATATCTGCAACCATTCGTTGTCAGTTCAAGAACTTATATTAGAGACACCACCGACCTGCTTTTGAAAATCTCTAACATACAGTTCGCAACAGAAGATGAAGTCTGGTTGTGTACAGTGGACGTGAAGTCCCTGTACACGACAATTCCACACAACCTAGGCCTGGAAGCAATAGAAGAGACACTACTACACTCCGATTTAGACACAGATTTTCAACTTTTCTTGATGGAATTGGTCAATTTCTCGTTATATCAGAGCTATTTTGAGTGGGAAGGCCAACACTATCTCCAACTATCAGGAACTTCCATGGGCAATTGTGCCGCGCCTGCATACGCTAATATCTTCATGCACTACTTTGAAGAACACAATATACTCAACAATACACTATGGCAAGAACACGCTATCACCTTTCTCAGGTATATTGATGACATTCTCGTGATATGGAAGGGTTCTCAGTCGAGCCTCACAGAAGCCTTACATGGCCTCAACAGCATCAATGAAAGGATACAGTTCACCTTTGATTTTGATCAATATTCAATTGCATTTTTGGATGTTATGATTCATAGATCAGGCAATGTTTTGGACACCAACATGTACAGGAAAGCCACCGACCGGAACAACCTATTGCATTATCAGAGTTTTCACCAGACATCCCTTAAGAACACTTTACCTTTTTCTCAGCTCCTCAGAGTGAAACGTATAGTGTCCAATCCTGAGAATTTTGATCAACAGGCTAAATCCATGCTCAGGAAGTTTTCCAAACGAGGATACCCGCAAACAATCCTTGACCAAGCTAACAAACGTTGTAACGAGAAGAATCGTATTCAACTTTTGAAACCTACTGCAAAAACTCCATCCAAACGGATTGTAGTTGTTTCCAAATTTTCAACCCTCAGTGTACGGTACAAACAATCCATCATCAAACATTGGTCCATTTTAGACATGGAACCAGATTTCAAAGGCATCTTTCAAGAATCTCCCATCTTCGCCTATACCAGAGGCAAAAACATCAAGGAACTTATCACAAGAACATTCATACAACCCACTGAAACGACATATAAAGGAAACGCCCCGTGTTTCAACTGCAACAATTGTCATAACATCATCAAGGGACCTGTTATAACGCACCCCATGAAAGGGACCAAGATCAAATTGAGAGTCAACGCTAACTGTGATTCCAAGAACGTTATTTACATGCTTAAATGCCCTTGTGGATTGGTCTATGTGGGTAAGACAGAGAGAAAGATGAAAATCCGCTTGAATGAACACAAAAGCAATATTCGGACTAACAACACAAAATCTGTCTTAGCCACACATTTTACTGAACATCGGCACAACGTCAGTCAACTACAGTTTGCCATCTTGGAAACAATCACCAGACGCGAAGGCATCAACAACAATGCTTATATTCTTCAAAGAGAAAATCATTGGATCAAGTTTCTGGACTCCATGAAACCGAACGGTCTTAATGACTGGATGGAATTTCTCTGTTATCTGTGATATCTTTATCTTCATGCTTGCTTTGTACCTCTGGTTTACTCAACCTCAATTCACATTCACCTCATGTCTTCCTTTTCTTCCTTACGCTACTTCTTTTCTCTACCCAGCCATGAAATTTCGTCATCTTTATACACACCATTCGTCTTAGCACGCATCCCAATCTTCCTTGTTAATTGTTGTTTCCTTCACCACCTTTCTCTTTTCAGCCCGCATCCATACGACTTTTCTATTATCATTTCTACTGTTATACCAGACATCAGTCTCGTTTCACACTACTTTCACTGTCACCACAGACATGTTTTTCTCACACTTTTGAACACGCACTCTTTTCTTATTATAATAATGTTTATAAGTTTTACGTTACATCTTATATGTTTTTTCATTTCACTTGTTCGCGTTTGAGTGTTCACATTTGCCCGTACATGAATTTCATTCACCGCACCTAGTGAAACCTTTATGTAACTTTTCGGTTATCAGTTTCTCTTCTTTACTAGTCGATAAGCACTTGGTGGTTACTTTATTTACACGTTTTTCCTTAGTTTATTTTTTGTCAACACTAATCGTACGCCTTTGAATTCATAAGCTATCTCTGTCCATTGAGTTTCTTTCAGTTTTTTCTTCTTTTCATTTGATTATTCATATGCTTCAGTCAGATGCACATTCGGACTCACTCACTGTTTTTATTTCCGAGGTTATCATTTGAGTACACTATTTTTCCTTTTACTCATTCTGATACTTGTCAGACCTTCACAGTCTGACTCATTTAAACTACTACAAGATGGCGCTTATACTCAGAGCCGACTTTACGCTAATGGTTCAGTCCTTTTTCAGTTTTTGCACACTGAGTCACCATATATTGGAGATAGTCGGTTACATTCTGTTTCCTGCTTTCAAGTTCTGAATCACAGAACATCCACACTGGATTCTAGTAAGTTCACCCACCGGGTTGCACACGCCCGGGTCACTCTTAAGTTTTTACCACTCAACCTGTTTTTCTACGTTTCACAACTTGGTAATGGTATTTATTCTTTTAGATTTGTTTCGTTCACTCATGTTTTCACATTGTAAATCGGAACGCGTGTCACATCGTTGTTCGCTTAGTTTAAGAAGTATCACTTACCACAAAGTTTTTGTTGACCGGGTCATCTCAGGGCCATTTAGAATCGGCACCTCAATGTGTTTTTATATCGTTATATATTTTGTTCCCTAGCACTTTTTTCACACACCTCACTCTTGTAGTAACGGGTCTTTTTTAACTATTTTTTAAACTATTTTCCTTACATCCTCTCACACGCGGGTACATGCATGCTCAACACCAGCACACCGCGTCAGAATTTCATATAATTCATTTTCATTTCTTTATAGAGAATCGTGACGCTCTGTTTTCTCCGCATTTTTTTAGACTCTTTTCCCCTGACGAAGGGCTCGTATGCCCGAAATGCATCGGGAGAGTTTACATTTGGTTGATGAAATTACTTCCAATCCATGATTGAATGGACATATTTATGCACGAATAAAGATTACAGACATTATGTTGAAAACTACTTCACAACTCGTCGCCTTTTTTCAACTCCTTATTAAAATTTAAAACCTGATTCATTCAGGTACCGCTGTGCCCCAAGGGATACCACTCATTCGAGTGGCACCACTTCAAAGATTTACCCTGACACCCTGTCCAGAGGGTGATACCTCAGGTGCACGCTACAACTAGCACCCTAGTACAGCATCTGCTGTGCATCGCTCACCCACACTTTGATATATCTCAAATATGTCATTTTAAGAAAAAGAAAATAAATAACAGAATTAGGATTAAATAATTCATACATTGCACCTTTTACATTATGAATATGATTTTTCACAACTATGGGGCCGATTTCGATGTGGTTGGAAATGGCTCCGACCTTCGGTTGGAGCCGTTCCGACCCCATCGAAATGTCCTGTTCGGATTCCTTTCCAACCGGCCCATTATGATGTGGTCGGTCGGAAAGGAATCCGAAGGGGCTTTCCGAATTGCTTCCGACAGGCTCGGAGAGCCCGTCTGTCATACGGAAAGGGGCCAGTAATCCCAAGGGGGGCTCTTTCCACCTGAGGGATTACGATGGCGAATTCCTACAGCCTTTCTGTGCCAGCCTTTCCAACACAGAAAGGGTGTCGAAATCCGACTTTGGGGGCATCCAGCAGGGCCCTCATGGGTGCAAGGCCTCTGAATGGTGGCTGAGGGGGCACCTATGCTGCCCCCCTGTTGAGCTATTCAAAATGTTTTGACTTCCACCTGGGCTTGCATAGTACTGTAGAATGCATCCATGGTCCCAGCATAGGAATCTGTTTACGAGCTATCTGATTTAATTTGAAAGGCACATTTCAAGTGATTCTACTAAGTTGAACACCATAGTAAGGTGCCAGACGCTACTTGTATATTTGATGCATGATTAATGTGTATTTGAAATTTCCACCATGCAGTACCAGAGTAGTAACCTGTGTATAATACAGCAGCTGTTGCGTCATTGAACTGTCATTGTATTGCTCCTTAAAATACCATTTGTCCCCTCAGAGAAGCATCACACAGAAGTATAAAAACAATCTCTGTCCTCTTCATTGAATAAATGCTCAGAAAAATCCAAACCTACTGATGAAGAGTCCTCTGTCTTGGATTCTTCTTGAGGATACAGCAATTTTGGTGAGAAGCCTTGTACCCTAGGGAAATGATCCACAGTGATTTTGCTGTGAGTTATGGCCTGGTTTAGGCTTTGATGGACAAAGTAATGACCAGGATGTAGAAGGACATTATCTCCATCTGCCAAATTTAGAGACCACCAGTCCAGCGGTCATCTCTGTACATTGAATGGAAACCGTTATCAAGCAGTTTCTTCAATTTACTAAAAGTGTGGAGGGTGGCTGCCATCTATTTTCACTGCCATCCACCAAACATTTTACATATTTTGTTTTTCAGAAACGAACTCCCAAAATGGACGTTTGTTTCGGATAAACAAAAACCTAACGCCCTCAAATCCCACCTGTGAGTTATTTCCCAAGGTGTTTTTTCCCAGGACATGGGGGTTATTCTTTTTTTCTTGTTCCTCATTGCCAGGTTTTTCCTGGTGGTGACACTCAGGAAATAAGACATTCCACCACCCTCCAATATAAGGTGGCATGTGTACTGTCCTTCCTTTAACAGCCCCTACTAGGTTTGGCCATCGGAAGAAGTATTCCATTGATGGAGCCAAAGGCTGCTCCATCAACGGAATTCTTAAGGTCCACTCATCTCTGTCCACTAAACTCTAAAGCAGGCTCTTAGTCTTGTGGCACTCCTGACCTACTATTGGAATTCAGGAGTAAGCCACGAGTACTACAAAAGTAAGTCACAATGACTCATAGCCAATATTTTGTGAATTGGGCCCAACTGTCGTGTTGTTTTAGAAGTGAATATATGATCTTGCCTACAAGATATCTTGACCCGTGCACTATTGTGCAAAAACAGCATCAAAGAAGGTAATTTTTAGTAGTGCAATCTTAAGGGGTAAATCTAAATAAAGTGCACGTGTCCTCTAATGTGTTCGTCATAAGCAATGCTGGGGAGGCCCTGCCACATATTTTAACATTCCTAGCTCATACATCAACATAGTTCCAAGTTACTTAATTTCCCAGTGCTACTTTTAGTGAATACTTCTGTAAGCATCAGGTATTTGTCTTTAATTTCTACATTATGTTGTTACTTTTCATGTAAAATTACCCATTGGCAAAATATAAAACCGATGTACAGCCCAGTAAATGAAAGATGTATAAACGATCAACCAAACTGATTTGACACTTTCCCAAATCATAGCTATGGAACAATGTGCTGATTTGCCCAGTTCTAAAATGTTGGTTCATTACCCCAGCTCCCTGATGCCCACACTGAATAAACTTTCGAATTAATCACTTTGTCAATCAGCTGAGATCAAGCCAACTACTTTGGAAAAGACAGAGGATCCTAACTGTGTGTTATGTACAAATCATAGCTGTAATTTCCTAAACTCTTCTCCTGTTCGCCCTCCCATCTTATGGCAAAGGGTGCCAGAATATTAATTGCCAACCTAACTAAACCTCAAACTGTGTAATGCACTACTTTGACCAAAGCTGGGGACGATATGCCCCTACTTATCTAGTTGTGTTGGCTGCAAGAGCTATCTCCACCACTCTTTTGGTCATTTCAGAAACTTTGTGCAAACGGAAAAAGCAAGCAAACATTTGGAGGAACTAAAAAATCTAGAGACCTTTTTGGACTCCTGTTTAGCAACTATTGACCTTTCCACCAAGTTGCTGCAGTCAACACCAAGTGGCTAAAATCACACTCTGCATCACCTATGGTGGATGAAGCTATTAAAAAGATGAGGGTCCTTCTAACCAGGCTAACAAATTCTAAGATGTCTATTATGTACATCCTATAGACTTCACAGAGACAGTTAAGCCACAGGGTTCTAATCAGCTATGCTAAAACCTTTATATATATATCCAAGCAAGTAACTGAAAATATAACTAAGGAGTCATCACTTACGTCGACCACTCTAAAATCTATGGACACGAGTCGAGCAATCTCAACAACTATCGCAACAACTGTGAGAGACAGACTAGAACATCGCAATCAACTATTTTCCTCTGACGTCCAGCACAATAATGAACTAACTAAGTTATTTGGCTGACCCTAATCACTCACAAAATTAAATCAAATTTTCTAAGTGATTAGGTTCAGCCACAAGGGTTTCTTTCGAGTTCATAATCTGACAAAGTAAGAAAATAAATGCGAGCTCAGAAGGCTCAAGAAGCCAGGCCAGTCTCGAAGGGAAACTAAAGAAAACATTAAGGAATCCCTAGAAAGTCCACATAAATGATATCCTGTGCAAAATCACAAACAGTCAGGAAAAAGTCACAAGTTATTCATTCTGATGCACCTAAAATCCACAAAAGAGAGTTCTCTACAGCAAAACATCATTGCTATAGCATATGCACATTATTATCCTTATTCGCCACACCCCGACCAGATATGTGCATGAGGAGCCAACTAGAGTGCACTACATAAATTGGAATAACATAACTTGACTAAACGCTTTTGAGCCTAAGCACCACTGTACGACAGTCATACAGTAAAAATAGAAAGAAACAGTAACTGCCACTGAGACTATCATGAAAAGCACAAACACAAACCCAAGGCACAGTGGGAATCTCAATCCCAATGCGCTAACTTACTCGACTGTTAAATGTTGAATACAAATGATTTGTATCTGAAACAACCATTGCTCTCTTTCCATCTTGTGAAACTCAAGCTCTAGTCAATGTAACATAACATTCTTATTTGATTACCAAAATTGGTAAATTCCTACCAATGTTCCTTTGTTATCTGAACTTTACAGGGAAGCAGTAACAGCCTTTACACTAGCATACACAACCTTATTTTTTAAAAGGAAAACACACTTCAAACAAAATTTGACCTTTCAATATGTGAACATTTTTTAAAATATATTTTATTACAAACAACCGAGTATTATTCAATTTAATGCTTTTCAATAAGTAATTTGTTGGAAAATATTTTTACACCTATGCTGCAAAACCGGCCCACTGTAACAAAACCGGTCCCCCAGGGGTCTAAAACCAGCCCCCACCCTGGCGGCCCACCAGGGAAACGCCTGTTGCCCGCTACGGCCTGTCCAGCCCTGACCGTCATCCTAACCCAAACATGGATTCTACAGACCGGCAGAGGCACAGAATGATTAAGCAAGAAAATGCCCACTTTCTAAAAGTGGCATTTTTAGACAGGCAATTTAAAAACCAACTTCACCAAAAGATTTACTTTTAAATTGTGAGTTTGAAGACCACAAACTTCAAATCTCTATCTGTTTCCAATGGGAAATTACATTTAAAAGATAGTTCAAGGCAATCCCCATGTTACCCTATGGGAGAGATAGTCCTTGCAATAGTGAAAACAAAATTAGAAGTATTTCACTATTAGGACATGTAAAACACACCAGTACCTGTCCTACCTTTTAAATACACTGCACGTTGCCCATGGGGCTGCCTTGGTTGACTTTCATGTTGTAAAAGGGAAGGTTTGGGTCTGGCAAGTGGGTGCACTTGCTAAGTCGAAATGGCAGTTTAAAACTGCACACAGACACTGCAGTGGCACGTCTGAGACATGTTTGCAAGGCTACTCATTTGCCTGGGCACGCCTGGTGCGCTCTACTAGGGACTTAATCATGTCAAATTTTCCAATCATGGATAAACCAATCTCCAATACAATTTAAACAGAGAGCATATGTACTTCAGCACTGGTTAGCAGTGGTAAAGTGCCCAGAGTCCTAAAGCCAATAAAAACAGGTAAAAAAAGATAGGAGAAGAAGGCAAACATGTTTCAGGATAACCCTGCAAAAGGGGCAGGTCCAACGCTTACCCGTAAACTTTTTACCATGCAAATGCCTTTACCATGAAAATGTAAGTGTTTTACAGATAAGTATAAACCCTTTATATATACACAAATAAAGGGTTTATACTTACCTGTAAAACACTTACATTTTCGTTGTAAAGGAATTCGGCATACTAGTCTTAAAATCTTTTGTGGTAAAGGCATGGCAGTAAAGACACATACGTTGTAATGACCGCGTTGTAAAGGCATGCGGCCTGCGTGGTTCCGTCATACAGTCAGGTTCCTCTCCAGCCTTTGGCACTTCTTTGGAAAAAAAAAAACCTGAGTTTGTTAGCAAATCACTTCTCAACCCTGTGTATAATACTGTCAATAAGAAGAGTAGAAGTCTGCGTAATGTAAAAGTCCAACTCTTCTGGATGTTGTCTCTTACTGTCAGACTTACACTTCTGCACACTCAGCACTGACAACCACGTTCTGCTTTCTGTTATCTGGTCTTAACCGCACCACACACAAACTTACTTTGCTGTTCCCTGTACCTAATCTCATGTTGAGTTGCTTCTGTCATTTACCTAAAACTGAAAACACATTCCTCAAGGTCCTTTTTCCCCCAATCCTTTATTTATTTATTTTCCTCACTTTCCTTTTTCAGTCTCTTACATGCCCTATTTTCCTAAACACGTCGCATTTCATTCGCATTTCATAACATTCAGCTTCACTGATAATGCCTTTTTCGTGGCACCCCTTCAGTATTACATTGGAATAGCTCTGGGTTAATCAATGGGTCCCTTAGCCAGCACTGTGCAACACTATTGCAGCGCCTAGAAGTACTGGCTGGACTGAGTGATCGCCCAGCAGTTGAATAAAAGTCGTTCTAACAATGCCGATCATTTGCTATCCCGTAAGTGAGCACATCTTTTTGGTACACTAGGAGTGATCACAGTCATGCACTTGGGTAGTTTTCTTTCTCTTACTAGTCGGTGATTTTTCAACTATCTGCTTTTTTTCCCTCCTCCTTTCTCTTTTGGGTGAAATATTTTCAGGGCAACTTTCCACTTCCTTTAATCGCTGGTATTGCTGCCGGTTTTGTTTTACTTTATTTCTGAGCGGATTCAGAGCACAGCTTCAGGCACAGAATGCGTTAAAAGTTATTTCATAGGATTGTAACTTATTCTCTGGTTTTTCTGGCTTTCCGATTTCGCTGTTTCATTGTAATTCATGCGTGTTACACGTTGTAATGTATGTATGTTTGTTTGCAAGAGAAGTATCGTATCACGAATCAACTTCATTAAGAAAGATAATGCAGCGCCAATAAACCTTTCTGGACATCTGTCAATTAGAAAAATGTGGTTTCTTGCCTGGTTGTTTTTCTTTGCAGTTAATCATTTTTTGACAGTTATATGGTCAGTCGCTCTTGCGTTTTTGCGTGAATATTTAGTTGTTCGCATGCAGAAACAGATACATGGGCAGCAGTACTTCCCCTTCGGTGTTCTATATAAAAAATCAACAACTTCATAAATTATAATCCTCCTCCGCTCAAGCTCTCCTTCTGGCATTGGTTTCATTTTGATTGGCTGGTGGTGGGAAGCATCCTGAGACCAGGGGGAAAGAGACAGTTGTGAAACCGAGCATGACAAAAAAGTGAGAAATGGTGTGATCGGAAAATGACGTGCCAATCGTGCAGGGGAAGCGATGCAACAGCTGAGACAGGGAGTGACAGAGCGGAGAGTAAATAGATGTTTATGATAATATATTCACTGCAAGGGCTGGGGATGACGCTATGTGCTCGTGAAAGATGAAATGTGTGAATTCTTATCAAGTGTAGTGATAACCAGGCCTTTCTACCACAATTAGAAACAGATCTTTACTACACTTTAGTATCCAAGTAGCAATCAGGCCTCCTCGTACCGTCTCTGAACTTTCCTGGGACTGGCGTTAACATTATAGGCCTGTTCGTGAACATTTGTCAAATACAAGTATATAAAATGTTGGGAATGCAAATGTTGGGGCTACACCCTCCATTTAGAAAGCCACAGATACTTTGTGGTATTGCAGCTGTCCTTTCTGTTTCTGAATAGCCAACACATACGGAAATGTTTACAAAACCGATGTGTCTTTACCAGTAAGCACATTTCATGTGCTTTGATGTTACATAGCATGGTTAATTTGTAAAGGGAATATCTCGCTTTAATGTTTGTATTCTTTTCAGTTCAAAACACTCTGCTAAGATTTTGAGATTTACATGTTCATAAATGATACGGTACCATAGAAATAATTTTAATAGTACTGATTATAATAGCATTTTAAAAAGTTCTTGGTCCCACAGTTGTTTCCATTTGATAGCGCTCAAAAAATAGTTTGTGTTTTTTTGTCATAGAGGAGCAGCAAGACCCCTTACGAGGATGAATGGATTATTGACATGTGTTTCAAAGAATCACTTTAGAAGCCTTTACATAAAAAATGTAAGAACATATGGAAACATTTTTCAAATATATATATATATATATTTATATATATATGTATTAGGTGAAAATGGCAGTTAAAATATACCATTTTAAATCAACAAAACCACTGAATTTCAATAGTTAGAGTTATGACAAGTAGCTATAACTCTTGCCCTAAAGTAACTATAACTGCATCCAGGACCTGTGCCCAGCCCTCCTCGGCTGACTATGTGATGTAACAATATAAGGGTGTAATTTTAAGTAAGGCAGACCTGCTGGCTTTTTCAAAGGTTCAGAACACCAAACTATAAAAAGCAGCAAGCATACTGGCTTTATTAAGGGGGTCAGCAGAGGAACATATATAAAGCAAACCAATTGGCTTTGGCAAAAAGTCACCAATAGCTGTAATCAAATGTAGATTTTATGTGTTTGTAACAAACTATTTTCAATAAAGCAATTTCAACAAAAAAGATTAAACATGTCTTTGAGTCTGTTTTTAACATTTTTGAGACCACAAAGTGCAACCATAGAATCAACCACAAGGGGTCATTGCAATCCAGCTGAGGAGCATACAGCTTTAGCTCAGAGTGCTTTAACAAATATTAGAACATTGGAATGTTGGGTGCTCCATTGAAAACAATGGAGTAGCTCCGGGCTTATAATGGCTGGTATAAGCCCAGCGCTCCAACATTCCAATGTTTGTCTTTTTGTTTCTCCATTTTTAATTTAGAACATTCTACCCTTAGTGGGTGGAATGTTCTAATAGCCTTATAGCCCTTCTGCCTCAGGCTATACCGGTTGTTAAAGGCCCTCTCCCTTGTTATAGGCCCTCGCCTGTGGCTCGGGCCTATAACTCGGGATCAGGGCCTTTAACAGCCGGTATAGCCCTCGGCAGCGGGCTATAAGGCTATATTAGAACGTTGGAATGTTGGGAGCTCCATTGAAGACAATGGAGTAGCTCTGGGCTTATAATGGCTGGTATAAGCCCAGCACTCCAACATTCCAATGTTTGTCTTTTTGTTTCTCCATTTTTAATTTAGAACATTCTACCCTTAGTGGGTGGAATGTTCTAATAGCCTTATAGCCCTTCTGCCTCAGGCTATACCAGGTGTTAAAGGCCCTCTCCCTCGTTATATGCCCTCGCCTGCGGCTCGGGCCTATAACTCGGGATCAGGGCCTTTAACAGCTGGTATAGCCCTTGGCAGCGGGCTATAAGGCTATATTAGAACATTGGAATGTGGAGCACTCCATTGAATACAATGGAGTGCTCCGTGCTTCTACGGGCCGGTAAAGGCCCGCAGAGCAACATTCTAATGTTGCTTTTGTTCACAGCTACTGCTAAATGGATCATGTATTATGGGCACCTTGTATGAGATCTCTTAGACAGACTAGGTATTGAATCCAACCTACCACATTTGAAGTAAGGAACAAAATTTATAAAATACTATGCAACATTAAACAGTACTTATTTGTGAACAAGAAAATGTTAATGAAACCGACTGTGTAGTGTGAATATTATAAAAACATTTTATTATAAAGTCTTTTAGTTAAAAACTTAATTGTCATGTATTTACAAACTTATGACAGAATCATAAAGAGACAATTTTTACATTGAAGCATTAATATACTAATACATAAATTAAAATTCATGAACCAATTTATCAAGGGTTCTGGGAACACTGTCGACGCAGCGTTTCGGTGACACTTCACCTTTTTCAGGGCAAACCATTTTTCAAAAAAGTTATCTAATAATACAAATTGAGACACAACGTCTTGATATGTCCTGTTTTCAATCGTCAAGGTCCCACAGCAAGTGACCAGATATTTTGCATAAAATACTATATTGCTTGTTTTTAATTTAGCTTGATCTCTGGGATGTGGTCCATTTGTTGCACTTCAAATTTTCACTATTAAAAAGGGTCTGGCAACCCGAACGGTGTTGCCTGTATGTGTCCTGTTTTTTCAATTTGCAGTGTACAATGCTGCCTTAGTCAGTTGGGGCTAGTGCACGATATTATGGACTTTAAATTGATGCGTAATCTTCACCGCATGCTCTGTGTTCGGATATGTCATACATATCCGAAAACAGAGCATGCGGTGAAGATTCGGATTGTCATACAATTAGTTATTTATAAGTTTCAATATATTTTAAATTTTTTTTACAGAGTACAGCGGTACTGCCTTGGAAATATTGCAGTACTTAAAAAATAAAAAATAAATAAAATGTTAAACATTTTTCAATATACTGCAATGCAATATATTTTACAACTATAGTATACTACAGTGTATTTTTAATTTTTTAATGTTAAACATATTTAATTCTTTATAAAAATGTCTATGGAGTGCCACAGTAATACTTATAAGTTACCGCACAACTGTAAAACAAATGTAAAAAATCAAGCGATACTCCGTAAAGTGCTGTAAAAGTATATAGAAAAATATAAATACATTTCTCCACCTATTACCACTTTAATAAAGTGCTACTACATAGGGAACAACAATAAAACCTACTACTTACCTTGATCTAAGGCCCTAACCAAGAACACAGCAAAAATGTGCTAAAAACTACATGACTGCCTTTGACGTTTTGTAAAGACCGCAATTAGCCAATCAGATACTGCCTTCTCATTTGCATGTATAGCGGTATACTGCAAAGTTACTTTGGTATACCACAGCACAAGATACAGCTAGTATTTTAAAACGTTTACACCTACTACCAACAAATAACATCTACACCTCTGTTCTTGCCACAAAACATCAACATCTATTCAACTGCTTTCACGCTACATCTATTTCAAGTACAACACTCCACTCTACGACACTCCACTCTGTGCCACTCCACTCTACACAATCACACTCTACACCACTCCACTCTGTCACTTTTCTATGCCACTCCAGTCTATGCTAATCCACTCTACCCCACTCCACTCTACCCCACTCCACTGTACGCTATTACACTCCATGCCATTCCATTTTACGACACTCCAGTCTAGGCCACTCCACTGTACAGCACTGCACTCCAGGCTAGTCCACTCTATGCCACTCCAGTGTACCCCAGCAACAGTCTACACTACAACACTCTATGCTTTTCCACTGTACATACTACACTCTGCGCTATTCCACTCTTTGGCTCTCCACTCTACTTCACTCTACTTGACGCTTCTACACTGAATGTTATTCCACTCTACATCACGTTACAGTATGCTACTCCACTGTATGCCACTTCACGGCACTCCACTCAAACCCAATCCACTCTACACCATTCCACTCTACGCCACTCCACACCACACAACTCTAGTATATGCTATTACATGGTACACTTCTACAGTCTAACCCACTGCACTCTGGCCTGTTCCAATCTACAACACTCTGCTCTACGGGATTCCACTCTACACCACTCCACTGTATGCCAGTCCTCAGTATACTATTCCACACTTCGCCAATCCAGCCTACACCATTCTAGTCTACGCCACTCAGATGTACAGTATTCCACTCTGCAACTCCACTCTACACGACTCCATTTTACACTATTCCACTGTACAGCACTACATGGTAGTTACCTCACTCCACTCTACGCACTCCTATATGTATATGACACTCGTACATATGCCACTCCAATCTACGCCACTCCACTTTACACCACTCCACTTTACACCACTCCACTTTACACCACTTCACTATACTCCACTGCACACCTGTGTAAGCTTCTCGACTCTATGCTATTACACTCCACGCCACTGTACTGTATGCCACTCCAATGTACGCTATTCCACTCCATGCTAATCCACTCTACGCTAATCCTCTCTACGCCAATCCACTCTATGCTGATCCACTCTTCACCAATCCACTCTCTGCTAATCCACTCAACGGCAACTAACTCTACGCTATTCCACTTTACGCAGCTCCACTCTATGCCAATCCACTCTATCTATGCTATTGCACTCTACGCCAGTCCAGTCTATGCCACTCCACTGTACGCCATTCCACTGTACGGTACATTACTCTACACTTTTCAACTCTATGCCATTCCATTCTACGCCACTTCACTCGGCGCAGTGACACTCTACGCAATGATGTTCTATGATAGAACACTCTACAACTCAAGACTGTATGACATTGCACTCTACGCCACTCCAGTGCATGCCACTCAGAGTCTGCGCCACTCTACAACCCTCTACTCCACTGTGACACTCTGCACCCCTCCACTCTACCAAACTCTTCTCCACTCTGCTACTTCACTGTACAACACTGTACTGCTGTCTGACACTGAATAGCACTGTAGTCCACTCTATGCCACTCTACTACACTCTGCTCTACTCTGACGCTCTACACAACTCCCTGTATGACACTACACCACAATTTACTCCACTCTACTCTATAACACACTATAACAATTCATAACAATCTACCTCACTCTACGCCACTCCACTGAATGGCACTGTATGCCAGTCAACTCTACAAACCTTTGTTGCTCGGATATGAATTTACCTTAAAGAAATGAAAAGACAAGAGGCATTAGGCAAAAAAGGAACAAGTTGGTTTAATGAAACGCAGCAGCCAGGAGAGTATCGACAGAGTGCATCTGAAGAAAGTCTCTCTGTACAAAGTTTCGGCTGACAATATATACATCTCATGAGGTACAGTAAACCGATTATGCATTTTTGAAAAAGCTTCTTAGTCGTAAATAACAAGTTTGGGATTTGATAAGGGACACAGATGGTTCTCAACCTCAGGGAGAACTAGTGTGGGCCAGTGAGTATGTGTCCAGTTGTCTGGTGTGGGGAGCACGTGATCACTACTTGTTGTGTGCATGTTGTGTCCTGATTGGCTGAGTGTTTCTATTTACATGTGGCATCTAGCTTTGTGGTATTTTTGGGGAACGCATGCCCCTGGCCAAATGTGCTTTATTGGGGCTAATTTCCTGGGACCTGTTTGTGGTGTGACTGTCTATCTGTTGGATCAATCAGGGTTTTCCCTAGATGCACATTTGTCTTTGGGCTAAGTGAGACCCCACCTGTTACCTGCCACTCGATAGGCGTGGGTTGGGGTCACAAGGCCTGTCTGACCACGTATCTCTAACTTGGGGTTGATGGGAAGTTCACCTTGAGTGAATCCAACAGCAATGATAGAAGTTCTTTAGAGCTTCTACAAATAACGTGGCAGTCATTAATATCATTTTTAACGACTTTCTCAATATTGAGCCTACAGTTGTCATAGCATACATCGACATTGTTTTTACTGATATTGACATTATTATGGATGCCTAGATCATGGCGTACATTGACATTGTTTCTATTGGTATTGACATTGTTGTGCATGCACAACACTCTACTCTATACAAGTCCACCTTATAACACTCTACTACACTGTATGCCACTGTACGACACTGTACTCCATTCTATTACTGTACACTCCACTGCACATGCTCTAGTCCACTCTGCAAGACTTCCCAACAGTGTATGACACAGCACTCCTCTCCACTTCCAAAAACAACACTCTCATTTAATGACACTTTACTCAATTCTACGCTACACCACTCCACACTACTCAACTCTATGACACACAAATCCACTCTGTTATACTTCACTCCACACTACCTTGCGCCACTCTACTCGACTCTACTCCAGTGTACTCCACTGCATGACACTTTACCTCACTCTATGCCAATGTTCAACAATCCACTCTATGGTGCTCCAGAGTACAGCACTCTACTCTCCTCTATGCAACTCCACTCTACAAAACTGTGCTACACTTTATGCCACTCTGACACTCTACTCCACTCTATGCCCATCCCCTCTACGCCACTGTACTGCAATGTAGGACGCAATAGGGCATGCCAATCCTCTCTATGACATGCCACTTCACTATTTGACAACACTCTGCTGTAAGACACTGTCCTGAACTGTACAACACTTCACTGTATAACACTACAGTGCACAAGACTCTCCGCCACTTTACTGTAAAACACTCCACTCGACAACACTAAACTATACGACACTGTAATCCACAGAAGGCCACTCTATGCCACTACATTGTTCAACACCCTATTCCACTGTACGGCACTCTAGTTGACGACACTCGACTCCACGATACTGCAGTCAACACTCCACAGTGCGACACTCAACTGTAGTGTACGACACGCCCCTCCACTATACAACACACCACTCTACCATACTCCACTCTACAGTACGTAATGCCACTTAACTGTATAATACTTAACCCCACTGTACGCTACAACACTCCTCTCTACTCCACTCCATTCCACTATACAACTCTGCACTCTAGGGCGGTTTGTTCTATGGCACTTTCCTCCACTATACTCAACGATACTCCACTCAACTGAAGGGCACTCAACACTACAATTTCAAACACGTTTTTATTAAAAAATAAAAACCATTTAAATTTAATGAAAAAAACCAACAAAGGTTAACGCTTAGTTATAGTTAGGAAAGCATTTTTCCCTACACAAAGCAAACATAAACCACAGAAACCTTTTTTTTTTAAAAATAAGCATGTGTTTCAAATCATAGAGTCCAGTGTCAACGAGTGGAGTGTCATACAGTAGAGTGGAGGAGAGTGTTGTAAAGTCTATTATCGTAGAGTGGAGTATTTGTAGATTGGAATAGAGTGGAGTAAAGTGGAATTGCATATCATACAGTGTAGTAAAGTTTTATATAGTGTGGTGGCATGGTGTCTCTTATAGTGGAGTCAAGTATCGTACACTGGAGCGGCGAGTTGTACAGTGGACTGGCGTGTCATACAGTAGAGTATGTTGTTGTACACTGCCATAGACTGGAGTAAAGTGTGTGAGTGTGGAGCAGGGCGAAGTAGAGTGTCGAGTGGAGTGTTGTAGAGTACAGTGAAGGAGAGTGTTGTAGAGTGGAGTGCCTTGTCATATAGTTGAGTGGCGTATCGTAGAGAGGAGTGGAGTAGCGTGTCACAAAGTGTCGTGCAGTGTAGTACAGTGGCAGAGAGTGGATGGGCATGGAGTACAATCTAGTGTCATAAATTGACAAGAGTGTGGTACAGTATTGTAGAGTGGAGTTGCATACAGTTGAGTTGAGTGTCAGATAATTAAGCGGTGTACAGAGGAGTATGGTACAGTGGCTTAGAGTGGAGTAAAGTGTAGTAGAATGGAGTATAGAGGAGTGAAGTACACTGGAGTGGAGAGTAGAGTGGAGTAAAGTGTCATAGAGTGGACTGGAGTGGCGTGTCTTGGACTACAGTAGTGTGGAAGGCAGCAGAGTACCATGTTGTACAGTAGAGTGTATTGGTATCAGAAAGTGTTGTAGACTACAGTGGCATACAGTCTAGTTGAGGTTTGTGGAGTGGTTTGCAGTGCAGAGTTGTAGAGTGGATTTGCATACAGTGTTATAGAGTACAATAGCATAGTGTGGAGTACTGTTATAGATTTGAGTAGAGTGGGGTGGAGTGGCATACAAAGAGTTGTGTACAGTGCCGTATAGTGGACTATGATATTGTAGTGCCAAGTGGAGTGGCGTTGAGTGGAGTGTGGTACAGGGGAGTGGAGTAGAGTGTAGTATTGAACGTTGGAGTGGCGTACAGTGGAGTGGTGTAGACTGGAGTGGTGTACAGTGGAGTAGGGTAGAGTGTAATACCATACAGTAGAGAGGCATATAGTGGAGTGACATCAAATGGAATAGCCTAGAATGCAGTGGCGTACAGTGGTGTGCGGTAGAGTGGAACACTATACAGTAGAGTGGTGAACACTGAAGCTAGGTACAGTGTAATAGTGTAGAGTTGAGTGGTGTCCAATGGACTTGTGTAGGGTAGAATGGTGTACAGTGGAGTGCTGTGCAGTGGCGTAGATTGGAGTACTGTCATAGAGTTGAGTGCAGTTGCATAGAAGGAGTTGCGTACAGTGTCGTATAGTGGACTAGGGTATCATAGAGTGTCGTACAGTGGCATGCAGTATAGTACAGTGTTGTACAGTGGAGTGTAGGGGTATAGACAGGAGTAAAGTGTCGCTGAGTGTCATACAACGTAGTAGAGTGTTGTAGAGTGGAGTTGCATAGAGTACAGTAATGTGTCAAATAGTGGAGCTGTGTATAGTGGATTGTTGTACAGTAGCATAAAGTGAGGTAAAGTCTTGTACAGTGGAGTCAAGTGGAGTGGGAGAACATAGTGTGGAGTAAAGTATAATAGAGTCTATTGGCGTGTCATAAAGTAGAGTAGGTAGTAAACTTTTATAAATTGGAGTGGGGTCTTGTAAAGTAGAGTGGAGTGCTCTGTCATAGATTGTAGAACAGTGTTTTGTAGTGGAATAGAGTGTTGTATAATGAAGTGTACAGTCATAGAGTGGAGTTCGGAGTTGGACAGTGTACGGGTATACAGTGGAGTAGAGTGCCACTAAGTGTAGGAGAATTTATTGAGGGGAGTTATAGAGAGGCGATTAGAGGGTCGTACAGTGGAGCAGTGTAGAGTCGAGTGGCATACATTGTAGTGGTGTAAAGTGGATTACCGTAAAGTGGAGCAGCATACAGCGAAATGGTTTACAAAAGAATAGCATACAGTGGAGTGTAGAAGAGTGGAGTGGAATAGCGTACATTGGAGTGGTGTAGAGTGGATTAGCGTGGAGGGGCATACAGTGTTGGAAACTTTCGTAGAGCGGAGTAGAATGTTGCACAAAACAGTGAACTGGCATAGAGTTGAGTAAAATTGTGGACAGTGGAGTGTACAGGGGTAGAGTGGAGTAGAGTCTAGTGAAGTGACATAGAGTGTAGTGGAGTTTTGTACAGTGGAGGAGAGTACACTGGAGAGGCGTCGAGTTAAGTAGTGTGCAGCTGAGTGACATACAGTGGAATAGCATAGAGTGGATTGGTGTAGGATGAAATAGCATATAGTGGAGTAATGTACAATGCAGTGGCATACTGTGGAGTAGCCTAGATGGAAGTGGCATAGAGTGGAGTGGCGTAGAGTGGAATGTTGTACAATGGAGTTGCACAGAGTGTAATAGTGTACAGTGTAGTAGTGTAGAGTGGAGTGGTGTACAGTGGAGTGGGGTAGAGTGGAATAGCATTCAGCAGAGTTCTGCACAGTGGAGTGACATCCAATGGAATAACGTAGAATGGAGTGGCGTACAGTGGAGTGAGGTAGAGTGGCATACCATACAGTAGAATGGTGAAGACTGACATTGCGTACAGTGTAATAGCATAGTTGAATGGCGTTCAATGGACTAACATAGGGTGGAGTGGCGTGTAGTGGAGTAGAGTGGAATACTGTTCTAGAGTTGAGTGGGGTGCAGTGGCATACCAAGATTTGCGTACAGTGTTGTATAGTGTACTAGAGTATGCGTAGAGCTGCATAGAGTGGAGTAGAGTGTTGTACAGTGGCATACAGTATAGTACAGGGCTGTACAGTGGAGTGTAGGGGTATAGACAGGAGTAAAGTGTCGCTGAGCGTCATACAGTGTAGTAGAGTGTTGTACAGTAGAGTTGCATAGAATACAGTAATGTGTCAAACAATGGAGCTGCATTGAGTGGATGGTTGCACAGTAGCGTAGAGTGAGGTAAAAATCTTGTACAGTGGAGTAGAGTGGAGTGCGTGAACATAGTGTGGAATAAAGTATAATAGAGTGTATTGGCGTGTCGTAGAGTGGTGTGGAGTGCAGAGGCGTAGTGTAGGTAGTAAACTGTTATAAACTGGAGTGGGGTCTCTTGCAGTAGAGTGGAGTGTTGTCATAGAGTATAGAACAATTTTGTATAGTGGAATAGAGTGTTGTACAATGGAGTGTACGGGCATAGAGTGGAGTATAGAGTTGGATAGTGGAGTGTTCAGGGATGGAGTGGAGTAGAGTGCCATAAAGTGTAGTAGACTTTAATAGAATGGAGTTATCGAGAGTGGATTAGAGTGTTGTAAAATAGAGCAGAGTAGAGTGGAGTGGCATACACTGTAGTCTCCACATTTACTCTACTCTACTCCTAGAGTGAATTCCCGTAAAGTGGAGTAGCATTCAGTGGAATAGTGTACAATTGAATGTCGTATAGTGAAGTGTAGAAGAGTGGAGTGGCATACAGTGGAATAGCGTAGAGTGGAGTGGTTTACATTGGAGTGTAGAATGGAGAAGGGTATAGTGGATTAGTGTGGAGCGGCATACAATGCTGGAAACTGTCATAGAGTGGAGTAGAGTGCTGTACAAAAGAGTGTACAGGCATAGAATAGAGTACAAATGTGAACAGTGGAGTGTACCGGAGTAGAGTGGAGTAGCGACTAGTAAAGTGGCTTAGAGTGTAGTGGAGTTTTATGGAGTGGAGTAATATATAGGGGAGAGGAGAGTACACTGGTGTGGTGTTGAGTTAAGTAGTGTACAGTTGAGTGACATACAGTGGAATAGCATAGAGTGGAGTGGTGTAGAGTGGAATAGCATATAGTGGAGTACCGTACTGTGGAGTGGCATAGAGTGAAGTAGCCTAGATTGGAATAGTGTACAGTGGAGTTTTGTTGAGTGGAGTGATGGTCAATGGAATAGCGTAGAATGGAGTGGTGTACAGTGAAGTGCGGTAGAGCGGAATACCATAAAGTAGAGAAGACCAATGGAATAGTGTAGACTGAAGTGGCTTAGAGTGTAGTGCCATACACTAGAGTGGCGTAGAGTGAAGTGTCATACAGTGGAATAGCATAGAGTGGAGTGAAATACAGTAGAATGGTGTATAGTGAAGTGGAGTGGCATAGACTGGAGTGGCAGAGAGTGGAGGCACATACGATGTAAGAGCGAAGAGTGTAGTGGCATACAGTGGAGTTGCGTATAGTGTATTATAGAGTGGAATGGCATACAGAGGAATCTCATACAGTGGAGAGACGTGGAGTGGCGTAGAGTGACATAGGATATGGTGGAGTGGCGTAGAGTGGTGTGGCTTGAATAGAGTGGCATAGAGTGGAATGGTGAGGCGTGTACTGGAATACCATAGAGTGGAGTGGTGTACAGTGGAGTGGAGTACGGATATATTTGAAATTTAGCAGCAATGTAGATTATAAGGCAAAACAGCTAATTGAGCTGCCTTGCATTTCTCCAGATTTGCAAATCAATGCAGTGCCACGCATGATGTCCTTGCCCTGCTTTGTAAATATGACATAAGTATTGCATTACCCATTCAACACCATGCATGATGCAAGGGTAAAGTAAAGCAATAATACAGCTAGGCCTTAGCTATATTTTGTGTCACAGTATATCGCTGTAGCTTTGCAGTGTAACGTGGTACATGACGATGACAAACCAGTATATAATTGGGTAATGGCTGTTCTTACAGAATGAAAAGGCAGCCATATTGTTTTTACTACACTTTTAATAGGTTTATTGTAGTTTCCTACCTATTACCACTTTATTAAAGTGGTAACAGGTAGGAAAGTGTATTTATATATTTTTTTTACATATTTTCAAATTGGTTTACGAAGTACTGCACTAGTACCTAGTAAGTACCTTCTTTTTAGGAAAGTTTTTAGGTATTTCAATGGCACTCCGTACTCTAGGGGGCTCATTACGATATCGGGCGGAAAGCCTCCGCCCGACAGTCGGAATCTTCGTGACCGCGTCGGAGCCTTTCCGACCAGTTCAGCTGGTTTACAGTCTGACCCCCGATTACGACATTCGCGGTCGGAACGTAATCCGGCCGGTCATTCCGACTCAGTTCCAACCGACTCACGGAGTATTCCCATACCTTAACCCCCTATGGACGGCGTTTCCGCCGTCGGGATTACGATGTCACTTTCCAACAGCCTTTCCACGTCGGCCTGTCCAACATGGAAAGGCTGTTGAAAAGTGACATTGGGGGCCCCTGGCAGGGCCCCATGGCCTACGGTTGCTGACCGAGAGGCTCCCTAAGGTACCCCCTGTAAAACCCTGCACTGTGTGGCAGGCACCATGGCGTGCCTGCGACAGGGTGGGGGGTTTCCACACACACCCCATTTCCCCGTAGGAGCCTGTGTTATGGCCTGTTCTCGGGCGTAACACGAGCTCCCATAGGAAACAATGGGAATCCAACGGAACAGTGTTTGGTAGAATCGTAATTCGGTGGTCGGAGCTGCCGACTGCAAGTCGGTCGGTCCCGAATCTGAGACCGTGTCAGGCAGAGGCTTTCCGCCCGACATCGTAATGAACCCCTTTGATTTTACAGAATAAAATGTTAGAAATTCTAAATACATTGTACTGAACTATATTTCTGAAATATGGTGTATTAGAGTATTTTTTGCAATTTTTAAAGATATTTATTTTGTTTATTTTTTTTTTAAGTAGTGAAGTACTTCCTAGGTAGTACCACGGTACTCTAATATTTTTTTTTAAATGCATAGAAAATTATAGTTGTTTTTCCCTACCTACCTATTATCACTTAGGGCCCGATTTTGATGTCGGACGGACCTGAATCTGTCCGACATCGATTCGGTACTAGGACCGACCAACCTCCTGTTGGCGGTCCCAACCCAGCAATTAGGATGCGACTGAACACTGTTCGATCACACTCCTATTCTTTACAATGGGAGCATGCATTCTCATTGTAAAGAGAAGAGGTGCAGTTCATCCCCGCACCTCATGGCAGGCACCTTGACGTGCCTCCAATCGGAGGCCGTGCACCCATGGGAGCCCCCAAAGTTGACTTCCGACAGCCTTTCTGTGTCGGAAAGACCGGCACAGAAAGGCTGTTGCAATCCGACATTGTAATCCCTCGGGCGGAAAGAGCCGCCCTTGGGATTACTGGAGGCTTTCTGAATGGCAGACGGGCTCTCCGAGCCCGTCGGAAGCCATTCGGAAATCCAGTTTGGATTCCTTTCTGACCGACTCCATCCAAATGAGTCGGTCGGAAATGAATCCGAACAGCTGATTATGATGCTGTAGGAACGGCTCCGACCAAGGGTCGCAGCCGTTTACTACGACATCGTAATCAGCCCCCTAGTGGTAATAGGTAGGGGACATATAAAATCTAATACTTACCTATATCTATGGCCCTAAGCCATAACACTGGCCAAGTGGCCTTAAAACAACATGGCTGCCTTAACATTTTGTAAAGGCAGTCATTATCCGATCAGATTATGACTTGTCATTGCCATGTACCACAGCATTTTCACAAGTTTTGGAAATTCTGTGAAAGTACCACACAGATACCACGAAGTTTAAATGCCATATAACTTTAAAAATAATTGCCATACTTACCTCCAGTACCCAAAGAGGATAATATGCACACCATAATGTATAATCATGCCAAATGTCATGTACATCCGTTAAGCTGTTTTTGCACTACTTCAAATACAATAGCCTACGGAAAATGCTTTGGTGGAAAAATACATTTTGGGACCCCCTTTTATCTTTGCACCCCCTCTTAACGATTCACCACTAAAAATTACATCATACAAAATGTAGAAAATGCTATAGGTCTGGAAAGTTTTGTGGTGATTTGTTAAACAGTTGGAAAGGTATTAGGGAGCAAAAATCTGAGGGATTCCTATCTCCGGGTTAGCCTAACTATAACTACAGAGTGCCAAACAGATTTAATGTGATTTCTTTCTTTTTATCTATTTATTATCTATTGTTTATTGGTTTGCATAATCATATGACCATAAATGTGTCTCTTAGTTGTTCATGTAGTGAATCTGAAACGTTACATATGAAGTTTAGTTTATTTTTTGGGCTTTCTTGCTACTTTTAGAAGGATTGTGCTACATATGAAGCCCAAAGTGAATGAAAGCCAATCATTGTAGTTATAGAAATTGAGATTATTCGTTTTTTTTTCCTAGTGGCCAATTATCATATCCTCCATATAGTAGTTTGTATAGCTCACTGCTAGGCCCCATTTCCATTTTGCGCAGGAGTGCATAAGGATGATGTTTTTTGTTTGGCTTGTTGGGCACAGTTTTATTTTGTGAGCCAGAGAGCATGCAAAGAAAACTTATGTAGATTAAGATGTATTATATTTGTTATGTATTTGTTTATTGATGATTTCCATTAGCATGTGACCATAAATGGGTCTTTCAGTGGTTCATGTAGAATATCTGAAACTTTACTTATGCAGCCTAGATTATTTTTTGGTCTTCCTTGCTACTTGTATTAGTATTGTGCTACACAGGCATACCTACGTTTATAGCCCTTATAACTTCATAACCACTTTATACCATCTCTTGCAAGGGCAATAACGACCATCTACATATACATTGCTGTAAAATGTCATTACAATCCTTTCAAGCATTTTTCTGCAGCATCCAATACAAAAAGTCTATATTTAAAATGCATTGGGGGTCAAAACCTGTTTTGGTATGCCCCTTTTTTCTTTGCACCCCGTTGACCAAACGCTGCAAGAATTTCCATTCTCTGACAATAAAACACGATAAATAGGTCTGGAAAGTTTCACAGAGATCCTAAGTTATTAAATCGGAGGAATTCCTTTCTCTGGTAACCCTAACTATAACTACAGAGTGGCTACAGTCTCAGATATATCCAATGCTTGCTCTGGTTTGGTCTTGTCTTTCCACCCCACTTCTACCCCCTTTTTCTTTATTAGTTGATAATACAATTGTTCATGTAAGAAAATCTATGACATAGGCCGTGGTACAACCTTTATTACTGTTTCATACCATAATCTAGCTATGCAATGTAATACTACAATGTGCATCTTTTATAATTTTGATTTAATCTTGACAATTCTTATGTGTACATGTGTGAAACTTGTATTTTTTATTTTGAAAATATGAATAAAAATATAAAAAAGTAAAGTCAATGCTAATGTAATTTAACATAACACACTTGTATAGCCTCGAGGTCCTAGTGGTAAATACATGGCAGGTGGAATAACTAGATGAATCATTAAGAATTCCAAGATGACTAGGACAGACCCATCTAGTACCCAGGGTAGGTTGTCCTAGGTTCCCAAAAAGGGCATCAGGGAGCTAAATTGTTTGCAGCCTGATAAAAATGATGATACCACACCAGGGCACACCGCCAATCTATGGTGCTTAAAATCTGAACAGTAAGATAATATGGTTAAAAGGGTCAGATGCTGCTGACAGATCCAAAAATTATGTCAAAACCCTGTCTTCCCTCAGTAGACACAGGTGTTATCCTCCATGTACATCGCTAGCTGCTTCCCCACAACACTGTCATTTGGCACACATAAAAAGTTGTAATCTCTTCAAGGAAAGGAACATTTTAGGAACTTTTACTTCAGACAAGCCTTGAAATAGCATATGTGTTTGGTGCCCAGCTAAGAGTCCCGTCCCCATTAAAGGAGCCTTAAAGGAAATCTAAGATGCTCATGAGGACACCTTTACGGATCACTTTTCTAATGCCACTGTAAAGCATTGTAATGCCAATTCATTGGATCTGGGTTACAAAGATTTTCTCAGTTGTATGCTTGGAATTCTTCATGTTTACAGGTGTGCATCATACATGGTTTTTGAGCCATGCATAAGCGTAATGCCAATCTGTGTGTGCACAAGGTACCCAGCTGATGTGTAAACTGAGCAGTGCATAGTTTGGCTGGGGTTCAAAATGGTAATCCATTCAAAATGAGTTGAACACACAGTCATAAATTGTTGGGTGTTCACAGATATGTTGCAGTACTATCCACTTGTGTCTATATAAATAGCTCACATGTAAATGAACTGGGAGAAAGGGGTGTGTAAAATGACAGATACTGCACAAAAGTGTCCAATTTTTTTGTGTGCGTGTGTAGGTGTAGAAAGGAGTGTAATTTCATATAAAGGTATGGTAAAGAAATAAAAATGGGAAAACCCACATTTTCCCCAGCATGGTTAGGAAAATAGGTATTGATCAGTATCAGGCATAAGCCTGCAAAGTGATGAATACATTATATATATTCATCCATAAATTTCAACATGCATATTTTTAACATGCAAACTATCACCCTGCTTGGGTATAACCTATACATGCCATATAACCATTTCTCTTACCACATTGTGTACATGCCTTATCGTGAGCGGATCCTACACCTTCCGTCTCTAACATCACTTCTTCTTTATAGTTACTTTCGTAAGATTTGGCCTGTTTAGTTTGAAGAATTTTTTATTTTGGTTTTTTAACTTTTCATTTGTATGATTCAAGTTTAATGTACTACTTTTTCATGAATCAAAGCTAGTGTCTCATGATTAGGTCTCGCCTACAGTGTTGTCAAAAGACCTGTTCTAGACCATACTAAAACTTACAGTGGCCTTTGTGATAGTCCATTTCTTACCATCAGTTTCCCTACTTGCCGCTCTCATTGTTTTCTTTATATTGAGTGTCTTTTAATTCCTTTTCTTGTGATTGTTCTTCTCATGTATTCTGTGGGACTTATATCCACCCACTGCTCACATTCAGGAAACTACTGTTCTTCTTTTTTCTTGGAACTCCATGACAGTGCATGTGTTTTCTTGCTGTCTCCCTTGTGTGCTGCTTTCACCTTGAAATATCCACTGTCTGCCCCTGCATGCTCCATGTTGCTCCCTCCTCCTGTTCCTCCCACCCTTGTTTCTCCATTATTTTCCACACCCTGGCTTTTTTTTAAAAACATTTTTATTTCCCTTTCCTCTCACCTCAAGCTCCTTATTTACACACCCCATGTTGACTTCTGCTCCACCCATTTGTTCATTATTTCCCCATTTGCCCGACACATTGCAAATGACATTTTTTTGAGGGCCCGACCACTGTTGTTTGTTCCTCTTTCTAATAATGTTTTTGCCTTTATAGAAATCGTTTGTTTCATTTACCGCCTCAAGTGGCAACTGCCATTTTGGAAAGGTAAATTTAAAAAAAGAAATACTATGGGAGATGCATCATGCTATATGCGAGTGCATGCGTATACATATGTCATCACTGTTGGCCACCACAGGTCATGACATGTATGAGCACATTTGCATGTACTCATCAAAATACCTTTTTCATTCTTTCTTTTTTGCCGATGCTGCATGTGAGAGTTCAAGGCTATTTCTGAATGTCATTACTCACATGTTATTTGTATCTTGTCGAAACAGAATGCATTAAAAAATGTTTTTTAAGATTTTTAAAATGAACTTTAGTTTTTGGCTACTGTAAAAAAACTAGTTTGAAAGGCCACATCTTAGATGTTAGCAGCTCAAAATGGTGGTGTTCACCTGTCTCTTTGCAAGTAGCTCTGACAATATGTCTGCATGCATTACGTTAAGTTCTGATTTCCTTTAATATATTCTTGAATATGGAAAAAGCACCCTTGACAGCCTTGCATATATGCATAAGCACTACCTACATGGTTAAGTAATGACTCTTCACAAATTAACCTTGAATCTTGACATGTCAGCAGGAGCTCCTCTTTTAAACATTTACCATGTATATTTGGACAATTTGCAATCTCAGCGGTTAATTACTAATTAACAAACTAACACTCAGAGTTAATGCCTCAGGGTATTAATGTTTTCATAAATATGCAAACATTTGAGATTATGAACAACATAGCTAAATAATGCATTCAAATTATGCTAAGCATTCAAATTTTGTCAAGCCCATACCATCTGCATATGTCTAGAGCAGCTAATCAATGTGCATATACATCATTAATGACTTAGCTATGTGACACTTTAAAATACATTGATTATTCTTTTCATCATTTTTATTGTATTTTACACATCTTTAGAAGTCAGCACAATATGAAAGTACTGCTTCTCGCCATACCTTATTTAGAATTAGACATTCTGATTTAATGTCATATACATGTAGATTGTCATAAGGATCCAAATTGACATGAAGACTAATACTGTTTATGAATTAAAACGCTTTAGATTACTCAATATTGCCTCAGCAACAAGCACAATATATGTTGCATAAATAGATTCTGGAACAGTGGGTGGCTGTTAGACCCAGTGGTTTCGGGCTGGCTGAGACGAGTCGAAGCCAGTCAGAATCCACAGTTCCAAATAGCATGAGTACAATACACTTGTCCGATAACCTGTGCTCACCCTATGGTAGCTTGGCACCGAGCAAGCAGGCTTATTCAGTGCTTGAGTGTAAAGTGTTGCCACAACATTCCCCTTCGCAACCCACTGCATGCACTACAAAAAGACTCCACGTTGTATGTAAAAAAACACTTGTCTTTGTATTAACACACACTCTGAAATCAAAATGAGACACACATTGTATATACACTTAACAGTTATATGCAACTGTCAGACATTCCCATTGCAGAAAGGTCAAACAGTCACCAGTCTCTGACTGGACCTCGTGGCCCAGCCCTTCAGTCCTTCAACTCCATGGGGCAACGATGCACGTTGCCCCGGCTGGCGCATGTTGCCTAGATGGTCAGAACCACCTAACACAGAAAGAAACAGTTAGTTTTGTCCAAACTGATTTGACCTCCAGGCACCCAATGTCACCTGCACAAGTGCAGGATTGCTATTCCCCGGCCCCCCGTAGACAAAAGGTTGTGACCCACGAAGCTGGCACGCTTCCACATCTGGAGAAATGTTTTCTCCTCAAGCGGAAGTGTGACTTGCCGTAGACCCCCGACAGTCCGCTGTAGATGAATGAGGTGATTTTATAAAGCGCGCATTACCCGGAGGTGTCTTAGCGCTAGGCGGATCAAGGACCGAGGACATGGCAGCAAGCTGTGATAGGTCTACGTCACTTAGTTGTTACCAGCGGAAAAGAGCCAGGTCTTTAACTTAGATGCCCACAAGGCACAGAAAACCACTCGGGTCTCGTCACAGTGTTTTCACCAACTAAGCATTCGGCATTACGAATGCTCGATAGCCTTTCCATACACCTCCTCATGCTAATCCATTGCAAAAAGCAGGCCCCAACGTACCAAACACACCATACAGTGTCATTCATGACTCTTGCAGGTAACGCATACACACACCTGCCCAACTTTTTCCCAACACCGCACACTGTCACCAGGGAGGACTCCGATATAGCAGGAAACATGCAGAACCTTGGCACATAGCCAAACCGAGTAACCGTAACCCATGCACAGAGCGCACCTGTGGCACAATCGATGAGCTACTTCAGTGGATGGCACAACCAGTGCGGCAGGCAGACGGAGGCAAGTTTGCGCTGGGTATTGGCCTAACCCCATGACACAGGACTTATAGCTAACTTGAATCAGCTAATTATGTATACACTGATCCACAGTATGTATATGACGAGCAAATTTCTTTGACACTGCACAGCAGTGCTTAATGCGCTCGAGTCCTAACCAAGCAAAACAAGGTCAAAACATGAGGTCGGCAGCCAAAAAGGTTAGGGGAGACCACGCCAACAGATGCCAGGTCTAACAGTGGCCTACTCCCTGATTCATGTTTCTCTTTAAATCTCCAGAAAAGGCAATTGAGCGTTGGACATGTCTTGTGTATGCGTTTGTATTTTATTGCAACCATTGCACCAGTTTGGCTTATTTTTGTGGGTGACTATCAGATTGTTTATTCAGCTACTACCTGTAGTTAATCTGTATGGACAGACATTTGTTTTTCATTGCAACGATCCCCAAGGTGTGAACATTCGCTTTACAAATACACGTTATGTTACAGAGTGATCAGTGGTGTCTTTTCTCCACCTTCATTGTTTTTTTTGGCAGTAACCATCATCAGGTTGTTGCTGCCGGCAGCCACTGGAATATGGGGAGATACTGAGGAATCAGCATGAAGAAACTCAAGCTCTTGCAGGGCTTTATTTATTTGGGAGTTGTGCATAGCGCTGGATGCTACTTTGCCCACTTTGGAGCACTGAACAGTAAAAGGGAAAAAAAACAAAATCAAGACAGTGTTTAAAGTCGAAGAGAGGTAGAGTCCAGACTGATGCTTACAATAAGCCTGGATCTGACATCCTTTCATGTTCCTATTAATATGTAAGGTTTATTCGAAAGCTTGTTTGAAAGGTTTTATTTTTGGGAGTTTCCTAGAGGAAGGTAACAAGCTTCTGCGTGGAACTAAGAGCTGAGGCTGTTCTTTAACTCTTTACCCTTTTATCCAAAGAATATGCCACCAAACTCTATCCCTAAAGGTGTTGATTGACTTGGTAAAGTGAAAGAGAATGCATGTTTCTGGCAAGATTGTCGTGACAAGAGGGTTCTTAAACGTTACTAGGACTTTTGCACCAGTGACACCTGCAGAGGGCGTTAAAGGCTGGCTTGATGCAGTTGCTTTTCGGAAGGTGCACGCTCCATCAGATTGCCTGATTTTGCACTCCTTGCAATATTCTGATAATTTCCTTTGGGGAGGGCAGTTTGTTTTCTGCCTGAGGAGGTACTATGAATGTTAGCATTTACTTTTGGATAAAATGAGCTAGGTGTGGTGAAAGGAAGCTGTAACTACAGCCAGATTTTTATATACCAGGTTGCCTCTAGTACAGTCCCTCTAAATAAAGCATGCTTTGAAAGTTTTGTTTGAAAAAATTGATAAAGCGTTACACCTACTTATTCAGAGTGGGCAGATAAGCACATGGATGCGTTATGCCCAATGAAAGCTGTCTTCTACAGATGGCTTTGAGAAGGAACTTTAAAGTTACACTTTTAAGCTTCTTCCGTTTCCACGATTGTCACACCGTAGTGTTAACAAGCAGATCAGTTAGACATGAAAATAACATTTCTTTGCACCAATATGGAATAGTAAACCATAAGGGCTAAAAGAAACACAAAGTAGGAAAAAATTGCTTTGGGAATGCTTTGGTGAACTCTCCTACCTATACGGGTTCCACATTTGTGTTGTCCGAGATATGGTCCTGAGGATGGTCTCACGGATAAATACCTATAGAGACCAAAACATCAACGCTGGAACCACATCAGCATTAGACATAGTACGTAATTTACTCCTATGAACTGGAATAGTGGGAAGTACTTTCTCTAATGTGCCAGTGCTGAGTGGTTTGTACACCATCTGAGGCTGCAATATAACAGGACTGAGAAAGGTTGTTTAGAATCTCACTTTTATGCATCATATATTTCACTTGTAAATACTGTCCACTGAAAGCGCATTAAAAAGGGTCTTATTCTTTACTTCCCAAATGGTATGCCTTCTTGCTCATCTAGTCATTATTTATTGAGTGTCTTCTTAGTCTGGTTATATTATTTCTAAAATTTAACACTTCAGTTAGTATGTGTACTGTTGATAACTTTGCGGGTCAGTTATACTAATATCTTTGTTATCCTAAATATCCTCAATCTAATATTCCTCACAAAACATCCTTAACTTGTTAAAATATTTCTTTTCTTGTTTTCAAGAAAATTAACAAAAATTAACTCAAATTCGTTTAGAAATAGTATGCATGGTGAGTGCCATCATTATAGAGGTTACACAAGCAGATATTGCTAGAATTTACCGATCAATGAAATTATGCATCTCCTCAAGGCTCTTTTAAACGTTCCTCTTATAAATTATCACCAAAATCCTGTGATCATTTTTCGGATTACAACGATCTGAACCCTTGGCCTCTCCCCAGCAGCTTGAATATTCTTCTACTTCAGCCCATCCTAGCCTCTTTCATCTATGCTATCACAATGAGTTACAAAACTGTAATTCCTACCGCATAGCTGCTGAATTGAACTCATCATTTCTTGTGAGTTCAGGTTTTTGCATATGTGGACACACACACATCATTATCAGACTAGATGGTGCTCTGCAGTCTCTGCAGAAGCAATATACGACATGTCTTGTTTCAATTGCCAACTAAATGATATTCAATTCATTAATCTTGAATGCAGATAAGAATGAAGTTATAGTCTTTGTTAATCCCTATATGTGGACCTCAGACTGGTGGCTGGATATACTTGTTTCCAACCCCCTCTGTCGGTTCACAACTTGGATGCTCTCTTTAACAATATGTTGTCCTTTCAGACTCATATTAACAAATTATGTTCACCTGGTTCCTGATGCTGAAGATCATTGTGAAGGCTTTGCTGATTTAGCTCAATGCCTCGAGGAAAACTTTGGTGTATGCATTGATAATCCCCTAGGCTAGATTATAGCAGTTCTTTATTTTCAGGCCTTTCCAGCTACTTGATCGACCTTCTTCAACTGATTCAAAATGCTTTTTCTTGCCTGGTTTCAGATTAATAAGTGTTTTCAGATTTCCTGTCATTTAGTCCATCTTCACTGGTTGTCAGTAAGAAAGCACAGTCTTTTTAAAACTACAACATGTTCTGTGATTTTCCTTCTAGCAATTATATTACTTCTCTTTTTTCTACTCACAATCTGTCCAGGACTCTTTGTTCCAGTTCTCTCCATTCAGCTTTTCCTTCTTTTGTGGAGATCCAGGTTGGAAGGCTGTACCTTTGCTGTGGTCATGGCAAAGGCTTGGAATGCCATACCTTCAAGCTTAAGAGCAGAAAAGGTTCCTGACCAAATTTCAGAAAAAGCTAACAACTCATTAATTCACTGTCTCATTGAAAGGATTGTGTTCTGAATGTGTTTCCTTCTTTCAGTATAGTGCCTGGACACCCAATTTTTGGGGTAATTGTGCAATTTATAAAAGTAAAATCAAAATCAAATCAGATATTGAGGTGCATGGCTTTGCTTGTACTTAGATTGAGACATTTTACTTGTTGAGCCAATCTTTGTGATTACGCCATGGCTGTCCTGAAACAAATTTGAGCAGATTCAATATTTAATCAAATAGATTTTTCTTGATCTATTGCCACGTTCAGTGTTATCATTACCAGCCGCTTCAGAAATGTCATGGTCTTGCCTGTGCTACTGCATCACATCCTCCCCAGACTTGACTAAAGAACGGCATTCCTATGAGGCATCCCCAAAATCCACCTAGGACCACTTGGAATAGTTCTACATGCTGCAGCTCACTTCATATCACAGCAAAAGAAACGTGATCACATCACCTCTATTCTACTCTCCCTTCAGTGGCTTCACATAGAGTCGAGAGCTCAATTTAAAATGGTCTGCATTACTCATAAGGCACTTCACTCCTCTTCACCCTCATACCTAGCTGAGAAACTGAGGGATTCAAGAAGCGCTTAGTCCCTTCTCCTTCAACCCCCCCTTCCTGAAGTGAGGCAATTGCATGACCCAATCCTTGTCCAGAAGCACCACAAGAATTTGGATCTCCTCCCTACCTCCAAGCCACTACCTCACCACACATCACAACACCTTGAAAAAAACTCAAAGCTCTCCTCTTTGAACAACATTTGGGTTAACTCCCCATACCTCCACATGCCCCATTTGGGTGCACCAGAATCTCTCCTGGCTTGATCTCTTGATGAACCTTACATGGCACAGAGTCTGTTCCATTGGCTGAAATCACGCTCTGCATTGCTATGTCATGTTATGTAGTGATGCTTTTTTCTGCCCACATTCAGTATCTAGTGCTTCTAACAAAATGACCCGATCTACGTCACTCCTGTTAAAAACAAGCATTGGCAAAGCCAATAGGTTTCGCCTTTGCGAAATGTATTGGTTTTGTCAATGTTTTTGTAGACATGTTACACAGCAGCGCAAGCTGCTCTGCAACATGACTTAAAGTTAAAAATACAAATAAAAAGTGCTGTGATGCGCCTAGCATTGACTGCGTCACAGCACTTTTTTTTCTTTTAAAACATGTTTCACAGCAGGTCATGTGCAATATGTGTGAAAGCAGCACGGGAGGGGTGGTTGAGTAGCACAAGGGTGGGAGTGAGGGGAAACAAAATGGACGGGGTTGGGGTGAAAAGTGATGGGAATGTAGTGAAAAAGGACGGTGAGGGTGTGGGGGGAAATAGAGGGTGGAGGGTAAACTGTACAGTGCCATGGCCAAAACTTGGAAAAAAATACCTTCAGGAGAGCATGGACAGTTGGAGGACACTGGCTGAAAACAGGAAGCTGTGCTGGGTCCATGCTCCATGGCATGGACAGAAGTCCAGAGAAGACTGCAGGAGGAGGTGAGGAGTCAGCGGAGGCGAGACCAGTAAGAAGCGGACTCCAACCAATGGTAAGCATTGTTAAGTGTTGGCGGGCTCTAAGCCCCTTTTTAAGCATTTTTCCTTTTATTTTGTATCAATTGCTTTTCACTGACAGCGCATATGCGCTACAGGCAAAACCTAATGAATTAGAACTCCCTTCACAGTAAAATTGAATCATCACTCCCTTTAGGCTAGAGGCTCTGGCTATCGTCCTGCTTTTTCACTGAAAGCTGCCTTCTATTTCAGTGATTGAAAAATGAAAACAAATTCTGTACTCCATTCCAAATGTGTGTGACATGACATTGCTCTGAATCCTTTCCCTAATTAATACACATCACAGTTCCACTCTGTTAGCAGGGACCACATTCAGGGTTTTCCCCAGAGTAATGAATTGAATTATCTATTTAAACAAGCATTGGAAGCTTTGCAAAGCCATTATGTCCGACCTACAACTGATAATGTCTCCTCATTAACTTGTCAGTTTAGGCAGTCAGGGCTGGATGTTCAAAAGTTAGGAAAAGCGATTTCCTAATTGCGATTTTGCGAATGGCAATTAGGAAATTGCTATTCCTAATGAATGAAATTCTTTTTAGTTTCATTAGCGATTTTTAGTGGGTTGCAAATAGACCTACCTCAAGAATAATAATGAGGTAGGTCGCAACTTGTGACCCACTACGATTCACTGCCATCACTGGGATATTGGCCTGCTGGGGTCAGTGGACCATCATGTCTGTGATTGCTTTTAAATAAAGCGATAATTTTTTCAACACAGCCCATTTTCCTTTAACACAAACGGGATGTGTTGACAAGAGAAAAAATGAAACTTTGAAGTTTCATTGTTTGAGTAGGCAGTGATCCCTTGGACCACTACCTTCTCTTAAAAAATAATTTTTCAACCATTTTTTTCCAACCTTTTTCAACCATTCTCAAAGGTGAAAGGGTCCCTTTGGGACCCCTTCCTATTTGTGAATGGGTTACCACCAACTTTAAATTGGCGGTAAATTGCAAATGTTTTGCAACCGCATTTCGGTCGGTTAACATTGGTGCATACCATTTCAGGTCGGTATTAGGAAGGGATGCCCTCAACACGCCACTTCCAAATACCTAATCGCAAAACCCAAATTGTGATTCAGTTACAGAATAACAAATTGGTCTTTGCACATCACAAAAAGCATTTTTGAGGTTGCAAACAGCCCGATACGCAGAATAGGGCCGTTTGCAAACACAAAAATGCTTCGTACATGTATATCTCAGTCACTTATCGTGCATGTATGCCGTCACTCAAGCTTTCGCTCATGCATCTATTCATTTATTCATATACTGTCTCAAACTTGCATTCACCCACTCGTCAATCTACAATGTCACACAGAAACTCACAAAACAGTGAAGATGCACTTTGATTTATGAGCCAGACCTATTGGCTTTTCTCCTGCTTCTTTTTCTAGGCTTGTATCGGAACACCACAATTTTTGAGATTTCAGTATTGAAATAAAACCTACTTCCAGCACTATATTCCTCCAAAGGCTCCAATGTAAGTAATGAAAATAGGTCATCATCATCATCAAATTAACTTTATTTCGCCGATACAATAATGGCATAGAAAGTATTCTACAAACATACATTCTGAAGTATTAAAAATATTACAGAATAAAAAGAGACATTTATTAAAATACAAAAGCTTATAAAATACAGTTAAAAATTATAGAATATAAAACAAAATCAATATAAAAGATTTCATCAATATAAGAACAAGCTTGAATCAGATTGGCCCATATCTTGCTTGTAAGATTCGAACTAGGGAGTTAATTTTTTTCTCTTTATAGTAGCTCAGAAAAATGAGGCCAAACAAAAACATGCCAAAGGATCCAGTAATAGCTGAAAGTAATAAAGTGGTGGGCGACATTGTCTAAAATTTAATTTACGCATAAGTGGGAGGATATATCTTTTTCTTTCAATCCTATACAGCTTGCAGAAAAAAACAATGTGCAAATCGTTCTGAGGAGAATAATTATCACATGGACATAAAGGAAGGGCATCAATGGAATAAATTTTGGATGGATAGCCTAGCATGAGTGGAATATATTTTAATCGGAATCTCAGAAATATATATCTGTGTTGAAGGTTCGTGACAAATGTCTGGTATGAAATTAAAATATTACTTATGCTAGGGGCTAACTGATATTGTCTCACTGTACTCAGATTACAGTTGAGATCATATCTTATTCTATCAAAATAATCTAATAGACGAAACTTCAATTTTTTTTTAGATATTGTCAAACATAACTTCGGATCCTCATATAAATTACGTAAGCCAATTTGCCTGTAGGTTAATCTCGATGTATTTTAGCCATTTTGTTTTATGTACACCATCTAAGTTTAGACAGTCTACCAAGATATGTCTGGTTAGACTTAAAGTTTCTTTCCTCCAGACTGAGTGCCACAAATGACTTGGTGCAATACGAATTTTATCTGTTATGTAAGGAACACTCAGCTCAGAGTGGCAGTTATAAGAGGAACAGGATTGTGGGACACATATCAATCTTTTCAAAAAGCCGTCCTCTATGCGCTGCAATTTTAATATATCAGAGAAACCCCAGACAGCTGCCCCATAAGAGGCAGTAGATAGTGTTTTAGCCTCATAAATCTTTTTTATTACTTTTAGTGGCTTTGAACCGAGTTTCTTTACAAATCTAAAAAGCCCTCCAATACTTTTTTCGATTATAATTCCTCTATTAGTCACCATATTTATCCATGTATTTTTCCTATTAAAGATAATCCCTAGGTAATTGAATAAATCCACAATCTCAAGATTTTGCCCTTCAATAGAGATTCTGGGATGTTTTGTTGGACTCGTACCTGCCACAAATACAAAAGACTTAGTGTGGTTTATCTTCATGTCCAGATTATTCATAAATTTGACATACTCCTCTGACTCTCTGCAGTGCATTACCAGTTTGTGCCAGGAGCACTGCATCGTCTGCATAGAGGAGTATCGGGACAGGAGAAGATTTAATAAGGGGGACATCTGAGGTAGATCCCACCAAAGCCGATTCCACCACATTGGTATATAAAGGAAATAAAAATGGGGCCAGGATGCACCCCTGCCTCACGCCGCGGGTAATTCTAAAATATCTTGTAGATTCTCCCTTTTTCCCGTAACGAACACAAGCCGTGGCATCGGAGTACATCTCTCGAATAAAATTAATTATCTGGATCTCTATTCCCATGACCTCCATTACTACCCATAACGTAGAATGAGCCATACAGTCAAAAGCGGCCAATAAATCCATAAAGGCCATATGTAAATGGCAGTTCTTAGCTGCGGTATATTTCACAATTATGAGGCTTAAATCAAGGCACTGATCCACAGTCCCCTTTCATTTCTAAAGCCATATTGGCTGGGAATTGTTATGTTCTTTTCATGGGCCCACTCCTCCATTCTGTTCAAAAGTACCTGCCCCATTAATTTGGCTGTAGTATCTGATAGAGATATAGGCCTATAATTTTATGAGACAGCTTTATCCCCTTTCTTGTCGATCGGTATTATGACCGTCTTTTACCAGGATTCCAAAACACCTGTTCAGACTATGGTGTTAAAAACATTTGTGAGTAATGGGGCCCATAGGTCCTGATTATCCAAGAAGAAGTCGATAGGGACCCCGTCGCGTCCAGGGGCCTTAGATCTTTTAGATTGATTAAGAGCATGTTTTATTTCATCCAAACTAAAAGATAAAGTATCTCCGGTATTACAAGCTGGGAAATCTGCAAGCAGAACGTTTGCCTCCCCTGGTTTCCCAAAAAGTCCTTCAAAGAGTTCTACCCGTGCGTCCTCATACACGTGGGTCTCTAGAGAAATCTCATTCTCCTCTCTTAAAAAAGGAGCATTGATTATGCTCCAAAAGTCCCTGCTACTATTTAATGCTGCAGCTCTTTGTAGGTTCTCCCACCCCTTACAGATGTAATCTAGCTAGTCTCGCCTTTTTATATGTCAGGCGTGATGACTTCACTAAGTTCTGATCTCTCGGTTCTGACCTTAAAGCAACATGGAGATTTTTCAGCACCTTTGCACAAAGATTATCAAACTAGCAAACCTCCTTTCGATTCCTATTGGAAACCGATCAAAACAGATTATCCTTAATCTCCACTACGATCCGCTCAAAGGCCGCCGGGAGATCATTATGGGGTGTGTTTGATTCTAAACAGGTCAGAATCTCCTGCGCCATTTTGCCAACAATTCGGCTAGTAAACTCTACAGTATCCACTTTTTCCCATTTCAAAACAACCCCATTTTTTCTTGCAATAGAAAGCTTTGGTAATGATTTTTCAGGTGATTTCCGCCTTTGGGCAATTGACGTGTAGTAAATGATGCAGCGTGATCACTAAAGGCGTTAAAGTGTGTCTTAATATTAATAAAGTATGATTTTATGGTTTCTGAGACCAAAATATAATCAAGGATTGAATAATAGGAACAAGTAGAAAATGTAGAGACCAATTGGCCAGTTGCAATATCATATGGATTAATTATCTCAAGGCTGTTGGCCATTAATATCCTATTGAGAGTATTTCCATAATCATCTTTTTCTGTTTAAATCCCGCTCCTCTTCCATGAGATTACTTTTACAAATTCCAGATCACTACCCACTTTGCCTGAGCCCTGACATAAGGGATCCAGAACAATTTCGACACACGGTTTTACTGGGGGTTTGGGGAAGGAAAGGGGAACCATATCATTATCTTTACGCGAGGTTGGGGGCGATTTGCCCAGTCAATCGCAAGCATCCATATCTCCTAATAATGCAAATCTATTAGAGAGGGGAACTTGAGGACTCATTTGGGAGAAGTAGGTATTCGATAAAGGGCGAGAATGACAGGGAGCTTTCACCTTGGGCTGTGCACTTATAAATGGCCTAGGAGGTTTGTAGAAAAAGCATAGTGGGAGGGCGCAAATCTCAGTGTCAAACGAAGGAACATTTGGAAGTAAACTCGGTAGGTTGCCTACTAGTCGCTGATTATTAAAATTCATGACTATACAGTCCCCTCTATGACCTCCGATACGGGGCCCACACAATTCACTCTTCTAGCCATGATGAGATGTTGGTAGAAGTTGAACCTGCCCTTTGAGAATTTAGGAAGCCAAAATAAGGCTTTATGCATTAGCTGCTCAGTGATTCCTGTTGTTCAGATTTTAGTACAAGGATAAACAATAACAAAAGGGCAAGCAGCCAGGGACAGGTCTAATCTCTCTCCTCGATTAAATACCATGTCCTCTTCGAGTGTTAGGTGCCCTTGCCATTGGACAGAGTCAGCAATACCTCTATTGCCTGCCCGTCCATTGTCTACAGTTGGAGCAATGCCAGTAACCTCCACCCCCACCCGTTTGGGCCCTATCTGTTGTTAAAATGGGGCTTAATCTCCCAGTCGCCGAATCAGCCACATTCCCAGGAGGCGCTGTTAATGTAGGGATCTGAGACAACCGGGTACGGGCAGTAAGGCCGTCCAAACAAACCGAACTGAGAGGTGGTAATTCAGATTGTAAAGGAGCCCCCACGGACCACTGCCCACCGCGCATCTTCCACAGAGCCGCCGCCATAGCACCCGAGCTAAGCCGCACCATCAATACCACCTTCGAATCCAGCATTTTCCCCGACGACTGGAGGCGGGCAGAGGTCTAGCCCCTCCTCAAGAAACCCTCAGCAGACCCGACGGACCTGAAAAACTACCGGCCAATCTCTCGTCTTCCCTTCACAGCCAAAGTCACCAAGAAAATCGTCAACGCCCAGCTGAATACCTTCATAGAAAGAACACCATCCTCGACTCTTCCCAGTCCGGATTCCGCAGCAACCACAGCACCGAGACTGCCCTCCTTGCCGCAACCGACGACATCAGCGTGCTCCTCGACCAGGGCCACACCGCGGCCCTCATCCTGCTAGACTTCTCCGCAGCCTTCAACACCGTCTCCCACCGCACCCTTGCAGCCAGACTCCATGATGCCGGCATACGGGGAAATGCCCTTGACTGGATCCGCTCCTTTCTCACCGGCAGAACCCAAAGGATCAGACTCCCACCCTTCCTCTCCTAACCCACAGAGATCAACTGCGGAGTACCCCAAGGAGCATCTCTCAGCCCCACGCTCTTCAACATCTACATGGCCCCCCTTACCGCCATCGTCAGACAGCATGGGCTCAGCATAGTATCCTATGCCGACGACACCCGGCTCATCCTCTCCCTCATGAAGAACCCTGAAGACACCAGACTCAGCTTCCAGGAAGGAATGAATGATGCCACAGCCTGGATGAGCAGCAGCTGCCTAAGCTCAACTCAGAGAAGATAGAGGTCCTCGTCCTTGGACCCTCTCCCACCGCCTGGGACAACACCTGGTGGCCCTCCGAAACCCACCCACCCCGACAGACCATGCCCGGAACCTCGGCATCATTCTAGACTCCTCCCTCACCATGACTCACCAGATCAACGCCGTCGTCTCCACCTGCTTCAACTCCCTCCGCAAGACCTTCAAGTGGATCCCCCGAAGCCAGAAAGACTGTCACCCACGCACTCATAACTAGCAGACTGGACTACGGAAACACCCTCTACGCTGGAATCAACAAATCCCTGCTACACAAGCTCCAGACCATCCAGAACACTGCAGCCAGACTTGTCCTCGGCACCCCACGACATGAGCACATGACCCAACACCTGTGAGACCGCTACTGGCTCCCCGTCGAGAAGAGAGTAACCTTCAAGCTACTCACCCACGCCTACAAGTCCCTCCACAACATCGGACCCAAATACCTCAACGAAAGAGTCTCTTTCCACGTACCCAAAAGAAACCTCTGCTCCACCGACCTCGCCCTAGCAGAAACCCCACTCATCCGCAGAACCAGAGCAGGTGGAAGAGCCTTCTCCAAAGTCGCAGCCAAGGCCTGGAACGAGCTCCCAGTCAACATCAGACGCTCCCCTACTCTGCACACCTTCAGGAAGAGCCTCAAGACCTGGCTTTTCGGCTAAACCGGAGCTGCACCCCCCCCCAAGCGTCTTGAGGCCCTCACGGGTGAGTAGCGCGCTTTAAAAGCCCCTTATTGATTGATTGATTGAAAGGCCCAAGCTCAATTACCCCTCCCAAACCGGTGACAGTAGCGGTGGTTCTATTACAAAGCAGAGTCAAAGTATCCTCTATTTTGGACAGTCTGATTAGAAGCGGTTGGAAAAATATTGTAAGAATTAGCTCCAATTTCTGGGATGGAATATCAACACTGGGCAGTGCAGGAGCAATCAGAGGAGTTAACGGATGAGTGTCTACGGCTATAACCAGGTTAGAGTCTTTGGAGGCTTTCCCCAGGCTTGGGTAAGGCTGATTTTTTTGCCCTTCCTCGTTTCTTTTTGCCCGGAGGTTCCATCACTGGGCTGCCTTCAGTTTCATGATCTTTAAGACTGTCAAGTGAGACCTGAGTACTAGACACTGCATTATGATTTGGCAAAACGGGGAGTACTCACTCCTTTTAGCTCCGGGACAGGTCTTACCTCCTCCAGTGAAAGACGGCGTTCCGTCAGCTCAATTTCCTTAGACAGCACATCAGCCCCTCTTAATAAGGAGTCCAGTGTGTTTATAATTTCTCCACCTGGCTCTGCTGTTCTCAATTTCCGCTTTGCCATCTATGAGGAAGGAGGTACCATATGACCAATATTCCAGGTGTTAGAGGGGTGGCCCAGCCCAGCCTCTTCCAGGTGAGGACAGGTGTGGACGGGCCTGTCCTTGGTCCGGGCTCAGCCCGGGTACGGCCTGGGCGAGTCCCCGCGCCACGGGTCGCCTTCGTTCCTTTATGCGCATCTAGATGAGGAGGATGACGGGATTTAGAGTCTCCAGCGGTGCGTGCATATCAAGCACGTCTTTCCCCTTCTGGATAGGTGCTCTCCAGTGTTCTCCAATGCTCGCGGCTACAAGCGCCGCGGGACGCCTTTGCGCCTTTATGTGCCTCTAGATGAGGAGGATGACAGGATTTAGAGTCCCCAGCAGTGCAGGCGTATCAAGCACGACTTTCCCCTTCTGGATAGGTGCTCTCCAGTGTTCTCCAATGCTCGCGCCTGAAAATAGGTCACTTGACTGCTGTTTGGTAGTAAAATACAGCCATAATCCGGGATCTGTGGCACCCTAGTACTCTGGGCCTTACATTCACTGCATCTACTGCACCACAGATATCTACACTCCTGGTAAGGATAAATCATTCATGTACCTCGGAACATGACCTCCTCATTCACACACTGTTAGCATGAGATCTTTTATCTTTACTTCATCAGGTATATGCATGTGGGACATTATAAAGACTATAACTAAAGTCTAAGCAAGATCAAGGGTAGTAGAAACATTGTCAATTAATTTCCGACTAGAATATGACTGTGTACTAGAGCAGCTCTTGGCTTGTCATGGAGCAGCTTCAGAGGAATTAAAAAGGCTTGTTGTAGACCTAGTGCTTTCAATTTGCCCCAGATTCTTTTTCAGTCTAGTATGCTGCTGACAGTCCACAAAGCTGAAAAACAGCTGGCCTCTAACTTTTCCCCTCTGTCTATTTATTTGGAATCTCTCTCACTTGATTCGTTCACCCTCTTGTCAATTTTTCCAATATTATAATGGTAACCATAATTCTGATTTTTGACGTACCCTTTTATTTTTGTTTGCACTTGCTATTAATTCCTGCCACCATGATGATGTTGCTAAATTCACAACAACCCAATTACATAAAGAATAAGTAAGTCCCACCTTTTTTCTTTAAATAGGATCAGGGCTTACGGTTTCAATTAAAAATGCTACTTTGCCATAAATGATTATCTCTAGTCACATTTAGTACACTATAATATCTATTCTCTTTAGAGGTTGTATACATACCAAAGCTGTTAAATAATGCCTGCTTGGATGTCACACCCATTCTGATTCACCAAGAAGTGTGTAGCACACTGTCAGAGGCCCACCACTTCCTTCTGCAGCAAAAGCCAAAATGTATTTGAATGAAGTTTCAAAGGTGCGCCTTCACTTTCTGTTCATACCCCAACATGTCCCATGTTTGTACTTCTGCTGAGTTTATTTATAAATTCTCTGTACAATAGCTTACCAGCTTATGTTTCTCTAGGTAGAGATTGCTTTCCTCATTCTATACTGCACAACGCAGCTGGCGGTAGCAAACTAGTCTCCATTTCCTTCAATTACTTTAATTCTAATAGAGTATAGCTTCACAGTTTCTAGAATGCCATTTATTAACCTGTCAATCACGTTCTGTTATAATTGTAACAAAGGCATGGACATGCTGAGATTGTTTAATCTGCACTCCACGTTTTAGTTGTTTTCATATAATGAAATGTTGATATTGGAATACATAGTGTTTTGCACCTGCCGACTACTGAAATTCTTTTTTACACATATTTATTATTTCTTTTTAACATTTTACTGATGGCACCTGAATTGACATGTCCACATTTCCTAATTCAATAAGAACCCCACCTATTATTATTTTTTTTGATCGGGATTGCAATCCCTGTATAGGAACATACATTATCAGCCATGTTCGATACTTTCAATCTCTTATTTAATAGGAGGAGATCAATTTGAATATCAACAGTACTATATGAACTAATCACAAAAGCTCTGCTGTACCTAGAATACTGTTAATTGAACCTAGTTTATTGCCCAACATAAAGGACCTTTTTGTGGCTCTACCTAGTGAAAACTGTCCATTCAGGATTCTTGGCTGCTCTGCTTTACAATTTACACTATTCGAAGTACATGCAATTCTAATCACAAGGCAGTATAATACAGTTCAGTAATGTTAAAACACAATAATAGAGACTCTTTATCTACTTAGGTGTTTTTATTCCATCCACTTCTTTTAGCCAACGCGTTTCGTCGCTTCGGGATGTCACCCCTACGACTTCCTCAGGGCTAAAAGTAATACAAATGCCAGTTTTGTAATACAAGTCAAAGTTGTGTTTGAAATAACACAAGGCTTGTCCTCCAAAATTTGCCCTGTGCAAAACCAAAAGTAATGTGCTCATTGTATGCACAGTATAGTTGAAAACACCAACATATGTTTACACCTTAATATTAATCAAAACAATCATTCTGTGCATGTGTCGCTATTCAACCAAGCATGAACATGCCCAAGTTTAAAAGACATTTGGTGACATACCATAAAAATCAGGAAATAAATCTATCACATTTTATATAAAGTTCTGTGACGCCCCTATTGTGATGTGATGCTTAGTTTTAGCCATTTCCTGTGTTTAATAATAAGATCTAGAACACATGTAAGTAGTGCAGACTCCCAAGGTATTTGGAAGCCCCGGAAGTGTGCTGTACCTTAAGGTATTGAGTATTTTCAAAATCACGACCTACGAGAGCTAAGAAAAATATATATAGTGACAGGAGAGAAAATGTATCATTCATAATCTTTTAATCAAGGATTGCAGTACCTCGAGTTCGTATCCCAGAAGTTGGGCTTACCTCCGAACGTGTGTTAACTGCCTAAGAGGTCAACAGTCCAAAATATTCCAATCCAAAATCTAATTGCCAATCAGTGTAAATATTCAAAATCTGACACTAATATCATGTGCCAAAGTCCCGATGATATTTAAGCCTTTGTTCAATATCCCTTGGGAGACCTATAAGCTCCCGTATATTACAAACAGGTCCCAGAAGTACGGGGAAACCTGTGAAAATAATAAGTATGCCATTGAGTATCCTCCAATGTATACGGTTCCAAATAACCAAAATCCTCATTGCAGTCGATCTTACCTGCTGTCGTCTATTCTCCTCGCCCGATTAAGGTTACCCGATAGCCAGCTCGCATGGAGTTTTAAAGACGGAATTGCAGCGAGGAGTCTTATTTTTGACTTGCATTAACGACATGGAGAGACGATTCACACAGAGAGGGTATCCAAAACATGATATAAAAAGGGCTAAAGATAGGGCTTTGAAAACGAAATGCATAACTATTCTGAAACCAGCCACAACTGAGCAACAGTCCCCTATGCCAATAAGAATGGTAACGGACTATACACGCATGTGTACTGCCCTGCGTAAGTGCCTTAATAAACACAGCCACATTCTAAAAGCGGACAGAACTTTACAAGACTTTATAAGTTCCAGACCACAGGTCACTTACCGTAGAGGTAAAACACTGAGCTCCTTTCTGAGCCCTAGTTACCCAATAGGGGCACAACAAGATCAGGCGTTGACGCAATTCTCTAAGGGGTTTTACAAGTGCGGTCACTGCGGGATGTGCAGATGGGCACGGGATAAAACCAAACAATTCTGTGGCAACACAAGTGAAATGTACACCATTCTGACTAATATCAACTGTGACACCAAATTTGTTGTTTATGTAATCTCATGCAAATGTGGAAACATTTACGTGGGTAGCACAATAAGACTATTAAAAGATCGAGTGAGCGAGCACATGTGAGCGATCAAACAGAATGATGTAAGATACCCAAATGCGGAGCATGTATACAACTGTGCTGAACAGGGGTCTAACAAAACTTTTGTATTCTATGGCATAGAACATGTCTTGCGAGACCCACGCGGGGGAAACAGAGAGTTAAAACTCAGCAGACATGAGGCAAAGTGGATCATGCGTCTTAGGGCCGTAGAAGGCGGTCTTAATTTTGATCATGAGTTGCAACATTTCTTGGGGGACTGAATGTCATATGTATTATTTACGCTCTAGAACATTCTATCATATGTAGTCATACTAACTTAGTGATCCATATCACTTTAGTAAGGAAAACACAGTTAAATATTTTAAAATGAGGACTCTTTACGAAGTCCTTTCTTGTTCTTTGATTTGCAATTAGTACTAATGTATATGTATAGTTTCACCCTCTGACTCATTTGGTACCCACTAGGCCACTGCCCGTGGTGATTAATTGAAATATCCAGCATTGTGAGCAGTGACGGATTACTCTTTTCTGTTTATGCCCAGACTCGTCTAAGTCTGCCTTAGTGAATTAAGTAATCTTTATGCATACTTGTGATTGCGAGAGCTACAACCACGGGGTGGCTAACACAAGCCCCTTGTTTTGTTTTATTTTATTTTAATTTTTTTTTTTTTATTCTAACCTTACCTTGTTTCTGACTTTGTATTTTATCAGATGCAGTTGATTATTAATTGCAATTAGTTGCCTCATTTTCATTCATGGAGCATGGGTTTATAGTTACAGTTACCTTAAATCCTTTAATGATGGCGCACACGCACTGACCAACATAATGCCTTGACTTTGTTTTCAAGGGATATGGCTTCCCTTCACAGATACGTGAAATTTCACCTTTCAAAGATGGCGCTTACATATAGGGCACGTAAGACGCAAGTCCTCCTTTTATTTCTTAGTTGGAGATTTAAAACTCCATGCGAGCCGGCGAACGGGTAACCTTAATCGGGCGAGGAGAATAGACGGCAGCAGGTAAGATCGAGTGCAATGAGGGTTTTGGTTATTTGGAACCGTATACATTGGAGGATACTCAATGGTATACTTATTTTCACAGGTTTCCCCATACTTCTGGTGCCTGTTTGTAATATACGGGAGCTTATAGGTCTCCCAAGGGATATTGAACAAAGGGTTAAATATCATCGGGACTTTGGCACACGATATTAGTGTCGGATTTTGAATATTTACACTAAATGGCAATTGGATTTTGGATTGGAATATTTTGGACTGTTGACCTCCTAAGCAGTTAACACACGTTAGGAGGTAAGCCCAACTTCTGGGATACGAACTCGAGGTAATGCAATCCTTGATTAAAAGATTATGAATGATACATTTTGTCTCATGTCACTTTATATATTTTTTCTTGGCTCTCGTAGGTCATGATTTTGAAAATACTCAATACCTTAAGGTGCAGCACACTTACGGGGCTTCCAAATACCTTGGGAGTCTGCACTACTTACATGTGTTCTAGATCTTATTATTAAACACAGGATATGGCTAAAACTAAGCATCACAGCTCAATAGGGGCGTCACAGAACTTTATATAAAATGTGATAGATTTATTTCCTGATTTTTATGGTATGTCACCAAATGTCTTTTAAACTTGGGCATGTTCTTGCTTAGTTGAATAGCGACACATGCACAGAATGATTTTTTTGATTAATATTAAGGTGTAAACATATGTTGGTGTTTTCAACTATACTCTGCATACAATGAGCACATAACTTTTGGTTTTGCACAGGGCAAATTTTGGAGGGCATGCTTTGTGTTATTTCAAACACAACTTTGGCTTGTATTACAAAACTGGCATTTGTATTACTTTTAGCCCTGAGGAAGTCGTAGGGGTGACACCCCGAAGTGACGAAAGGCGTTGGCTAAAATAAGTGGATGGAATAAAAACACCTAAGAAGATAGAGTCTCTAATATTGTGCTTTAACATTACTGAACTGTATTATACTGCCTTGTGATTAGAATTGCTTGTGCTTCGAATAGTGTAAATTGTTTGTTTCAATCTTGGATTGATGGTTGGGGAAGTAGGGTGCAAATCCCCATTCTGAACGCACCACTAAAAACTTAACATTCTTAACTGATTAATATCTGTTGTTGTGACTTCTATATGAGCGCCTGAAACCCCTTGCGCCCAGTTCAGCAGACATGCTCTGCTTTACACATTTTTTATTTGAATGCCATGGCTTGTCAGTTCACCAAAGATTAAAAGGTCCCTGAATATACTTCATCTTATGTCGAGTTTGGGGTAAAGTTATATTATACATATCTAATTTAGCACCAAGTCAACAGACACAACATTTGGGGTGTTGGAAATGGCCCTTTCTGCAGAGTCACCCCCAAACGTTTTGCCTTTCTCCTCCCGTTTTTGCTGAATTCATTTGTGTTGGCTTTAGGACTGTGTGTCCTTTACCACTGAATGTGCTCTCTGCTTAAAACATGGTAGAATTGGGTTATACCCAATTGCCACAATTAAATACTTATAAGCCCCTAGTAAAGTGGTACAACACGTCCCCAGGGCCTGTAAATTAAATGCTGCAAGTGGTTCTGCAGCACTGATTGTGCCACCTACTGTAAAGTAGCTGTTTAAAATTGTCTAAGGCCGGCCATTGCAGAGCCTGTGTGTGCAGTTTAACCTGCCATTTTGACCCGGAAAAATAAACTTTTTGCCAGGCCCAAACCTGCCCTTTTAATACATATAAGTCAGCCCAAAGGTAGGCCCAAGACAGCCCCAAGGGCAGGGTGCAGTGTATTTAAAAAATTGGACATGTACTTTTAAGTTTTACATGTCCTGGTAGTGTAAAACTCCTAAATTCATTTTTCATTACTGCAAGGCCTATCTCTCCAATTAGATAACATTAGAGTTACCTTATAAAATTTCATAAGTGTAATTTCCAAATGGGAAGAGATAACCCCTTCAAGTTTGGTGTCTCTGGAATCACAATATAAAATCCTAACTTATAATGAAGTTGGATATTAAATTGCAATTCTAGATATGCTACATTTAGAAAGTTGGTGCACAAAACGAAACCAGGCTACTTCTTAATTTGGCTGCTATATGATTCAAGCAGAGATCAATGGAAACATTTCAATTGATCTGTTTATTTATTTAACCTTTTCATATATACCTTTTATATATCCTTTTCTTATTCAAAATGCGTATGAAATGAGACAAACACTTGTTCATTCAGAATGAATATACAACACAGATACAAAAAAACAACATGTATATACTCATGACATGACTACATATAGAAAAACAAATGTTAATACACCAATCCAAGTTAACACACAGGCAGGCCCTTCAAACTACAATTCATTTCATCATAGAAGGAGAATGCCAGACATTGGGAACAATAATGGAAACAGTCGGGGTTAAATCAGAGTTACAAATCCCTCAAACTGTAAACAGCCAACATATGCCAATTCCTCAATGTAACACCAAGATGCCGACACGATACGAGACCCTTGTGAACTCCGGGGGCTCTCATCGGGGCTTCTGAATTATGAATACTGGTGTAATCTACAGAAATAAAAAACATAAAAAGAAGGCTCTGGGTACTTTTCAGGCCCTCCCTTTGTCTGAACTGTACCTGCAACCTAGATCAAATGAAATTACCTGATGGGTGCCACTTATCACCATCAGTGGGGTCCCTTGTCATTCATAGGGAGAGGTTTTTGTGAAAGAATCCCTGTTGTGACAGGAACTGCTGCAAATATACATTTAGACACGTTTTAATTTCCAAGAGAGCAGAACGAGTAAAAATTAACATATGAAAGTTAAAGCGTGTACCTGAACGGCAGTTGCTACGGAGCTTGAGCTTGGCCCCTCTCTGTATTTTCTAAGAAGGTTTCCTTTGAAACAAAGGGGCCGATTCCGATCTCGGCCGGTAGGGCTCCGAATAGGATTCGGCTTTACCGGATCCGATTCGGAGCCCTTGTTCCCGACCGAATCGTACGCGGGTCCGGCCGAGCGAGTACGATGCGAGTCGCCGACCGACTCGTCCGGGCGACCCGACCGCTCCGACCGACTCGTACCCGGATCGTACCGCTCCGACCGACTCGCTCGGACCCGGTCGCACCGCGCAATGGAGACGTTTTCCGGCCGGGTAAGTACGATGCGCACCTCGACCGCTCCGACCGACTCGCGCCGTCCGACTCGGAACTCGCTGTCGGAGCCGTACTTTGGGGTCCGTGTCGGACCCCCTGTACGCGTACCCGTGCGAGGCGCACACAGGGGGACCCATGGGTCCCCCTACCTGTGCGTGTACGCCGCGAGCGCTCGCGGCGTACTCGCTGTAGGGGCGCCCTTGTCCGCCTCGCACCCATTGAGGCAATGGGAGCCCGCGTACGCGTTGTACGACCGGCTCCCATTGAGTTCAATGGGAGTCCGACCGACTCGTGTCCGGTGGCATACGAATGCATCGGACTCGTTCGGTCGGACTGCACGGGTCCGATTCGGTCGGAAATCTCTCCGGGTCCGGCTCGGTCGGAGAGATTTCCGGCCCGAATCGGAATCGACCCCAAAGTGTCACTCGGGGTGTATATCCCGTCTATGGAACAAAAGCGCATTCAAGTTCCAGTCTGACTGAATCAAAGGTGAAAAGCGCGCGTAATAGGTTGAACGCATACCTGGAGAACAGTTGTTTTTAAACTTCAGCTTTGCTCCAGTCTTTATTTACTGCGGAGGTCACTATTTGCAACAATGTATCAATCGGAAATGGCTTCCGCGTCTCTGAAACACAAATGAATTAAGGTTTCAGTTTATCCCGTGCTTGCGAGTGGTGCACGCTGTCTATACTTCAGGACTATGTTCTTACTTAATCAGCTGGAAAATCCATCCTTGTTCAGCGTCTTCCTTCCTAGTATACATTGCGCGACTCGGGCAGCAACAAGCATTTCCTGTTGGAGTGAGGTTTAAAACACTAATTGGTGCATTGAATTATGGGCAATGTAGTTTCTGCTGTTGGGCCAATGACGGTGGGACAAGTGTGAAGGATCCCTGTCAGGATCTAATTTTACACATGCAATGTGTTCTGGGCACTGTAGTTTCTTTCAGCTGTCAAGCAGAGTGAATGAGATTAGGGTCAAAGTCATGCTCTGGATAATTCTGTCATTTCATTTAATCCAGTAAGTGCACTATTAAATTTTAAAATCAAATAGGCTTCTTTCTGTAGGAGTGCTGCATCTGTGTCAAAAATCCTGCTTTTTGTGTTCAATCCGAACAGCACTGTCCACTTTAGCTTCTTTTTCACTGTGTAGGTGTACGGTATAGTGCGCAACCATGGGTGCAGTCAAAACTTTCTTTTTAATTCTGGAACGGTGCTGGACAATTCGTTGGTTTATTTGTTGGTTTGTTTTTCCAATATAAATCTTAGAACAAGGACACAGAACCGCATATATGACATTTTTTGTCTTACAATTCGTGAACTCTGTATGTCTCCATTTGATGGCATTATGTACAAATTCTATGCCTTCAATTGTTGAATCCTGAGCTGAACAATTCCCGCACTTGTGGTGGCCCTCCACAGGTTTTAGTTTCCACTGTGTGCGTAGATCACTCTTCTGGCGAGATGGAAATATATCGGCTCTGACAATTTGTTGCCCAATACTTATATTCTTTTTCATGGCAAATAGAGGCTTCTGAAATGGACATTCTAGATTTTGTAACAAATGCCAGTTCTTTAGGATAATTTGCTGGAATTAATTAGTGTCGGGGCCAAAGTTGGATACACAAAAAAGTATTTCGAGAGGTGGTTTGACTTTATTTTGCAGAAGGACTTCACGGGGTATAAACTAAGCTCTTTTGGTGGCGTGCTTCATCATTTTCTTTGGGTATCCCCTATTAGTCATTTGTTCACAAAACGTTGCTGCATGACTTTCGAAATCTTCTTTCCGAGAGCAATTCCTTCGAATCCGCAGTAGTTGCCCTTAGGGAAGATTATCTTTCAAGTTTCTGGGATGTGCACTTTTATGGTAGAGGATTGTATTTTTATCTGTAGGTTTGCGGTGTAAAGAAGTTATAAGTTCATTCTCTTGGGGAAGCACCTCAACATCCAAAAAGGTCAGAATCGTTTTACTTTTGTTGAGGCTGAATTTGATATCCTCATGGCGTGTGTTAAGCCAACTGTGAAACATTTCAAGGTCCTCTTCCGTACCTTTCCACAGGCACCAAATATCGACTATGTAACGAAGCCACTGTATAATGTTGCTTTGGAAGGGGTTGTTGTTAAAAATGAACTTCTCTTCGTATTGGGCCATGAACAGAACCGCCATATCTGGGGCGAAGGGACAACCCATCGTTGTCCCTTTTGTCTGAATATAGAATGTATCTTCAAATTTGAAGTAGTTCCTCTTGAGTGCTATCTCCGCAAGTTGTACAATAAATGCAGTGGGAACTCTATGAGGTCTTGGCCTACTTTCCAGATAAAGCTCGATGACTTGTAGGGCCTCGTCCTGACGTGTCTGTGTATATAATGAGGTAACATCAAAGGAGACCATCCAATGGAGCTGATGGTCAAATACATGACCCTCTACTTTGGTAATGAGGTCCGTGGTGTCTCTCAAGTATGATGGCACGTCGACCAGGAATGGCTTTAAAAAAGATATCTACATATTTCGAGATTGGTTCTAAAAGGGAGTCACTACCGGAAACGATTGGCCTCCCTGGCGGGTCAATCAGCCGTTTATGGATTTTGGGCAAGAAATAGATCACGGGGATCCTTGGAAATTTCTCTATTAGGAAATCGAATTTCTTAGGTCCCAGGAAATCCTGTTCAAACCCAGCTTTCAATATGTCTGCAATAGCCTCTTGTATTGATCGTGTGGGGTCCTCTTTCACTTGGCGATACCACTCGTGGTTGTTGACTTGATTTCTGCCTTCTGTTAGGTACATGTCCCTCGGCAATATGACAAGGGCTCCGCCTTTGTCGGCTTGCTTGATGACTACGGAGTCATCATTCTTTAATCCACCAATGGTTTGTTGTTGTTGAAGTGATAAATTTCTCTTAAAAAAGGGCTTTCTCCTCTCTAGTTGGTTACTCGACGAAAGGACCACCTGTTCAAAAGCAACAATTTCTTTGGGAATATTATACGCCGGAGGGATGAATCTGGATTTATTCGCAAGGCCAGAATATTCTCCACTACCTTTGTATTCTTTGCCAGCAAAAAACGCTTTCAGGCGAATTTTTGGAAAAAATTCAATTGCTTCTATTTTGAGCTTTGTGAAATCCGTAGGTCTATTGGGGACAAACTTTAAACCCAATTCTAAAACCGATTCTTCTTCTTTAGTCAACTGTTTCTCAGACAGGTTTACAATGGATGTGGCTTTCATGACTTGGAAAATGGACGCTTTGTCCTCATCTCCCATGGTTGCTGCTTGAATCTTACTCTTGCTTTTTGTTCGCCTTTGTCTAAAAAAGAGTTTTGTCTCTTAGAGGGTCCCTCTCTAGGATCAGAGTCCCCTGCCGAATCCGAAGATGATGTCTCAGAAAATGTTAAAAATCTGTTTCCAGAACGCCCCTGATAGTTTGAGAGCGCTCGACGTGACTCAGTAGTGGTATAAAAATCGTCTTTCAAATATTTTTATACAACTACTGAGTCACGTCAGCGTCTCAAACTATCAGGGCGTTCTAGAAACAGATTTTAACATTTTCTGAGACATCATCTTCGAATCGGCAGTGAAATCTGATCCTAGAGAGGACCCTCTAAGAGACAAAACTCTTTTAGAAGAAAGCGGACAAAAGCAAGAGTAAGATTCAAGCAGCAACCATGGAAGATGAGGACAAGGCGTCAATTTTACAAGTCATGAAAGTCACATCCATAGTGAAACCTGTCTGAGAAACAGTTGATTAAGAAGAAGAATCTGTTTTAGAATTGGGTTTAAGTTTGTCTCAATAGACCTACGGATTTCCCAAAGCTCAAAATAGAAGCAATTGAATTTTTAGAAAAATTAAGCGCTGAAGCGTTTGCTGGCAAAGAATACAAAGGTAGTGGAGAATATTCTGGCTTTGCGAATAAATCCATATCTATCCTCCGCGTATAATATTCCCAAAGAAATTGTTGCTTTGAACAGGTGGTCATTTCGTCGATTAACCAACTAGAGAGGAGCAAGCCTTTTTTAGAGAAATTTCTCACTTCGACAACAACGAGCCATTGGTGGATTAAAGAATGATGACTCCGTAGTCATCACAAGCCGACAAAGCGGAGCCCTTGTCATATGGCCGAGGGACATGTACCTAACAGAAGGCAGAAATCAAATCAACAACCACTAGTGGTATCGCCAAGTAAGAAGGACCCCACACGATCAATACAAGAGGCTTTGCAGACATATTGATAGCTGGGTTTGAACAGGGTTTCCTGGGACCTAAGGAATTCGATTTCCTAATGAAGAAATTTCCAGGATCCCGTACTATTTCTTGCCCAAAATCCATAAGCGGCTGATTGACCCGCCAGGAGCCAATCGTTCCAGTTGTGACTCCTTTAGAACCAATCTCGAAATATGTAGATATCTTTTAAAGCCATTCCTGGTCGACGTGCCATCATACATGAGAGACACCACGGACTTCATTACCAAAGTAGAGAGTCATGTATTTGACTATCAGTTCATTGGATGGTCTCCTTTGATGTTACCTCATTATATACACAGATACCTCAGGACGAGGCCCTACAAGTCATCGAGCTTTATCTGGAAAGTAGGCCAAGACCTCATAGAGTTCCCACTGCATTTATTGTACAACTTGCGGAGATAGCACTCAAGAAGAACTACTTCAAATTTGAAGATACATTCTATATTCAGACAAAAGGGACCACAATGGGTTGTCCCTTCGCCCCAGAAATGGTGGTTCTGTTCATGGCCCAATACGAAGAGAAGTTCATTTTTAACAACAACCCTTTCAAAGTGACATTATACAGTGGCTTCGATTACGTAGACGATATTTGGTGCCTGTGGAAAGCTACGGAAGAGGACCTTGAAATGTTTCACAGTTGGCTTAACACACGCCATGAGGATATCCAATTCAGCCTCAGCAAAAGTAAAGCGATTCTGACCTTTTGGATGTTGAGATGCTTCCCAAGGGAATGAACTTATAAACTCTTTACACCGCAGACCTACAGATAAAAATACAATCCTCCACCATAAGAGTGCACATCCCAGAAACTGAAGATAATCTTCCCTACGGGCAACTACTGCGGATTGAAGGAATTGCTCTCGAAAGAAGATTTCGAAAGTCATGCAGCAACCTTTGTGAACAAATGACTAATAGAGGATACCCAAAGAAAATGCTGAAGCACGCCACCAAAGAGCTGGTTGACACCCTGTGAAGTCCTTCTGCAAAATAAAGTCAAACCATCTCTCGAAGACTTTTGTGTATCCACCTTTGGCCCCGACACTAATAAATTCGGCAGATTATCTAAAGAACTGACATTTGTTACAAAATCTAGAATGTTCATTTCAGAAGCCTCTATTGCCATGAAAAGAATAAAGTATTGGGCAGCAAATTGTCAGAGCCGATATATTCCATCTCGCCAGAAGAGTGATCTACGCACACAGTGAAAACTAAACCTGTGGAGGACCACCACAAGTGCGGAATTGTTCAGCCTGTGATTCAACAATTGAAGGCATAGAATTTGTACATAATGCTCATCAAATGGAGACATACAGAAGTTCACGAATTGTAAGACAAAAATGTCATATATGCGGTTCTGTGTCCTTGTTCTAAGATTTATATTTGAAAAACAAACCAACAAATAAACCAACGAATTGTCCAGCACCGTTCCTGAATTAAAAGAAAGTTTTGACTGCACCCATGGTTGCGCTTACTATACGGATACGTACACAGTGAAAATTAGCTAAAGTGGACAATGCTGTTCGGATTGAACACAAAAAGCAGGATTTTGACACAGATGCAGCACTCCTACAGAAAGAGCCTGTTTGATTTTAAAATGTAATAGTGCCCTTACTGGATTAAATGAAATGACAGAATTATTCAGAGCATGACTTGACCTAATCTCATTCACTCTGCTTGACAGCTGAAAAACTACAGTGCCCAGAACACATTGCATGTGTAAATTAGATCCTGACAGGGAACCTTCACGCTTGTCCCACCGTCATTGGCCCAACAGCAGAAACTACATTGCCCATAATTCAATGCACCAATTAGTGTTTTAAACCTCACTCCAACAGGAAATGCTTGTTGCTGCCAGAGTCACATGACGTATACTAGGAAGGAAGACGCTGAACAAGCATGGATTTTCCAGCTGATTAAGTAAGAACACCAGTATTCATAATTCAGAAGCCCTGATGAGAGGCCCCGGAGTTTACAAGGGTCTTGAAACGCGTCGGCATCTTGGTGTTACATTGAGGAATTGGCATATGTTGGCTGTTTACAGTGTGAGGGATTTGTAATGCTGATTTAACCCCGACTGTTTCCATTATTGTTCCCAATGTCTGGCATTCTCCTTCTATGATGAAATGAATTGTAGTTTGAAGGGCCTGCCTGTTTGTTAACTTGGATTGGTGTATCAACATTTGTTTTTCAATATGTAGTCATGTCATGAGTATATACATGTTGTTTTTTTGTATCTGTGTTGTATATTCATTCTGAATGAACAAGTGTTTGTCTCATTTCATACACATTTTGAATAAGAAAAAGATATATAAAATGTATATATGAAAAGGTTAAATAAATGACCAGATCAATTGAAATGTTTCCATTGATCTCTGCTTGAATCATATAGCAGCCAAATTAAGAAGTAGCCTGGTTTCTTTTTGTGCACCACGTATTATGGCCCTACCCGGCTACTGTTTCTCGGGCCTAACCCCCCTTTTTACCTGACTTTTAGAAAGTTGGCATTTTCTAGCCTTAGACATTTGGTGCCTGCAGCCTGTCTGGTTCACATGACTGAGTGTTGCTGATAGCTGGGCTTTGTGTATTCCTCCTAGACAGCCATGCACAATGAGAGCTTAGGTGTGACTGGTAGGGCCATCACTGGCAGGATGGGAGAGAGGAACTGGGCCAAGCCTCACTTACACTTCAATAGGCTGTGTCCTGTTTTCACACACAGGGTCTAACGACTTTGCTCTGTCACTTCAGCCAGTTTGGTCCCAGGGCAGGGGAGATAGGGAATTCCATGCAGTGCAAAGACACTGTCTAGTAGCTTCTCCCACCTTCTGGAACCAGGCCACCAGTGTATAAAAGAAAGACCTCAGACACCAGCTCTTCAGTACACTTCTGAATCTGTGGATAATCTGTCAGGAAGGACTACTATGCTACTAAAAGGACCGTCCGTCAATGTTCTAGACTGCCACTCTGAAGGAGCTGCTGCCCTGTTGTGCTGACCTGCTGCCTTCTACCCTCTTACCTGGGGAGGAAGAACTGGCCCTTCAACACAACCTGAACCCAGGATCCCAAGTTGACTCAAAGGGCTAGTCTGGCTTCCTAATCTGAGCCTCAGGGACATAAAAGGCTCCCTAACAGCTTCTGTACCCGTCTTCAGAGAGTTCCTGACCCCAAATGGTGTCTCTCAGGTCCTGGATCCTTGGTGTGGCTTACTGGCTCTTAAAATCAAGCTTTTGAGCTCTTCGTGACCGCGAAAGGGCCAGTTTGCACTAGAATGTGCCACTTGCACCGAAAATCAGCACCATCCGCCGCTAGCCCATCGCTTCACATGGCAAGCATCGATCGCCACAGAGGACCGGTAATACCAAGGCTCCAGCCTGCCGTCTGCGACACCCAGCCTGCTCCTCGCACCACACTGTCCACCGCTAGTGACGCTCTCCTTGCACTCCGCGGCCCTCTCCAATGCGAAAGGTAAACTTTCAGCAGAACTAATCTGGGATTGTATCCAACTCGGACTCCATAGTGGTTGGCCTGAACCTTTGACTTTGAACCGGTCCAGCACAACCAGATTTACTGTTTGAAGTATTGCACAAACACTTTACACATTGCTCTATGTTGAGCCCGACTGCTCTGTGCCAAGCTACCAGGGGGTTGAGTACAGGTTAATTTGGAGTTTGTATGTGCCTTACCCTGACTGGGATTGTGGTTGCTGCTTGACCAGGGCTCACACCCCAGTAAACCAGTGACCCAATTTCTAACATGAGGTCATCTGGAATTCCTCCCACATATCACACAGAGCTTCTTCCTGTTCTTGGCTGACAGTACCTTCTTCTTTACATCAGTGGAAACAAGTATTTGCAAATACGGGGCCAAACAGGAACCTTTCTGTATTCTCAAACGTCAGTGATAAAAAACCTTCATGACAGCAAATAGTTTTTGAATTTGTGTAGATACCCATTCTCTTGAAAGTAGACAAATATCACTACTTTCGCTGTTGGTAAGTCTTTGAGTTCTCACGTCACCTCATATGACTGACAGCCATTAAAACCTAGAGGGTCAATCTGCCATGTCACTTTATAGGTGTTTATTTTGACCATTTGCGTATTCATCCTATGTACAGATACTCTATACAATAGTTATGTCTAGGAATGTTCCTGGAAAGTAGGCTGAGATCATTGGATGCCACATTGATGCTTGAAATAATCTGGAAAACTCATTGCCATGGTGCATTTGGCTTAGATAAAGCATAGTCCCCATCTAAATATTGTGTTCTCTTTTGAGCTCCTTGTCTTATTTCTGTTGTGTTCCATCACTATTCTCATTGTATGCTTAGGAGCACTATGCCTGAAATATGGAAGGGTTTTACCCATTTTCTGTCTATGGGAACATTTGTTGATATGTAAAGAGCCTAAATCCCTACAATGAGCACTTTTGTCAAATATAGTGAAATGGAAGTAGCTTTTTACTTAATTTTATGACTCATACTCATGTATATTATCTTAATATAACATTAAAGGCCTGTTTGAATACGCAAAAATACTGACATAAGTTAAGTTAAATATCCAACATGTATCTTTCCTTCCTGTTTTTTCTATAGGTTTTAAAGTTTTCAGAATTTGCCCCACATACAGATGTAATTTCCGTTATGTAGCTTGGAATGTTTTTTTTCTATTTAGGTTGTACTATATGCTTTGTTGGCAATTCATATTTTCAATAATTTTAACCAAGCAGTACATGATGTTTAATTTGCTACTTAATTTGTGTTTTAATTCCCATCTGAAAATGTCAGATCTCTGGCTGAAACAGAATTTTAGGACGCCAGTTCTTGATGAAGCTGGCCACTTCTAAACTCAAATAATCCTTCTTTGGAAACACCCCAAACATATGCAGTACTTTTCTGATTCATATCAGACCAGCTGTATCCATAGGTGCTTCATAAGGACCCTCAATAGAACTATCTTAGAGATCTTAATAATTTGTATATTTTGCCTCAATTCAGATGATACAAAAGTTCTCTCCTAATGAATAATGTTCCTCTCATCTGTACCTGTCATACAGTACAGTTAGCCTTGCTCGCAAAGTAAATTGGCTTATTCCTCCCTGTACTATTTAATGCTTTATTATGTAGTAAAGAACTCCATCATTATGTGATCAAGGGCTTGATCACACTATATCAAGAATGTCCCAAAAAAAAATTATACAAGCACAACAGGATTAGCATGCATTTCATAATTCTTTCACTTTGACATTAACTCACTGACTCTTCTGAGTTTAGTAGCTGAAGTCTGGATAGGAAAAAATGTGTGTGTCACATTAAAAAAGGAAAAAAGGATCACACACTTGATTGTGCTCTGCGCATGCTCCCTAAATCCTGAAGTGTATGAGTTGCAACAGGACCATCTAATCTTGGAGAACATGTGGGTCCTTCTGGATCATATCTGATATTGCACAGGAACAGACTGAGCAAATAGTTGTGCAGTACTTCTTTGATGAAGCTGCTGGTTGAATGACTCCAGACTCTCTTTTGCCTAAGCTGTTAGAATTGTGCATGTTGTGGAATTTCATATAACTCTCAAAGTTTACCAGCTTTAGTTTTTCTCCTCAGAAAGAGTTTGAAGTGACTTTAACTCCATGTTGTCTTGTGCTGATATCTTCCTTGTTGTTGATTTTGTTCAGTGTCTTGTTCTCTATGTGTTTGCTACATTTCCTTCTGAAGCTGGGAATTTGGGTGGAGGTGGCATCTATTTTTTTTATTGTTAACCTTGTTGCTGGCTAACCATTAAGGGTGGGCAAAGTTGGCGGAGTGCCACTAAGCGGAGTTCCATGGAGTTGAAAAAAACTCTGCTCCGCTCCCCTCCACCTACAATAAAAATTTTAAAAGTAGGAAATAAACACTTACCTGCTCTGGCGTCCCGGGCTACCCCTACGTTGTAAGTCTTGCGAGGACTGCGCTTGTGCGCACGCACGCGTAGTCCTCTCAAGACGTACAAACTAGGGTTTGTGACCGGCGAGGATGGCAGATGGCGAGGAGGAGAGACCATGGCGAGGAGGAGGGCAGCCCGGAGATGCAGGAGCAGGTAAGTGTTTATTTCCTACTCTTTTTTGGGCGTGGGGGCAGGGGCTAACTCCACTCTGCCATGGAGTCAGAGTTTTTGCCTGAACTCCGTGTTCCCAACGAAGCGCGGAGTTGGCAAAACTCTGAAAACTCCGCCGGCGGAGCGGAGTTTGACGCCCAGCGCTACTAACGATGGGATCACTAATATTCAGGCTGCATTGGATTTAGCTGCTTGTGCTTTGTTTTCCTGTCCTCACCTGTGAAGATGATGCAGGAGAATGGATGCGTTTCTGCACGGTTGTATGTGATTTAGAAGCAGGGCGAGCCTGTTTGCCTACTCACTTTAAGTGCACCCTCCCTGGCTAAACCTCAGCACCTTGTTCCCAACCTCTGGAGGTAGAAAAAAATCACTAAGTCCCACTTTATTCCAACTTATTTAAATGTTTATTCTGGTCTCTCCAGCAACGCACAGGTTCTCAGGGTAGGCTTCTGAGGCACCAGAACTTTCACTAGCTAGGCTCTTGTAGGATTCACTTCTCTATTGTCAACTGGGAACTCTGTGAGCCAGGAAGCCTTCAGCTTCTTGTGTCCCTGGAGCAGGCAAACATGCCAGCTACTTTGCCATTGAAGAGCAGTCCCAGTCACTGGGTGCTAGCAAGTGTCAGTAGACATTCAGTTCTTTTCACCCAGGACAGTGTTTTTTCTTCATGTTTTGTTTTCCGAGGTCCAGGAGTGTTCTAAGGAGGTCATGATCCTGTCTCTTATTTTATACTGAAAATTCATTGATGCTCTAAATCCAAAATGGTTACCCCTTCAACCCGCAGAAGGACTCTGGTTCGGCATAGACCACTGCCCTATTTAGACGAGGCCTACTCCTATTGTCTGGCTCAGGAACTTTTTTTTCCCACTCCTAGGACTGGTGGCAGAAAGTCTAAGAGGGGCCTAGGAATTTATGAGAGCTGATCCTGCCAGCCCCATCTAGCATCTCCACATCCATAGTGGAAGCGTGAAGGCTATAGTTTGTTCTGCCACGTGCTCAAGTGATCTCACCGGGTGGCTAAACCCTGTTAAGTAACCATTTCTCAACAACACCTTTGCCTTTCGGACCTAGAGACCAGGCTGTTGTCCTCTGGAGAGAACCATTATTAACTCCTGCTAAGAACCTGTATTGAGCCTCTTGCAGTGAGACGAGTAGCAAAACTGGCTTTGGCTCAGGTAGCACAAGCACATTTTTATAAGGTTATTTTTCCACTAAAGTTATCAGGAATCTACTTTCATCATGAAATTACATTTTTAAGACTAAGTCAAAACCGGTCCTAGGACGCTTGATTCCGGTCCAGGGAAGACATGGCTTGGCAGTTCGGTCTGGACTGTTTCCATGAGGCACAGGGTCAAGACTGATTTGCATATGGCTATGTCTGAACTGGGGTGGCATGGTGAAGCAAAATAACGATGGATTAAACCCAGATCTGTGACTGGGGGTGAATGTTTGCCAATGTGCAACATTCCGTCCATCATCTTGTGTGTTTTGCATTTTGTAAGTCAAAAATAACTCTGAATTGCCTTGGTACGGTTTTTCCAGGTTACGTAGGAATTAAAAGATGACATAATCTTCGCATTTTCTGCTTACGCATCCCCATTAAATTTCATATATTAATTTATTTTGAATATTAATTTCTTATTTCAAACATATTTAGTGTTCTTTTCACATGTATATTGTATAACATTTGCTTTATTAAGTATTAATAGTGTTTCAGTTATTCACATATCTATATTTACATGGTTTATAAGGTTTTATAAAACTAAAAGAAGGTGCAACAAGATTATTATTTTACTTCTTGCATTTGACATAATTGAATATGATGGCTTCCATTTCCAAAATAATAAGTGTTTTTTAAGCTGGGTATGGACAATTATAAGGCAGGAAGGCTTCTTCCACTTCCTGGCAGTCTAAGATTGAACACGTACAAGCTGTATATATCCTTTATGAAGACCACAGTCCGTCACCTCGGAGCAAGCCTGCCATATCAGTTTGCAGGATACACCATAGCTGCTGAACATAGAGATAGACAACAACCTCCTTCACACAAACAACACTTCTGTTGCTCCATTAAGGTATGAGGATGAGAGGCCACCTTAGAAACTCATACAAGCCCCTTTGATACTAAGACAGCTTAGCTAGAGGCAAGAAGCAAGGAGTTGGACAACAGAGATACGTTCCATATTTTCATGCAGGGAAATTCTGAAACACTGCTACAATTCTTTGTAATATGTTGTTCATTAAACAATGTATACATTTACACTAAGATAGAATGTTGAATTTAATAAAATCATAAAACACATTCATAGAGTGTATTGTTGAGTGTATCTATTCATTATGAAAAAGGATCTGGATCCCATTAATAACAAATAATCCTGTGAATCTCATAGGGTTGATTGTTACTGTAGGAAAGTATGATCTGCTTCTTATGGTTACCCCCACTTTTTGCTTGATGTGATCCTTTTTTTGACTAGTCTGACTGGGATCCTGCTAACCAGGTCCCCAGTCTACCTGCTTTCTCCTGAAACTGTTGTGTTCAGTACCTAGGTACATCCCAGGTTGGATACTGGGGTACCCTTCTCAGTCCCTAGTACATGGTACCCATGTACCCAGGGCATAGGTACCCCAGAGGTCTCCCATGGGCTGCAGCATGCATTATGCCACCCATGACAGACCATTCAAAATGGAACTACAGACCTGTAATTGCAGCCTGTGTAAGTTTGTGCATGCACCACTTACTACAGATATAGGTTTACTATATGTAAGGGTCACTGCACTTAAAACCTATAAGTTACCCCTCTAGCAAGCCTTTACAGTCCTGAGGGCAGGGTACTTGGTTCTAAGTGAGAGGGTGTCCCTGCATGAGCAGGACACCCCTGCAGACTACGGAGTCCATTCTCACGGGTTGTCAGTGAAGCACCCATATACTGTATAGAGGGGCATCGCGTGACCGCACAATGACCATCTCGAAAATGGCTGCAACGAATCCTATCATGTTTGGTATCAAACATGTTGGAATCATACCCCCACACCGCAAACGGTGTGGGAGGTATGATTCCAAGCACTGGAAGAGCCCTCCGTTAAGCTCTCGGTGTTCCCGGCGGTACCAGCCTTCTAGTCCCGGACAGCACAAAATGGTTGCTGCCGACCAGAGACACATTTCTTCCCTCCTGCTGCTGAGCCAAGCTTGAGCAGGGGAAGGCAGAACAATAGGCATCTTGTCACAGGGAGGTGTGACCATCTCCCAGACAGGATTTAGTGTAGTAGGGCTGGGTGGGATGCGCTTGCCAGCGCCTGAAATACTGCATGAGGAGGACATTTGGTGTCCCTGTGCATAGTCCAGTTCAAACCAGTCCTGGGAGCCGTTGGCTCCCGCTCTGGCGTGAAACTGGACAAAGGACATGGGAGTAACCTCCCCCTGTCCAGACCCTCTCCTGGGATGGTCCCCTGAATCTTCATAACCCTTTCCCTAGGGTACTTAAGGCCTTACCTGGGTGCAGGTCCCTAGATTTGTTGTGGGATAAGATTCAGAACTGAAACTACTGCACTTCTACCGTCTGGGCACTCTGGACTTCGCTGGAGTTCGTTTGGGCCTGACTTTGTTTCCCTTACAGTCTGCTGCATCGTCTGTGCCTGTTCATCATACAGGAACCTTCCAAGGCCTGTGAAGCATCAAGGACAACCAAAGTAATCTCACTTGGAGTGAAGGAGTCACTCCCCTACATTCGTAGGCACCTCAACACTGCTGACAGGTCTGCTGATCCCAAGCTCCTGCGGACTCCGAAGGGTTCAACAACACAGGTTGTGGTTATCTATGTCTCCAGAGGCCTGAGCTGCCCTCTCACCAAGTCTGAAGTCAAAATCCCTCGTGGGGGCTGCATTAACCGAACCCGTGTGCACCGCATACTTTTGCAAGTGCATATGCTTGTTGCCAACTCTGCGACAAGTGCATTGGGCTCCAAGTAGCCCCAACCTCTGGCAACTTCTTCCACCAAGATCTTCAGCCATACCACCTCGTGGGCACCGTGGCCTGCTCCTTTTGGTGAGCTGCTTGAGGTCCTCTTGCGATCCCTGTGCCTCCGGCCTGTGGGTCTAATTGAGGGTCATTTTTGTTTTCCTTGGGCTCCCCTGAGTGCTCGGGGCCGGTCCTGACTCCCCTGCTTGTGGTGAGTCTTCTGGACTTTGCTGGTCCCAACCGTGCACCTTCTTACTTTCCTGCATGGGTTGCATTTGCCAAGTCTTGTTGGTGCTCCCGCAGGGCACCAACCCCATAGCACTCGACATCCTTAGTGGAACAGCTCGTATCCAGGTCCTGGTTGTCCTCAGCATTGCCTGGTCCTCGCAGCTGCAGAGTCAAAGTCACTCTCATCCTTCCTGAAGCACCCGACATAGGAGGGCATTCGTCTTCCAAGTCTATCTGGTCACCTCTGAGTGACACAGATTCTGTCCCCTCTGCTTTAAGGTACTCCTCATAAAGAATCCACATTTGGATTCCTCCGGACACTTTCTCCCCTTCCAGCAGCTGCACTTTCCTGAAATCCTCCATTGGGTTCGACGGCGTTTCCGACGCCAATTCACACCTATGCACCCGGCTTCCCTGGGATAGGTAACTTGGGTACCACATTATCCACGGGTGGGGTGGCTCTCCAACCTTCTGTCTTCCACTGGGTTTCCTCAGGGTCCACTGGGAAGGGTCCCTAATCTTTAAAATTCCAACTGCGACTTCACCATAGACTTGTATGGAGCACGCGGTCGTGTTCACACACTGCACACGCTCTATGTGGGGTCCCTATCTACTTATCTTGGGTGGTTCTGTGGGTCCCCAGCAATTCTACGTCCTCTCGACATTGTCCTGACTCGAGTTGTGGTTCCTATACCACTTTCTTAGTATATGGGTTGGTCCCCCCTGGGGCCCACTGTGTATTAGTGCTATTTACTGTGATTTCTTTGCTTAAGTATTGTGTGCTTTGTGTCTATCTCCGTTTAGGAGGTACTGTAACGTACTAGATAGTGTTATATAATAAATACATATTTTCATACCAACTTTGTGTGGTTCCTTTTCATTTAATCTATACTGTAAGATTACATTCTGGTAAAACAAGCTGCTTTACACTCCTTCAAGACTAAGCCTGAAGGCTGCTCTCCACAGCTACCACTTGGATAGCTTTCTAAGGTTGTCTGAGACCTCCCAAATCACCATGAGGGTTGTCTGGACTGGTGCAAGGTGCCCACTTACCTTAGTGGACATCATATACCAGGCCAGCTTCTCACAGTTACCCATCCTCATGTAATCCTCGGGTAATTCATGGGCTACAGTCCACCAGGTTTTCTGTCTTCAATTGAGAAGTTGGTATCAGGACTGCAGTTTTGCTATAGGGACTAGAAAATATAATCTCTGGCTGTATTTTGTATGGAATTACAAAAAAGTATCAGGGTTTTAATGTTAGATAGGTCTGCTCATTCAGAATCTAGGTAAGTCTACACAGTGATAATGGCCTTTGGATATTTAGTCACTGTGAGGGCAATCTATTCCTCAAATATGTAGAGTGCCATTTGTTATACATCAATACATCAATAATCGTTATATGGGTGTACAAGGCACACTTCAGGAATGACTTAAATAATTTATAAAAATACTTTTTACTTCATGGCAAACACGCTTTTTCTTTCTATGTGCTTATTGTAATGCTTTTAAACTACAACAGAGACAGAGTACAGTAGTGCTCCTGACAGCCAAATTTTTTGACATATATGTGGGTGGTGTATATTCACACACTGTAACCCACATATAGCATTTAACTCCCATTACATTTTTGCATTTCCTGCACATTCTGCCATGGCCTTAAAAGGTGACATCAATTTTACAGTATATTTTAGGACCAGAGTGCATGCACTACAGCACTGAATAGCAGTGCTGCAGTTCAGGGTCATGACACCATTAAAAAGTATAGTCCAGAAAAAGGTGGAAATTCTGGGGTGACCATGCAGAAAAGGTGACTCTGCTACATTCAGAGTTAGTTACTTGTGCTCGGGCATCAGTGCTGAGACTCACTGTGTCTTTGCTGTGGAATGTTTATTGTCCATTTAGTAGGGTGTCATTGGCACTGCTGTATTTGCTCATTGCAGAGGTGGGACTCTCTAATTATTGCTCAAAGTCCATGTGGACACCTCAGACTAGAAATATTATCTCATGACTACAGTATTATCTTCAACCTCTGTCGCATGCAATCAGTAACATAATGGCCCCATCACATCTATTCATCACTTACATCATACTCTTAGCAACAGGCATTGTGTCATACTTTCCCTTCAAGATGGCCACTAAAAGGAACACTTACAGTGCTTTATTGCTGCTTCATCTCCCTCATCCTTTATCCTTTCCACCCAGCACTATGATCACTCCGCTGTTCTCTCACATATCTCTTCTACTCCCCTATAGGACTCATCCCCATTCTCGTAATTAGCCTTGCACATCATCTGATTTCTTCAAAACTCCCACTGCTGAACCCATAGCTCTTTCCTGTAAAGTAATACTGTGAATTCCCTCTTTCTTCAATCATTCCCTTTTTTTTTTATACATAATCTTTATTATGCATTTTATGACAAAAGAAAATCCCCCCATCCGCCCCACCCCCGGTCAGGGTAGCATGTCATTAAACCGTACAGAATTATTGTGATACATTAGTTGGAAAGAGAGCAAAGTAAAATCAGCTATTACAAGGCATGATTGTAAACAACCCATTGTTTCAAGTGCAGCGTGCGGGATAAATACAATGACGGGACTGAGATTAATAATAATTGACTGAAGTATAAGCCGACAATAGTACAACAGTAGATGTAAACCACAGACCATTCTTCAAGGTGCAAATGTGCAAAGATAAATATAATTACAAGGCTAACAATAACAAGTAAAAAGGGAGATCCAGGGCAATCCCTCTTATCATTCCAAACCCCCTCAAATTTCTAATCTAGATACGGGTGCCCAAATTAGCAAACCTTTTTTCTTTGTTTAAACACCCTTTCTGGCATTGATTGCGCTCTCTAGATTGTAAGTAGCTAATAAGCGGGCGAGCCAGTGTTGGAATTTCGGGGGTTGTGGATCTAGCCATGCTGTAGCTAATACAAATCTAAAAATTGTCATAGCAACTTCAATAAAATAATCTATCTCCGGGGTCATTTTTTCTTCTATAACTCCAAGCAAGATTACGTTTGGGCTCAGTACAACATTAAGACCTAGCTTAGTGCAAAAAAAGTTTTGGATTTCATTCTTTAAAGAATTCAAAGAAGAACATGTTGCAAACATATGCACAATGTCAGCACTAAGCATGGAGCAGCACGGGCACTTAGTACCCTGTCCTGAGCTCCACTTGGCAATTCTTGCAGGCGTATAATAAAGCATAAAACAAGTTTTAAAGAACTGTACTTGCAAATTAGCCGACATTAACACTGTTTGGGATACGTTGAGGGCTTTAGCAAATTCATTTTCAGTCACCACCAGCTTATCCTGCTATTTCATGCACTATTTGTCGAGATAATCTTTCATTTCACAATTCAACATCTGATAAATTGACCCGATACGGATTGTGTCCTCAATTATTAGCCGACCCACCAGGGCATTCTTGTCAAAGCCACTAGCACCCCCCTGCTTTTCGCCGCAGGTAATCTCTCACTTGCAGATACTTAAAAAACCCTTTGTTATTTATACTGAATTTTGTCTTTAACTCGTCAAATGAGACAAGGCCCGCCGGGGAGAAAAAGACACCCAATTTATCTATGCCCGCCCCAATCCATACATGCATATAGCCATCATTGAAAATTCCAGGTAGGTTTGGGTTATTTAAAATCGGAGTATAAAAATTGTCTCCCCAAGCCCAAGATCTTCCGTATTGCAACCCAGGCCTTTGCTGTGCCTAAAAGACACTTAAACTTAACTTTTTTTATAATAGCTATATTCAACTTGCCTCAGCAAACACCCCCACGCCTCTTCCCCGAGCAGTAATTCATATATAGAAGGCATAGTGTTGGGCACTGTCACTTGTGATGGTTCCCTCAGTAGGAGCCGGCTATATTGCAATAATGAAGCCCAGTAATACAATCTGAGGTTTGGGAGGGGAGGGCCCCCCCCCCCTTTCTCTTGGGAGTAAAAGATACCTCAGCGCTCTTCTTGGCTTAGAATAGGCCCATAAAAATCTAGTAAAAACCGCATCAAAATTTTTAAACCATTCACTAGGGAATTCTAATGGAATTACTCTAAAAAAGTACTAAATTTGGGGGAAATAAATCATTTTTATCAGATTGCAGCGACCTACCACAGTAAGATGTAGATTATTTAATCTAGCCAAACCTTTCTTGGTTCTATTGGCCAAAGGATCTAGATTAATATTGACGATAGATTCGACTTTCGAGGAGATATAAACACTCAAATATAGTGCCTTCTCCACCACTCTGTTATCAACTAATATGATCTTTCCATTGATAACAACCTGTGTCTTTTCTTTGTTTAGCGAGAAACCAGACATCCCCCCAAATATAGCAGCCTCTGCCTCTATTGCCTTGATAGCAACCTCCGGGTTAGGTGTTAGGACTGCCACATCATCGGCATAAGCCAGGATCTTGGTCTTGTGGCCATGCATAATTATTGGTGGAATAACAGTACTTTGCGCTATTCTCCTTAAAAAGGGATCAATATACGATGCAAACAGGAGTGGGGAGCAAGGGCACCCCTGTCGGGTTCCTCGAGTAATCAACACTGCTCATGTCAAGCTACCTGAAATACAAACCCTAGCCGTAGGGTTGTGATATAAGGCCTTAAGTCCACGCACAAAACCTGGACCAAAGTCCCTTACATACATTGCCTGCCAGAGGCCAGGAGACCCTATTGAATGCTTTTTCGGCGTCTAACAAAATCACTTCCGCTGCGTCAAAAAGTGTCATCACTCGTCGGATATGGTCGGTGGTGTCCCTACCTGTGATGAAACCATGTTGTTGCTGAGTCACCAATTCTTTAATGACCTGAGCTAGTCGGGCTGCCAGCACCTTGGAATAAATCTTTGAATCGCCATTTATCAGCGTTATCGGTCTATAAGAGCCAAGCTCAGCAGGAGGTTTGTCCTTCTTCAGAAAGACAGCTATTTTCGCCACCGACCATGAATCAGGGGGTGTAGATCCATTGGCTATATGGTTAAAAAGTGACACCATCTGGTCTTTCAGCTGGGTTGCAAAGGTTTTGTAAAATTCTGAAGGAATAGCTAGCAGTATCTCATCCCACGTTAGCTCTTCTTCTAGAGTTTCATGTTCCTCTAGGGATAGTTTGCTTACAGGTACTGCTTCTAGAAACCTTTTGATTTGTTCAGAACATACCCGATTTGCCTCTGAGTACAAGTTTTGATAAAACACTTGAAATGCCTCTCTAATTTTATTGGCATCGGTAACCACCACAAGAGCTGGATCACGTATTTCTCTGATCTCACTATTGGTACACCTCTGCCTTGCTCTTACTGCCAGATGGTGCCCTACCTGATCACTGCACTCATAAGATCTTTTCTTCCAGGCAATATAATTAGCAGCTGCCGTGTCTGCAAAAATCGCCTCCAGGTCAGTCCTTACGAGTACTACCTTAGTTTGTGCTTCACTTATATCCCCCGCTTGTTGTATGGTCTTCGCTAAGTCTACCTCAGCCACTACTAAATTATCTTGTTTAGCCTGAATCATTAGCCTATCTTGCTTACCCTTATTCAATGAGAATTTTAAGTTCTCCCCCCTTAGGCAGGCCTTAAAGCTATCTCACACCATACAGACAGAGGCACTGCCATTATTCTCCTTCAAGAAAGTTGGAATCCACCTACTGATATACTCACAATACTCCTTGTTAGTTAAAAGTGCACGTTCAAAGCTCCATGAGTTAACCTGCTTCCCCCCTATACCCAGCAGCTCTAAGACAAGAGGATTGTGGTCCGAGAGGAACCGGGGGTATCGTTCAATCTGGCAGTTCGTGATCAGCTTGTTGGACACAAAAAAGTAATCAAGACCGGCATGCGTGCCGTGTGGAGCTGAAAAGAATGTGTACACGTCTACTATCTGATTCTTTTTATGCCAAACATCGACCAAGCCGTGATCCTTGCATACCCCTTTAAGGGTTTGATACACCTTCGGCTTCCTCCCAGTATATCGTAACTGTCCACCTATATCAAAATTCCCTGGGAGATTGAGATTAAAATCCCCAAACAAAACCACAGGTAGGGGACGACCCATTAACTCCTTAGAAACCTGCATTAGGGTGGAGGGATCATCGAGCACTCTGCCATACACTGAACATAGCGTAAACTTGCCTCCACAGGGTGAATGACAAAAACTACGACTACCCATCTCCCCCTAGGATCATGCCCTATTTGTGAAAATTTCAGCTGGCTTCCTGGGCTAAAACCACCACACCAGTAGTACGCACACTTTGCGAGGTACAAGCTACCAGTCTATAGCCCAGGGAGTTAAGAATATCTCTCTGTGAGGCTTCAATATGAGTCTCCTGGAGGCAGACGATGTCTGCCCTCAGACGCTTTAAACCCAAAGAAGTCCTGGCTCTTTTCTTGGGGTCATTTAAGCCGCATATATTGATAGATGCGATACGGATCATTGGCTGATCAATCTTAAGCCACTGTTTCTCCCCTACACCCTAAACACGAGCCCTTCAAAACAAAAAAATCCTCAGGCCCACCTCCATGAGTCACCACCCCGCCTTTATAACTCTTTCCACACCTGCTTTGTTCATACCGGTACGTTTGGCCTTCTTTCCTCAACCTACCCCCCTGACCGTCCCTTCCCCCCTGCCACCCCACCCCCACCTTGACCCTCACCAATCCACTGAGCAACCAAGCCTAGCCTGTATGATGCTGTCTAGCCTGACAAACCCCACTCCCTGAGCCCCCTCCACCTACCCCGTGAGACACCATCTTATATATATTTTCCAATACACATGTCCTCATCCCCCCTTTTTTTTCTCCCCTTTAATCTCTTATTTTTTTCCTCTTTCTGTCCCCCCTGCTTTAACCCGGGACTCAGAAATGTATTTCAACCTATTTCCCCCTGAATCAGACCCCGCCCTGCTGGTCCGTAGGAAATTTCTGAGCCTGAATCTCTGAGAAAAAGATGCGGGTGCGCCCCTTCCATACCACCTTCATTTGGCGGATATTGTTGGTACACTTCGGCACCTATTTTCTGAAGGGGGGCAAACATCTGCCTTAATCGCCACCTACGCTCTACTGTAGCATGAGCGACGTCTGGCCGTGCAAAGAAGGTAACACCATCAAATTCTCTCTTAGCGTTGGGGCGGGCCAAATCAAAAATACTTTGTCTCAAAAGAAAATTTCCAAAATAAACCAACATAGCCCTAGGATATGCATTGTTGTCCACCCATTTTTGGGGCGTTAGGGGGAATCTGTGTGCCCTCTGAATTTCTCTTGACCAATCCCATCCCGTAAGTTCGGGGAATGCACCCTTTAAGAGTTTAACAACATAGTCTCTGGGGTCCCCTCCCTCTCTCCCTTCTGGAATCCCCAGTAACCTTAAATTGCTTCTTCTCTGCCTGTTTTCATAGTGCTCCATCTTCTGCATCAACACCGTGAGCTTAGGGTCCTGGAAAGAGCTTGTTTCCTTTAACTCCGTGACCTCCTGTTCGAGAGTGTCGGTCCGAGCCTCAATGCTGGTCATCCTGTCAGAAATTTCAGTACAAGTCTTGCTTATTTTTCTGACTGGACCTTGTAGTTTTTTAGAGGCCTGCCGGGCCCGTCGATTATCAGTCCGTACTTCAGCTTGCATTTGTTTAATCGTAGCCAGAATTAGGGAAGGTGGAGGTTCCTGTGCTATTGGGGGTCCGGTAGCAGCGCCCTCCAAGCCCTGGGCGGGCTTGTCCAAAGGTTGATCAGCGGAATAATCCCACCTAAGCCTGGGGGATCCTTTAACCGAAGGCTCTTTCCGGAGCAAAGATGGCGTCCCGCTGCTCGGCTTACTTTCCCAAGGGCTCCCTCTCCTCCTCGTAACAACGACGCGTTATCGGCGGTAACGGTGACCCAGGGCAGCGCGGCCAGCAGGAGTGCGGGAAACGGCGGTCACAGCGGGAGATCGGCCTCCGGGAGCAGCGAGGGATGCTGGAGGGCTTTATATTTTACCGAGCCCACTGGATCCGGCATAGAAGCTCGTCAGCGGGGCAGAGAAACCCCGGGAGGCACAGCTGGAGACTCCTCGAGGCCGCTTTCATGTAAGGACAGCTTGTTGTTCTGGGAAACGTGCTGAGGCAGGCAAGTGCAATTACTGCTGCAGGAAGGTCCAGGATTCACGCAATGATGGCTGGCAGGAACGCTAAAGCCTCTAAAGTTAAATTAATGAATGTGGCTGCCACCGCTACTGGTCCGGCCGGGACTAAGACCAGCATGCACCAGGCGGGCCTCAAGGAAACCGGGGTGGCGTGGAAGAGGAAAAAGAAAGGGGGTGAGCCTGGTGATACCATAACCAAGCTAGATATTGCAGGTTAAAGTGCCACTCGACGGAGCAACATGCTAGCGGCAGTTGAAGGCCAGCTTGCAATTTCGGACCTTTTTCCTCTGAAGAACCCTAGATCTACAAACCCCCAGGAGTCTGCTACCACGACTACCCCCCTAGCTTCAGCATTGACATCTGTGTCTGTCATTACCCAAGCTCAGGAAACAGCCCTCACGGAGGGGGATGAGACCAGAAGCTCCAAACTATATGAAAGGGAGAATCGTGTAGGCACCCCTGAGGAGGAAGTAGGAGGGGGCTGGCCTGAGAAGCAGAATCCCTTTGGGGAGGAATGTCTCGAGAATGACCCTGTTGGGCATGGGGGACCTCGGGACCCCCTCCTCACAACTAACGGAAGCTGATCCTATCTCTGTTGACTCTGGCTGTTTGGGGACCCCTGGTCCGCTGGCTTCACCCGACCGGACGGGGGGCTGTGAGAAATTCTTTTCCCTAGCCGAGGATTCGGATTCTTCAATGCCAGAGTTAGGTTCGTCAACTTCATCGCAGTCCATTTCTTTTAGTAGTAGCTCGACGGTTGGATCGGTTATCTCTGTTGGGCAGAAAAAGAGATCAGGAGGGTCTAGAGGGGAAAAAAAGGCCCACAGTCGAGGCAAGAAACAGCAGTTAAGTAGTGACAATCATTCCCTTTCAACTAGCATCTACCCACAATGATTCAAAGCAGCTGTGGTACTATCTCCACTCCTGGCCCGTCTTCCTCTATCATTCAGTGTCACTCCTCCTTTTCTTCTCCAAGATACTAGAACACCTTGTCCTCCGCAAACTCTTTACTTATCTCTCCTCTAACTATCTTCTCAATTCCTTCTGATCTGGATTAATTCTCCTTTATCCAACATGTCGCCAACTCCATTTCCACTGCAATGCACAATCACCAGTTTGTGATTGTCGTTCTTCCCAATCTGTTTGCAGTTTTTGACACTACTTATTACCACACATTACTCTCCTCCTTCCACACACACACGGCCACACACACACGGCAATTCAGTGGTTATCCTCTTGTATATCTGAAGTCTCTTTCTCACCGAAGTAGGATACCAAGAGATCCCCAACAACTTCCTGTGGTTTCTGTTCTAGGTCCTCCCCTATTTTCTCCCCATATAACCTCACTTGGGGACATTTGGTTTCTCCTTCTGTAAATACACTTATGGCATGCTTTCCCCACTTTGTCTCCAAACCTCCAATCACACATCTTTCAATGTTTCACTGCCTTCTGAAACTGGACAACCCACCAATACCTCAATGTTACGTCTTCCAGAATGAAGATTCCTATCTTCTTCCCTAACTCTATCCATTTCCCTTTTGATAGCCTGAACTTTTCCTCCTCTGCTAGAAATATAGATGTACTTTTAAACCTTTCTGTGTGTATGGACACATTCATTAATACAACTGTCCTTCTCAATGGACAGGGAAATTAACTGCACTACTAGGACCTTAATTAATCTTGCCCAGACACACTCACTTACCATTTTGCTATGAAGCTGTATGATTCTCTACTACAACTGTTATTGCGCCATGACACCAAGCTATGTCATAACAAATATATGTCCATGTTTCCCATTCCCAACTAGTAATGCACTAATTAATGCTCTAACATTTATCAAAACAGACACCTGCAACAGCCTGATTGTGGGCCTTCACTAATATGTCTTCTCCTCACTGGATAAGGAGCTTAACATCACCACAAGACCTTTATTTTACTTACCCAGACCTACTCCCATTCAACATTTTATCATGAAGCTGGCTTAGGATATTTCCACACACTATCTTGCAGACATTATTACCTGCTATATTTCCTCCAATAATTTGAGATATGCAAACCTGAATATGCTGGTTCACACCATAACTGGCTTTTGTGGCATGCCGATCTCTCTAGGTTCCCATCACAGGAACACACTGTCTCCTGATATCGAAGTCTACCTCACTCTCAGTAGATTCAAAATCAACCTGAAAAAGTACCTAATGATGCACAACATATCTAAGTTTTAAAAAGTCTATTGTGAACATGTAACAAGTCTATGTGATTATTTGCTTGGCTGATCGCATCAACAATTGGCATCTCTGTACAATGCTTCAGTCATCTACTTTCAGTTTTTTTCCATATCATCACTGCATATCATACTATGTACTGATGCTATGTTTTGTGCAGCATTTCTGCTAGAAATGTGTTGTAACGGAAAGAAGTACAGGTAGCCATAGGGTAGATTGTAGAATAAGGTTTATTAGGATTTAGTTACAGGATTATTAAGATGGTATGTAAGTAGCAGATAGCCCCACCAGGAGGAACCTCTTTGCTGCTCAGCCCACACACTCCAACTGACACGCTTTCAACCACACCAGGGACTCCAGCATTCCATTACATCACTAAGCACTCCAGCATTCCACTACATCACATCCATACTGACTGAGAGGCAGGGAACAGGCAGCTAAGGGAAAGGATGCATAGTAACAATTCAAGTCACAATAAACTGTCAAGATGCTCATGTCAATAATTAGAGACCAACATATGACAGTCTCATGATGGGGTGTGGGAGCGGTGCCCCCACACATAGGTTTCTGCACTAGTGGGACACAGTCACCCACACTGCCACCAGACCTCAGCATCCCCATAAGAGGTTTCAACTCCAGTTGCAGAGCTTTGCTATGGGTATTGATGTAAGGGCCCTATCCATGGTCACTTCTGCTCAGCCAATCAATCTCCTGAACCCGGGAGATCTCAGAAGATCTGCCACGGCCCACACTGACTCCTAACAAACCTGATAAAGCATTTTGCATGCCATGGTTGGATGAGTGCTTTCTTCGCTAGGTCATTTAGTTTTACCATTGAATTGGGTTGGAGACAAAATACATATTCGAGGTTCTGGCAAATTGAGTAACAAAGCTGCAGGTGACAATTAAGTGCACAGTTGTCATCATACTAAACTCCTCTCAATTCTTTCTAATAGGTGTGTGGTTCAAAATTCTTAATTCACATTCATAGTGCAAGCGGAAGTGGTTAAGAATTCTACTGTGAAAGACTTTGCATCCTAAATTTAGTGATCTGAGCAAGTTTCCAAAATGTGATTGCCAATTAATAATAGTCAGTAACAGAATTTGTACTTGCTAAACAGCAGGTGAGATCATTGCATCTGGAGCTTTCCATTGTACTGTATTTCAAAGATGATCTCCACCATCTCACTTCAATGTCTAAATGCATGGAGTTCCTTTTATAGACGTGAATCGTACTACCTGGTAATATTTCAATTTTACTATAGATTTGCAGCACAAACTCCAAATGGTTATGCCTTGAGGACTGGAAGATATTCTCTGTGTTTTAACACATTTCAAGTGCACCTCTGGTATAAGTGAGTGTCAACTCCATTCCCATTGGTGTATTTAAGGCATAATTGATGCCAGATTCAGTTTTAATAGGCCATCAAGTTTAAAGAAATATTTATTATGAAACGCTGTGCCCCTTCCCTCTTTGGCTACTGCTGCAGCTCCTCAGACTAGACTCGTAAGTAAAATTTATTGCAGTTCCAGATGCTTTACTGTGTAGTTAAACTTCATAACACTTACAGAGTTAAAAGAGAGCCTTGCTGCAAGAAATCAAGAGCTGAAACTCAGTGAAAGCTGATGGTCTTTTTGTGCATTGCAGAGTAATAAACTGAGTGCAGGGATTCCTGCTTAGATTGCACACATGTTAGGCAACAAGCCTCTTCCTTTTGGCATGAAATCAAGGCACATTTGGATGGTAAATGTGTTTTTTTTTTAAAGAAAACTTGCAAAATTGCATGAGCTTAGCTGAACAGTTGTGATATGCTTAGTTTGTTCTATAATTTGACTGGCCTTGTCTTGCCACCTTAGGTGCAGGACATCAGTGCATTAAATGTAGTGGTACCTTGGAACAGTGTGTTTGGGGCACCTTTTTGTCCCATTTATACCTGTCCCAGAAAAGGGGTGGGGCCCTATTTTCCTTGTTGCATAAAGGCCCATTGAATCCTTTCTGAGCCACTGCCAAGATTTTTCACAGGTACACTGTAGGGCTAGCTGTTTACAGAAGTGACTACTGATCATTTAATAAAATTATTTCTTCATCATAAGTTATCATTTGTTGTCTCCCTCTTTCACTCTTAAGGATTAGACAGAACAGTAGGATATGGCAAAGCAAGTCCACCTACTTAATTTCACTGGACAGTGGCCCCTATGGGCTTGTTTTCTTCAGACTCTTAGGGCCCGATTCTGATGCGGGTTGGAAAAGCTTCCCGACCGAGGGCCTGATTCTGATGCGGTTAGGAAGGCCTCCTAACGGCATTTGCTCCTTCCAAATCGGATCGGGAACGTGTCTTCCCGACCGAGGGCCCAATTCTGATGCGGTTAGGAACAAATGTTTCCATTGAAGTCAATGGGAGTTCAACCAAATCGTATCTGGAAGCATCCGGATGCATCCTACTCCACCGGTCGGACTTTCCCGATCCGAGTGGGTCGGACACCATTTCCCAACCGATTCGGTCGGGAAGCTTTTCCAACCCGCATCAGAATCGGCCCCTAAGTGTGTTTGAATCCAAGCAGTTCAGCTTGGTTTGAGGGAATGCTTGACTCTCTTTGAATTCTCAAAAATAGATCTAATTAGTTATTGTCCTCCTCCGGCTTTCAAAGTATTTATCCTCTGCACAACTCTCATAGAGTCCAGTTACATCCTTAGACCCTGCTTTCCTCTGAAGTGGTATGATTTTTTTTTAGATGTGTCAATAGGTTCTTTTCAAACCCATTTCCGGATTAGATGCTATTCTTTTTGCATTTTTCTCTTTTGCTCACTCATTCCATCTACACTCATCTCTCAGATTATTCTTTGGGGACCCGCTCTGATGACAGTGATAGTGTGCAAATTAAATACTTTTTGTTAACAAAAGTGAAATTTACCACGTTAAATTCCATATACACGTTTACCACATAATTTGTATTAGGTAACCACACTATTGTTGAACTTGGCCCTTTCTGCAGGGTCATCCACAAACTTTTTGCCTTCACCCTCCTGTTTTCTGAACCCGTTTCGGTTGGCTTTTAGCACTCTGCATGCTTTACCAACGCTAACCAGTGCTAAAGTGCTTGTGCTCTCTCCTTAAATGGTAATATTGGTTTTCACCCAATTGGCCTATTAAATTTACTTGTAAGTCACTTGTAAAGCGGGACTACATGTGCCAAGGGCCTGTGAATTAAATGCTACTAGTGGGCCAGCATCACTGATTGTGCCACCCACTTAAGTAACTCTTTAAACATGTCTCAGGCCTACCATTTCATCTTGTGTGTTTAGTTTTAAACTACCATTTTGACCTGGCAAATTAAGCTTCTTGCCATACCCAAACCTCCCTTTTTAATACATATGAGTCATCCCTAGGGTAGGCCTTACACAGCCCAGAGGGCAGGGTGCAGTATATTTGAAAAGTTGGACATGTACTGTTTTACGTATCCTGGTAGTGAAAAACTCTTAAATTCGTTCTTCACTACTGTAAGGCCTACCTCTCCCATAGAATAACATTAGGTTACCTTATTACATTTATTAAGTGATATTTTCCAATTGGGAGAAGGTAGGCATGTTGAGTTTGTAGTCTAAAGAATAGTAATTAAAAGCCCTTTTTAATAGTAAAGTTAGATTTTTAGTCACAATTCGGAAAATTCCACTGTTAGAAAGTTGGCATTTTCTTGTCCTTACGATTTGGTGCCTGCAGCCTGATCCTGGGTCACATAGCTGTATAGCTGGCAGTTGAACTTTGTGTATTGCTACCAGACAGTGAGATAATGGGAAGATAGATGGTGGCAGTATGGACCACTATGAGTTAACGAGGGAGAGGACCTGTCACCTACCACACTTGCACATTACAAAGGCTCTATCTGAGTACTCTCACAAAGGCTCTGACACTGGCCTTTTGTGAACCTAGACAAGCTGGGGCCAGGACAGGGAGCAAGGGGATGACTGACACCTCAGGGTACTTCAAAGATGGCACCATGTAAATATTGGACCCTTAGATCCAACTCCTCAGTACACTTCTGGACATGTGGAAGACTCAGCTTGGAAGAAGGACTGCTGTGTTGCTGAAAGAACTGCCAGTCTGCTGGACTGCTGCCCTGCTGTGATGACCTGCAGCCCTGTTTCCTGGGTGAGCAGGACTTGACCTGCAACGCTAAACCCTGGATCCCAGAGTGACTCCTCAGGCTAGTTGGCTGGTCTCTGGATCAGAAACCTCAGGGACAGAACAGGCTTCCACCAACCTTGAACCAAGCACCTGGATTCTGCCATCTCTGAGTCCTACCCTCCCAGGTAGTAGTACCCCAGTCCTTAGTAGTGGGCCTGAAGATGCTTTGCCAGCCCATCTGTGGATTCAGCAGAACCGATGCATTTCCTCCGTGGCACAGTGCATATCCTGCAGAACTGGTACATTGTCTTTGTTGCTAGACGTATTGCTCTAGGAACCGACGCATTGCCCATGCTGCATGGACTTCCCTGACATGACAACTTTGCATCTCCCATCGCAGCCCATCGGGACCGTCTCTTCGCAACGCATTTCCATACAAGGACATTGCCTCGCCCAACCCACCCCATTGGAACCGGCACAACACATCTCCACGCAACAACATTGCATAGCACTTCGCAGTTCCCCAGAACTGCTGCAACATGACACATCTCCTTGACCTGCCCTCGGATTCACCTCTGCTGTGCAATGCATCCGCAACGTGGGACTCCACATCTCTTCGCAACAACGATTAAGGTACTATGTTCAGTGGGCCTAAGTAGTTCCTGGTAGCTGGCCCGTGCTCCATTGTGGTCAGCCTGACCTTTCGACTTTGTCTCGGGTCGACGCGACCAATTAACCACAGGTGGCACTTTGTGTTTTTGGGTGCAATTTTTACTGAAATCTTTAAATTTTTAATATCACGGATTCTACGGATTGGATTTCGATTGTTTGGGTCTTGATTTATTTATTAAAATGTACTATATTTTTCTAAATTGGTGTGGGATTTTTCTTATGTTGTGTTTTCACTTTAATGCTGGTTGAAGTGCTGCATAAATACTTTACACATTTCCTCTAAGTTAAGCCTGACTGCTCTGTGCCAAGCTACCAGAGGGTTGAGCATAGGATAATTTGGGGTTTGCCTATGACTTCAGCCTGACAAGGATAGTGGTTGCTTCTTGAGTAGGGTTTCACCTTCCTCAACCAGTAACCGAATTGCTTACAGATATTATAAATAAACACTTGAGTTAATATGTTGAAATGAATTAATTTGGCCTTATAGTAATGCCATTTTTGAATGTCAACTTTATACGTTTAAAGCTAAACGCCAGCTCACACATTTAGGCAATTGTTTTGGATGAGATGCTTTTCTTTTTCTTACCACTGCAGATACTGTATTTTCCAGAAGCATTTTCTGTTAGTTAATAGGTATTTGTTATGTATTAGACAACTCATAGCGAGGTTCTCACTGAGAGGAAGATGCCAGGAAGTGTAACTTGTGGGAAGAGTGTCTGAAACATAAGATTCTGTCCAGTGTAACAACTCAAGGACATAGTCATGTTTGCACCATTGTCATAGCCTGATCAATTTGGGCGTTTACCTGCTCCCAAAGCTTGGTAGAAAATGATTGGTTCAGGGGAGTGGGAACAAACTGAAATGTTGCAACTGATGTTTTGTTGAATTATATTAGTGTGTGTTCCTCAGACTAGAGGAGGACTCCCTGCATTCTGTCTTTCAAGCACATTGCTTAAACATTAAATACACACATTTAAAAATATATATAAACATATTAATAAATACCACAATTAAAATAATACATTTAAAAATATATATAAATATATATTAACAATTATAAAATATATATAATTAACAAATAACCAAACACTAATATTTAAATAAACAATCCCCCAAAAAATAGCAAATAACATCACCATTAAAAATAACCAAACATTTATTAAATATATTTAATTACAATAAAACTTATACAAACAAATACATTGTTACATAAATATAATATTAAACAAAATATACCCTTAAATAAATATATACGTTTACCAAATTAACATATAACTACCAAAATAATTAAACAGACGCTGTAACAATTAATAAAATAAAAGCATAAACAACAAAAACCAATAGAAAGCTTCAACTAATTAAAACAACACTATTAAAGAAGCCAATTAATTACCCAAACATTTCCTCACAGCCTGCAAAGATTGGAGAAGGACTAAACTCGGCCAGATTGAAGCCCCTGACAAAGGACCTTCAACAGAGCCACATCAAACAATGTAAATTCAAAGTAAGTACAATACCTAAAAAATGTACATATTCCCCTAACTGAACTTAAAATAATTAAAACATGTAAAATTAATAAATAAATGCATTTCCAATTTTTTCCCTATTTTGCAGACTAAACAAACTGATTTACAAACCCTACTAAAAATCAACACTGCAAAGAAATAAACTATTCAACATTCTACCAATAAAATATTAAAAGAAAATTACTGAAACATATAAAACAAAGTAAGTATAACCATTAATAATTTTTAAACCTTAGCTAAATCAACTGATAAGCAAAGCAACAATTCCAAGCAAAGAGCTACATTAAAGAAAGCAGCTAAATCTACCAAAAATCGTAAGTATTGTTTTAAATATACTTAAGAATAACACCAACTAAACACTAACTAACCTTAAAAAATTTAAATGTATAACATTTCCATCATAATAATAAATATATTTTTTACCCAACAGATAACAAAAACAACATGTGTAAGCATTAATAAAAAAAGTAATATCACAGTGAAATTTTTTACATTGCCTTTATAAAAATGTTTTACATATACATTCACAGTATAAGATGGGGCTAAATTCATTTCCTCACAAAAAGGGAAACTCTTGCTCTGTTACATGGGCTACACTTTTACCCAAGAAAAATCAACTAATCGCATGCATTGGGAATGCACCAAACACTACTCTAATTCCTGCTATGGGAGGGCAACAACCAGGGAAACTACAATTATAAATGTTAAAGAACATAACCACCTTCCCAATGTTACTGAAATGGAGGTCAGAGATGTTTTAGAAAACATCAAAGAGGCAAGCACTAGCTCCCAACAACCAAGCACTCAAATACTAAAAGATGTCCTAATCCATGTTCCAGGGCACGTAACGGGCCAGTTATCTGCCATCCCATCACTAAAAAGCCTAATAGCCAGAACCAATTAATCTACCACCCAAATGTCACCTGCCCCAAAAACATTTTTAGAAGTAGAAATACCACAGGAATACACAATAACACACAAAGAGGAACAATTCCTTCTTCATGACAATAAAAGACATGAAAAAAGAATGATCATTTTAGCCACCCCTACTAATATCTAAAAACTAAAACAATGTGAAACCTGGATGAGACATCAAAATATGTCCCAAGCCATTCTACCAATTATACACTATCCATGGAGAATACCAAGAAACAAACATCCCTTTCATATATGCACTACTACCCAATAAACATTCTACAACCTACATAGTACTCCTAACAGAAATAAAACAGACAGAAAATTACTTCCCCCAAAAAGTAATCATTGACTTTGAACAAGTAATGATCCAAGCAATTTTAAAAATGTACCCACATACAGCAATACAAGCATGCTATTACCACTTCAATCAGAGTAAATGAAGGCATCTACAAAAATCTACCCGAAGCTTAGAATATGCAACAAAGAGTAACTTTGCATATCAAATAAAAAAATTAACAGCCCTAACCTGCGTCCCCACAACTGAAGTGACAAACTACTACAATCTACCTACAGAAAGTCCCTTCTACCAATCAAATGAAACAAAACTAACTTCCTTACTAGACTACTTCAAAGACACATGGGTAGGGAGATTAGACAGATCAGGAAATAGAAGGCAACCCAAATTCCACATTCCATGGTGGAATGTTTACGACAGCACTCTAGTCCAAAAAGCTAAAACCAACATTGCAGTTGAAGGATTGCATAATGCCTTCCAAGCCACATTAGGAAGAATACAACCAAGGGCCACATTACGATGTCGGTCGGAAAGGCTCCGAACGGCATTCGGATTTTCCCAATCCGAGTCGGAACCCATGATTCCAACCGACTCAGAAACATTTCCAACTGACCGATTACGATGGTAGGTTACCGTGCCGTCTGTCCGACTCGGTTCCGACTGGCATTCAGAGACTGTAGTGTAGCTCCTATTTCCCTAATAGGCTCTGCGCATTGGAATAATATCCCCTGTAGGTTTGACATAGGACTAAGGTCAGTATGTCCCTATCGAGTATATTAAACTTAATTACTTGTGCCAGCTAGCTCAGAGGCCACTAGAAACTCCTTGACGACAAGAAGGGAGTAGTTTCTGGCAGCCGCAAAACATGACAACTTTGTTTCCCTTTAGAATCAGAACGAGTCCCAGAGTCGTGGAAACAATAGATAACTATTTCACTCAGCTTAATCGTGCATGCTTAGTTTTCCTCAAAGTTACACAGAAAGAAATAGACGGGCGTTTCAATAAAAGGTTTATTGAACAGTCTTGTTTCTCGTGTAAGTTAAATGTGCTGTTACGATCACAAGACAGTATGCGAGATAAATAATGTACAGCGTAAGCAGTAGAAATAAATAATACTGCGATAGCATTATCTTTTAGCAGATATTCATTCACATAAATAACACAGACTAAAAAATGTGAGTACTCATACGATGCGTTTCTAAGCTAGTTCTACCCCAATGTGCCTAACCTAACCTAGGTGTAGGGAGAGGTATGAAGTAGGTGAAGTATTCCTTACTATGGTATACTAAGAGTATGTTAAGTCTAGTATGCCTAGTATGCCAAGTATGCCAAGAGTCCCTCTAGGTTCTAGTCAGCTCCATACCTTTAGAATGAGAGAGGTGGGAATCTCTTTGCCAGACTCGAACTCCAACACCCCGCAAGGGAAGTTAGATCACTGGAAGCTGGACTCTCTGCGTGCAGGGATGACAGCGTCTTCTCAGTGCGTCAGGCCGGGAAACGGGCTCCTCTGAAGTCGAGGTCTCCTCTAGTTTACAAGGGCTAGGGAAGGTATATTTATACCTGAGAGGTACCTCATAATGTTAGCATTGACGTGAATCGGTCAGCGGAAGACGTCATGAATGAACCCCTAAGGTATAATGGTTCATGCATAATAGATGAGTCCTTGAAGAAATCAATAGTCCTGTGCTAGGGAAACTCCCGAAGCCTAAGGGTCTGTTCTTCAAGAACTCGTTGTGACGTTAGGGTGGACGGATGTCAGAGACCATGCCCGTATTTGGAGTGCACGGTTTAATGCCTAAATAAGGGCTGGGATTTTATGCCTATATAAGGGCAGGGCGAATTGTGCCTTTATAAGGACATGATACAGGAAAGCCCGTGTATGGACACCCTAAGAGGAATACAACACCTACTCCACTTTCGTGTGTACGATAATACTAAAATGCTAAACATTTAAAATGCTAAACATTAAATGGAGTACCGCATATTTCTAAAATATTTCTTAAAACCGTTTAAAAAGGCATTTAAAAACCTCATTAGAATGCAAAAGGTACTGTACATTTGAAGCATTGCTTTTCATTTCAGGCATATATTATAAAATAAAATGCAATTTGAATGAAATATGCAGAAATATTTACATGTGACAAAAATGATTGATAAGTTTGTTCCAAAATCAAAAGTCATTTCATGACATGGAAATTAATGAACATTTTTTTTAGACTAACACGATGAAAAAAGTGTCTGAGGAAGTACCGCGAAGTCTGTACTATAAGGCTAGTTCTACTTGAAGCAGATTGAAGTGCCATTTTAGTTTGAAAAATGGGAAAAAGTTCAATATTTGGAAGAGTTCCAAGTTTTTGAAGTATGAAGGCCAAATTGTTACTGCATCTCTGGAACACTGTGGGCTGAATCAGAGTCAGTTTACGGGTCTGGTGTAAACATGAGATCATCTATTTCTGTAGACAAAACATCGTCCACTGAAGTTGGTGTCAGTTGGAACACCTCGTGTAGTAGATTAATTGCACAGAGATGTGAAGCATCGCTTTCAGCATAGGTTGCCGCAGCAATGTTCGCGTCCGTTGTTACCTGTGTGCCTGTAGATCTTTCTCGTACCTCAGCAGCAGCCGGAAGCGTCTGTGAGATCTCAATGAATGCTGACATCAGGATAGGCAGCCTCTGGGGACAACACAGAGCATGGGCCGTTATCGGGACCAGCAGAGTATCGACATCCGTTGGCGTAGCTGATGGAAATGTTAGACAGGTGTCCAACACGCATTCTTCACCGCATAGCAGGCATCGTAGAACAGGTAAGATGCAATCTTGCCAGATTGGTCTGAATGACAGGAACCACGTGGTATTAAGTTCCCGTAGACGAGTCATGCCCAAAAGCTGTACTATTCGCTCACGGCACTTTCGTTCAAGGAGAGCTTTCTCCATTTCGCTCGGAGTGATGTCTGCGAATAGGCTGGCCATAGCGTAATAGCAGGAAGAGAAATAGAATTCCGGCAACAAGTGCTAGAATTAATGGTATGCCACCAAACACCGAATGTGCAAAGTTCGGGATTATTCCGAGTATTGCCTGGAAAGGTGCTAACAGACCGGTACAGATGCTCTTAAATACATGTACAATTCCACTTGTATCAGACATGTTGAAGATACGTGTTATCATTTCTACGAAATGTATAGGGCAGTTTGTACGTATTAAAGTCTGTATCTCAGCCGAAGTCCTTGCTACTTGTAGATCATAGGTTTCTTTGGCCGAGGTCAAAGGCACTGTTTGCTGTAAAAGCATGGCTTTCATTCTGCTTAAAGTATCAAATCTTATAAAAGAGACGTTCAGCGAAGGCCAGAGAGGCGACTCCCTGACTGTGTCTATTGGGGGAAACAATACTTGCATACAGCAAGTGACCCTGGAGTTGACCGTTACTAGATATGGGATGCCTGGCAACATGCCGCAGCAACTCTGATCATTCAACATGAGGTAACTCCCATTCGAAAGTTGTCCAAACGTTGGATTAATCACAGCAGCTGGTGTACCCTGCTGATGGCAAGACAAATTTGCCACAGAACCATTGCAAGCCCCGTGTAAAGAAATGTCCTGACATATAAGCGAACCGCTCAGTGCACGTTTACAGTGTGTACCGCTCAAAAACACTTCACGATCCCCACTCCAACATCTATATGTATACGGTAAATCCCAAGATGTCTTAATGTATTCCTTACCCAACCTTTCATATTTGCCTGCTTGCATTTGTCTGAGGCAATACTGAAACTGAAAAGTAGTCACAGGTAATGTGATTTTGCCATGAATGAGCCATTCTGTAGCTGGTTTTTCTGCCACTGTGAATGGTAACTTTTCCAGTTTTTCAATGCTCAGCACTGTATACTTTGCTCCTCTTTGTGCCAGTTCGATCTGTTTATCAGTTAGATTGTATTCTGCAAACAGAGCCGATGTGTTGATGAAACGCCAAGGCACATAGCCCGCTTGCAAAGATTGCAGCGTCCAGCTTAATAACACAATAGAACGCAATTGAGATTGGCCTTGCTGTAACATCGCCAAATCTTGTTCCAGTATGTCGATAGCAGAGGATACAATGCCATCCAATGAATATATTCTGGAGGACAAAGTTGTTAACCCATTGTCGACCACAGAGAGGGTTTTCTCTAAATTAATACGATCAAGTTCACGTATTCGTTCTGCAGCCTCCATCTGTGATACTTTCCATGCTTCATTATAGGCAGCATAAATGCCGGCATATATGAAACGTTTTTGACGCGGTTTTCTTGGTCCAAGCAAGAATTCCCTAAGGTCTGCGTCTTCTTTAAGTAAGGATAAGTGTTGTTTCACATCCTGTAGTGTAGATTTCTGCAGCCAATCGAGGCATAATTTACCTACACTGTATGTTGTTACTACCCCCGGATGCTGTCTTTGGACGTATCTTGGGTCTGGCCTATGAATAGTAAAGCCCTGAGTTTTATTCAGGAATCTTTCCTGACAGTTGTTCGTGTCTGTGGGCCAGATCAACCATATTTTCCAATTAGGATTAGATCTGTTGAGTTGTAGTATATTGTCAACTGTCACCACTGCCTGTGTATTATTATCAGTGGCAGGTGTTGGTACAGAAGGTGTGTTCATCTCTTTGATCTTGGCTAGTCCAAGACAAGATGTTTGTTGGACAGTTTCATTCAAAAACATTATTTGTTCAGGGATGATGCAGGCTCTAAATAAAGCTTCTATCCCTTGCACTTGCCAATCTTTAGTACCCCAGACAGTTTTTGTGTCTATTGTGTCTTTCCAAAAGTCGAAACCCTGTCTAGACAGTTGGGCATTAAATAATGCAGAATAAATCTGTTTTGTATTTGTTAACATAATTTTCAGTCCTGTCTTGTTTACATTTTTATAGTAAAACATTTCTGGATTAGATGTATTGTATCCTGAAAAATATGGAAACTTGTTAGCAAATGTTTTTGAACTACCGTGTGGTGGTGTAGGACAATGCTCCCATTGGTTAAACATAAACACATTTCTAGGATATGCAGATTTATGCAAATAATGATGACCATAATGGTTATAGCAATACAGCTCTTCATAGTCTGTTGAACCCTCTAAATATTCATTTTTAGAAAATGCAGCAGATTTTTCTAAGTCAAACATTATGTCATTAACAGTCTCAAAGTCCCAATCATCAGAAAAGGTACTGGACGAAATTAGATCACTTAGTGAAATTTTAAACAAATGTGGAATGTTCAATTGTTCTGTCGGGCCGAAGACATCAAAATCTGTTTTGTCCCACACTATACCATCCTGTATAGGAACAGCTGTGATGTTCACTGATGACAAGTCTCTTGCTTCACGATGGGAAGATTTATGAGGTCTCAAAAGTACGTTCACGTCTTTTCCTTCAGTGTTCACATGGATGTATCTGCCACTTATAAGCACGCTCACAGTTGTAACCAAAGCTAGCCAGAGCAGGAAAACAAAAAGTCCAGATGTAATCCAGAGTTCAATCCATGGAGAAACCAAATAAGTCTTTTTCAGAAAGTGAAGAAAGTCTTGTACTTGCTGCTTGAATTTCAATGATGCTGGCGTCGTTTCAGGTTCACTCGGATCTTCTGAGAACGTATCAAAGTTAATGAAATAGCCAGAAGCAGTTCTGTCAATTGTTGGAATTGCATCAGGATTTGTAGAAATCGCTGGAACCAGTTGATCACTTGCTACATTGGTGTAGACAGGTGTATTTGGACGAACTGTTACTTGATTTTCAAGAGGGATGAGTTCCATAGCATTGTTGCTTAGTCCTTCATCTGTTACAGCTGAATTCTCGATTGTTATCAGTCTTTCAGTCTGAACCTCTTGGATAGTAGCGAGAGGAGTGTGTCTGCTACTAGGTCGGAGTCCATGAGGCCTACTATTTAGTATTGGCCACATACTGTGGTTTGATGAGGTCGATGGACACAAATCTTTTCTCCTTTCTTCCAGCAAGGGGCGGCAGAAGTACTGTTCTTGTTCCTTGAACTGCTAGGACAGGTACTGGTTGTCTGTAAGAAGGTCCAAATTCCTTCTTGTCCGCAATTTTTTCTCTGACTAGATCCCCAACTTTTGGAATCCAGACAGGCCTTGCTGGGACCGCCGGTTTTTCCCCAGTGGTGGTTGGCTGCAGGAATACGTTGCTTTGTTTCGTTCTTAACTCATTCAGTTCCTGTAAAACAGCCAAACGATCTTTGATATCAAACGTTTTATTTTCCACCACTGTGCCTACGTCATCGAGATCTGGTACCCACATTCTTGTCCCAAATAGGACCTCATATGGAGTGACCCCCCTAGAGAACTTCTTGGCAGATTATTCAATGAGCGTTGGACCCCATTAAGATGTTTGACCCACCCATCACCCGAACCTAATACCCTAGCTGTTATAGACTGCTTTATGTCCCGGTTTTTCCTTTCCACAACCGAATTTCCCTCAGGATGGAATGGAGAGGAGTACCGCAATGCAACGCCCAGACTGGCCATGGCTTCTTTGTAAGCCCGAGAGCTAAACGCAGGGCCCTGATCAGAATGTAGTGTGCCTATTACGTATGTGCCGATAAAGACTCGCAAATCTTTTATAACAGTTCGAGCGTCAGCCGAGCGCTGAGGCCATATCCATAGGAACCATGATTCAGTATTTGTGGGATTGCGTTTGTCCAGAAGGACGCATGCGCGTAGATAGTCTAATGCTGTCTAACAGTGGTGTCTGTACTGGGCAGCTACATTTGTAGCATGGTGTCTGGTGGCTTTCCCGCTGTAATTTACAGTCTAAGCAGTTATTGATAAATATGTGAATTTCTGTATTCATTCCAGGCCACCAGTACATCTCCTTTAACGTCAAAATTGTTTTAGAGATCCCTTGATGTGACAGACCCTCCCCCAAATGTGTTTCATAAATCAAGGCTGCTCTACGTTCCATGTTTGGGATTACCCTATCCCCCACTCCAGGGATTCGAGCAAAAGGAACGTTGTTCGCATCAATTACATAAGAGTACTTGAGTGGAAACTTTTTGGTAACGCTGCACTGCTGCCTTTGCTTGAAGCATTGACAGCCAACATTATCTCACCGTCTATTTTTGTTTTTGAACGAGTGATCGCAGCTACGGAAGCCGTCTGAACAGCCCCCTTGCGGCTTCGTCAGCCAATGAATTCCCTGCAACGTGAACGCCATCACGTTGATGACTCAGTGTGTGGATCACGTGAGCCTTTGGTAGTTCGTTTTTCAACTGAACTACTTGTTCCCAAAGCATTTTGTGCTTTATTGTGCCACCTTTCGCATCTTTGAAACCATTTTCAAGCCAGTTTTGTATATAGTCATTATACGACTGAACACAGTAAAAGGAATCGCACACTATCAGTGTGGGGAATTCTCGATCTGTACTTTCAAGTGCCAGTTTGAATGCTTGTAGTTCAGCTCGCTGAGCTGTACAATCCCCTAGAGATTGAGTTTTTGTGACCATAGGTCTGAAGATGCCATCTCGCATGCGACCTTTAACGATTGCACACGCTGCACTGTAAGCTTGCTTACTCCCTGTTGCGGGTTGTGCGGATCCGTCAGTGTAAATTATGAATTCGTACTGATCGAGAGGCAGAATTTTAGTAGGCAGAGGACATTCTTGTTCATATTGCAGGAATGCTTGTGTTTTTAAATCAGGATCAAAAACATATTCAACATCTGTTGCAGCAAGAGAATTAACCCATTGTATCCATCTTGGATGTAATGCTTTAGCATTTGGAATGCTTGCTTTTGTGACCGCTTCTAAAGCCGGTACTGGGGTTACGACAATAATGCGTTTCCCTTGGGCTAAGGCTCTTTCTTTTGCTACAGCGGTTTGAACTGCTGTTAGAATTTTTTCAGTTGAACTGAAGCGCATTTCCGCTTGTGTGTACAAATGAGATTTGTATGCGATTGGTATTTTCTCACCCTCATTGAAGGTTAAGTAGGTGATCCGCATTGACTCGAAATTATCGGATCACCAAGTTGCGTTGACTTACGCGTGTTTGTAAGTGATTTGTTGCTAACATGTTAGCCTGGAGTGAACGCAAGATTTCTGTGTGTTCGTTTGTCCAATTTTTGATTGAAAATTCAGGTTTGATTAATGCGTAGAGAAGTTTAACCCATTCTGCGTAATTTAGAATGTATGTTCTTCCAAAGTTTAGGAAACCCAGGATGGATTGTAAGTTTTTTAGCGTTTTTGGAGGTTGGAGCAGCGCACACTTTTCTAAAAAGTTAGCTGCCAAGCTCTTGCCTTCACTTGAAAGCTCATATCCTAGAAATAGGACATTGAGATGGGCAATTCGGGACTTTTTAAAGTTGAACTTGTAGCCCTCAGAGGCGAAGCCCAGTATAATGGTGCTTACCCTGTTCAAGTGTTTGTCCAGGTCATCGTCTGTCAGATAGATGTCATCGACATAGGACAATGCCTCATTGTCATAAATTTGTAGTAACTCCGTTACCCTCGCTGAGAATAAACCTGGGCTGTTCTTGAACCCTTGTGGGAGTCGACAAAAGTGACGCTGGGTCCCCATTATGGAGAATGCTGTTAAGTACCTGCTTTCAGGTGCTATGTTTTGACAAAAGAAACCATTTGAGATGTCTAATGTTGTTTTGTATTTTTTACGCACAATGTTATTCATTAATGCTGTGCTATGTGCATTTTGCACTGCAAAAGTTTTAGAACAAGTGTTTAGGTGTCTGTAATCCAAAACTAGACGATATGTATTGTCTGGTTTGGAGACAGGAAACAAAGGATTGTTCATTGAGGAGGTGCATGTTTCAATCACCCCTTGGTATTCAAGTTGATCTAAGATCTCCCTGACCTGTTTTTTAGCTTCTTGCTTTATTGGGTACTGCCTTTGTGCAGTTGGTTCATGTTTCAGATGTATTTTATGGTGAGGTGAGTCCTCATCCCATCCTACATGATTTTTATATAATGCTGGGGCCTGGGCTACTGCCCATTTCCTGGCATATGTATATTTTAGATGAATTGGAATATGGTTGGAGAAGGCAGGCATAATAATGTCCTCGCCGTGTGGGCACTCCCTGACAAATTGTGGTGGCCAGTCTTTTTCTGCTAGAAGTATGTCATAGCCCCTTGATAGTCTTTCCCAAAAAAGTGCTTTCACCTGTCTAGGTTTGTCTCCCTCCATCCGGAGTGTTATTTCATATAACCTTTGTGGAGTACTAACCCTGGTGTCTACAGTCTCAACTGTAATGTACTCATTCAAGTCCACTATCTCCAGAAGTTCCTTCAGGTTCTGGTGAACTATTGTGACTTCTGCTGCACTGTCCAGCATTGTCTGAGCCCATTCTCCGTTCTTGAGTTGTCTTCTCAGTATTCTCGGCATGTCTGAACTTCAGACCTGCTACTTTCTTTTTGGAGAATTGAGGTTTTGTTTTGTTTTTTGGAGCGTGTTTTTCTTCTTTGGATTTCACGGTTCTTCTCTATGTTCTGATCGTCCTCTTCTTTCCGAAGTCTGTGATGAGATCTGAAAGGGACGAGAGGAACGTGTATCAGTATCTTGATACCTGTCAGGTTTTCTCAAATTATCCCTATTCCTGAGGTTATACCTCCTTTCAGAGGGCTCCTTTTGAGGAGACCTACCTCGGGATTGAGAACGTTTCTCGTTTGATTTTTGTTTAGTAGACTCCCACTTCTTTTTAGAAGATGTAGGAGTTTGTTTAATAGAGTCCTTCTCAGGACTTTCAGATAGTTTTGGTTTCACTGGTCTTCCACCCAAACTATCTCTGCCTAATTCTGCATATGATTGTTCAATTATTCTGGGTAGTTCAGTCTGATGTTCTGTAACATCGAATTCCCTTAATCGTTGGCGGATCGCCACTGCTGCTGCCTCCCCTTTAATATTAGATAATATTATTGTTGAGACCTGGTCGAAATTTTTCAGTAATTTCATACCTAAATTTAGAGCAGGCTCTGCCCCGTATTCATTTTGAATTTGTTTCAGGACATCAGGTATTACCGCAATTGACGGAATGCCATGTGTTTTAGTATAGATGGCAGCAAAGACTGAGCCCCAAGTGGTGCAGTCTTCCAGTTGTGGTGTGATCCCCATCGGTAAACTGATTGTTAGGTTTCTGTGTTTCTCATACGGGCTAGTATTTGGAAATACTGCTTCGATTTGAGTAATTTTTTGAGCTATCCAGAATGGAATTTGCTCACGTTTTGTGGGCATTTTACCCATGACTGCGTAGAGAGTCTGTGGTGTAATTTTTAGTGTATTCCCCTGTTGGGGAGTTGGATTTGGAAGTGTCAATGTTTGCTGGACTGTGAATGTCCGCATGACATATTGGACGAATTGTCTGTAGATTTTTATTAACTCTGTAAGTTGAATAAGTAATTCCTCATCTGACATTATATCTAGTTCAGGATGAGGTGTGTAGCCGGCTAGAATCGGCCATGTTGCTCCTGGTCTACCTAGTGGACCGAGCCTGGTAATGTTTCTGTGATGTTTTAGGGCGCCTTTAAACCAGAGCTGATACTCCTGGTATGTTAGTGGAATTTCAATATCCTCGAAAGGAATGTATTCCTCTGGTGGATCATCTTCTTTGTAGAAGTGAAACATGTGTGTTACTGGATTTGATTCAGGAAATATTACCCATGAATAGAATACCTCTGTCTGAAAGGATTCGTGTGCCTCTATCACGAAAACTGCTCTACTGCCTCTTGGTGGTAGGCCATGTTTTATAAGTTTTAGAGTGATGGCTCTTCTTAAGTTTGGAGCAATGTCTATAACACCCTCCTCGGTTTCAATTAAACATGTAATGTTAAAAACTGCTGCTTGGGCTGGATCAGCCGCAGCTTCACCGTTTCCGGTTTCAGTCATTTGGTTTTTTGAAAAATGTAGAACAAGTTTCAAGGAAACAAAGATAAGGTGCACAATATTTTGGAACACTGTATCCTTCAACGTTGAGCAAACCAAACAGCTAATATATAGGGTGTTTCCCTATGTAGCCGTGGTGGATACTTAACCCTGCCCACTCCAGACGTCTTTTGGAGTATATGGGTAGGGGTCTCTGAGAGAAAAAGCACGGCTGAGTTACTCAGTACCTAACGTTAAATTCCCGCCTTACCAAACGTTGGGCGCCATGTAGTGTAGCTCCTATTTCCCTAATAGGCTCTGCGCATTGGAATAATATCCCCTATAGGTTTGACATAGGACTAAGGTCAGTATGTCCCTATCTAGTATATTAAACTTAATTACTTGTGCCAGCTAGCTCAGAGGCCACTAGAAACTCCTTGACGACAAGAAGGGAGTAGTTTCTGGCAGCCGCAAAACATGACAACTTTGTTTCCCTTTAGAATCAGAACGAGTCCCAGAGTCGTGGAAACAATAGATAACTATTTCACTCAGCTCAATCGTGCATGCTTAGTTTTCCTCAAAGTTACACAGAAAGAAATAGACGGGCGTTTCAATGAAAGGTTTATTGAACAGTCTTGTTTCTCGTGTAAGTTAAATGTGCTGTTACGATCACAAGACAGTATGCGAGATAAATAATGTACAGCGTAAGCAGTAGAAATAAATAATACTGCGATAGCATTATCTTTTAGCAGATATTCATTCACATAAATAACAAAGACTAAAAATGCGAGTACTCATACGATGCGTTTCTAAGCTAGTTCTACCCCAATGTGCCTAACCTAACCTAGGTGTAGGGAGAGGTATGAAGTAGGTGAAGTATTCCTTACTATGGTATACTAAGAGTATGTTAAGTCTAGTATGCCTAGTATGGCAAAGTATGCCAAGTATGCCAAGAGTCCCTCTAGGTTCTAGTCAGCTCCATACCTTTAGAATGAGAGAGGTGGGAATCTCTTTGCCAGACTCGAACTCCAACACCCCGCAAGGGAAGTTAGATCACTGGAAGCTGGACTCTCTGCGTGCAGGGATGACAGCGTCTTCTCAGTGCGTCAGGCCGGGAAACGGGCTCCTCTGAAGTAGAGGTCTCCTCTAGTTTACAAGGGCTAGGGAAGGTATATTTATACCTGAGGGGTACCTCATAATGTTAGCATTGACGTGAATCGGTCAGCGGAAGACGTCATGAATGAACCCCTAAGGTATAATGGTTCATGCATAATAGATGAGTCCTTGAAGAAATCAATAGTCCTGTGCTAGGGAAACTCCCGAAGCCTAAGGGTTTGTTCTTCAAGAACTCGTTGTGATGTTAGGGTGGACGGATGTCGGAGACCATGCCTGTATTTGGAGTGCACGGTTTAATGCCTAAATAAGGACTGGGATTTTATGCCTATATAAGGGCAGGGTGAATTGTGCCTATATAAGGACATGATACAGGAAAGCCCGTGTATGGACACCCTAAGAGGAATACAACAAGACTCCAAGTCGGGCAGAGGCGAATCATACAGCTCTATGGACCGCGTTTCCGACCGACATATTACGATGTCTGTTTCGGACAGCCTTTCTGAATCGGTCTGTCCGACACGGAACAGCTGTTGGAAACTGACTTTGGGGGCCCGTAGCAGGCCCCCCTTCACCCGGAGGCCTCCGGTTGGGGCCCGTGGGGGTACCCATGGGACCCCTCTTTGCAACCATGCACAGTGTGCCCGCCACAGGGTACAAGGTTTTCCGCAACCACCCCTTTCTTCAATGGGAGCCTGTGTTGTCAGTCGGATCACAGGTCAATGGGAGTCCGACCGAATGGTGTTCAGAACCATCGTAATCGGTCGGTTGGACTCCCCGAATGCAAGTCGGTCGGAAACGATTCCGACAAGGAGTCGGTCAGAATGCTTTCCGACTGACATCGTAATGAGTCCCCAAGTCTAAACAAGCTAGTAGAATCTATAGAAAAAGAACAAAGCTACCAAGAACTAAGACTAGACCAATCTGTAACTAAAATAGGTCCTACACTAAGTAAACAAACCAAACAATACAAAACTAGATTAGATCCGAACACCCAAGGACTAGAATACATAGATTTAATTGCAAAATCGATACTCTAAAAATAATAGCTATCCAAACACCACCTACTACAATAATCAAAATACACCAGCCAAAAGCTATTGAATCATTTTAAATTTAATAAATATTATGTCATATTTTTTAAAATGTACGAACAATAACATATGAAATAATAAAATTATTAAAATTAAAAAATACAGCAAAACAAATCCTAAAAATAAACATTTCCCCCATATTAAAATAATCAAAAATAACTTGGGAGGTCATTACGATGGCGGACGGAAAAAAAAACGACCGCCATGGTAGCGGGAAAACACCGCCCGCCGCTACCGCGGGAAAACCGATGGCTAGATTAGGATCCCCAGCGGTAAAACCCCAACCGCGGCGGAAAGGAGACCCGAGAATCCGCCGTATGCCTGCGGAAAGGGCCCAAACCCGTCCGCGGCGGTCGGAGTCGCAGCGGAAACAGGCCAAACGCCCGCAACCACAGCGGAGACACCGCCATCAAAATTATGATATTCCCGACAACCCCGCGGTGCAGTGCGCTGTTTCCGACCGCCGCGGTCGACAACAGTGAAGAATCAGTGAGACGGCGGAAGCGCCATAGCCGAGCCACCACTGCGGACGCTCCGTCAAAAAAATGGCAGTCGCTAGAAAAACACACAACATGGCCACAAAGTGCACCAACCATACAAGGCATGCACCCAAAAATAGCTAACACAGCCCAAAGACACACCCCCATGGGAAACTCCAAAACTACAAATCCCAGGTACACACACACACCACACCTGCAACCAATTCCCCATCCTGACACACCCACAGACACCAGTATAAATCCAGCCCCCAACAGACCACAATCCTTTGCAAAACTCCACAACTGAGGGGACATCCACCACAGATGACAGGAGAGGCAAATCTGCACAACACACACATCACCACCACCACCATCACCACTTCCACACCTGCACCTCTAACACCTTTGCACAGCACACACCATACACATCACAACCACCACTACCACACCCAAACCTGCACCCTAAACACCTTGACACATCACACACCATGTCACCACAGAGAATGCCCAAATTCACTGAGAGTGAGTTGAGGGTCATGGTCGATGAGATAATCAGGTAGAACCACAATTGTTTGGTAACCAGGTCCAACAGACACCACTAGCAGCAAGGACGCAAATGTGGAGAAGGATAGTAGAGAAGATCAATGCAGTAGGGACCGTGCCACGCAATAGAGATGAAATCATGAAGAGGTGGCACGATCTGAAGGCAGTGGTCAAAAAGAGGAGAGCCAAGAACCATGAGCTGGCTCAGAGGACAGGCAGTGGCCCTCCCGTTCCACTCAAAACATTCACTGAATGGGAGGAGAAGGTGCTTGGCATTCTACATCCAGAGAGTCTCTCAGGAATACCCGGGGGAGTGGAGCCTGGTAAGTACAAACAAATCCTAACATCACACAAATGTACTGTCTTGCCCTATTACAAAATAATACCTCCTAGGTACAAATTCATTCATGTGCACAACACTCCCCCAACACATCTCTCACAGATACAACAGACACTCCCCTGAAGCCCCCAAAGGTAGTTAGCAACATCACCATGGGTACATGTGTACATGCTGCCAGCACTACAACTCCCACCAGGCCCCTTGGCCCACAGCTGAGCAGGATGGAGCACTGCCCCCACCCAGAAGCATGCCTCAGCCATTGTGTGCTGCACCCTCACCTAACAGGTAGGTAGCCATCTTCACCGGGAGGTGGGTGGGTGTTTGGGAGGCCTGCACTACAACTCCCACCAGGCCCCCTTGGCCCACAGCTGAGCAGGATGGAGCACTGCCCCCACCCAGAAGCATGCCTCAGCCATTGTGTGCTGCACCCTCACCTAACAGGTAGGTAGCCATCTTTACCGGGAGGTGGGTGGGTGTTTGGGAGGCCTGCACTACAACTCCCACCAGGCCCCCTTGACCCACAGCTGAGCAGGATGGAGCACTAGTCCCACTCATAGGCATGTGACGTCTGTGCAGCCGCACATGACACCATGCCACTTAGTCCACAGTCACCAACACAAATAATGCAAAACAGTTGTGTTGTAGTCACCATGCACAAGTCTCTGTTCAAAATTGACCCACATTGTTTACACTGTGCCAGGCATCACACACTGCAACACTAACATCGATCATGCTGCCCTGCAGCAGTGTCTGGCCGTTTGTATGGCAAAGTGCAAATCACCCATGTCATACCACAGTGTTGCAATGTAAACAGTGGAAGTGCAGTGCACCCAAAAACTACACTGCAGCTGGGACTCACAATGCTAAACTAAGCAGAACCCAAATGTCCTGCAACACACCCAGCTACCACACTGCTGCACTGAATTGCAGAACAGCACCTTGTCTGAATTAAATTGTCAAAGGTGTCTTGTTTGGACCACCAATGTGTGTATGCATTGACAATGTTCACATCTCACACTGTCTGTCTGAACAGTGCTGGTATAGTCTGGCCCCAAAACCATACATTGTCTGCACAGGGCTGAGTACATCTCACACACACACCACTGTTGACCACAACATGTCAGTGTATGGATGCCCTGGAACAACTGCTACACCAGTACTGGGCTCATGTTCTCAGGTCCACAAATACCATGAAACCATGACAGTGTGGAAATGTATGCTGGGTGAGATCTACACCCTGCTGTATGTCACCACTGTGCTACGAGACCATACCCCTTGCCCAATTGTGCCTTCAAATGTCGGGGGAGTGAACCCCACAGCCAGATAGCTGGGACAACAGTGATGGGGGGCTATACCCCATGACCAAATGTAATCTGAAATCAATGGGTACAAAAAGCCACACACACATCATGCTCACCACACGCACATTCCATCCAAAGATTTCTACCAAGTCACATAGCCATGTCATTGCTCACCTTCGCCTCAAACGGCAGTTAGCCATCTTCACAGTGAGACGGTGCAGTGTGTTTGGCTATCCGTCCCACAAAATGCAACATGCATGCTGTCCCACCACTATGGAGGATGGGACACTACACCCCCAATAAGAAGCATGTGGCAGGCAATGTATGCTACCCACCCAACTCACAGGTAGGTAACCGCACCTCACAGGTCGGGGTGTGTGGGGCTGGGAAGCTTGCACAACAACTCACACGGGCCCACCTGACCGCCAGCACACAAGACCCATCACTTCCTGGCACCAACATGCATGTGTCAGTCATTGCAATGTACACTGCAAAAGAACTGGCATGTGGACATATCATGCTGACTTGTCCCACACTGGACCAAGATGGAAGCCCTCATACTACACACACGGAGAGGTCTCACAAATACAAGGAAAACACAGCAAACACAACATATCTACAGCCACAACATGCAGCCAGATAAGCATTTATAAAAACATGTTGGCATAGGACACCAGGCCTCTCAATGCACAACTGCACACCCAGATAGCATTGGCAACTATAGTGTGCACACACCTAAGAAAATGAAACTGTGACAGCAACCAAAGTGTGAATGACTGAAACACATGTCGATGGAACTCCGAGCACAACCATGCACACCACTACATGCCATCTGACAGTAGCAGTGGACCAGACCACCTAGGATCTAATTAAAGCAAACTTAAGCATGTCTGGAATTGCAAATACAGATATCTACACCACATTGAAAAGGTATGCATGAAACTACAATGCTCACTCACTGTGCAGAGAGAACCGCTACAAATGCTCTATAAGTGACACATACGCGTAAATGGATGACATATGATTGATCAATAACAGGATGCCAACATGAGACTGTCAATGTCAAAAAAGTATATTGTGCATGTCATGTCTTGACAACTCCCAATATGGACAAGTAATGTATGTACCACAACAGCTTGTAATGCATCACTGGATGTCGGTCAATGCTAATTTGTACAGTGAACAACTGCTGGATGTACAAACAGTTGATGTAACACTGCTAACACAAACTTTGATGGGTGCAACACAATGACCATTTCTCATCTGACCCACAGGTGACCTAGAACTCACTGCAGAGGATGACACCACCCTGCAGAGCCAGTCCCCCCCGGAACAGAGACAACTGGATGAGGACTCCCTGGATACATTGGATGAGGAGCTCCACGCTGGCCCATCTGGTGTGGCAGGCCTCAACCAGTCCCAGGCACCCATTGTCCCCCCAACCACATCAGCTGCAGCCCCTGACCATCCTCTGACAGCTGCTGTCACCACCACCACAGCTGGCCGCAACACCCTCCCAGCCCACAACATCGACTGCGGAGGCCAGGGAGAGGATGCAGCGGGCCAATGTGAGGACCGGACAGGACCGTGGCAGCAGTGCAGCTGGTCGGGACAGGCTCATGCAGAGGGGGACTGATCCTGGGATGGAAGCCCTGGGCCACATCGACAGAGTCCTTGAGGCATACCAACAGGCCCAGGGACGAATGGGCCGGTTAGAGGAAGAATCTCGGGAGCACCTCCTGCTGCTGAGGTCCATGGACACACGCATGGGACAGATTGTGGACCTCTTGGGGCAGCTAGTGGCGGTTCTGAGGGACAGGCAAGCGCAACATTCTACCCTCTGCCTCCCCCGTTGGGCAGCAGGATGACACTACATCATCCTCCCCTGCGTCCACAGAGGGGGTGAGTCCTCAGACACCACTGCCCCTGCAGCAGTGGCCCCTCCAGTGAAGCCAAGAGGGGCCGTCCACGGAAAGGCCAGGGGGACTCACGTGCCCAAGCACATGCCAAACGCTAGTCCCCAAACCAGCCATGATGGCAGACCACTGCACCACTGCATTGACCTTTTGGACTATCCTTCACCACACTGCCATGTGAATGGCATCCATCTGTTGGACTGGGTCTCCACATCATTGTGGGGACTACTCAAGTATCACATTTACCATGACTGTCAACTCACTTCTTCAATTCCCCCCTTCACATTTTCTCCACCCTTGCATGTCACAGTTGTAAATAAATACACCTTACACACGTTGTTGTGTCTGCTCCATCTTTAATACAGGATGTGCAACCTTCAACGTGTAGGACATGGTCCAGGGGAATGGACTGTAGGTAACAAGTGAGATGCTGAAGGGACCTAGGGAAAACCGCAGAACAAGAGTCACTTGTATGGGTGTGGCATTGCACACATCACACAACACTTGTCAACAAGGTACTCAGATCTAAAAACTTTACACAGAGCAACAGTCACCATAGAGACAATCTGTATCACACTAACCAATCACACATACATTGGCAGGCAGCAATGAGTCAACACCAAGCTGCAGTCAGCAAGCTCACATACACCCACACAGCAACAGCAACACCATCAGACCATTTCGTCCCTTCTACATCGTCACTCACCTTCAAGTGAAGTAGCGGGTGATGAGCTGTCGATGCATGTCGACCCCTTCCTCCTCTCCACTGCCCTCGTCACTGGATCCGGCTTGATTTGCAGGCGGCGGCCTTGGCTGCTCATCATCGTCATCCAGGATCAGGGGTATTGCCTTGCGAATGGCCAGGTTGTGGAGCATGCAGCATGCTACCACTATCTGACACACCTTCCCTGGCGAGTACATAAGGGCCCCCCCCAGTACGGTCCAGGCACCGAAATCTTGATTTTAGGAGACCAAATGTCCGTTCTATCACACGCCGTGTCCTCCCATGGGCATCATTGTATCGCACATCAGCTGGCGTGACGGGGTTCCGCAATGGGCTCAGCAACCACGGGCGGTTTGGATATGCCGAGTCACCTGGGTGTGAGAGACACAGATTAACCTTGCAGTCCCAAAATGCAACACAACAGCATGTCACACACACACACCACTCTAATCCACTATGCATACTCACCCACAAGCCATGCACGCTCAGGAAGCAGATTGGCCATCAACTGAGGAACGATGCTGCTGCGCAGGATGTGGGCATCATGGGCTGAACCGGGAAACTTGGCACACACGTGTGAGATGATCATGTCCGCCAGACACACCACTTGTACATTTACCAAGTGTGAATGCTTCCTATTGCGGTAAACCAGTTCACGTGCCTGTGGTGGCACAAGCCCAACATGTGTGCAATCAATTGCACCAATGACATGGGGGATATGTCCAAGGGCATAGTAATCGCCCTTCACAGCCACCAACTCAGGCCCCCTGGGAAAATGGATATATCTGTCTTTGTACAGCATCATGGCCGACAGGACATCCCTCAGCACCATGCTGAACATCGGCTGTGACATCCTGCCTGCACTTGCGACCGTGTGCTGGAATGAGCCCGTTGCAAAGAAATGCAGGCATGCCATCACCTTAGATGTTGCGGTGAAAGCTGTTGGATATGTCCGACGTGGCTGCAGGTGGGGCTCCAACATGGCACATAGGTTCTGCATGGTTTGTCGGTCCAGCCTGAATTTGCGGATTATCTCCTCATTCTCCATGTCTGCCAGGACTGTGAACGGACGATGGATATTGGGCCTCCTCCTCCTAGGACAGATCACAGTGCACAGATGTCAATGCAGAAGACCATGAAATGTGCATCACATCAATTTCTTCTACAGACACATTCCCAAGTCTTACAACATGCACCATTAACCGACAGGGCACTTCACAAGTAGGTTCACATCAGGCACACTACTCGTACACCTGTCCCCTTACCAGCAGCAATTATCTGTGCACCCCTCCGGCTCATTCGCATGCACAGTGTGATATACTAACAGATATGGGTGCATACCTGTGAGTATGACCACCAGCATATGTTAATAATTGCAATACTACCCGAACACACCATGTTGCTGGCCCTGATACACCTCCCAACACAGGTTGCACATGGCACACATCAACTGCACACTGACCACCGGCTGAGCGTGGGGGACACATGTGTGCATGTGCATTGGACAATGTGCCAGTTGCTGATGCCCCTAGTCCAGTCAATGAGACGACATTGTGCGTTACATTGCACACACAGACAGTGTCCATTATCTCCATATGCTATGCAACACATTTACTGGACAGTCTACATTTCATTACCCAGCACATGTGACATGTGCGAGTGTATGTGCCCATGCAATGTATTGGCGACCCATATATGGTATGTGTTGGTGACGTGGAGTGACATGTCCCTTTTGTGCATTTGCCCTCATGAGGACCCTTCAATTGTTGAGACCCTGGGCACTGTACATGTTGGCCTATGCAGAGAGCTGGAGGGCACGTTTGGTGCAGCACAGCTACTCCACAACTCCATTAACGCTCACTCCAGGCACTGTCTGGCAGACATATGGCGGTGCCTACCGCCTGGCCACTGAGATGTGGCACCGCCCATAACCCATGCACGATCGCGGGAGACACCGCCAGATATGTATGTGACAATAGCGGTCACCATGCACCGCTACCCAAATCACGGTCACTCCAGGCACTGTCTGGCAGACATATGGCGGTTCCTACCGCCTGGCCCCTGTGGTGTGTCACCGGCATGGACCATGCCCCTGCAGCCAATGGGAAGCAGCCTCGCGGTAGCCTGATGCGAGTTTGAAAATCGCGGTAGGCGTGCACCACCCCCGCGGAGGCGGTCACTGGAGGCATTCAAAAGATGCACCACCGCGGTAGCGCGCACATGCATCCTACGGTGTGTCACCGGCATGGACCATGCCCCTGCAGCCAATGGGAAGCAGACTCGTGGTAGCCTGATGCGAGTTTGAAAATCGCGGTAGGCGTGCACCACCCCCGCGGAGGCGGTCACTGGAGGCATTCAAAAGATGCACCACCGCAGTAGCGCGCACATGCATCCTACGGTGTGTCACCGGCATGGACCATGCCCCTGCAGCCAATGGGAAGCAGACTCGCGGTAGCCTGATGCGAGTTTGAAAATCGCGGTAGGCGTGCACCGCCACCGCGGAGGCGGACTGTGGGAGAGCGGGCAGGATAAACAGACGTGGAGGCTGTATGTAGCGTGCCAGTTGGGCTATCTTTATTTAAGAGGCAAAAAAAATTGAATTTAGGAGGTATCTGTCCACAGTTAATGTCTTTGGGGTTTCCGAAATCGCCGCTCTAGGTCTTCAGTCTTGGTCGGTCTTGGAGCCTGCCTTTTCTTCCACCACGTTGTTAGGCTGGAAGGTCCTTCCCCGGGAGGCTCAGCAGAGGAAAGAAATAAAGAGGGAGTCGTCAGTGATAGCTGAAATCCTGTCTTCAGACAATAGTGTTTCTGTCACCACACCCGGTCGGTGTCTAGGGATACACAGGGACTTGTGTAAAACGTGAAGAGCGGTGGATTGACGCAAGGGAAGGAGGTGAAGAACAATTAAGGTAAGCCGTGCACAGGGAGGATAGACGATAAAGGGGGGCGTGGAACAGTGCCGGTGGTAAGGAAATCCTTCTTTCGTTACCCAGTTTGTTTGAGCTCTCTTACGTGCTCCTATTATGGTCCCACGGGACCCAGTGGTCTCTCGCTTTCCTATTGCGTATGTTAATAAAAGGGGTGAAGAAACAATAGTGCCGTAGATACGGAGATAACGAACTAAGAAAAGAAAACAAAACCCCTTTCTCTTATATGCAATCAAACCTCCCGCCACCCTTTCTGTACACCTTTAAACCTCCCTCCACCCCGGCTCCTCTGTCCCCAGGCTCGGAACACTCACCGGCTCCGCCGCAACTCTCCTGAGCTGCGGCCGCTCTTCAGCCACCTCCAGTGGGGACCACCAGTCCTCGCACCACGTCTCGGGTTCTTCCTGTTTTCCTGCGTCTACTTCTCCCTCGTCTTGGTCCGCTCGGCACTCCTCCTTCCTTCCGGCTCTTCCTCTCTCGACCTGATCCGCTTGGCACTCCTCCTTCCTTCCGGCTGTGTCGCCCCGTCCGTCGGCAACACCGGTCCTTTTAACCTCCTGCGAGGATCCTCTTCCGGGGTCAGCCACGCCCCCTCCCTCCACGATGGTGTCGGAGTCCGGACGCTGCACGGGAAAAGGATACGGGGGAGGAGTTACGTTCGTTGGCGATCCCCTCCTGCGTTGCTGCTTAGAGGAGATCGGTGGTACAGGTAAGCCCAGGAGGGGTCGTGGGAGGGTATACTCCGACACCCGGTACGCCTGGTCGGCTACCTCCTCACATCCCCTTTCCCATGCTGTCCTACCAGTAGGGGATGAGTCACAGGGGTACCTAGAAAGGAAGTCCGCATTCGTTTGTTCTGTTCCTTTACGATGCTTGGTGAGGAATCTATAAGGTTGTAGTGATAGAAACCAACGTAGCACCCTTGCATTATTTCCTTTGTTTCGTGCTAGCCACTCTAATGGGGCATGGTCAGTATATAACGTGAACTCTCGTCCCTCTAGATAATACTTTAAAGTGTCAATGGCCCATTTAATGGCCAGGGCTTCCTTCTCTATTACTGCGTAGTTTCGTTCTCTGGGAAATAGTTTCCGACTTATGTACAATATAAGTCTTTCCTCCCCGTGTTGGTTTATCTGGGACAGCACCGCCCCTACACCCTGGTCAGAGGCGTCCGTCTGGAGGACAAAGGGTCGAGTATAGTCCGGGCTTGCTAGCACTGTATCGGAAGTCAGGGTCTCCTTTAGGGACTCGAATGCTCGGATGAGAGCAGGGTTTGGGTCTCTTAATCTGGTCTCGGTCTTTACGTTTTTCTGTAAGAGGTCCGTGAGAGGGGCTGCCAGTTGCGAAAATCGGGTTATAAACCTTCTATAGTAACCGAGTAACCCCAGGAAGGCTCGGAGGGATCTAGCTGAACGGGGAAAGGGTATTTGGGCTATGGCGGTGAGTTTGTTACTTTGGGGCCGTATCACTCCCTCCCCCAACAGATAACCAAGATACTTCACGTTTTGTGCGGCTAGGTGGCTTTTGGTTGGGTTGATCCTGAGGCCATGACTCCCCAGAGCCTGAATCACCTCATACAGGTGGATCAGGTGTTGGTCCCAGGACTCGCTATAAATGATGATGTCATCTATGTATGCTCCTGCGTATCTCTCGTGGGGTCGTAATATAAGGTTCATGGCTCTTTGAAAGGTAGCCGGAGCCCCATGTAAACCAAAGGGTAACATAATAAATTGGAACAACCCATCTGGGGTGGAGAACGCAGTCTTCTCTCGGTCCTGCACTCTCAAAGGGATCTGCCAATATCCCTTGCATAGGTCTAGGGTACTTATGTATTTGGCCCTCCCTATCCGCTCTATCATCTCGTCTACCCGGGGAAGGGGATAGGTGTCGAATTCAGATACCTTGTTGACCTCCCTGAAGTCGATACAGAATCGTACCGAGCCATCTGGCTTTGGCACGAGGACGATCGGTGAATTCCATTCACTCACGGAGGGTTCTATAATCCCCATTTGTAGCATCTGTTGGACTTCCTCTCGGATGGTTGTTCTGCGTGCTTCTGGTATACGATATGGACGCAGACGTACTCTTTTCCCTGGGATGGTTTTAATGGTGTGTTCTACCAGCGTAGTGTTCCCTGGAGTCAGGGAAAATACTCCTTGTAAGGGCAGTAGAGTATTCACCAGACATTCGCTCAAGTGGGTGGACAGTTCGTTGTCGATACATTGGCGGTACAGTGGTTTGGGTTCTCTCGCGATCCCCACCAGGGCGGGAAGAGGTCCTTCCCATTTCTTTAAAAGATTGATGTGGTAGATCTGGGAGGTACCTCGCTCCTTATCGAGCTCTAATCGGTAGGTGACAGGTGTCACTTCCTCCAACACGATGTACGGACCCTGCCATTGCCCTAATAACTTGTGGTCTGAGGAGGTCATCATTAACAGTACGGCATCTCCTACTGATAAGGACCTAGCTTTGGCGTTTTTGTCATATTGGGTCTTTTGGGACTCCTGTGCTTTCTCCATGTTGGTCCGTACCATCGCCCGTATTTGTCCCAGATGAGTCTTTAAACTACTGACGTACTCAAGCAATGGGGTTGTGCTATGGGGTTCGGCTTCCCAGCTCTCACGGAGCATATCCAGCAGGGAGCGCGGTTGGTGACCATAAAGTAACTCAAAGGGGAATACCCCGTGCTTTTCTGGGTTTGGCAGCGGATGGCATATAACGCGAGGGGCAACATGTCCTCCCACTTTTTGGTCTCAAGAGCTAGAAGTTTTTTTAAGGTGGTCTTTAGGGTAGCATTATAGCGCTCGACAAGGCCATCGGTCTGGGGGTGGTATGCTGCCGTCCGTATTTGCTTGATCCCTAACTGAGAGCACACCTGCTTCATCAGTTTTGAGACAAATGGGGTTCCCTGGTCCGTCAGGATCTCCTTCGGAAACCCCACCCGAGAAAACACCGCTATCATGGCCTTGGCTATGCTGTGCGCATCGGGATGGCGTAAAGCGATGGCCTCTGGAAAGCGAGTAGCGTAGTCTACAAGGACCAACACATAGCGGCATCCGCTACGTGATGGTAACAGGGGCCTATGATGTCCATCCCGATTCTACAAAAGGGTACCTCAATGATGGGAAGAGGACGTAAGGGGACTCTAGGAGGTCGGTACCTGCTGTTTTTCTGACAAACTGGGCATTTATGACAGTAGGTTTTCACTTTACGGTAAATGCCGGGCCAATAGAATTGTTTAGTTATCAACTGCTCGGTCTTTTCTTCCCAAAATGGCCTCCCAATAAATGACTATGTGCCAAATAGAGTACTTTGTCTTGAAACGGGGCAGGGACTAACAACTGAGGGGGACCAGCGGGTTCGGCTTTCCGGTATAGTAACCCGCTTTTAATAAAGAAATAGGGACATACGTGACTCGGGTCTTCCTGGCTTAGGGCATGGTTCCAGGCCTCTTGAAGAACAGGGTCCTCCCTCTGGGCTGTCTGGAAGTGTTTGTCGCTCTCCCAAGGATTTTCTACAGGTGTAGCAGGGTATACTCCGGTGGATTGGCCTTTTTCTCTTCGTCTTTGGGTTTTCGTTTTTCTGGGTTTAGAGGGGGGCCATTCATGTTCGTCATCTTGAGCAAAGGGAGCGCCACCCCACCAGTCCTCTTCCTTAGGGGTTGTTTCCTGAAGCAGCTTTGGCAGATGCGAATAATCATTCCCTAATATTACTTGTTCCGGCAGCCGGGGAATGAGACCCACTTTTAGGTCAGACCCTGGGTCTGTAGCGTGTTGGATGTGGACATGGGTGGTGGGATATGTCTTTGTATCGCCGTGAACGCATTGTATGTTCACGATACCGTCCACGGGGCCAGGTTTGGGTCCCAAGTCCTGTGGTCGCATTACGCTTTGTCGGCAGCCAGTGTCAGCGAGGGCGGTCATGGGGCGCCCATTAACCGAAACGTCGCAACGGTAGGGGTTCTGTCGTGTGGACGGGGTCAAACAACAATAGTTCCTGGTGAGGCCTATCTCCATTGGCTCCTCCTTCTGGGGACAGAAGCGAGCTATGTGTCCCAGGCCTCCACAGCTATAACATTGTGGGCCGGGTGTAGGGGTTCTCCCTATCATTGGTCCTGGGGTCGGAACACTGGGGTTCCAGGGACAATGGTTACGGGGTCGGGTTTTCTGACTGGAGGGGCCCGAGAAGGGCGATGGCCCCCGCCCATGGTTGGTCTCCAGGGGTGTTCTTCACGTCCCTTTTGTACTTCTTGGGCTCTGTTGTAGGCACTAGCAATCTCCACCGCTGTTTCCAAGGTGACATGTGCATGTTGCCTAACCCATCTCTGTATTGGGAAATGAAGAGAGGACAAATATTGTTCCAGGTACACCTTGGCCATTATCTCTTCCTTTGTGGCAGTGGTGGGTTTTAGCCATCGATCGGCCAAGTCTTTTACACGGAAGTACAAAGCTCGGGGAGTTTCTTGGGGTCCTTCCTTAATCTGTCGCAGTTTCATTCTATATGTTTCGTCGTCTATCCCCAAACGTTCCATTATGCAGCGTTTTATTTCATCATAAGGGGTAGTACCCAGGATGTTGGCGGCCTGATATGAGGCTTGTAGTTCCCCAGATAACAAAGGTCCCAGATACTGGCCCCATTTCTCGATTGGCCATGCTGCGGCTCGGGCCATTCGCTCGAAGTTATTGAAGAAGAACTCCGGGTCTTCCCCCTCCACGTATTTCTGTAGGATTACGGAGGGCAAGGTGCTGGGACTTCTCTGTTGTCCCATGGCATCTATGAGTTTTCCCATGGCGGTGTCATGGGACTGTCCTTGCTCTGTGATAGCCAGTTGTAGCTTCCCTCGGTCCTCTTCCACCACTGTAAGGAACTTCTCCATGGCTTTTCCCAGGCTGGCCTGGTTATCTGCCATCCTGGCTAGCACAGCCTCCATGTCTCCGGCAGATCCCACTTCTGACACCACCTGTGGGAGAGCGGGCCGGATAAACAGACGTGGAGGCTGTATGTAGCGTGCCAGTTGGGCTATCTTTATTTAAGAGGCAAAAAAATTGAATTTAGGAGGTATCTGTCCACAGTTAATGTCTTTGGGGTTTCCGAAATCGCCGCTCTAGGTCTTCAGTCTTGGTCGGTCTTGGAGCCTGCCTTTTCTTCCACCACGTTGTTAGGCTGGAAGGTCCTTCCCCGGGAGGCTCAGCAGAGGAAAGAAATAAAGAGGGAGTCGTCAGTGATAGCTGAAATCCTGTCTTCAGACAATAGTGTTTCTGTCACCACACCCGGTCGGTGTCTAGGGATACACAGGGACTTGTGTAAAACGTGAAGAGCGGTGGATTGACGCAAGGGAAGGAGGTGAGGAACAATTAAGGTAAGCCGTGCACAGGGAGGATAGACGATAAAGGGGGGCGTGGAACAGTGCCGGTGGTAAGGAAATCCTTCTTTCGTTACCCAGTTTGTTTGAGCTCTCTTACGTGCTCCTATTATGGTCCCACGGGACCCAGTGGTCTCTCGCTTTCCTATTGCGTATGTTAATAAAAGGGGGTGAAGAAACAATAGTGCCGTAGATACGGAGATAACGAACTAAGAAAAGAAAACAAAACCCCTTTCTCTTATATGCAATCAAACCTCCCGCCACCCTTTCTGTACACCTTTAAACCTCCCTCCACCCTGGCTCCTCTGTCCCCAGGCTCGGAACACTCACCGGCTCCGCCGCAACTCTCCTGAGCTGCGGCCGCTCTTCAGCCACCTCCAGTGGGGACCACCAGTCCTCGCACCACGTCTCGGGTTCTTCCTGTTTTCCTGCGTCTACTTCTCCCTCGTCTTGGTCCGCTCGGCACTCCTCCTTCCTTCCGGCTCTTCCTCTCTCGACCTGATCCGCTTGGCACTCCTCCTTCCTTCCGGCTGTGTCGCCCCGTCCGTCGGCAACACCGGTCCTTTTAACCTCTTGCGAGGATCCTCTTCCGGGGTCAGCCACGCCCCCTCCCTCCACGATGGTGTCGGAGTCCGGACGCTGCACGGGAAAAGGATACGGGGGAGGAGTTACGTTCGTTGGCGATCCCCTCCTGCGTTGCTGCTTAGAGGAGATCGGTGGTACAGGTAAGCCCAGGAGGGGTCGTGGGAGGGTATACTCCGACACCCGGTACGCCTGGTCGGCTACCTCCTCACACGGACATTGGATGTATTTGAATGAGGCAGACCTGGTACACCAATTGCAGCACCCTGGGACCACTGACACAGCCCCAGGGGCCTATATATGTGTGGGAGGGCGCACCACATTCCCACAGCTACCAGGGACTGCTGACTGACAACCCTCCACCTGCTGCTGCTGCCTCAAGGGACTGCTGGCTGCCACCCTACACCTGCTGCTGCTGCCTCAAGGGACTGCTGGCTGCCACCCTGCACCTGCTGCCTCAAGGGACTGCTGGCTGCCACCCTGCACCCTCAAGGGACTACTGGCTGCCACCCTGCACCTGCTGCCTCAAGGGACTGCTGACTGCCACCCTCAACGTGCTGCTGCTGCCACATGTCCATTGTGATGTCGAGGACTCAGAAGATCCGTGCCAGTCCCTTCACCAGTGAGGAGCTTGGGGTCCTGGTAGATGGGGTGTTTGCACAGTACCCAAGGCTTTATGGCGGCCCTAATGTCGTGGTAAGTCTCCCAGACTGTGAGTGAGAGTGCAGGGTGTGCACACGTGGGGTGGAGGTGCTTCGGTATGTGTCAGTGGTTGTGGGGCTCTGACATGCACTGCCTATCATGTTTACTACAGCGGGAAGGGCTTGGTGGGCTCTTTCACACGTTACCCTGCATGCCTATCCTGAGTAGAGGGACATGTCCTGTAGTGTCAGCCATACAGTGCAGCTGCATTTTGGTGATGCAGGAGTCTGGCCAGTTAGCGTTTGTGTGAATGGCTGTGTTGCTCCCAATTAACCCACTGAGTGTCAGTCGACCTGCCCTGCACAGTCCCCACCGAATGCCACATGTCCACATCACTGCATGTACAGTGTGTACCATGTGTGTTTGGCTCACGCCTCTTCATCTAAGTCCCATCTCTGCCATGTAGATTGCACAGGAGCAGGCGTGGGGGAAGGGTGTGTGTATGACAGTTGTTGTCACTCTATGTGAGTTCCAAGACACAGTGAGGCTTTCACAGGGCTAGGACACTTAGGTCTGCGCAGTGTTGGACACAGTGAGTCCAACAACATGACACATGTTTTGCTATCTTCTCTATGTGTAGTTGTAGGTAACTGCAGACAGTAGCTGCAGGCAGACTACACGTTGCTTGCTGTGTTGGTATCCTGCATGTGAATGGGATGTGGAGGTACTGTGTCCACCATCGAACATGCATGCCTGTACGTCTGATTGACCAATGACATTGCATCATGTTCAGAGCAATTGTTGGCTATGTGACAGTTGTAGCTGGAGTTTTGGATGAGTCACTGTCGTGCTACTGCATTTTCGTTGTGTTGTTATTGTGCACTGTGTCACTGGAACATCACCCCTCTTGTCTCCCATGCCTGCAGCTGAAGGTCCACCAGCGTAAAGCCGTGTGGAGGGCCATTGCCTCCAGAGTCCGGTATCTGGGTGTGTCAAACCAAAGGCGCACCCACTGTCATAAAAGGTGGGACGACATCTGCCGGCTGAGCAAGAACGTGGCCGAGATGACGCTGGGGCTGCTCCCTCGGACTGGCAGGTTGGCTAGGCGCAGCATGACACCACTAATGGCCCGCATCCTGGCTGTCACACAACCTGAGCTGGACAGACGACTGAGGGAGCATCAGCAGCGAGCCAGGGGTGAGTATGTGTTGCAGGCTGCCTTTGGCTGGGAGTGGGTGCATGTGTCTACAGAGTGTGCAAATTGTCAGCTGTGTGACGTTGGTTGTGTGGTGCAATGTTTTGTGAGTGGCCTCTGTGCTGGGTGTATGTGCCATGCTTTTGCACAAACGGCGCTTCATGAAGTGAGTTTTAGCACTGTGCATCTCTCTTACATTTGGAGTTGTGGCCTTCAGGTACCTTCTGCTGTGGGGTAGTGTGTGAATTCTGATGGATGGTAATGCCAGTGTTCCAACTGTGAATGCGTTTCAATGAATGCGTGCAATTCCAGACCTCAGATGTCTGCCAGTCAGACATCTGAGGCCAATGTGCAACAGTAGATGTGCCCATGGACTCGATATGGTGGATGGCATGTGTGCAGGGTCATTGTGGGCTGGTATGTTGTAGTCTGTGTGGTCCCCTACTGCTCCACACATGTAGGTGATGTGCACCATGTCGTGGTGTTCATCCTTGCCAACATCGGGACAGTGTGTGTGCACAGGCCATTTTGGGGCTGTGTCTGATGTGAGCCAACTGCAGGATGGTGTGCTGTGTGAATCACCTGGGGCACTTATGGCAGGACGTGTGGCGGACATGCACCGTTGTGTCGAAATTTGGGTGTCAAGATATATGTGTGCACAGGGTGGCATGCAATGTGCTGCACACCTCTTTCTAGGATGCAGATGTATTGGCACGTGTTAGTTCTGTTGATGTCACTCATCTCACAGTACTTCTCTCTCCTATGCAGCAGCTCCCGTATGTGCAGAGGGAGAGGGGACGGACTCCAGTGGTGAGGCTTCCACTGCAACAGCCGCACCGGAGCTGACTGACACAGATGTGACCAGCGCCGAGGAGGGGGACAGGAGTCTGCTAGAGGATTCACAGCTGGAGACACAAAGCTCTACCTCATCTGACGCCAGCGGTGACACATCCATGTTGGGGGGTACAGGGAATGGGGACTCTGCCTCCTCTTCCGCCACACAGTGTCCAGTGCCCAGCCTCCCTTCAACCTCCACTGGTGCTGCCCGTGTCCGCACGAGTAGGAAGGGAAGAGACACCTTCACCCCAGGCACAACTGCCCAAGCCCATGTCAGCCCTGCTGCCCTCAGTGCAGAAGCAGTCGAGCTATTGCGCCAGCTGTGTGTGGGGCAGACAGCACTTCTCAATGCCTTCCAAGAGCACGACAAAAAGTTGGGGCAGGTTATAGCTTTCATGGAGGGCTTACATTCCGACGTGGGTGGGCTACACCGCACTGTGCAGTCCTTGTCATCAACTGTGACAGCAGCCCTGCAACAGGCACATAGTCAGGGAGCGGCTCCCAGCACTCGGTCCGGCCCCGTGTCACTGTGCACCTCTGATGACAGTGACAATGCCCAACGGACCCCAAAGTCCTGATACAGAACCCGCAGCACACAGGAGCAGCAGCAACCCAAGCGTACTAGGGCACAGACACCATCCCCACATTAGAGTAAGGCCACCCCAGAGTGCAGAGAGAAAAGCCCATCAGGCGACAGCAAGGGCCACAAAGCAAAGAAAAAAGCATCAGGGTCACAGGCCTCACCTTCCTCCCCTGCCAAAGACTCCCCTGTCCCAAAGACGTCTCGCAGAGGCAAAAAGACAGTTTCCACACCCACTGAGAAGGTGTTGCCTGCAAACATTACACAGGATGAGGGCCCCATGGATAATCCATCCTTGACCTCCACTCCCATCCCAAGCCCTGTGAAGCCAGCACGGGAGGACACTGTAGGGGGCAAAGCTGGTGGACAGAGGGAGGCAGGGCGGCGGCAAACACCAGGCAAGCGCACAGCGGGTTCCAGCATGTCCCCAGAGGGGGGGTCACCTTCCATACCAGAATCAGCTTTGGTGTTGGGGTCACCTGTTATGTCTGCCCCAGTTCCCCTCAATCCCCTGACAGGGAAGCCTTTCAGGATCCCCAAGAAGTGGAGAGGCACCCCTCCACAATCTCCGGCACACACTGTGTCTCACCAGGGCATGAGTCCACCTCCCCGGGCCACCACCCCACCTGGTCCAAGCAGCCCCCAGCTACCACATGCACAGTTGGCTCTTCCACAGTTGTTACTCCCACTGCCCAGGGTAGTCCGCCAACAGACCCCAACACACAGTCAGCTCCAAGTCCGACAGACAGCCCCATCTGAGTGGTGGTCACCCTCACACACCTGTCTGTCCACAGGGGTGCGTGTGATGCCCATTGTCAGACCCATTACTCTGTTGCTGTGCATGGCATGTTAGAGTTGCATACATTCCCTGTGTAGCTTCTGATGTAACTACTCTGCACATTGTACTTGCCTTGTGTTTCACTGCTGTGTGCCCCCTGCCTGTGCAGGATCTAATGTACCTCACCTGCACTGTGTCCTGGCCACTGGCCTTGTTGTTCACTGCTGTTTGCCCCTTGCCTGTGTAGCTTCTCATGTACCTCACCTGCACATTATACTGGCCACTAGCCTTGTTGTTCACTGCTGTTTGCTCCTTGCCTGTGCAGCTTCTCATGTACCTCACCTGCACTGTGTCCTGGCCACTGGCCTTGTTGTTCACTGCTGTGTGCCCCCTGCCTTTGCAGCTTTTCATGTAAATACTGTGCATATTGAAATGCCCACTGGCTTTGCTGTTGCCCACATTTGTTGTGTCAATATGCAAATTGTGAATAAACACAGTTGGTCCTGCAGTGAGTTGTGTCAGTGTCCTTCCTGAATAAAGTTGTTTCTGTGTATGCATGGTTTACTGTGTCACAGGCTCAGTATGCCACTTCAACATTGCCAATGGGTTGTGTCACATTTCATTTTTTTGCAGGGGTGGGAGGCACTTCATTTCTACATGACTGTGATAGTTATGGGTGCAGTGCAGGTGTTTGGCAATGAGGTCTTGTAGTCATCTTCCTTCTTAGCTCATGTTATCTATGGTGGACACATGTCAGGTTTGTTGGCAATGGCAGCACAGGGTGGGTGTTTGGGCACAGGCTTACAGGCAGGCAGGCCAGGGTCATGGGGTCTGTGTGAGCTTCCTTTCTGTGTGCCAATCAGTGTTGGTGTATGGTCATCTTGTGGTGATGAGTTATCCAGGTCCCATGGCTTACTTCCAATGTGTGCACTTGGGTGGTGGATAAGTGTATGGTGTGAAGGGGGTGACTTTGTTGTGACTGTGGATGTGTGTGCACATGCATTGTCAACTACTGCCATGTGTGACCCTGGTGTGGTGTGCCTGTATGTGTACTTGTTTAGCCCTGTGGTTGTGTTTTGTGCACATGGCAGTATTGTGTGTTGCTGTTGTGGGAGGAGGTATGTGTGACATATCCTACTTGTGCTTGGCTGTCATGTAGTGTGTCACTGGGCCCTGTGTGTTGTGCAGCAGACGTTGTCTTGTCCAGTGTTTGGATGCCTATGTGTGGCTGGTCAGTGTTTGTGTTCAGGGCCTTCCTTACATCCCTGTGCCTATACATGGGTGTCCTTGCTGTCTACAGGAGTTGTAGCATTGGGGTGACCGTGGTTTGTGTTGACTGACTGTGTCAGCCATGTGTGCTGTGATGGGCTGTGTGTGTTCTCACATGTGTCTTGTCTTGCATTAGCTTCACACATGCTTGATGGTTGTGTCACTGCCCTTCCGTTTGTGGGCACCTCACTTTGGCTTTCCTATATGTTGTCCTCCATTACTGCTGGCATGTGGTGTGTGTATGTAGCTGTGAGTCAGGGTGGTGTGTGTGTGTGTGACTTGTCAGGTAGTGTGTGCAGTGAAGTGTTTGGTCCTCATCTGTGTGTGTGTACATTTTGTGCCTGGCCTCAGTGTTCTTGGCTTGTGTGTGAGGTTGTTGTGGTGTGTGTGTGTTGGCTGGGGCCTGGGCTTCTGTGCTATGTGTTCCTTTGCAAAGGGTCCTGCTGTGGCTGTATATGCAGTTGTTGGGACGTGGGGCATGGTGTGGCTGTAGTTGTGTTGTTGTTGTGCAGGAGTGGCACTTGTGAGACACATGTTGTGTCCCTTCAGGGAGGTAGCTGGTGTGTTGTGGATGGAGTTGTGGCTGTGTGCAATTTGTACGGTGCCCTTGGCATGCGCTGGCCCTGTGCTCTGCGTTGTGTGCATGGTTTCATGCACACTGACCGCGGCGGTGACGTGACCGGGACATTTGTTCATGAATGCGGTACATGGGTGGGCAGTATGTGGCGTGATGTTTTTGTGACAGGTGGGACATGTGTGTGTGCAGTGATGGCTGTGTGCCTGTCCCCACAGGGGTGTGTGGTGTTCCCATGCGATGTTTTCCCCCCCCTGGAGCTGTGTATTGTGTTACTTGCACTGTTGTGTCTGTACGTACCTGCGGAGGCGTCCGCGGCGGTGGATAACTTGTAGGTGGTGGATCATGTACAGCACCGGGAAGGCGTGTAGGGCAGGATCCATTGCGGTGTGTCCCGGGTGTTTCTTTTCTGTCTCCGCTGTGATGTCTCCTCCGTCTTTCGCTGTGCGGTTTCTCCGTCGCGGTGCGCTGCCCTGTTTCCGGCATCGTGATATCTTCGGCGTACAGGACGTCATTCCGCACGGCGGTGTGTGGTGATTGGCTCACTCCTCTGCGGTGGCGGGCGCTGTTCGATGGCGGTCGGCGTCACACCGCGGCGAACGGTAAATGCCTATGTTTTCCCATCCTAATATGGCAGGCGTGAAGACTGCTGCTGGCGTGCGGTAAAAGGCATTTTTCCGCACCGCCGCCACCGCGGTCGTGCCTCCGCCCGCCATCGTAATGGGCCCCTTAGTTTTGTTGCAGTAGATTGTGCTCAAACAAGTAGATTTCCCAACCAAAGTCGATCCTAACCTAATTCCATATAAAATAATAAATTACCCCAAAAAATGAAAAAATGCAACTGTAGAAAAAGGGATCCAACGACTCAATCCTCTTTACAGTCAAACCCTCAAAATCCCGAAAAATAGTTAAAAAAAAAAAAAAAAAAAAAGCTCCAAACAAAATTGAAAAAAGAAAGGAAATGTATGTAAAATTAATAGTTCCAATGAAATTATATAACATTTCCTTTAAAAAAAGAAAAAACGCATCTTCACCTCCACCGTAACACGGGAATGGAAACCTGCAAAAAAAAAAAAAAAGAACACCCTCCCACAAAAACACATACAACCCCACATACATTAAATACAACAATCAATAAAACATAACACATGACCAAAAACATTTAACTAACAATCGAATACACTATACTGCACTTCCAAAGCACAACAAAAACACTGAACACTACAATGCCAAAACTACATCATACTACAAAAGAACACTATAATTAACACACTACTTACTCTACCTACTCATCTGCTAACTCCCCCTACCCTAAAATTAGCTTAAAAATAATTTAAAAGAAACTTACCTTAACCGAAGAAATGCAGCTCCCAACTGTGAGCTTCCCTCTGCAAAAGTAACCAAACAATTAAATAAATAGAATACAAAACAAAGAAGGCAAAAAAAATGGCTGCTTATTTAAACTGGAAAAAGATTATTTCCCCATTGAACACAATAGGGAAAAATAGAAAATAGTTTCAAAAAAATATTAAAATGTTTTACTATGTAAAAATAAAATTGTAAAATATATAATAAATATTATAATACCATTAAAACTATATTATATGGTAATTTGTAAAAAACAATTAATAAAATGTTAAAAATGTCAAAATTATTTTATAAAAATATACATGATATACAAATATATACCAATGAAAAATTGCACCAAATTGTTGATTGCGAAAAAATTGTAATTTTTCTACATACTTTAAAAATGTTTACAAAATTAAATACTATTGAAAAAATATTATTTAATAGACCCCAAAAATTAACACTAATTACTGTTTAAAAAAAGTTACATTATAAAATACATATTAAATAATTTTATAAATTCAATAAAATTATTTAACAAGTATTTTTAAAAAAAAGGATTGTAAAAGCATATGTATTACAAATGTATGTTTTGTTTCAAAATGCATGTAAATAAAAAAGTACAATTATGTACTTGGGAAAATTACAAAAGAAATATGATTGTATATCTTGTAAAATATGAACAGTTTACAAAAATATTAAGAAAGAACAAATATATTGGAAATGTATAACTGTTAAAAAATCAAAAGAAAACAATGAACATTTTACATAAAAATAAACAAGTACAAATGTAAATTATTTTATTTACTACTATTATTTGGAATTAAACTTGGAAACACCATTTTTTTCCTAAAAATGTACAATGAAATGTAAATAAAACTACCAGTCATAAAAATGTACACATTGGGGCCTATTACGATGCAGGTCGTAAGGCCTCTGACCTCAGGTCGGAGGCCTTACAGCCGACATCGTCGGTTTCAATTCCGACCGGCTGATTTTGATTCTGCCGGTCGGAATTGAAACTGGGCGGGCATTTTGGCTGGCTTCTGATGGGCTCTTTGACCCGTTGGCCAGTCGGAACCGGCCCATAATCCGAATAGACGGCAGTTTACGCCATCAGGATTACGATGCATGGTTTCCATGCCGGCCTTTATGACATGGAAACCCTGTCAGAAAGCGTTTTTGGGGGGCCCTTTCCTTTGCAGCCTCCGGTTGGTGGCCGAGGGGGCACCTATGGTGCCCCCCTGTTAATCCCTGCACCCCAGTGCAGGGATTAACACCACCTCACATTTCCCTATGGAGCATGTGCTACTGCCGGAGGTCAGTCGGTCCCGTTTTCGAGATGGTCCGTCCAACATCGTAATAGGCCCCATTATGTTGTATTCTTCAAAAAAAGATTCTTGTTTAATAAAAAAATATGAAAAATAAAGAAATGTCTCTTTATTTTGTATTACAAAATATTTCAAATTACACCTTTATAAATAACTGAAATATAATAATGAAGAAAAATACACAAATAATTACATAATTAAAGATAACCATACACAAATTTAAAAAAAATGAAATATTAGAACTTAAAAACAGTACTACACACTTAAACATATGAAGCTATTAACCTAAACAGAATAGTAAACCCTAAAAATCTTACTATTCCAACTCCAATCTAACTAAATTCAGAGAAAATACTGGACACGACACCACAAAAATGTATTATTACTACTCCAAACTAACTAAATTCAGGCAAAGTGCTGGACACTAAACCATAAAAAAATACTATTCCTACTCCAAACTAACTAAATTCAGGGAAAGTGCTCGACACTAAACCAGAAACAATTACTATTCCAACTCTAAACTAACTAAATTCAGGGAAAGTACTGGACACTAAACCAGAAAAAATTACTACTCCTACCTAGCATCAGGATAAATACTAAACAAATCAAAAATATTCATATCAAACATATAAATCAAAAACTAAACATAATGAAAAAAAAACAGAAAGAAATAAACCATAAATAATTAATCCTAAAACATATAAACTATTTCATAATATATTCTAAATAAGATTTTAAAAAATCCTATAAAATATAAGAAAAAAATATATACCATATTTCTAAAATGATTAAAGCATTTTAAAACATTTAGAAATAATCTTTAAAAAATATTTTTAAAATGTTTTACATTTTACAATAATTTAAAAAAACACTTTAAACATTTTTTTAAAATGAACTTTTAAAATTAATTGGAAAATAAATTCAAAAATCAAAAATAAATTACAACTACACCACAAATACTAAACAAGAATAAACTTTGCAAATAAGTTATTTTTTAAATTATTGAAAAATTAAAATTTAAATCTTTTAAAGTTTTTAATTATATTTTGACAAAATATATAAAAAAAGAATTTTGCACATTAATTTTGATTATAAACAAAAATATTTTTACAACCTACATTAATTAAATAAATCCCCCCTCCAAACCCATTGAAAAACAATAACCAACAACTACAAATTATAATTTGAGATAATTAAAATTTTAAATAAATTATAATAAAATAATATATTTGATAAATTACTCTCTACCCTAGTCCCCTATAAACCCAACATCCTGCTACTAAAATGTACAAATTTCTAAACATAATATATAAAAAATTAACATTATAAAAATGTTTATGAAATTATAACATATATATTTTAAATTACTTCCCACCCTTTTCCCCTATAAACCTCCCGCTACTAAAAATATATCACAATATAAAAAAAATTATAAAAATGTCAAATAAAAAACTGAGCAAAAACATTTTAAATAACGTACGCAAAAAAATTATAAATAACACTAAATACAACCAAAAAAAATTGATATTATATACAACTATATTTTTAAAATCGATATTCTAAACATCGTTATTTAATACTAAAACCACTTTCGATATTTTTGACATCGATATTTCTTACCTCAATATAATGCTGTCACAATATTCTTGACTCGATATTCATGTCACTCGATATTTGCAACTCGATTTTCTGTCTCTACACCAGGATGTCGTACTGAAACTTTCCTCCGACACTGTCTCAGATTCGGGACCGACCGATTCGCGTTCGACAGTTCTGCCCGATCGATTACAATGCGACCAAACATTGTCCGGTTGGATTTCCATTGTTCCCTATGGGAGCCTGTGTTCCGCCCGACAACACAGGCTCCTATGGGGAAAGGGGGGGTGTGCGGAAAACCCTGCGCCCTGTTGCGGGCACCCCATAGTGCCAACCACACAATGCAGGGTTTTACGGGGGTCCCTTAGGTACCCCGTTGGCCCCCAACCAGAGGCCGCAGGATAAAGGGGGGGCCTGCTATGGGCACCCAAAGTCACTTTCCGACAGCCATTTTATGTCGTACAGGCCGACTCGAAAAGGCTGTTGGAAATTGACGTCAAGGTCGGAAACACTGTCCATAGAGGTGTACAATGCAGTTCCAACCAACACGGATACTCTGAGAGCCAGTCTGAACCGATTCGGAATAACCGTGCGGTTTACATTCTGACTGAGAACCTCATAATCGGTCTGGCAGATTGTAAACTGACCAAGTCGGTCGGAAGGATTCCGACACTGTCGAGTTTCTGAATGTCGGTAGGAGGCTTTCCGCCCGACATCGTAATCGGCCCCAATATTTTGCTTTTGCATTAGTTTTGGAATGCACATTTAGGGGCCGATTACGATGTCAGTCGGAAAGCCTCCGACCACTAGTCACTACCTCTCAGAGTTTTCCGACTGGTCGGAACCACTCTGTAATCCCCTATGGATGGGGTTTCCGCCGTCAGGATTGCGATGTTGGTTTACCACAGCCTTTCCGTGCTGGCTTTCCTGACACAGAAAGGCTGTCGGAAAGCTACTTTGGGGGCCCCTGGCAGGGGCCCCTTGCCTCCACGGTCTACGAGGAGGGACCTAGGGTACCCCCTGTAAAACCCTTCACTGTGTGGCAGGCACCATGGGGTACCTGCCACAGGGCGCAGCGTTTTACACACACCCCCATTTCTCTATGGTAGCCTGTATTACGGTCGGTTTATGGCCATAACAAAAGCATCCATAGAGAAAAGTGAGTATGCGACCGAACAGTGTTCGGTCCCATCGTAATCAGCGACCCTTGACCTTGCCAGGTAGGTCGCTCCCCCACCACACAGCTCCGCCTGTGTTGTCCTGCCCGCTGCTGCTGGTAAGTTCGCCCCTCTGCTTGTTGCCTCGGTGCCCGTTTTGCCTTCTGTTCCCCTCGTTGCCCCCATTTCTCTGTGCCCGTTTTGCCTTCTGTACCCCTCGTTGCCCCCATTTTTCTGTGTCCATTTTACCTTCTGTTCCCCTCGTTGCCCCCATTTCTCTGTGCCCGTTTTGCCTTCTGTACCCCTTGTTGCCCCCATTTTTCTGTCCATTTTACCTTCTGTTCCCCTCGTTGCCCCCATTTCTCTGTGCCCGTTTTGCCTTCTGTACCCCTCGTTGCTCCCATTTTTCTGTGTCCATTTTACCTTCTGTTCCCCTCGTTGCCCCCATTTCTCTGTGCCCGTTTTGCCTTCTGTACCCCTCGTTGCCCCCATTTTTCTGTGTCCATTTTACCTTCTGTTCCCCTCGTTGCCCCCATTTCTCTGTGCCCGTTTTGCCTTCTGTACCCCTCGTTGCCCCCATTTTTCTGTGTCCATTTTGGCCTTCTGTTCCCCTCGTTGCCTCTCTCCGCTCCCGCCGCTGCGTCCCCTGTGGCCCCGCCCCCTGACTGACCATTCGCTGCCCCTGCCTCCCGCCTCCCAGCTGCTCCTCCCTCCCACCTCCCCATATATGGCGGCCGCTGCGCGGGAGAGAGCGACCCTTGACCTTGCCAGGTAGGTCGCTCCCCCACCACACAGCTCCGCCTGTGTTGTCCTGCCCGCTGCTGCTGCTGGTAAATTCGCCCCTCTGCTTGTTGCCTCGGTGCCCGTTTTGCCTTCTGTTCCCCTCGTTGCCCCCATTTCTCTGTGCCCGTTTTGCCTTCTGTACCCCTCGTTGCCCCCATTTTTCTGTGTCCATTTTACCTTCTGTTCCCCTCGTTGCCCCCATTTCTCTGTGCCCGTTTTGCCTTCTGTACCCCTCGTTGCCCCCATTTTTCTGTGTCCATTTTACCTTCTGTTCCCCTCGTTGCCCCCATTTCTCTGTGCCCGTTTTGCCTTCTGTACCCCTCGTTGCCCCCATTTTTCTGTGTCCATTTTGGCCTTCTGTTCCCCTCGTTGCCTCTCTCTGCTCCCGCCGCTGCGTCCCCTGCGGCCCCGCCCCCCTGACTGACCATTCGCTGCCCCTGCCTCCCGCCTCCCAGCTGCTCCTCCCTCCCACCTCCCAATATATGGCGCCGAAGGCACACCTAAGGCAAGCCCGTCTGCGCCCGTCCGCGCCTGGACCGCACGCAGTGCCAGAACCCCTGGTCCTTGTGCCCCCCGCTCCAGCCTCGAGGACCGACGCCGATACGATGCCACCACGCTCTCAACCCCGGACGGACACACAACTGCTTCAAGGCCGCCCCGAAACACACTCATGGTCCCTTCACCTGCCGGAACTGCAGCTACACCAGCCTCAGAGCCGCCGAAGCGCCCGCCAAGAAGGACCTCAACCACCTCCGATGCATCCTACTGAACACCCGCTCCGCACGCAAACACGCCGTCGAGCTCTGGGACCTGCTCGACACATCATCACCAGACGTCGCCTTCCTGACAGAGACCTGGATGAACGACTCCTCCGCACCCGACATCGCCATAGCCATCCCAGACGGCTATAAGATCACCCGCAGAGACCGCATCAACGGAGTAGGAGGAGGAATCGCCATCGTCCACAAGAACACCATCAGGGTCTCGACCAGCACCGACGACATTCTCTGCACCGCCGAACACATGCACTTCCAGATCCACACGGACCCCAACACCACCCTTAGAGGCACCCTTATCTACAGACCCCCTGGACCCCGACCCCAGTTCAGCGACTCCATCGCCGACTTCAGCACGCACGCCCTGACCTCTACCGACTACATCCTCCTCGGAGACCTGAACTTTCACCTGGAGAACAACAACGACAGCAACTCCACCACCCTGATCGACAACCTCGCCAACCTCGGACTGAGACAGCTCGTCACAACACCGACCCATTCCGCCGGCCACACACTCGACCCCGTCTTCTCCTCAAGCTCCCACGTCTCCTTCAGCCACACCACCGAACTCCTCTGGACCGACCACCGCTGCATCCACTTCACCTTCCAGAAACCCACCACACACCACCGCACCCAACAGATCCCACGCCGCTGCTGGAGCAAAGTCACCGAAGACCAACTACGGGCAAACCTCGCTCTCAGCCCACCCTCCGACCCATCCAACACCGACGACGCTGCCTGCAACCTCAGACGATGGATAGACGACTGTGCCAACACCCTCGCCCCGCTGAAAAAACTCACCTACAGTGACACCACCAAAAGAGCCAGCTGGTTCACCCCGGAACTCCTAGCTTTCAAGCGTACCTGCCGGAAACTAGAGAAGAAATGGCACAGTGAAAAGACACCGGACTGCCACGCAGCCCACAAAGACGCCATCCGTAACCACCACCACCTCATCAGGTCCGCCAAGAGGATCTCCTTCAAAGACCGCCTCGACAACAACGCACACAACAGCAAGGAGCTCTTCAACATTGTGAAGGAACTCTCCAACCCCAGCTCCAACACCAACGACATCCCGCCGTCGCAAGCCCTGTGCGATTCCCTCGCCACCTTCTTCCACCGCAAGATCGCCGGCATCCACGACAGCTTCAACACCCAGACCGCCCCAACTGAGACCGATGCACCAGACCCGCCGCACACCATCGACCACGACCCCTTGCCAGCCTGGGCCAGCGTGAACATCGATGACACCATCAAGACCATGAGCACGATACACTCCGGCTCCCCGTCAGACCCTTTCCCGCACCACATCTTCAACAAAGCCAGCAGCTCCATCGCACCCCACCTGCGCAACGTTATCAATCTCTCCTTCGAGACCGCGACCTTCCCAGAGAGCTGGAAACACGCAGAGATCAACGCCCTACTCAAAAAACCCAAGGCGGACCCGAGAGACCTCAAGAACTTCCGGCCCATCTCCCTGCTTCCGTTCCCAGCCAAGGTCATCGAGAAGATCGTCAACAGACAGCTAACCCGATACCTCGAAGAAAACAGCATCCTGGACCCATCCCAGTCAGGGTTCCGCAGCAACCACAGCACTGAGACTGCCCTCATCGCCGCCACCGACGACATCAGGACCCTGCTGGACAACGGTGAGACCGCAGCCCTCATCCTGCTGGACCTCTCCGCCGCCTTCGACACTGTCTGCCACCGCACTCTACGCGCACGCCTCCACGACGCAGGGATCCGAGACAAGGCCCTGGAATGGACCACCTCCTTCCTCGCCGGCAGAACCCAGAGAGTCCGCCTCCCACCATTCCGATCCGAAGCCTCCGAGATCATCTGCGGCGTACCCCAGGGATCATCCCTCAGCCCGACACTGTTCAACATCTACATGGCCCCGCTCGCACGCATCACCAGACAGCACGACCTCAACATAATCTCCTACGCCGACGACACTCAACTGATCCTCTCCCTCACCAAGGACCCCCTCGCCGCCAAATCCAACCTCCATGAAGGAATGAAGGCCGTCGCCGATTGGATGAAGATCAGCCGACTAAAGCTGAACACGGACAAGACAGAGGTCCTCATCCTCGGCTCCAACCCCTCAGCCTGGGACGACTCCTGGTGGCCAACGACACTGGGGGCAGCCCCGACACCCACTGACCACGCACGCAACCTGGGAGTCATCCTCAACGCTCTCCATGGCCAAGCAAGTCAACGCAGTCTCCTCCTCCTGCTTCAACACCCTCCGCATGCTTCGCAAGATCTACAGGTGGATCCCGACAGATACAAGAAGAACAGTCACCCAGGCCCTCGTCATTAGCAGACTTGACTATGGGAACGCCCTCTACGCGGGAGCCCCGGCCAAGCTCATCAAGCGACTGCAACGCATACAAAACGCCTCTGCACGCCTGATCCTCGACGTACCACGCCACAGCCACATCACCCCCCACCTGAGAAACCTGCACTGGCTCCCCGTCGACAGGAGAATCTCCTTCAAACTCCTCATCCACGCACACAAGGCACTCCACAAGACCGGCCCAGCCTACCTCAACAGACGACTCTTCTTCTACGTCCCCAACCGCCAGCTCCACTCCGCCGACCTCTCCCTCGCCACCGTCCCTCGCATTCGAAGAACAACCACCGACGGCAGATCCTTCTCCCACCTCGCCGCCAAGACCTGGAACACCCTTCCACTCGGCCTATGACAGACCCAAGACCTGCTGACCTTCAGGAGGCTACTCAAGACCTGGCTGTTCGACCAGTAGCGGCACCCCTTCCCCCCCCTTTTTTTTCCCCAGCGCCTTGAGACCCTCGCGGGTAAGTAGTGCGCTCTACAAATTCTGTGATTGATTGATTGATTGAATCAGGCGGTTGGAACCGCCGACCGTAGGTCGGTCGGTCCTGAGACCAAGACGGTGTCGGTCGGAGGCAACTCCGACCGACATCGTAATAAGCCCCTTAATATGGGTTTTGTGGGAGTTCTTTGTAGCAAGTGCAATCCTTAGGCAGTTACATTTCTGTGATATGATTAGCTGCGTCACTTCCGGCATAAGCCTTTTGTTTCTTGACACTGCTTTTAGGGTTTCCATAGCATAGTCTTTAATGTGCTTTAGCACATTTAGATTGCTTTTATTTAGAGTAAGATTAGATGGCTCTCAGCATGTTTGCAGTTCTGTTTAGCCCCACTGGATCATCCACATAGCAAAAGGTTTTTTGCGTTTGATAGCTTGTGCCTCATCTCGTTGTGCCTAATCATAACTGCAGTTGTAGCACTACAGTTATGCTGCCTCTGTATATGTTAATTTAGGGAGTGATCCAAGAGGCAGGCTCCACATTAGCTGTCATTTCCTTGCTGTCTTTCTATTCTCAATAATACCTGAACTGCTGAATAGTTGAATCACCAACTGGTTTTGCTACTTATTTTCTCAGTTTCTCCCATAAACAAGTGAAGTCCACTGAAACAAACACCAAGAATTTGACTAAAAAACAAACTGATATTCATGTAGATAAGTTATGTCACTTCAAAAACCCAAATCTCAGTTATTTTTTAGACACTTATGAAAACCTAATATTCCTCCACCCATTTGTGCAAATTCTAAAGGACACTTTTATGAAAAGATTAGCTCCTGCAAGACTAGCTATGCTGTAGCTGCTGGGATAAACAGATGATCATTTATTCAACAAGAGGATCAACACATATCTTCATTCGGACTGAAGTAAATTGTGTTGGCTTGCTGTGTTTTGAATGATTACTTTTAGAGCTGGGATTGCTCTATCCTGGAAATAGGTCTCCGTGTTGGGTTGTCACAAGGTCCTAAGTGGTTTCACCATGAGATGCCCAAATGAGGGGCTTTTTTGTCAATTGCTGCTTTGATCACTGGCTTGTGGAATTACATGACCAGCTGAGCAATGCAGCAATTCTGTCCCAGAGAAGGGGCATATTTTAAATTTCAGATATTTATTATATTTCCTCATGTGTCCAAGTTTGTAAAAATGACCCATGGTTGCAAACACAAAATCAAAAGGAATAAGACCAATAACTGTAACACAGTGGCACAAAAAAATCTCTTTAGAAATCTGAAATCAATGATTCCAACTCATTTGCAGGGCTACCTAAAAAATTTAGAGTAGAGGAGAATTGTATGTAGAGCTCCGAATTATTCTTGTTTACATTGCGGAATTTGTAAAATTAATAAATAAAGAAATATATGAGTGAAGGTACTCAAAGAATTCTAAATTATCTGAAGCTTACTATGCAGTAAGAGATGGCCTCTGAAGTATAGTCCACTTGCATTGCTGAGTCCGGCTGTGGTTTGTACTATTTGAGGAAAGCCTAAGTGCATATTTTAAGGAGAGATCACACGTGCACAACATTCCTTTGGTAACTGACATTCCTTTTGCTACAAGGGACATTATGGAATACATAATTTAATTTGTCATTTGTGTTGATGTCATTGGGGGTGCATCTCATTCTTATGGAGAAATGGTGGAGGGCAATACTTGGCCCACATGTGAGATACATGTGAGTATCTCAAAGTTTGATGCATGTAGGTTGTGATGGATTGTTAGCATCTGGTGGCCAACTGCATTGAGTCATTGGCAAAGTGCAGTGGAGATTCAGTGGGTTTTCAAGCTGTAGAACAATTTCCTTGCTATCAAAATAATTGTTGTTGTTGAGGTTGAAAAAGCAGAGGAGGCCCGAAGAGGATCCAGGTACATGTGGAAGTCGGTCGGAGATAGTGGAGCTGTGAAGTGGAATGGTGAAGATGAAACGGAGTGAAGTGTATGATAATAGACCATCATCAAACACCGAGGCAATCCATTGCAGAACAGAAGTCTGTACTTTCATGCTCTCTAGTCATAATAGCAATTTAGGATGATGAGCAATATAAAAGTCGGAGGGAAAGACTACTAGCACAAGTGCAGCGAGTTTATTTGAGTAAACAGTAGTTTTGATATGCTAGCATAACATTTTGCTATCACAACTCCTCTAATGATGTGCCTGCTACAACATACCATAACACAACATACCATACTTGGACCAATCCATCACACCACAATACATTACATATCAGGGGTGTGGTGAATCACCTTCTTTAGGAGCTACAGTGCAGGCAGGTTCCTTATGGTCTCTTTTGTGTGCAAAGCCTCGGACAAAAGCTCATAATTAATGCTATATGGCAATGCCAGCATCAGTGAAGTGGATGAGTAAGATACATTTAAGAAAATGTGGAAAAAGAATCGAAATGATAAAATAGAAAGGCAAGCGGAAGCAAGGAAGAAAGAAAGATGGGTTGATGGAAAATGAAAGAAGGAAGAAAGGTTGGAGGGAAGGTGAAAGAAAGGTAAGAATATTGCTAGGGATGAAAGGATGGGCAGAAGTTGAAAGGGGCTATGAATAGGTTGGTGGATGCCTGAATGGATGAATGAATGGTTGAGTAAATAGTAAGGTAATAGTGTGAATAGATGAGAAAATGATTAATTGATGGTTAAATAGATTTATTAATGGAAGTTAAAGTATGGATGTTTGAATCGATGCTTGCAGAGATGATGGGATGTATAAACAGATGGTTAGATGGATTGGCCCTTGGATTGAGGAATGTTTGAATGATGGATGAAAGAATGAATAGATGTCAGAAAGGAAAGGTAAAATTGTGAATAGCACTAGGTTGATGTAAAGATGAATGGATAAATCCTTGTACCGAAGATTCAGGAGAGCTCTACTAGGAGGGGTCAGGCTCACTTGCTTAGTGCAATCAGTGCTTTGGTTCAAAGTGGGGCTATTTTAATCTTATTGCTTCTCTTTTGCCATATACGATGTCACTGCATCATATCACACTATGCCACATTATGTCGCATGTAACCCTCAACTGCACCCAAAACTATACCATACCACACCACATGACGGCATACATCACTCTTTACCTCTACATGCCATTCTCAAAATCGCAAACACTATACCACACAACAACACATTACTCCACACCAGTTCATCCAACATTACACCAACTATGCCATGCAACAGCATATTATAAACTACCACACTTCTCACCACATTGTTAAACCCATCCTCTACAGCATGACACACTACACTGCATATAATCACATCTTACAACAACATGTTGTAACCCACGATGGCCTTAGTCCATTTCATACAACATTAAACAATCCAGACCATATTACTAAACATTGCCATAAAACACACACCACTGCTCCATACACCAAACAATCCCAGACAAAAAACACCACCAAAAGAAATCTTAGCACAGCAGACCCATCTTAGACCACCATATCCTGCCACATCATATCATAAAACACCACCCAACTCATGAAACCATGGAACATCTCACTGTATCCTCAATCATTTGCACCATGTCACTCTTTCTGACACCACATCACATCATCCCAAGAGAATTTCTCAAATTCCTCCATTAAAACATTTCAGAGTACATTTAGTAAACATATATGTATAGTTGTCTAGAAGAAGAAATTGAAATACTACCTGTACTTAGTATTATGCATAATGGCTGGTTTGGGTATTGTTTTAAAATCAGAAGAAATGTGTATCACATGGTACAAGATTATTAATATAATTTCATAGCAACATTTAATTTAAAAGTATTGACTACTATTTGAAACTTCAATAAATATTAAAAAAAAGAAAATCAGTCAAGAATCCAACCTAGGGGTCGATTAAGAGGTCGGTCAGAAAGGCTCTCAATTGGAATCAGGTCTGCCGAATCCGATTTGGAACCCGTCTTTCCGACCGATTCAGAAAGCTTTCCGAACGACCGATCACGATGTTCGGAAAGCGTTCAGACTTTCCGACTGGGTTCCGGATGGCATTCAGAGGGACCGAGTCATTCTGAGCCGACTTGTACAGGTCTATGGACTGCGTATCCGACCAAGCGATTATGATGTCAGATTTGGACAGCCTTTCAGAATCGGTTTGTCTGACACGGATCGGCTGTCAGAATCTGAATTTGGGAGTCCGCAGCAGGCCCTCCTTCACCTGGAGCCTTCCAAATTGGGCAAGTGGGGGTACTCAAGGGACCCCCCTTTCAGACCATGCACAGTGTGGCAGGCACCAAGAGGTGCCCGCCACAAGGGTGCACGATTTTCCCCACCCACCTCTTTTTTCAATGGGAGCCTGTGTATTCGGTCGGAACACAGGCTCCCATTGAAGTCAATGGGAGCCCGACCAAATGGTATCCGTAACCATTGTAATCGGCCGGTCGGACTCCCCGAATCCGATTTGGTCAGAAATCATTCTGAGACCGATTCAGTCAGAATGCTTTCGGCTGACATTGTAATCAAACCCCAAGTCTAACAATTTCCCTCTCTCTCTCTCTTTCTATATATATTCTCTCTATCTGGTTTACATTCTCATGACTCATTGACGTCAGCCTGGTTTTGGGGACCAAGCTCCCTTTGGAGCACTGCTGCTGAGACTTGCTGCATCACAAATGGGGATAAAATGGATATATTCCTACCTTCCCAACCCAACTACAACCGCACCAAAAGTTAAAACACCTGAGAAATACTGTACTATGTATAAAAAAACTGTTCAACATATAAAATGTGACATTGTACAACGTAGGTTTAGCCAATCTATTGTGCAGTCTGATTACAAAATTCTACTTCATCTAGGGTGTTTTTCAGTGCTGCTGTTATCATCATCATAGAATCAACCTTTCAAGATATGTCTTTCATTCATGTAGTAAATGTTATTCATTTGACTTTTCTACCTTTATCTCTGTCTTTCTGTTTTTCTTTTTTTGTTTTTTTTTTTTTGTTTTTTTTTTACATTGGAAGCATTTTATTTGAATTAGTTGCAAGGCTGTAACTAAAAAAGGCATAAAAAAGAAAATATGAAATCCCTCCGTTGAGATATTCGCACTGCTGAAAACTTTAATTCCAATGCCTTCTCCTATATCTATGCATTACTTTTAAGATGAATGCAATAAGATAATCCTTTTTTGTAATTTACCTAGTATTTATTTGCCAACGTGTTAAATTATGATGCTCTGGATAGATTGTATCTAGACAGGATAACATGATTTGAGCCCTTGGCTTTCCTTTAATAAATCATTGTCATCAACAGGGTTGTAGCTTCAGGGTAGGTGTTTGGGGTATGACCTCCCCTCCGCTCATACATGCATTTACAGTTAATGGTTGGGTCTAGGGGCACAGAGTTGGGTTTACCAGTGCTCGTGTTGCGTTTCCTCAGGCTCGTAATCATAGCACAGATAAAGTAAAGCACTTGTTTAGACCAGCCCCCTTGTCTTCCTCCCACACACCATTTGGCAAAGATAAACATAGATAATTATTAGGGTGCATTGAGATGTAATGGCTCTAACATGATCTAATGCAGAGAACTTCCCGTTTGACAGGTAAAACTGCTTCTCACCACATTTGCCCTAAGAGAAAACAATTGCCGTTGTCTATTTTTGATCATGTGCTTGGGGTCTTACAGACTATGTCAAAACATCTTTGCCATGGTGGGAGGTTAAATGCCAGTGGTCCTCTGTTCAGAAGCTCTTTTGTTTTTATGCAGGAAGAGATGTGGATTACTTGAACAGGCCAAAAGTTAAACAACACCTCTATGCTTTCAAGAGGAACTTAGCAAATGTACAAAGAATTAGACCCCTCCATAGATTTGTTTATGCTTCCCAGCAGCCTGGTTTTAGAAAGGTAATGCTCACTTGTATGCTTCTAACTTCTAATGCACATATTCACACTAGTCTTTTTTCTAAATAAAAATGCATTCTGCAAATGTTGGAAGGCACCTTTTTCTATTGTTGGAGAGCTGAGAGGAGGAATCAGTGGCTCGCTGATTACCCGTTGATTCCTGTGACTGAGCTATTCCCCACCTCCTCACGTCTCCACCACGAACATACTGTGTTTTTTGAACAGCTCTCGAGGCGTGAGATGCTAACGCTGAAATGAAAATGTCCTCTGTTTGGGACTCCACTGTTCTTTGCAGTTCGGTTTATTCAAAATATCAAATACCTAATAGAAAATAAGAACAGCGTTGAGTTTGTGTACACATGCAGGCATGCACCAACACAGAAAAAGAGTCATCCAACTTTTTGAATTATGCCAGTGGCATCAGAGACTGTAGACTGCACATGACACTTTCTACAACTTGCTAATCGCCTGCCAGCTGTTATCAAAGCTCATCCTCTAGAACACAAACATTTGCATAGACTCTAAGGGCTTTAAGAATGTTAGTAACTTTCCAGAATATCGCCATCCCTGCCTTTGGGTCCTTAACAGCCAAAGCTTCTATTCTCCCATGCTTATCACTTAGTCCTGCAAACCCCGCTAGATGCACCATCATTTTTTGGTTGAGAGTATTGCGGAGAAGGTTGGGAATTTTCAGACTCTCCCCCCGTGAATCTCACTGACTAAGCTACGCTGCTGGTCACCAGGTGCATTAGACCAATGATTTGTTAAACTGTAGCCCAGGACTAGCAACATTATGTCCTCTTGTCATGGGGTGATCTGGTGACCAAAGTGTTGCCAGGGATTGGAGATTTGATGAGAATTTTTGCATTTTGTGAGCCTGTATATTAACACCCTGATTTGATGCTAACAAGCACGATAAGTTGATTTGTTTTTCTGACTGCTTTTCCTTCTGTTTTCTTCTCCCTAGCTATTTTTGTTCCAGTTGCTCAGAGGATTGTCATACATTCACCAGGGCTATATTTTGCACAGAGACCTGAAACCGCAAAATCTTCTTATCAGTGACACAGGGGAGTTGAAGCTTGCAGACTTTGGTGAGAACTCATTTAGTTTGAACTTTTTTTTCATGTTCCCTTTTTTTTTCCTCATGGCGAAGTTGTGATGTTTTAAACCCATACAGTACGTTTCATGTCATATTTCTCAGAAGGTGTATTGTGTTCTGTATTTTTGTCTTAGGGCAGGTAGGTTGGCAAGCTCTGCTACACAGCATCTATTTAACTGCAAAGCTGGTTTTTATGCTAACCAATGGACATTATTTCAGATTTCACATTCTCAACAGGTAGTATTTTTAATGGTTGAGTGTTTCGAAGTATAATGGATCAGTGTTATGTTGGGCATAATTTCTCATTTCATATCGACTCACACTGTTTTTCTCATGACACAATATTGTGGTTTGTAGGGTCTCGTTACGTAGTCTTTCACAGTGCCAGTATTCTTCATGGCGCAATGAGCCTGATGCAAATTAAACCGGGCTACCGTGCTCATTTTTGTTGACCATACTCAACATCTTGAAAAGCATCAGGGACCATCCTATGCTGACAATGGTAATTCAGAATAAACTGCAAGCGGTTTCTTTAAAAACAGTTCAACCCAGCAGTGGGTTTTGAAAAATGGCGCACTTTTTTCTACAGGTTGTATGTGCGCAAGAAAAGCCAGAACATGCATCACTTATTCAGAGGACACCAGCAATTGTACCCAGTTTGGGTGGACTAGGCATCTAGAGGTAATCCTAGAAGGAGTTTAGTTAATCTACCTACATTTGCAGTCCGGTGTCTAATTTGACTACAGATTTAAAGTGGTGAATACAGGTCAATGACGGGTTTAGCCCTTGAACTGGTGCACACAATCTCACTGCACAGTCATTCCCAGTGGACAGTATTTCTCATGGTACAGTGTTCTGGGTGGTGCACGATAACCTCTCAAGGGTTTTGATTCTAATGGACATTTCTTTCTCTTTGAACTGTCCTTCAGTGGGGAAACAAGCTCATGGATTACTAGTGAGAAGAAACACTACTGATAACCTCCTTTCTTTTAGCCTATGTTTTTCTTTGCAACAAAACAGTGTGTGATGCACATCAAGGTCGTCATTCTGGTGTCTGTGATAATTCTGATTCAGGCGCAAAAAAGAGTTTTTATCCAAATCAGGATTACAAAATGTCCAGTGATTCCGCACCCTTTCTCCTGCCCAAATGGTGAAATTTGTGTGACAAAAATATCCCACTTTGCGTGGCCTGGGGCTCAGAACGGAGGAGTGTTTAACAAAAAAGTTATCCCCCGTTCTGAGGTGTGTCGCTTAGAATGGACAGCTAATACTGCGCCCAATGAATATTGGTATCAATGTTCCCAGTTGCAGTATTACCTCCAAAAATACCAAGCAGCTAAGAATGAGAACCTTAGTCTGTCTGGGTATTATTTTCGGATGGGTTTGTAAAATTAATTCTGCTGCACACTTTTATCCGTCTAAGGTTAATAATGAGAATGCCATTAAATTGTTGAAAATAGAACTTTTATTGCATTGATTAGAACCAAACAGCATGTTTGAAGAAGGATATATATAAATATTATCATCGTTTTTAACCAGTCGGTTATGAAAAAATAAAATAAAAGCAGATATAGGATTACTTTAATCATACTTTAAAACTGTAGATGCCAACAACATACCAAACCACTGCAGACATAGAAGCAACACTGTTATGAGTTCGGAACCCTCAGGGTCTAAGATTCTGATGACTAGGAAGTGGCTCTGGGATTGCTTCCGATGTTCCTTTGGTGGCATTTGGAAACTTGGAAGGAGGCAGTCGACGGGTGCGTGGTGACTTGCTGTGAAGTAATACATTACATAATCAACTTTACTTGAGTCTAAGGGGCCTATTAGGATCTCGTTCGGAAAGCCTCCGACTTAAGGTCGGAGGCTCTCCAGTCGATTTTGTCAGTTTCAATTTCGACCGCCTAATTTCAATGTAGGCGGTCAGAATTAAAACAGACGGGTCAATCCGGCTGGATTCCAACGTGCTCAAGGAGCCCATCTGCCAGTCGGAGACCGGCCCATAATCCCAATGGATTGCGTTTCCGCTGTTGTGATTACAATGCTCGGTTTCCGACAGGCTTTCCATGCCTGGCTTTCTGACATAGAAAGCCTGTCAGAGAGCGAGTTTGGGGGTCCCTAGAAGGGCCCCCTTCTCCTTGCGACCTCCGGTTGTTGGCCGAGGGGCCACCTATTGTGCCTCCCTGTTGATCCCTGCACCGTGTGGCAGGCACCCTGAGGTGCCTGCCTCGTGGTGCAGGGATGAACACAACCTCCAATTTCCCTATGGGAGCTTGTGCTACGGGCAGTTTATGGCCGTAGCACAAGCTCCCATAGGGAAGGTGCGGTCGCATTGTATTTAGACAGTTTGGACCACCGACCAGAGGTCGTCGGTCCCAATTCCGTGATGATGTCGGTCAGGGGGAACTCCGACCGAAATCATAATCGGCCCCTTAGTCTCACAGTGCAAACACACTTTCCATTAACAATATCAAATGAAACACCCAAAAATATTCAACCCATGAACTAGAGCAACTAAAAAAACTGAGGTTTATCTCAATTTAAGCCTGCACCAATCACATCCCTATCTGAAGCTGTGATACAGTGCAAAAAGAGCACTCCCTTCCTATGATCCTGTGAAAAACATACCTAATCTGAAACAGTGCAAACATAGATAGCATAGGCCAGACCACAGTCATTAGCACCAGCGTGACTGACATTACCTACTCCTAAAAATGAAAATGCACATACAATGTCTCATAAGTTGTAATTTTTTTGTTTACATACGTATATATGTTCTAATTGTATAGTGGCACGTTAGCCAAAAGGTAGCAGGGTTGTACAGAGTCAGTGAAAATAAACAGTCAGTTAGTGATTGCAGGATTCGTGGGGTTCTGAGGGACTGTTACTTCAATGTGTTCTTTAAAAAGGTGTGTCTTCTGTTTTTTTCTAAACTGAAGCAGTGTTGGGGCGATCCTGGTGGCTACAGGGATGGCATTCTAGATCCTAGGTATATAGATGGAGATGGCTTGTTGCCTTGTTTTGCCATATTTGCTCTTTATCTCAGTCTGGCGATGTCCTGGATGCAGGTGTGATGGAAACCACCAGGATTGGCGAGCCTGTCAGCCTGATCGGCGGGGGCATCTGTTGTAGATGAGGTCAGGCTAGAGTCAGATCTAGCTGTGTATGGGCAGACCTCATCTCATCAAAGGCATATGCTAAGAAGTACAGACAGAGTGGGCATCCCTTCTACATAGTATTTGGCTGTGTTTTCCTTTAAAAGTCCCCGCTTAAAATGCAACCGTCATCTTCTGCTCTTTCAGGGTTCCTACCTAACTTCCCTAATGAAGTCGGTGAAGCAAAAGGACCCTCTACTTCTAGCTTTCATTTTGAGGTTGTAGCCCCAGATGTTGGTTCATCATGAGCTTTTCTTTCTAAGACAAGTGGCGATAACACACGCAAAGGTGTCCAGTGATTTCCAATTACTTACCTAACAAAAGGCCATACCTATTGGCTTTTCCAAAGTTTGTTTTTTAATGTCACTGGTAGTGATTTCGACCCCCCTGGAGTCCGCACCAATTATCTTCTTTTGAGGCACACAAAAAAACGTCTTTTCTAGGGTTGTGCATGTGTAGCCTATGACTACCAAATGTTTTCGTAAAGTGCCTGTGCATTGCATACTATTGATGTAATATTTTTTCATTAAAAAAAAAAAAAAAATCTAAAATAGGTGTATGAGGGGAAAGCAACTGGCTGACAATGGTTTTTGTAGTGTAGTCACATGGTTTGTACCAGATCGGCTGTGCAGGAGACATGGGTTTCAGATAAGACATTGTCATCCTTCTAGTGATATATATAACAGCAGCACTTAAAACGAACAGAGTAATTTTATACATTAGGAGCCTGAATCACAAGTGTTTTTCAGAATCTTTTATCCATTGACATGCGCAGAAAGCCATAGGTTGAATAAAAACCACATCCCTATTCACGTGAGGGATGGTGGAATTTTACTTGCACAAGTGTTGCTTGCTTATTTAGGGAAAATCTGTCACTGTGGTGCAATTGCTACAATAATAAATCGAGGTTTCGAACATGTTGGTGGCCACTCCATTGGTAAATGATCATAAGAAAAGGAGGTGGAACCTTCCAACCCTAAGGTCCTCTAAAAATAATGTGTAGAAAATTACGTTTCTCCAAACTTTGTTTTGGAGCCTGGTGATCATCGCTTTACGTGTCTCTTCACGAGTCACATAAATATATTAATAATGACTATGAACCAATGTTGCAACTCTTTTACAGTCCAAGAGCCTTCAAAAATGCTACTGCATATCATGTCATTTGTTTTCGGGATTAAAGTAAAATGTGAGATAAAAATCATTTTCTAGTAATAATTTGAAATCGTCATCACTGTAATATCTCATCTTTAACTCCAAATCTTTCCAATTCGGTCTCCACGACTGCATGTAGCACAATGCTGCCCTCAGTCCATCTACCCCCCACCCCCTTCCCTCACTCGCTTGGCTGCAGAGCTTGACTGAATTTCTTGGTATCCGTATTCCCTCGATGGAGCTCCTCAGCTGTAACTCCAGGCAGTGCAATCTGGTCGGGTGGCCTAATGTCAGAGGTCACTTGGAGCCAGCCCCATCAGACAGACTTAAGGGCACAGCCTGACACTTACTGTGAAAGCTCTTGTCAAAAAGTGGACGAGGCAAATTCTATATATAGCTCGAAGAGTATTATGAGTGTGGAGTTTTGGCACTGAAAGAAGATGATTGTGTTTTGGCATTTTCAGTGGCCTGCTGAGATGTCAGTTGGATATGTGAAAACGAACTCATTTGCAATACTCGAGTATTTTAGATCCTCCTACTCAGAGTGCTTCTCCTTTCTGACAGTAAAGAATATACAAGGAGGTTCAACCAAGGTCCTACGGGCATCTGTCTGTATATAGAGGGGATGTAAGGGGCCTCCTAATAAATAGATCCTCTCCTGGCTTTGGAGGAGGATATCGTATTGCCTATATTTTGTTATATAACTAAAAAGAACATATGGCCTTTGAATTACAACCCCGAATAGGAACGTTGGAGTGCGCCGTATCAGGGCGTGTTTTCCCAATTTTGAGTATACCCAACTTAGGGTTTTGGATCACGTAATATTGAATAATTTCCAGGACAGTACTGGCACCATTACTTACAGACAAGTAAGGATACGACATTTGTGTATTTTTCAAACTTTGGATTGGTGGATTGTGATCCTCAACATATTTGTGACGACTTATCACATTTTTTCGATGAATATATATGAGCCCTGATGAAGTTCCAATAGGAACGAAACGCGTTGGCTGACTTTTTGCTGCCCTATACTCTTTTTGATACAAAATAAACAAAAATACATTTTGGACAAGTTGGTAACATTGTGGACTTCTTTGACCGGTGCACCTTCCCTCTTGCAACATATATTTTGTTATATATATATAAGCATATATGGCTCCAGGAGGGAGGGGGCCATGCAGCTCATCTCCTTTAATATTTAATGGCCAGGCGATTGTGCTCCCCTGGGGCCGAGAACGCCCGGGAGGAGGGCACCTCTCCTTCTAAAACAAAAAAAAAGCCCAGGGTGGTGGTGGTCCCTGGGCCCCAGGGAGGGGGTCTGCGCGGCCCCCTAAACAAATTTTTTAATCTAACCCCAGGGGAGGTGGTGGTCCCCGGGGCCAGGGGGGGTCCGTGTGATGCCTCCAAGCTATTTTTTTTAATATAGTCCCATGGATATGGTGCTCCCCGGGGCCCAGTGTGGTCCAGAAGGCCCCCGTTTATTATTGGCATGAGCCCCGGGAATGTGGTGGTTCCTGGGGCATCAATAAGCCCTTGGAGGGAGGGCCCCGTGCACCCCCTCGATTTTTTTTATAACAATCAGCATGCCCCAGGAGGGTCCTTTTCAAAACAATTTTTCCCATAAATTTGGAAAGTTCGTGAATTTGTGGCAACATTTTTTTTTTTAAATGCTTTTTTCCACCTGGTGGGGTCCCACCACCCGAGCTAGAGGGTCGGATTATTTATACCCTGCCCCCTTTTTTTAAACATTTTTTTGGGGACTTGGCTGAAACCGAGTCCCAAGATGGCTGCCAACACTTCCTGGTTGAAGTGTTGGCAGCCAATCAGAGATCTGCACATCTCTGCACAAGCTTGTTATTATTTGAAAAGTCACCACAATCCTTGATGTGCAAATTTGCATTTCCTTTAATGTCTCAACAACTACCGATTAGATTTACACCAAGTAACTGAAAGCATGATCTGCGTAACCAAACTACCTTTTTGCCAAATTCAGTGTAATTCCATCCAGTGGTTCCAGCTGTAGTCGTGTTCAAAACTCCTATAGAAATCGACATGGGAAACACTATTTTTTTATATTTTTATCCCCCCCTCTTTTTCTTGGGCCCCGCTTGATGAATTACCCCGCATCTTTCCATGCGCAACAAGAATCGCAGGCAAACGTTTTTGGGCAAATTTCGTAAAGATTTGTCAAACAAAGCCAGATATAGGCAAGTCAAAAAACGCTTTTCGTATGGAAACATGGTCCTAACTATAACTACCTACTGGCGACAGGTTATATATATATAAATATATATATATATATATTGAGAAAGGCTGTCCGCAGCCGAAACACGTCTCAGTGATTTTTCTGCCGAGTGTGGTGGGACCTTACCTCATTAAACTGGCTGGAATGATGAATCTTCGTGTGCGTGTCCCCTTTTTCATGGTGAAGTTGGGATTTGATATATATATATATATATATATATATATATATATATATATATATATATTTTAACCTCAGTTTTCCTCTATCCACCTCTGAGCCCTAAATTTACCTTTACCTCCCTTTACCACTGCCCACCCCTAAACCTTACAATTATCCTTGCTTCCCTTTACCTCTACCCACTCCTATACCCTAGAATTATCCTTGCATCCCTTTACTTCTACCCACTCCTAAACCCTAAAATCACCCTTACCTCCTTTTATCTCTACCTGCACCTAAACCACCTTTGTTTAAATAACTACAAACTACAAGGGGGGAGGAGGCAATGTAAAAAAAAAAAAGTTATAAAACATCCCTTTTCCCGCCGCTCTCCCGCACGTCATCTCAGTCTCTCCTCTCCGGGGGGGAACAGGAAGCACCCAGGCTCCCCTAAGCCATTCACAACGCAGCAATGCAGCGTTGTGATTGGTCTGAGCGCCATGGATCGGCGCTCAGCCAGGGAATGGGAGCCTGGGCATGTTATCCATGCAGGCTGTAATGCAGCCTGCATGGAGAAATGTGAAGTGCACATGACTGTTTTGGACGGCCCCAGAGGGCCGGCCAAACAGTCATTGTGCACTTGGAGTGGGCAAACCACTCCTCCCCTGCTCTGGGAACAGGGCAGCCCCGCCCCCTCCCCGCCACGCAACGCTGCACAACAGGAACAAATACATTGATAATAACCTCTTGTTATTATCATTGTATGTATTCTTTCTTTCACTGCTTTGCAGCAGTGGGGCGATGCTCCTCCTACTGCTTACCTGCGTGGTACAGGCACATGTGATAAAGGATCCGTGGTAAAGATTGTTTTCTGAATTATTTGAGTCTGTTGCAAGAGCTTTTCTCCCATAAGGACTTTTAGTCTTGAGACAACTTTGGGCAACTTTGGAAGACTTGAAAATCTGTGAACTTAGGAACAATCATGAGACCACGTGTATTTCGCAAGGTGGAAAATCACTCATAAGTGATCTTTGGACAAAGGTTGTGTGTATTCCTGAGTGTGGCTGTTAGTGGCACCCGCTTCCTTGATGGATGAGTGTTGTGGAATGGTGATGATGTAATCGTGATGGAAGAAGAAGGCCTCTCTGAAGAGGCTCGTACATTGATTTCAACGAGTATTATAAAATGCGTTGAATTGTGCAGTACTAAAGTGAATATTGGCAAATGGCGTCCAACTAGCTATAAAAAAAATCCAATTCAAGTGGAAGCGAGTAATCATCTCGCAGTTGCCTTCAATAGAAGTGGAATAATAAGTTTTCATCTCTTATTCTAACTTTCCGAGATTAAAGCTGCACTTATGACAATGCTGCAAAACCTCACACCCGCGCCATAAAAAATAACACGGCACTGCGGCGAATGATATAGGCCAGAGAGGAAATAACAACTTTTGCGCTCTAAAGAAATCGTTGTGATTCAGGCTTTGTTTTTTCCAACACTGAAAAGTAGAATCCTTTTATTTAAATGTTGCACTCATATTTCTAATAATTTGATGTTCAGAAACCATGCTTGCGTCGTTTGGATTTTAGCTCCTCTGTAATCTTTTCGTTATACGACCCCTGTGACTAGTATCTCTCACTTTCAACCCACAACTACAAGTGACAGCACATACATGAATCTAACGGTGTGGTTGTGAATTTTCCCCCGAAGACAAACGATGAGAGCAGTAGATGGAGATTTATGGCTTCTGTAAATTCTCATAAAATGAAGTTTCACTGAAAAATGTGTCTGTCATTTGCCAAGGACATTGATGAATGACCTTGCTGTCACTGTTCTTGAGCATCCCTACGAGATGCTTGTTTTTCTGGAAGGCATTTGGGGAATGAACGTGTAGAGGTGGTTTAAATTAATAACGGTATACAATAGTACGATCAGGCGTTCGTTATCGCCTCGGATCATTCACAGGGGACAGACGCCGAGGTGCCACGTGGTAATCGGTTCGTTTCAAACAGCGGGCACATTTGTCAGAGTTAGTAACTGAAAATCGTAAAACGGAGGCCTTTTGACCACAGGGAGCGTTAGTTACACTCCATGCAATTTTTCAAGAACATAAATGATATCTCCACTGAATAACCCTCAACATGCACTGAAGGTCATTTTTACGTCAGTCCATACTACAGTGCAATTTAACTCCCACAAGGAATTGCCTCGTTTTTCATTGTCCTCCTCCTTAGATTGACATACGAAGAACACACTTCTGTGAGCGTGCGTCCCCAATGCCTTACCTTACTTACTCCGCTGGCTGCATTGTCCTTTAACTGCATGCAGTGGGAAGTGTGTAGATGCTGTACAGTAACATCTTCAGTATATCGCAAAAATGCTGGGGTTAATTAATTCCACACAGTTAAAGCCCCATTGTGTGCTTATTCATGCCAGTGGTGCAGGAAGGGTGGCTGCCGCCTGTAGCGCCTTAATATTGAGGAACACCTGCCCACACACACCTGGTATAGACCAAGTGTGACGCCAGTGAGGATATTAATAAACCACGCCCAGCCTGTTTCGGTAGTCGGGCTCTGATTGGTGAACCAGTTTTGTGTCTTTTATTGCCCACTGGCCTCTTTGTAGGTCCCGACGTGTCCATTCCCGCAGACAAGATAGGGGCCCTAAAGTAAGCCAGGAGAATCAACACACATTTTGCTAGGGAATGGTAGGATAGAGACTAGCTGCTATTTGAATTCAAATTTAGGTCTGTGCTTTGTTAGGTTGAATAGGCCTTTGGCCTAGACTATATGCTTCCTCTTTTCTTGAGATGCAATCAGAGGTTTTCGAAGCGATTAATTCAAAGCACAGGAGGTCTTCAGCCTGTTGATCTGTCACACATGGGATGTTATTTCAGATTTCTGTATTGGTCATCTACTGATAAATGTTAAAAATCCCCCTTGTTAAAAATGTGAATTCACTTATTGATTTGGCAAGGTAGTCTTTTTTTCATTATTGCTTTCAAAGTCCCTTTTATGCCACCTGATGAATGACCTTATTTTCATCTATCCTTGATTTATGTCACTGATGCGCGAGAGTATGGTTGCGGAATTTAAGTCACCTAGAGCATTGTTAAAAAAATAAATAGTTGATCGATGTAAAGATGTTATTTGGTTTTTTGGTTTGAAGGGGAACAGGTGTGCCACGAGTTGCTAAGATGTTGATGATGGGGTTATCCAGTAGGACTTCAATTGGAAACATTCAGGGACATTCTCTTAGCAAAGACAAAGGGTATTTACAGCAGTGTTACCGATTAGCATTGATAAGTGATCTGTCCATGGGTGTTTTAACATGCTGTCAGTTTCTTTGTTATGAGCAAAGACCAAATCTCACATGAAACCACCTTTATGTATTTGGCAAGCAGTGCCTGATTGAAGCCCATGATTTGGATGTTTTTAAGGGGGTCTGAGGCAGGTTTGGAGTCTGACCTGTCAACCCTCAAATTGAAATCACTCATGGTGAATATTGTCTGGAAGTAGAGAGCCAATCCTATGACACCCTACAAAAACAAATAAAAGAGCTGCTTGAGTTGATTATGCTGCAGCAACAAGTGTTGGACGGAATGCTGAATAAATAAAACATTCTTCTCCTCCAGTCAAGAGATCTGGGTTAAAACCATCATTCTTTTGCTCGCTACGCCATCCCAGTTTGGACCCAGCCATATGGAAATCAGTCTTGGCCCTGCTCCTCTTGGGAACAGTCCAGCCCGAACAGCCAAGCCGGGTCCTCTGTGGACTGGAAACAAGCGTCCTGGGACCGGTTTCTGGGTATATCACCCCTCATCAGCCAGGCTAGCTTGAATCCAGTGGCACAGCGAACAAGGGACCCACTTCTGGGCATACCCATCCCAATTAGGGCGAAATGTGGGTTGATTATGCAGCAGATGACTATAGTCTCCAAGGAAGGAAAATAGCTGGCTGGAACCTCAATGCATGAGAGCTCAAAGCAGAAAATTAAGGCAAACTTGCCCCTCACTTTGCTTCTCTGTTTCCTTGCGCGACAATCACTGAAGGTGACTGTGTTTTCATGGTACTGGGTTTCTCTTGGACCCATTGTAAGTCAATTACGGTCAGTCAGTAGGCGAGCAGTATCCAGAACATACTTTTGGATTTTAATACAGCTCACCTTTAGGTGCCAGTTAGCTCCTGTCTAGAGATTGACATCCTCAGTTAGGTGTGATCTTGTAAATCAGGTGGGGCTTTGATAATGTTGTGTTTGGCTTGTGAGATGGGCTTTGTCTATGGGCAGGATAATGTTGAGACTGGTCAAGGTTTTCACAACAAGATGCTCTCCAATAGAGCTGGTGACTTGGTGATTATTGAGTTAGTGCCTAATTTTTAAACATTTAAATGGTAAGGGTTGAGGGCTGGAAATTACAGCAATTTGGATGATAATGTGAGTCTGCAGTCAAACTGACATAGATTATGGGTTTTTCCTCAGGATGCTGCTGTGATTTCGCTGTTTTCTGTATAAACAGTCAAGTACTGAACGGTTTTTGGAGTTGGACTGGATCATAAATGCTCCATTGGGATAGATGTTGATTTTTGAGGGTTTTTTCTGGGAATCCGAGATAAACAGAGCATCGAGCCTGAATCCCAAATTTGGTTTGCTAATGAAAAATTAAATGTCCGATTTGGTTATTCAAGTTATGATGAAATCTGTTACAGTATTAGAAGTATCATTCGCACTTGCAGCACTTTCAAGTTGTTCAACTCCTACCCAGGTGTTTGCAGTGGACCATCCTTGCCTTCCTGTCATATGCCACATATTTCTGCTCAGTCTAACAACTCTCTCTCTCGGTCTTTCATTTCTTGTCCCTTCCAGAATGTAATCCTTGTCTTCTTCATAACCTCTTGGCTTCTAGTTGGTCTTTTTCTTTCCTGCTCTTGCGATGCACTAGCATTTTTAAGCTCTCCTGCTGCTAACAATGTAGGATCCACTTTGTCTTTACTAATATCACCTCACCTATGAATTATTTGTGTTTCTTTCCTTTGTCATTACACAAACACACTGTGTGTTCTATTTTCAATTGCACAAATGTAAACTTAATTCTCTACTATGCATCCTCACTCCATTATCAGCTTAAATTCTAATTAAAATGTGTTTTAACTTGCATTGGTTATTGCACACATAGGGCCTGATTCACAAAAGTAAGATTACACTTTTATGTACCTTTATGATATTTTGCAATTCACAAATCAATTATACAAGTACATCTTTATGACTGGCTAAGTTTTTATGTGCAGAGTCTCTGCCACGAGTGCGAAGACTCCGCAGTTGTAAAGGTACTACTCATAAAATTGCTTTATGAATTGCAAAAAAAGTAAACCTACACAAAAGTGTAAGTTTACATGTGTGACTCAAGCCCTCAATTTATAATTTATATTCAATACATTTGTACATTACTATTTATGATTACAGATTTATGCTATTACTGTGGCAATGTTTATTCATGCATATGTGTGATGCCTTTTTGCACGAGGAAATCTTTGTTACACATACTTGTAGCTGCTCGAAGCTCAGACAGAACAGTGACACAAGAAAAAGGGTACTTAAAATTACTTTATTTGTATACTGGTTTCTGCTATTATAAAACCCAGGTCAGCTTATCTTTGGTGAGGATAATATAGTAAGACCCTGCTCTTGTTTACTTAGACAGCAGTATGGTAATTTATGGCTTTTGATCAAGTGGAATGGGCTTTTAGAAGCAGGCATTCTCATATAGACATTTTGCACACAAAAATGGATAGTAAGGAAGAAACCAGTGCACATAGGCCAAAACCTCTGAGATTCTGCAAAATCCAAATTATTTGAGGTGTCAAAGTACAGTTACAAGATTTGCAAGTGCTACCACTTGTGTTTTCTTGGACAAATCAGAAATTCATTGGAGATCATAACAAAAGTCTTAACGAATAGGTCAAGTAAAAGAATCTGGGACCAGCCAAGTGTATACTAGTGGATAGAGTTGATCCTAATGCTAAGAGCGTGATAGTACCTTGAAAGGGTTGCAAGATGTAACCGCAGATGTACAAATAATAGTAAACACCGTGGGTAGAGATGCAAGTGATAAGATATAGCAATAAAGAGTTGGAAAACAATGATATGACAAGAAATCTGGCATGATCACAAGAACATCTAGCCAAGAGATTAAGGGGCTGATTAGGTTGGCGGGCGGACTTATGTCCGCCAGCCATCCTAACAGAAATTGGGACCTCGCGACAAGCTGTTGGTGGTCCTGACATAGGCATTCTGATGCGACCTCCACCACGTGGTCGCAATGCCAATAATTTGCATTGCTTCGGGTGCTGCTGGCTGCAGCACCTTCCGTAATGCAAAATAGGGACACCTGACATATCCCTGCACTACGTGGCAGGCACCATGCGGTGCCTGTCGCATGGTGCAGGGATATGTAGGGTGGCACCATAGGTGCCCCCCAGTGCCCATACGGAGAGCCAAGGGGGGCCCGCTACGGGCCCCCAAATTCCCTTTCAGCTTGCTTTTTCATGGCGGGTTAACCACCATGAAAATGCGGGCGGAAAGGGACATTGTAATCCTTACGGCGGTGCCTGGCAGGCACCGCCACCATGGTAGGGTATACAACCCCTTCCGCCTCACCGGCGGGCTCAAGGAGCCCGTAGGATTCGTGGCGGTCGGTCTTGCCGACAGCCAACTATCCCCCCGCCATTGAAATATGGCAGGCGGATAAGATGGTTCCGATGGCAGTGGGACCCCCAAGTTCATTGAATCCATTAACTGAGACACCTGCACTTACTAGCCCTGAATCACAGGTAGCAACTACTTTAGAAAAGACAGGAGCTGCAAATAAAACGTATATATCCCTGTAGGCAGACACTTCAAGTAAAATGGAATGCTTTGTTGAGTAACTGTATGATTTTTGTTTGACTGTGCCCTGCTTTTATTTAACAGTGTGTGATGAAAAAGACGCCCATAATATTTGCTAGTGACTGGGACACCAAAGATTCCCCATTTATGAATGCACACAAGTGATGAATGGAATGCTTGAAGTAATCTTTGCCACTGGTAACTACTCAGGGCCGCATCCCAGTCCATTGTTATTTTGCCGACCATGCCACCTCAGTTTGGACTCAGCCATATGCAAATCAGTCTTGACCCTGCTCCAATGGGAACAGCCCAGCCCCGCCCGAACCTTTAGGTCCTGTGTTGCTTGTGTTCCGGGTTCAGAGAGGACCTGGCCTGGCAGTTTGGGCTGCTCTGTTCCTATTGGAGCAGGGTTAAGACTAATTTGCATATGGTTGTGTAAATCTGAGCTGGCATATTGTGCAAAATAACAATGGATTGGGGTGTGGCCCGAGTAATCACCAGTGGCTAAGGTTATTTCCATCATTCCATCCATCACGTTTTGTATACTTCACATTTACGAATGGATAACAGGGAAATTGGAAGCATGCATAAAAACGTGCAAAAGAATACACCAGAATGCATATTACTGCCAACATTATGTTTACTTTGTGAACAGTTCTTTTTTTATTGAAGCTTACCAATGCTACACACAATGATTCATATATTATAAAATCTGCTAAACCATATTTAATATGTATATTTTATAAGGCAATTTCATGCCTTAATGAATTCCCAAAATCCATACTAAGATACAAAATTGAGGTGGAAAAAAATTAACGCTTGCATGCAGTAATTTCTCACCTCCTGATAAGGTGTTGTTAGGTTTTGCTACACCCGGATTTACCGGGTTTGGCAGAACCTGATATGATTTTTCCTGCCAGAAAAATTGCTTGACACATTAACTGCAGCAGCTAAGTCTCGTGCTGTTTTTTTTTTTTTTTTTAACTATGGGAAGTATACAATGCTTCCCCTGCTAAAAAAAAAAAAGATTAACGCAGGTGGTAAATATACACAATAAAATTACATAGATTAGAGGATTCTGTATGGTTTCAAGGCTTGAAAAATGGCCCCGTGTGGTAATTTCCCTTTTTATGGGGTTTTACTCCCAATTGCATGGTACTCAGGAATTTTTACTGCACAGAAGCTGTAAAATCACAAGCAACTTTATCATGCAGCAAAATCGCCCCAGTCCTGTGCAACTCGAAAATCCTGAAGAAATGTGTATTTAAAACATGGAATGTTCTAATTATTTCATCCCAGACTCTGCCTTTGCCCAAGGAGATGACCATGGGAACCCATGAAGAATCAATACTTCATTATGTTCGTAGAAGCGGTGATAGTATTAATAATGATAGTATTAATAACAACAATCATCATGACAGTAATATTGATGCTAAATTGTGTTTTTATATTGCTTAGCTCTATAAAATAATAGAAGTTCAGCCAATCACAATATGCCCTACTCTATTTCACTCATAAGTTGAATTTCCTGGATCGGCTCCATACAGACCTACTTTATGATATTAAAAACCATATTGAAAATGAAATCTGTAAATGTGGTAATTTATATTCGTTATCTCAATCCTTCCACTTCAGATTCAATGAAGTAGAATGTCAAGATAGCAATAAGACGTTTGCCAAGCTGATCATAGCTTATTTTTAGATCATTTATAACGTTATGACTATGCAAACTATGAAAATATTTTTTAAATAATATTCTATTTCAATCAGCTTGTATCAAATTGAAATCATGCAAAGTAGTATAAGAGCAATAGTTGAGCAACATGCTTCTTCTCAGAGTCATAACTTGTAATTAATGAAAATGAAGACAATTAAAAAAACTATAAATGTGTGCTAGTACTATACAATGCATTCCCACCTGTGATGAGTTTACCACTTTTCATTTATATACATCCCGCCTTAACATGAAGAATGCACATTGTAATATTTACTCATATGTGGCTGATATTAATTTGCAATGAATACTTACACCCAGTTTCGTAGCACTACCTGAACATATTATGTCCAGTACCTTCATTATGTATTCACAGGGTTGCAAAATTTTGCGGTTTAAATGCGTGTTTTATTTGTACTATTTTTGCCCAAACAATATTGGATACTAAGGGCCTGATTACGAGAGGGCTGGTAAATTCTACCCCATGCGTAAATCCCTGTCTACACATGCGTCAGAATTAAGAGTTTGGCTATATTCGGATGTGTTCAATACCTCATCTGTCGTTAAGCTGCCGAAATTTAACAGGGGAAATTGTATGGTATTTACCATACCACTCAGATTTTGGTGCATAAAACACCAAAATACGCATGTTAATCCGCACAAACTCTTGATAGTTATTTATCGCTCATGATAAATAACGTACCCCGTGGTATTGTTCTTTATCATGTGCGATTAAGAACGTCTTAATTCATAATCAGGACCTTAAAGATGTTTTCTGCATTCATTATCTTAAAACTGAACTTATTGGTACACTTTCTCACAATTTCTGGATACAGAGGCATAATAAATGTTTTGGATCGTATTAAATGTATGTCTATTTGTTTTCAACAAAGTATATAAAAATCCAGTTACAAGAACAAAAAAATTATATACAACATCAAATTTACAAAAAGAAGAAAAACCTCATTGACCTTGTCCTATTATAATATATTTCCAATTAATCAATCAATTAATCAGTCAGTCAGGGTTGTGTATAGCGCGGCTACTCACCCGTGAGGGTCTCAAGGCTCTGGGGAAGGGGGGCTGCTGGTCGGACTGGGTGGAAGATCATTCGAAGTGCCAGATCTTGAGGTCCCCCCTGAATTGGTTCAGCGATACGGATTGCCTGTGGTGGAGGGGCAGGGTGTTCCAGGTCTTGGTGGTGAGGTAGGAGAACGACCTTCCTCCGGTTTTGGTCTTTTGGATCCTGGGGACGGAAACAAGGGCGAGTTGGGAGGATTGGAGTTGTCTCATGGGTACGTGGAATGTGAGGCGGTGGTTCAAGTATGCTGATCCTTCGTCGTGTAGAGCTTTGTAGGCGTGAGTGAGGAGCTTGAAGGTGATTCTCTTGCTGACTGGGAGCCAGTGGAGTTGTCGGAGGTGTTGCGTGATGTGACTGTGGCAGGGGATGTTGAGTACCAGTCTGGCTGCTGTGTTTTGGACGTTCTGTAGTTTCTTGAGCTGTTTCTGGGTGATGCCGGCGTAGAGTGCGTTGCCGTAGCTGAGTCTGCTGGTGATGAGTGCATGGGTGACCGCCTTTCTGGATTCTGTGGGGATCTATCAGGAATGTCTTTCAAAGCAGGCGGAGCGTGAAGAAGCAGGCTGAGGAAACTGCATTGATTTGGTGGTTCATGGTGAGCGATGAGTCCAGTATGATGCCGAGGTTGCGTGTGTGGTCTGTCAGGGTGGGGGGAGATCCCAAAGCGGTTGGCCACTAGGAGTCGTCACAAGCTGAAGGGATGAGTCCCACGATGAGTACTTTGGTCTTGTCCGAGTTGAGCTTGAGTCAGCTGTATTTCATCCAGGTAGCAACGGCCTTCATTCCACTGAGGAAGTTGGTTCTGGCGGTTGTGGGTTCATTGGTGAGGGAGAGAATCAGCTGGGTGTCGTCGGAGTATGAGACGATATTGTCTCTGGGGCTTCTGATGATGGCTGCGAGGGGGGCCATGTAGACGTTGAAGAGAGTGGGGCTCAGGGACGAACCCTGGGGCACTCCACAGCTGATCTCTTTGGGTTCTGAGAGGAGCGGTGGTAGTCTGACGTGCTGGGTCCAGCCGGTGAGGAAGGAGTGGATCCACTCCAGAGCTTTGTCGCGGATGCCGGCATCGTGGTGTCTCTTGATTAGGGTGCAGTGGGAGATGGTGTTGAAGGCGGCTGAGAGGTCTAGTAGGATGAGGGCTGCGGTCTCACCCCGGTCGAGGAGGGAACAGATGTCATCGGTGGCGGCGAGGAGAGCAGTCTCCGTGCTGTGGTTGCTTCGGAAGCCGGATTGGGAGGTGTCCAGGACGTGGTTCACTTCGATGAACTCGGACAGTTGGGCATTGATGGCCTTCTCGATGACCTTGGCTGGAAAGGGGAGGAAGGAGATGGGTCTGAAGTTCTTGAGGTCTGTTGGGTCCGAGGACGGCTTCTTCAGTAGGGGGTTGATCTCGGCATGTTTCCAGTCGTCATGGAAGGTGGCGGTTTCGATGGAGCAGTTGATGGTGTGGCGAAGCTGGTGGGGGCGATGGCGGCAGCTACTCTGTGGAAGATGTGGTATGGGCAAGGATCTGTCGGGGCTCCTGAGTGAATGCTCTTCATGGTCTTGAGCGTGTCCTCTATTGTGAGTGGGGTCCAGCAGAACATGGTCTGTTGGGGTGTGGCTTTGTTGTTTCAGATGGTGGCAGGCATAGTGGCCGGATCTAAGGTGTTAAAACTGTCATAGATCTTCCTGATCTTGTGGTCGAAGAAGGATCTGAGTTTGTTGCAGAGGTCTTGGGAGGGGGGAACGTCTGTGGTCTTGCTGTGGGCCTGGTGAACTCCTTGATGATGGCAAAGAGTTCCTTGCTGTTGTGTGCTTTGGGGTTGATTCTCTCTTGGAGGAGGTGGTGTGTGTTGATGGCGGATTTGAAGGTTGCGTGAGTTTCCGGGGTTTTGTTGTTCCTCCATCTCTTCTCCAGTCATCTGCAGGTGCGTCTGGACTCGTGGAGGGCAGCATTGAACCAGCCAGCCTTCTTGGAGTGTTGTTTGCCTGGTCTTTTCTTGAGGGGTGCCAGGGTGTTGGAGCAGTTGGAGGTTGCGTGCTGCGGTGTTGGTGTGCGTTGGCAGAATGGTTGTGCTGAGGGAGTTGACAAGAATTTCTTCAGTGCCCTTGATCTAGCTGCAATGGGGGGGTGGTGATGATGATGGTGATGGTGTACGGTGGGTGTGGGGAAGGCGAGATGCACGCAGTGATGGTTGGTCCAGGAGAGTTCGGTGGTGTGGCTTTAGTTGATGTTCCCGATGGCGGAGAAGGCGGGGTCTAGCTGTTGAGGTTCGCCAGAAGGGAGGCTGTGTTCTGGTCACTGGGGTTGTCCATGTGGAAGTTGAGGTCTCTGAGTAGGATGTAGTCAGTGGATGCGAGAGCCTGGGATGCAATGAGGTCTACAGTGGCATCAGTGAAGGGGGTCAGGGGCCGGGGGGCCTGTAGACGAGGGTGCTGCGGAGGGTGGTGTTGGGGTTGGTCCTGATCTGGAGGTGTTCCATGGTCGTCGTTGGAGTGCTTGGTCAGTCGGAGTGTGCTTTTGTGGACGATGGTGATGCCTCCTCTTAAGCAGTTGGGGTGGTTCTTGTGGGTGATTTTGTAGCCGTCGTGGATGGCGATGGGAATGTCCAGTCCGGAGCAGGGATTGGTCCAGGTTTCCGTGAAGAAAGCAATGCCAGGAGAGGTGGCATCGAGGAGGTCCTAGATTTCGGTTGCGTGTTTGTGGAAGGACCGCAAGTTGAGGAGGATGCAGTTGAGCCAGATGGGGGTGCTGTTGGTCGGCTGGGTGGTGAGAGGAGCTGGCATGTTGACATGGCTGAAGGTGCGGTTGCAGTTCTGGCAGACGAAGGGTCCAAGGGTCTTTTTCGGTGATGCTAGGCGGCGTGGCATCCTGGGTTGAGGGCGAGGAGGGTGCTGGCATCGTAGCAATAGAAAGTCCGAGAAGCAGGGTTCCTGGCGCCAGGTGCGGTTCAGGTGCAGACGGGCTTGCCTTTGGCCGCCATTAAGTAGTGCTACGGGGGGCTGGACAGCTGGGAGGCGGGAAACGCGGGAGCAGGAAGAGAAAGTGGAGTGTAGTGGGGCCATGGGGGATCGCAGGGGAGAGAAAGAAGGTGGGACAAAGGAAAATGGAAAAGCTAAAAGGCAGAGGGCCTCGAACGCCTGATCTCCGGGTCAGTAGCAGCAGCAGCAGCAGATGGGGACAGCAGTAGCAGCTACCAGACGGCGCTACGTTGTGGAAGGAGCAAGTCCACTAAAGGATAGTTGTTAGAAGGTGGTTCTGACACTATGGGCCGCCCGGATTTTTCGCTTTTTGAGCACCTAATTGTTGAGCTTTTACTGTGGGGGAGCCTCATAAGTTGGGACTCACCCACAGTGAACTCACAATGAAAGAGACTGCATGGGGATCTTACTGGTGTCCCCCTGGCTTGACCAGGCCGCTGCGCAGCCGCAGGGGTAAGGGGCACTGGGCTAGTTACGTGCAGACACATGTGTACATGTGTGTGCACACGTGTGCGGGCTGCGCAGAGGAGATTCCTGGCATGCGCAGCCCCAGAGCAGATACAAAGTGAATGGTGTGGCAGGACTTATGCAGAATTGGGTGGTGACAAGGAATAGGCTTTATACACTGGGAAGAAACATGCCAGGGAAAGTCAGTGTGTTTTACTGTGTTTTTCACTTCATTATTCCCCTATGGGGAAGTGGAGCCCATGGGCTAGTGTCACTTTCCTAAGGCCTACAAATTCCAGACACTCACTAAAGTCCACTGTAACGGGTGTGAGAAGAAGTATTCTGCAGAGTCCAAAGTCATATTTGTACTGCTTTTGGGTCATCCAGAAATGTCATATTTCTCTGAGTCAGCCACAACCAGGGCCTGGCTGGGGTCTGGCCCTGGCAGGTTAGATTAATGACCTTTTCTTCAAGAGCAACGGCCTCCTCTCCAGAGAAGAGAAGATGGGTGGAGCTATAGGCTCATCCATCGGCAGCTGTCACTGGGTGCCAGGCACCAAGTTGCACCAGGGAAAAGGCGGCCCTGGGGGGAAGGGGCTCTCAAAGACCATGTGGCAGGAGACCCTGGACGACGCCATTTTGAACAAACCCAGAGGCCTGGGCAGGAAGGAGGGAGCAGGGGCAGAGAAGTGAGGTGTCGCTGTGTGATAGGGCAAACAGAGACTTCCTGCCAGCCCCCTCCCCAAATCTTTAAAAAGAACTTGCACAGGAAGAGGAGCTCTCTCTGGGGTGTGGTCTGCTGAGGCAGAAGGTGCTGGAGCCTGGCGCAATGGGCAGTTGGAAGGAGCAACCCCCTGACTGTTCAAGGTTCCTGAACAGCGCCAGGAAAGGAGACCTGGACCAGTGCGCAGAAGCAGGGGCCTCTGCGCAGGGAGAAGAGAGGCCCAGGAGGAGAGCCAGGCGAAAGGCTGGTGCAGGGAGCCAGTGAGGACAGCTCCCTGCTGAATCCACCCTCTTGGAGACAAAGAGGGCGAAGGAGAGTGCTCCCAGTGGCTGGGGAGCGCCACCAGGAGCAAGAAGAGGCCAGAATCGCGAAGATCGGACCCCTGGGGCCCGAGATATGCCCCCCAGAAGGTAGGCGACCCTTGACCTCTGGAAGGACCGACAACAAAGCACGTGGGGCTCCGCCGCCGGTCCATGATATGCCCCCGGGGTGGGTCAGATCCCGGGGGCTGCCCCCAACAAGAAGTAAGAGGAGGGGGCGCCGTCGCGCCCCCAGGGAGAAGTACTTGAGGGCCATTGATCCCAACTCCGGGCCCGAAGTAAAGTCGGGGTGCGCCGTCGCGCACCCCGTGAAGTTACCCCTGCGGGGTGCCAGGAGCCCACCCTGGCCCCCGCCGAACATGAAGCAGGGGAGCGCCGTCGTGCTCCCCGTGAAGGTGTGTAGGGGGAGGGGCCCGGGATCCCAACTCCGGGCCCCATGCATGTGAGGAGGAGGCGGGGAGCGCCGTCGCGCCCCCGCAAAGAGGTCTTTGGGGGCCCGAGGCCCCATCCCTGGGCCCCGCAGCAAAGCCGGGAAGCGCCGTTGCGCTCCCCGTGAAGAAATGGCAGCGGGACGCCAGGAGCCCACCCTGGCCCCCGCAGTGAAGGCAAGTCGGGGAGCGCTGGCGCGCTCCCCGTGAATCTGGTAAGGGGGCCCGGGACCCCATCTCCATGCCCCGAAGAGGAGAAAGGAGGGGGGAGTGCCGTTGCACTCCCCCGCGGCCCCGCCCGAACAGCGGGATCCAGCGTGTCTGCCCGCCGGAGCGGGCAGACCAGAGAGGCCGGCTCCCGTGGCAGCACGCGAGAGTGCTGGCCGATCGGGGAGCCGGCGGGGGCAGCCGGGGTGGGCTCCCGGGCTGCCCTCCAAAGTGGGGCCAATGCGGGAGGCCCGGGTGGGACCGGGCCTCCCTGAAGAAGAAGCGGCCGGGGGTGGGCTCCCGAGCCGAGACACCTGCACCAAGGGGCCCGGGAGGGACCAGGCCCCCGAAAATGGGTATAGGCGGCCGGGGGTGGGCTCCCCGAGCCGTTCCACTCACCTGGGGGTCCGGGTGGGACAGTACCCTCCAACGAGGGACGCAGCGGCCGGAGGCCAACATCGCGGCTCTCCCCGACGCAGCGGGAGAGACGCTGTTATAATATTCATGGAAAACCAGGAATCGCCCATAATGCCTTGCAGGTCAGAACCGGCCTGCAAGGGAAAAACCGCTGTTTCTCTGGTTGTGGTGGCCCCAGGAGAACGGGGTCACCACCAAGTGAGTGCCAAGGTGCAGGGGGAGCTGCTGGAGAAGCGCAGTCTCCCCCAGCACGAAGAAAAGGGGTCCCTCCCTAAGTCTCATGGGGACTGGAAAAGAATAACCCCTCAAGGGCTCAGCCAGCACTTTAACTTCTCTTGGGCTGGAACTTTTGTTCTACAGCTGGAGGAGGATTGAGAAGTGTGCCAAGGGATGAAGGGCTGAGTTGGGGATGTCTGGAGAAGGGCTTCCCTTGGAGGTGAAGAGGTGTAATTGCACCCGTAGTGCATTTACTAATGTTATTTCTTTTAGAGGGACTGAAGGTCACGTGTGTAATGTGAAGGACCTGTGTAAGGTGATGTCATAAGCAAAGTTGGGTTATGTTGCCAGACATTCCTGCTAGGGTGTCTGGCTGTAGATGCGTAATCCTGTGATTTTATCTGTGATGCCTTTAGGGGCTGTAATTGCAATGCATTCTAATGATCCACAAATGTGATGAGTACTGTCATTCTAAAGTGATGCTTTAACATGTACTCTTGCTGCTGCGCTTAGGTGAAGAACCACCCAGACTGTTAGCCCCGAAGATGTAGAGGTGCATACTGTATGGACAATATGAGATGCTCAGTCAGGGTTATGTGTCACCAGGGCAGTTGTACCTATTTTTAATGCTCGTTGAGATAATGGGGTGGGTCGCCACTGGGATGGTGCCAGTGCGCAGGGCCCTCGCTCCAGGTTATGTTCAACCCACTGCATTAGGTGGCAAGATGATGTGCATACATGGGAGTGGTGGTACTAGACCCCACCTCCCTTTGGGAGGGGTGGAAATGTCATGCGATGTCACAAAGTAATTCCAACAGCTTATGTATATTTGTAAATTGGTGCATAGTATTGAGTAGTGTGTGTGTTTAATAAATGTACTCTTACTTTTATAAAGCAAAGTACATACTGGACAATCAATTATTGAGTGTTATTTCTGCGCACCTGCAAATGGCGATTACTAGCCCACACCACCTCCCTTGAGTAAGCCTCAGACTGCTCTGCAACGCTACCCTCTGAGAGTCAGGCGCTACAATAGGTTGTTTGGTTCCCAGTGAAGGACAAATGTAGTCATGTTATTTGTGCAGGCCTCACAGATACTGCCTCGTTTTCCAACAATAGTGGACTGCACTTTCACCGCGCAGCGACCGCTATTAAGTAGTGCTGCGGGAGGAGAGGGGGGCTGGACAGCTGGGAGGCGGGAAACGTGGGAGTGGGAAGGGACACTGGAGGGGGGAGGGGCAATCCAATGGATATGCATGAATCGTTCTAATTCATGATATAGATGAGATGTATACATTTATGCCATCATTCATTAGCATTAACTTGATCCTTCAGAGTCATCAGGTTTATTGATACTATATTTAGGGTTCCTATCATTAAACCACTAATTACCTGCCATTGGGTGTTTGTATTTTTTCTGCCATTAATCCATATTACAGCTTTCAGTCCAAAGGTGACCAAACATAACAAAATATGTTCTACAAGTATTCAGCCCATTAAACGGAGATTTGGTGAAGTTAAAATATAATTTTGAAGCATCTTCAGTCTTAGTTGAGGATATCAATACCATACATTATAAAACGCTTCTCACAAGACCATCCCAAAGTCAAAGCTTGCGGCCTCCCTTATTAGTTCTTGTACAATGAGGTACACAGTAAGCAGTCACTCTGCATATCTTCATGGAGCCTGCCTGGATGATCACGCCTGTCTTAACTAATAATTCACCTGGCTTGAGCTATCTGCTTTGCCAAGGCTCCTATTTCAGTTGTCTGTAACATCTGGAATTGATTCCATATTCTCTGCTGTTATCCTCTTGAAGTTAGCACAGGGAACCTCTGTCAGCGATCGACGATCGTATTGCTTCATCAGTGTCCTGAGTTCATTGTACTGCCTGTCCATGGCGTATTCTTTTTTGTAGTCCCCAGCTTCTTGTTATGCACATACAACCGGACAGATTGCTGTCATATTTCACCACGAAGCATAGAGCATGTTTCTAATAAGCGTTTGAGAAGTGTTTACTCTCGTTGTGTAAAGTGATGTGTCTAAACAATAGCATGACTCACTAAAAAGTCAGATATTTGTTTCAGATATTTTTTCCTTAGCGTTCCTTCTACATTTGGAGTAAAGTTGTGATTTTTTTTTTTTACATTCACAAGCTTTCCAGGATAATTCCTGAGAAGCTGGGACAAGAAATACTTAAGGAATTATTTTGTGAATTGCTTTTTGAAATTACGCGAAGGCTTTTTCTCGTGCACAAATATAGTATGGTCTTGCGATTGCACTTTTAAACATTTTTCTCAATGAGGAATATGTTTTTTTACCCGTAGAGAAACCTATCCTCTATTTATGCCTCGGAAATTGATTTTTGTGCCCTTGACATTAGTAAATGTCAGTGTTTCTATGGTGGAAATTTGATGTACAAACTTTTGTTAATACTCAAAAACAAAGATGGTTTTCGGGTGTTCCATAACTTTTTAGGGCATTATAATTCTGAAACATCCCCTGCTCGTCACACCCTGGAAAGGATTTTCTCACAATAAAGAGTATGTTGTTCGAAATGTATTTACAAGTGAAAGTCCATTTTTTGTAAATCACCAACCTGAATGCACATTAATAAAATCAAGTCCATTTATCCATGTAAGTTGAACTTTCATGTGCAACCGCTTTGTGAATCAGCCCCAGTGTCCGTTCTGTATGCATTCTAATGCTTGTTCTGGAGCTGCCAATATGAAGGTGCATTTTTAAGAGATGTGTAAAGGAGGTCAGGGCATGCATAAGCATCACAGTTCCAATGTGCTTGTACAGTGTGCACAAATATCCCATTTGCAAAGCGCTTCGTGCTGTATCCTTTTATCAATGCACATGTGCCCATCTATTTGCAGTCAGGTTTGGGGTACCATATTTGAACTTCTATCAATCAACCACAACCTTTTATTATTGCACGTATCGGATGCCGCCACCTCTGATTTCTTTTACTGGCCAATTGTGACGTCTCTAGTCGCCTGTAATAGTGAAATGGCGCTGTTCAACTGTAATGAGTTATTACAGTTGAGTTCTGATGTTACAATCCCTGTTGCCAGTGCCAAGGTGAAAGGCAGGTCAAGGAGCATGATCGCAGTAGCAGTTAAAACAATGCCCAAAACTAGCTTTTCAATCTTATGATGCGTTTTCCTAGAACAAACAGGGCTAAGTAGAAAGGAGATATTTATGGCTTCATTTATTTTTCACACTTTAAAGGTCATTACAGGAAAGATTGAATCTCTCTGCCTTTTTCTACACCCCTGCACGTTTAAATCTGGCTCACATTAAACAATTCTAATATATTTTTGCAAGGAATTACTAACTGCTTTTTGATTTTTTAATTTCACACTATATTCAGATTGTATTCTTCCTGTTTGCAACCAGATTACCTGCTTCAAATGAAAGAGCAAAACACCAACTATTTAAGTGATTTGCAATAAGAGTGGTGGTGTGACCATGTAACATAAGGAATAAAATACCCCGTGCCATACATTACAAGGATATCCATGACCATGGTGATGAATAAGGCTGAAAAATTTGAAATATTATAGGACATATAAGCTGTTGTTGAAGTCGGATGCACAGTTTTGATATGGGCAAGTAAACTGAGTTCTTCAAACAAGAGGAACCAGGAGTTTTTTTATCCAGGTCCTGCACACGTACTCCCAAACGTAAAATGATAAAGCAAATTAGTGTGCAGTTCCTAAGTGTGGGTGGGAATATTCAGGTCTTTGATAAAGTGCTGTAGTATTCTCCAATAAAGGAATTCTTGGGACTCCAAATAAGTTTCTTAAAAGTTGCTTTATTGAAGAGGAAAGGAACCCACGACAGCTCCAGAGAAACAGCAAGCAGGTAATGACATTAGCTTGAACAGGAATCTAGATCTCTGGAGGCAGAGAACTCTAAGATTCCACATACAGCACCATACAAAATAAGCAAGCTTTAATGACGAAAGGAAGCAAACAAAGCACAACTTACCACACCCCCCCCCTTCCTATGCAATGAGAAGAATAAATAAATACTTTGTAATATACAAAATCATCAGAACGAAAAGGAGACGATCAAATACTGGAACTGCTCCTCAACTGTTTACAATCACCGGAAGCATTAGTGATATCATGGCTGACAGTAGTGAGATCGGATGGGAAATTGGATGAAGAATTATGGTCAACGCTAACCGAGCTACCAGAAGAGACAATGACATTGTTGTCCCCTCTGTCCCTTAAAGGAAGAGATACATTGACATTAGATTCACGATTGTTGCAACAGGAAGTTAAATCTCCCAAATCAAACCAATCCATGTCATGTTGAGTTTTAAATTTATGGAGAATGATTTTTGCTTGTTCATTAGTTAATTTAATTAATGCATTGCGGTTCCACAATCCTGTAAAAGAATAGCCATTCGAGAAAGTTTAAGTATTTTCACTGGTTCAGAGAATTTAGATTGACCTTTTGTGACTTTAATTGGTTTCTTAATAAGAACCCAATCACCAGGAGACAACGTGACTTCTTTTACGTGTTTTTTTTCATCATAGTTTCTTTTATAAGAAGCCTGCTTACATTCCACATGTTTCCTAACTTTGTGTAAATCCAGGCTGGGTGTATAATCAATTTTATCAATTAACCAGGAAGGATTGAGAGAAGAAATGGGTTTTCTACCTCTGAGCAATACATAGGGTGAAACATCAGTGGTTGAGTGAGGGGTAGTGTTGTAGCTCCACACTTTTTGACTGATAAACTTAGATACATCTAACCCGTTGGCTATGGCTGTTTGCACACCCTCTTTTAACAATTTGTTTGCACGCTCAACTAAACCATTGGACGCTGGGCTGTACAAAGGTGCTAGTATGTGATTAACCATATTTTCACCAAGAAAATTCTCAAACTCATTAGAAACAAAGTGTGTACTGTTGTCGGTGACAATTTCCTTGGGTAAACCTTCAATTAAAAATACACGTTGCAAAAAGGAGATGGCAGAGTGAGAGTCTGAATTTTTCACAAATGCAAAGTACAGCCATTTTGAGAAATAATCGATTACTACAACTAGATATTTAGTGTCACTCCCTAGTAAATTAAAGGGACCTGAAAAATCCATACCCAATTTCTGCCAGGGACCTTTTGGCCAATCAATAGGACATAAAGGAGAAGTAGAAGTGTTCCAATGTTTATCTGAACATAAACATTCTGGACACTTGTTAATATAGGATTTGACCTGAGCATCAATACCAGGCCACCAGTAGGTTTCCTTAATCTTACGAACTGTACAAGAAATACCTAAATGACCTTGGTGGGCAAGTGAAATAATTTTGTCTCTAATACCTTCAGGTGGAACAAGTTTGTCTTGCCTAACAAGAATATTATTGACTATAGACAATTCATGAGCCACTTGAGAAAATGATCTATCTTGCATGGACATACTTCGGTCACATGGCCATCCATTGACCAAGAATCTTTTACTCTTTTTAAGCACAAATCTTGATCATAGCATTCAATCCATTCTTTCTCAGAAAGTTTTGCATCTTGTATTAAATCACTCATAGAGAAGACACAATCAAAATCATCATTGTCGGTATGATCATTAGTATGAACATCATTCTCAAGAGGTATGCGTGAAAGACAGTCTGCTCTTATATTCTTACCTCCAGGAATATATTTAATGTCGAAATTGAATTCTTGTAACCTCGCCAGAAGTCTAATTAGTCTAGAGGAAGCTTTATTTGAAGAACTGTCACCTAACATGTACATGAGCGGTTTGTAGATCGGTATAAAGCTGAAATCTAGACCCCCAAATATACATCCTAAATTTTTCCACTGCCCATGAACATGCTAGGGCTTCTCGCTCAATTGTACTATAATTGAGCTCAGCACCACTTAAAGATCTAGAAGCAAACGCCACTGTAAACTCCTGACCATCAATAATTTGGCTGAGGACAGCTCCTAAACCCTTTGAACTAGCATCAACTGTTATAATGGTCATTTGTCCATGCGTAAATGGTCTGATAGCAGGGGCCTCAAGAATTAATTTCTTAACAGAGTCAAATGAGCGTGGAGTATCTTCAGACCAAATATACTTTGCATTTTTCCGTAATAAATCCCTCAAAGGTTGTACAATAATGGCATAGCCTTGCACAAAACGTGCCTAATATTCACTTAAACCTAAGAACGCCCTCAGGGAATCTTTGTCTAAAGGTTTAGGTGCATCCTTAATGGCATTGAGAAGGGATAATTTTGGTTTTATAACCTCCGCAGAAATGTTGTGACCTAAGTAATCTACCTGTTGAGTAATACATTTACATTTATTTTTGTTCACAGTCATACCATGCTTTTCCAGTTTCTGCAAGACCTCTTATTGAAGAACGTAATGGTCTTCTACTGTATTAGTGTAAATTAATATGTCGTCTTGGAATGCCTGGATACCACTGCAGTGAGCAAACATTTGATCCATAAGTCCCTGGAACACGCTTGCCGCGGATGCTTATCCAAAAGGCAAGCGTTTGTACATGTAAACCCCAAAGGGGGTCACAAAAGTAGTAAGATGCTGTGATTCTTCAGATAGGGGAATCTGATGATAAGCTGAACGCAAATCAATAGTAGTGAAAAATGTACTGCCTCCCAGCTTGGCAAGCATCTCTTGGATTCTCGGTAAGGGATGGCAATCTACCACAATGTTGCGGTTCAGGACTCTTAGATCAGCACACAGACGAATATCGCCTGAGCTCTTGCATGCGACGACAGCCGCAGAAACCCATTCAGAAGATTCTATTGGTGCAATGATATCTTGTAAACACATTTCTTCAAGAAGATTTTGTAAGTCATCTCTAGCAGAAAGGGGAATAGGCCTACACTTTTGAATCACAGGGATAACATATGTCGCTCCACCATAATTGATGGTTCATCAACATAGACGAACCATAGTGTTGACGAATGACATTAGCTTGAATAGGAATCTAGATCTCTGGAGGCAGAGAACTCTAAGATTCCACATACATCACCATACAAAATAAGCAAGCTTTAATGACAAAAGGAAGCAAACAAAGCACAACTTACCACAAGTGCCCTCACAAACCCCGAGGGATGTCATGCTTCATCATTGGGCTTTGCTCCTCGTTGGGCCGGCGCTGCAATGCCCGACGGGCACCTGCGAAGGGGCTCTTTAGCGGAGTTCTTTTGTCGATGAAGCCGTAAGGTGCATGTGGGTGTGTGGACTAGGTAGTGCAGTGAGTGCAAGGTGGTGTTAAAATAGGTTTAGGGCTACCCTATAGTCTAAATACGTGGGGATGACAACTCGCCCTGTGAAAACAAAAATCACAGAACACAGGAGCAATATTAGGTGTAAGAAAACTAATACCAAAATGTGTGCCCATTTCACTGAGATGAACCACACTACCGACGACTTACACTGGACAATTTTGGAAGCCCACCCCCAAATACGAAAGGAAGCTCTGTTCAGAAAGGAGCAGTTTTGGGTCTTTAGACTCTCTTCCCACATTACAGGGTTAAATGACGATATCCCCTGGGGTGAATTGAACCGACCGATGTATATTCCTGAGTGAGGTTACTTACAATGTGGGACACACTCATTGATGTGGGGCTTAGCACAGTGCAAACACCAGAATAAACCACATACCTGCAATACCTTCGGCTCACGATATAAATGCCACTGAGCAATTTAACACAATATCGGGAAGATACAACCAAGGTGCGTGCCCTTGCCAACCACCACTGCCACAAACAAATGAAGACACGAGATTAAAAGGCCAATGCTAGCAACCTCTTACAGTGGGGTTCCTCATTGCATTAAAGGGAACTGCCGTTACTTACAGTTGCCTTATTTTTAAATATGCAGAAGGCACCCTGCAGTGAGAAGAGATAGATCGAACCTTTCACGACCTCTCACTGCAGCAATCTGCAGCAGGGACCGCCCGTTGAATACGGTACACTATGTGGGCCTTTGTCGCTTTTTGCAAATACATCCCATCCAAGCAGAATACCCTCAGCTCTATCAGGGTTCCGCGAGCCTTTTAGTCCCTTAACTCCAAGGGCCAACAATGCAACACCCTCTAAGGCAAACTCAAGCATTCGCATTGTCACCACAAAAACACTTGATAAAGTTAATTCCCAAGATGGCTGCCACCTCCCGTGCACTAGCACTATTACGCTTACGTCCCTTCGTAAATACCCCGCCCCCGGAACCACACCTCACGGGAAGCAGAGCAGGGGTAGGAACACGGCTAGTTGCCGCGCTGTTCTTCCGTGAGTATGATCGCTGTCGGACGTTACCAAGAGCTCCTGGTAAGATAAATACACTGTATGGCTATTTACTACATGCTCTCCATATACCATCATTTTGTTTTAGGCTGTGAGCAACGAGGTGCTCTGAAAAGCTCCCGTCAGCCTAGACCTACTAATTAAGGGGTGAGTGATTTAACCACAGTCCGTTGGGGACACCGCTAAGAGCGCGCTCAGGTCTTTATCTTCACTCCCTGTTCCTACGACGATATACACTATAGACATTGACTAATGGTGACGCAACGTTAATGTTTGAAACGACGTGTGTGTGAATATGTGTATACTTGCTCATTGCAGAAATCACGGGTTAGGTGGCTACCCCCGTTTATTGCACTGGGACAAGTTTGTACATATATTGCAACAAAGACGTGGCCTCCTCCATCCCCCCTACATGTTTGTCAGTCTTGTATTATGTATTGCTCCCTGGCATCTCCATGAATGAATGGTCGGAGTTTTTTTGCACGTACTTCGTTTACGGTTTTGACTCCGTAATGAATTTACATTTGGAGCAGCTCGAGCACTATCATAGACATGGGCAACTGTAGAGCATACTGCTAAGAGCACTACGGATGAATCACTCATGCCGATATCTATTTTTAACTGCACATCGATAGCGGAAAGACCACACAGGAATTTCCTGGCAATTTGGATATAGAGACATAATAAGGCACAATATAGGGGATAAAAACAAGCTCCCCCCTGGGCAATAAAGTATGCCATCACAGCCTGACCAACAATGGGTTCACTTTTTCGACACAGTTCAGCGTTGCAGGGTTTCTGCCTCAAATGTTAAAGCTTTCTTTATTATCACTTTTTTTTTCAGGTCACATAACACTAGGTCAATCGGACCTGGTGTCCACAGGCAAAGCTGGTTACTACTCCATCGTGTCAATACCAGAACCAGCATTGCGGTAGTGTCAGAGTTGAAAAATTCTCTATTTTTACACTTGGTCCTGATGAATTGCCACCAGACCCGTTAGGGGCTATCCAAGGCAAGAAACATGTCGACCTTTCACACCACACATGCCCTTTAGGACCATTGCCTCCAGTTAGGGCTTCCTGCTTTTAGTTAGGTTAGTGCACCCCTGGAATAAAATTTAGACTATAGGGTAGCCCTAAACCTATTTTAACACCACCTTGCACTCACTGCACTACCTAGTCCACACACCCACATGCACCTTACGGCTTCATCGACAAAAGAACTCCGCTAAATAGCCCCTTCGCGGGTGCCCGTCGGGCATTGCAGCGCCGGCCCGATGAGGAGCAAAGCCCAATGATGAAGCATGACATCCCTCGGGGTGTGTGAGGGCACTTTATCAAAGACCTGAATATTCCCACCCACACTTAGGAACTGCACACTAGTTTGCTTTATCAAGTAAACTGAGTGCCTTTATTTTCTATCATAATGTGAATTATACATAGAGCCAAAAATGGTAATGTGGGATTGCCAATAAATATTATCTTATAATTTGTATGCAATTTTCTTTTCCGAAAGTATTTTTCATTTTTTATGTAAATTGATTATTATTTTATTGAGTGCATTCATCAATTTTTTCAGACATATGGTGTCATTTTTAAACTGTACAAGCAATATATTTGGGACCTGACCTACCAAATATAACGGTTAACATGTGTTCCTGTACAGGGTGACTAGCGTTTGTCACTAGCGCTGATTCCATGCCAGATTTTCACGATTTATACATACAATACATTTGTGCATGATTAATCCTCTTGGCCCCATGTTGCATACCCCTGGTTTAGACTAAAGATATGTAACTCCATCTAAAGTACCTTGGCCAGATCACATAAGCAGTTCTGTGTTGACAGTATTTCATTATGAAGGTGTTATTGGTCAAATCAACTACACAGATTTGTGTTGCAGTAATCCGAATTTGCAGAGAATGAGATGATTGCAATGAAGAAGCACTGGAAAACCCGGGTCTCACCTTTTGTCTGCTAATCAGACTTGTTGGCTTTGCTAGTACTTTTTGCTAATGCTGTTCGGAATCCGCAAAGTGTTCAGCAAAAGGATATGCTTTTTTACCAGTGCAGCGCAGCATCAGCCCCAAAAAATAAATATGTACATGTACCTGCGTTACCATGCATGTGCATGCATATGGCATGAGGCGGCTGCCATTTTATTTATTTTCTATTTATTCTTCCAAGAAGGTGACTGCCAATATTGGAACCATAAATGGCAAAAATAATTTAAAAATGTTGAAAAGTATTTTTTGTAAAAAGGGCAGCCCAGCAGCAAACTTCAGTTGATGGGCCATCCAAAAAATGAAAACATTTCCAAAAATAAAAAAGACTGACAGACCTGATGGGGAAGCAACAGAGGAGCGGGTGGTGGGAGAGAAAAGTCAACACATTTGGAGCAGCACGGAGTGTAGGGTGCAGAGAGTGAAGAGCTTGAGACATGGGGGGGGGGGAGGATTATTTTTAAAAAAATGCCAGCAAGGGATGTGGAAAGAAATGAACATGAAGGGGGATTAGGTGAAAGGAATGTAGAGTGAATAAGTGGGCGGGTTTTTTAAGGTCGGTTGCAGCACACAAGGGAGAGAGCAAGATAACACAAGCACTCCGATGGGCTGCTGAAATAAAATAAATAAGTAGTTCCCTTACTGTGAGCTATGGAAGGATACAAGTCATCCATTCAAATAAATGGTAAAGGACCTATTTTCCGGGGGAGAGACAAACACAAGAAGAGGAAGGAAGGCAGGTCATCAAACAAAAGGTAAGCAAATGAGATTGACATGAAAGTCAACTAATGATAAGCAAAGGGCTGGCCCAAGCCCACTCTAAGTACTGCTACAGGTCTTCGACAACAGACAGCTAAAAACTGTCTGTGAGCAAGACATAAAAATACATTACATGATTTACATGATATGAATATGAGGTAATTTATTGCCAAATAAATTCAAATACTGCCCATAGCTTTTGCCACCAGTGTTTGCATACCCCTAACACAAACCTGTTGGCATGATCTGGCCAGCACAGCTGGCACAATACTTTGTAAGTGATCTGTTCCCCTGTTTGCAATGCACGCACATGGGTGTGACCTAGTACTAAATCAGCCAAGTTCATTTCGGGGCCAAGCATAAAGATCTCAAGAAGTCAATTGCTGTTGTAAACTGAGGACCTTAAAGTTTCACGACGACTTTGTTGAAAGCATATTGGTCTTCTGTTTTTTGTAGAAAGGAAGCAATGCTTTCTCCAGAAACAGGTATTGATCTGAAACTTAAAAGACGGGTAGGATTAATTAGCACAGCGTGAGGAGCAGCATCTTGCTAGGTTCCCCAGTCTGTTTCTATGGTTACACCACAGGACGAGCCACACTTCCTTTTTCAGAAGATGATGTGCTGATACCACCATCAAAACTTATCTCCATTGCTGGAGACCATGAACAACTGAAAGGCAATAATAATAAAATACTGAATCATACTGCGAGAACAGCAGGCTATTTGCATACTTATGTCCTGGATAAAGTGAAGCACAGCACAGTGAACATGTAAAGCGACAAGAAGTAAAGGAATACATGGTATGATAACTTAAGAGTCAAACGTGGCTACTTATCGAAGAGCATAAAAAGTGAAAAGATGATCTTGTTAGTTAAGTACTATTCTCCCAGCAATGGACGCGAGTAGAATATAGTTGAGCTCAATCTTTCTATATGTTTATAGAATGTAAAATTACTCCTTATTTTTATTACTGTTAGACACTCGAGCTGGAAGACAATTCACTATTTTTAATGGTAAAGTTTGAGTGTGATCAGTATGGGAAACACATACACAAACAATAGTTTATAAGACTGGCAGTTAATGTCACACAACTGACCCCAAAATGTAATGCTGCTTGTGGGTGGTTAGTTCTTGTTGTCTGTAGGTGTAGTGTACTATTGCAGAATTTAGCATCGCTTTGGGATCGTAACTTGCAAATTGTTGGACCTCTAACTTTCTGTAATCTTAACTTTCTCTAGTCTGCGTATTTCATCAGTAAATTTAATGAGTTTTGGAATGGCTTCCCGTCAAGTTTTTCTGTTTTTTATTACCACCTTCTATTGATTTTAATTACTATGCAGGGCACTAATTTCTCTTTCCGATATCTGACAGTCTCCATGGGGATGTTAATTGAAGGAGCACTTTTACCAAAGTGCAACTTTTACTTTTTCCTCCACTGTACCTTGCTTGGGTCACTCTGTTATCAATGGACCTCCACGACACTTTGCATTCTTTCTGTTTCTACTTTAATTACGTAAAGTATTAAACTCATTAATGTACATTCACATATTTTAAAATATGCAACTATTTCCTAGTAATTTTCTCAAAATGTAAAATCTGTTATATGAGGCCAATCGATACTTCTATTACTGCACGATATGTACATTTATTTGTGTGTCTTTGATCTGTTGAAAAGTCCAATTTTGATCGTAAATTAACCTGGTGTGAGGATCTTGCTGCTTAAAATGCATTTTTGCATTTAAAAGTTGCAGTTTGCCTATTTATTTTCACAGTACAGAGTACAAATGCACACTTTATATCTGTAACCAAAGTATCTAATTTGTAAGAAGGAAAATTAAAATTCTATTTCACAAAAGGGGTTGGGAATTGTGATCGTGTGACCATGCATGTTATACAGTGAAGTTCCCCCTATATTACACTGTAAGGATATTGCAAGCCATGTTGATCTTACAAAAGAACTTTGTCTTCGGCCGTACTCTATCTAGTCATGAACTCCTCCTAACTTCCAATATCCTTATACCCTAAGCTAGGAGCCAGCATATTCCTTATAGAATATCTGGGATTCTGCAAAAGTTGTAGGAGGTCTGCTCTTTTTAGGCCTCGCCTGCGGCAGCACATGCAGTGCATGCGCTTTCATTTGCGAAAAATATTGAGTACATTAAGGATTTGCAGCCCACCCATTGCTTTACATTCGTTGGCTTCATTATCACTCTTATTTGCTGCCTTCTAATTGGCGAGCTCATGCTGGCTTCACTTCCTCTTCTTTTGGCTGGAGCATGGACCAAGTACTGACTGTTTCAGCTTGATTGTTGTCCTTCTGCTGAGCATGCCATGATTGAGGTACTACTTTTATTTTTTCTTCTCCCCATAGTCCTTGTTGAACCCCTTGCCATTTGTAGCTATGCTTTACTATGCCACACACACTGCAAAGAAGCCATTTTCTCCTTTGAAATGGATGTGTTACGTGTATTGGGACAACAGATGTTACCTGCTTTCATTGTGACAACAGATGTCATCTGGTTCCAAATCTATATTCACCGAGGCATGGACTTGGGTGCAATTGATTTCTTTATGTGATAGGACTTTTTGCCAATGTATTTTATTTTTATTTTTCACACGTGGGGAGATTAACTTATCTGCTCAGAATCACAGAGTTGTACAGAGTCCTAACAAGCATTGGCAAATCCAGCAGATTTCACCTTCAAGACTATTGTCTCAGCCATTGCCTTTTGTTCCTGTTGTACAGCATTGGCATTGCTGACTTTGGCAATGATCTGTACAACATGGCTAAAAATAAAAGGACTATTATGCATCCAGCACTTAAAAAACAAAAAAAATCTAATTTTCCCTTGCTGCACCATCGTGCTTTTTAAAATTAGGTTTAGCCACACTGGAAAGCATCCATGGTGCGGTACAGCATGACTTAAACAACCTTGCCAAAGATAATAACTGCCATAGGCGAGACCTGTTGGCTTGATTTTCATATTACAAGTGAGAGCTCTGACATTGTAAATTGTTTGATATAACAAAAAGTCACTAGTCACTTGTAGTAATTTATTACAGGCACGTAGTGCAGTCAGACACAATCCCCCCCTGAAGGTACCCCAAGCACACAGCTTCTTCCTGCTCTCTCTCGTCAACTGAAAGTGAGATGACCGGTATACAGCTGTCCATGGAGAATCTAAAACAGCTGCTCAAAAGAAACAAAAATAAATGCTGGCAAGTGGTGGCATTGGAACATTTATTTGAAATGATGTTTTCTGGCGTGGCATTGAAACACTTATTTGAAATGATGTTTTCTGGCATTTGCGCCAATAGTCCGTCTTTTACTGTTTCTTGCTGATAATCATGTATGGATTTAAAACCTCTAGAATCACAATTCCTTGCATATCAGAAAGTCGGGGGGCTGCTGCGGATATGTCCACAGTACCTGAAGGGCTAGGTCTGTGAGCAATCTGTTTTATGGAATACCTAGTTAATGGGTGGTATGTGTTTCTGATGAAATGCATAATTAAAGAAAGTGGTCCTAATGATTTTTTTCTTTGCTGATCCTTTTTTGGCCAATTTTTCTTTAATAATGGTTTTCACCAGTTTGTCAAACCCAATCTGGAGGAAATCATCATTAAAGAAATATTTGTTTCTTCATGATTTTTTAATAATATTTTCACCCGCTAACCTCTCCTTTTATATAGGGTGCCCTTTACTCTGTACAATTTGTACTCCCTTCTATTCTTTTGCCTCCACTTTCATTTCCTTAATGCCCATTACTTGTACTCGCCTGCTTAACTACGTTTTAGGTCTCACCTGGGCAATGCTTGCGCTGTCTCTTCGAGACATGCTGTATTCAGGATATGGGCATAAAGCTCAGCCTACTTTCCGCCCATCTTTTTAATTGGCTCCTGTCAATGTCCTTTGTAAATGGTGGCTTTTCATTGGTCATTAGGCTTAGTAGTCCCTCCTTAGTACTACCTTGTCTCTTCTTGTAACCTCCCATGAAGACACCCCCTTTTACGTGTGTTGTTATGCCCTAGGTTTTAATTACAGCCTCAAGGCACCATTTTCTTAAAGGCCTTCAGACAGGACACTCACTTGGTCCTAAACTAACTTGGCAGTGGTTACTTTACTTGCTAGCACATCTCACATTTTTATTAGACCTTCTATAAATTTCCCTTCATTAGCTACACATAGAGTACAACCTAATCCGGAATTAATATAATAATTATTTTGTCACATTTCAAAGCTACTAATTGTATATATGGACATGGCTATTTGAATGTACTCGTGGTACTGTCTTGCATGCAATGCATTATGGGTAGGGTGGATTTACCGTATCTTCTGTACGGTGCAGTACCATATGTGACCAAATGTTTATGATGCTCACTAGGGACCTCTAGGAGCAGCTTGAGGTACTGCACCTAGACATGCATTACTGGCGCCTTGCTCACTAGGGACCTCTAGGAACAGCTTGCGGTACTGCACCTAGACATGCAGTGCTGGCGCCTTGCTCACTAGGGACCTCTAGGAGCAGCTTGGGGTACTGCACCTAGACAAGCAGTGATGGCACCTTGCTCACTAGGGACCTCTAGGAGCAGCTTGCGGTATGGCACCTAGACATGCAGTGCTGGTGCTTTTCTCACTAGGGACCTCTAGGAGCAGCTTGCGGTACTGCACCTAGACAAGCGGTGCTGGCGCCTTGCTCACCAGAGACCTCTAGGAGCAGCTTGCAGGACTGCACCTAGACATGCAGTGCTGGTGCCTTGCTCACTAGGGACCTCTAAGAGCTGCTTGTGGTACAGCACTGAGACATACAATGCTGGTTCCTGGCTCACTACGCAAGCATTTGCAATGCACTAGGTCTCGCATTACTGAAAGTATGAGCTATTGGCGTTGCATTATTATTTGCAATGCCAATACCTCAAACTATCAGTAATGCGAGACCTATTGCATTGCAAAGGCTTGTTAATTTTACTTTTGCTACTTCCTACATCCCATCTTCGTTTCCCCCATCTTCTCTCTTACTGTTAACTTCGTTCCTTTCTCTTGAAGATCTCTACCTTTCCTACAAAAACACGCTATTTTTGTGAAAAAGGTCTTTGTCATTTTATCATTGCTGCAGAAGAACAGTATACTAGTTAACATACTCCTGTTTGACAGGGAAGGCCCTGTGTCACAACAAATTCTACCTGAAATGGATTTTGAGGCGAAATCAGATGTATCTAGTCTTTGTGCTTCAATGTGCAACAAGAATACAACATTTAGTGGTAACTTTTGGCCAGAAGTGACGATTCACCCTTCCTTTGCCAATGGGAGCTTGGGCCTGTGTTGTTTCACAAATGGGCAAAGAGGGCAAAGTTGAAGAAATGAGACTGAGAAGTTCGCATTACCCAAATGGCATGGCCATTGTCTGGGCTGTTTGTATGTCCTGACACGGATGGATGGATAAAAGGGAAATGTTATTTTTGCTGGACATGGGACTCTTTAGCCTGGGAATAATGGCAGAGGGTGGAGAAAGCGTAAGGTTATAAATAGGGATTGTAGTAATTAATGCAGAGTGATTGAAAGGAAGTTCAGGGAGAGACCATCCGATATGGCGGCCAAAATGGGATGATGTGCATTATGGGAGGAGCTATCAGATGAAGAATGGCAGCTCATGATGAAAAATACAAATAAAAACTGCAGTTGAAACCGAAATATATACTTCCAACTTTGATGTGTATTAAGACAAATTAGCAGAGTTCAAAATGCGGTCACCTTTTTAAGTTAAAAAAAGACAATTTAGTACACCATATTTCTCCAAACAACTAAAATGAGGTTTTTTTCCACAAAGTACTCTTTCATATGTTTAATGCTGTTTTATTTATTGTTATCTTTGATGCTGTTAGCAAACATCATCAAATGTTTCAATATTTCTTTATGGAGGAATATCATCGGTGAAAAAAGTTGTTTTCACATTTTAGCTCCCATAAGAAATTTTGCTCACACCTAAAACAACAAGCATTTGGAATGTCAAAGGTCTCGCATATGCGAGACTTTAAGCTATTGTCATTGTAAATGACAATGCCTCTTATTTATCAGTTTTGCTAATTAACACATAAATAAAAGGCAATGTAATTTACAATGCTAATAGCTCAAACTCTTGTAAATGCGAGATCTATTCAAAAAAGCGACTGCCATTGTCCCGGCTGCTCGGAAAGTGAAAGCATACATGGCGCGCTGAAGGTTGCAGGAAAGCATGTCGTGCCTGCAGTAGGAGAAACTAATTAAAGAAAATAGTGCTTACAGACTAAAAAAGACGTACTGTTTAACAACCGAAGTAAAAGGGCCAGTCCTCATGGGAGGTTACAAATTAAGACAAGGCGGTACTAAGGAGGAACTAACAAGCCTAGTAACAAATCAGAAGCCAGCATTTACGAAGAACAATGACACAAGCCAATGAAAAATATGGGCAGAGAGCAGGCGGGGCTTCGTTTCCATACTCCAATACAGCATGCCGCAGAGCAGCGCATGCGCTGCCCAGGCTCGACCTAAAAATCGGTTCAGCAGCAGAAGGCAAAAATCTTGGGTGACCCTACAGAAATGGCAAATTTCCAACAGAAAGCATTGAAAAGATGGGTTTTCCATTGACTAGTTGACTGTTAAATTACCTGATGGCCTTTTCTTCTTGAAAGACAGGTATCCTAGCACTCATTACAACAATCCACATGAAGTGTTTCCACTTTTCTTTAGTAATCAGTACATTCAATAATTCAAAAACAGGAGCCAAGTGTTGTTTCTCATAGAAGTTTGTACTTTCAATTGGTGAAAAACAGCCAGTCAGGAAAGAACAGCCGATACGTGTTTCGTCACGCCAGTGTAATCATATACATATATACACATATCAATCGTTGTACACGTCGTAAGAACATGTTATTCTAGAATTTTCTTAACAGATGCATATTAAAAAATAATAATATCCGTATACTGTAGACTTAGGCTAGGAAGGAAAGAGAGTGGAACCTCACCCCCCATGCCAGTTTTGACGATTTCTAGTTCACTGTTGTGAACATCATGCAAAAAGTGGTAGGAATGACTGAAGAGGTGGTCCCGTGCAGTCCTTCATTATGCATGCACGTCATCAATCCAACAAATATTTGTGAAAAAAAAGTGATGCTATGTAGAAAAGAGGAAAGGAGAAAGGTACCATTAACCCTGTGAATATGAACTTGTGAGACATTAATCAGTCCCAAGGTCAAGTAACATGCGGCTCTGTGAATAGAGTGGTGTAGAGCGACAGATGACCAGAAATCGAAACCGTCCTTCTGTAATTTGTCTCTTCTAAAAATGGTGAGAGTAGAGACGAGCCACGACGCCAATAATGTCCTACTGTTGCCCGTTCTTTCAAAAGCTGTGGGATTACAAATGAGCCATGATAAGCCCCCTGTGTATGGATAATAAGTCCTCAGTTAATCGTGATATATTAACCATATAACAATAAACAGAAGATTTGCCCCAAAAATCGTCAGCGAGTTAACAATTATCTTCCTGTTGGCCTATCCTATCGTATATATCATAACAGGAACTCTCATATATTATGTTGTCCGGTGGTTTCTACTGAGGCCAACCTGGCATGTCACCAATGAACATTTACAAGTCACCCCTTGTTATGGTTATGACTAAAAAATCAAATGACACCTTGTGCATATATGGCATGCTTACGACTAGCTTGTATAGTAGTTTATAAATAGTGAAATCGTCTCGACTATGCTACGTTGTTATCCCTGAACCAGTGTTATTTAAAAAAATATATGTAAAGAAATCATTGAGTGGTTTCCACGTAAATTCTGTATATCCGACCCACAGGGTTTATTTATGTATTCTCAAAAAAGTATTTAAGAATCACCCGTCATTCAGCTAGTGGCGAATAGTCCCAAAGCTTCTATATGCGCTACGTTGAATGCTCAAAAGCGAGTAGTGTTGCAAAACAGTTTCGATGGTCTCCTCTGACTAAAAAATATCCATTAAAAAAGGCCCCAGGTCAAGCCTTCCCATATAGTCGTTTTGGATTATGGCAATAGTCCAAAAACACTAACTGAAACTCTTACCCGTAAGTGATTGCCGCGTCCCTGCTGACAGTCTCGAGCGTCCGGAAGTGAAGTGCACTCTCTGGTAAAGAAGGGTCCTCAATATATGACGTACAGCGCTGATAATAGCTACCAAAAGAGCACTGTAGATAGCTCGAAGGTGTTGGTCAGAAACGTCCGCCATCTTTGTTGTGTGAATTACTTAATGTCTCCGTATGTAAAGGATGAGAGATATCTACGAACAAGTATACCAAAAAGTCTCCTGTATTAGATCTGGGCGAGCCATCAAGTGAACTAATCATAGGGATTGTCTAATAACGTACTGTAATAAAATAAAGAATGCCCAAAAGTTCTGGACGAACACTAGTTATTTGTGTCGATAATGGTGAAATTTACCTCGTGAAGATTCATTTATAGAAATTCAAATGATTGTGTTCAATGCCCACCATATATTGCATTGCTTAAACCCTCAATGTCAAATATTCCCCAGGTAATGAGACGATAGAGGACAGTTCATCGGGAGGGAAATGGGGAAGGATACAAGTTGGTGTACTGTGAGGGTGAGTGGTAAGTGATGCCATTCTGATTCGAAAAAGTGATAATTAGAAGCCCTATATACACACTCATATTAAAAGGACATGGCAGTATACTCAAACACAAATGTAGCATTTCATATTATATAACATAAATCAAGAGTCAAATTTATGGATCTTATCAGTGACATGTTACCCCTGTGTTAAGACTTCTCTATATTACATGAACATGTTATCATTTCATCCCAAACATAGAGATGTTCCCTATGTATATTGCATGTATATATGAGATACATCTTGAATCTTGAATCCCTTTAAGATTTCCGCAGTGCTTAATTTGTGCTGGTGGCTACAGGCTGTGAGCGCCGGCACTTATTTTTGGGTACTGGGTCATATTTTTCATCTGCAAAAACAACATTTGATGGACAGAATGCAGAACAATGTCATACATTCACCCCAGTACAGAGATCTGGGCCTAAATCCATCATTTTTTTGCTCACCATGCCTTTCCAGTTTGAACCCAGCCATATGCAAATCAGTCTTGACCCTGTGCCCAATGGGAACAGTCCAGCCTGAACTGCCAGGTCCTCCCTGGACTGGAAACAAGCATCCTAGGACCGGTTTCGGGGTTTCACCCCTCATCAGCCAGGATAGCTTGACTCCAGTGGCATGGAGAGCACGGGACCCATGTCTGGGCATACCCGTCCCACTCGGGTGACAAAATCAAAAACAACAATTGATGGACAGAATCCAGAACAATGTCATACATTCACCCCAGTACAGAGATCTGGGCCTAAATCCATAGTTTTTTTGCTCACCATGCCATTCCAGTTTGAACCCAGTCATATGCAAATCATTCTTGACCCTGTGCCCAATAGGAACAGTCCAGCCCGAACTGCCAGGCCAGGTCCTCCCTGGTCTGGAAACAAGCATCCTAGGACCGGTTTCGGGGTTTCACCCCTCATCAGCCAGGATAGCTTGACTCTAGTGGCATGGAGAGCACGGGACCCATGTCTGGGCATACCCGTCCCACTCGGGTGACAAAATCAAAAACAACAATTGATGGACAGAATGCAGAACAATGTCATACATTCACCCCAGTACAGAGATCTGGGCCTAAATCCATAGTTTTTTTGCTCACCATGCCATTCCAGTTTGAACCCAGTCATATGCAAATCATTCTTGACCCTGTGCCCAATAGGAACAGTCCAGCCCGAACTGCCAGGCCAGGTCCTCCCTGGACTGGAAACAAGCATCCTAGGACCGTTTTTGGGGTTTCACCCCTCATCAGCCAGGATAGCTTGACTCCAGTGGCATGGAGAGCACGGGACCCACGTCTGGGCATACCCGTCCCACTTGGGGTGACAAATGCAAAAACAACAATTGAAGGACAGAATGCAGAACAATGTCATACATTCACCCCAGTACAGAGATCTGGGCCTAAAGCCATCGTTTTTTTGCTCACCATGCCATTCTAGTTTGAACCCAGCCATATGCAAATCAGTCTTGACCCTGTGCCCAATGGGAACAATCCAGCCCGAACTGCCAGGCCAGGTCCTCCCTGGACTGGAAACAAGCATCCTAGGACCGGTTTCGGGGTTTCACCCCTCATCAGCCAGGATAGCTTGACTCCAGTGGCATGGAGAACACGGGCCCCACGTCTGGGTATACCCGTCCCACTCGGGGTGACAAATGCAAAAACAATTGATGGACAGAATGCAGAACAATGTCATACATTCACCCCAGTACAGAGATCTGGGCCTAAATCCATCATATTTTTGCTCCCCATGCCATTCCAGTTTGAACCCAGCCATATGCAAATCAGTCTTGACCCTGTGCCCAATGGGAACAGTCTAGCCCGAACTGCCAGGCCAGGTCCTCCCTGGACTAGAAAGAAGCATCCTAGGACCGGTTTCGGGGTTTCACCCCTCATCAGCCAGGATGGCTTGACTCCAGTGGCAAGGAGAGCACGGGACCCACGTCTGGGCATACCCGTCCCACTCGGGTGACAAATGCAAAAACAACAATTGATGGACAGAATGCATAACAATGTCATACATTCACCCCAGTACAGAGATCTGGGCCTAAATCCATCGTTTTTTTGCTCACCATTCCATTCCAGTTTGAATCCAGCCATATGCAAATCAGTCTTGACCCTGTGCCCAATGGGAACAGTCCAGCCTGAACTGCCAGGCCAGGTCCTCCCTGGACTGGAAACAAGCATCCTAGGACCATATAGCTGGGTCCAAACTGGGGTGGCGTGGTGAGCCAAAGAATGATGGATTAAACCCAGATCTTTGTGACTGGGGGTGAATGTTTGCATTGTTCAGCATTCCGTCCATCAATTGTTTCTCTTTCATATTTTTCATCATCAGATTTTGAGCAAGATTGAGAGAAAGGCAGAATAGATGGAAAGGAGGGGGAAGAGAAAGAAAGGAAATAAGTAACTAAAGATGAAAGCGTGGATGTTAAAGAATCTGCATCAGAGAGACAAAAAGACAGGATTTGTAGGGTGGTGGAATAAATAGGCATGAAGTGGTAACAAGACTAGGAGGCCGTAGTATTCGGCACAGACAATGAGTCAAAAAGTTTGCTTCGCAGAAACTGCAGTGGGTCTATGCTTGCTGCAAACTGCATTAAACACACGATACAGAGACACAAGAACAGAGGGAACACATACATGTACTGGGAGAGTGTGAAGGAGAGCGGTAAAACACAAGGGAGTTCATATAGAACAAGACCGGCAGTACCAGAAAAGAGATGGAAGTGGAAAACAGAAAATGATGTTGTGAGACTGTAGAAAGGATGATGGACAGAGACATGTAGGGAGCGCGTAAAGCGAGAGATTGAAGAGAAGGAACAATGGAAAATGAAAGAGGGAGCAAAGCACAGATGCTGAAACAGAAGGCCAGAGACATTACAGTGGTACAGGAAGATGATATATATGGTGCCAGAGGCACAGAAAAGGAGGAAAAGATCAAGTCAGAGAGCCAGCTACTATGGAAGGCAGAGTAATGGAAATAGAAGAATGAGACTGAAAGAGCAGAAGAAACTGAGAGTAATGGAAATAAAAGAATGAGACTGAATAAGCATAAGAGAAATGGAAGAATTAAATTGAACAGAGCATAAGAGACTCAGAGTAATGGAAATTGAAGAATTGTACTGAAAATATAAGAACGAGATTGGAAAGGCTACAGATATAGCGAAGAGATGAAGGGAGCATGCGGATTAGACAATGAGGCACAGGGACAGTTATTGCTAGAGAGAAAAATACTCAAAAAGAGAGGCCGGAGTTCGGAATTAGAAGTGCAAAAAGAAATGCAGGCATTGGAGAGTGAGATGAAAATAAAAATTGAAACATCAAAACAATAAGAGTGAAAGGGGATACCGGAGCAGAAAGCAATAGGGTAGAGAATGAATAGAATAGAGGGCTGCCGGGAACGTGAAAGATGTGGAGAAAGATGGATAATGTCGATAGAGAGGAGGAACATGTGGCAAGAGGAAAGGAAGGCAGGTAGCAAACGGGGCAAACACCTTAATGTGATGCATCAGAAGCAATGCCATTTATGCAAAATATACTCTTAAATCAAGAGAACTACTACTGCCGCAGATTCGATAATCTGATTTAAGACATGCTAACATATAATAAAAACATAATGACACTGCTTCTTTAGAAAAAGTTATGGTCAGAATATTTGTCAAAAAGGCTGTTAGAGGTGCCCTGCTAGTTTTGGATTTTTTTTTGCATGTAACCGTAGATGCTCCAAAGCAAGTCTGACCAGAGCCTTAGCCCTAAACAAGTAATCACCTTGTCAAGTGTGACTCCGCTAATCAGTCTTTACTTCTCACCAGTAGCACTTTGCATTCTGGGACTTGTAGTTTCCCTTTTAATGCGATAAAAGGTCTCAAAGTTTCAGCATCGAAAGTATTGTTTGCTAAAACCCAGGGTTGGCTGGAGATGTAACTTTTGACACGGGGTAACACAGCAGCTATGTTTATAAGGCTCAGACACCTCAATCAATCAATCAATCAATCACGGCATTTATAGAGCGCGCTACTCACCCGGGAGGGTCTCAAGGCGCTGGGGGAGGGGGTAAGTTACTGCTCGAACAGCCAGTTCTTGAGCTGCTTCCTGAAGGAGAGATGGTCCTGGGTTCGCCGAAGGTGAGTGGGGAGGGAGTTCCAGGTCTTGGCTGCCAGGTAGGAGAAGGATCTTCCTCCGGCGGTGGTTCTGCGGATGCGTGGTACGGTGGCGAGGGCGTGGCTGGTTGATCGTAGCTGGCGGGTGGGCGTGTAGAAGGTCATGCGGTCGTTGAGGTACTTTGGGCCCAGGTCGTGGAGGGCCTTGTGTGCGTGGATGAGGAGTCTGAACGTGATTCTCTTGCTGACGGGGAGCCAGTGCAGGTCTTTCAGGTGTCCGGTGATGTGGCTGTGTCGGGGGATGTCCAGGATGAGTCGTGCGGAGGCGTTCTGGATGCGCTGGAGTCTTTTTTGAAGTTTGGCTGTGGTTCCGGCGTAGAGGGTGTTCCCATAGTCCAGTCGGCTGGTGACGAGTGCCTGGGTGACGGTCTTCCTGGTTTCAGTGGGGATCCATCTGAAGATCTTGCGGAGCATGCGCAGGAGTGTTGAAGCACGAAGATGAGACGGCGTTGACTTGTCTGGTCATCGACAGGGAGGAGTCCAGGATGAAGCCCAGGTTTCGTGCGTGGTCCGTTGGCTTGGGCGCAGTGCCCAGGGCCGGGGGCCACCAGGAGTCGTCCCAGGCGGAGGGTGATGAGCCCAGGATGAGGACTTCCGTCTTGTCTGAGTTCAGTTTAAGGCGGCTGATCCTCATCCAGTCGGCGACGTCTTTCATCCCGTCGTGTAGGTTGGCTCTGGCGGTGGTGGGGTCGTTGGTGAGGGAGAGGATCAGCTGGGTGTCGTCGGCGTAGGAGATGATGTTGAGGTTGTGTTGGCGTGCGATGGCTGCGAGGGGCTCATGTAGACGTTGAAGAGGGTTGGACTGAGTGAAGATCCTTGTGGAACGCCGCAGATGACTTCGGTGGCCTCGGATCTGAACGGGGGAGGCGGACTCTCTGGGTTCTTCCGGCGAGGAACGAGATGATCCATTCCAGTGCTTTCTCTCGGATTCCGATGTTGCTGAGGCGCTTCACTAGGGTGCGGTGGCAGACGGTGTCGAACGCCGCGGAGAGGTCCAAGAGGATGAGGGCTGCTGTTTCCCCGTTGTCATTTAGGGTTCTGATGTCGTCGGTGGCTGCGATGAGGGCGGTCTCGGTGCTGTGGTTGGCCCGAAACCCGGACTGCGAGGGGTCGAGGATCCATTCGTCTCGAGGAAGGCGGCAAGCTGTCTGTTGACGGTCTTCTCGATGACTTTGGCCGGAAACGGAAGGAGCGAGATGGGACGGTAGTTCTTGAGGTCGGTGGGGTCCGCCGTTGGTTTCTTCAGGAGGGCGGTAAGCTCGGCGTGCTTCCAGCTCTCCGGGAAGGTGGCGGTGTGGAAGGAGGAGTTGATGATGTCCCGGAGATGGGGTGCGATGGTGGCGTCGGCTTTGTTGAAGACGTGGTGTGGGCAGGGGTCGGTTGGTGATCCGGAGTGGATGGAGTTCATCGTGCGGGTGGTGTCTTCAGTGCTGATCGGGGTCCAGTTGCAGAGGGTGGTGGTGGCGGGCGTTGGTTCGGCGGTAGGGTGCGTGGTTTGTGCGTCGAAGCTGTTATGTATGTCGGTGATCTTGCGGTGGAAGAACGCGGCGAGTGAGTTGCAGAGGTCTTGCGAGGGGTGATGTCGTTGTTTCCGGCGCTGGGGTTGGAGAACTCTTTGACGATGCTGAAAAGTTCCTTGCTGTCGTGGGCGTTGTTGTCCAGTCGTTCTTTGAGTGCCGACTTCTTGGTGGCACGGATCAGCTGGTGGTGTTTGCGGGTGGCGTGCTTGAGGGCGGTCCTGTTGTCTGTGGTCTGGTCGAGTCGCCAGGTTTTCTCGGGTTTGTCCATGTCAGAACAAGATCATACCCACTTCATTAGATGTGCATTTTGTTTTACGGCGTGGACAAGTTGTTATGCTGAGCGAGTTCAGCGCCCCCACAAGGCAAGTAAGGCAGAAGCCCCAGGGCGCCATCTAGTGGCAGCACTGAATGATTGCATAAGCACTCGTATGGGGAGCACTCCAACAGGCACATTTTATTTCGCCTGAAGGTCTAAAAACTGTTGTAACTTTGCTATGCTATTGGTTCTAAAAAACTATACAAAAGTGGATAGCAAAGTCATCTCAGAAATGAGGGTTTAGGTGCAGATCGAACTGGCAGAACGAGGTTTTGATATTTTTAGCCACATAATTTCAGATACTTTCACAGAGAGTGAACTAGGACCTTGCACAAAGGCGGCCACTGCGCAACCTTTATTTAGGCGAAGAGGTGGCTGAAGGCCGTCCGTGAACACGCTGCAAGAGCTCAATGGGGGAGGGGGTGGTGGTGGTTGGGTTTTGGGGGGGAAAAGGCCCGCTGGGGCTGCCGACCCGCGTCGGGCCCGCTATAGAGCGTCAATCCACGGAGATGCGAGTCACCTTTGAAGCCATGACTTGCCCCGCTGCGGTGAAGCACTGAACAATTTCCCGTGTCAGGTGAGTCGGATCTCGTTAGGTTGATCTCTCGTCCACCCAAAATTCGGCGTGTCCCTCCCGCGACAGATGGTCGAGGTACAACAGTTTTTAATTAAACGGAGACAAATGAATGCTATCAAGTAAAACACTGTGGGGTGCCCCTCAGGCCCGAGATAATTTCATTTTTAGCATGGCCCGGGTACATTTTCCAAACATTATCTTACTTCCCTCTTCTCTTCACTACACGGGCGAACAGTCGCATGCATTGGGCGCCACTCCACCCTCTCGTAGGAACAAGGCTATTGCCGCGCTTGCTTAATATTACTGCTGACTTTAAACTGCATGTTAGTTCTGTCACGTTGACGTGGCCTCCAGTGTTTTTTAACTGCAGGGGCTTCTTAGAAAGTGTCGTCACTGCGGATATGAGGAACGTTTCGTTTTTGTGTCAGAAATGCATCTTTTTTCCTGTTGAACTACACCAGCTACAAGCTTTTCAGAAAAGCAAGCAACGTGTAGGAAGTTGTATTGAAATATTTTGCAGTGGTGAAGCAGACCTTGACGCACAGTAGCGCAGCATTATAGTTGTTAGACCCGGTGATTTGTTTTTTTTTTAAACTTATTTTCCATAATATTAAGAATACAAAGGGAGGAGTAGTTGCCCAGCGGCCATCGCTGTCAGCTGGGGAACCAGGATCGAATCCCGACCCGGCCGTTGCAGCATCCTGCGATTCTGGGCAAATCACCCAAAGTCCCTTTGTCAAACAAGCAAGGATAGAGGCAACGTAGATGGTCTCGTGGAGGAGGCGGGGCTTTGTCTGGTGGGGGTGAGAAACAGACACGAGGGCGACGGAGCGAGATTAAGCAGCAACGGGGTGGGTGGGGATTGAGATAATGCCGGGCGCCCGTGTTAAAGTGAAAGCGGGCGCCCGTGTTGTTATTGAAAGCGTGTGCCCCTGTAACAGTGAAACGGGCACCCGTGTTAAGGAGAAAGTGGGCTGCCATGTTGTTAATTTAAAAACACATAAGATAAGATAAAGTGCGGCCACGCTGCTTAAAAAAACACAAGCGGTTCCAGCTGAAGCAGCGCATGTCCTGCCTGTAGTAAGAGAAACTCAATAAAGAAAATAGCGCTTACAGACTAAATAACACGTACTGTGTAACAACTGAAGCAAAAGGGCCAATCGCCATGGGAGGTTACAAATAAAGACAAGGCGGTACTAAGGAGGGACTAACAAGCCTATTTGTGAATCAGAAGCCAGCATTTACGAAGGAGAATGACACAAGCCAATGACAAATATCGGCAGAGACTGGGTGGGGCTTCAAGTGCATACTCCAATACAGCATGCCTCGCAGAGCAGCACATGCGTGCTGTCTCTAGGCTCGACCTAAAAATCCATGAACAGATTTATACATAACTTGGCATGACAGTAGGACCTTATTCACAAAGCACACTTTTGTTACTTGGTTTAATTTTTGAAATAATAGCATTTAAAAATAGTGATGTAGAGGCTTTAAAGGAATTACAATTTTGTATATCTCTGACGTTTAAAGTAGTGATTCAGGACTTATGTCGATCATATTTGAATGTTTTGACAAATTTGTTAGGCTGAAGAAAGGGTCTCTAGAAATTGATTTTCACCATATGGAAAATCAAAAAGCGATTATAATTTGCAACTTTTGCACTATTCACAGAAAAGGGTAAGGTACCATGAGAGGTGGCCAACCCTAGGAGAGAGCTGATGGAGACAGAGCCCCATGCAATACTCAATTAACATGCCAGGAGAAAACAGCATGTGATTTGTGAGTCAAAATGCAATTGCATGAGCTACCATTTTAAGTAGTGCATTTGTCCACTATTTTGTGGAAAAAAAATTAATCGTGTGACTTTCTAAAAAGTGAAAAAAAAGCAGTGGGGGTGTGAGGCAGGGACAGAGAAAAAGAGAGAGGCAACGAAAAAAGTGAGGGTGCGGAGTGGTAAAGGCGGTGCACAGCAGGAGGTAGGTGCCGATGGCGGGTTCAAGGAGGTGGACATGCACTTTGGCTAGTCCCTGTTTTGCACGGTCATACATACTCACGGCAAGTTGGACACAGAGCACAAGTGTAAGTGTCTAACCCTTTCTGTGCCCGGCTGAAGGCTGCACACAGCAGAATCAGTTGGGAATAAAGTACAGCATAAAGAATGTTAGAAATGGGGGTCTCTAGTTGGCAGAGGTAGGTACCTTTGTCCAAATAGGGACCCTTGCTTCTAGTCAGGGTAAGGGGGATGCACAATTTAGATAACCCCTGCTCACCCCCTTGGTAGCTTGGCACGAGCAGACAGGCTTATCCCAAAGGCATTGTGTAAAGTATTTCTACCAACACTCACAGTAACACAGTGAAAACACCACAAAAGGACACCACTCCAGTTTAGAAAAATAAAATATCTTTATCTAAACTAAATAAGACCAAAACAAAAAAAATCCAACATACACAGTTAAAAATATGACTTTCAAAAGGTTTCAAGAACTTGTACCATAGAAAACTATGGATGCGTGACTTTTCACCAAAGTACCTGTAGATGCGTCAAAGTTCACAAGCCAAACAGCCGCAGCGTCAGAAAACAAAGAGATGCGACACTCCTGAGATCTTGGGGAGGAGATACAACAGACCCGCTGCACGCAGAGGAAGGGTTGTGTCGAATCCGGTCTGTACGGGGAGTGATGCATCGATTCTTCGTGACGGTTCCGGTCCGCGGGTGATGCGTCGGAAGAACTTGCCGCACAGGTATGGTGCGTTGAAATCCGGGATGCATCGGCGATCGATGCGGTGGCGTCGAGCGGCGCTGCGTCTGTCCTCTTTAGCTGCGATCCCTCGCAGCGTCTATTCTTGCAGCGGCGACAGGCGCTGCAGCGGTTTCCGCAGCGGTGCGGCGATGCGTGGAAATTCTTCTCGCGCCGTGGAGATGTCAGGAAAACAGCCGCAAGAAGAGTGATGCGTCGATTTCTGTATTTCTTTGAGTTTCTTCTAGCTTCCAGCTCCCAGACAGCAGCAAAGACCTCCAGAGGCCCAAAACTGGCACAGGCACCTCTTGGCAGGTCAGAACTCAAAGCAGCAGAGTTCAGGGGAGCTGGGGGTGAAGTCTTTGTGTCCCTGAGACTTCAGAACAGGAGGCCAGCTCACTTCAGGCCCTTGGAGATCTCCTTCAAGCAGGGGACACAGCACACAGCAAAGTCCTTCTCCTTTCCTTGGCAGAAACAGCAACTGCAGGCCAACCCCAGACACACAGCAAGAGCAGTACTTCTCCTCAGTCTCTCCAGCTCTTCTCCTTGGCAAAGGTTCCTTTTGAATACCAGGAATGATTTAAAGTCTGGGGTTTTGGGTCTGATACTTGTACCCCAAAATGTCTTGTTCTCCTTGTGCAAGGGGCACTGAGCCCAGTTCAAACCAGTTCTGGGGGGGCACTCTGCAAGTGCACAACAACATCCATTGTCAGTGTGAGCCTTGGCTCCAGACACACCACAGGGTGGCGGAGCCAGCATTGTGGAAGGCAGGCACCGCCCTATTCAGGTACAGGTGCTATTCCTCCCACCACTCCAAATGCAGTTCAGGCCTATTCAGCCTAGTGCTGACTCATCCAGACTCCTGGAGCCACTGCACCTCCCCAGCCCCTGTCACTCCAAAGCCAGACAGTCAATCCACAAACAGGCAGAGACGCACAGGATGGTTGAACAAGAAAATAGCCACTTTCTAAAAGTGGTATTTTAAACACACAATTTAAAAACCATCTTTACTAAAAGATGTGTTATTAAATTCTGAGTTCAAGGATACCAAACTCCATTTTTCGATCTTATCCCTATGGGAAGATATGCTTGTAAAATGTTACAAAGCATTCCCCATTCTGTCCTATGGGGCAAGATAGCCTTTCAATAGTGAAAAACGAAATTGGCAGTATTTCACTATCAGGACATGTTACACACACCAGTACATGTCCTACCTTTCACATACACTCCACCCTGCCCAGGGGGGTACCTTGGGACTACAATAGGGGTGACCTATATGTAAGAAAAGGGAAGGTTGGGGCCTGGCAAGTGGGTGCACTTGATGCAAAAATGTGTATATGTGCGGTGCACTCCTATATAATACTATTTGAACCAATAATGTGAAAATCACTTTTTAACCAATTTGTCTGACCTAACAAACTGGGTTATGGTGTGCTACGCAGTATTTGTGGGCTGCCTGTCCCACATATGTGAGAGTGAAACAAAATCAAGCGACAATTCACTTGACAAACTGCGTGCACTACATGGTATGTTCAACAAGCTTAGTTAATTCAACTAGATCATCAATCTAGATACCTAACAAGTTCTGACAGGCATTTAAACAAAAACAAGCTCCAAGCCAATTCTATTCAATAATTTTTTCTTATTGAAAGAAACAAATGATAAATGAATCATATGTAACAGCAAAATTCTGACGATACATGCACAGATGTATCTTTTAGCTAATACACAGTTGTTCAACCTAAATACGTTTTACAGATTATACAATATTAATTGTTCACAAACAGTCAAAAGATAGCCCAATGCATTTTGGGACGCTGTCCCTTCTTCAGGGGCCACTGTAATACAAAAAAAACATGTATACAAATGAATGCTTAATGCATATCTCTCAATTTATAAAACATACCGGAAAAATTGCCACATAGCTACCAAATGGTGAGACACCCTGATGATTTACAAGACACATATCATGAGTGTATCAGATACAAGAAAAGTTTAGAAACGAAAAGAGGGGGGAAGAGTTGCCATCACCAACAAGTATTACTAATGAGTGATACATGGTGTTACCCACGATATAAAAATCACGACATGCCAAAACTGACACCTGGTGCTACATACTGCTAATGCACACACAGAGAAAGTGCAACTGAAACAAATATAAGATAGCGAAGACAACTAAAATGACGAAAAACCTACTTGGCACATGACTGAATACTGACGTACTGTATAATTGCAACAAAACTAGTATGCTGAAAAACAAAGAGAAGTGTAGATGAATGACGAGAATAAACGGAACATATGTCCTTGTAAAAAAGCTACTAACACCCAGAACACCCAGTGTAAGTACCTGATAAAGATGAGCTACAGGTCGACAACCTAAAAATAACAGAAATCAAAATCAAGTATGGAACGTGAAGTGTTTAAAGGAAACCCAGAAAACGTAGAGACTAACGAAGAAATACCTGATGGTGGGTGTAAACCGACGTGACCATCTGCAACAAAATGCAGAAACATGGTAAATAAAAAAGCCTAAACGTGCGTCCAGTAACCTCAGAAACACGCATAGTATCTGTGTTACTCACCAAACGAAGACGAAACCTCGTAACGGAAATCGCAGCTGCACCATGGATACCGGTAAAACGCTGACCCTGTATTTAACTACCAAGGAAGCCCGCGAAAGATACGATAATCACCTGACTAAGAAAATAAGAAACTAAGAAAAGGCAACTAGGTGAACAGAGCCGCCATCTTAGAAAGATGCGATCCAGCATGATACCCAACCTCAACAACAAGAAACCTAAGACTGTACTTAAAGAAAGCCTATAAACAAGCGGAAACCCTTGCGGAGTAAGTATAAAAACGGATCCAAAAAGATGTGCGAACCAAAGTATCCGATGAACGGATAAGGAAATACAGAAGGACAACCCAGATAAAGAAACGATAATAATGGTGACAGACAACCTAACACGAAACACGACTAGTGTGATAAATACAAGTGAAAACAAATATGGACAAATACATACGTAATACTAGATGAACGTAAAGTGACACTCAGAATAAGAAATGTGAACAATAAAGTGAACATGAAAAAAAAACGTGATGAGAAATAATTAGATAGTACACACTAGAGAAAGGTCATAAAAAATAATCCCAAAAGAGTATACACATTACTACAATGTGTGGAAACGAACATATAAATAGAAATGTAATGCAGTTGATCCAGATCCCCCTGATAGTCAACAACATTTCTTAGAACGCTAACAGGTAACAGCGTGTACATTCTGTCTGTGGTGAATGTATGTTAGCTGTGACAGGTATCCTAGCGTAACATTAACAGTGATGACAGTTGTTACAATATAAATGGTGATTGTGCATGTCAGTAAAAAACAAAATGGGTTTTCAATGTGTAGTGAAAGCAACTCCTCCGGAAACAGAAACAGTATTTACAAGAAACAGCTCAAATCCAATTTGTCGTTCAGACCGAGTGGCATCATCAATCAATCAATCACAAGATTTGTAAAGCGCACTACTTACCCGCGAGGGTCTCAAGGCGCTGAGGGAGAGGAGGGGGGGTGTTGCCGCTACTGGTCGAATAGCCAGGTCTTGAGTCGTCTCCTGAAGGTCAGACGGTCTTGGGTCTGTCGTAGGTTGAGGGGAAGGGTGTTCCAGATCTTGGCGGCGCGGTGAGAGAAGGATCTTCCTCCGGTGGTGGTTCTCCGGATGCGTGGGACGGTGGCCAGGGAGAGGTCGGCGGAGCGGAGTTGACGGTTGGGAACGTAGAAGGAGAGTCGACTGTTGAGGTAGGCTGGGCCGGTTTTGTGGAGTGCCTTGTGTGCGTGGATCAGGAGTTTGAAGGAGATTCTCTTGTCGACGGGGAGCCAGTGCAGGTTTTTCAGGTGGGGGGTGATGTGGCTGTGGCGTGGAATGTCGAGGATCAGGCGTGCAGAGGCGTTTTGGATTCTTTGCAGTCGTTTGATGAGCTTGGTCGGGGCTCCTGCGTAGAGGGCATTTCCGTAGTCGAGTCTGCTGCTGACGAGGGCCTTTGTGACTGTTCTTCTCGTGTCTGTCGGGATCCACCTGTAGATCTGGTATTGAGCCTCCTGATCCAAAACACCTCTCTTTGAGATAATTTTTTGCTTGAATCAATTCCTGTCTTTAATGAAAGTTTTTCCACAATTGCAAACCGGAGTTGGGAAATATTGTGACCTTGCTCCATCCAATGAACTACTAAGTTGGAATTCGTGTTTTTATTTCTGATCATACTTTTATGTTCTCCAATATGAACTTTCACTTTTCTCTCGGTTTTTCCAACATATAAAAACCGCATGGACACTTAATACAATAAATCACATTCGTTGTATTGCAATCTGAGGAATGATTGAGAATAACTTTAGCGCCGGTTCTGGGGTGTGTAATGAAACCCTGTTGCATAACATTATTACAATGCGTGCAGTTACTGCATCTTTTCATCCCTGTGTGTTTCGTGTTGATATTCAAGTTTTTTTGGCCAAAAGTTCTTTGAGATTGTCACTTCTGGTGTAAGCAAAAGTGGTGGTTGATTAAATGATGCACCAAAGTCTGGTTCCTGTGCTAATAATTCCCATCTCTTGAGAATGATTTTCTTGATACTTTTAGATTTCGTGGAGAATTTAGACACGAAAACTGGCCGGTTAATAGGTGTTTTTTGTTTAGTGATGAGAAGAGTACTCCGATCAATTTGTTGAATTCGATCCTCCGCAAGTTTAATGATAGTTGAGGGGTATCCACGTTGTGCAAATCTAGTCTTGATCCTGTTTAGTTCTTCATTGAATTTCTTTGTGGTAGATGATATTCTTTTGGAACGAATCATGTGCGAATATGGTAAGTTCTGTATCAATTTTGGGGAGTGAAAGCTCTGGAATAATAACGTGTTGTTTCGATCGGTAGGTTTAGTGAACACACTAGTATCAATGGTAGAATTCAATTTAACCACCAAAACATCCAAAAAAGGTAAACTAGTCTCACTGATGTTGGAAGTAAATTGGATCCTGTTATTTCTGGAATTCAACACTTGAATTTGTTCTTGGAGGGATTCTTTTGTGTTAGACCAAATCAAAAAAATATTGTCAATGTAACGACAGTATGTGATAAGATGTTTGCTCCAATTCAGATTTTCAAAAATGTGTTTTTCTTCAAATGCAGCCATGAAAATGTTCGCGTATGTGGGCGCCCCCCCGAAACCCATGGATGTCCCACTAATTTGCAGAAAAAATTCATTTTGGTAGTGGAAGTAACTATGCTGAAGACAAAATTGAAGTAACTCCAAGAGAAACACTTTGTGGGCCCGTATATCAGGTTGATTAAGTAACGCCCATTCAATGGCTTCCAGCCCTTCTTGCAACGGGATTGAAGTGTACAGCGATGTTACATCAATTGTGCATAAAATGAATTCAGTGGTATTAGCTAAATCCAACTGTTGTAAACGTGATGAGAAATCAGTAGTATCTCGTATGTAAGATTTCCATGTTCGTACTATTGGTTGAAGAAATTGATCGATGTAAACACCCAGAGGTTCAAATATCGACCCACATCCAGACACAATGGGTCTGAATGGGGGATCAGTAGGATGTTTATGAATCTTTGGCAGCATATACATATGTGGCCGTTTCGGATATTGCTGAATGAGAAAGCTCTTGGTTTTACTGGAAATCCAATCCCTGTCCTGAGCATTATCCAAAATATTCTTTAATACTTGAAATATTTCATTGGTAGGGTCATGATCCAGTTTAAGATACGTGTATTCGTCCATAAGGTGTTCTTGCACTTTTCTGTGGTAGTATGACGAATCCATCATAACCAGAGCACCTCCCTTATCCGCAGGCTGAAATGTCAGAGTCTCGTTGTTGGCTAAATCCTTCAAAATGTTCCTTTCTTTTTAGATAAATTTTGACCTTTGTGTTGATGGTAATTCAATTTGCTCAAATCCTGTTTGACAGAAGATTCAAAACAATCCAGTATTTTATGAGAAACTGGAGGTATAAAAGTACTCTTGGGTCTGAACTCTGCAAACTCATGATCCTCTTTAGTGATTGGTTGTGTCAAAACATTATCAAAAAGTGGCGTAAACGTAAAATTCGCATGAAACGATAAATAGCAACTTCTGTCTCATGAAAAGTTGTCTTATACGTTGGTACAAAAGATGTTCCTTTGTTTAAAATTTGCATTTGTTGGATAGTCAATGTTTGAGAAGAGATGTTTATGATGATTGTTTCTGACTCCGTAGATTTTGACGTGATTTCTCTTTGGTTTTTTCTTTGTCCTCGCCTGGTTTTACAACGCTTCCACTGATTTGTCCTGCTGCTGAGTCTGGTGGCTGTGAGGACTTTTGTCCCTTGGATAAAAAAGATTCTGTGGAGCTTGAAGCGTGGATTTCACTTGTTTCAGTTCCGATCCTGCTGGTGCTTCCAGCGAGGCTTCTGATTCCATTACTATTCAAAGGAGGTCTAGTTGGTTGTATATCACGATCTGATACTACACTTCCCTCTGATGAGGCATTAGGATTTTTTTTGTAAGGTCTGCTCTGTGCGTACATTTTTGCCCAAGTGTATACCTCGTTCAACCGGTAATCAATTGTATCCCTTTTAAATTTGCGAAGTTTACGTTCTTGTAATTCTTTGCCATAATTTTCCAATTTAATGTCAATTTGTTCCAGTGTATTAGCCCAATCTCCTGAATCAATACGTACTGATAAATCTTGTTTGATATTGAAAATTTCTTCTTCAAGTTCCTTGATTGTTTTGGAAAGTTCCTCTACTAACAATAGAATTAAATCCAGGGAACATTTGTTCAGTACTGCGTACCAGCGATCCATAAAAGACTTATTGAACTGAAAACGAAACAACATAGGTTTAATGGCTAACCGTAGACCACGAGGTATCCTTTTATGTTTATGGTACTGAATGAGAGTTGAAGCATGCAATCTCTGATTCAATTCTCGTCGACAAATAAATTCGAGATGTTTTAATTGCTGAGTTATTGTACCTTCTTGGGTGTCAAACGTTTTGGTAGTAGAAATTAGACTGTAGATTTCAGTGGCTTCCTCTGCAGTGTATGCCTTGGTTTCTGCTCTATTTTCCGTAGTACTAGCTATGCTCTCGAAGGAAGTCATCATTAAAGACTGGTGGGTGCTACCGCAAAATAGGCAGTTAAAAAACTTGATGCAAAAATGTATATATGTGCGGTGCACTCCTATATAATACTATTTAAACCAATAATGTGAAAATCACTTTTTAACCAATTTGTCTGACCTAACAAACTGGGTTAAGGTGTGCTACGCAGTATTTGTGGGCTGCCTGTCCCACATATGTGAGAGTGAAACAAAATCAAGCGACAATTCACTTGACAAACTGCGTGCACTACATGGTATGTTCAACAAGCTTAGTTAATTCAACTAGATCATCAATCTAGATACCTAACAAGTTCTGACAGGCATTTAAATAAAAACAAGCTCCAACACGAAACACACAGGGATGAAAAGATGCAGTAACTGCACGCATTGTAATAATGTTATGCAACAGGGTTTCATTACACACCCCAGAACCGGCGCTAAAATTATTCTCAATCATTCCTCAGATTGCAATACAACGAATGTGATTTATTGTATTAAGTGTCCATGCGGTTTTTATATGTTGGAAAAACCGAGAGAAAAGTGAAAGTTCGTATTGGAGAACATAAAAGTATGATCAGAAATAAAAACACGAATTCCAACTTAGTAGTTCATTGGATGGAGCAAGGTCACAATATTTCCCAACTCCGGTTTGCAATTGTGGAAAAACTTTCATTAAAGACAGGAATTGATTCAAGCAAAAAATTATCTCAAAGAGAGGTGTTTTGGATCAGGAGGCTCAATACCATGATGCCACTCGGTCTGAACGACAAATTGGATTTGAGCTGTTTCTTGTAAATACTGTTTCTGTTTCCGGAGGAGTTGCTTTCACTACACATTGAAAACCCTTTTTGTTTTTTACTGACATGCACAATCACCATTTATATTGTGACAACTGTCATCACTGTTAATGTTACGCTAGGATACCTGTCACAGCTAACATACATTCACCACAGACAGAATGTACACGCTGTTACCTGTTAGCGTTCTAAGAAATGTTGTTGACTATCAGGGGATCTGGATCAACTGCATTACATTTCTATTTATATGTTCGTTTCCACACATTGTAGTAATGTGTATACTCTTTTGGGATTATTTTTATGACCTTTCTCTAGTGTGTACTATCTAATTATTTCTCATCACGTTTTTTTCATGTTCACTTTATTGTTCACATTTCTTATTCTGAGTGTCACTTTACGTTCATCTAGTATTACGTATGTATTTGTCCGTATTTGTTTTCACTTGTATTTATCACACTAGTCGTGTTTCGTGACAGGTTGTCTGTCACCATTATTATCGTTTCTTTATCTGGGTTGTCCTTCTGTATTTCCTTACCCGTTCATCGGATACTTTGGTTCGCACATCTTTTTGGATCCGTTTTTATACTTACTCCGCAGGGGTTTCCGCTTGTTTATAGGCTTTCTTTAAGTACAGTCTTAGGTTTCTTGTTGTTGAGGTTGGGTATCATGCTGGATCGCATCTTTCTAAGATGGCGGCTCTGTTCACCTAGTTGCCTTTTTTTAGTTTCTTATTTTCTTAGTCAGGTGATTATCGTATCTTTTGCGGGCTTCCTTGGTAGTTAAATACAGGGTCAGCGTTTTACCGGTATCCATGGTGCAGCTGCGATTTCCGTTACGAGGTTTCGTCTTCGTTTGGTGAGTAACACAGATACTATGCGTGTTTCTGAGGTTACTGGACGCACGTTTAGGCTTTTTTATTTACCATGTTTCTGCATTTTGTTGCAGATGGTCACGTCGGTTTACACCCACCATCAGGTATTTCTTCGTTAGTCTCTACGTATTCTGGGTTTTCTTTAAACACTCCACGTTCCATACTTGATTTTGATTTCTGTTATTTTTAGGTTGTCGACCTGTAGCTCATCTTTATCAGGTACTTACACTGGGTGTTCTGGGTGTTAGTAGCTTTTTACAAGGACATATGTTCCGTTTATTCTCGTCATTCATCTACACTTCTCTTTGTTTTTCAGCATACTAGTTTTGTTGCAATTATACAGTACGTCAGTATTCAGTCATGTGCCAAGTAGGTTTTTCGTCATTTTAGTTGTCTTCGCTATCTTATATTTGTTTCAGTTGCACTTTCTCTGTGTGTGCATTAGCAGTATGTAGCACCAGGTGTCAGTTTTGGCATGTCGTGATTTTTATATCGTGGGTAACACCATGTATCAATCATTAGTAATACTTGTTGGTGATGGCAACTCTTCCCCCTCTTTTCGTTTCTAAACTTTTCTTTTATTGTATCTGATACACTCATGATATGTGTCTTGTAAATCATCAGGGTGTCTCACCATTTGGTAGCTATGTGGCAATTTTTCTGGTATGTTTTATAAATTGAGAGATATGCATTAAGCATTCATTTGTATACATGTTTTTTTTGTATTACAGTGGCCCCTGAAGAAGGGACAGCGTCCCGAAATGCATTGGGCTATCTTTTGACTGTTTGTGAACAATTAATATTGTATAATCTGTAAAACGTATTTAGGTTGAACAACTGTGTATTAGCTAAAAGATACATCTGTGCATGTATCGTCAGAATTTTGCCGATTCATTTATCATTCGTTTCTTTCAATAAGAAAAAATTATTGAATAGAATTGGCTTGGAGCTTGTTTTTGTTTAAATGCCTGTCAGAACTTGTTAGGTATCTAGATTGATGATCTAGTTGAATTAACTAAGCTTGTTGAACATACCATGTAGTGCACGCAGTTTGTCAAGTGAATTGTCGCTTGATTTTGTTTCAAGTGGGTGCACTTGCCAAGTCGACATGGCAGTTAACAAACTGCGCTCAGGCACCACAGTGGCAGGCCTGAGACCTCTTTTCAGGGCTACTCATGTGGGTAGCACAATCAGTGCTGCAAGCCCACTAGTAGCATTTGATTTCCCAGCCCTGGCACACTCAGTGCACTTTACTAGGGACCTACTGGTAAAACAAATATGCCAATCAGGAAGAACCAATCACAATAACAATTTACACAGAGAGCATATGCACTTTAGCACTGATCAGCAGTGGTAAAGTGCCCAGAGTCCTATAGCCACCACTGCCAAACTGAACTTCCAGAAAGGAATGCAAGACGTCGCAGTCTGGATGACCAACAGCTGTCTGAAGCTCAACGCCGATAAGACAGAAGTCCTCGTCCTCTGTACCACCCCTTCTGCATGGGGCAGCACCTGGTGGCTGACCGCCCTCGGAAGCTTACCTACCCCCTCAGACCACGCCAAGAACCTCGGCATCGTACTCGACTCATCACTCACCATGAACTGATAGGTCAACGCCGTCACCTCCAGCTGCTTCAACACCCTCCGCATCCTCCGCAAGACCTTCAAGTGGATCCCCCCTGAGTCAAGGAAGACAGTCACCCACGCACTCATCACCAGCAGACTGGACTATGGCAACGCACTCTACGCCGGCATCAACAAGTCCCTACTCCGCAAACTCCAGACAATACAGAACACCGCCGCCAGACTCGTCCTCGGCATCCCCCGACACGAACACATCAGCCAACACCTACAAAGTCTCCACTGGCTCCCAGTGGAGAAAAGAGTCACTTTCAAAATCCTTACTCACGCCTACAAATGCCTACACAACAACGGACCCAAATATCTCAACGACAGAATCAACTTCCACGTACCCAAAAGAAACCTCCGATCTTCCAACCTCGCACTGGCCAAAACCCCGCGCATCCACAGAGCCAGAGCTCCTTCTCTCACATTGCAGCCAAGACCTGGAACGAGTTACCGGCAGACATCAGACGCGCCCCATCCCTGAACACCTTCAGAAAGACCCTCAAGACCTGGCTCTTCGGCTAAACAGATCTGCGGACCCCCCCCACCCCCTCAGCGCCTTGAGACCCTCACGGGTGAGTAGCGCGCTTACAATTCCCTGATTGATTGATTGATTGATAGCCAACAAACACAGGTCAGGAAAAAATAGGAGGAAGAAGCAAAAAGTTTGGGGATAACCCTGCAAAAAGGGCCATTTCCAACAAAGAAACATAGAATTTACCTGGAAAAAACACAGTTAAAATTGGGTAACTGTTCTGGCTCAAACATGCAAAAGCACTGACACCCCTCAGTTATGGTATACAACGTACACAAGGCATGCCATATTTTGCTTCGCCCTTCATTGAACTGGAAGAAAGATTCATTAATGTCCATATGTCTTGTACCCTCCGGGTTTACTACTACTTTTTAACTTAATTGAATTATCCCTCCAGTATCAGCATTAAATATAATTCAGGGATGCAACTATTTTTGACTGTTTCATAAATGCATTCTTTGTGAAATACAAAATAATCTTCTTGGATGTATGAAGTTAACTCCCACACCAAAAGAACATATATTTGTACTGAAATGGCACGCTCCATTTCGTATCAACTACCATCACTGTTATTATATTCATTTGATGCATCCAAAATATAAGTAATAACAGCAGTGAATAGCTTCTGAAAGCCTTGTTTGCATTCCTTTAGTTTGTGTTTTATTGTGTGATAAGATAATTGAAGGTTTACTGATGCATGCATTTTTTTAAATGTAGGCTAATATATTTGTGCAAACATTCACTGATTATCATTCATTGACAAGTGTATGGACAGTGCTGTGTTGTTTCATATGAAAACATACATTGTTCCTCATACTTTACACGTGCATATGCATTGCAAAGTTTGTACCTCAGTTATGACTGCTTAGGAGGGTATTATGAGGTTGTGACTTGTTATGTTATTTAGCTGCCTGTCTATTTTTAGATTTGGCTTGACAGAGAATATTTTTGTTTGGCCTGTTGTTACCAGGTCCTTAAAACAGAATAATAATCTTTATTTGGAAGTGATCACAACCATAAAAGATAAAAACAAATATAAAACACAGCGGCAATACAATTAAAATTCATTTAGCAGCCGTCATTCACACCTGGAATTTCTGGATCTGAGTGCCGCTCTCAAGAAATTCATTACTTCAAAAAGTGTGTAATCATTAGGCAGAAGCTGCAAATACATTAGAGCAACACAGGCTTGTCTAAAACTCATATCTTTTAAAGAGGGCTTAAGAAATATTCTCCTTGGGTGACTAAAATATTTACATAAAAGGACAAAATGTACGGTATCCTGTGGAGACCTATCATCGCAGCCACAGGGACCTCTCTCCTCTACATGTAAAACAAAGCCAGCCGGAGAAGCCAAAAGATGATGAAGCTGATTAGCTCTAAATCGAGTTATTAAAAATCTGTCAGAGGCACTTGTTAGAATAGAGAGATATTTCTCCATACCATGGACTGATTTTAAAAGAGCGGGCCCTCGCACTGCTGGTTTGCTATTCTCATTGTCGTTGCGGTGAGCCATGGCATATTTAAAAAACAACTCTTTTACTAATGTCAGATCCAGGGACTTCACTGTGTCATATTTAAGAACAATATCTGCTCTTCCTACGGCTGTGAGGGACTCATTAATGTACTGTAACCAGGGGATTTTGAGTGCATGATTGAGTGATTGACAGTCGGAGATGACCAAACGATTAAATTCTGCCTCATCATTTGACCAAATCTTCACCCAACACAACAAAGGATTTACTGCCCTCAAGTCAGTTATATACTTAACTCCTAGTTCTTCATGTAGGGAAAAAGACGGGTTACCCTGGGGAACTTTGAGGATTCATCTCAAATACTTATTTTGTGCGTTCTTTAGTTTGTTAACCACCCTGCACCCCCAGTCCTCGCTTCCATACAAAACCTTGGAGGTACAGAAGGACTGGTAAAACTTTAAAATCACCCCCGGAGACCAAGTGCCTAATCTCTGAGCATAGTTAGCAATAGCTCCAATTGATTTATTTATGTCTCCTAGCTTCCCCTCCATCAGATGTTTCCAGTTTAGTTTTGCATTGAATGAAATTCCCAAATAAGAAAAGGCCGGGACCTTAGCTAGAGTGTGGGCTCCTGCCTTAAAAGTCTTAGATCGAGTCCCAACTTCCATAACCTACGATTTTGTGAAGTTGGCCGACAGGTCCAACTCATTCAAAAAAGAAACAAAACCATCAATCAAAGCCTGTAGGCCCATCGATGTGCGTGCCATCAGTACCGCGTCATCCGCATATATAATAGGACTGGTACTGCTTTCCTACCCACTCTAGGGCTGCCAGTCTGTAGTGTTGTCAGGGCAGATTCTAGGCCTTTGATGTATATCGTGAATAAAAAAAGGGCTAAAATACATCCTTTGCAAAACCCCTTGTGCAATTAAAGAGGTCTGTAAGACCCGCTTCAGTATCTGACTGCAGCTGTGGTATGGGCATGGAGGGTCATTAATAAATTTACAATAGCCGGCTCAACCCCCGGGGAGCCAAGTAAGGCTCACAATTTCTTACGGTTCACCCGGTTAAAAGCTGAGGTAAGATCCATAAAGCCCAATAAAAGGTCACCAGGTTGGGTGACCTTAAAACATACATTCAATCACTATCAATCACAGAATTTGTAAAGCGCACTACTTACCCGCGAGGGTCTCAAGGCGCTAGGGAAAAAAGGGGGGGGGGGTGCTGCTACTGGTCGAACAACCAGGTCTTGAGTAGCCTCCTGAAGGCCAGCAGGTCTTGGGTCTGTCGTAGGCTTAGTGGAAGGGTGTTCCAGGTCTTGGCGGCGAGGTGGGAGAAGGATCTGCCGCCGGTGGTAGTTCTTCGAATGCGAGGGACGGTGGCGAGGGAGAGGTCGGCGGAGCGGAGTTGGCGGTTGGGGACGTAGAAGAGGAGTCGTCTGTTGAGGTAGGCTGGGCCAGTCTTGTGGGGTGCCTTGTGTGCGTGGATGAGGAGTTTGAAGGAGATTCTCCTGTCGACGGGGAGCCAGTGCAGGTTCCTCAGGTGGGGGGTGATGTGGCTGTGGCGTGGTACATCGAGGATCAGGCGTGCCGAGGCGTTTTGTATGCGTTGCAGTCGCTTGATGAGCTTGGCCGGGGCTCCCGCGTAGAGGGCGTTCCCATAGTCAAGTCTGCTACTGACGAGGGCCTGGGTGACTGTTCTTCTTGTGTCTGTCGGGATCCACCTGTAGATCTTGCGAAGCATGCGGAGGGTGTTGAAGCAGGAGGATGAGACTGCGTTGACTTGCTTGGCCATGGAGAGCGTTGAGTCGAGGATGACTCCCAGGTTGCGTGCGTGGTCGGTGGGTGTCGGGGCTGCTCCCAGCGTCGTTGGCCACCAGGAGTCATCCCAGGCTGAGGGGTTGGAGCCGAGGATGAGGACCTCTGTCTTCTCCGTGTTCAGTTTTAGTCGGCTGATCTTCATCCAATCGGCGACGGCCTTCATTCCTTCATGGAGGTTGGATTTGGCGGCGAGGGGTCCTTGGTGAGGGAGAGGATCAGTTGAGTGTCGTCGGCGTAGGAGATTATGTTGAGGTCGTGCTGTCTGGCGATGCGTGCGAGCGGGGCCATGTAGATGTTGAACAGTGTTGGGCTGAGGGACGATCCCTGGGGTACGCCGCAGATGATCTCGGAGGCTTCGGATCGGAAAGGTGGGAGGCGGACTCTCTGGGTTCTGCCGGCGAGGAAGGAGGTGGCCCATTCCAGGGCCTTGTCTCGGATCCCTGCGTCGTGGAGGCCTGCACGTAGAGTGCGGTGGCAGACAGTGTCGAAGGCGGCGGAGAGGTCCAGCAGGATCCTGATGTCGTCGGTGGCGGCGATGAGGGCAGTCTCAGTGCTGTAGTTGCTGCGGAACCCCGATTGGGATGGGTCCAGGATGCTGTTTTCTTTGAGGTATCGGGTTAGCTGTTTGTTGACGATCTTCTCGATGACCTTGGCTGGGAACGGAAGTAGGGAGATGGGCCGGAAGTTCTTGAGGTCTCTCGGGTCCGCCTTGGGTTTTTTGAGTAGGGCGTTGATCTCTGCGTGTTTCCAGCTCTCTGGGAAGGTCGCGGTCTCGAAGGAGAGATTGATGACATTGCACAGGTGGGGTGCGATGGAGCTGCTGGCTTTGTTGAAGATGTGGTGCGGGAAAGGGTCTAACGGGGGCCGGAGTGTATTGTGCTCATGGTCTTGATGGTGTCCTCGATGTTCACGCTGGCCCAGGCTGGCAGGGGGTCGTGGTCGATGGTGTGCGGCGGGTCTGGTGCATCGATCTTAGTTGGGGCTGTCTGGGTGTTGAAGCTGTCGTGGATGTCGGCGATCTTGCGGTGGAAGAAGGTGGCGAGGGAATCGCACAGGGGTTGCGACGGCGGGATGTCGGTGTTGGAGCTGGGGTTGGAGAGTTCCTTCACGATGTTGAAAAGCTCCTTGCTGTTGTGTGCGTTGTTGTCGAGGCGGTCTTTGAAGGAGATTCTCTTGGCGGACTTGATGAGGTGGTGGTGGTTACGGATGGCGTCTTTGTGGGCTGCGTGGCTGTCCGGTGTCTTATCACTGTGCCATTTCTTCTCTAGTTTCCGGCAGGTACGCTTGGAAGCTAGGAGTTCCGAGGTGAACCAGCTGGCTCTTTTGGTGGTGTCACTGTAGGTGAGTTTTTCAGCGGGGCGAGGGTGTTGGCACAGTCGTCCATCCATCGTCTGAGGTTGCAGGCAGCGTCGTCGGTGTTGGATGGGTCGGAGGGAGGGCTGAGAGCGAGGGTTGCCCGAAGTTGGTCTTCTGTGACTTTGCTCCAGCAGCGGCGTGGGATCTGTTGGGTGCGTTGGTGTGTGGTGGGTTTCTGGAAGGTGAAATGGATGCAGCGGTGGTCGGTCCAGAGGAGTTCCGTGGTGTGGCTGAAGGAGACGTGGGAGCTTGAGGAGAAGATGGGGTCAAGCGTGTGGCCGGCGGAATGGGTCGGTGTTGTGACGAGCTGGCTCAGACCGAGGTTGTCGATCAGGGTGGTGGAGTTGCTGTCGTTGTTGTTCTCCAGGTGAAAGTTCAGGTCTCCGAGGAGGATGTAGTCGGTAGAGGTCAGGGCGTGCGTGCTGATGAAGTCGGCGATGGAGTCGCTGAACTGGGGTCGGGGCCCAGGGGGTCTGTAGACAAGGGTGCCTCTAAGGGTGGTGTTGGGGTCCGTGTGGATCTGGAAGAGCATGTGTTCAGCGGTGCTGAGAGTGTCGTCGGTGCTGGTCGAGACCCTGATGGTGTTCTTGTGGACGATGGCGATTCCTCCTCCTACTGCGTTGACGCGGTCTCTGCGGGTGATCTTATAGCCGTCTGGGATGGCTATGGCGATGTCGGGGCGGAGGAGTCGTTCATCCAGGTCTCTGTCAGGAAGGCGACGTCTGGTGATGATGTGTCGAGCAGGTCCCAGAGCTCGACGGCGTGTTTGCGTGCGGAGCGGGTGTTCAGTAGGATGCATCAGAGGTGGTTGAGGTCCTTCTTGGCGGGCGCCTCGGTGGCTCTGAGGCTGGTGTAGCTGCAGTTCCGGCAGGTGAAGGGACCATGGGTGCGTTTCGGGGCGGCCTTGAAGCAGTTGTGCGTCCGTCCGGGGTTGAGAGCGTGGAGTGTGGTGGCATCGTATCGGCGTCGGTCCTCGAGGCTGGTGCGGGGAGCGCACGGCCCAGGGGGTCTGGCGCTGGGCGCGGTCCAGGCACGGACGGGCGCAGACGGGCTTGCCTTAGGCGCGCCTTCGGCGCGCCAGCGGCGCGGCCGCACTGCGGCCGCCATATATGGGGAGGTGGGAGGGAGGAGCAGCTGGGAGGCGGGAGGCAGGGGCAGCGAATGGGCAGTCAGGGGGCGGGGCCGCAGGGGACGCAGCGGCAGGAGTGGAGAGAGGCAGCGAGGGGTACAGAAGGCAAAATGGACACAAGGGAGATGGGGGCAGCGAGGAAACAGAGGAAAAACGGGCACAGTACAATGGGGGCAGCGAGGAAACAGAAGGCAAAAAGGACACAAGGGAGATGGGGGCAGCGAGGAAACAGAGGAAAAACGGGCACAGTACAATGGGGGCAGCGAGGAAACAGAAGGCAAAATGGACACAAGGGAGATGGGGGCAGCGAGGGAAACAGAAGGCAAAATGGACACAAGGGAGATGGGGGCAGCGAGGGAAGCAGAGGAAAAACGGGCACAGTACAATGGGGGCAGCGAGGGAAACAGAAGGCAAAATGGACACAAGGGAGATGGGGCAGCGAGGGAAACAGAAGGCAAAATGGACACAAGGGAGCTGGGGGCAGCGAGGGAAACAGAGGAAAAAACGGGCACAGTACAATGGGGGCAGCGAGGGAAACAGAAGGCAAAAAGGACACAAGGGAGATGGGGGCAGCGAGGGAAACAGAGGAAAAAACGGGCACAGTACAATGGGGGCAGCGAGGGAAACAGAAGGAAAACGGGCACCGAGGCCACAAGCAGAGGGGCGAGCTTACCAGCAGCAGCAGCGGGCAGGACACCACAGGCGGAGCTGTGTGGCGGGGAGCGACCTACCTGGCAAGGTCAAGGGTCGCTCTCCTCACCGCGCAGCGGCCGCCATATATGGGGAGGTGGGAGGGAGGAACAGCTGGGAGGCGGGAGGCAGGGGCAGCGAATGGGCAGTCAGGGGCGGGGCCGCGGGGGCGGCGGCGGGAGTGGAGAGAGGCAGCGAGGGGTACAGAAGGCAAAATGGACACAAGGGAGATGGGGGCAGCGAGGGAAACAGAGGAAAAACGGGCACAGTACAATGGGGGCAGCGAGGGAAACAGAAGGCAAAAAGGACACAAGGGAGATGGGGGCAGCGAGGGAAACAGAGGAAAAACGGGCACAGTACAATGGGGGCAGCGAGGAAACCGAAGGCAAAATGGACACAAGGGAGATGGGGGCAGCGAGGGAAACAGAAGGCAAAATGGACACAAGGGAGATGGGGGCAGCGAGGGAAGCAGAGGAAAAAAACGGGCACAGTACAATGGGGGCAGCGAGGGAAACAGAAGGCAAAATGGACACAAGGGAGATGGGGCAGCGAGGGAAACAGAAGGCAAAATGGACACAAGGGAGATGGGGGCAGCGAGGGAAACAGAGGAAAAACGGGCACAGTACAATGGGGGCAGCGAGGGAAACAGAAGGCAAAAAGGACACAAGGGAGATGGGGGCAGCGAGGGAAACAGAGGAAAAACGGGCACAGTACAATGGGGGCAGCGAGGGAAACAGAAGGAAAACGGGCACCGAGGCCACAAGCAGAGGGGCGAGCTTACCAGCAGCAGCAGCGGGCAGGACACCACAGGCGGAGCTGTGTGGCGGGGGAGCGACCTACCTGGCAAGGTCAAGGGTCGCTCTCCTCACCGCGCAGCGGCCGCCATATATGGGGAGGTGGGAGGGAGGAACAGCTGGGAGGCGGGAGGCAGGGGCAGCGAATGGGCAGTCAGGGGGGCGGGGCCGCAGGGGACGCAGCGGCGGGAGTGGAGAGAGGCAGCGAGGGGTACAGAAGGCAAAATGGACACAAGGGAGATCGGGACAGCGAGGGAAACAGAGGAAAAAACGGGCACAGTACAATGGGGGCAGCGAGGGAAACAGAAGGCAAAAAGGACACAAGGGAGATGGGGGCAGCGAGGGAAACAGAGGAAAAAACGGGCACAGTACAATGGGGGCAGCGAGGGAAACCGAAGGCAAAATGGACACAAGGGAGATGGGGGCAGCGAGGGAAACAGAAGGCAAAATGGACACAAGGGAGATGGGGGCAGCGAGGGAAGCAGAGGAAAAAAACGGGCACAGTACAATGGGGGCAGCGAGGAAACAGAAGGCAAAATAGACACAAGGGAGATGGGGCAGCGAGGAAACAGAAGGCAAAATGGACACAAGGGAGATGGGGGCAGCGAGGAAACAGAGGAAAAAACAGGCACAGTACAATGGGGGCAGCGAGGGAAACAGAAGGCAAAGAGGACACAAGGGAGATGGGGGCAGCGAGGGAAACAGAGGAAAAAAACGGGCACAGTACAATGGGGGCAGCGAGGGAAACAGAAGGAAAACGGGCACCGAGGCCACAAGCAGAGGGGCGAGCTTACCAGCAGCAGCAGCGGGCAGGACACCACAGGCGGAGCTGTGTGGCGGGGGAGCGACCTACCTGGCAAGGTCAAGGGTCGCTCCATTGAGTGGTCATTGGCTCTACCCAGAGTTATATTAGTCTCTCACCTCATGCAATGGACAGGTGTATTATTCTGTCTTCCTGGAAGGCCAGGAGTATAACACAAGCCCCTGCAACCCCTGCAGCACATTGGGGGAGGGGAGGCAACCATTCAAAGGGAGCCCCATTCAGCCCAAGAATATCTGTGAGATATGGGAGATTAGGAGTCTCTCATCACATTCTGCAGGGGACCCCATCATTTTGTGTTGCGACACTGAGGAAAGCGCTACACTGTAGTGCATAAGGGGACTATTTTATATCTGAGAAGTAGACTCAATCATCACAGTTTGTCATATTCAATTATTTATATCCTATATTCATTCTATACAGAAATCAATCCTTTTTAGGTTTCACCTACAGACGGCTGTAGCTGTCTGGCAAGAGTTCATGTCTGCATACAAAACACAAACCATACAACAGCCTCTGGACCAACCACCACTGCTTTTACTTTGCCTTCACCACACCCACCGTACACCACCGCTCACACCACCCAGTTGTAGCGGGAACAAGGTCACTGAAGAACATCTCACCGCCTCTCTCAGCACCACCACACCACCGAAATGAAATGAAAATAAAATTTCGAAAGCCCTCCCACTCATCGATTGCGCCAAAGTCCACTCCCCAGCTACATCCACTCTCCATTTCTATTTAATTTTTGTTTTTGAGGTCCTGGAATTTATGAAGTGCTGCTCAGCCATTGGCTATCGTTTTGCACTTCTATGCACTTTATTTATATATTTTTATTTTATTGTGCTTCTGGGTGCACACATGCATGCACAGGCATCATGATGCATGAGTATGTATGCTTTGCAACACATGTGCACATATGTATCGTGATGCAGTGGTGCCCATTTGTTTTTGTTTTTTTACTTTACCATTCCAACATGACCAAAGGTCATTTCAAAAAGGCACTTTGCTGCTGCTGTGCCCACAAAAATAAAAAACACTGGTAAAGCCAGTACGTCAGTCCCTCCTGTTAAAAGAGATCCCAAATGGGGCCCAAGTGACTGATACAAATTCAGCCTCGGAGGTTTCCCTGACATTTATCTTTTCCCACACAGGCTGGGCTGTTCCTAGAAAAGGGAACAATTTACTGATGAATTTTGCCATTTACTGATGAACTTGTCTTGATTTTCAAAATGGGGTTGAGATTTTTATTGTGTTGTGTTCCTATATGTTGTTTGGTAGTGCTTAAACTTAGCACACATTTCTCTGGGGAACAACCTTCTGCTTGCTAACAGATTTTAGACCGAGATTCACTTTGAAATGCGCTGTGACATAGCCAATGTATTTATTAAATTAGTAATCCATTTATAAATAATCTAATTTCTTACACATGGCATGCTTCTGCCTGGTACATGGGCAGCAGGTGGGGCACAATGCATGGGCCGTGACACAGGAGAATTGGGAGTGGTGGGTCACACACAGAGTAGTGAAGTTAGGTTGGCCACACTATGTCCCCAAAGGAGCTGGACCTAAACTTCCAGCAAGATTGCAGAGGGCACATGTGACCTCATAACTACCATTGTCGAATTAGTGGGTTGAAGGTGGGCTGCTACGGTTATGGCCTATTAAAATGTCAACCAAAACATAATGCTAGACCGCCTGCTGTATCTGTTAATTTCAAAATTAAAGAAATATTTTTATGTTGCACTGAAAAAAATATTATGATTTGCAGTAACAATGCTTCACCTCTCATGGCACCTTCTGCTCACTGTATCCTTGTACGAACTAAAAGGGCTCATGGTAAGCCAATCTTTGTCATCTGTCCTTGATGAGGAGGAGGTCTATACGATGAAGCTTGCCAACTTGTGGAGGGAAGGGTTCACCGTGGTTTTTTCTGAAAAATTCCCTTGGAACAGCATAAACACAGCATTTTTGTACAACTCACAAACTGGAGAATATTTTGTTTGTTCTAAGCCCACAGAACTCTAGAGAATTAACAGTGTCTGTTTTAGGAGGAGTTACTATGGACCCTACTATCCTTTTCTTCCTTGTTTGAGTATCATCTATCGTTGATGAGGAGCGGGATTGTACGGTGAAGCATGCCACCTTGTGGTGGGATGGGCCCACTGTGGCTTTTTAGGAGACTCCCTCAGAACAGCATAAACACAGCATGTTTCTACAACTTGCAACCAGGTGAATATTTTGTGTTTGTTGCAGGGCCACAGTACTCTAGAGCAGAGGTCTTGACTCTTCAATCTGTGGGGCGCGACCCCCAGGGTGGCCGTGGAGTCCTGGAAAGGGGGTCCCTTATTCCCCAGCCTCACTTGTCCCTGCAATCCAAAACGTTTGCTTTCCTTTTGGAAAAAGACAGCGGCCTTGGGACGGCTAATTTAGATCCTTATCAGCTGCTTGCCTGAAGGAAATGCAAATCACTCCAAGCATCGTGATGGCAAAGATTTGGTATTTTGAGTGGAAGTGCAAAGAGTTAACAACTGGGCTGGGAAGTGCTTGATTTTAATTTTAACTGCATTTTCACATCCCTTAGTACCCTCAAAGAGGTGTTGAAGGGACAGTTTAAGATTTTCAACGCGTTTACCAACCCAGAGTTACTACAACAAGAGATCCCCCCTTCACAGTCTCTCTGCATTAACATAGCGGACTATTTCGAACAGAATGTCCAGCTATTACAACAAGACTTCACTCTACCCCTCTGTCTCTCTGCTAACAACAACGTCATCTTAGATAAAGACAGACCAACTTTACAAACTTTCAAGCAGATTAGCCTAGACCAATCTCGCCAGGCAACGCTTGCTATTAAATCGGGCTCCCCCTTTGACCCCTGTCCCCCCTCGATCTTACACGCCATAATCGATATTGCAAATCCAATTATAAATGAAATAATTAATGCCTCCCTGTCATTAGCAAAAATTCCTACTGAATGGAAGCTTGCAGCAGTCAAGCCGCTACAAAAGAAACAACTTGCAGATCCCACTACCCTTACTAACTTCCGACCTATTTCCTTACTACCATGCCTTAGTAAGATCACTGAAAAGCTCGTTAATACCCAACTTACAACTTACCTTGAAGAAGGAAGGATCCTACACCCCAACCAATCTGGATTCAGATCCCAGCACTCAACAGAATCAGCTCTACTGTATACGGCTGAATCTCTCAAAGCCGCCCTTGATCAATGAAAAAATGCGGTTCTGGTCTTATTAGATCTATCGGCCGCGTTCGACACGGTCTCACATGTCATTCTCCTAGACTGTCTCGAATCTTACGGCATCTCCCACACAGCCCTGGCTTGGCTTAAAGGGTTCTTGCAGAACCGCAGACAAGTCATCACCCTTGGTCAACATAAGTCAGAAGAAAAACCCCTGCTTTCCGGTGTCCCTCAGGGTTCCATCCTTAGCCCAATGCTCTTCAATGCCTACATGGCCCAACTGATCAGCCTGATATCGTCATTCAACAGAGACCATCTCATATGCGGACGATACGCAGTTAATTCTGGTCCTAGACAAAAACACCACAAAGGCGGAAGAAAATTTCCGCTCATGTCTTACGGCCACGTTTCAGTGGATGGAAATCAACCACCTAAAGTGCAACTCTGAAAAGACGGAAATACTTCCTCTAGGACAAGGGAACACCTTCTCCCCCGAGATATGGTGGCCAGCTCACACTCCCCCACCTCCGAACACAGTAAAAGTGGTTAGAAATCTGGGTATCAAATTTGATGCTACATTATCCTTCAAGCAGCAATCACTGGCAGTTGCTGGAACCAGTTTTCATATCATAAAATCTCTAAAAAAGTTCTTCGATCTACTTCCCGTTTCAGCCAGACAGGCAGTTGCTGTGGCCCTAATCACATCCAGATTGGACTACTGCAACAGCCTGTATGCAGGGGCCAATAAGTCGGTTTTACATAAACTACAAATGGTCCAACACGCAGCAGCACGTCTAGTGCTCAAATGGCCCAGGAGGTCATCTGCATCGGCGGCCTTAGAAGCATTACACTGGCTTCACATCCATAAAAGAGTTCTATTTAAGATTCTAATCATCACTTTCAGAATATTTCACTCCTCAGGAGCGTACTACCTTCGGCTTAGATTTACGCATTATACCCCCTCCCGGAGTCTCAGATCATCTAACGCAAACCTGTTAAAACCACCAGCGTTTAGATATGTCTCGAAAGGAGGCAAATCGTTTGCAGTGATAGGTTCTAAAGCATGGAACCAACTCCCCAATCAGCTCCGTCAGATCCAATCTGAAACGCTCTTCAGGAGGCCCTAAAAACTTGGATTTTTTCATCCTCCAAGGCAGAACACTTATCTAACTCCTTGCTCCCTTGCAGCTACCCATTTTCTACTCAGGGATCCGCATAGCACCATGATGCTCCTCGGAGTGATAGCTGCACTCTACAAATGTCTGTTTACAATACATTACAGTTATGTGAAAAATTCATTGTATTACACACGCTCTGGTATGACTAAAATCTACATTTTGGAGGCACCATTTTATCGTTCAACTATTTGCACGTTTTGCAGCATTCTATCTTACACTGTGTGTGATGCAAGCATAAAATAATGACTTACTTATTCACAGTGCTTTCTGTCACAGGCTGTGACCTCGAAGCACTAAACACACATCACTATTCTCCACTGCACCAAACAAGATTTAATTCTGTGGCTCTCTGGTTACACACAACTCTGCAGTGCATTAACTAATAGAAGTTTCATAATGTACTGCAGTACATTTCCCACTGAGTAACAACTTTTTTATTAATTTTTCATTTAGGATGCCCATTATTTTATATGTAGATAGCTGATGGTGAAAGACCTAAAAAACGTACAGAATATTTTGGGGCTTATTTATGAGAGGCTTGCATGGCCAGAGCATCACTTTTTTGATGCTCCAGTTGCGCAAGCGTCTCAACCATACCTATGAGGTGGTGCAAATTCACCCTGCATGTCTTTGCTTGGCCTCACAGATATAGAGTAAGACACAGCAGCCCACGTCACTGCGTTTCCTCACTCTGCGTCAAGGAGGTGTTCCATAGGCTTTGCGTGGGGTTCCCATGCAACACCCATGGATTTTGATGCTGCCCCATATTTACAAGATCATGTAAACCTGGGGCAGCTTAAAAAACGGACGTCTCCCCAGTGGAGGCTTAACGAGGAGACATTTTTCATTTCTCCTTGTTTTGCCTCTTTCCATGTGTGCTGCATTCTACAGCTCACATAGAAAGAGGAAAACGCCTCTCTGGATTGTTTTTGTGAATGAAGGTGCCCCTTCCTGTACAAAAACAATCCTGCCTATGTTGGTGCTAGGCAGCAATTTGTGCAGTAACGCAAGGGAAAAGGACAGGAATTTCATAAATACGGTGCATTCCTGCCCTTTCACATTGGCATAGAGCAGCGCAGCAAGAAGACTTGCGGCGCTGCCCTACGCCAATTCCTCATAAATGCGGCCCTTTGTTTTTAGCTACACCTTTGACTACAGCCCCACGCTCACTGACCTTTGGTTTGCTAAACACTGTTTAATGCTATTTCCCCACTGTAAAAATTACTTGCTGTGGGAATTTGGGCCGTTTATGGTTGTCGATGATGAGGAGTACCAGGTTCTAGAAATATTTGTCAGAAGGGGGTCCTTACGCCTAAAAATGTTTGACAAGGGGTCTCGGCATCAAAAAGTTTGAAGTCCTCTGCTCTAGAGTATTAACAGTGTCTGTTTTAGAAGACATTACTGTGGACCCTATTATCCTCCTTCCTCCTTTTGAGAAAAGCAAGTAAAGGCAAAAGCAACTCAGATCTTTGCCTGGCCCCAGTCTTTGAGTCTTCATTACTGCCACAAAAACACCTAGGAAACCCATTCCACACCCTTCTCTCCTTGCAGCACCCAAGCAAATGATACAGTAAAAATCATAACTACCAACTACACTTGTCCAAGAGAAATCTTACTCCTTCTTGTTTCCTAACACAGTGACGAGAAGGTTCACTATAATATTATTTGTGTCCGCATTTTAAAAAGATCAAACTAAACATCTTTTAATACAGAATCAGGAGGACACACTGTGCCTGTACTTGTAACAGTATTCCAAAATATGCCCACTTACCTTGAGTAGAATGAATACACAATGATGCTACGAATCGTGAAAAGACCTTTAAGAAGAAAATTACATCTATATCTGAATAACACACACCCCATTTCACTCTTACAGGACAGTGGGATGTAGATATACAATATGAAAAGTCTGAGAATATTATTTAAGCATAAAACCATCCAGGCAGATATCTATGGTTCTGTGTCCATAGTTCTGGAATGCCCTGGAGTCTATCTCAACCTTATCTGTTCCATAATTGATGGCTCCTCCATGAAACTAAACTCGTATGAAGCTTGAATATTGTCTTGGTTCCTCAATGAAACATGTCACACAACATCACCTTAATCTGTAAATACGTTTTTTTACAATGGTGGTAATGTGTCATATTTACAGAGTATCCGATAGACACTTGTTAGAAACTGGGTTTCTGGTTGGCAGAAATATCCACGCTGTCCAAGAAGGAACCACAATCCTAGTCAGGGTAAGTAAGATACACACTAAAAGTTAACCTGTGCTCACCCTCCTGTACTTTTTTGGCACAGAGCAGTCAGGCTTGTCAAAAGAGGCAATTTGTAAAGTATTTGTGCAACACAACACACAGTACCACAATGAAAACACAGCAAAAATACTCCTCACCAGATTAGAAAAATAGACATCATTTTCATAAATGAAACAAGACCAAAACAACAATCATCCAATTAATAGGAATTGAGATATTATTTTTTAAAGATTAAATGTAAAAATAGAACTTAGAAGCAATAAGCGCCTATGGGAGTTATCTGGTCACGCTGAACTGGGACAAAGTCAAGAGTTCAGGCTGACAACGAAGGAGCGTGGGCCGGATACAGGAGCCATGCAAGGCCGCTGAACAAAGTACCTTGATCCTGGTCGCAACAGTGAGAGGTGTGGGGTGAAGCCGAATGATGCATCACTGTAGCTACCGCAGTCAATGTGATACATCAGTTTTCTTCACTCAGTGGTGGTGATGTGTCGAGCCGAGAGTCATTAGTTCTGTAGCTGATGCAACGGGCTTCTCCACCCAGTTGAGGGGATGCGTCGATCTTACCACACTGTAGTGGTGGCGATGCATTGGTTCCGATGCTTCAGTTCTTTAAGGCGATGCACTGGTTCCGACTGCCATGTGCCTATTCTGCTACCGCAACAAGGGTTGATGTGGCAGTTCTGCTACATGCAGACTGGCGATGCTTCAATTTTACAGGTGCAAGCTCCTTGATCCACTTCCAATGGACCAGGCACAGGAGCAGGTAATAAGCCAACAAGCCCCTTGGAGATCACTCTAGGTTCAAGGCAGGGTCCAGCTTTCCCTCAGTAGGGTCAGAGAGCAGCAGGCAGCAAGGCAGCACAGCAGAAAAGCAATTCTCCCAGACCAGCAGTCCAGCAGAGTGACAGCCCTTCTAGCAGCATAGCAGTTCTTCTGACAGAGGTTCTTTGCTGGTCCAGAAGTGTGTGGTGGCGCCAGAGACCCAAAACGTATACCCAGTTGAACCTTTGAAGTAGGGGTGACTTCAAAAAAGGGTATTTGAAGTGCACAGAGGTCCTTTCTTTTCAGCTTTGGCTCCAGACTCACAACAGGGGGGTAATCAAGCCTTTGTGTGGGGACAGGACACTGCCTATTCAGGTACGTCAGCTCCTCCCTCCCATCCTTCCCGGGATAAGCCATCAGGATGCAGATTGGCACTCAGACACAACTAACCTTCCTTTGTGTGTGGCTGTCTAGAAGGAATGCACAAAGTCAAGCTGTCACCCATCATAGCCTTGTATTGGAGACAGGCTGCAGGCACACAAAGCTTTAAGAGCAGAGAAATGTCCACTTTCAAAAAGAGGCGTTTCTAAAATAGTAATGTTATATCCATCTTTACCAGTAAAGAGGATTTATCTTTACCATTCCAAATATATAAAACATAACAGAGCTTCTGCTTCTCAATCAGGAATTATAGCTTAAAAATGTACTAAGTATCGGCATGACCTGAGGCGTCAATATGGCGGTCGCACTCTAAGAGTGCTCCGGACCCCTCCGTCATCCACCTCGCATCCCGTTGTCTGCGGCTGTCATCCGCACTCCATACCGGCTCGTAAGGATCCCCCGGAGGGCACACGCTGCTCCGGTGCGTCCGGACTGTTGATTTGGGACTGCGGGCGCCTTATTGGGTTCCGGACTTCACGAGGCCCTGAGACCGCAATATGGCAGACGCCACCACGATCCACAGGTGACCGGAGCACATTCTACTGACAGGCGCTGGTCGGCGCTGCACCTCCTGACCCACAAGATTCCACCAGGCGCGTTACCTGGCATCCGAGATCTGCTTCGGCCGCCCGCCGGCCTGTTTGCTGCTCTGGCTCTCCCGCGCCCCACACACGCAAGATGGCGGCCTCCGGCGCCCGCGGCCGGTGACCTGCGGGGCCTGATGTCCGCCTCGGGGCTCTGCACGCAATGACTTGGCCCGTGGGGAGGCGGCTGAGGTGTGGGTAGCGGCGTGTTGAAGAGCTGCATCCCCGGAGCTGAACCGCCACACAGACTCTATTAACTGCGACCGGCGCTGAGCTTAAGGAAGAGGGACCACCCGGTGAGTGGGGACGGGACCGGGGATCGGCTGCCGAGTCGGGCAGCGGAGCCAGAGGTCGCACTACGGCCTCTTGGCCCCCCTTCTCTGTTCTCTCTGGTGCTGCGGTGTCCCTAAGCCCCTCTGGACTGTAGCCCTTGAGTCTTCCCTGTGTCTGGGGCCCAGCCAAGTCAGGCGTGGTGGGCTCGCCTAGCGGGGTGGTGTGGGTGCCGTTCGGCTGCACATCTTGGGCAGCAAAGGGCCCCCCCGGATGAATCTCGCCAGCCTCCTTTCGCCCCCGACCTGGGCTTCCACCGTCCCCTACGCAGGGTGTGCGATTGAGGAGCGACGGGCCCTGCCAGGGCCTGCAAGCAACATCTAGGCCCAGGACCCTGTTCTGATACTTGTGGGGGCAGGGCGCCCATTCTCCCTCCATCGGCCGCCACCTCGGGCGGCGGCGCGGGGTTTGGCCGTTGCACCCACGGTCTCTCCCCATTTCCTGCAGCTGCCTCTCCTGGGCGCACTCCTTCTGATGACCAGCACATCCATCCAAGGGGTGCCCTCTCGGCGTAGGTCACCACGCACCATCCGTGGCGGCACACAGTGCGGGACATCAGCCACCCGGGCGGAGGGAGGCATCGGCTGCATTGGTCGGGCAGCGGGGGCTCCCCGGACTGGGCCTCCCTCCACCCCCGCGCCTCGGAGGCGTCGCCCACAAGCAGTACTGGCCTCCTAACTTTGGCCTTCAAGTAGGCCTCATCATGAATCTACCCACCACTGGGATCCTCACGGTGGGCACCTGTCGCCCCTGTCCACTGTTCACGGCCCAAACTTTACCTCCCACACTGGAAGGCTTCACCGGCAACCTGAGTGCCTGGAAATACCCTCATCTGCCTCTCGTATAGGAGCCTTTCACCCTGCCTTGCGGCACTCAATCCGGGGGAGGTAGCTCACGCTTCATTGGGGCGTTTGTCTGTACTTGGTTTCATCCTTCTGGCTCCTAGAGCTCGTACTGGAGCGCGTCCCGACACCGACCATGGGGAGAGATAAGGCCTCTAAATCCGCGACCGCCCCTAAGCAAACGAAGATGGACCGGTTCACTACTTCCGAACATGACCCCTCTGGGCAGACTGACGGAGTCCCCCCTTCCGGGCAAAGACTTAGCAACCATCCTACAGGCGATCAGCGCCTCCCAGGCTTCGGTGGAAGGGAAGATTGGGGAGGTCAAGGTAGACGTGTCCCTCCTCTGGCAGGACCTCCGCAATGACACAGCCCGCATAGCCGAGACTGAGTCCCGCATCTCAGCGGCAGAGGATGATATCCTTCAATTGAAAGAACAGGTATCCAGTTTACGTTCACACACCAATGAACTGCATTGACGTGCTGAAGATGCGGAGAACCGAGCACGCCGCAACAACCTCCGCCTAGTGGGGTTTCCCGAAGGGGTCAAGACGACTCAGGTAGCCGCCTTCATAGAGACCTGGTTCACGTCATGGATGCCCAAGGACGCCCTCTCCGCGTGTTCGTTGTGGAGAGAGCGCATCGGTCCCTCACACCGAAACCGCCGATCGGGGCTCCATCTCGCCCTATTATACTAAAAATCCTTAACTTCAAGGACCGGGACGCTATCATGAGCGAGGCGCGCTCCCAGGGACCACTCAAGTTCCAAAACTACACTATCATGATATTCCCCGATTACACCAAGGAAGTGCAAGACCAACGCCGCTCCTATACGGACGTTAAAAAGAAAATGCGATCCTTGGGTCTGCAATACCAACTCCAATTCCCTGCACGCCTCTGTGTCATTTTCCAAGGAAAAGTGCAGTTCTTTGACACGCCCCAGGCGGCCTGGACCTGGCTGATGGAGGAGCGCCCCCCCGGCAGCGGCAAAACCTGTCCCCCATGCCATCGGGCTCTCAGTCCACGAGGCCTCGGTCGCCAGGGCACCAGCGCCGGAGGCGCACGCACTCTCGCAGGAGACGCCAGTCCCAAGCAGGGGCTTCCAGATCGGCGAGCTTGGCTACCCACAGAACCCGGGACTCTTCAAGTCCATCAGGCTCTCCTCCCCGCCTCAGGCACCACTCATCTGGCGTGCCATCCCTGGCTCCTCCGTCACCAGCTCAACGGGGCTCACCGAGGGCGGATTCGGACCTTTCCCGCAGCCCAACTCTCTGAGAATCCAAGGGGCGTTGCCTGCAATGCGGTCTCTCTGGGAACGTGCTCTGACCCCTCAGGGGGTGCGGAGCCACGGCAGACTTTCTGTCCTGATTCGCTGTCTTTCTGCCGAGACATTCCACATCCGTCTACATGGAGGGGTCCTCCACGCAACTCAACCCGAGCGTTCTAGTTTGGTCCTTGTTCCACTAGGGGGGCCGACAGATGCTTCTGTTCTCGAAGTATAGGGTGGGGGGAGGGGGTAAGGGGAGGGACTGGGAATTGTTTTTCCCAATGTTGTTGTTTCTTACTGTTTTGTTGCACCAGCCATCACGAGACATTTTCTGATAATCTCTCACGGGGTATACAAGGCCCCTTCACAAGCGCCCTTCCGCATAGGCGTGCACCCCCGCGTGTACCCACGCCCTTTTGTGAGGATGCACACCGCCACCACGACCACCAACCACCATGACTGACATACCCGTTCCAAGGGCCTCCCTTCACGTTCTGTCCTGGAACGTCAACGGCCTCCTAGACCGACTTAAACGTATGGCTGTCCTATGATATGCGCAACGCCTCGGTATAGAGGTCCTCCTGCTCCAGGAGATGCACTTGCTGGGTAATCACTGCCCCTTCCTGGCTCGCTATGGATATGACAGAGTGTGGCACTCTGGCTTCGCGTGGAGTTCTCGGGGGGGTGGCTATCCTGTTGAAATGCACCCTTCCCTTTGTGCTTACACGGGTTATTCACGATTCCCAGGGAATGTCGGTGGACCTCTGTGGCTCGCTGGGTGGTAATCCCCTTAATCTCGTATCCATGTACTCACCCCCTTCGATGCTCGCGACGACCCTGAAACATTCCACTGCCTTGCTGACCTCCTTGCCCTTGGGCTCCACTATCATCGGGGGCGACTTCAACGCGGTCTCCTCTCCGGCCCTTGACACGACATGCCCTAGACTTGCGCAAGCGAAGCAGTTAACGAACTGGTCCGAATCCCTGGGCCGCAGCGATGCATGGCGTATCTGGCACCCTCACACCAAACAGTTCACTCATACCTCTGCTGCTCACCACACGCAGGCGCGCATAGATGCGATTTTTGTCCCTTCAACTGACTGCATCACGATTCAAGATGTCCGTATTCTCCCAGGGGTATCTCCGATCATTCTCCGGTGCTTCTTAGCATGGGGCCCCCCCCCCCATCGGCACGCCCGATGTGGAGAATGAACGCCTGGTTTCTTCAGGATAAAGAATTTAAAAAGGTGGTGGGGATGGAGCTTAAGCAGTACTTTCTGGCCAATGAGGGGTCGGTGTCCTCTCCGAGCTCCCTGTGGGAGGCGAGTAAAGCCACCATCCGGGGATTCGCTAAGGGCCAGCTCAAGCGTCAGCGACAGGCACAGCTGCAGCAGATCACCTCGCGGGAGGCGCAGGCTTTACGCCTCTAGCGATCCCCGCCTGATGCTGACGACACTTCCCGAGAACGGCAACTCGCTCATCTTTGGGCAGAGATCCGGCAGCTTTCATTAGATGCCGCCAAGCTCCTTTGGAGATCGTCAGTGGCTAGGATATACAGCTGGGGCGACAAGAACGGCTCGATTCTCCACAGACTAGCCACTTATCCTAGAGCGAATCGCATTATTCCTGAAATAATAGACATGGACGGGTCGTCACACCGATCCCCGGTGGCGATGGCCCGTACCTTTGCCTCCTACTATCACCAGCTCTACGCTGAAAGGTCCCCGGTAATGTCGCTCACTGCTCTGCTAGATGCGGGTGGCACTCACCTTCCGCAGCTGGATTCGGCCGCCCAGGCGGATTTAGACCGCCCGATCTCCCGAGAAGAGATTAACGCTGCAATAACCCTTACTGCGTCGGGTAAGACCCCGGGTCCTGACGGCCTTCCCCAGGAGTACTATGCCCTCTACCGCGAGACTCTCGTCCCACGCCTCGCTGACTTGTTCGACGAGGCTTTGGAGAAGGGTTCCTTCCCTCCGGAGACGGACATGGCCACCATTGTGGTCCTCCCAAAATCTCAACCACCATCCCCTCGCTGTGTGGACTACCGCCCCATCTCTCTCATCAACACTGAGGTGAAACTATATTCCACAATTCTCACCCAGAGGCTGAAGCCCTACCTGTCCACGTTGGTTCACCCTGACCAGTGCGGATTCATGCCCGCGCGGTACTCGACACTGTCTCCGGAGGCTGCATCTGGCCTTGGCTCACCGTCACATGCTCACCCCCTATTTGGCGATCCTTCTTGTGGACTTTGAGAAGGCCTTCGATTGGGTGGATTGGAGGTATCTCGAGGATGTGCTGGCCGAGATGGGTTTCGGTCCGCACTTTCGGGATCGAAGACTGCCAAGCCATGTCTTTCCTGGACCGGAAACAAGCATCCTGGGACCGGTTTCGGGTTCAAAACCCTCATCAGCCAGGCTATCTTGAATCCAGTGGCAAAGTGAGCAAGGGACCCACGTCTGGGCATACCCTGCCAACTTAGGGCGAAGGCACAGGGTCAGACTGATTTGCATATGGCCATGTCTGAACTGGGGTGGTGGAGTGAGCTAAAGAATGATGATGGATTAAACCCAGATCAGTTGACTGGGGGTGAGTGTTTGATTTGCTCTAACGCTCCGTCCATCATCCCCTTTGGTATCGCTTTGTTCGCCCTAAGTTGGCAGGGTATGCCCAGACGTGGGTCCCTTGCTCACTTTGCCACTGGATTCAAGATAGCCTGGCTGATGAGGGTTTTGAACCCGAAACCGGTCCCAGGATGCTTGTTTCCGGTCCAGGGAAGACATGGCTTGGCAGTTCGGGCTGGACTGTTCCCATGAGGCACAGGGTCAGACTGATTTGCATATGGCCATGTCTGAACTGGGGTGGTGGAGTGAGCTAAAGAATGATGATGGATTAAACCCAGATCAGTTGACTGGGGGTGAGTGTTTGATTTGCTCTAACGCTCCGTCCATCATCCCCTTTGGTATCGCTTTGTTCTGGGAGGTGGCGGAGGGGGGTGGATTGGTGTGCCACACAAGAAAAATCCACGTATGAAGCGCGAGGCTGTATCAAAAAGTATCGTAGGGTATGGGGCAAATGGTTGGGTGCTATGGGATAGTCAAGCTGTGAGTGTAATTTACATATCTGTTTGCACCTTCGGGGTTCCGAAATCATGGAAGGCTCATGTATTTGCCTGTGATCTGTCAGATTCAATGTCCAATGCTGATTTGCTGGTGTTGTTTATTGTTAAAACAATAAAATTGCTTATAAAAAAAAAATGTAATAAGGAATTCCCAATATTAACCCATGAGTGAAGTAGGCCTCACAGTAGTAAAAATCGAATTTAAGTGTTTTTCAGTACCAGGACATGAAAAACTTAAAAGTACATGTCCTACCTTTTACTTACACAGCACCCTGCCCTGTGGGCTCCCAGGGTCCTACCTTACAGGTGACTTATGTAAAATGCAACAGGAGTTTAAGGCTTGGCAAAGGGTTTTAAATGCCACGTTGACATGGCAGTAAATCTGCCCACACAGGCTCTGCAGTGGCAGGCCTGAGACATGTTTAAAAGACTAGGTGGCACAATCAGTGCTGCAGGTCCACTAGTAGCATTTAATTTACAGGCCTTGGGCACAAGTAGTGCACTCTACTGGGGACTTATAGATAAATGAAACATCCCAATTGTGGATAAACCAATGTAACTATGTTTACGGGGGAAGCACAGGCACCTTAGCACTGGTCAGCAGTGGTAAAGTTCTCGGTCATAAAGCTAACAAAAACAAGGTAAAAAAAAGAGTAGAAAGGTAAAAGAATTGGGGTGACCCTTCAGAGAGGGCCATTTTCCAACAACACTGTATATCCTCTTGTAGTATTTTTGATGTGCATTGCTACTTTTTGCAATACCTCCGATTTTTCTTGTTTAGTATCTTTCTGTCATTCCCTGCTAACCACTGGACTTCATTTACAAAGAAATTTCTATCTTGCTCTAAGTTGTTTATGATGCACCATGTTTAGCCTTTTCATTAGTTCCGAAGGTTGCTGTTTCTCCTCTGATTCATTATGATTGACACTGTTTCTTATTTGCTGCATTCGGCATGTGTATTTTTGATTTCTTACTGGATAATATCCCTGGGGCTTTATGAATTAGAAAACGTACAGGTCTTGTGATGACTTTTCATTTGATGTTTTCTAGTCCAAGGTTGTATACTGCCTTTTCCTGGAATGTCAACCAGATCAAAGGCCAATAGCCATTTTTTTCAATAAAAAACAGTTGCTTGTGATGCCAGCAATTGTGCAAATATCAAACTGCAAATGGCATTCAGTGTTACGAATGTACTGATAAGGGTAAAAATACCGGCTCTAGGTGATACTTCTAATTTTTTAATGGGAAGGGACATTAGAATACCGGTCATGCCAGTATAAAACTGGCCAGGTGGCCATCCTAATTATTTCCAATACCTTAATAGATACATAGAGTGAACTTTGACTCCAGCTTTCTTTCTTTTTACTATATCAGTACTTTTTAATGGTTTATGTCGCTGCACCTCTAGTCCACCCATCACCCTTCTTGTATGATGACCCATCACCTCTCAAAGACCCTCACTCTCCCTCTCCTAGCTGACTCTCCAGGTCAAGGGCAGTCAATACATGGAACCTTGTTTTAATGAAGCATGCCTGCATGGGTTGCTGTGCGTGTGAAAGAATGTAGGGAAATTACCTTGTAATGCACCAGATGATGTGGTGTCATTTTTTGTTGTCTTTTTGAGTAACACGGCTAGTGAATCTGTAAGTAAAATAAAATGTATTATTTAATCAATTCCATTATAACAAACAATTGATGTTAAATCAGTATTAGTGTGTTGATTGAGATGTTTCAGTCCTCTTTTTGTGTCCACTATATTCCTGTAATAGATTAACTGAATATCACTGTAGCGTTTAATGGTTTTCACTATACAGAAATCAGTACGTGCGTGAGTTTCTCTTCAGCTGTGTCAGAGCTGTTGCCACAACATCAGATGCATTTGCTAAACTAGCCCAGTACTTGCTTTCTGAGAAAGAACATTTCTTGGTGTGGCTAACAGAGAAAGTGTGTCAAAGGTCTCAGAAAGTGTTGAACAGCCCCTGATCATGCTGCCCAGGATGTATTGATTTGGGCTTATGAGTTCCAAAGGCACACACGATCAGTGGCGTCTCTAGACATGATTTTGTTCTTGGGCGAGCGGTTGGGCGCACAAAGGGCCTTAAATAAAACAGGTGGAGCCACCTAATCTACAATGGGAAATTGTGAACAGTTTGTGTACAAACACCCCCCCCCCCCCGCATCACTGTTGTGACAAAATGGATCCATGCCACGAAAGACTCAATGCTCTACTCCTTGGCTTATTTCGCAACCTAATACATTGTGGCGATTTTAGTCTTGATTCCCATGAATGAGCATAATTTGACTATACCACTGGATCACATGGACCATTGTGTCTCTTGTGAGATAAGGTCCTCGGGCAATCTAATAATGAGGTGATAAGGTTTATGGCATGGAGGTGTGACATTGAACGGAGTACTTAAATGTTTTAAATCAAACATGAAAACATTACAAAATGTCCTATCCTCACTAAACAACCCCCCCCCCCCACCCACTGCAAAATTGAAGTATGGTTCTGCTGTTATTTTTTATACTGCAGCCCCGCCTCAGCCTCTTTTCACTTCACCATCACTCTACAAAACCAGCAACCTTTTCTTACTGCCTCTCTCCACATTACTTATATCTCTTTACTGTTACATCCTACTACATGTAGCGTCCTCCCCAGCCCGGGAGCATGCAAATGAATATGCCACACATGGAGCTCTGTCTTAGACATCTTTATTCCTTAGCATACGATGACACACTTTACTCAGATTACATCATAACCATTAATAACCACACCTTAACACCTCCCAGCAAGTTACACAATTCTTCTGTTGTCTGCCCAGAACCGCGAGGGTCCTAGTGCACGCAGTCTAACGACACTACACTACATTCTCCACAACTCTTTATTACACCATCTCTTCACAGCTCTAGCATCCCTTCACTGACTTTTCTCTCCACAGCCCCTGCATCTTTAACTGCACCATCTATCCACAGCGTCCTAGCATTTCTTCACTGCCCCATCTTTCGGCAGATCCTCCCTCTCTTCACTGTGGCATCTGTCTACAGCTCACATATTGACAGATAAATGGGCAGAGGCACGAGGAGGCTATGATTTTCCCAAGATCAAACAGTTTCTTAAAGTACGAGAAGCAGTACTACTTGCTCCAGAGGCAATAACTTGACCCCACTATATTATATTTTAGTGAATTGCCCTTAGACAGGGGACTGCCTAGAAAAACTACATTTTGGTCATAAGCTTAAGTTTAATTTTTAACCACAAACTTACTAGCAGCTGTTATACCAATTTTAAATACTCCCAAATGTGCCAAAAAAAGGAAGCAGAGGCATAAATTCAAAAAATTATTGTCCAGGAGCGCACATTTTGGCCAATTTAAGAGGCCGGGAATGAAAATCTTGTCACCAGGTTCCAGAGGTTTCAACTAACCTACTAGACTACAAATAGATCGAAAGGCCAAGAGACTACCCTTCCAAGGCATTGCCACTGTGTTGTGGGCCACTGGGTACAGATAGTGGGTGTACCACTTGTGGTGGATTCCATCATGGGCACATGATGGAGCAATGTCTGTCTTCTATTGAGTCACTTGCACGCACCCAACCGAAATGGCCAACATTGAGCACACAGAGACTTCAAAAGACATATGTTGGTAGGCAGGGGGGACTGTGATATACTTAGTGCAGTTTTGGGGTTTCATTCTATATTGCCCTCATCTAAATCGGGCAATCCTAAAAAATACAACTTAGCCAGATATTGAGCGTATTTAGTGGTTATTATTAGGTCTGGCATTAGCCAAGCCTATTTGATTTTTCTAAAATTACATGTATAATATACTTACTTAGAGAGGCTTTCAGCCTGCACTCTTCGTCCATTGTTCTGTTGTTGGGTTAGTCACGTTTTGTCTCCACCCACTCCAGCATGGAGCACTAAGTCAGCCTACTCCAGCCACTGGCTGACTTCACTTTGAGTGGCTGTATTTTGCACTTTTACAAGAAGCACAACACACACAAAGTCAGTGCCAGTGATTTTTGCTTTTAATTTGTTATTACTTCAGTGATGCCTTAGAGCCGATGTGATAGCAGTGTGAGCATAAGGCACATTTCAGCTTCATCAGTTCCTGTCTCCTGAAAATTCTGTTATAAATTCCTTTTGGAGTGGCCTTAGTTTACCTGACTTCTGCTGTTCCACAGCATACAAGATTGTATCTATTTGAAACTGTTCTTTATAAAGTTATCCCCTTTTTAGTATGCCCAGAAATAAGTGTATTTATAACAGAGTAGTATGTCATGCCTTTATGTATTTTAATTGAGGGCTGCAGTTATACTTGTAAACCAATTTAGTCTGTATGCCCTGCTTGCAAGGCTTTCTAGTTTGCTTTCAGTGCTCCCTTATGATGTGCCTATATAGACATTTAACTATTATATTACTAATTGTAGCTGTGCTGTTTTGTCCAATTATCTATCTATCTATCTTTGCAACACTATCTGTCAATCATTGCAACTCTATCTAGCTATGTCTATCTACCTTTGCAACTCTATCTATGCAGCATTTATCTATCTATCTATCTATCTATCTATCTGTCTGTCTGTCTGTCTGTCTGTCTGTCTCTCTGTCTGGTCTATGTAACCTTTTCTGTCTATGCAACCATCTCCTTACTTATCTAGCTAGCTATCTTACTACCTATGCAACACTATCTATATGCAACCCTCTCTGTCTGTGTTTGCAAGCCTCTCTATTTTGTATTTTTTCAACCCTCTATCTATTTGTAATAAAGATTTACAAAAACATTAGCAAAGGCAAGTGGATGGCAGCTGCTACCAGTCTGACATGGCTTTTTTAGGTCAAGTGTAAGCCAAGACCTTTAGATTTTACTAAAATTGTCTATATAACATAGTTGGTTATAGGGTTTTTTAGCCACACTATCCATCAGCCTGTTGTTGTCATTAATGTTTTTCTTCCACCCACCACAGCATATGCATCTTAGTTCAATGGAATGGGTCAGCCTCTTCAGACATTTGCTGGCTTCCCTGTGAGGTATGGCATGCTACCCTTTCACATGTGGTACGTCTACACACAAAGTAGTTCCCTTCAGTGCCAGGAACTACTATGGTGGTGTGTGCTTTTTAAAACACCAAAAATATTTTTGCTTTCAGTCATTTTTTTTTTTTTTTTTACATAGATGAGAGCCTAGCAGCTTCCCCAACAATAACGTTTTGCAAAAACCATGACAGAACTAACCAAGAATTGCCAAAGCCAAAATACTGGCTGCCAACACTAGGTCTATTGGCTTTGACAGTGTTTGTTCACACTGTATTTGAGTTCGAAACCCTTTACCACCTACTAGAGTAAGCCATGACTAGTTGTTATTGCCATTTTTGAGGGGCATGTTTACAAAATAAACAATTCTGTTATTCAATTGGACTATGCGTCTTAAGCCCTTAAATGGCAAAGATGAACATCAGTATCCCAACGGATGCGGCCCAGTAACCACCCACTGCAACAGGACACAAAGAATAGGTCTCGCAATCTACTCTTGTCTTTTCCACCTTATATGAAAATATTATGCAAGCGTAGAAACAGGATCAAGACAGGCAGTTAGTGCTATAGAACACCTTGATAGGATCTCTAAAACGGTGGGCAAGTCACTAGAGTGGGCTTTCTCACTTTTATCCTTTGGGAAAGTAAATTAAAAGTGCACTTGCACTAGTAGATCCATTCCCTCTGTATGGAGTTCTCCTCCACGAAGAACTCCCTACAGAGGAAATGGAAGCTACATTTTGGAATCATGTGATTTGCAATAGAATCAACATGGAAACCTACCCCAGGAGTAGCTTTCTAGGCCGGTTTCAATAAGAATTGGTGAATTTGAAAAAGTAGTATATCTGCACCCGACACATAGTAAATGAGTAGGTGCAGATTTACTACTTTCTTCTGAGCAGGGTCCATGGTTCGTAATCCATCTGGCCAATGTATGTTCTTGGGCAATCACTTTCTAAACTTATCGCCCTGCTTTTTTTTTTTTTAGCAAGCAAAGGAGTATTTAGAAGTAATGTAAATGCTGTTTGTAAGTGTGTGATTAAAAACAAAACATAACTGGATAGTACCTGAGGGAGGGAAGGCAGTGCCCAGTCTTAAGTAATAGTCATCAAAACACAATATGGTGATAAATGATTAGCCTTTGGAGCAAGTAGCATGTTTTGATGTTTTAGGTCTCATACGTGTTGATTCTGCGCAAATAATACTTTCCCTGGGCCTCTGTTCACATACTGACAATATGTGAGCACTTTAAAACAGGTTTAATGTAAGAATTAAACATCAAAGGCATTTCCCCTCTACAGAATCACAGAATGGCTTTCATTCACTCATTCAGTTCTGTTTAAGGCAGGTGTCTGTGTTTGCATCTCAATGGCGGAATGTACTTCTGAGATTGCATCATGCAGGAACCTCCTGTGCCATTGACATGCACCTCTTCTACAGCTCATAAATGTCTGAAAGAGTGATAATTGGCATCGAGCAGTGCCTCTGTGTGTGTAGAAGGACAGAAGCCATAATTGCAGGACAAACCTGAAAATGCAGGACAGCTGGCCACCCTAGTGGCACTCCACAGCTGATTGAGCTCAAGGAGAGCCGTGAACATTGCGAGCGGAGCGGAGGAGGGGAAGGGTGTGGACATCCCCTGTCTCCCCCTTAAAGACACCAAACCATATTTCTTTTCATATTCTAACACACTTGAGCCTTCTTGCATTCTAGCAAATATTCACGAAGGAGGAAGGGCATTTTTTTTTGTTGCTTTTTTTATACTGATGTTGCTACTTTCGAGAGCGAAATCACTGTTTTAATGAATAATATATAGTGAGAGCAAGTTTTTTCTGTTAGCAAATTTGTTATTTGATAGAAGCTTCTAGCCACAGATTCCTTACCATAGAATAACCCCCTTGTGTCAGACTGGATTCAGACATTTTCGAGTGGTCCCTCTGCACACCAGTAGGTGGCATTGTTTGGCCCCACACCAGCGTCATCTGCAACGTCTGCACCGGAAATGACATTTGCAGTGCCTATATAGACGCCACCCAAGTGCTCTGACATCAGTTTTTTTTCTTTTCGATCCAGTCAACACAGATCCAGACAGAGTTACCAATGGTCATTTTTTGACTGAAGCCAACATGCTTGCTAGTTCTCAGCTCTCCTATCTAGCCGGCGCCGGGAAACCCCTCGGGGTAGCTGTGCGCCTTACAAATGCAAATTCAATTCAATTCATGCTTCAAACCATGTGGTGCCTGTCCCCGGTAGATGTCTGTGACAGACCCTCATTTGGTTTGCATATGGTGCTTGGAATGGGAGCACAAGTCCCAAGGCACCGAGGAAATAGTCCCTGTAGCTCCTCTCTGCCCAACGTCGAATGACCCCATGACACTCTTGATCCCAGTTCTGCTGAAAGTCCCTGGACCGCTTACGGAGCCGCTCCCGATGAAATTGTCTCAATCCAAGTTGTCAGGTAAGCCCCACAAGAGAAAGAAGTCTAAGAGGTGGAAGTGGTCTTCGACTTCTCTGTGCCGGTCCAAGTCATTGGACCTGGTGCCAGAGCATAGGCACTCTAGACCTCGCTCTGCAGTGGAGCCTGTGCCCAGGTCAGCTCGTACCTCCCTGACTTTTCTGGAGTCAGAGTTACCCCCGCCCAACTCGAGGAGTCTTATGAGGTCATGCACCTCTTATTTGGGTGGTCCGACCCCTCTGAAACACCTTCAGGCCCCATGGGCATATAGGAGGGGCCCTACTCATTCTCCTCTCCTGGGTTCACCCTTGGCGCCAGTTGGGACCCTTGGATCCAGTGCTGGGTCCAAAGTTACGATGACCCCGAGGCCTCAACCTTCCTCAATGCCCACTCCAGTGTCATCGTTCCCAGTGTCACTGACGCCCCACAGCAGCACAGGCCCCATCGTCATACCTATATTCCGGTGCTGACTGGTACCATGCCATTCGAATCTGTACCAGTGCCTTTTCCATATAACAGGCTTGGAGAGGGTGATGACTGAGAGGGGTCTCAGGACCCTTATGGTTATCAAGATCCCCTTGATGAACCACAGGATAACTGGTAAGAGGAACTGGAAGATGCCAGTGGTTTAGACACCTCACCAGACACTGGCCTGCTCTCTTCCTCTCTCATGGATAGGGAGGAGGGTGCCTCATTTTCATAGGTGGTGCAGAGGGTGTCTATGGTCTTCAGTTGCCCACAGTGGCAGTCAAGGACAAATGTCTTAACAGAGGTGACTCAGCTGGTAGTTGCCCCCTCAGAACCATTACTCCCATTTATCAAAGCCCTTACGGGTGTCCTTCTTGGGACATGGTCCAAGCTCTGCACAGGAGCTCCTGTGTACAGGGCAATTGCCCATTGCCATCGCCCTGCTCCTGAGGACCCCAGTTTCCTCACCCTGAACCCTACCCCGGAGAGCTTGGTTGTCCAGGCGTCCACTTCCAGGAACAATTCCGCTGCGTTCCTTACTACTCCACCGGGTAAGAAATCCAAAAGGCTGGATACCTACACCCTATGTGGGATTCAGTTGCACAAGTGCTGCCCATGGTCTCGGAGAAGGCCCGAGCCATACTCTACGAAGCTATTGTTGATGGGTGAGATGCAGCAAAGTTCGCCATCAGATGTGGACTTGACATGACCGACTCACTGGGCTGAGTGATTTCACCCTCAGTGACACTTAGACACCATGCCTGGCTGAGAACCACTGGCTTTTCAGGGGATGTCCAAGCTTCGCTCATGGACCTGACCTTTGATGGCTATTGCCTCTTGGTTTAAAAGACGGATTTAGTGCTTGAGCGGTTTAAGGACATCAGAGCTATGGCCAGGTCCTTGGGCCTATCCATGGCCCCACGCCAACCCTAACCCTCCTTTCACCCCTTCCATGGCTATGGTAGGGCCTACCCGCTGCATCCCTTCCCACTCAGTCACCACTGCCAACAGGCTTCCCATTCCCAGCCTTTTCATGGCTGCGGATGCAGTGCCAACAGACCACTTAGGACTAGAGGTCGGGTAAGTCCATCACTCTCCCCGGCAGCTGCAGTCTTTAAACCCCATTAGTTTGTCCTTATACCAGTATGGGCACCCAGTGGGGAGCAGGAACCACCATGGCCTGCCGACTGGCAGTCCATAACATCGGACAATTGGGTTTTGCAAATAGACCAGAGGGGCTACTCCATACCCTTTCTGGAAACCATGCCACCCACTTACAACCAGGTGACGGAGGATCATCTCTCCTTACTCCATCAGGAAGTGCTGGCCCTTTTGGCCAAAGAGGCTATAGAGAGGGTGCCAGGATCAGAAGTAGGTTATGGTTGCAATTCCTGCTACATTCTGGTGCCCAAAAAAGATGGAGGCCTCCGTCCTATCCCAGACCAAGGTGATTACTTTGGTTGTAGTGCATCTGAGGAAGTCAGGGGGATCAGTCTTCCCCTACCTCGACGATTGACTGTTTTTGGTGGGGTTGCCCCAGACAGCCGTCTTCCACCTCCAGACCATGGCAAACCTCCTGCATTCGCTAGGGTTTGCTATGAACGTGCCAAAGTCACTCCTGACTCCATCTCAGATGTTCCTTTTTATCGGGGGTATTCTGGACACAGTGCAGTTTTGGGCCTATCCTCCTAAATGGTGGGTCAAGGATATGCAGGCTATGATACTGATGTTCCATCCTCTATCCTGGATTTTGGTGAGACTGACTCTGAGGCCGCATCCTTCTTGTGACACATGTCCATTGGCATATGAGCACTCTGCAGTGGAACCTAAAGTTCCAGTGAGCACAGCATCAGGGGAATCTCACTAACCTGGTCCAGATCTCAGAGGGAACTGTAAGTGACCTGCAGTGGTGGCTGATGAACTGCAGTTGGGTCAGTGGCAGACCCCTCTCCCTTACCCAACCAGCTTACTGTAGTGACAGATGCATCACTTTTGGGCTAGGGTTGCAATGTGTGAGATGTGGGAATCAGAGGTCTCTGATTTCCGGTGTAGTCCGGGCTTCACATCAACTTGTTGAAGTTCCGGGCGACACGATTGGCATTGAAAGCTTTTCTTCCTTCAATCAAGAGAAGGTTGGTGCAGGTGTTCATGGACAACACCACCGCCATGTGGTACTGCAAACAAACGGGGTAGGGCTGTGGACCCTTAGTCAAGAGGCCCTGCACCTCTGGACATGGCTAGACCATACGGGCATTTCTCTGGTGGTTCAAAGTCAGATGGGCTCTCTGAACACCAGGGCAGTCAAACTCAGCCATCGATGTCTCGTGGATCATGAATGTCATCTCCATCCAGAGGTGGTGCAAGATCTCTTTCAAAAGTGGGGTGAGCATTGGTTAGATCTTTTCCCCACTGCCGAGAACGTACAATGTCAGCAGTTCTGCATGCTTGAGTTTCCAAGGTGATTCTTGCTTGAAGATGCTTTTCATCTCGATTGGAACTCTGACCTCCTGTACACCTTTCTGCCGATACCACTCATACCCAGAGGTGTCAAGAAAACCAGAAACAACATGACCCAAGTCATTCCTGTGGCTTTGGATTGGCCACAGAGAGTCTGGTATTCCAGGTCCTGAGCATGACCATCAGTCCTCCGTTCAGACTGACCCTTCTGTCTCAGCAGCAATGCAGAGTTCTGCACCCGAGCCTGCACACGCTCCGCTTCCGTGCTTGGAGATTGAGCTGCGGCAGTTGACCACTTCCAACCTTCCTCGCGAAGTCTGTGATGTTATTTTGGCAGCAAGGCATTCCTCCATCAAGTTGGTATACCCCTGCCATTGGGACATGTTTGTGGCATGGTGGGCATTCAAGGACATTCATCCTCTTTCTGCGCCCTTATCCTAAGATCTTTTGCTTGTTCTTTCTCTTGCCCAGCAGAGCTCTGCTTTGTGCCATTTCAGCATACTTGTGGTTGCTGGACCAACTTTCCTTGTTCAAGTCACCTGTTGTGATTAGATTTCTTAAAGACCTTCAACACATGTTTTCTCCCAGGCCCTTCATCATGCCCCAATGGGATCTTAATTTGTTCCTCACTTTTCTTTGGTGCGCATCTTTCAAGTCGCTGCACAACTGTCCACTTTATTTTCTTATCATCAATCAATCAATCAATCAGGGAATTGTAAGCGTGCTACTCACCCGTGAGGGTCTCAAGGCGCTGAGGGGGGGGGTCCGCAGATCTGTTTAGCCGAAGAGCCAGGTCTTGAGGGTCTTCCTGAAGGTGTTCAGGGAGGGGGCGCGTCTGATGTCTGCCGGTAGCTCGTTCCAGGTCTTGGCTGCAATGTGAGAGAAGGATCTTCCTCCTGCTCTGGCTCTGTGGATGCGCGGGGTTTCTGCCAGTGCGAGGTTGGAAGATCGGAGGTTTCTTTTGGGTACGTGGAAGTTGATTCTGTCATTGAGGTATTTGGGTCCGTTGTTGTGTAGGCATTTGTAGGCGTGAGTGAGGATTTTGAAAGTGACTCTTTTCTCCACGGGGAGCCAGTGGAGACTTCGTAGGTGTTGGCTGATGTGTTCGTGTCGGGGGATGCCGAGGACGAGTCTGGCGGCGGTGTTTTGTACTGTCTGGAGTTTGCGGAGTAGGGACTTGTTGATGCCGGCATAGAGTGCCTTTCCATAGTCCAGTCTGCTGGTGATGAGTGCGTGGGTGACTGTCTTCCTTGACTCAGGGGGGACCCACTTGAAGGTCTTGCGGAGGATGCGGAGGGTGTTGAAGCAGCTGGAGGTGACGGCGTTGACCTTTCGGTTCATGGTGAGTGATGAGTCGAGTACGATGCCGAGGTTCTTGGCGTAGTCTGAGGGGGTAGGTGGGCTTCCGAGGGCGGTCGGCCACCAGGTGCTGTCCCATGCAGAAGGGGTGGTACCGAGGACGAGGACTTCTGTCTTCTCGGCGTTGAGCTTCAGGCAGCTGTTGGTCATCCAGACTGCGACGTCTTGCATTCCTTTCTGGAAGTTGAGTGGTGGGTTCTTTGGTGAGGGACAGGATGAGCTGGGTGTCATCGGCATAGGATACGATGTTGAGGCCGTGTTGTCAGACGATGGCTGCGAGGGGGGCCATGTAAATGTTGAAGAGGGTGGGGCTCAATGATGAACCCTGTGGGACTCCGCAGGTGATTTTCGTGGGGTCGGAGAGGAAGGGTGGGAGTCTGATCCTTTGGCTTCTTCCGGTGAGGAATGATCGGATCCAGTCCAGGGCTGTTCCTTGTATGCCTGCGTCGTTTAGTCTGACGACTAGTGTGCGATGGGAGACGGTGTCGAAGGCCGCTGATAGGTCGAGTAGGATGAGGGCTGCGGAGTGGCCTTGGTCCAGGAGGGTGCGGATGTTGTCTGTGGCGGCGAGTAGGGCGGTCTCTGTGCTGTGGTTGCTTCGGAATCCGGATTGGGACGGGTCGAGGACGGCGTTCTCTTCAATGAATCGTGTCAGTTTCCTGTTGACTGTTTTCTCTGCAACTTTGGCTGCGAAGGGAAGGAGCGAGATGGGCCGATAGTTCTTGAGGTCGGTGGGGTCAGCTGTGGGCTTCTTGAGCAGGGTTCTGACTTCTGCGCGCTTCCAGTCATCTGGAAAGGTGCTTGTTTTGAAGGTGGTGTTGATGGTGCGCTGTAGTTTGGGTGCGATGGCGGCCACAGCTCTGTGGTAGATGTGAGGGGGGCAGGGGTCGGTGGGGGCCCCCGAGTGGATGCTTTTCATGGTCGAGGCGGTGTCTTCGGCCGTGATCGGTGTCCAGTTGGAGATGGTGGGCTGGCTGGTGTTTCTGGGGGCGGGGGCCGTCTGTGGCGCCTGGTGGAAGGTCGATGAAGTTGTCGTAGAGGTTTTTGATCTTGAGGTGGAAATAGGTTCCAAGCTTGTCGCAGAGGTCTTGGGATGGGGTGATGTCTGTGGCTTCGCTGCATGGGTTGGTGAATTCTTGAATGACACTGAAAAGTTCCTTGGAGTTGGTGGAGTTGGCCAGGATTTTGTTGTGGATGAAGTTCCTTTTGGTGGCTCTGATCTGGTTGTGGTAGTCCGTCATGGCGTCCTTGTAGGTGGTGTGCTTTTCGGTTGTCTTGGTGTTTCTCCAGTTCTTCTCCAGGCGTCTGCAGGTGCGTCTGGCTTCTTGGAGAGCGGTTGTGAACCAGGCGGCTTTCCTGGGGTGTTGTCTGTCGGGGTTGCGTAGCGGGGCGAGCTCATCTGCGCAGTTGGAGATCCAAGTGTGGCGTTCTCTGGCTGCGTCGTTTGCGCTGTTTGCATCGGGTGCCCAGGTGTGGTTGTCTCGGGTGAGGGTGGAGTTAAGTTGCTCGTCGGTAACCTTGATCCAGTTCCTTCGTGGTGGGCGTGGGGCTGGTTTGGGTGCCTTGGGTTTGTTGATGGCGAAGTGTACGCAGTGGTGGTCGGTCCATGGCGGCTGCGTTGTGTGGCTGAAATGGACGATGTTTCCTGCCGCGAAGATTGGGTCGAGGGTGTGTCCTGCTCTGTGGGTCGGTGTGTTGACGAGTTGTTTAAGTCCGATGCTGGCGAGGTTGTCACGAAGGATAGTGGAGTTGGTGTCGCTGGGGTTGTCGAGGTGGAAGTTCAGGTCTCCAATGAGTATGTAGTTTGTTGAGGCGATCGCGTGGGGTGCGATGAAGTCGGTGATGGTGGTGGTGAAGGGTGTTCGGGGGCCGAGGTGTCTGTAGACGAGGGTTCCTCGGAGTGTGGCTTTGGAGGTGGTCTGGATCTTGAAATGCAGGTGTTCGGCGGAGGGGAAGGTTTCGCTGGAGGTGGTGAGGCGGAGGGTGATCTTGTGGGCGATGGCGAGGCCCCCTCCTGGGTGGTTGGGGCGGCCTTTCCTCTGGATCTTGTATCCATCTGGGATGGCGGTGCGTTGGTCCAGGTCTCTGTGAAGAAGGCGATGTCGGGCGAAAGAGAGTTGAGTAGGTTCCAGATTTCCAAGGCATGTTTGTGTACGGAGCGTACGTTGAGGAGGATGCATTTTAGGGTGTCGCCGGTGCTGGCGTCGGCGGTGTTGGAGGCCGGGGTGGCGGTGAGGGTCTGGCAGCAGTGGAGGCAGGAGAACTGGCCGTGGGTCGTGTTCGGCGAGGCCTGTTGGCATTCTCTAAGTCTTCCAGGGTTGAGTGCGAGGAGGGTGGTGGTGTCGTAGCGATGGGTAGTGGGAGGTCCAGGGTTCCTGGCGCTGGCCGCGGTCGGGTCGCGGACGGGCGCAGACGGGCTGTCCTTTGGTGCGCCTTCGGCGTGCCGGCGGCGCGACCGCGCAGCGGCCACCATTAAGTAGGGGAGGTGGGAGGGAGGAGAGGCTGGGAGGCGGGAGCAGGGGAATTCCGGGGGGGAATTCCGGGGGGGAGAGGCCGCAGGGGCAGCAGCTTCAAAAGGAACAGGCAGGCACGAGAAAATAAAAACAGTGGTGGAATTAGAGCAAGACACAGATGGGCACAATAACAGTGGCACAACAGGGAAAAAAATTAAGAAAAAAAACGGCTGAGAAAGGTTACGGTGGTTGGAGGCAGTCTGGTCCCAGTTGGAGCGGGCAGCAGGCGCAGGAGCGGGCAGCAGCCTCGAAACTCCCAAGGAGGAGGTTGGGGTTTGGAGGCAAGAGACGGCACAGCGGAGCAGTGGGGAGAGAGTGGACCTAGACCGAGGGTCGGAGGTCTTACTTCAAGACAGCTTTTCTAGTGGCCATAACACTGCCCACAAGGGTCCGTGAAATGCAGGCACTTACTGTGCACCCTCCTTACACCACCTTTTATCCAGACAAGCTGGTTCTGCAGACAGGTGTTCCATTTCTCCTGATTGTTGTTAGACCTTTTCATGGAGTGAGCGGTGTCTATATAGGCACCAGGCACGTCACTTCCAGCTCAGCCGACACAGAGCCAAATGACTCCACCTACCAGCTTGCAGGAGTACTGCTTGAAACTTTCTGGATCCAGTCTGATGCCTGGGAAATATTCTAAGGAAAGGAATCTGCGGCTAGATAGAGTCTCTCCCAGATAAGTTGTTACTGAAGGTAAGTAAATTTTACTGTCCTGTCAGCCTAGAGGTCTGGCAGGGGAGTACAACCGACATTGGTACAATTCTACATTCCAGTTTTGTTCAGAGATTTTCCTGTAAGTCTCTAAAGTAATCAATGATTGAGGTTTTCATATCCCAGCAACGCTTCAAAGGTTGCTTCAGTGTGGAAGCATGTATCATTGCTTCATCTTTAGGTGAGCTTTTTGTGAATTGCTCAACAGCAGCACTCTATATATTGAACCCAAGTTATTCCTAATAAGCCAAAGTTTCTAGTTTTCTGATGCAAGCTCTGTCCAGGGAACAGAAATGCATATATTTTTACTTCAACTTTCGGGGTGATTTATTAAAAATAAAGTGACATATTTGCAGCAGATCAAAGAAAACACAGCAAAGTTTCTGGCTTGAGTCTTTTCCTACCAAGTTTTTTTTCTTCAAGTGGTGTATGGGATAATATATAGCAGAACTTATGTGGGAATTTAAATAGTAAATTGGATCCATCTGGACCTCTTCTACAACCTTCCTCCCTTGATCAGTTTGCACAAAACTTTACAGCATCAATATTACATATGTAAATTTTATAGGGGAAAAAATTTGTCAAACAGGGTCAAAGTTGTATTCATACGTGATACAAACATAAATCTGATATGCTCTTTTACCTGTGATGTCACAACAGTACATTTATCTTGTGACATGCAGTTTTGTTGTCTGATGTGTATCCATGTTTCTTGCAGAAGATAGTCTCTTGAAAACAACATTATCAGTTTCACTTAATACGCTTGGTCCTATTTGTTCAAGGCTTGAGTAAAGACAATCGAGATCTTGCATGCTGACCCGCATTGAGGGCACTGTAATTATTTGATTGGACAGTTTGTTGATAGCACTTTGAGGATTCTGTATTGGGGGTGATTTATTTCTTTATTGTTTTAGACCTCTCTTGCCAACCGTCACACAAAATGAGAGCTATTTAATGACCTCCACAGTATGTGTGTCTACTTCAGATGTGCATACCATGCAAGCCACAGTGCTGATTGAGCCCTTCATCTATCAATGTTGATAACATGGGTAGCATGCATTCAGCTCACAATATGAGTCTTGTTTACCTCTGGACATTAGTTAGGCAAGATAAGTGCTGAGTATTTCTAACTTGTTTTCCCTAACTATGGTCTTTTAGCTCCCAGACTTAGCCTTCACTCTATCATCACAGCCTGTTTTGATTTGTCTAATCCAGAGCAGTCTAAAGTATGTGCCTACTGCCAAGAAGAATACATGCACTGGCAAAGTGTAAGAAAGTAGCTTGTTAGTTGGGTGGATTGATGTCAACCACAAATATTAGTCACTACCTTGTTAGGTCCAGTCAAAGGGTTCAGTAGTTTAACCCTGTGCTCGAACCCTTGGTAGCTGTGGCACAAAGCAGACAGGGTTAACTTAGTGAAAATGTGTAGGGCATTTAGAACTACCAAAACAGTTAACACAACACAATACAAATCCCACTCCAATTGATAAAAATAGACAAAAACTTAATAAACAAAATGACACCAAAACAACAAAAATCTAATAAGGGAAACCAGAGATTAATCTTAACAAATGTAAGTGAAAATAACGCCAAAGAGCTCAAAGCACCAATGGTAGTCAATGTTTGCTGTAGACTTCTACTAAGGTATGATTTGAGGCCAAATGCAATGTAGCGCGGATTGAATAAACCAAGTAGATTGGTCCCACTAGGGACTCGAAGCATTAAAGTTTGTAAAAGTCTCTAAACCCCAATATGAAAAGGGGCTTTGTTGTTTTTCTGAGGAAAAACTCAACTCCATGCAGGACAAACCTGAAATTCCATCTGATGTCATGGGACTGTCGGTTGGATCCTTTTTACAGTCGGTCCCTTTGAACCTCTGGAGCAAAAGTAAAAAAACAACCTTTTTTGGTACCCAAACAACCAAAGGAGTACCCTTCTAAGGCCCTCATAACCCCAGGAGAGCACTTAGAAACACTCATGGTGTGAGAGAGAGGGCAAAAGCAAAGTTCAGTCCAGGTCCACTGCCCCTGGTCAGCTGGGATCTTTCATAGAAATGTCCTCTTCAGCTTTTTATGTCCCTGGAGTCACCCAGAGGATCAGCCTTGTGATCTTGGTGATCTTTCTGTCCTTGGATTTCTAGTGGAAGTGGGCTCCACCTCCTCAGGTCCATTTCACAGGTCACAGGTGCAAAGTGCAGCTGGTTCAGTCTGCCCGGTATCCTTTCTCAACTCCAACAGTGTTCTGAGGAAGGCTGGGTGATGGTCTGGCTTTGTAGACTTCACCTGCCTGTGGTTGGGGGACACCATAAAACACTTCTAATGTCTCTCTGACCAATGGAGTAAAGAGTCTCTGGCCCTGACCTATCTACTTTTGCAGTAGTTGCATTACTGTAAACAGGCTCTAAATGCCGGGTGTCAGTGCATTTTCAAGATGGTGAAAGCCTCAGCCACACTAAACTTGGGTACTGAGGGCTGGATATGTGTGTTGTGCGTGCACTATGGTGGACAGTCCTTTACATTTTTTGAGATGCCTAGCACTTTACTGACTTAGTGCTTTGTAAGGATACGGTTGCATTTTGTTGATGACTAATCATTCAGGGTAGCTTCTTTTGTGTGTGAATCATAGTTTCCTCCCACATCTAACTCTAAAATCCAGTTTGAAGCAGGCACTGACCTCACAACATACCAGAGACACAAGCCTGGTAGGTCAAAAGCAGGGTCCTTCAGCAACCAGACAGGTGATAACAAGAATTGCCCTAGCATCCTGCTTGCTCCCTTTGAAGGGTACAAAACTTTTACATGAGCTTCAAAAGGACCTGTCCTGCAGGAATTGACCCTGGGATTTCAACAGGAGAAGCTGAGCCCCCACCCTGCACATTCAATTGAGCTCTGAGGTGTCATCCCTGCACATTCAGCTCAACCTGTTGTGTGCTCCTGCGAGAAATTTCACACCTCATTAAAGGCTAAGTACTGGCTGGGAGTAGCTGGAAAGCTAATGCAAATTAGCGTCCTGAAAACCCATGCACACAAGAGTAACTTTCTAAAAGTTATTTCTTATAATATTTATAAAACGATCCTACTTCATTGAATTGGATTATTAATAACTGTTAAAAAGAGTGTTTTAATTATATTTTTAGTTGGTCCCTTTCCTGAGTTAGCAGTATTAGTATTTTAATCTACTCTGGTTTTTTGATGAGTAGCACGCTACTGCTGAACCCAAAAAGGATTAGTGATGGATTAGTATATGGAAATGTGAGTTAATTTGGGCGGTGGACATGTGAGTCTGTTAGTTGGATTGGATAGGATAATGGAGGGATATAAGAGGGAAGAGTCTAGAAAGTGTCTTTTGGGAGATCAGAGTAGTAAGATGAGTTTGGGATGAGTAAAAGGAGAGCTGGAGGAAGAGTCGCTAGAAATGAATTAGGGAGATCATAGTAGTAAAATGAGGTTTGGGATGAGTCAAAGGCGGGATACATGAGGGAAGAATTTGAAAGGGTTGTTTGGGAGATCATATTAGTAAAATGAGGTTTGAGGTGATCTAAGGAGGGATAGAGGAGGGAAGAGTCTAGAAAGGGTAATTTTGGAGATCATAGTAGTAGAATGAGATTTGGGATGAGTCAGAGAGTGGAGGTAGAGGATATATTGAGAGAGGTATAGGGTGAGACATAGGGTAGTGCATTGTATGATGTTAGAGAAGTTGTTCTACCTTTACACGATGCCATACATAGACCACCACCAGCCATTTGCTGGACGCAGCTGAAGGCACCCAGGTTACTGGATGAAGTTGCTTGCTGCAGAAGAGACAAATACTATATATCTATGTGTTGGTCATGTTAATCTTCCTGTTGCTTGTTATCACATGTGGACCTATGATATTGTGAATTATACTGATTATTTGTATGTCTGCCTTCTGTGTCAAGCGTTCTGTAGTCGTGATTGAGATGGACTGTGCTCTATAAAACTCGAGAGTGAAATAAAAGAGAATGTACTATGCATATGTTTACATTCATATGTAATATGGATCATTGACAGAATATCAGAACTTGTCACTGTAGGGACATGTTAAAACTCATTTTCTGCACCCCCCTATTTTTAAATACCATGCACCCTATCTTGTAGGCTACAAGGCCTACATAGGTGAGCCTTACTAACATTTAAAAGGGAGGTTTTTACCTGCCTAAAGGCATGTTTTTCTTGTCACATTAGTGGGTGGCACAGAAAGTGCTGCAGTCCACAGGTGACCCTTAACTTTCCATGGCATGGGTGAAGTTTCAACACCCATACTGCATGGTCTTATATGACTCCTAAATACCCCAATCGGGCATTAGCCAATTTTTACATGTTTCAGTGGTCAGAGCACATCCACTGCCCACTGGACAGTAGTGCCCAAGTGTGCAGAGACTAAAAACCAACAATAAAATTCAGCAAAAAAGGGGGTGACGACGTAAAAAGGGGCTTTTTCTAAACCAGTAGGTATGGCTTTAATGGGCCAATGCATGCAATGAAAGACATGCATTAATATATTTCTGTGCTATTGCATGTCAAAGCCACACCTATTGGCTTTGACAATGTTTGTTTCTATTTTGTAGCTGGCTAAGGCTGTTGCTGCACTTACTTATGCCATGTCTACACAACTCTTCAGCTTTTGCTTAGGAAAATAGAATGTTAGGTGCCTTATGAATTCACACTGTATGCCCCTAGTCCCAGATATATCGACTACGGCTGTTTCTCCAGCACAGAATAGTGAAACTCTGTCTGTTTTTAATTTGCCGAGTCTAATTTAATTGTGTGTTTTCCCAGCTGTGTGTTTGTTTGGTTTATGGAGCACTTGGCATGTGTACTAAAAGAGAATTGGCTTTGTATTTTATGGCAATTAGATGTAATTTAAAGCATCAAGAAAATAATGAAAAGGAAATCTAGTTCTTGCCCTGTTTGTGCAAACTCGTTTTGCTCCTAATGTGGCACACTTATAGTTTACTTATAGGCTACTTATTTGTAGGCAACACTAAAACCTGAGTTTTTTTAAATCTGTAAGCATGACTATGTCAGCCCCTTTATCCGGAAAAGAATATCCAACAACCCCCTGAAGGCGTAGTAGTACACTGAAATCAATGCCTGGCAGCTTCTGCTGCAGTAAATATTTAACATGTCAGTGAAGTAAAGGCTGGCTACAGTGTTCAAACCTCATGCATTCATGCCACGTCTATATCATGATACCTATGCTAGAAGCCACAAAGTCATTTGCCCTAATCTGATATGTCGTGTCATGTCATTGTCTGTCAAAAGTTATAGGGTGTTATTTCCTCTAATGTCTTCATAATGCAAATTAGTGGATGAACAGCTCTTACTCCTTTTGATCTGATAATGTTGCCTGATAGATGCAATTTTGCTATCCTGCGTTGTCTTCAGAATTTTGTTCACTGAGTTTACTGTAAGCAAGAAAAACAAGAGATAACACTCTATTTAATGTTATGTTTGCATCTATTGATAATTATATGGTGCCCAATTTACAAAGCTGATTGCTCCCCTAAACTGGACTCGGGCATGTATATCAAGGGATTTGTAAAGTGTAAATCTAGGTACTGAGCAATGGGGTGCTGAACAAGGATAGCAATTCTGGATTTCAAATCCTGATAATTTATAATGAAGCAGGCTGTTTGTGGACAGTGACTTCTATTGTGTGGAAATGGAGTTCTTTGAGGTGATGATGCTTCAGCTTCTTTCTGAATTGGAGAAGGGCTGGACAGTTCTGATGTTGATGGTGATCTTGTTCCTGAACTTGGAACCATAGATGGAGAGAACTTGGCTTTAACTTTTCTCTTTCATGAAGTTTGTGGTTTCCAGTTCGGTGCTGGACACCCAAAGTAAATTATTTCTCTGCCAGCTAAAGCAAATATAAAGAACAAATGAAAATATATGAAAAAAGGATTAAAACTGCCAAGAAAGAATACTTTTCAGAGAGGATCACAAAGTTAGTCACTATGTCTAGAGAGCTTTTTAACAAAATAGGTGAGCACCATCATCCACAGGCATCCCTTCCCGAATCAATATCATCCTATGAATTTTGCAACAAGCTCTAACTTTTTTTTGCGAACAACCACGAATATTCACCAAGAAAACCAAAATGAGGAAAGTGACAAACCATTTGAACCATGCAATGTTGATTGTACGGTGAGTAAAAAGGTGCAGGGCAGCTGTATACTGTTAGATCTTTTTGACAAGGTCACAAAATCAGTTCTCCTCTCCTGTTCCCCGGATGACCCCGTACCGGCCAAATGGCTAAAATCTCTAATGTTACTGATTCCTGAAGCTTTTATCAGTGACATAGTGTTATTAGACCCATTGGTGGGCTTCAACACCACTGATCACCTCATAATGATTTCCAGACTAATGGATATTAGTATTGGAGGGACACCAGTAAGGTGACATGTCCATCCTTGAAGATAGGATTTAATATGTGGCCCTCGTCCTTTTACAGCAACATCTAAGAAACTCATTTGTGGGGTCCATCCTAGCGCCAAATCTATTTTCTCTATATGTTCCCTCCAGCTTCAGCTTTACATGGAATGGGAGCTCACTTCTACATGAACACTGATGGCATCCTGCTCCCCTTAGTCTTGTGAGAGAAAGAATTAAGACATGCTAGCAAAACAGATCCAGCAAATTGCCTTCAGTACAGATTTTTGATGCGTCAGATTTTTTTGAAGTTACATACCTCTACAACTGAGATCTTGCTGAAAACGGAAGTGTTCAAATCCTTCAGAATTTCTATAGTGGCTTCAAGAAATGGGGCCCTACCCAATGCCAGCAGACAGTGTACGCAATCTGGGCATTGATATCAAGAACAATCTTTTTCTGGACATGCAAGTGTCTAAATTTGCCAAAACCTATTATTGGCAACTAAAATCCATTAAAGCATTTCTCTCCATCAATGATAGATTTTTGATGCCCATAATAAATGCAGTAATACAATCAAGACTTGCTTATGGAGACTCTGTATATCTTTTCTCCCCCAGTTCTCTTATTCATTAAATGGACTTCATACAGAATTCAGCGGCCCATCTCATTACAAAGTCTACAAAAAGTTCACATATGGCTATTTGTCAATGGCTGCACTAGCTTGCAGTAAGACAAAGGATTGCCTTCAATCCCTAGAGATTTTACACAGTGCCCTTCACACACAAAATCCAGAATTTCCAAAAACGTTTGTATGGCAATCTTCGATTCATATTCTACAGTCAAACTCTCCATTTCTTGTAAAAGTGGCAACAATCGAAACAGTCACATTAGGCGATAGAGCCTTCTAAGTCTGTTAAAACCTGGAAATCATTGCTAAATTATCTCTGGGCTGAGTCCAACCTTCTGTGTTTCATAAGACTCCTGAAAACCTATCTGTTTATTGGACAAAAGGGAAAAGGCCGGGCCCATAAGTTCTGGATTTGTTCTAGAATCACAATCCGATGGTTCTTTTTAGCAGCATGTAAGCGTAGAGGGGAGAAAATAGTCAATAACACCAATCAATTCAACAGGAATTTCTCTCTAAGCATAGTAACCACAGACAATTACGTGAGGCTAGTTAATTTATTCCAAAGCCAAATATAACTGGACATAGAGACTCCTCAAAATGAGAGTGTAGAAATACATTGGAATTAGCATAAAACCAAATCTGCGAATAAAGTTGAGTCGATGCAACATACACAAAACAATTAACTCTAGAAATAGGATGCAGAGGATCATAAAGCATGAGTCCAAATGTACCTGCATCGACAGTTGATGAATATAAAGCATCAATCTATCCCTACACTAGCGCTAAAGTGACATCCCTAATTAAGCATCCTCGGGGAAAGAAATAAAAGATGTCAGCACGTGAAGTCTGCCCTAAGAAGTCTTTCCACCATCGATGGGTCGAATAGCATAAAGCTATTGAGACGGAGCTCATTCTGAGATGCTCTCTCTCTAAAGGCAGAGAAAAAGTGGGCTCCTTTCCCTACTTGCAACATTCAATATTACAGGTATCTTCCCAAGAGTCCTTGCGGGTCAGGTCATCTACACCGACCACGATCTCATAGGAACTTTTCCACAGGACAGCGATGTTTCTGAATTTCAACATGTTGACCTTGATTCCCAGGCCTTCTCCGTGTGTGAAAACACAATAATTTACCTTATCGACTTTAGCTCGCGATGTATCTCCTTGGTTAACTAATAAAACAAACACATTATTCTAGCTAACAAGGGCGCTTCTTCCACCTGCAACATAAAACGTGAGAAAGAACGAAATCCACAGCACACATGAAATTCAAACTGTTCTTTCTAAAGCGAGAGCTTCCAGGGAAATTGCATTTCAGGCCGACAAGATTCAGCTAACATAAGAGAAGTAGCGTATGAGCTTTACGAAATTGAATAGAAAATAAGGCAGGTTCAGTTAATATTCCTACCTACATGTAAAATGACACAATTAATAAACACATTTAATAATGAATGATTGTCCGTTGCACTACACGAGTTCTTCACGTTAGTGTTTTCTGCTAGTTACATTTACTTTCTACATTAATTCTTCATGTTACTATTCAATGGCCTAAGCACATCACATTTTACGTTATTACACTTCAAGATCCTAACACTTTATGTAAACATGACAAAGGATTATATGGTGGTGCGCTCTACATTGTGGTTCTAATGCACCCCTACAAATAAAATGAAATTTTCGCTACATCAAAAGCAGGAGTCTAACTTCAGTCGGGCATTACTGTTACAGCAAGCAGCTTTTGCGAATGCCATGCTTAATAAGTATAGATAACATAACATAAGGCGAGTTGCCGTTCTGGTGGCTTTATATGTGATGCAGCTTATCTTGAATAGGATGCATGCTTGAAGACGAATGCACTGGTTCCATCAGGGTTGGAGTGTTATGCTTGAGCTTACCACCGTAACATACCGTACCGTACCATACCATTCCACTTGTGAAGCTTGCGATCAAACAAAAACATATTCCTGTACTGAGATCTGAATCCAATTCTGAAAGCTATACATGCTGGAATAGAGTATTAAAATAGAAAAAAAGATTAGTAAGAAAATAGCCAAGTTTTCAGTGATTGACGGAACTGAAATTGATTGTTTATAGAGTGGATACATGCAAGCAAATAATTCCAATACTTTACAGCCAAGCCAGATGGGAGTGAGTACCAGGCACCTAGAGGATCTGCTGGGTTAAGGAGAGGGCAGCCAAAATAATGGGGCAGGCAGGGAATTATGGGAAATCTGAGATTTTCTCAGTGAAAACTGAGATGGAGTCACAAAAGAACTGTGATGAAGGACTAGACACGTCGCAATACAGATGATTGACAAGCGACTGAAGAATGTTAAATATTTCTTTAGACAAACTGCCTTCCTCTAAGATATGTTTTGCACAGTAAGTAGCTCATATTGAACGTACAGGTTTTCTTTTTTATAGCTACGAAGAGCTTAATGCAAGAACTTCCATTTGTCATATCCTCATTTACTCCATTTTTATTAGGTGCCCTCAGTTCTGTAGAGAACCATGACACAGATGGCTCAGAATGGTGGCCTTGGAGAGTTTGAGTCCAAAGAAGTGATGTGTCAGGTTTTATAGGGGAGCTCAAGGTATTCAGTGAAGATATTGAATGGAAGGGATGCAGCAAAAATGCCTCTGCAAATTTTGAGTTTGTTCTGTTATGCCAAAAGTGCTTGTAATTAGACATGGTTGCTGCAATTGAATAAAAAGAGGTGGCAGCTGCCAAAGAAGGATGCCAGCATTGTGATCCTACCAAGCATCAGTATGTGTTGTACTGCCATTAACCACATCACAGAGGATTAATTGCAGGTCTAAATTGTGGGCAGATGACTGAGTAGGTTCATAAACCAACTGTGAAAGACCTAAGGCAGGACGAGTCTATTAGAAAGAGGTATCAGGGTGATGAGTCTGCCCAAATGGTGGAATGGCCCAGTCATATACAGTTATCAGAGCTAATAAGGTTTGGGGACACAGTTGAAGAGTGTCTTTTAGATAACAGTGAGACTGCCTCCTTTTTTTGGCGGGGCAGCGAAAATGTAGTACCTGATATCCAGAAGGACAGGTGGGTACAAGATCTGGGTTGGAAGACTTGTCCATTTAAAATTTTTGAGGTCTGCTGTGTCAATGTAATCTTTACTAAGAGATCTAGCATTAATTAAAAGCAGCTTAAACTAATAGCCTTAGGACTGGAATAGGTGGTACTGAAGTAAGCTGAGCGCAACAATAGTCAGGGGCCCCAAAGATTGACTTGTGCAAGTAGGATTAGGAGTCATTAACGTTTTGCTTAAAAAAACAATACAAGCAGGGCTTACCTGTGGACTTGAAGAAAGATCGGCAGCATGGATGGTGTTCAGTGTGGATACATCATGGATATGGGGCAGATGGGTTGCCTTTGGCGTGTCTCTGGCATTACCACTGCACACGTTTGTGCTGTGGTTGGCCACTTAAAGTCGACTGCACCTTGCTGCATTATTACAGGCAGAGGGCAGTCGCTACAAAGCCCTTAAACTGCCTCTGGAAAGTAATAAAAAGAAAGGGATGGCCAAAGTAAATACTCCTCTTGTCCCTTCTCTTCGTCTTACCTAGAAATGGGGTAGTTGCAGGTATTGGGCTTAAATTTGAAAAGTCCATTATCTGTCAGATCCCTTTTGGGAGGCCACATGGTAGACACGGGCTACTGGCCCCCAGCCATGGTGGTTGTTAGCCACTGGTGTCCTGGAGTCCATTATTCAGGGCTCTAAAGACTGTGCCAAGTGCATTCTTTCTGCATATGACTCTCAGTAAAGCGAGGATGAGCAGTCAAAGACTTCTCAGGGAGTTAGTCTGGGCAGCAACAGCTAAGAGCTCAACAGTCAAACAACAACACAGTAACGTGTTGTCCATCCCAAAAACCTATCTTTTGTTAAAAAGAAAAGTACTTTAATCATTCAATCAAACATAACACAACACACTGCAAAGAAAGTTAGTTACATGATTGTGTTCTCTCCAGTAAGCTCCAGTGAACTGATTTTACCCTTTATGGTGCCTGATTCCCCCCTCAAGTCCCCAGTGTCTCAGCTAATTTAACTAAAGATGTGGGTTTAGGCATCAATTAGGAACAGGACCAGATCACTTATACCCCAATGGATAGTTAATAGGTTAGTTCAAAAGTCTTCAAGCCCAGAATTTTCACAGTGGCAAAGTTTAGGGTTCTAAAAGTAGGATTCATCTTTGCATGCGTTTGGTACAATCTCTGTTCGTGTGAACTCAGACCCATGTTACCTGTTTAATGGTGTTGTGGATCAATGGCACTGTCTGTTGCGGTCAGTCATTTCACACCCTCTATTTACAGCATTGGTGAAGTTTGCACGCTGACAGCAGTCTCATACCTCTCTGTGCCACTAGTGTTGAACAACACATCGGACCTGCTAGTCGGCAGTTGAGAACTCTGGGCAGACCCAAGTGGGAGATGCAACCTTCTGGGTAGATGCCGGCATGTGCCCGATTCCAGCTCTTGCAACTTCTAGGCTGATACAAGTAGACCCTCCTCTCTGGCTGATGTGGTCTTCAAGCAGATTCAGATGGGCGCTCATCCATGGCTGTTTCAGCCTCCAGGCTGATGCAGTGGATCCTCGCAGGTGAATATCTTCAGCGCCAGCAGGACAGCTCCAGGGCTTGCGGTGGAAATTCCAGATTGCATGATGATGTTCTGGTGGATAACTCTTTCATGCAGCTCATAACAGGAACTGCGCTGCAAGACCGTGAGACCTCTCACAGTTCGGGGTCACAATGGCTTTGATACCTGTCTCTACTTTCATCGAGCATCAATTCAGGGTCATCCTATTGATAGCTTAACATTGCTGTGCATCCTCACATTGTTGACTAAGATAACTTCTGTTTTTAGAGTGTAACTGCCCATAGAGCAATACAGCCTGTCTCTTTAGTTTCAGAATTGTAATGCAACCGAATGAATGAATTACTTGTTTTGCATGCTTTACAAGCTAAATCTCACTCTGGTTTGGTTAGGAAGAATGGGTACTACAGGATTTAAAAACGAGTTTGTACCTTTTCTTCTAAAGATGAGGAGATTTTCTTCAGTGGGAATGGTCATCAATGGGGGTCTGCAATTGTTAGATTATTGGACTGTGATGTGTGTATTTCTTTTGGAAACGCAGCATTTTGAATTGTTCTGGAAAATACATTTGTTTAATGTGGTAAACACCCCTTACTCCGCATCCATCACCCTGCATGTTGTTACAATGCGGTTGTTACAACGACTGTGTTGTAACAACGCATACCATTACCCCGCAATTCATTACAACGACTTGCAGAGGGGGGAGAAGGTGTTGGATTTAAAATCCAACGCCTTCCCTACTGTCCGCACGGACTGGATTTGGAATAGTAAATTATACTATTCCAACATCCAGCGCCCCCCTCCGCAAGTCGTTGTTACGACTTGCGGGGTAATGATATGCGTTGCTACAACGCGGTCGTTGTAACGACCGCGTTGTAACTAACATGCGAGGTGAGGGAAAGCGGAAAAAAAGAGGCATATTCGTTTAATGTGCCCTAAGATCACTTACAGATTTAATAGTAAATACCACACTTTGTTGCTGTTTCGCTTTTGGCGGGGGGGGGGAGAGGGCAGGGGGTGAAGATTCATTTATGGGTATGGTATAGTTCCTTGAAAAAAAGTCAGTCTTTTAGGAGGAGGGCTTTGTAGCATTGCAGTGTCAAGAAAATAGAATTCCAGGGTTTGTGGTGGCCGTGAATCTTATTTTTTGCATTTTTCACCACTTTGCTAGGGGAGACTTGATTAAAGGTCTGTTTGTTTGGCAGCGTTGGCACACTATCCAAAGAGTGTTAGTATATGAACCACTTAATTTCCTGTTGAGCTAAGCAGGTTTTAAAAAGCTTTCTAAAGGCTTTATGTAAGAGGGCACATAAATTCTTTAGCAGACTTTTTAAGGAAAACTAATTTAGGATAGAGCCCGTGATTCTCGATACTTAAACTCTAACCTTCATTGGTTACTCTTTCCTCCCACTCTGGATCCTTCACTGTTTTCTAACTGATCTACTGAGCAGTTGTTCGCTTACTTTATTTCTAAGATCTCTAACATCTGTGCTACTTTTCCTGCGCTCTCATTTTCTTTGAATTCTACTATTTTAAGACTGGCCCAGACCTTGGTCTGGGTATAACTGTCCCACTTAGGGTGACATACTAAAGTATCTAAGAAAACTAAACTACAAACGGCTGAGGAGCCCTAATAAGGGCAAAACGGATCCAGGGTTGCTTGTGTTCCGGTTCAGGGAGGACTTGGCCTGGCAGTTCAGGCTGGACTATTCCCATTGGAGAAGGGTCAAGATTGATTTCCATATCAGTCTCTCCAAACTGAGGTGGCATGGTGTGCATAATAACAATGAACTGGATGCAGCCCGAGTAAGCTGAGATTAATTCAAGCATTCCATCCATCACTTTTTGTACACATTTTTTTTCATTTGAAAGTTATGTTGTTAGAAGGAGTCAGCAATAGGCCTTCGATTTTACTAAATACATGCTCGGGTGAAAATATATTTTTGAGGTAAGCTGGAGAAATGTCTTAAAGGCATTTAAACATCAAACTACAACAATGAATAAGGATTCTAACTGGTCATTGCACTACTGGCTATTTTTCTAAGCCCATAAGTGGCATAGACCAAATATCTGGCTGGGAGGTAAATGTATGGAAAGTTCCTGTGGTCAAGACAACCATTCACTGCTGCTCCTACCACCACAGACCTATGCTCCTGACAAAGTAGAGACATGAAATGTTTTAATATCATGCAAAATGTGATATTACAGTGGGGTTCTTTGCCTTCAGCGAAACAGCTTTTTCTAGTGAAAACACTTTAAGGAGCATTGAGGGACTGGGCCAGATCGGCCATTCACCACAATAATACCTGTGATTTTACTGTTTAGTTGAAGGAATTTGGTTTACATCCATGATTGCATTTATGCACTTATAGGTATATTGTAAAGACAGAATAGATTTTAACTTTTGGGAGAATGTAATGTTTGAGTACCATCAGCATACGAATGTACCCATTGTAGAGTATGAGAGCTGTTCAAACAATGAGGCACATTGGTATTAAATAATGACAGGGATAACAGAAGAGCTTCTTGGGCACCCTATCGAATAGCCATTTTGTTTGAATGGTGTGGTTCCGATTTGAATTATTGGGTCCTTTAATTTAGGAATAAGTAAAAACAATTGATGAAGTCCTGATCAGAGCCTGATGTTGACCTCAGACTCTCCAGCATCAGCAGGTGATCTTCATGTTGAGTCACCTTTGATTCAAGTGTGGATTTTTGGAGTTCTAATTTAGGGCCTCTAAGCCTTCTGTAAAATAAGTATTATAAGTACGTTTTTGATGGTGCTTGTTTATTCCTTCAGAGATCATGGATGAAGCTTTTAGGATGTATATTTGTAATTAATATTGTCTGTTTTTATGGTCTTCAATAAAACAATAATATAAAAAAAAAAAAGTGTGGATGCTCTTGGTTTTTACCTTGATGCTGGGCGTAATCGACTGAACAACCATATATAGATGTAGAGCTGGTTATGCATATGCACCCAATGTTGAGGAATATTAGTTCAATTTTAGGTTGTTTAATGTTTTGGAAGGTTCTTGCTATAATTTATGGGCAGAAAAGAATGCTTTTACAGTGTGGTTTTGGGTAGGATTCCTGGTGAAATGTTAGTGGAGTTGAGTGTTATCAGTGTTTGAATGATGAGGAGATTGTGGTTGCCTATGATCTTTAATTGAGGCCTGATGTAGACGTTCAAGAGCATGTGTGACAGAGAGCATCCCTAAAGGAAGTTTCATAGGTAGAAGCCAAGTTTAAATTTTTGAGATGAAAGGAAATGATTCAAGACTTGCTACTACTGATAGCTGGCAAATACATACCTCCTAGTCTATTGTACTGAAGTCCATCTTCACTTGGCTTTCAAAGTTTCAAGGATTTCTAGCCATTTTTTAACTTTAAAAGTTTGCCAAATATGAGTACACTGTATACAAAGAGATCCCTTTTCTAATAATTCAACTAAAATACTCAGGGGCCGATTCCGATCTCGGCCGGTAGGGCTCCGAATCGGATTCGGCTTAACCGGATCCGATTCGGAGCCCTATTTCCCGACCGATTCGTACGCGCGAGCGAGTACGATGCGAAATCGCCGACCGACTCGTCCGGGCGTCCCGACCGCTCCGACCGACTCGTTCCCTGGTCTAACCGCACCGACCGACTCGCTCGGACTCGACTCGCACCGCGCAATGGAGACGTTCCCCGGCCGGGTAAGTACGATGCGCGCCACGAGCAGTCCGACCGAGCCGCGCACTCCGGCTCGAAAGAGCAGTCGGAGCCGGACTTTGGGGTCCGTGTCGGACCCCCCTGTACGCGTAGCCGCGCGAGTCGCACACAGGGGGACACATGGGTCCCCCCTACACGTGCATGTACGACGCGACCCGCATCGACGCGCACACGCTGTAGGGGGCGCCCTTGTTCGCGTCGTGCCCATTTAGTCAATGGGAGCCCGTGTACGCTTCGTACGACTGGCTCCCATTGACTTCAATGGGAGTCCGACCGAATCGAGTCCGATAGCATACGTGCGCATCGTACTCGTTCGGTCGGACTGCTAGAGTCCGATTCGGTCGGAAATCTCTTCGGGTCCGGCTCGGTCGGAGAGATTTCCGGCCCGAATCGGAATCGGCCCCTCAGTGTATACCTGCTGATTGTCCTTCCATTTTCAGTGATACATGTTCACACTTATGCAGAAATGGAGGCAGTACTCATGTTTTTAAGATGCATTTATTTCCCTGTGGTAAAACTGTGCTTAGTAAGTGAATGAGAATGACAAGCTATGCGCAAATAACAACATGAACGCCCTACATCATCAAATCGATTTGAGGACCATTAAACTAAAACGCTGGGTTTAGCTCCTTAATGTGGCATAATAGCTGTTCAGCACATTGGAATCTCCCAGTCTATGCTTTCATGGTCTCACGCTCATTGTACAAGTAAGCAAACCTTTTCTGGAAATGAGAACGTATTCACAAGTTCACATAATTGGCTGATTTTATTGTCACTTATGATTGTTATTTAAATTTTGTGAATGGCCTAAATTCGTGCAAGGCTCATTGTGCCTTACAACAGAATCAAAGCAAACAGCAAACACTGCAGTGGATCACACCTAGCCAACATACCTGTTAGTAGTATTAAAATTTGTTTTCAGAAATGCTTCTTTGAAGATTTTGCATACTGTAGCATTGTCTTTTGGTATTTAGTCAAACTAGTATTCTTTTTATCCAGTACACATAGTTCCTAAACCTATGATGTGCCTTAAATGTCTTGACTCATGGGTTGGGCTTGATTGTTGTTTATATTACTCATGATATCATCCTTCTTTCACTTTCTCCCATAGGCCTTGCTCGAGCCAAGTCAGTCCCCAGTCACACATACTCGAATGAAGTAGTAACCCTGTGGTACAGACCTCCAGATGTTCTTTTGGGCTCCACAGAGTACTCCACCTGTCTTGACATGTGGTAAGTTTTTTGATGTTACTGTAAATCAAGCATAACCAGAATAGATTTAGGAGGGCTTGATCCATGCCAGTTTGTCGGGATGTAAACACTTAAAAATATTAATTGAATGGATGCAAATGGTAATTATTTATTTATGTAGTGGTTATATATTTAATCTGACATAGGCCAGATTTTGAGGATATACACATTAACGCCTTGTCTGGGGTGGTAAGCGCTATATAAATTTAATTTAAATGCAATTTAAATGTTTGTACAATTAATGGAAATTGAAACATTTTACATAGTGATTATCCTGTTAATCTGGCATGGATCTGGCCTTCAGGACAATTGGCCAACACTGCTCAATATTGTAAAGCCTATTAATTCTGCATTATTTTTATACACTCCTATGTAGCTGCATTCGTTTGATATGTTTAGCATTTTTAAACACATTTTTGTGGCCACATTCCATTGTAGCTGCCCTGGGATTATAAAATAACAATGGCAATAACTTGTTTGATAGAGCCATATAGGCGCAAATTCCTTACCCTTGAATTTCCCAGGCGTCAGACTGGATCCGGAAGATTTTTCTTTGAGCAATTACCCCTGAGCGCCGGTAGTGGGCGTCTGTCGGTTCCGCTTGACGTTGTTGGCGTTGTCCACGCCGTTAAAATCCACGTCACCTATGTAGGCACCACCTTGGCATGCTGCCGTCCGTTCTTTTCTTTCCCCACCAGCCAGCGCAGATCTGTGAAGAGAGGTACCTCTGTCACTTTTTGACAGGCTTGTTTCGACTTTTTGTCAACCTCTTTTTTGATGTGTAGGTATTTTCCTCATGTCCAAGAAGACTTTTGGTTTCGAGCACTGCAGCACCTGTCACCATGCCATGCCAGTGACGGACCCACACCTGGCTTATCTCTGGTGCCTGCAGTGCGACCACGACTCAAGGTCGTGCTGCAACTGACGGGCAATGGCTCCAAACGTTTTGAGGGAGCGATCCCTAAAGCTGCTTGTGGCTTAGTGCTCGGCACCAGGTCGTTCTCCCCGGAGGTCTCGTTTATGGTCCCAGTCGAGAGGAAGGTCCCAAGTCTTTGTCCTCTCAATCGAAGTCGTCGAGTCGGTCAGTTAAGAAGCACAAGAAACATAAGAAGTCGAATTGTGCTTCGACCGCTACCCGTCCGTCAGTCAATGCGACAGAGGAGTCTCGGCACTCTAGGCCTTGTTCCTCAGAACCTGTACCTGGGTCGGATCCTCGCTTCACAACCTGCCCGGAAGCCCAAGCGACCCCCACCCAGCTCAATGAATTTTATGATGCCATGTGCCTCATATTTTGGCGGCCTGACCGTACAGGTGCGCCTTCAGGCCTTGGAGCCTCAGAGTGGGCTCTATCGGGTTTCGCACCAGCGGTTCCGGCGCTGATGACCCCCCATTGATGCACCGATTAAACCAAACCAACGCCAGTCGTGCTGCTGTGACCTACCCCAGTGTCAAGACTTCCACCAGTGGCATCAGCCCCATTCTTATCCCTGACAACTCGGAGCAGGATCGGCACCTATACTGTTATGTTCTAGGTCGTTTCTTCAGCCCTATTCTGAAGGGCTAGGAATGGAGGAAGATTGGGAGGGGTCGCTGGACCCTTTACAAGACTAGCCTTATCAAGAAATGGACGGGTTTGAGGAATTGGCTGAGGCCAGCAGACTGGATACCTCTCCATACTCTGCCCTGCTTTCTCCCCCTACTGTGGCTACGGAGGATGGAGCATCATACTCTGTGGGTGGTGCAAAGGGCAGCTGAGGTCCTAAGTCCTTCAGCTCCTTACCATGGCAGTCAAGATGAATATCTTGGCAGAGGTCCTCCAGCCTGGTGTCTCCTCCTCGGAACACTTGCTGCATTTCAACAAGGCCTTAACTGATGTCCTACTAGCAACCTGGTCCAAGCCCAGCGCAGGGGCTCCTGTGAATTGGACAGTTGCCCACCACCATCTCCCTGGACCGGCTGACTCAAATTTCCTCACCAACCACCCTTCCCCCGAGAGCTTGGTGGTCCAAGCCTCTACATCCCAAGACACGTTCCCTTCCACACCCCTGGATAGGGAATGCAAGAGGCTGGATAGTTGGGGTAAGAACATGATTTCTTCCATCAGCCTTGCATTGCGGTCGATGAGCACGTATGCTTATTGGGCCGCTATTCCCTCACTTTGTGGGAAACAGTTGCGCAAGTGCTGTCATGGTCCCGGCCATCCTCTCCCAAGCAGTATTAGACGGGAGAGGTGGCAAAGTTCGCCGGCTGTTTCGCTGGACAGAGCGATTTCATCGGCGATGGCTGTGTGACGCCACCCCTGGATGACGACTTATGGCTTTGCAAGGGATTGCCCAGGCCTCTCTCATGGAAATGCCCTTTAATGGCATGCTTCTCTTCGGAGACAAAGCAGACATGGTGCTGGAGCACTTTAATGACCCACAGGCTAGGGCCAAGTCCATGGGCTTCTCAGTGGCCACTCATCCCCAGTCTGCCTTTTGCCCCTTTCGTGGCTCTGGAAGGGGCTTTCAGCCGCGCCAGCCATGCCCCATCCACAAGACCATGCAAGTTCAACAACCTCTGCGCTGCCATGGGAACGACTCGTTCCGACCCCGTTGGTCGAGTGGCCAGAGGTCGGGTCAATCTAGCAACCTCCCCCCTGCAACCTCAGTCTCCAAACCTTCCTAGTCTGGCCCTTCAAGATCATGGGTAGCCAGTTCGTGGTAGGATCAGCCATCACCTCCACCACTGGAAGAACATCACCTCGGACAGGTGAGTCCTGCAGATAGTCTGAAGAGGCTACTCCCTCCCCTTCGAGACTACCCCTTCCTGCCAGCTCTGCAATGGGACTTGAAGTTCCAGTGAGCGCAGCATCAGGGGAATCTCTCTGACATGGTCCAGATCTCAGAGAGAACTGCACAGGACTTGCAGTGGTGACAAACCGACCGTGATTGGGTCAGAGACAGACAGACCCCTCTCCCTTCCCCAACCAGCCCACACAGTAGTGACAGATGAGCCACTTCTGGCATGGGGCGGCCCTCTGGGAGAGGTGGAGATCAGATGACTCTGGCCTCTGGCAGAATCCAGACTCCACATCAGTTTGCTGGAGCTCCGAGCGATTTGCTTGGCATTGATAGCCTTTCTTCCTCAGTCAAGGGAAAGCTGGTTCAAGTGTTCATGGACACCACCACCGCCATGTGGTACTGCAACAAGCATGGTGGGGTAGGGTCATGGACCCTTTGTCAAGAGGCCCTACGTCTCTGGATGTGACTGGAACAGCAGGGCATATCCCTGGTGGTTCAACACCTGGCAGGTTCTCTGAACACCAGGGCGTACAAAGTCAGCCGTCAATGCCTAGCGGATCACAAATGGCATCTCCACCTGGAGGTGGCACAAGGTCTCTTTCAACTGTGGGGAAAGTCTTGGTTAGATCTGTTTGCGTCTGCTGAGAACGCGCAATGTCAGCAGTTTTGAGCACTGGAGTTTCCAATGCGGCTCTCGCTCTGAGATGTTTTTCATTTTGAGTGGAACTTAAGCCTCCCATATGCCTTTCCGCCAATACCACTCCTGCCCAGAGTGCTCAAGAATATCAGGAGTGACCGGGTCCAAGTCATTCTTGTGGCTCTGGACTGGGCACAGAGAATCTGGTATCGCGAGCTTCTCGAACTAAGCATCGATCCTCTGATCAAGCTGCCCCTTCAGGAGGATCTTCTGTCGCAGCAGCAGGGGAGGTTCCTCCACCCTTACCTGTCAACTCTATGCCTTCTTGCATGGAGATTGAGCGGTCGCAGTTGATAGTGTTTGACCTTCCTTCCGAAGTATTTAATGTTATTTTGGCAGCCAGGCGTCCCTCTACCAAGACCGTGTACACCTGCCTGAGGAACAAGTTTGTAAAATATTGTACAGAAAGGTCTATTGATTCCCTTTTCTGCTTCCCTATCTCACCTTTTGCTTTTTTATTTTGATCCTTGCCCAGCAGGGCTCTGCACTGGGTATTCTCAAAGGGTACCTTTCAGGCCTGTCTGCCTTCCTTAGGCTGCCAGATCAACCCTCATTATTTAAGTCTCCCACTGTAAATAGATTCCTCAAAAGCCTTGTACATATGTTCCCACCTTCTTTCATTATGCCTTAGTGGGACCTTAATTTGGTTCTCACCTTTCTAATGTGCTCTCCATTTGAACATCTGCACAATTGCCCCCTCCAGCTGCTTACTATCAAAACAGCCTTTTTAATGGCAATTACATCTGCCAGGAGGGTGAGCGAAGTGCAGGCTCTGCCATCCAAGCCTCCCTACCTGGCCATCTTCACTGATAAATTGGTTCTTCGCACTAGGGCCTCTTTCTTACCGAAAGTGGTAACACCATTCCATGTGGGGCAATCTGTTATCTTGCCCACTTTCTATGCTCCTCTGCACCCCTCTAAAGAAGAGAAGCAACTCCACCTTCTGGACCCAAACTAGAGCGTTGTCATTCTACCTTGACCGCACTAAAGAGTTCCGGGTGGATGACCGACTCTTCATGGAGTAAGTTGGAACTAAGAAAGGTTGTGCGGTGCAGAAGAGGACTATCTCGTGATAAATTGTCCTATGCATCACAATTTGCAACACTCTAGCCAAAAAAACAGCCTCCTGAAGGCTTAAGGGCTCATTCCACCAGAGCTAAGGCTGCTACCACGGCGTTGCAACGTGGAGTTCCAGTCCTCGACATTTGTCAGGCAGCAACGTTGGCAACCCTAACACATTTACCAAGCACTACTGCCTGGAAAGTCAAGTCCGCAGGGACAGCCTTTTTGGCCGCTCTGTCCTGCAGGACTTCCTGGTCTAAACTCGTCCGCAGTCCCTCTGCTGGGGATGGTATTGCTTAGGTATCTATTCAAAGGAAAGGAATCTGTGGCCAGATCAGATGGACAAGTTACTTACCTTTGGTAATGCCTTCTTTGGTAGAGACATGAACTAGCCGCAGATTCCTTACCGATCCACCCATTCGCCCCACACTGTGGACAGGTTTTTAGGGTCAGGGCTGTTCCCTTTCAGGGCCCTAGTTGCTCAAAGCACACCAATGTCATTGCACTTCATGGCTCCGTGCTTCTGGTGTGGAAAGTCATGAAAAGTAACCGATGTCAGCACGCCGAGGTGGTTCCTATATAGGTGATGCGAAAGTCACAACGGCATGGATGACGCCGACAACATCAAGTGGAGCCGACAAACGCCACCTGCCGGCGCACAGGGGTATTGCTTGAAGAAAAATCTTCCTGAACCAGTCTGACACTTGGGAAATTCAAAGGTAAGGAATCTGCAGCTAGATCATGACTCTATCAGATAAGGCGTTACTGAAGGTAAGTAACTTGTCCGTCTACAGCTTGAATATCGTGATTCAATGTAATTTCTCAATGTTATATTTATATTGTGTGAATTTATCTTTGAAGCCTACCAAAATTTGATAGGATGTCTGAAGACAAAAATATTATCATAATTAAAAAGTGTTGGCTAAATAATGTCACAATAATCTTTGTAAGGGAGAAAGTAAAGGCAGGCAATTATATTACAGAGAATCCGAACATGAAACTCCTATTTATGGTAAAGGAGTCTTTAGAATGATGCAGGCCGGATCCATGCCAGAATTTCAGGATATCTACATAAAATACATTTACAAACAATAAATGTTATTTCTGTTCATGTCAATAACCATTAGTTCTCTTGAAACACTGGCATGGATCCAGCCATCCATACATTCACACGTTGTCAAATTGTTTCTGCTGTTGCCTTCAGCATATGAAAATTGAAAACTGAAAAGGTTAAGTCTAGAACAAAAGCATATTTTTAATCAAATGTTTACTGCTAATCCTTGGAACGGCTCACACCTTGAAAATAACAAATTGCTTAGTTTTGTGCGCAGCTGTGTATTGCCAATCACCCAATGTCTACTAGCAACCATCACTGCCGGAAGCTGAGACAAGCTCCGACACAAACTCATCCCACACATCAAAGGATCTTCTTTACATATCACCTGTTTGTGAAGAGTGAGCACTGTGCAATCAACTAAAACGCCTCTGCTCGTTCTGTGTGATCCCTCAAGAGGCTAGCATTTAGAGGTCTGCTCATACTTCACCCTCATTTAAAATATTAAAATGATTATTCCTCTCTAGAGGCCTTCAAAAAAAAAAATATTCACTCCTCTATATTTAAGGTTACCCAGTAGGCAAGTGTTACCTCTGAAATCGGAGGAATGAACGTGGTTGATTAATCACGTAATAATTACAGCACCTTAAAGTAATCTTCCACCTAAATTTGTACCATGCAATAATAGTATCTTAGAAAACATACTGGGAATCATAAGACACATTCAGAGGTCTGATTTACAGCTGCTACATTATGAAAAGTAAGAGTGCCTGCAGGTAGCTATCGGCCATGGGGACAGAGTAGGGTTCTCAAGCTCACCGTGGGGACTCTAACTTCATTCCCTGGTCAATAACTACTTGAAAGTGCCTTTATCCTTCTCAGTGCCATTCAGATGGAATGAACTGTTTGTCTGGTTCTTTGTATTGCCATCATATAAATGTAGACTCATTGTGGTGTCTTCTTTTAGCACTTCTCGTACCTCATTGCTGAGCGGCGTTTGCTCCATTGCTAAGAATGTCTTAGGTCTGCTCTGTTCTAAGTTCCAACTCTGCCAGTAGATATGGATTTATCAGCGAATGAGGTGTTCATAATAAAGCTCTCCTATTTACCTGTGCCTCATGAAGTGTTCCTGTGCAATAATCTTGAATACCACATTCACGATGCATGTATGTGCATCTGTACACATATGGGCCTAACCACAGTCATGGGTTCAGTTCTATTTGAGGGACTTCTCTTAATTATTCAAGAGCTTAAGAGAACTAGAATAAATAGATAGTTCCAGCTGGTATGAACAATGAGGAGAAGGTTCTATAAAAAGGCTTTTTGATGAGGCGTAAAAAATGTAGGTTTTTCTATAAAGAATAAGGTACACTAATGATTTTAGCCAGACAGAATGAGCTTGGTGGGTTTGTTTTCCTATTCGGGCCAACCTTTTTTTGTAGTGAGAGCTAATTCTGATCAGTGAAAATCATCGTGAGCTATAATAGACCAAGCAACTCGAGCATTTTTCCGAGAGACCCCCCCACCTCCAACCCAGCTTCATTAACTATAAGCTTACTATAGAGACTGGGCCTGTGGTTCCTCACCAATGGCTTACACCCCGAGAGCCCAGGGCAAGACACTGTCTACTGGGCCAAAGATATGGCTCCTTTACCAGTGGCAGAGTCTGTGGTTGCTTACCTTTGGCTCACACTAGTTGTAGGGCCCACGACCTGAAGTCCTTACTAGTGGTTCATACGTTACAGGGCCTGGGCCTGTGGTTACAGTGGCTCAGAACCTACAGTCCCTAGGCCTGTGGTTGCCTGCCAGTGGCTGGCACTGTCTGCAGTGTCTGGGGCCAGTGGCTCATTACTAGTACCTCACACCCTGCTGGGCCCGGGCCTGTGGTTACTTAATCAATCAGCATTTGTATAGTGCAACACTGTCACCCCAAGGAGTATCTGGGCACTGTGGATGCAAGGTTTCCGTTGAAGAGTTAGGTCTTGAGTTTCTTCCTAAAGTCCACCAGGGAGGGTGCTGGGGGAGTGCAGTTCGCTGGGTGGCAGGAGGAGGGAAAATGCAGGAAGAGGGGGAAAACGGGCAGAAAGAGGCAAAATAAAGGTCAGAAATGACCAGAAAGAGGCAAAATAAAGGTCTGTAACGAGCAGAAAGGGGCAGAATAAAGGTCAGAAACGAGCAGAAAAAGGCAGAATAAAGGTTAGAAATGAGGAGAAAGCGGCAAAATAAGGTTAGAGAAGAGCAGAAAGAGGCAGAATAAATGCCAGAAATAAGCAGAAAGAGGCAGAATAAAGGTCAGAAACTAGCAGAAATAGTCAAAATAAAGGTCAGAAACGAGCAAAAAGAGGCAAAATAGAGGGCAGGAGCGAGCAGAGAAGAGGCAGAAAATGAGCAGAAAAAGGCAAAAAAACGAACTGAGGAGGCAGAAAACTGAAGGCAGCAGAGGGTAGCGGACTGCGGGCAAGCTGGACAAGAGACTGTAACAGGGGGACAGAGAACCAGCTAGTGGTTCATAAGTTACAGGAACTGGGCCTGTGGTTACAGTGGCTGAGTCCCTGCATTCCCCAGGCCTGTGGTTCCTTATGAGTTTTTGACACTGTCTGCAGTGTCCTGGGCCTGTGGTTCCTTACTAGTCGCTCACACCCTGCTGGGCTCGGGCCTGTGGGCCCTTACCGGTGCTTGACACTGCTTGACATGCTCAGGTTTTTGTGTCGCTTAATGGTGCTGGTCACTTGGTCGGCTGCGCCAGTGGACAATATTTCCTGGCTAATGGGCTGCTAGGCCTCAGGGGCTGCCGAACCCCGGGTCTTTGTTTAAGGGGCCGATGTCCCTCTGTATCTCTCTTCTCTGCCCAGGAGCAGCCCTTCTCATCCACCCCCTCGGCCTCTCTGACCCCTCAGGTCTCAGCTAACCCCACAGCCACCTGCAGGAAGCACAGCCTCTGGTACAAGTGCCATCCCCAGCTCCTCACTGGATTCCACCCAGGTCCTGTGAGGCACCAACAGCAGCACCGGGCGCGGTGCCTCTTACCTCCGCTTGGCACCTCCCACACAGACTGGGCAGAGCAAGGTCTTCTCCATGAGGAAAAAGTGCAGGCGGGAGATGGGGAGACGACCAGAGGGGCCCGAGTTGTCCCAACAATCAGTACAAGAAGGGAGAGTGAGAGACACGAGTGGCATGTGGGGGTTGGCGGGAAGAGCCGGGGCGTTGGCACTTCAGGAAAGGGCAATAAGGGCTGGGACACCAGGAGGGCTTAGGAGTAGGAAGGCGAGGGCCACCGGGAGCAGGGGGTGAAGGGGGCATGTGATGCTCGGGAAATACAATCATTTTTAGGTTAAGATTCCAGAGTCTTCCCCTCACCTCAAATCGAGCTCATTCCATAGATGTAAAAAAAAAAAAAACAGGACTCCGAGTTCCTTGTTGACTGCAGATCCACTCAAAAACACTTTTTGTAGCCCTGGCACTAGTTGCTGCTGGCAAGCGTAACAAATCATATAAATAACTAGCCTCAATGCTGCTGATGCTTACAGCAGATAAATGAGCCACTTGTGTCATCTGCACTCTCTCAATGCCTCTGCCCCCTGCCCCTCTAGTGTTGTTGTGAGACTTACAGAACTCATTCTGGTGAGCCTGACTGTCTTTTCCAGTCGGGTGTGGAGCTGATCAGTCTGGCACAGGGCTCATTAAGCCTTATCTGCTGCTACAGTCAAATTAACTGGTGGCAGGCATTAAAGGCAGGTGACTGGTTCCCGGTAGCAGATCAATACTGATTGCGCACCTGAATGCTTTCCTGTAACTGCTGCTCCGCTCTGGCACACCTGCTGCTCCACACCAGTACTCATGGCACAGGGTGAAAAGTGCAGTGCTAGGGTGTGAAAGGCAGGGGGCGCAGAGAAAGAGATGTGCAGGGAGTTCCAGCGGCATCCTCTTCAGCCCGCCCCAGCTAGGCTCTGTTAAGCTAATGCCAATCTGAGCAGCTGGTTTGGGTGAGGGCGAGCAACGTCGCCTAAAAAAAGGGCTACATATTTTAACTATGTTAATGGCCTACTAAATTGAGAATCTACCAATGCGAACTACTCGAGGGGTCTCGGCGAGCTAAGGGTAGCTCGCGATCGACCAGTGGGAGACCCCTGGTCTAATGTGTAAGGACAGCATGTTCCAGAGCCATATTCCCACAATGTAGAGTTCCCCCACTGATGTATGCAGGGACATTTAAAAATGTAAATGTATTACTACTATCCAGAAATACTTACTTAACCTTAAACAATGTGTTCAAAATTCTAAAGAATAAGGTGTGACAGATATGCACAAGTCTTGGTCCGCTTTGTTGTAAAGTGTCTTCTGATCCCTGAGTCTTTGACCTGATACTACTGGATTTCCTACATGTATTTAATCTGTGCTGGGCAGAAAGAATGGTGCAGTTGTTGTAATGTAACTTTTCTTAATAATTAGAATCAAACCTGGGCGAAATTCTAATTATGCCAGAGTAGTTGGAGTAATTTCACTTTACATGTTTGATGCAAAATTACTGATCATTATGAGATTATGCCCATGCCCATAATTAAGAGTTATTTGGCATAAAAATCCTACCGCAGGATCACAGGAACAACAAATTTAGAGAGTGCTAGAGGCTGCTGCTGTTTGTGCTCTCTTGCATTTAGCGATATTTCCTTTGCGCAAAATGCATCTTCTGGTGCCTTTTTAACTGAGAAAATAGCACTTAATGCTGGGCTACATTCCTTGTGTAACTCAGGGTAATCTCATTTAATTTTGTTGCAATTTTGCATAATTTCACTATGGAAAATTACACATGTTACGGCCAACCTACTTGGAATCTGGCCCAAAGGAGTGGAAATTTCAGCCTTGTCTTGGTTCTGACTTTTCAGTTAAAGTCCATAATAATCTGGTACAATACCTGCAGAAGCCTCATCTCCTGCATGACCTGCTGTGAAACATGGTTCACAATGACTTGACTCTTATCAGTGCTTGTTCTGTTGGGCTTGAATCGTGAGGAATCCATCCACCTTTGTTTATCATTGTATTTTTTTAAATTTAATTTGCTGTTTTTAAAGGAGTTCTCACACAGTCCTGAAGGTTGTCCTTGCATCACTTTATATAGCAACAGGGTTATGAAAGTTGGTGCCGTATGGTCGGAAAGTGCACCAAGTTTCATTTACATAGCTTATCTAGTGTTCCATGTTCCATGGGTAGGACTGCCGACAGTTCAGTGGTGAAGGAGGGGGGTGTTAGGAGATAATAAGGGACACATGCTTAGTTTTTCTGGAATTGTTAGGGGTGTAAACCTGATTCAGGATGGGGCAGGAGGTACAATATTGATATCTGTTGCCCACTTTGAAGTAGGAGAAGTTTCTAGAGGCTTCCACAACCAGAGGTGCTTGGAATTTCCTGCCCCCCTGCTCTGGCCCCAGATTGTCTGGCGTCACGAAAGACTAGTGCCAAACCCTTTGTGTTGAGAAAGTATGGCAGGTGACAGCTCCAACCCCTATTAAGTCAGAGATGGCCCATTCTTCCAACACCTATTCCCCCTTTTCTCACTGTCTGGGAGCAATACACAAAGACCAACTGCCAGCTACAAATAGCCATGTGACCCAGAATACAGGCTTCAGGCACCAAAGGGTTAGAACAATAAAATGTCAACTTTCTAAAAATGGCATTTTCAGAGGTGTGACTTAAAATGTGACTTTACCGTTGAAGAGGGTTTTCAATTACAATTCTTTGGACACCAAACTCATTATTGCTATCTGATCCCCATTGAAAGTTACCTCTTATTAAATGTAACAAGGGAACCCAATGTTATCCTATGGGAAAGGTAGGTTTCACAGTAGAAGAAAATGAATTTGGAGTGTTTCACTACAAGGACATGTAAAACTTAAAACTACATGTCCAACTTTTTAAGTACTCTACATCCTGCCCTGTGGGCTGTGTAGGGCCTACCTTAGGGGTGACTAATATATAGTAAAAAGAAAGGGTTGGGCCTGGAGGTTTATCTTGTCAGGTCGAAATGGCTGTTTGACTGCATACACAGGCTGCAATGTCAGGTCTGGGACATGTTTAAAAGGCTACTTAAGTGGGTGGCACAATCAGTGCTGCAGGCCCACTAGTAGCCTATAATTTACAGGCCCTGGGTACATATAGTACCAATTAACTAGAGACTTATAAGTAAATTAAATGTGCTAATTGGGTGTAAGCCAATTTTACCATGCTTATAGGGGAGATCACAAGCACTTTAGCACTGGTCAGCAGTGGTAAAGCGTGCATAGTCTTAAGGCCAGCAAAAATGAAGTCAGCAAAAACAGGAGGATCGAAGGCAAAAAGCTGGGGAAAGACCACTCTAAGGAGGTCAGGTCTAACTGCATCCTCCCAGCTGAAAGCAGAGAGAACTACCTACCCTCATGGAAGTTCTCGTTGCTAAGTATGTAGGGGGATGGACCACCTCAACAGTTTGGGATTTTTCCCCCTCATCTGCATTAGCCATCTGAGTGAACTGTGGTCTGTCTGAACCCGGAAGTGAGTCCCAAACAGGCATGGTCTCAACTTCTTCAGTGCCCAGACCACTGCAAATGCTTCCCTTTCTATTCCTCTGTTCCCTGGGAACTAACCTCCTGCTGATGAAGGCTACTGGTTGATCTAGGCCCATTTCATTTAGCTATGAGAGCACAGCGCCTATGCCATGATCTGAGTCATTTGTATGCATGATGAATTTCTAGAAGAAATCAGGGACCTTGATCATGGGTGCTGTGCACATTGCTTCCTTCAGGGTATCAAAAGTGTTCTGACACATTTCTGTCCAGATCACCTACCTGGGCTCTTTCTTTTCAGTCAGCTCTGTCAAGGGAGCAACAATGGTGCCATACCCCTTGACAAATTACCCGTAGTACCCGGTGAGGCCCAGGAAGGCCTTCACCTCTGTCTGGGTCTTGAAGCCAGAATATTTTGAATTTTATCCTGGAGGGGTTGTTCCTTGTCTCCTCCGACTTGGTGACCCAAGTAGACCACAAAAACGTGCCCTATCTGACACTTACTGGCCATGGTATTCTGGCCTGCTCTCTACAGAGCCTGAAACACTTCCCTGAGGTGGTACAGGTCATCCTCCCAGCTAGAACTGAAGACTACAATAGCATTTAGGTAGGTGGCACTGAAGTTCTCAAAACTGGCCAGGACCTGATTGACCAACCTCTGGAAGGTGGCAGGGGCATTTTTCTACCCAAAGGGCATCACCTAAAACTAGAAGTTGCCCTATAGGGTAGAGAACACAGACGTCTCTTCGGTCCCCTTGGTTAAGGTGATCTGCCAGTACCCAGACGTCAGATCAAATTTGCAGAAGAACTTGGCAGCCCCCAACTGAGAAATGCGCTCATCAGCTCCTGGAATGGGGTGAGCGTCAGTCTTAGTAACTGCATTGAGCCCCCAGTAATCAATGCAGAACCAGAGTTCCGTGCTGCTACCTGGAGGGGCAGCCCTGGACCAGCACCACTGGGTTGGAACAAGGCTACTTAAGAGCTCAATTACCCACAGTTTCAGGATTTTGGAGACTGCTCCCTTATGCTGGCTCCCACCAGCCTGTACATCTTATTCTTGGCAGGCGTACTGTCCCCAGTGTCACTGTCATGGGTACGCCATGTAGTGAGTCCTGGGGTTAGGGAGAAGAGAGAGGCAAACTGCCTCAACACTAGGCGACTGTCCCTCTGTTGATCTAGGGTCAGCTTAGGGTAGAGTTTAACACCCTGCAGTGACCTAACCTGCTTATTGGAAGGCAGAAGGTTGGGGAGAGTTTCCCTGTCCTCCTTCACTCCATCTTCCGTGACCAGGAGCATGTTAACTTTGGTCCTATCAAAGTGGGGTTTGAGGCAATTGATGTGCAGGACCCATAAAGGGTTCCTGGAGGTCTTGAGGTCCACAAGGTTTGTGACCTCCCTCTTGTGTTCCTTCACTTTATAGACCCAGACCATTGGTATTGTAGGGCACTGAACTCCACAAGCTCCATCACCCACACTTTCTGGCCAGGATGAAATTTGATCATACAGGCCTTATGGTCATATCAGAGCTTCATGACCTCCTGGCTGGCTTACAGATTCTCTTTGACCTTTTTCCAGAAGTGCTTCATCTGGGTTGTGGAGGACCAGCTTATAGCTGACCACATCCTGAGGGGCTTTCTTGGGAGCTTGCTCCCAACCCTCCGTTACTAGGCTGAGTGGCCTCCTAGCAGGGTGACTGTACAGGAGTTCAAAGGGGCTGAATCCATTCCCTTCTGCTTTACTTCCCTGTAAGCATGGTAAGAGGAGGTCCCACTTCTGCCTCAAGGGCTCTGACAGACCCATGATTATGCCTTTGAGGGTTATATTGGACCTTTCAACAAGCTCATTGGTGTGGGAATTTAAGGGTATGGAGACCCTGCATGTTACTCCACACTCATCCTACAAGAACTTCATGTATGCTGAAATTAAGTTGGTACCTGTGAGAAGTTGGCCGGGTATATGCTGTCCACTAATTAAAGTGGGCACCTTGTACCAGTCCAAACGACCTTTATGATGTATGAGGTCAAAGATAACCTTTAGAAAGCTATCCTAGTGGTAGCTGTGGAGAGCAGCCTTCAGGCTTAATCTTGAAGGAATGTAAAGCAGCTTGTTTTACCAGAATATCACCTCCTGAATGACTAAATGAAGGAGAACCACACAGTAGTTATATAAAAAAATATGTATTTATTAATATAACACTCTCTACTATCCTCTACACGAGGATAGAACACAAAGCACGCAATACGAGATCAATAGAACAGTTGTAAGTAGCACAATACACAGTGGGCTCCAGGGGGAGACCAAACCATATACTAAAATAGTGGTATATAAGTCACGACTGAGATCACGATAAGGTCTGGAGCACGTAGAATCGCTGGGACCCCAAGGAATCACCCAAGGTGAGTAGACAGGGACCCCACGGAGGCCGGGTGCAGTGTGGGAACACGAACGCGGACTCCGTACAATTCTATGGGGAAGTCGCGGTTACACTTGTAAAGTTTAAGGACCCTTCTAGGAGGACTTCGAGCAAACCTGTTGGAACTTAAGAGTTTGAAGAGCCACCCCACCCGTGGATACCGTAGTATCCGAGTTACCTATCCCAGGGGAGCCGGGTGCATAGGTCTGAAGTGGCGTCGGAAACTGCTGTCGTTCTCAATGGAGAGCTGCAAAGAAGTATTGCTGACGTGAAGGTGAAAAGGGTCCGGTGGAATCCAAGCCTGGATTCGAGGAAGATGGAACCTGAAAGCAGAGGGGACAGAGCCTGGGTCACTTCAGAGTGACCAGGGGCTCGGTAGACGAATGCCCACCGATGTCGGATGCTTCAGGTGTGAAGAAGGGATGCTTGACTCAGCAGCCAAGAGGACCAGGAGATGTCGAGGATGACCAGGAGCCGGAGGTGAGCTGTCCCACAAAAAATGTCGAGTGCTGAGGGGTCAGTGTCCGGCTGGAGCACCAACAAGCCTTGGCAAAAGCAACCCACGCAGGAAGGTCAAGCAGGTTACGGTGTAGACCAGCAAGGTCCAGGAGACTCACCAAGCAATGGGGAGTCAGGGCACGTCTGGAGCAACCAGGAAAGCCCAACAGAAATCAAGATGACCTCAGGACGACCCACAGGCCGAATGACCAGGAGCCGCGAGGGGCACCTCGAGCCAGATTGCAAAGTACCAGCCCACGGAGCACTCGGTGCATGGAGGCCGGAGTTCTTTGGTGCAAATGCTGCTCAGGGTCAGGACTACATGGAGTCCAATGCACAAGCTCGGGAATTGCCAACAAGCATATGCACTTGCAAATGGACGCGGTGCACAGGGGTTCGGGTCACGCAGTCCCCACGAGGGATACTGGCTTCAAACTCGGTGAGAGGGCAGCTCGACCTCAGGGACCTCCGGAAACCCACGTCCTGTGTTGCTGAAGTCTTCAAGAGTCCACAGGAGCTCAGGAGCAGCAGACTGGTCAGTTGCTCTTAGGTGCCTGTGAAGCAGGGGAGTGACTCCTTCACTCCAAGGGAGATTCTTCAGTTGTCTTTAGTGCACCACAGGTCCTGCACGGAGCCTGTATGGAGCACAGGCATGAACCAAGCTTCGGACGGAAAGGGGGACGAAGTAGAGCCCAGTCGAGGTCCAGCGAAGTCCAGAGTGTCCAGACGGTGGAAGGTCAGTGGTTTCTTCTTGTAGAATCTTGTCCATGTAAAATCTAAAGTCTTACAGCCAGGTAAGCCCTTTTGTACCCACGGGAGAGGGTTGGAGAGATTCAGGGGACCCTCCTAGGGGAGGGTCAGGACAGAGGGGTGGCTACACCCATGTCCTTTGTCCAGTTTCGCGCCAGAGCGGGAGACAATGGTTCCCAGAACTGGTTTGAGCTGGACTATGCACAGGGACACCAAATGTGCCCCAGGTGCAGACTTTCAGGCACTCTCAGACTGCACCCACCCAGCCCCAATACACCAAACCCTGTCTGGGAGGGGGTCACACCTCCCTGTGACAGGATGCCTATTGTGCTGCCTTCCTCTGCTCGAGCTTGGCTCAGCAGCAGGAGGACAGAAATGTGTCTCTGGTCGGCAGCATCCATTTTGTGCTGTCCGGGTCGAAAAGGCTGGCACCGGTTAGACCAGTGACCCCACGAAGCTCGCTTCTGAAGGGTGGAATCATACCTCCCACACCAGTTACTGGTGTGGAGGTATGATTCCAAGGTGTTTGATACCAAACACGATATGTTTCCATGCAGCCGTTTTCGAGATAGCATTTACCACGAGGTTATAATGCACCTCTACCTATATGTCCGGCTGAGTCACAGACAACCCGGGAGAATGGTCTCCGAAGGCTGCAGAGAGGCTCTGCTCATGCAGGGGCACCCTCTCACTAAAAACCCAGCACTCTGCCTTCAGGATTGATGAGGCCTGCTATGGGGGTGACTTAAAAGTTTTAAGTGTAGTGACCTATAGATATAGTGACCCTATATCTAAAGTAAGTGGTGCCAGCACCATCTTACACAGGCTGCAGTAGCAGACCTGGAGTTCCATCTTGCATGGCCTCTCATGGGTGGCATAATACATGCTTCAGTCCATGGGAGGCCTCTGTGGTACCTATGCCCTGGGTACATGGGTACCATATACTAGGGACTTATAAGGGTACCCCAGTATCCAATCTGGAGTGTACCAAAGTACATGTATGTCAATTTAAGGGAGACAGCAGATAGACTGGGGTCCTGATTATCAGGATCCCAGTCAGACTAGTCGAAAACAGTGAGACATCAAGCAAAAAGTGGGGGTAACCATAAAAAGCAGATCCTACTTTCCTACACAACCCCCTCCCCAAATGAAATGACATGAGACTAACCTTGACCATTGGAGTCTTTATTTTCTAAGTGGAAATATCTGGAGAGTCCATCTGCATTGGCATGGTTACTCCCAGGTCTATGTTCCACTGTATAGTCCATCCCCTGTAGGGAAATGCACAAGCTCAAAAGTTTGGGGTTTTCACCCTTCATCTGTTTTAGCCATAAGAGGGGCTGAAGGTCTGTCTGAACAATGAAGTGAGTGCCAAAGAAGTATGGCCTCAGCTTCTTCAGAGCCCAAACCACAGCAAAGGCTTCCCTCTCAATAGCTGACCAACGTTTCTCTCTGGGGGTCAGCCTTCTGCTTATAAAAGCTACTGGCTGATCCTGACCCTCTTCATTCAGTTGTGATAACACAGCCCCTACCCCCAATTCAGATGCATCAGTTTGAACAATGAATTGTTTGGAATAGTCAGGACTTTGCAGAATGGGAACAGTGCACATGGCCTGCTTCAGGTCATCAAATGCCTTTTGTCAGCTAACTGTCCACTGAACTTTCTTAGGCATTTTCCTAGAGGTCAGATCATTTAAAGGGGCCACTATGGATCCATAACCTTTAACAAACCTCCTGTAGTACCCAGTCAGGCCCAAGAAAGCTCTGACATGAGTCTGGGTAGTTGTAGCAACCCAGTCTGTGATGGTCTGGATTTTGCTCTGCAATGGTTGAACCTGGCCTCCACCCACAAGGTGGCCCAGGTACACAACCTTACTCTGCCCTATCTGGCACTTGGTGGCCTTGATAGTGAGGCCTGCTTTTTGCAGGGCCTCCAGAACATTTCTCAGGTGAACCAGGTGATCCTCCCAGGTGGAACTAAAGACAGCAATATCATGAAGATAAGCTGCACTGTAGTCTTCCAGGCCTGTGAGAACTTTATTCACCAACCTTTGAAATGTGGCAGGTGCATTTTTCAAGACAAAGGGCATTACCACAAATTGATAGTGCCCACTAGGGGTTGAAAATGCTGTTTTGGGTTTGGCATCCTCAGCTAGTCTGATTTGCCAATTTCCAGCTGTGAGGTCAAATGTACTCAAGAACTTGGCTGAGGCCAAGGTATCAATGAGCTCATCTGCCCTTGGAATAGGATGAGCATCAGTCCTAGTGACTGCATTGAGTCCCCTGTAGTCAACACAGAACCTCATATCTCTCTTACCACCCTGGGTGTGAGGTTTTGGTATTAAGACTACTGGACTAGCCCAAGGGCTATCTGAGGGATCAATTACTCCCAATTCCAACATCTTCTGGACCTCAGTCCTGATGCAGTCCCTGACATGGTAAGGTTGCCTGTAAATCTTATTTTTAACAGGCAGACTGTCACCTGTGTCCACTTCTTGGGTACACCAGGTAGTCTGACTAGGAGTCAGTGAAAACATAAGTCTGTACTGATTGAGGACCTTCCTGCAATCAGTCTGTTGCTGTTCAGTAAGGCTGCCTGCCAAGGCTACACCATCTACTGAACCATCATCCGGGTTCTGTGAGAGGAGGTCAGGGAGTGGGTCACTCTCTTCCTCCTGTCCCTCATCAGTAGCCATGAGCAAGCCCATGTCTGCCCTGTCCACATATGGCTTGAGCCTGTTCACATGGAGCACCCTGCGGGGGCTCCTGTGAGTTTCAAGGTCCACCAGGTAGGTGACCTCTCCCTTCTACTCAAGTATGGTATGGGGTCCACTCCACTTGTCCTGGAGAGCTGCTGGGGCCACAGGCTCCAACACCCATACCTTCTGTCCTGGCTGGTACACAGTCAGAACAGCCTTTTGGTCATGCCAGGCTTTCTGTAATTCCTGGCTAGCCTCAAGGTTTTTGGATGCCTTCTTCATATACTCAGCCATCCTGGAGCGGAGACCAAGTACATTGTCCACTATGTCTTGTTTAGGTGGTTTGAGAGGTAACTCCCATCCCTCCTTAACTAAACACAAGGGACCCCTAACTGGATGTCCAAACAGAAGTTCAAAAGGGCTGTAGCCAACCCCCTTCTGAGGAACCTCTCTGTAGGCAAAGAGAAGGCAGGGCCAGAGGACATCCCATTTTCACCTAAGCTTTTCTGGGGGGCCCATGATCATGCCTTTCAGGGTTTTGTTGAATCTTTCAACCAACCCATTGCATTGTGGGTGATAGGGTGTGGTGAATTTGTAATTCACGCCACACTCCTTCCACATAACAGTTATGTAACTTGACATGAAGTTTGCACCTCTGTCAGTTACGACCTCCTTAGGGAAACCCACTCTGGAAAAGATTCCTAGGAGGGCCCTGGCCACCACAGGAGCTGTGGTGGTTCTAAGGGGTATAGCTTCGGGATACCTAGTGGCATGGTCCACCACCACTAGAATAAATCTGTGCCCAGATGCAGTTGGAGGATCCATGGGACCGGCAATGTCAATCCCAACCCTCTCAAAGGGAACCCCCACCACAGGTAGTGGTATCAGGGGGGCCTTTGTGGTACCACCTGCCTTACCACTGGCTTGACAGGTGGTACAGGAGCGACAAAACTCTTGTGTCTTCTGACATATGAGGCCAGTGAAAGTGAGGGACAAGTCTGTCCCAAGTCTTGCTTTGGCCTAGGTGTCCTGCTAAAGGGATATCATGTGCCAGTGTTAGTAGGATGCCCCTAAACTTCAGAGGTATGACCAACCTCCTGGTAGCACCAGGCTTGGGGTCTCTACCCTCTGAGTAAAGGAGTCCTTCATCCCAGTAGATCCTGTGGGACCCACTGGCACTCCCAGCAGCCTCAGCAGCAGCTTGATGTCTGAGGGGTTGAAGAGAGGGGCAGCTGTGCTGCTCCTGACTCAGCTCTGCCCTGGAAGGGCCCCCTGTCCCCAAGAGCTCAACCTGATCAGGTTCAAGTTCCTCTGAGACAGTTCCTTCACAGGGACTGGAATCATCTTCCTCAGAAGGCTGATCCTCACTCTGAGTCTGGGGGGAAGACACTGCCTTACCCCTTCTGCTACTTCTCTTGGAAGGCACCTGGTCCATTTTTCCAGGATCCAGGGCCTGTTCAGCGGAAGACATTTTTGCCTGTGACCTGGTCACAGCAAACGCATCTGCAGAGATGCCCAACATTGCTGCATGTGTCCTGAGTTCCACTTCAGCCCAGGCTGAAGTTTCCAAATCATTGCCCAATAAGCATTCCACAGGGAGGTCTGAGCTAACCACAACCTTCTTAGGGCCAGTTACCCCTCCCCAGCTGAAATGAACAACTGCCAAGGAATGGTCTGTCCTGACATTGTTAGCATTGGTCACTTGGTACATCTCACCAAGTATGATCTGGTCAGGGCTCACAAAATCCTTAGTCACCATTGTGACACTGGCTCCTGTGTCCCTGTATGCCATGGCCTCCTTACCATTTATTAAGGGCTGTTGTCTGTATTTGCCCAGGTTACTGGGACTGACAAATAGGGAGGCAATATCCATGCCTCTATCACAGACTAAAACAGCCTGAGCTGGAGTTCTGACTAGGCCAGACCCCATCTCAGAACCCAGGGTTAACCCTACTATACCCTTGTTCCCTGTACCACCACTTGGAGCTGAACTAGGGGGAACAGTTGCCTTAGGGGCAGTGGTGGTGGTAGGAGGATCCTTGGCCCTTGGGCAATTGGCATCTCTAGGCCAATGTGTTTTCTCCTTACACAGGAAGCACCAAGGTTTCTTTCTGCCTTTTCCCTAGTTAGCTTGTGATCCACCCTCAGATGCAGGTTTTTGGGGCCCTGAAGAAGACTTCTGGTCTTTAGCCTTCTCCCCACCCTTATCTGTAGGTTTAGCATCCTGCTTTTTCTGGTCACCACCTTGGTTCTGATTTTTCTGCTTCACCCTGGTTCTGACCCACCTATCTGCCTTCTTTCCCAATTCTTGGGGAGAAGTCAGATCAGAGTCAACCAGGTATTGATGCAACAACTGATTTTGGCAATTATTAAGGATTTGCTCCCTCATAATCAAATTGTACAATCCCTTGAAATCATTCACTTTGCTGCCAAGTAACCAGCCTTCCAGAGCCTTAGTAGCACAATCTACAAAGTCTACCCAGTCCTGAGTTTGTGCCTTATGGGTGTCTCTGAACTTAATCCTGTATTGTTCAGTGGTTAAGCCAAACCCATCAATGAGAGCACTCTTCAGGACTGAATAATTGTCAGCATCCTCTTCTCTAACAGTGAGGAGCTTATCTCTACCTTTGTCAGCAAAGGAGAGCCACAGGATAGCTGCCCACTGCTCTTGAGGGACCCTATGTACCTTACAGGCCCTCTCCAAAGCAGTTAACCATTTGTGGATGTCAACCCCACCATGGTAGGGAGGGACTATCTTGCTCAGGTTCCTATGATCATAAGTATGCTCCTTAATCCTAGGGACACTGTTGCTGCCACCATGGGACTCTAGTCCCAATTTCTTTCTAGCCTTCTGGAGCACTAAGGATTCCCTATCTAGTGTCAATTGCTCTTGACTTGAGCCTAAGCTTGACTTTCTCAAGCTCTAGAAACTGGCACACTCTGTCATAAGAGCTATCTCTCTTATGAGATATGGAGGTCCCTATAGAAGTATCTGAATGGTGAGATTAAGCAGAGGGAGATCTAGATCTCCTTGGTAAACTCTGCACTCTTCCTGGAGTAGTAAAGAGAGGGCCACTGGGGCCTTCTCGCCCACCTCCTGGAAGATCTAAGTTGCCCAGGTGGGAATCATTTTGATCCTCCTGGTCAGAGTTTGATTCCAGGTCAAAGAAGGTTTTACTTCCTGGCCTGTCCTCATTCCCTGCCCCACCCACTCTTTCTACCTCATCTGACCCTGGGGTATTTCTAAGGTCATCTAAGAGTAACACCTCAATGAGACGTTGGGTGTTTCCATTTCTCCCTGTCTTCAGCTTCCTAGAAACACACATGGCTTTCAATTCCTGAAATGTAAGACCATTGTACCTAGTAGGCAGAGAGCCACTGGCTTCTCCTTTAGAAGACATACTAAGTGTGGTGTGGTGTATGCACCTACCTAACCTAGTGGGAACTAAGCTCTCTTAGGTTGGAGAAAGGGTGTGCTAGACCCTTGACTTACCCAACCCCAAGTTCAGTAGAACTTACTTATTCTAATCTTGAAGTATTATATGTGCCTAATACTTTAGTAGTTTTTAGTTAATCACTCAATGAGATTTATCTGGAAAAACAAAAGCAAGCTTGAATCCCAACCGCTGCACACCAGTGTGAGAAGTTGGCCTGGTATATGCTGTCCACTAATTAAAGTGGGCACCTTGTACCAGTCCAAACGACCTTTATGATGTATGAGGTCAAAGATAACCTTTAGAAAGCTATCCTAGTGGTAGCTGTGGAGAGCAGCCTTCAGGCTTAATCTTGAAGGAATGTAAACGAGCTTGTTTTACCAGAATATCACCACCTGAATGACTAAATGAAGGAGAACCACACAGTAGTTATATAAAAAAAATATGTATTTATTAATACTCTACTATCCTCTACAGGAGGATAGAACGCAAAGCATACAATACGAGATCAATACAACAGTTGTAAGTAGCACAATACACAGTGGGCTCCAGGGGGAGACCAAACCATATACTAAAATAGTGGTATAACAGTTGCGACTGAGATCAAGACAAGGTCTGGAGCACTTAGAATCGCTGGGACCCCAAGGAACCACCCAAGGTGAGTAGACAGGGACCCCACGGAGGCTGGATGCAGTGTGGGAACACGACCGCGGGCTCCGTACAATTCTATGGGGAAGTCGCGGTTACACTTTTAAAGTTTAAGGACCCTTCTAGGAGGACTTCGAGCAAACCTGTTGGAACTTAAGAGTTTGAAGAGCCACCCCACACGTGGATACCGTAGTACCCGAGTTACCTACCCAGGGGAGCCGGGTGAATAGATCTGAAGTGGCATCGGAAACTGCTGTCGTTCTCAATGGAGAGCTGCAAAGAAGTACTGCTGCCGTGAAGGTGAAAAGGGTCCAGTCGAATCCAAGCCTGGATTTGAGGAAGATGGAACCTGAAGGCAGAGGGGACAGAGTCTGGGTCACTTCAGAGTGACCAGGGGCTCGGTAGACGAATGCCCACCGATGTCGGGTGCTTCAGGTGCGAAGAAGGGATGCTTGACTCTGCAGCCACGAGGACCAGGAGATGTTGAGGATGACCAGGAGCAGGAGGTGAGCTGTCCCACAAAGGATGTCGAGTGCTGAGGGGTCAGTGTCCGGCTGGAGCACCAACAAGCCTTGGCAAAAGCAACCCACGCAGGAAGGTCAAGCAGGTTACGATGTGGACCAGCAAGGTCCAGGGGACTCACCAAGCAATGGAGAGTCAGGGCACATCTGGAGCAATCAGGAAAACCCAACAGAAATCAAGATGACCCTCAGGAGGACCCACAGGCCAAATGACCAGGAGTCGCGAGGGGACCTCGAGCAAGATTGCAAAGTACCAGCCCACGGAGCACTCGGTGTGTGGAGGCCAGAGTTCTTTGGTGCAAATACTGCTCAGGGTCTGGACTACACGAAGTCCAATGCACAAGCTCGGGAATCGCCAACAAGCATATGCACTTGCAAATGGAAGCAGTGCACAGGGGTTCGGGACACGCAGTCCCCACGAGGGATATTGGCCTCAAACTCGGTGAGGGGGCAGCTCGACCTCAGGGACCTTTGGAAACCCACCTCCTGTGTTGCTGAAGTCTTTGGAGTCCGCAGGAGCTCAGGAGCAGCAGACCTGTCAGTTGCGCTTAGGTGCCTGTGAAGCAGGGGAGTGACTCCAGCACTCTAAGGGAGATTCTTCAGTTGTCTTAAGTGCACCACAGGTCCTGCACGGAGCCTGTATGGAGCTCAGGCACGAACCAAGCTTCGGACGGAAAGGGGGACAAAGTCGAGCCCAGTCGAGGTCCAGCGAAGTCCAGAGTGTCCAGACGGTCGAAGGTCAGTGGTTTCTTCTTGTAGAATCTTGTCCACGTAAAATCTAAAGTCTTACAGCCAGGTAAGCCCTTTTGTACCCACGGGAGAGGGTTGGACAGATTCAGGGGACCCTCCTAGGGGAGGGTTAGGACAGAGGGGTAGTTACACCCATGTCCTTTGTCCAGTTTCGCGCCAGAGCGGGAGCCAATGGTTCCCAGAACTGGTTTGAGCTGGACTATGCACAGGGACACCAAATGTGCCCCAGGTGCAGACTTTCAGGCACTCTCAGAGTGCACCCACCCAGCCCCAATACACTAAACCCTGTCTGGGAGGTGGTCACACCTCCCTGTGACAGGATGCCTATTGTGCTGCCTTCCTCTGCTCGAGCTTGGTTCAGCAGCAGGAGGGCAGAAATGTGTTTCTGGTCGGCAGCATCCATTTTGTGCTGTCCGGGTCGAGAAGGCTGCCACCGGTTAGACCAGTGACCCCACGAAGCTCGCTTCTGACTGGTGTGGAGGTATGATTCCAAGGTGTTTGATACCAAACACGATATGTTTCCATGCAGCCGTTTTCGAGATAGCATTTACCACAAGGTTATAATGCACCTCTACATATATGTCCGGCTGAGTCACAGACAGCCCGGGAGAATGGTCTCCGAAGGCTGCAGAGAGGCTCTGCTCATGCAGGGGCACCCTCTCACTAAAAACCCAGCACCCTGCCTTCAGGATTGATAAGGCCTGCTATAGGGGTGACTTATAAGTTTTAAGTGTAGTGACCTATAGATATAGTGACCCTATATCTAAAGTAAGTGGTGCCAGCACCTTCTTACACAGGCTGCAGTAGCAGACCTGGAGTTCCATTTTGCATGGCCTCTCATGGGTGGCATAATACATGCTTCAGTCCATGGGAGGCCTCTGGGGTACCTACGCCCTGGGTACATGGGTACCATATACTAGGGACTTATAACGGTACCCTAGTATCCAATCTGGAGTGTACCAAAGTTCATGTATGTCAATTTAAGGGAGAAAGCAGATAGACTGGGGTCCTGATTAGCAGGATCCCAGTCAGATTAGTCAAAAACAGTGAGACATCAAGCAAAAAGTGGGGGTAACCATAAGAAGCAGATCCTACTTTCCTACAGTACCCAGTTAAATATTACTTTCTGGGGGAAACCCACTCGGGTAAAGATCCCCATCAGTGCCCTTGCCACCACATCAAACGCAGTCACAGTCCTCAGAAGGATAACTTTGGTGTGCAAGGTGGCATGGTCCACCAAGACCAGGATAAACCAGTTGCCCAGGGCTTTCTTGAGTTCCAGAGACCCAATAATGTTGAAAGGGGGTGCCAACAACTGGGAGAGGAACCAGGGGAGCCTTGGATTTCCCTCCTGACTTCCCACATGCCTGTCAGGTTGGACATGACCTGCAGAACGCATCTGAGGTCATCTTCATGCAGGGCCAATAAAAGTGAGTGAGAAGCATGCCAAAGGTGTTGTCTTGCCCCCAAAAATCCTGCCTGGGGAACAGCATGAGCCAGTGCCAGTAGGAAGGCCCTGTGGCACTGGGGGACTACCAACACATGGGTTGCACCAGGCTCAGGAACCTTAGGCTTGCTGCACAGGAGACCATTCTCCTAGTAAATTAGGTGATTCCCAGAGGTGTCACCAGCTGCAGAGGCCTCAGTCTGCCGCCATATACCCTCTAGAGTAGGGGACTACTTCTGTGCTCTGCAGAACTCCTCTCTGATGAGTCTTCCTTCCTTCTGCCAATTGGTCAGTTCAAGTAGGTTTCCCAAGGTGGCAATGTCCTCTCCTGTAGCGTCCAGGGCGTCGCCCTCAGGCTCAGCCTCCTCTCTGACCATGGGAGTTTCGGGAGTGGGTTTCCTGCACGCCTTGCCCTTCCTCTTTTTGTAAAGTACCTGAGCCGTTCTTTCAGGCTCCAGGTCCTCCTGACTACCTTCTTGGCTGCCATTGGCCTTTGTGGTCAGGTACACCCACTCCGTCAGACCCAACATGTCCAGTTGGGACTTGAGCTCCACATCTTTCCAGATGGAGTGCTCCCAGTCATTACTGAGATGACGATCCACAGGCATGGATAGACTCTCAACTACCCTCAAGGAATCTGAGACCCCCCACCCCCCATTCAAAGGGAACCAGAGCCACTTGGTAGTGACACTTATGGTTGTCAGTTACTACAACCTAGTGGACTAAATTAGGGATTACCTAATCTAAGGACACCAGCTGACACCTGACGCTTGTCATGCTGGCTCCTATGTCTCTCAGAGCCTCAACTCATTGCCCATTGATGGTGACACACTACCTGTACTTTTCAGTGTTGCTAGGCATGTGGGCCCTTGGCGTCATCCCGCCATCATCCAGGGACATTAAGATAACCTCTGCATTTACCTCAATACTAACTGGGCAACCTCATCCCCAAGGGCTACACTAGCCACCCCCAATGTCTGCCCACCAGTAGGGGTCTGTACTCTCTTGGGACTCTTGGCATCACCCTTGAAGTGCCCAACCTGATGGCACTAATAGCACTTAGGGGTGAACCTCCCTGAGAACTTATGGTCAGGGAAATCATTCTTCTTTTTCTCATGGGGGATTTGGAAATCCTGCCCCTTGGAATTATTTTGGGGACTTTTAGAGAACTCCTTGCTTTTATTTTTCTCTCCTGCTCTTTCCACTGATGGAGACAATGCCCACGCTTGGGGACCTTGATGCTTAACCAGCAGTCAGCCTCTTTAGCAAGTTCACTGGGGTCAGTGATCATACTATCAATCAGGTAATGGCTTAACTCTGCAAAACTGAGACGAAGCATGTACTCTCTTGTCATCGAATTGTACAGCCCTTCGTAATCTTTCACTTCACCACACTTCACCCAACCATCCAGTGCCTTGCAAAAGGAATCTGCACAATCCACCCAGGACTGATGGGACAGCTTCTGGCTGTCCCCAAACTTCTGCCTGTACTTTTCTGGGGTGAGGCCATACTCCCTGACAAGGGTGTCCTTCATTGGGGTGGGGAGTGCCTCATCCTATCCCCCGTGTTTAGGGCCAGCAGGGTATCCTCCCTTCACTAGGTATGTACCTCCAGAGACTGGCCCACCAATCCTCTTCAGGGACCCAATGCATAACCAGAGCAACCTCATAGGCTTCAAACCACTTATCAGTGTCAAACCCCACAACATATTCAGGCACCAGATCCTTGAGAATGTGGACCCTCTTGTCTCCAGCACTGCGGGTGCGCTGTCCTCATTATGGCTGGACTCCACTTGTTTTGATCTGATGTCCGGATCGCTGAGACTTAGCTCATTCTCCTCTCCTCCATGGCTAGTCTCTTCTCCTCCAAGTCCCTTTCGCCTCCTTTTCCCTTGCCAAGGCTCTCTCAGCCTCCACCTTTTCCCTTGCCAAGGCTCTCTCATTCACCACCTTTCTGTTCTCAGCTTCCAACTTGAGCTTGGCCATTTGCAACTTAAACTCCCTCTTAGCCTTCCTGTCTGCCAGCTCCTCTGGTGTAGACAGTTCAGTAGTGGGATTTTGGTGCAGGGGTTGGAAACAGTAAAGTTAGCAGTGATGCTGAGTGACATGTTGGGCTTACTGGCCAAGGTTTATGGTTTGCTCTGATGGTGGCAACAAGTGCAATTAATATATTTTATAGGGCTTCAAGGGGAACCATTTTTTCAGGGTGAGAGCGTGCAGTTCTCCAATCATATTAGCTATTTAATTCTCAGGTTTAACAGTTTCCCCTTGTCCTCACTACTGTTTAACATCGATCTAAAACCATTAATTGAACTACTCTGCCTCTATGACTTGCAGGTTTATTCATAGGGGGATGATACACCAATCTGTCTACCAATCTATGGTGTCCAGAAACTTTAATGGATTCCTCATACCGGCACCAACCATTACTGGAATAAAGTTGATGAATGAAAATGAACTAAAACTGAATACCACAAAATGTAAATGGTTCCTTTAGGACCACAAGTAATTTAATTGGCATCTGTGAGACCAGTCCTCTCTCCGAGTTTATTAAAAAAATGTAAAACAAAGACAGTGGTAAAGTTGTGCATTTTATAAGCCACGCCACCTTAAGCAAATCTATCGCTTTTTGTACCCAGAACGTGATACAATTATAGATTTAACTCTCATTAACTTTTAGCTTGGTCCACCTATTCAGTGAAACAGTGGGTGCCCTTCTTTGCCGCTGTAAAAAAAAAAAAAAATGGCCCCTCTCCTTGTGGAGAAATTAGTGAATTTCAAATGCTGTTTCTTTTTTTTAGTTTCTACATGGTCAGACTCAGTCCTGCTTAACGGAAAATGTGGCCTCCTGCATACGATCACAAGTCCTGGACCTGCGAGTTCAGGGTTCACTGTGGTCCTACATTAAGATGCATATCGGGGGGCCGTAGTTGGAACCCACTCCCCTCTGAATTGTTTGTACGTTTTTGCCTTGATGTAGCTCAAGTAATGTTCTGATCAGTTTTAGATGTCAGTGCTAAGAACCTATTTGGTTTACTAAGTGCTTGGTACAACAATAAAATGCAAAGAAATATTAAGAATGCACTACTCTTTGCATGGTTTATGTGCTGCGTGGATAGGCATTTCAAACATTATAAATACAACTGTCGTGTAATCGATAACAGTTGTGCAAATACTATTAGGTCAAATAAAGTAACATGGGTTTATAAAAGTCAAATGAACATAAGTGAGATTGTCAAAATCAAAACCATCAAAATGCATATGTCGAATAGAAAGCTATACCTGGTCCCGTTAACTCACCGTGAATGCTGTTTGTAACTAGAGTTGTCAGATATAATCTGTCTGGCTGCTAATCAACATGGCTCTAGTCTGTGCTTGCATTTAACAAGTAATTGCATGTTGTTCCTTGTGGCTTTCGTATTCTTCAATTGCTGTAATTGGAGTAACACTTCTAATAACAGTGATGTGTTAAAAGGAATGGTTGTTTGGAGTACATGGAGATGCCAGCCGTCCATAAGTGACATATGTTATTACTACTGAGATAGATAGACTAAATTGCGCGGCTACATATTTCAGTCCAGGTTTCTTATTGCTGTTGTTCTCTCTCTACATTTTGTATAATCTATATTTACTTTGACATGCCTGCCCATCATCCCCCCCTAACGCCTTCTCTACTCTCACACTGACGTTTCTTCCCCTCTGGTTTCCTCCCCACCTAAACACTTACTCCCCTCTCTCTCTTGCGATTCTCCCCTCTGGTTTCCTCTCTCACCTTCCACCTATTTCTCATTTCTTTTCTGTCCCTCCCCCCTCTTTTCCCTTCCGCCCAGCCACCTTCTAACGACCTATGATGTCCCCCCCCATATCCCGTCCTCACTCCCCCAGATCCTGCCCTCTCCAGACATGCACCCAATTCTTGGAACATCGTATACCCCTCCTGAAACTCTTATAGTTGATACCTACCATAGCCTCTCCTCTCCTATAAAAACGAACCTTATTTTCTACTCCAAACGCCCCTCCAAATGGAAAAGCATCTTCCTGGGCCATCTTACAGTTACTAAAGCCAGCAAAATCCCATATGGTTTCAAATTATCTACCTCCCCATCCCCAACCTTTCTCGGAGAAATTGACATCTCTATATTCAAAACCGGTAACATCCTCATTCAAGCATCTGAATACCACCTCAACATCTTAGACCACCACTTCAGTTCCCTGACAGATCATCTATCCAAACCACCCCCCAACCCTTCATCCTCCCAATTGTCTGACACCCTCTTGGTATCCCCCCACCCCCCGGTTCTGAGCCCTCGCCCCCTAGGCACCCCAACTGCACACACCATCATCCAAATTCACACTTTATATAACGACCGACACCCTCAAACCCATCTCACTACCTCTAACCTCTCTACAACTCCAGGACCCCTTCACCCTGAACTTCCAACTTCACCCTCCCCTGCGCCAATAGCCCCCTCTCTAATCTGCACTCTGCCCCCGCAATCGGATGTTATCACGTCCCGGCCCCTTCACCTAGAACTTCCCTCTCTGAACTACACTCTCCCCACGCAATCGGATGTTATTACGTCCCGGCCCCCTCACCTAGAACTTCCAACTCTTTCCCCCCCTGCACCAATATCTCCCCTGCTGAATCTCACTCCCACCCTCATACTGATGTAACTTCCCCCTCCATCCCTCTCTCCATCATATCTTCACCTCCGTCTACACGGCCTATCTGTATGACTGACCACACCATCTCCACGTCCAACAACCTAAGCTCTCCTCTGACTCCCCCCTCCGGCATCTCCCCCTCCACACATCAGACTTTCTTCCCCGACCGATACAGAACCTTCTTTCTCCCCCCCCTCCTCGTCGCCCGAGCTCCCCCTCAATCTTTTGCTCTGACACTATCTAACATGAACGTAATCTCTCAACCGTTCTGACGGAGCTTATGCGACATAGAGACGATTTCAACGCCCTTAACGCTAGGACCCTCCTCAATCATAATGATTCCGCCTGTTCTTGTTTCTCAAATACCGCCCAACTTAACCGTTGGAAAACTATTCCCCTTCGCAACAGATCATATAGGCCTCTCTGCGCTAGGAATTACTTCTCTTTTTCTGACATTACTGACTTATGCAACTCTTACCTTCCCAAACTCCAGAGGCCTGATCATTCCAGCATCCCAGTGATTCTGGGAACCAGCAGAATCCCCTCCTCTCCCATCTCACCTAGACTCCCAGCTCAACTTACCACCATACACTCCTGCTCTACCACCAAATCCAACCCTAAGCCCCTCTCCTGCATGCTCGTTAACTGCTGCTCGGCTATCCAACACGCAACTGAAATATCAGAAACCATCCTCAGCGAAACCATCGACATTGCCTTCCTTACTGAAACCTGGCTTAATGACCACTCGACGGCCATCCTTGACCTACTCACCCTCCCCCCCCCCCCCCGGTTACTCTATCATTAGGCAAGACAAACCAGACAGAAAAGGAGGTGGTTTAGCTATAATCTATAAAAATGAACTTCAACTCTCCCCGTGTTAAAAATACTGACCACTTAACCTTTGAATATCTTGGCGCCGAACTCACTATGCAGGGTTCTCCCCCAATTCGCCTACATAACATCTACCACCCTCCGGGTGATCCTCTACCCTTCGCTGAGGAACTATCCGACCTTCTTTCACAATCCTCACTCTCCAACTCGAAAAATCTCTTCTTAGGACATTTTAACATCCACTGGAACAATGTTGTTGACCCCACAGTCAGCCACCTCATTAATCTTCTAGAGATCAACGGCCTTGATCAACTGTGTCACTCTCCCACCCACACCAAAGATGCCACTCTCGACGCCATCATTTCCAATAATGACTTGGCCTCCCTCTCCAGCATCCTCCCCATCGACTGGTCTGACCATCACCTCATCTTGTTCAAGATCGAATCCACTCCCCTCCCCTCCTACTAAAAATCACAAACCCATGAAATGGACCAGAAACCTTAATCAAATCCCTCCCGGCGAACTTGAGTCTAAACTCCAAGCTCAACTTCTTCTCACCCCTATTTCCCAAGATGCCAATGAGCTCACTGAACTTTTCAACAAGACTGTCAAGGAGGTCGTAGACCTTCTAGCCCCCCCTCCAAACTAAAAAAACAAAGAACCATTCCATCCAAATCTTGGTCTAACTCTGACCTCAGTAACGAAAGACGCTCACTTAGACTGACTGAAAGAACATGGAGGCAACAACCCTCCCCTGCCCACCTTGCCCGTCTCTGTGCCGCCACATCTTCAATGAAAAGGCTACCTTCTTCCGAACACAACTAGATTGTGCCAAAAATAGACCCAGAGAACTGTTTAACATAGTTGGCAACCAAACATCTACAGCCCCCCTTAAGCTTACTGCCTCATCTAACAGATGTGAGGAAATTGCCAACTTCTTCTCGGATAAAATCGCCGAAATTGATCAGTCCTTCCATCTACCTCAGATCCCACCCAATCCCCCATTTGCCGCGAACATTACATTAGACGATCCTCCCGTATTGACTTTACCTCCTTACTCTTCCACTCACCTACACGCTATAACCCCTCCTGAATCCAGCCTTCCACTCTTGCAACTGAAAAACAATGCTTCCTGGACTAACTTCCATCCCAAGACTGAACTCGAAGTCTTTAACATCATTGCCAAACTTAAGCCGTCCTCACACACCAAAGGCCCTCTCCCCTCTAGTCTTATCCAGGATCTTAACCACATTATTGCCCCTTATTGGACCACTATCATCAACACCTCCCTCTCCACAGGATGTGTCCCTGACTCCCTTCAACTCGGACAAATCACGCCCATCCCTAAAAACCTCACTGCAGACCCTAATGACCTGAACAATCTCCGACCTATCTCTAACCTACCACTTCTTTCCAAAGCCCTTGAAAAATGTGCTTTGCTACAATTGGTTAAACACATTAACAATTTCAATCTTCTTGACTCCTTGCAATCCGGCTTCAGAAAAGGCTGCAGCACCGAAACCGCCATGCTAAATATAGTTGATGACATCCACTGTTCCCTTGACAATGGTGAGTCCTGCCTACTCATTCTCCTTGACCTCTCGGCTGCCTTTGATACTGTCAACCACAATTCCCTACTCAACTCGCTCAAGACCCGCTTTGGCCTTAACGGTCAGGTCTTTAAATGGTTCGCCTCGTTTCTCCAACACAGAACACAACAAATCAAAATCAATGACTGCCTATCTAACCCCTCACCTGTCTCCCTAGGTGCACCTCAAAGCTCTATTCTCTCCCCCTCTCTCTTTAACCTCTTCATGGAACCCCTTACCCTCATTCTGAAACAAGCTGGAATCAATTATCACCTCTATGCTGATGACACACAACTTTACTATAAGATTAGGTCCCACTCTGATGTACTCCATCTTAACAATACCTTGAGCAAGATCTTATTCTGGTTCCACTCCAATTATCTCAAACTTAACCCTATGAAAACTGAAGTCATCCTCTTCTCTCCTAAAAACAACGGGCTCCCCATCCAATCCTGGATCTCTGACCTTAATGCCCTCAACTGTTCGCTCTCTTTGTCCAATTCAGTGAAATCACTTGGTAACACCATTGACAAAAATCTAACCCTTAACGACCACATAAACTCTGCTAAAGGAGCTCTCTTCACTCTCCGTCATCTGAAGAAAATCAAACCCTTCATTCCATCTGAAGACTTCAAATGGGTTGTCCAATTCCTGGCACTCTCAAAAATTGACTATGGTAACACTATCCTCACAGGAAACCCCAAAGTACACCTAGCCCCGCTCAGATCCGTGCTCCACTTAGCAGCCAGGCTAATCACGGACTATAAACGTATTGACCACATCTCCCCAGCCCTGAAGGCCCTTAACTGGCTTCCCGTTGAAGGTAGATCCTCCTACAAGACAGCATGCATTACGCATAAAGCTCTACACCAAAATACCTCGTTGTACCTCACAAATAAATTTTAAAAAGTGGCCGGCTCCAGACTGATGAGGAGCACTAACACTCTCCTCCACGTCCCCCCCCCTTAGTAAAAAAGAAAAACACTCAATCTCGCTCCTGCTCAGGAAATGCACCGAACATCTGGAATGCCCTCCCCAAGGAATTGCGTTGTAACCCCTCCTACCCCAGCTTTAAAAAAGATCTCAAACTTCACCTTCTCAGAAAATACTGGGGTCCTTAACCTGGCATCTGACCCTACACTCTGCCTCCCCTGTCCTTATCCTCCTCTACTTCACTCCTATCTCTCACCTCTCCATCTTTTTATCTTTCTCCCTGTGCACTCCCTCACTACCCCCCTCTCCTCAATCAACTTCCCTTACCTCCCTCCTCCTAAAATCCCTCCCGGTTAACCTTTCCCCCTCTTCCCCAATTAGGTTCCTCTCGCCTATTCTTATCTAATTATGCCTCACCCGCAGCCCAGCCCAGTATCTTTTTCTCCCTCTGTCAGTCTCTATGTTAATTTTTTTGTGATTGTTGTTACTATGTTAAATTGACCTCCGTTGAGCGCCTTTTTCATGTATATTGCCCTCTGCCCATTCTGTTTGATTTTATTTGCTTTTATGTTCCCGGGCTAATGCTTTGCTATTGAACAATCCGTTCTTTGTCCTGTAATCTTGTTTGTGCACATGTAAAGTGCTCTGATACCCCCGGGTCGAGCCAGCGCTATATAAAACCTTTCAAATAACAAAATAAACATACGTCTGCTCATAGAAAAGAGTGCACTGTTTTGTTAGTTTCAGATCATCATTTCAAAGAGTGAAAGGATTTGACTATCTTGGAAATGGGTGTCACCCAGGGCATATGATTTCTCCAAAGAGAGGCCTACAATTGAATGGGCATAGATTTGTGAGCATGTGATTTTCTCAGTAGAGGGGCTAAGGTTTAAGTGGATTTGAAGGCAGCCTCCAATAACCCCAAGCTCCAATTAAACATCTATGTAACTGGTTTCCATCTGTTTGTCCTTCCCTCCCTCAATCAGGTCATCCATCTCACCATTCATGTGGCTTGTATGTGTATTGTTTATGCATGTTTTGTGTTCTGTGTGTACTTCTGCCTCTCTCTAAGTGGGTAGCCTGTGCTTTGTCTCTGTGTGCACGTGCTTCTTCAAATGTGTGGTTACCTGTATGCCTGTTAACCTGTGTGATTGGGTGTCTGTAGATTTGTTGGTCTGTATGGATGTGTTATTAAATATAAGTTATTGCAAAGGTGCTTTTATGTCTGCTGACTAACTGTCAATTTGCCTGGTAGCCTTATGGTGATGAAATACAACATTTCATTAATGGGACGCGACCCAAACTATATTTTGAGCACCCATGGCTTTAGCTTAGATCCAGGGGCGTAGCTTCCGGGGGGCAGGGGGGTGGTATTGAGTGTTACGCTCCCCCCCAGTAAATGCATTTTCTTATAAATAGTTGGGTACAGGTGCTTGCCAGTCGGATTTCACCAGTAATTTTTACGTACACACAGAAAAAACACACACTCTCTCACTCTCTGTTTTGAAAGTCCTCAAAAATATTGGTTGTTTTACAAAATATTGTGCTTTCTCTCTTAGTACTCCTACCAATTCGCATTCTCTCCCTTTCCACTGCCCTTTAGGCCCTTCTCATGTACTCGGCTTGTCGTATAATATATTTAATTTAAACATTATATGCCAGCCTGATTGTCGGAAAATCTGAACACCCGCCCCCCAAATCTTACTGACCAAGCTAGGCCCCTGGTTATAGCTTGCCTTAAAGTTGGATAACTTGGATAAACTCAATAAAATGACGGAAAAAAACGGATGCCATTTTTTCTGGCCTGGAAGAGAGACGTTCCTTTCTACTCCATTTATCTTAACATTTTGTACCAATAAACATTCCAAGTTGGGTGTTGTCTTTGGGGCGGACATGACCCTTCAACATCAAATTAGTCCCGTTTTTAGAAGCAGCTTCTAATAACTGAACACACTCAGAAAAATTCACTCTAAATAAAACCTAGAGCACAAAGCTTTTTTAGTTTAAGTTTATTTAAACGATTGCGAGGTTACTTAAAACCATTGCAATAAAAGTTGTACGAGATAATACATATTCACATAGTAAGACAATTAATAATTCCAATAATAAAATCTTTACAATTCAATTTAAAATATGACAAATAGTAAAAAAACGGGTAAGAGTCACAACTTTAAGGTTGGAAGTGCTATTGTACAGAAGAGCATTCCAATTCATTTGTCTGCCTTCAATGGGATTTGATTCGAAAGTCAACAAGTCTGCCCCTGGTAATGCCTTAGGAAACACTATGTTATTCCTAAAAGATGATATGACTGTTGAATAATAACTTCTACATTTACATAGTAAGACACAGTTACATAGTATGACACAGTTAATAATCCCAATGATAAAATCTTTAGATTCAATTTAAAATATGTCAAGTAGTGAAAAGCAAGTAAGAGTCACAGCTTTAAAGCTGGAAGTGCTATTGTAAAGGAGAGCATTTCGGTTCATTAGTCGACCTTCAAGGGGATTTGATTCGAAAGTCAACAAGTCTACCCCTGGTAATGCCTTGGGAAACACTATGTTGTTCCTAGAAGATGATATGGCCACTGAATAGTAACTTATATCGGCTGCACTGAACAAATTACGTTTTCTGTAATCTTTGCTCCACCTTTAACAAAAATTTGACGAAACGGCAATTTAACTGGGGGTCAAAACAAGCTAAACAGGCAAAAAGCAATCATTCGATCAGCGGTGCCCCGAGGCAGAAACAAATAGTGTAACAATAACCTTGCAATGAAATGGGAAGTGTCTCTGAGTTCAGGAAGACTGTGCAACAGTGTCTGCCATTTTGGGATTAGATGGTGTCGGTCCCTTGTAGTCGCTGTATCTTGTGACGGGGGAGAGCCCTGAAGGCTCGAGGTCAGTGGCTTCACACCCAGGGTGGATTAATTTAGAAGATGGAGGGGGTGTGGGTGGTTGGAACCATAGCCTGGCCGAAAAGGATAACAGTTCCGCTCTTCTGAACTCACTAGCACATTGATCAATTAGGTACTGGACCTTTTCAGCAAAGGAGGGACGGATGATGTACAAAGCAATACCAATCAGGGCAGGGAAGGTCTGGACAGAACCACCACTTGGCTCATTAGCTCTTAAAGCTGTCTATTTTTGAGGCAGCCATCCTTCAATCTCTGGCAGGGTGTATGGAGGGCCTCCAGGAGCTGTGTGTACATTAATGGACTGCTTTAGTAGGCTGTGGGCTTCTGCACAGTAATGCCAAGTAAGGGCATTTAGGTTTGTTCCTCGTCAAGACGTAATAGATGCTCCACAGAAACTGGGTCCACGCAGGGCTCATTCACAGAAAGCGTTCTTTGGGCATCAGAGTAGTTGAAGGAGATACTCCAGCAAGTATTTCCAAGCCCTGGTAGTATGGAGTAGCCCCCACTGCCTGTCAGAGTCAGTGCACCCTTAGTGTTAAAAAAGTACAGGTTGGAGCAAAGTTCCCCTCCTCAGAAGGTGTTTTGTGAAGGGTGCCTCTTTCCAGACCACATTGTGGTTCTCTTCCTCTGATAACTGTTGTTGAGAAGTTGAAGCCTAGCCTGTTTTACAGTATTATCTTGCCCAAAATACCCAAACTGTGCATGTTGATGCTTCTTATGCAACTCACAGGATTCTTGCTTCATTTATGTCCTCTTATTTGAGCAAGTCACCAAACAGAGATCAATCTCCTAGGGTGCCTGAGGTAACTCTCGTAAAGCATGTGGGATTTTGCCATCACACCAGAGAAACTGTCCTCAAGTACACAGCCCAATTTGCTATTAAATTAGCCTGCTCTAGCTTTTCCCCATCCTTATCAACCTGCAGGGGTTGATTGTGGCTCAGAGTTGTTTCTACTGACACTACACTTTACTCAGTTAGTACAGTCGCTCAATTGGCTTTGCCGCTTGACCTTATAGCAAACTCATTTTGTGGCACAATGCAGAAATCTCTTTTTTGTACTTGTAAAATTGTATGTGTCTGTCTTTTACTCCCTATAACTTCAGCAGCGGACCACAGGCACTGCAGTAGGTAACAGCCTATAGATCATTTCAGGCTAGCACTCTGTGTGTGAGTTGGAGTAATCACCGGTACTCACATATACGTCTTTGTTTTTATTGAGTTTTCTTGCGTTGTACCTTATGTTTATTTGGATTTGCACGAAGGCGAGGTGTCTTCATCTCTCTTACAGATTCCATGCCAGAGATTTGTCTAGTGTAATTTCAATTTTGTTATATGTATATTAATTTAATCAAGCAAAGCTTTCTAATTTAATAAGCTGAGCTGCACACAGGTGAGCTACTCAGAGGTAGCTGGAGAGCTACAGTAGCTCACGAGCTACTGGTTGGAGAACCCTAGTCGGTCCATCCACATTCTCACAGTAGCCAATAGCCTAGAAGTAAAGTACAGTTGCCCACTTAATAATTCCTTGCATGTTTTCTGATAGTTAGAGAGGTAATACTGCAACTGATAGATACTGTTTCCACTGCTTGCAGTATTTACCTGTGCGGTAATATAGGATCACATGGTAATACCACATCACCCATCTTACTTGGAGGAACCTTCATTTCAGCCACAGGACTGCAGGGTCCTTAAACCCTTAAGTGGTCCACTGATCATACCTGGTACTCTCACCCCTGAGGGTTGCGCCCATGTTAGTCTCGTCCCATAACTCTAACCCCTTTTTACATGATCACTTAGTGGGAAGATGATTCAATTTGCATTGCATCGTAGAGAGAAAGCACAAAAGCATTTTGGAAAAAAGACGCATAGTGCATTTTATACCTTTGAAATGTTGGAAGCGTCTTCTCACTGCTTTCTCAGAGGGGCATATTAGTGCCAACATGTCAGTTCACTTTTGGTTTGAAAAGTGCCTACATGTATGTGTGTCTTGCTTTTGTTCCACTCGCCAAAAATGTCAGAATATTTTTAAAGAGTTAATTCCGATTCCAAGGTTGAAATGTGACTGGGCGACTGAGTGGATGAGTGATTGGATAACTTTGTAACTGACTTACTTTGCAACTGAGTGAGAATGTAGGCTTCTTTGGTGCATACCCCTGACCTACCACCCTCTAGGCGCCTGCATACTATAAACATGACACTAGTAGACATTTTTGCAAGTTTCACACAGCAAAAATGGAAGCACACTAACAGAAGATGTGACTAACGACCAGAGATGCCGAATTAGATGCTGGGGAACCAGGTTCGAGTCTCAACGACGACTCGACATCCTGCGATTCTGGGCAAATTCCTAATATCCCCGTGCCTAAAAATATAAAATGAATGTGTCCTTGTGTAACTCGTGTAAAGCGCTCTATAACTCATGTAAAGCGCTCTATAACTCATGTAAAGCGCTCTGATACTTTAGGGTCGATTACGCGCTATACAAAACTGCAAAAAAAAAAAGATTAGAAATCCACATTCCAGTGTGCTAACAAGCTGTGTTCTCACAAAAAATCTTCATGCTAGTGTTATCTATTTGAAAGATGATAATGATGCCAGGGGATTGAGTGCTGCAGTGGCTAGTGGGGTCCACCGGGTCTGGGCACCAGCTGCAGCAGGCAGAGGGGCACGTATTGTCTTGTGGGCAGCGGCAGGGAAGCAGATGGCAGTGTCTGCGGGTTATTTTTACACTTCATTTGCCCTCTTCGGGACATTATATGGTAACCAAAAACTAATGATCCGTATGCAGAATTACTCTCTCCGGGAGCCTGTTTAAAGAGCCCGTGGCTCTGCGAGAATAGTGCCGCTGACAGCTGCCGAGACCATCCCTTTGGAGAACGGACATGAAAGAGGGACAGTCTGGCGCGGAATAATGAGGGCTCACGTGGTCTTCGTGGCGTTTGATTTACTTTCTCTCGTGGCTTTCTTTCAGCTTCCTCAGCCCCCGAGTTTCGAGTCCTCGTCGGATATGGATATGGCCTCCCGGAAATCACAGCAGACACACACCCAATAAAAGCACGCAATGCAGGGACTTCTTGTTTGCTTCTGTTAATAACATTTCACGCCTTTTTTTAAGCTCTGTTTACAACAAATTTCACAATTATTCGATTTAAGATACACAATATACCAGCCTTGGAAGGAGGAAAGATCGAGTTTGCCTTTCCAAGATTCGAAGTCCTGACATTCTGGTTACTCACTCACTGAGGGCCAGATGTACAACCATTCATTTGGCAAGTCGCAAATTGCACTGTTTTGCAACTCACAATTTGCGACTTGTAAAATTGAATGTACAACACTGTTTGCGATTCCCAAATGGGTCGCAAATCACCTGCCTCATTAATATTCATGAGGCAGGTCGCAATTCCCGACCCATTTGGAACGGCCAGCACTAACAGGGATGGTGGCCTGCTGGAGTCCGCAAACCACCATGTCTGTGACTTCTTTTTCAATAAAGCAGTTTTTTTTAAATGCAGCCCGTTTTCAGAATGCATTTAAAGAAGAAAAATGAAACATTTCTGTTTCCTTTTTTAAGAGTAGGCAGTGGTCCGTGCCAACACAAAAGGGAAGGGGACCACTTCCCGTATGCGACTGGCTTACCACCTACTTGAAGTAGGTGGTAACTGCGATTGTTTTGCGACCGCTTTTGCATTCACAAAACAATCGTACATACCAGTGCGACTCGCTATTAGGAAGGGATGCCCTTGGCACGCTCCTTCCTAATAGCGACTCGCAAACCCTATTTTGCGAGTCGGTAATATGTTACCAACTCTCAAAATAGGGTTTGGACATACCACACACCTTTTTAGCAGTCGCAAATTGGCCGATTTCCGTTTGCAACCACTAAAAAGGGTCGTACACCTGGCGCTAAGTGAATACATTTCATTCATATTCATTTTATGCAGGTATAACAGATATCCTGCAATGCTGGCATGGAGGTGGCTCTCTTGGATCTACACTGGACACACCTGCCATAACCTATAATCAGCATTGTCAGTGCTCTCAAGTATTCCAAGTTCGTATGTGAGTAGCTGATTCAGTCCAGGTTTTTAGGTCGAGCCTAGCGGCAGTGCGCATGCACTGCTCGCTCTGCGAGGCATGCTGTAATGGAGTATGCACTGGAAGCCCCGCCCACTCTCCGCCCATATTTGTCATTGGCTTGTGTCATTGACCTCCGTAAATGCGGTCTTCTGATTCGTAAATAGACTTGTTAGTCCCTCCTTAGTACCACCTTGTCTTCATTTGTACCCTCCCATGGTGACTGGCCCTTTTACTTGGCTTGTTACACAGTCTCCGTTTTAAGTCGGTGAGCACTATTTTGTTTATTAACTAACTAATGGGGACAATGGCGGCTGCTTCTTGCATTTGCAGTGCGCCCACACAGGACAATGGCGGCCGCTTTTCACATCGAGCGCTATGCCGCACTAACTTTAAAAGTTACACAATGGCGATGCTTTTTTGTATTTTATCACAATTGAGATGAACGTGGCATCCGCTTTAGGGACACCGCGCTTTCGCTCAGCTTTTATTTAAAAAAAAAAAATTGCATGCTGAGCGCGGCGCCCGCTTTAGGGACACCGCGCTCAGTTTCTTTTTTTATTTTTTACTATAATGTTGAGCGCGGCGCCCACTCCAGGGACACTGCGCTCTGTTTTTTTGTTTTTTTTTTTACTTTAACAGTGAGCTCGGTGCCTGCTTCAGGGACAACGCGCTGTTTCTTTTTTTTTTTTTTTTTTTAACTTTATTGGTGAGTATGGCGCCTGCTTCATGGACACCGCGCTCTGCAATACAATAGGTCTCATTTTTGCAAAAGTTGACCTATTGGTATTGTAAATGACAGTGCCTTTTACTATTATAAAAGGCATTGCCATTTACAATGCCAATAGCTTAAAATCTCGCAATTGCGAGACCTATTGCATTGTAAATGTTTGTTTCTTCTACTTGTAGTCCTGAAATGAACAAGTCTACAAGTACTAGAATGGAATGAAAATCCTTGAATAGATGAATTAGTCACTCATGAACTGGCAGATTTGAGAGGTGCCTTGTAAGTTCACCCCTATGAGACGTTTCATGACATTTTCTCCATTACAAAGCAGCACTGTTAAATTTTTGTGAAGTAATGAAGGCTCTTAAAGTAGTCCCTAGAGTAGGTTTGTTAGAAATGGGGGTCTCTAGTTGGCAGTTTGTTACCCTGTCCAAGTATGGACCCTTCTTCCTAGTCAGGATAAGGGGGATACACTTCTTAAATAACCCCTGCTCACCCCCTTGGTAGCTTGGCACGAGCAGTCAGGCTTATCTCAGAGGCAGTGTGTAAAGCATTTGCAAATAGCATACAGTAATACAGTGAAAACACTACAAAAGGACACCACACCAGTTTTAGAAAAATATACAATATTTTATCTGTGCAACACAAGACCAAAAACGATAAAAATTCACCATACAGTTCTTAGAAATATCAATAAGCAAAAATAGCCTTAAAATACAGTTCCTTGAAGTCGATAGCTCCATCTGGGGCTATCACGGCGTCAAACAGTTCTGGCAGACGGCGGCGTTGCGGGCCAGCTACGTCGTCAGGAAGACCCACAAAACAGTACCTTTAGGAATGTAGGTTGTTGGGTACCTCGCGGAGAGCTCCGAGGAGCCAGCGTCGGCAGGCGTCAGTTCCAGAGGTTGGTGCAGGAGTCATCAGCCCTTGAAGTCACACGGGTTGCAGGCCGAACTCCATGCGGTTGAAGTCAGGAGCGCTTGCGTCGGGGTTGTGGTGTGAAATGCAGCGATGCGTTGTGCGGTGCCCTCAGGTTGCGGTGCAGGCAGCGGCTCGGTGACGGGCGTCCAGCGGCATTGGTGAGACCAGGGCTGTGATGCCAAGTTGTGAGGTACTCGTCGCGGTGCTGGCAGGTCACGGTGCAAGCAGCGGTGGCGCTGTGCTGAAGCGCTGTCGTCTGCTGACAAACCGGAGTCGATGGTGCCGGCGTCGGTAGGCCAAGGCTGCGGTGTGCAATGGGACGTTGCGTCAAGTAACTTACAAGCCCTCAAACCATGGTGCAAGCAGCGGCGTCAATGTTGGCGTGGAGCGGTGTCATCAGGGATACCAGGTCGGCAGTGTGAAGGAAGGCGGTGCGAAGTGCAGTGCCCACAGATCGTGGTGCAAGAATTGGCTCGGTGGCAGCGTCAGGCGGTGTTGTTGGTGAGACCAGGGTTGTGGTGCAAAATGCGGCAGCGCCCGCTATGGTGCCTTCAAGACACGGAGCCGGCAGCGGCGTCTTTGACAGCGTCGGATTGCTTTTTCTTCTGTTACAGTACAAAACACACAGTTGCCAGTGCTGTTAGCAGATGAACTTGAAGTCTGTGCTGTTCCTGAGACTACTTGAACAGTGGGCAAGCTCTACCTCAAGCCCTTGGAGAAACTCAAACAAAGAAGTTGCAGAAAGTTCTGTCCAGTCCTTTCTCTGCCCAAGACAGAAGCAGCTACTGCAGGCCAATACAGCAAAGTGGTAGTTCCTCCTCTCAGCTTCTCCAGGTCCTCTTCTTGGCAGGTTCTTTGATCTAAAACAGTTCTAAAGTCCTGGGGTCAGGGCCCCAATATTTATGCCACATTTTCTCTTTGTCCTCTTTGTGGCAAGGGTCTCTGAGCCCAGTCCAAACCAGTTCTGCCCTCTCTGGCCCAGCTTCACTACAGGAGGTGGAGACAGCATTGTGCAGAGGAGACACTGCCTATTCAGTTGCTAGTGAAAACTCCTCCCACCACTCTAAATGCAGATCAGGCCTATTCAGCCCTACTATGAGTCACCCAGGAAAGGCAGGACACACCTCAACCCCACTTGTGACTGTCTACAGTGAATGCACATCCCCAGCCCCTGTCACTCCAAAACCAGACAGTCAATACACAAACCAGCAGAGGCTCACAGAATGGTTAGGCAAGAAAATACCCACTTGCTAAAAGTGGTATTTTCAAACACATAATATAAAAATCATCTTTACTAAAATATGTATTTTTAAATCCTGAGTTCAGGCATGCTAAACTTTATTTCTCTATCTTGTCCCAATGGAAAGTTAGGCTTGTAAGATGTTACAAAGCAACTCCCATGTTAGATTATGGGACAGATAGCCTGTCAATAGTTAAAAACGAAATTGGCAGTATTTCACTATCAGGATATTTCACACACACCAGGACATGTTCTACCTTGCACATACACTGCATCCTGCCCATGGGTGCACCTTGGGCCTACCTGAGGGGTGCCTTACATGTAAGAAAAGGGAAGGTTAGGGCCTGGCAAGTGGGGGCACTTGCCAGATCAACATTGCAGTAAAAACTGCACGCAGACACTGCAGTGGCAGGTCTGAGGCTCCTTTGAAAGGCTGCTTGTGTGGGGGGCACAATCAGTGCTGCAGGCCCACTAGCAGCATTTGATTTACAGGCCCTGGGCACACACAGTGAACTGTACTAGGAACTGAGTAGTAAATCGAATAAGCTAAAGTTGGAAATACCAATCCATAAACACAATTTACAGCAGGAGCACTTGCACCTTAGCACTGAACAGCAGTGAGAAAGTGCGCAGAGGCACTAAACCAGAAAAAAAGCAAAAAGACAAGGGAAACACGCCAAAAGATGCCAGGTCTAACAAGGGTTAATAAAGGGTTTCCTGCCAGTGGGACCCATAATTACAGGTGCGTGCGTTCTGGGAGCTGTAGTCCTGATTCACTTAGACTGATCCAAACACGTGATAGCAGTCAGTTGTGAAATGAAAGTCCAGGACTGGAAAAGGAGTGTCACTGTGACTTGGACTCTTCTGGTCATCCTAGCCCTATGAAAAGTCCTCTGGTCTTTGTGACTTGGATTTATTTGGTGACACTATTGTTGTATATGGCTTCCACAGATTCTAAGGGACCGGTGTCATGCGTGACCGCTCCAACCAGTCCTGATATTTTAGCAATAAACACAATTAGTGCTAGTATTTTTGAATCCATAATTAAAATGGTAAAAAACACAAAATCACATATTTCAGAATTGGAGCACTCAAATGTTTCGGTTCACATGTAACTCATCCAGTCCACCTGTAACTCATCCAGTCCATGTTTTTTGTTTACATTCTTGTACTGGTATTACTGTTTATACATTATAACTTCAGGACTGCAAGTGCCACAATGCAAAGCATGGATGAACTCAGGCATGAAATTTGAAAACCAGAGAACTCATGTCATGTATCCACCAGACTCCTAGAGTTTTCTAACCGAACCCGGTGTAGCAGAGAGGTTTGAATTAAAGTATACCTGTCCAGCAGGTGAAAATACAGGGATTTTGAGTGGTTAAATTTCCACTAAGAATATTGGACTTGTCGTGCAAATGAAAGCTTTTGGATGGTCAAATAAAAATACAAAGTAATAGTATTAGACTCAATTAGCCGTCATTGACTATGTTCATGATACAAGTGAAGTTAGCTAGGATTTTCTTAATAGAAGTTAATAAAATGTTCAAACACTCATTTGTCAGCAACTAGAATCCATGGGCCTCATTTAGATCTTGGCGGACGGGTTACTCCGTCACAACGGTGACGGATATCCAGTCCGCCGAAATATAAATTCCTTAGGATATAATGAAATTTATATTTCGGCAGATGGGATATCCGTCATCGTTGTGACGCAGTAGCTTGTCTGCTGAAATATAAATCAGGCCCCATGTCTTAACTGTGAAGTAGCCTCATGTTTTGAGGGTGTGTCATACCCTTTCTCAGAGCCCTGCGTACCTGGACAGGTAAGCAATCCTTGTAGCAAGTACTGTTGTTGTCTTTGGAACACAGAAAAGTTGTCTTTGTTTCGAGCTTGGTGAAGCCCCAGGCTTCTGGTTTCCAAGTCAGGTTAAAAGTAGAGGTGTGTAAAATTCACGTAATTTACTTTAATGTAATTACGCATAATTTTGGGAAAATTAGGTGATAATATGCAAAAGTGGCATTTAGCACTATATTTTAGCATGAAACGTACCTTTGCCTACCATTTTGTGTTTTGATTTTGACGCAAATGTGGCATAACTACAAAGCATTGTGTAATTTGGGGATTTTTGCATAATAAGCGTAACACTAGTAAGGTAACTGCCAGGAGTGTCAATGTAGGGTTGGAAGACAATGGAGCAGAGCATTGCCTTCACACAGATGAGGGATTACCAGGCTGTGTATTGTTCTGAAATGTGTTTCAGTTTGGAAGACATTCCCGTGTTCACATAGAATAGCTGGTCCCAGCAGTTTGGGCTTACTTACGGATGCATTCTTTGAAAGGGAAGTCAACGCTGAGAGTGAATCTAAGTGATTTTGCACTGGGCGTCAGTTAAAGGGCTGAAGTCTTCTAGGGTCATGTCAGTTAGCCTGGTTTGAGTATATGGTGCTGTTGGTGAATAGGCAGTGCTTTAAATGGGCCGGTACTCACCGGTACTGAGTACCGGCACTTCTTAGATTTATCCCTCTGAGTACCGTCACTTCTCTTCTGCCGAGGAGAGTACCGGTACTCATGAAAAGGTAGGCTTATTGGCTGTGAGTGCTGGTGAGCCGGAGTGGAAGGTGTCTCTGGCAGCCAAGGAGCCACTTCTGTATCCCCGATCTGAGCCCCAGCTGAGCTATTCAGCAGGGCTCATTTGAATAATTGCCGGGTGCTCACCATCACGCTGTGTTTGACAGAGCAGGGTCCGTTCAGGCCCTGTGCTGTCAATCACAGTCACACTATCCTGTGCATTTGTGCAAACACAGGAATCATGGCAGTCCCCTGGCAGTGGCAATCAGGCTACGGCCAGTCCGGCCCTGGTGGCAATTAAAAAAGCCATGGTAGGTGAAGAGTATAACATGGCTTTCATCATACCCAAGTCTTTTGTGTGCCTGCTTATGTTTGTGTGTTTGCCTGCATTCGTATGCCTGTTTTTTGTAAGAAAAAAGTGAGCGAGAGAGAGAATCAAAACACTCTCAGGAGGTATTTTAAAGAAAATGGGTGGCACTTTGTGTGTACATGTCTGCTCGGCGACAAAGATTCATAAATAGCATAGTAGGGAGGGTTGGTGGGTGGGTGAGTGAGTGAGTGGATAGATGAGTGAACAAGGTTGGATGTATGGATGGATGAATAGATGGATGGATGAGTGAAAGCATGGATGGGTGGGTGAAAGGGGGTGGATGATTGGATAAAAGGGCATATGATGGGTGGATAAGTGAAAGATTGGATGGATGAATGAAAGGAAGGGAGGATGGATGGATGAAAGGGTGGATGATGGATGAGTGGAAGGAGGGATTGAGTGAAAGGGTGGATGGAATGAAAGGGTGGATGGAATAAAGGAGTGAAAGGGTTGATGGATAGATGAGCGAAATGATTGATGAATGAGCGAAAGGGTGGATAAAGAGATGGATGAGTGAAAGGATGAATGGATAGGTTTTGAGTTGGATGGATGGATGGATAGGTTTGGATATGAAGGGTGGACAGACGGAATGGTGAAAAACTGAATGATGGATGAAAGCCTGAATAGATGACCGAATGTAAAGGTTAAATGGCGGACATCAGCAGGTAAATGGTAGGATGAAAGAATGACTGGATAGATCTATGGAAGAGACAAGACCTATCTTCTGGGGAGGGTCATGATGATTTGCTTCATTTACATTGTGCCATAAGAGCGTTGGTTCGAAGTGGGGGTATTTTTAGTGGGTGAGTGAGTGGATGGATGAGTGAGCAAGGGTATAGATGGATGGATGAGTGAAAGCATGGATTGCTGGATGAAAGAGGGTGGATGATTGGATAAAAGGGTGGATGATGGGTGGATAAGTGAAAGATTGGATGGATGATTGAAAGGGAGGGAGGATGGATGATTGAAAGGGAGGGAGGATGATGGATGAGTGAAAGGAGGGATTGAGTGAAAGGGTGGATGGAATGAAAGGGTGGATGGAATAAAGGAGTGAAAGGGTTGATGGATAGATGAGCGAAATGATTGATGAATGAGCGAAAGGGTGGATAAAGAGATGGATGAGTGAAAGGATGAATGGATAGGTTTTGAGTTGGATGGATGGATGGATAGGTTTGGATATGAAGGGTGGACAGACTGAATGGTGAAAAACTGAATGATGGATGAAAGACTGAATAGACAGAATGTAAAGGTTAAATGGTGGACATCAGCAGGTAAATGGTAGGATGAAAGATGAATGGATAGATCTATGGAAGAGACAAGAGATATCTTCTGGGGAGGGTCATGATGATTTGCTTCATTTGCTTTGTGCCATAAGAGCTTTGGTTCGAAGTGGGGGTATTTTCAGTTTCTTCCTACTCACGTGCTGAAAAATATATAGTATTGTGCCAAACAATAGCAATTAACAGCATGGCATTAAGAAGGTGCAACTATTGCAAAAAAAAAAGGAAATGTTAACATATTATAGCATTTCTCTTTCATTTTGTGTAATGAGTTAACTTGCTTTGTTTATATAAACACATTTCTCATGTGTTTTGGTATGTGCTGCAACTAATATAGAAGTCGTTAATTATCATCATGTCTTGCCTTTAGCCCCGCCCCTAGCCCCGCCCCCTCACTACACACCTAGCTCATTTTAATGAGTACCTGCACTTATTTTTTCCCATTTAAAGCACTGTGAATAGGAGAAATTCACTCTCTAGGTGCTTGAAGAAGGTGACTGACATCCAATTGTTCATTAGTTGGAGGCAGATTTTGGGGCAGTGAATTTCGTGAACTCTGGAGGTTTTGAGGTACAGGTGTCTGGTCCATGCTTTGGTGCATTTTGCGGTTATTGTGAGTGAATATATATCCAAGCGGTTCCATGCAGAAGATGCAGGTATTGGGCTAGAGGTTGGTTGTTGGTGAGATCAGAGGTGAACCATTTGAGGAAAGCATCAGGGTACCTAACCCATGCATGTTTCTAGGTTGTGGATCGGTGCTTATTGTTCACTGAGTTGCAGCCTTCAGAATCAGAAGACAATATATTGAGCAATGTATACATAACTCCTGCACATAATCCCCATTGACCACGCATTTAACGTGAACCTTTTTCATGCAGCCCTGGGCACAGACTGTCTCGAGCCTACGAAGCACTTTGTGTCAGCTTCTCCTCCTGATTAGCATTTTAAGCCCGCCAGTAGCACAGAGAGGCTTCACTTAACCACTAGACCTGTCAGGATGAATCGGAGCGTACAGCAGAGACCGCTGTCTTCTGCAGAACAGCCCTGCCTTCCGATTTAAATGAGCTTATTTAATACAGCAGCAGCTGGGGTTAATAAGATTGATCTCAGCCCATCTGCAGTGTTTGTAGCAAGCTTCAGCTGGGCGAAATGTGAGCTGGAACAGAGCAGCTGAGTCACGGCGAGCGTCATCCAATATTGTGAACTCCGGCACCCGCAAGAACCAGTCCCTCTTCTGCGAAATCTGTATTGTTCATTGTAGCGCCCAGTCCTCCAAAAACCGGCTTCAGGGCACTGAACCGAACCTCTGGAAATGGCATTGTGGGGACACAATTTTGTGGCAGGTACAACAGAGATAATGACGTGGTAGCAGGTCTGCAGTGAACAGAGCGAAAGAGCATAAAAATCATAAGTGAGACAAAGGCATCAAGAGTCAAATTCGGTTTCAGGTGTCAGTGAAAAGTGGCTGAGGATCGAAGCACTTCATTCAGAACTGAAACACAATACAAAGATGTATGTTGAACAGTGCCATCACAAGCCACATTTTGTTGTATTTGAGTGCTGAGGACCTGAAATAATAGGGCAGATGCTAGAAATGGAGGCTAAAGGAGATGTGGGTTGCATTTCTGAAAGGGGTGGGGAAAAAGAAGCACATCTGCCATGCCTGGCATCAAACACCAAAACAAATATTTGTCGAAAGCGGCATTATAAAACAGGTATGGACCGTAGCTCATAAATGAGTACTGCAAGTGAAATATAAGATGCAGGGCAGGATCACAAAACATTTTTGGCTCAACACTACTTTATGCCGTTGGTGGTAAGTTAAGGCAGTGCTTGGTGATAACACCTTTTACGACAATAATATGGAAGCAGGTTTTTGGAGGTGATAGTTTATCTAAATGCTTGTGTACCTGTTTGTTGCTTAGCATTTTGTTGTGTGGTGATGTGCTCTGTTGGTTTTTGTGCTGCATTTTTGCAATGTTATGTTGTACTGAGGTTGTTGTATTGTGGTCCGTATGGCAGAGACTATGAGCCATATCACAGAAAGTGAGCACTGCAAGTGCTTACTTAAAACGCAGAAGGAGGGTCACATCTCTTAAATGGAGCACTGAGACACTACTTTAAGACACAGTCTCTGCCGCACGTTTGGGCTGACTGGTGTTTTAATTAGTTGAAGAGCTGGAGCATCTCTATTTCACCACTTTAGAAAGTGATACGTTGTTGCTGGTCAAAGGACGTTTGAAGTTGAGTGCTGCTTTTGGTTGGAAATATAGCACCATTTGTTGACATTTATAAAGTAAACAACTGAACATAACAAAATAATATACATAAAGCAACTTAAAAACACAAATAAAACATAACATGGCATATCGCAACAAAACTGACAGCAATGCTACAACCGCAGTAAAGCACAGCGATGTGACATTGCAGTAATGCAGCACAAACACCGAAAAGCATAAAAAACAGGGCACATCACTACAACATCTTGCCAACAGCAAATGTACCTGAACATTCTTGTCAGATATTACCAGCTCCAGAATCCTGTTCTCATAATACAGTGGTAAAAAGTGTTTTGAGCAAGCACTACCTTAACTTACCACCATGGACATGAAATAGGACCTGACAAAAATATTTTGTGATCTGGCCCATGGTCTCTGCCACAGTTTTGGGATGAGTGGTGTCTTAAATAGTTGAAAAACTGGAGCAGAGCAATCTTACCACCTTGGACAGTGGTAAATGTTTGCTTGTCACAGGACTTTAATGGCATTTGCTGTTTTTGCTGGAAATGTAGCAGCATCTGTTGATACATATAAATAAATAAACAACACAATAACACAGTAACATAAAAAAAGCAACATATCACAAAACTTCATAACATAGTACAACGTAACAAAACAGATAATACAGAATCCAACATAACCACAGTACATCACAACAGCATCACATTGCAACAATAAAGCACAAAGACACAACCATAAAAACAATAGAACACAACCACAACAAAATGCCAGACAGCAAATATGCACAAACTCTCTTATTGCACTTCCTGAAACCTGCTGTAATAATATGGGGGCATATGTATGAAGCCCATTTCCCGTTCGCAAACGGGCCGATTCTCAGAATCGGCCCGTTTGCGAACTGGCAAGCCTTCTGGGATGTATCATCCCAAAGGCCCTCGCAAAATAGGGAATCGCAAACTTGGCGATTCCCTATTTTGCGATCATACTTAAGGAATCGCAAATTGCGATTCCTTAAATGCGATGTAGAAGCACCCAAGTTGTGCGATTTCTCCTAAGAAATCGCAAATTACCACCAACTTCAAGTTGGTGGTAATTTGCAATTTCTTTGAAAAATGCACTTTTGGCATTTTTCAAAGTGCCATGTGGCGTGCATACATGCCCTTAGGGCATGTATGTGCGCCACATGTGCACACATGCTCATTTCAGGGGTGCAACAGGGTGTCCTTATGACACCCTTTCACCATTGAAATTGCATTCTCAATTTGCGAGTACCTAATGGGTACTCGCAAATTGCGAATGTCTTCCCACTCATTTCTATGGGCCTCTAGGCCCATAGGAATGAATGGGAAGGTATTCCTTAATTGCGATTCGCAATTTGCGAGTCGCAATTAAGGAATGCCAAGGAATTGCAAAATATGTGCGAATTTTTTATTACATCCCGTTTTGCGATTCTCAAATAGCGATTCTCTAAAAATTGCTATTTGAGAATCGCAATAACGGTATTTGATACATATGCCCCATGGTGGTAAAAGTTGATTGCACCAGGGATCTGCCTTAACTTACCACCAAGGACATTAATTTGTGCCAGTCAAAAAATGTGTGTGATCCTGCCCAAGGTCTCGCCCACAGGTTTAGGCTGATTAGTGTCTTAAATAATTGACCTCTGTGCTGCATTCAACTCAGTCTCCCACAACATCTTGCTCACTAGGATGAAGGAGATGGGAACTGAGGGCACAGTGCTGAGTTGGTTCTGCTCCTTTCTGAGGGGGTGAAGCATGCTGTCTCTCTGGACAACACATGCGCCACTTTTACATTTGTTACATGCAGCATCCCTCAGGGATCTTCCCAGAGTCCCATTCTTTTAAATCCCTGTGTTGCTCCCCTTGCACATCTGATAGCATTCTTTGGTTTGTAATTTTTGGATATGCTGGCAACACCCAAATAATTTTTAAGGTTAAATTCTCTTTCCCAGAGGCTCAGACAGTTGCACAATTATGTCTGGTATCTTTGATCACTTGGATGAAGGATAATTTCTTATGTTTAATCACTTTAAAGACTGACATTTTATTATTTGTCAAACGAGACCTGCAGTGGTCTTATTGGTGGCCCGGCTCCTTTGTCATTCTGCCCAATCCAGTGGAATCCGCTCGCAAATTGGGACTGACCTTCGATTCCACCTTATCTTTCAAAAATCAAATTTCAAAACTTTTATCCACTTGCTACTTAATGCTGAAAGTACTTAGGAAAATCATCCAACGTTTGACTTTTGACTCTTGTAAGATATTAGTTCAGACCTTAATATTAAGCAGACAGGCCTATTATAACTGAGTTTATATTAGTCTTCCTAGTTCACTGTTTCACAATGTGCTGTAGCACAACTGATACATAATGCTACTAAATGTGTTTCAGCTTCCTCTTTAGTTCTCTACCTGCATTAGTTCACAGTTTCTAAATGAAGGATCTTCAAATCACTTTGTTTGTGATAAAGCTTTGTTCCTGATGCGCTCCAGCTCTCCTATGGATAATACTCTATTTTTTTTTCTGAATCCATGTGCAATATCAGATCCTCCAATACCTTGACACTGAACATCCCTTGCTTCAAAAAATCTTGTATGGGAGGACGAGTTTTTTCCATAGTGACAACTTCCTTTTGGACAAGTCTCCCTCTTAATTTGTGTTGACTATCAAATCTACCTCAGGTTTGCAAATTATTAAAGACCTACATTTTCTCCTCATAAGAGTACTTTATTGCAATGTGGCTAATGTAGTCCGAGCACCAGGACTCCTTCCTGTAATGGCACGCTTTATAAATAAATTAACAAGAGAAGGTGCAGCACTATTTTACCAGCTTACACTATGATATATGGTTTCTGCAATGATCTTTTGTAGGTCTTTAGCACAACTTTTAAACACTATAATCCACAAATCTCACGACGGCGAAATCCGGATTTCAATCTTACATACCAGTTATATTTAACCATTTTACTGCCGGGTTATTTGTGCATCTTTGGGCCAGAGCTTTTTTCAGGAAACTGACGTTGGACTGCTCAAACACTTGTACATCTTTGGTCTCTTAGTTCGCCCATACAAACTCTTAATTTTTTCATCTTATTTGGGTCTATGTATTGGTGCAAATCCTGCATCAATACCTCATTGCATCCTGAAAATATAGTGAAAAATAAGGAGATATTTGAATTTTCTTTTAACAAAGTTGCTCTCCATTTGTTTCCCAAATGGACAAACATAAAATCACAGAACACTAATCAGGAAAATGTTGCTCCGAATGTTTGGAGTCTGATAATATCATGTGCATGTGGGTTTTTCTAGGGAATGTAGTCTGCATAATCAATTGTGTATTATTAACAGAGATCACCAAATTATGGCAGCATCACTGTTTATGGTGCACTTTTCACTTGATGGTGCATATCAAACTCAGGAGTATATGGAAATTGTAGCTACTATATATTTTCTAATTCCTAAATATATGTATTGGTGCAAGCCAGACCTCCCTTGCACTTATTTTTAAAACATGGTAATTCTCCTTAGTATCCCTCATGTAGGATCATTTCCCTGCCAAGGTTTCCCCTCCCCCCGCCTTTGTTCCTCTTGTTATCCTGAGCATGGGGACCAAACAAGTAAGGGTTTTGTGTGAGTTCAGTAGAGCTGCAAGGCATAAACCTGGTGCTGAGCAGTTTGAATAGTTGGAAAGCAGCTGCATCTGAAATACCGATTTAGGTTTACAGATATCACCCATGAAGTGTATGGAAACATACCCCAACCATAAATTTGAAAATCTACATATTGTAAGGTTTCTGTCATTGGGTTCCCGACTTCCATCACCTTAATTGACTGGCTGGGAAATCCCACTGTATGCGACTTTTGTCACATTTTTAGATTTCGTCCCTAAACGTGGTCATTCCTCCCAGTCTCCCTTGGGCAATAACATATTTCCGGTTAGTCCGTTCAGGGACTGCCCCTGAACTTTGTTCCTCTGAGTCTCCTGAGCATGGGGGTACCAGTCATGGATGGATTTTCTATGGATTCAACATGCCTACAGGCAATAAACTGGGTCTGATACAGTTTGGAAATTTTGAAATCATCTGCAAGTCAATTACCGGTTTAGGGTAACTGTCTGTTGGTCACAGATACCTCCCACGGGCTGCATAGAAACATATCAAAACCATATATATTAACATACACACATATTATGGTTTCTATCACAGAGTCTAGATCTCCGAGTTTGGTAGCTGGCTGGGAGATTGAGCTCAACTTGATAATTACCAGATTTTTCATATTTTTTCAATTATATAGCAATTTCCTCGGTGTTTCCATCACACAGACAATTATCCCTACCAAGTCCTGACCTCAAAATCTTTTTATGAGTCTCCTTAGCATGGGGGTACCAGATATCTATAGGTTTTCTATGAGTTTGGAGTGTCCACAATTGCTATACTGGAAGCGGTGCATTTTGGAAATGTAGGACACATCTGAAAGCAAAACTGCAGTTTTGTTCATAGGTAGCACCTTTGGGCTGTATGAAAACATAACTACAACCACATATTTTCAACATCTGCCCATCATAAGTTTTCCATTGATGGGTGGCAAACTTCCCTTGCCCTAATTGGCTGAACTGGACAAAGCGCTGAACAAGACTTTTCCCCCCAAAACGTGATAGTTTAATTCAATCCTCACATAGGATCATATCTACCCAGGGTTAACCCAGATCTGTGTGGCCCCTGGTATTTTTAATGTGAAGTCATCAGACATGTGTTCGATAGGGATCCATACACTAGATACCATGAAATGTTCTAATGGGGCGATTCCATGAGGGAAATCTATAGTATTTGGGCCCAGGGCTGGCCCAACGCCAGGGCGGATACACCAACCCCAGACATTTCTGAGAGACACATGGGAATATACTATGATGTGGCTTGCAATCTATTCTATTCTGCAGTTTTTGTATAGCGCATGTCTACCAGAAAGCCTCCCAGCACTGCAACAGGGACTAAAAGTTATTCCCTGAGCAGCCAGGTCTTCAAGGCTTTGCGAAAGGGGAGTTCTTGCTCCAAAAGGCATAGTTCGAGAGGCAGGGAATTCTAAAGTTTGGATGCCAAAAAGGATGTGGAGCATCCACCACAACACGATCTCTGAATCCTGGGGACCTTGAGTAAGTGAGCAGAGGCTGCTCTAAGAAGTCTTCTAGGTATGTACAGGGGGGCTAATGATCATAGCTTGCGGGGCCTCTACTGTTGATTGCCCTATGCATGATGCAGAGAAATTTGAACTGAATCCGGTACTCCACCAGGAGCCAGTGGAGATCCTTGAGAGCTCTAGTAACTGTCTGATATTTGGGTGTATTTGTAAGATGTTTCGTGGCCGTGTTCTGCACAGTTTGCAAACTTTTGACCACATAGCAGGGTGGGCCAAGGTATAGGGCGTTCCCACAATCTAGGAGTGCCAGCACCAAAACCTGTACAATCACTCTTCTGGCTGTAAGAGGGAAGAGCTTGAGAACTTTCCTCAATAGTCTCAGAATGCCATAGCAGCTAGCAGAGATTTTTTTGGCTTGATGTTCCATCGTGAGATTGGGATCAAGCCACATCCCGAGGCTCTTTATCGAGACTTTGGGGGGGTCAGCAGCTTGCTCAAACATTCTGGTAAGGGGCTCAGGACATTGCTCCGGAAGTTGTTGCCCAGCAGCAGAACTTCTGTTTTGTCCTCATTAAGTTTCAATTTACAGCCATCCATCCAGCTGGCAACTTTCTGGAGGCACAGAGTCAGAGATAGGTGATTGGCAGTATGGTCGGGGGAGATAGACATAACCAGCTGGGTGTCATCAGTGTAGAAGACCACTGACAATCCAAATGATTGCACGATATCGGCAAGGGGGCGCATGTACAGATTAAAAAGGTTGGGACTCAACAAGGAGCCCTGAGGCACCCCACAACTAAGGGGGACACTGGTTGAGTAATGGGCCTGATCCAGAACTTGAAAGATTTGATTCTCCAAAAAAGAAGAGAGCCATTCTAGTGCTCTGCCTCCGACACCGGTATTAGAAACTCTCTGAATGTGAGTTGGATGGTTCACGGTGTCAAAGGCAGCACTTAGATTGAGAAGGATAACGGCTGCAGATCCTCCCTGGTCCTGGAGTTTCCTTAGTTCCTCGACCACTGCTAACAGTGCAGATTCAGTGTTGTGTTGTGTGGTCAGAACCCCATTTGAGTGGGATGAAGCGCTGCCTTGAATTCCAGGAAGGCCGAAAAATTCTTGTTAACGTGTCTATAATTGCTTAAACAAACGGGTGTTAAGGTTAGGCTTTTTTAAATGTGGTTTGACAATTGCATGCTTCCATTGGTGCGGAACCAGCCCACTAGAGAGGGAGATGTTTAACAACTCTGTCAGCACCAGAGCAATGCAATTAGACCCTTGGCGAAGAACATGGAGAGTGGCTGGATCCAGTGGTGAGCCCGATTTTACCACTTTTAAGAAATCTTTAACAAGACTGTCAGTGAGATTAGGAAAAGTTGAGAGATGACCATCTTTTAGGATTAGACAAGGATTGACTATGGGGAGAGCCAACCAAGTCACTCATATAGGGGAAGGAGGAATATATGTCTAAAATATTCTTCTGGAAGAAATGTGACAAATCAATGCTGTGCTCCTCAGAGGCATCCACAGTGGGGCTGACCGTAGGCGGCACAGTGATATCTTTCAGAATCCTAAAAAATTATTTGGGAGAGTTAGAGTAGTTAGCAATTTTGGTGGCAAAAAAGTGACTTGAACCAGTTTAATTTCTGCGTGGTACAGCATGACAGATTTCCTAGAATCATATTTGCTAGACTCATCATGTGTATTTCTCCATCTTCTCTCCATACTTTTACATTCTTTCTTCAAGGACAGTAAATGGGCATTGAACCAGGGGGAATGTACGTGTACGGTTATCCTCTTTCCTCCACCTGACTGGAAGAACTCTGTCAAGTGATTCAGCAATCCACTGACTGAACTGATGTGCTGCTAATGCAGCACAATCTGTGAGAGCAGATGTTAGGGTTCCCAAGGCCTTTTGCCAGTCATCCACATTAAGTTTGGGCCAGGCACGATCTAATCATCAGACCGGAGGAAGGGGTATTGGCAAAGGAGATGTTATGAAAGTAAAAGGAATCCTAAAATGGTCCGACCAAATTAGAGGTGAAGGGGTCTGAAACTGGAGTGTGCCAATATTACTAAAAACAAGGTTAATAGCATGGCCCTTCTTGTGCATAGGGTCCTCCACCAGCTGTGTTAACTGTAATGAGGCCATATCTTGCATGAATCCAAACTCATTTCATTGCCAGAATCCTCTTCAGATGTCAAAGTGACGGTAAAAAATAACAATGTCTTCCCTTTTCTGTGACAGAAACCTCTACAACTACAAGCAAATTGAAAAACGTCCTACCATTCAATCTTTCCATGCATCTTTACATAACAAATGTACACCAGTATGTGGGTGAGCCTATTGCACAGTACAGCAATTTGACAAAATTAGGACCATATGATGTCCACAGTGACACTATATTTACTTTATAAAGGGACACATTTCACCCAATCCAGTAAGTTATAATAGACTCACCCACACAGGTGAGGTGTTGTGTTTGTATAAATATGGAAGCACTGGCTAGTGGGAATTTTGATGTTCCCCATGCATTAGTGACATTCCATCAGATAAATATAAGAGAATCCTTTTTTCAGCATTGTTTGATTTGTGCAGTGACTTTTAGGTAAGACAGGGTGGTGTCATCTGGGTGCCCAGTTTTCATAAATGTGTGTGGTTGATAGCATTCCCAAGCTGCCAGACGGCTTCATGCCCAGACTTATATTTCTGTTTCAAGCAAAGAGAAAGATGCTGTTTAAATTTTTGTCTTAGGCTAAGAAAAAATCCAAAGGGCATCCGAATCCTTGCTGGTGTACAGGAATGTGTTTATGATGGATATTTCTAACCGCAGATTCCTCACTTTGGGAATACTAACCCAAGTGCCAGACTTGATCCTGAGAACTCTAAAGCAGTACTCCTGCGCACTGGTAGGTGGCGTTGTGAAGGTCTTTGCCGTTTTTTTGCCCTCTGGGTGGGTTTAAACTGTTTGGGAGCTTTTGATATAGGACTGTAATTAAAAAAGTATACCTTAGGTTAAAATTACATCACCGATGTAGTATAAGGTTGCACTTTTTAATATTATGGTATCTCCTAGTCATAGGCTTGAAGAATTTAGAAATATGATGGCTCTTTTAGGAGTGCCAGGGAGCTGTTTGGCATACAACATCAGCATCAATTCCTGGGTATATGAGAGAAGTTTCTGAGAATGGGATGGAAACCTTGGAACATTTGGGACAGAAGGTTTTATGTTTTCAGAAAATTACAGCATTTTCTTCTATCTGTTGCCTGTAAATTGAATACCGCAGCCTTTAGTCTTTGCATAATCTCCGTGAGGACATTTGTTTTTTTGTTATAAGTGGAACTGCAGCCTTTTGTTTCCAAATAACTGTGAGGACATCTGCTGGGTATCAGCAGAGGTGCAACTTTCGAGCATCATGAAACTTCTGTGAGAAATTCTGGCGGCTGCGGGCAGTTCTTTATCTCATAGTCCGCTCTTCGAGAGTAGGTGCTAGCTGTCCGTGGAACAACGCCTCTTGAATCTATGTGATCTCTGCAAGGACATGGAAGGGATGTCAATGGAACTGCAGCTTTTCCTCTCCTTACAGCCTCCCTGAGGACATCTCTTGTCTATCAATGCAAAAGCAGACGTTTGACTCGATGCTATCACTTGGAAGGCACCTATGGGGTGGCAGTGGCACTGCAGCGTTTGCTCTCAATTAAATGTCTTTTGATGCCACATCATAGATAACATTGACCATGGCATTAATAAAGCTGTGTTCGCACATACTTGCATCGTGTGCAGTGTGTTTGGTAGGCTTAAGGTGAGGTTCCCAACTATAATATTTATATTCCAGTTTGTTTTAGGTTTTGAATCATAACCATTTGGATTTTAAATATGTTTTGCAATATAGGTGAGCATGAAATCTTTTTTTTGTCTTTTTTTTTTTTTGTCCTCATTCGCCTCTAACCTCTTTAACCAATCAGACTGTCGGTACCCGTTTTTAGCGTGCCAAGGGAAATAGGCGTTATGTTGGAAACTCACGGTGCCTACCGCCTATGGGTACATTGACAGAAAAAAGTTATTACCCCCAAAAGAAGGGGGAGAGGTTTCTCTTCAACTAGGCCCACAGGAGCCTGGTGGACTGCTTTGTTGGCGTATATGTGGAGAGGAGGGTGCCCAACACGGTCCGAAGAGTGCCAAGGAGACATAATAATCATAGGACCTGGTGTTTCATACTGTTGGTGAATCACAATTTTTGATCAGGCCTCGGCCCATTTCAACAACAAGTCCCAAAAGGCGGTCTTTTTGCCCCACACCCTCTGGACATATCCATCTTGGAGGTCTCAATCATTGATGTCAGCCAGTCTGAGTGCAGAGGAGGGAAGGTTCGGTCCATCTCTTACATATTTGCCTCCTGGCTAACAGGATAGCATAAAATAAGAGAGACTTTGCAGGTCCGGTTACTTGATTGGTGAGACCAAAGATTATAAGGGCTAAATCTAATTTGATTGGGACTCCCAAGATTCCCTCCACTGACCTCCGAACTTCTTCCCAATACAGAGCGATAGCCGGGCAATCTTTAAACATATGCACATCCGAGGCTTCCAACAAACCACACTTCCTGCAACAAACCTGGGACCCGTTTGAAAATTTGGACAGCTTTAGGGGAGAAAAGTAAGCCCTGTGGACAGTGAACAGATGGTTTCTCCGCAGCCAGGCAGGTTTTACTATGCTGAAAAGAGTCTTAAATGAGTTCTGCCACAGTTGTTCACACTGTTGATTTGGAAAATGCTCACTCCATAGTTAGTCTGCGAGTTTAAATTCACCGTCCACGGCCTCCTCCACCGCCCAATACCAGAGGGATACCTCCCTCCTCCCCGCTGGCCTGTCCACTAGCTGTTGTTCTAAGCTGTTGCCCCATCCGATTGATTTTTTCTGGCTTAACTGCACTTGTACCCAGCTCTGTAATTGGATGTACTTGAACCTTGAGAGGCCCACTCCCACTCTGTCTCGGAGTTGTTCCCATGTAATTAATATGCCCTCTTCCACCAGCTCACCCCACACTTTCAGCCCTGCTTCTCTAAGTGGTATAGCAAGCCTATCCTGAAGACACCCCGGTGCACCAGGTGAAACCCAGAGTGGCGCTAAACTAGAGAAGTAGTCAAGACCCACAAGGCGCTTAACTCTGGCCCATGATTTAACCGATGCCTGGAGGACTTTTAGTTTGACTTTTTTGAAAAATTTTGGTTCCCCAAACTTGAACAAAAATCCCTCCTCCGGTAAATTAGCCCCCTTCAACATAGCCAGAAACATAGCTCCAGCCCCCGTATTTACGGGCATTTTTAAGAGCATCCAAGAGTGTGAAAACTGGAAGGCCCAGGCATAATACTGTAAATCAGGAAGCGCGAGCCCCCCTTTCTCCCTCCTGCGCCTCAACTTTTTCCAGGCTATTCTGGTAGTTCTATATAGCCAGATGAAAGAATTTACAGCCTGCTGTAATTTATCAATCGCAGGTTTGTCAAAATGTAGGGGGATAGTGTTGAGGAAGGTTACCTTTGGCAACACCACCATCTTCACCAAGTTAATCCTCCCAAGAATGGATAAAGGGAGGTGAACCCAAGCTTTCATTTGTTTTTGACATTCCCTTGACACTCTCTCTAAGTTGACTTCTGCTATTTTGGCTATGTCCTGGACAATTCTGACCCCCAAGTATCGCATACTAGAACTGACCTGATGTTGGCTTCTCTCAAGATTCCATGTCATAATCTCCGTCTTCCCGGCATTGATCTCATACCCTGAAACCTGTCCAAACTCCTGTGCCAATTCGATCACTGCCGGGAAAGTCGTTTCTAGGTTCGCTGAAAGGATCAAAATGTCATCAGCATACAGGGCCACCTTCCTTTCCCACTCTCCATACCTAAAAGGCACAATACCAGGATCTTCTCTAAGCCTCTGCGCAAAAGGCTCGATATACATATCAAAAAGGAGAGGGGAAAGGGAGCAGCCCTGCCTGGTGCCCCTAGAAATTCTAAACGGTTTCGTCAAGTTGCCATTAACCAACAGCCTTGCTGACGGAGCCTGATATAACAATTGGATGGTATGACGAAACTTCTCACCCAAATTAAATTTCCCCATGACCTCCGACAGGTAAACCCAGTTAACCCTGTTGAAGGCCTTGGTGGCATCCAGAGTCAAGGCAACGAGAGGAAGTGAGTAAGCAGAGGCGATATCTATGGCTCCTATAAGATCATATGTCAGGTCTGATAATTGTCTGCCTTTAACGAACCCCTTCTGATCTAAATGAAGGATATCTCCAGCCACTGACCCCAGCCTGGCTGCCAGGATTGAGGCGAAGATTTTATAGTCCGCGTTCAAAGCGAGATGGGTCTATACGACCCACAGCTCGCAGGATCCTTGCCAGCTTTCAGAATCAACATGACCGTGGCTTCATTCCAAGACTCGGGAGGCTTTAAGCCCTCTATTAATATCATATTAAATAGCTGTGTCAAAATTGGAATACAAGCGTCAGCCAGGGACCTATATATCTCAGCTGGTAACCCATCAGGTCCCGCCGCTTTACCTCTTTTGCCAGCAGCTATAGCGTTCCTCACTTCCTCTTGCGTTATATCCTGTTCTAAATCTTCCTGCTGTTTGGGGCTCATAGAAGCCAAAGTGGTCCGAACCAGCCAATCCTTAATTTTAGACCTATCCTCTGACAGATCTTCTTGATATATGTCCTGAAAATACTTTAAAAAGGCCTCCCCTATTTCCTCGTCTGAAGACAGAACCGCTACTCCATTTCCTACTTCAATTTCCCTGATCTGATTACGGAGTCTATCTGCTTTTGCCTTCCATGCCAACAGTTTTCCTGCCCCCTCCCCATACTCAAAATGGGCGATCTTGCTTGCCTCCCATCTGAGCCTAAGCCTTGATTGGAGGATACCCTCCAGCTGCTCTCTTAATTTTCTAAGTCTATTCAAAGCTGCAGGTGCCCTACCAAAAACGGCCTCACTGTCCAATTCAACCTCCACATCCTTCATTTCTGCCTCCAACGATGCAATCCCTTCCCTATACCTTTTGTACCTAAAACTCGTCCTACTAGTAATAATACCCCTCAAAAAGCCTTAAGGGAGTCCCAGACCATCATGACACTTGCCGTGCCTGAGTTGACCTTAAGGAAGATTTCGGTTTCCTGAGCCAAGAAGGACATCTCCTCTTCCTCCAAAAGCAGCGTTCGGTCAAAGGACCAAGTTCTTAGCTGCTGGGCTTGTGCCCACTCAAGATCCAGTTCTATTCCTGAATGATCTGACAAATGGGACGACAAATATCTGATGTCCTTGACCTTGCCCCTTAGGGCATAACTGACCAAAATATAGTTAATTCTTGACTTATGCCGATATTTGAGGTTTCAAAATGATACCCCCAGTTGCTGGCCTGATCTCTCCCTCCAAACATCACAAAAACCCAACTGGGTCATCATACTCTGAAGATACGCCCTAGATCTAGAAGGGCTAACCGCTCTACTGCTGGTAGACTTATCAAGTTTAGGATCAAATACAATATTAAAATCACCAGCCATAATAACTGGTTCTGGGAAGTCTAAAAGATGTGAGAAGATTGTTTTGAGAGTTGAAGGGTCGTCTTGATTCGGGCCATAGTAACCAACCAGAGTAAGAGGGATGCCCTTTAGGATCAGTTTCAGTATCACCCATCTGCCACCTGGGTCCTCCATATGCTGTATAATCTGGGCATTAGCCTGTTTTTTAAAAAGAATCAAAACCCCTCTGATGTTAGCCGACTGGTTGGTACAGATAAAGGAGTCCACCCATTATTGACTTTTAAGAATTTCATGGGTCTCTTCCTTAAGAAGATGTGTCTCCTGGATGACAATGACCTGCGCTGCACAATCTTTAAGATATTGCAAAATCCTAGCTCTTCTATTCTTTACACGCAGGCCATTGACATTCCAGGATAATATCTGAAGTGTACTCATAATAGCTTCAGTCTGCAACCCCCACCCTGCCCAAATTCAAGAAAAAAACAACACCTAATCTCGTGGAATCGGAACGCCACTATTTGATCTAAGCTTAGTATATATACAGCGAATGAGGTATTTTTATTTTTAATGCCCCAGTGCTCCCCAACCCCCCACCCAAACAGTTGAGCCCCCTGGAGAACCCTTCCCCCATAAATCTGGACAGTTGTTGTCCAGGTGTAGCACCCCGGAGCTACCCAACCCATCCCGTCCCAATCTCATGTGTTATTCAAAAAAGAGTTCAAATGCCACCCAATTACATCCCTGCCAAAAAAAAAAGAAAACTAATTTGATACTAAAAGAATAAAGATTGAAAAGGACTAAAAGAGAGAAATGAGATCCCCTAGTTTGCTCCACTCGCCTATTCAGAGGAGAAAAGAAAGGAAAAAGAGCACAAACGCCAAGAACGAACCTACTGCCCTGACCTGAGTCATGACTAGTGCTGCCCCAGAGAATAGAAAACTCTTTCCTAAGGACCACTCTTGCTGATGGAACTAAGCAACTTGTCCGCCTCCTGGACTGATCTGATGTTATGCATTTTGTTGTTATGCATAACCTTTAGGAAGGCTGGAAATTTTAGCTGTACAACTGCGCCAAGCTTCCTGAAATCGTCCATCCTCCTGCCTAGTTCCCACTGTCTTTCGAGGGTAGCTCTAGCCAGATCCGAACGAATTTCAAAAGAAAAATCCCTAGACCTTAGTGTTTTTGCTTTCAGGGCCAAATTGAGAATTTTTTCTTTTAGGGAGTAGGTGAGAAAATTAACCAGGATTTTTCTTGGCTTGACTCTATTGGGGTTCTTACGAAACGGCTCTCTGTGGATCCTCTGTATGTCCATACCTAGGGTTACCTCTGACTCCTCAAACTGCAGCACTTCTTTAAGCAATAAGATAATGTATGATTTGAGGTCAGACCCTTCATTCCCCTCTGGGATGTTCAATAAGCGGAGGTTATTTCTGCGAGAGTTGTTCTCTAGCATCTCCATTCGATCCCGAATAGCTACCTCCTCCCGTTTAAGTACCTGGATCTCTGCCTCTGCCACCGCAAGGTTATCTTTCAGCTCTCCAACCGTTTTCTCCAAAGTCTCAGTCCTGATGTTTAAAAGATCCACCTTCCTCTCCAGAGATTCACAAGAACTCCTTATCTCAACCTGATTAGCGGCTGAGATGGAAAAGCCTTTCTTAATATCCTCTGAAAGTATGGAAAAAAGAGATTCCAGTGAGGCTGCTGGGGGCCCGCCCGTCTCTAGGGACTGTAGGGACTTGAGACTTTTCTCTACCCCTCCACTCTCTGGCCCTGCAGCTCTATCCGGATTCTGATCCACCAAATCCAACTCTTTACCTGGCGCTGCCTCAGAAATGTTATCCCTAACTGCGGGGACGTCTACCTGGGACAAAAGAGGGCTAGCCCCTCCATAGTGACCGTTGATATTTTTGCTGTTAGATGCCCACTGAGTCCCCCTCTGGGAGTGCTAAGAACACTGCCTCTCTTCGTGATATCCAGGACCTCAGGTTGTAGCTTGAAATACGACCGTAACGACGGGGTTACCCTGACTTTACTGTCAAGGAAATTGTTTTTAACCCTCCCGAGTTTCGTACTCCTTCCTTCAACTTGATGAGTTTGAAACACCAAACTATTGGTGGAAATTGCAATTTTTGGGGAGCCTTCTAATACTTGATAGCTAGGCTGCACCTCAGAAGATGATTTATTAGAGATGCCACCCTTTTTAATACTCAAGGTGGCCCCCACGTTTATTGCTTCTCTTTTTCCGCCTCTTATAGCCACTGCTGAGCTCCCAAAAACCTCCAAAACGCTTTCACCTGTTGCGGGGGCAAACCTGGTTCTCCTGCGCTCTAACGGACTGTTGTGCTTCCTCCTCCAACTCCGGCACTGCAGCTATCTCCGGGAGCAGCCCCGGCCCAGATGGAACGGGAGAGGCAAAAATGGTGGCAATGGCGGGAGACCCGCAGCCCTTAGCAGCCAGCACCAGCCCTCTCCGCCCCGCCGGAACGGGAAAGCAGCCGATGCTGGCGCTGCCTCCACCGACCCGAAGGAGCCCACGCGCCGCCGCTCTGCGGCCTCTCCGCAGCTCCAGGGCGGCTTCGTCCCAGCGCGGCAGGCGGGAGGGGAAACCAGAACAATCGGAGCCCCGGCACATTCCGGGTCGAAACTCCCCTCCGAAAGCAGGGGAGCGAACAGCTGCACCAGGCACACTTCAGCGTCTAAGACGGCAGGTAGGACGGCATTTCCTGCGGAACAGGAGGAGAGCTCCGGGTGCTAGCGGCCGCTCAGAACGCGGTCGCCATGTTCTCCTCTCTCCCCGGTGAGCATGAAATCTTGTAATAGAGCTGTAACATTAAGAACGCCTTGAGAGAGAGGGAGAGTGTGATGGAGGAGAAGGCAGTGCTTAATTTGTAATAAAATGAGTGCTGGTGCCCAAAGCTCTGCTCAGAAACCTGCGGCCGGTGCTTTTAAATGTTGGGGAACCTATTTCCAAGACTGCGTATCCTTGAATCGACCTCATGGCTCTTCCATCCACTATCAGACACTATCTGCCCTTTATCTTATTTGTGCACGTTCCTGCTTTCTCACTTTGCAACAGGTTTTTCGTCTTTATCTTCCTACTCCCTTCCACTGTTTCTTCTCTTACTCACGGTCAATTTATGATGCGAAAGAGTGTGCCAGTTCCCAAAACTGAGTTCCGGTGGCCCCCACTAGCGACCACCGGCTCAAATTAAGCTCTGGTGGAAGGAGAGAATTGTGAAGCAAACTCGCCAATGGGAGCACACTTTTCTGAACTATGCTTCTACATTTCAGATCTGGACTGAGCACTTGGACATTAAGGGCTGTGAGAATCAAAGTGATGATTCCGGAGGAGTGTTTTTGGACAGCGAAGATGCGAAGGCTCCAACTTCCTAATTGAATTTGGATTCTTAGCTCCCTCGTTGTTCTGTTCTAGTTTGTTCTCCACTCTCTGGCTCATCATTTCGCAATACACAGCAGAAAGCCTGTGATCCAATAACAATAAAACATCCTTTATTCAAATGAAAAGACTTACAGCGCTTTCAGAAAGCGCTCACCGATCCCCAGGGCTTTCAAGAAATATTGCTAATTACGTGGCGCCTGAATATAAGTGCGAGTAGTGCTCAGAAATCTTTATAAATGATGTCTTTGAGAGTTGGTTTAAAAAACAGACATTACATGCAGCCCTGGACGGTGCCAGCGCTTCGGTGCTTTACTGCCTCGGTCCTTTTTACATTTAAATTGCTTCTGGACACAATGCTCGCTTTAAATTCTGCTCCTCGGAGTGACATGCTGCTCGCGTGGACGTGGCTGGGATATATTGAACCTCTCTGTGCTGTAATGCATCTCTTAGCTAGTTAATGATGAGTGACACCTCAATCCAGTCTTATTTTTTCGTTAATTATCCGGGGTGGGTGGAACATAATTTCCAATCTACTAGTCTTGAAGTCTGCTCCATATGTCCCGGCTCACCCTGGCAGTGCTATCTATTTTCCTTGCTGTATCAGTTAAGAAAACCTTTGCCTAGACATTTACATTTTAGAAGCGATGAATGACATCAGCCCAATGTGGAGCATCTGCGCCACTGCAGTATTACCTGGTGTAACCCCGCACTGTTCTGTTTAGCTGACTCACCCCTGCTCAGACCAACACTGCTGTAAAACAACCACCAAGTGGTCATACGAAGCCCTGGTGTCGTAAATCGCTCAAAAACTTCTGAGCAATCAGTAGGGCTAAAGGGACTAGGGGCAGCAGCCATGTGCAATTCTGCACACAATTTAATCATTCTGACAGATCTGGTATGCCTTTCTGCACAGACAGCCAGGGGAGTAGCCAGAAAATTAAAATGCCCCCCACTTTGAACCAAACCTCTAATGATACAGAGTGAGCAATACAAGTCCATCCCATCATGAAGTTTTTTTCACCCTTCTATCCATCTATATGTCCATCTATCATGCCCTGCCCTCCACCCATCCATTCATTCATATTTCCACACTTTCATTCTTCAGTTCATCTTATCACCATTCCATCTATCCATCTGTTCACACATTCATCCTTTCTCCTATCCAGCCACCATTTGTTTTACATCCTTCCATGCTTCATCATACCATCTATCCATTCTTTCACTATTCCATCTAACTAATGACCATTCTGTTCATATATCAGTCCATTCATCCAGCCATATCTAGCCTTTCACTTTATCATCCATTTTTCCGTTCACCCATTCATCAATCATTTCAAGCATCTTTGTGCCCTTCCATCCATTCATCCTTCTTCCATGAACCCTTTCTTAATTTACTCTTTTCAACCTTCGTTTCATCCTTCAATTCCTTCATATTTCCTTCCACCTTTCCTTCCAACATTTCTTGCTTTCTTTCTCCATTTTCTCCTTTCCAGTTTTCATCTACCATCTTTCTCTTTCCTTTCTGTCTTACACTCATTGTGTATGCTGCTCTCTGCCCTTTTTCGATATTTTCATAATTTCACTGTTCGTCTCTTGGTTAACTTCTCAGTCCATACCTCGCACCTCAGCACTGTCCTGGTATTCCCTCACAGCGTTTTATGAGGCATTTTCTGCAAATACACAATTAGGTGAAGCCATTAAAACAAACATTTTGGCAAGACCAGCTTATCAAGCCCATCTGGGCCAGTGGAAGCCTCCAAAAGCGGGGGGCTCACAACGCCACTGCAGACAGCCCATGTCACAGTCTGTTGGCATGAACTTTACATGATTAGGTCTGGCTTCACTGCACATCTGTAATCAGATCTTATGTCTTCAACAGAAAAAAACTTTTTTTTTTTTCTTTTCATTTTTATTATTCAGAAAAGCAGTATTTTCAATTAATCCAGAAATCAAAACATAATGACCAAATACAATGAATCATTTTTCCATCTATACATTATACATATATAAATTATTCCAACCTTAATCAACTTCCTATTAATTTACCCTATCTATTTCTTCAAAGAGCGGAGAAGCAAAAAAAGAAGAAGAAACGAAGAAACCGAGGGATAACAAAAGGAAGATATTAAAAGAGGTAGAGAATATTTTAAAGAAGAGGAGATGAGCACGACTGAGTCGTAGAGGGAAACACCTTTCAGCCAGACAAATTAATTCAATATTCCTATTTCCCCTCTTATTCCATCAAAAGCCCCCATACTTGACGACCCCTTTTCTTCGCTCTCCTACCTTTACAATTATACAGCGCCATCTCCATGTTGTACACATGAAAAAGTCTAGAATACCACTCCTGATATGTCGGAGGGCCTACATCCTTCCATTTTGAGGCAATCATTATACGGAAAATTGCTGTTACCATGAAACATAAATATACTTGAGTCAGTTCCATCTGTAAGCTCTCATCAAAGCCAAATAATATCATTGTTGGAGTTAATGGGACCACCCGCCCTGTAATTTGATACAAGAAAGTTTCAATCCTCTGTTTCAAAACATGCAATTTGCTACAATTTATAAACATGTGAACCATATCTGCAGGACCCTGTCCACATCATGGGCAATAGTTGTTTTCCCTTTTCCCCCAAGCGAACAATTTTGCTGGCGTAAAATATAATCTGAATACTGTTTTAAAGTGTTGGGCTTTGAGATTAGCAGATAGAAATATCATTTTAGACAGCTTTAAAGATCTACACAGATCAACATCCTGATTCTCAACTTTATCCGCCCACACACTTTCTGACCTGACTATGTGATCTGAGTTAGCACTCATCAGTATTGAATACAAATCATTAAGACGGGGCTGCCTGTACAATAGACATTCTAACAGCGGGATTCGAGCTAGACTAGTAAGCTGCGAAACAACCTCGAAACAACCTCTTTTAGTGAGGGTGATTTTTACATTCTGTGTTTGAAAATACCACTTTTAGAATGTAGGTATTTTCTTGCTTAGCCATCCAGCGTGCCTCTGCTAGGATGTGTATTGACTGTCTGGCTTTGGAGTGACAGGGGCTGGGGATGTGCAGTGGCTCCAGAAAGTCTGGATGAGTCAGGGCTGGGCTGAATGGACCTGGGCTGCATTTAGATTAGGGGGAGGAGATTTCCTTTCACCTGAATGGGCCTGGTCTGCCTTCCACAATGCTGTCTCCACCTCCTGCCACGAAGCTGCACCAGAGAGGACAGAACTGGTTTTGACTGAGCACAGAGCTTCTCTGCCACAGAGAACAAAGGATTTTGTAGTATAAGAAGAGGAGCCCAGACCCCAGACTTTTAGATCACGTCTGGGAATCAAGAGGAACCTTTGCCAAGGAGAAGAGCCGGAGAAGCTGAGGAGGAATACTGCCCCTGTGCTGTTTGCTGTCCGGGGTTGGCTTGCAGTGGCTACTTGCTGCCAAGGAAAGGAGAAAGGATTTTCCTGTTTGCTGTGTCCCCTGCTTGAGGAAGATCTCCAAGGGCTTGAATTGAGCTTGCCTCCTGTTCTGAAGTCTCAGGGACACAAAGGACACAAAGACTTCACCCCCAGCACCCCCTGAACTCCTTTGCTGGGAGTTCTGACTTGCTGAGAGGTGCCTGCCAGTGTTCTGGGCCTCTGGAGGTTGTTTTGGGACTGGAAACTGCAAGAACTGTTAAAATCGCCGCATCGCCTTTTTTCGACGCATCGCTGCGGTGCGAGAGAAAATTTCCGATGCATCGCTGCTGCCGAAGAATCGACGCAGCGCCTGGTCGCAGCTGAAGTGTCCGCCGTGCGATGAATCCTGTGCACCGATCTCCAGCGTCTGAGATCACTGCACCGATTCTGACGAAGACCCGGTTGGAGAAGAACCGACCCATCGCACCGGATCATCACGCATCGCATCGAAGCGCCAAATCTATCGCATCTTTGGGGGGCGAAGTAAGAAACCGATGCATCACCTCCTCTCCGGTAAGGAACTGACGTATCACCTCCCCTGCGCAGCAGTAAGGAACCGACACATCACCTTCCCCGAAGCAAGGAACCAACGCATCACCTTCCCTGAGGGTAAGGAACCGACTCATTACCTTCCCTGCGAACCTTTTTGCTTGCATTTTTCGAAGCATCCAAGGTACTTTGTGTAAAAATGTTGCATATCACATTTTCTTGGAACTGAACTGTTTCTACCTTTTTAAGAATCATATTTTGAATACTGTATTGTGGATTTTTGTTGTTTGGTCTTGTTTTGGTTTAGATAAAGATTACTTATTTGTCTAAACTGGTGTGGTGTCCTTTTGTAGTGTTTTCACTGTATTACTGTATGGGTTCACAAATGCTTTACACACTGCCTCTGAGATAAGCCTGTCTGCTCGTGCCAAGCTTCCAAGGGGGTGAGCAGGGGTTATTTTAGAAGTGTATCCTTCTTACCCTGACTAGAAGCAAGGGTCCCTATTAGGACAAAGGTACCTACCTCTGCCAACTAGAGACCCCCATTTCTAACAAGGGTGGGTTGTTATTACTCTGTATTAAAGCCAACAGATAGGAATTTTGTTACATGGAGTCTCACAGATTACTGTAAGGCAAGGGTTTTGTTGTTGGTTACCCCCTCTGACAAACTATGGGTATTAAAGATTTGCAATGTGAGAATCCTTGTTAGACCCATCCCCCTTTAGGAGAGCTAGTATTTTGCTTTGCTAACTGTAATTTTGTAGTTGTACCACTGCATGCATGGTGGTTGCCTTGTGGGAAAGCTAATGCTCAATACTGTAGGCCTCAGTTATTGCGACAAGCCGAGGATGACAGCTGTAGGCTGAATGTTTCACTAGGAAAAGGTATTACAGATACCTTAGTTCTGATCTGTTTATTATGAAAAGTTAGTTTGTAACATGTATGTTGAAGCCAATAGTCCTATAAGGGTGGATTGTTTGTGCACCTTGTTATGGCATACATTCAGGTATTTTGTTACATGAAGTCTTACGGATTACCTTTGTAAGGAGGGATTTTGGTGTTGGTTACCCTCTTTGAAAAAAACGATGTAGAAAAGATTTTCAATGGAATATTTATTGCTGGAGTCACTTTGGAAGGTCTAAGCTGTCTACCAGGATCTTGTAATAAAATATCCACATACATACATATAGAGACTTTGATTTAACCCCCTTCTGTCATTGATCTGTCTGAGTGTCATTTATACTCTGCTTCCCTACATGACAGCATACATCAGTCACTGACTCTATTGCCTTGTGAATGACAACATTTTCTGATCACATGTGACTATCCATCTGAAAATGAGTGCACATCAGAATCCGAGCTGGTTGACCAGTCCTTTAGTTCTCAATTTCCTCTTTTCATATTACTCCCTTCATTTCTTTGCTTCTTCTCTTATCATTTACATTTTTCTTAAGAGGAGAGTACAGATCCTCGGGCAGTGCTAACGGGCCACTTGCTTTCTGCTTATTTCATCTGCAGGGTGACCCATCCTGCAAGGCCACTTCCCCTAAACCAGGTGGCCATTTATGGGTTGCTGTTGTCCATAGTGTATCATTGTTTACCATTCCAAGATGGCCTACACATTGGTTCTAAATTTGGTGGACATGCTAAAACTTTAAAACAACAGCAGACTATGTACAATACTGCTACAAGTCAGACACCCTCCAGTATTTTTAGTTTAGTTATTGTAAGCATATTCGTGCTGTGTTTAGATGGCAGCATGTTTTCTACTTATATTATTTTATTTTACTTTCCAAATGTCACTGAGGTTGTACATTTTACTGTAGTTGTATCAGATGGTGAATTCATGAAAGTGTCAATGAATGGATGCATGTGTGCAAAGATGAGTGACCGGATGCATGTATGATGACTTATTGAGTGCTTAAATCTATTGGTGAAAAAGGAGGCACTTTCATTCATAATCGAGACCTATTGGCATTGTCCATGCTTGTCTTGAGTTGCTGTCCACAAAGTTTTAAACTGCTAGATTGTAGGGGTCCACCTAAAGAGGAACTTATTTCATCTGGCTGACTATAGCCCCTAAGACTAGGCCATGATATGATGACAATGCTTGGTGGTGCTAACAGATAATATTGGGGGCTAGCCCTTTTTACTCGAAGCTCAGGTTCAGAGATTGGCTAATGGCTCTTCATGATGACATATGTGCAGAGTGCTTTGCCAAGGTGCTTTTATTTCCCCTCACTGTCACAATTGTATGAAGAGGCTTTGGTACATAAGAAGTGGGTTTTTTCTGTACTGGGATTCTCCTGTATGTTTGTCGCCCAGAATGCTCGGATCCTTACATTTAGTGCTAGCTATCACCTCTTTCCTGCATATGACATGGTACTGCTGACTTCTCCTTATCTCAGCCATCGTAAGCCTGTTGTATGTCCGGTTTTAAATCCAGATTCAGCTCAAGTGATCAGGATGTTTTCTTTCTGATCACATTTGCTGGATCACAAGAATTTCCTGTGGCTCGTCTGTCCTCGGGAAAGGGCACTGAAATAATTACTGTGGTCAAGTGCACCTCAGTTGGACAGATGGGCTGCTTGCTCATCACCATGTTGCATGGTTGGGGTGTGCCCACTGCACCTTCTCTCCTGTTGGAGAGTTACATCCAGTGCTTTGCTGATCAGTCCCCAATCTGCCCATGGCCATGTGCACTGGTTCACTTGCTCCTTCTCCCACATGAGAGAACACCACCATGGCAGATATGCATTCAAGTTCTTCCGTCTAATTGCAGCGCCCAAAAGCACCATTGAGTAGTTTGCTGTTGTTATCACAGCATCCCAATGGGAAAGGGTTGCCCTGTCTGAATCAGGAATTACATTTTTGCTCTCCAGGCCCTCTCTCTCCAATCTCCTATTTTGCTGCCCACCGTTATGAAGGGAGTGCTGTAATCCATGTGTACCTAAACGCAACCCAAAGTGAGGACCATCTCTGTGCAGGACGAAAGCCACTATGCTATGGACATTATGTGCTTATTTCGTGTCTCTCGAGGGTGTGTAACGCCATCAGTCACTGGAGGCTTTCAGGGCCAGACTTGGAACGCAAACCGGCCCTGGCAATTATGTCAGGCTGGCCACAGGGCGAGAGGGTGGGGGTGGGGGGGGAGGGGGAGGTTGCACGTGGATAACAACACTGCAGCTGCTTTTGTTACATGGGGCTGATATTGCAGCTATGGTGCAAAACCAGCCCCCTGTAACAAAAACGCCCCCCCAGGGGTCCAAAACCAGTCCCTGCAGTGGCGGCCCACTGGGGAAACGCCCAGTGCTCACGACGGTCAGTCCGGCCCTGGAGGCTTTGCATCACAATCGTTCTAATATGTTTGTTTTTACATGACGTATACTTACAACTTTGCTTTTTGTGTTGTTGTTACATATTAATCTGCAGCTATCATTTAAACTTTTCCACTTCTGCCAATGCTTGCAACAAATTATTATGTCTTCGGTAAAAAAAAATCTAAACTGTCTTGTATTCTGGCTCAGTTCTGTCTGTACTTGTGGTTGTCCTTCTTTTAATTGTGTTTCACTCCAATATTCCCAGTAGGGTTGCTATGCCAATCGGCATTTATGTACTAATGGTCGTAGTGGCTTATGAGAATCACTGTTTCTTTGGATTCAGAAAGTGAACTAACCATAAAAGAGGTTGTGCCAATAACTACCAAGTGTTTTTTCGCTCCTAGAACTCATTTAGGGCCTATGGGCTACTGTATAAAAGGGGGGGGGGTGCACTGCTGCGACTGTTTAACCCCTTCGCTGCTAGGCCTTTTCCCCCCCTGTGCTAAGTTTTTTTTTGGCTATTTGGGGTAGTGCGCGCTTAGGCCCCTGTAACGTTTTGACCACATAAGGTATCCACGCCAAATTTGCGTCCTTTTTTTCTAACATCATGGGGATTGTAAAGGTACCCAGGGTTTGTAGATTCCCCTGGAGGGGACCCAGAAATTAGCCAAAATACAGCAAAACTTTGGTTTTGGGGGAAAAATGCGAAAAAGGGCTACAGATGAAAGCGTCTTGTTTTTCCCTGCAAATGGCATCAAAAAGGGGTTGTGGTGCTGAAATCACCATCTTCCCAGCTTTCAGGGACAAGCAGACTTTTGTCAGAAAACCATCTTTTTTTTACACAGTTTTGACATTTTACTGGGACATAGCCTATTTTTGCTATTTTTTGTGCTTTCAAACTCCTTCCAGTTAATGGTAGAAATGGGTATGAAACCAATAATGGATCCTGGAAAGCCATACATTTCTGAAAAGTAGACAAAATTCTGAATTCAGCAAGGGGTCATTTGTGTAGATCCTTAAAGTTTTCCTTATAGAAACTAACAGTTAAATGAAGGAAAAATTGAAAATTAGTTGAAAAAAACAGCCATTTGTGTCAACGTTTTCACCTGTAACTTCTTCTAATTATGACAGCTATTTGAAAGCAATATACCGTTATATCCGCTGGACCTTTCTGGTTGTGGGGATATATAGGACTTGTAGGTTCACCAAGAACCCGACGAACCCAGAGCCAATAACTGAGCAGCATCTTGCAATGGTTTTTATTATGTACCGGGTATATAGCAATTATTTTGGGAAAATGTATACATGGAAAAATTGTTATGAAAGACACCTATGTATTTCTGAAATGGGAACAAAATGTAGATTTTAGAAACAGTAGATATTTGCACATTTCCGAAATTGGGAGTACCCATACTAGCATGAGAATTATAGGTCATTTTTCAAAATGACTTATTTTTACACATTGTCTTTCATTTGGAAGGCAGAAATGCATCGAAAGTCAATAGGTAATAACAGTTGCTCTACAATTCTGTGTTACCCTAAGTCTCCCGATAAAAATGGTACCTCACTTGTGTGGGTAGGCCTTGTGCCCACAACAGGAAATGGCTCAAAATGCAACGTGGACGTACCACATTTTCACAATGAAAAATTACCCTTTTTATGCAAAGTGCCTAGCTGTAGTTTTTTAACCCTAGCTCTGCGGGCACTTAGGAAACCTAGCAAACCTATACATTTTTGAAAACTAGACACCCAGGGAATTCAGGATGGGGTGACTTGACTGGCTCTCACCAGGTTCTGTTACCCAGAATCCCTTGCAAACCTAAAAAATTGGTAAAGAAAACACAAGTTCCTCACTTTTCTGTGGTGGAAAGTTCTGGAATCTGCGTGGATCCACAAAATTCCACCCACCCCGCATTCCCCAAGGTCTTCCGAAAAAAATGGTACCTCACTTGTGTGGGTAGGCCTAGTGCCCGCGACAGGAAGCAGTGCAAAACGCAACGTGGACGCACCACATTTTCACAGTGAAAAATGACCCTTTTTTTGCAAAGTGCCTAGCTGTAGTTTTTGAACCCTAGCTCTGCCGGCACCTAGGGAAACCTAGCAAACCTATACATTTTTGGAAACTAGACACCCAGGGGAATCCAGGATGGGGTGACTTGACTGCCTCCCACCAGGTTCTGTTACCCAGAATTCCGCGCAAACCTAAAAAATTGTCAAAAAAAACACATTTCCCCACATTTCTGTGGTGGAAAGTTCTGTAATCTGCGTGGATCCACAAATTTCCACCCACCCCGCGTTCCCCAAAGTCTTACGAGAAAAATGGTACCTCACTTGTGTGGGTCGGCCTAGTGCCTGCGACAGGAAACGGCGCAAAACGCAACGTGGTCACACCTCAATTTCGCAGTGAAAAATGACCCTTTTTGGCAAAGTGCCTAGCTGTAGTTTTTGAACCCTAGCTCTGCCGGCACCTAGGGAAACCTAGCAAACCTATACATTTTTGAAAACTAGACACCCAGGGGAATCCAGGATGGGGTGACTTGACTGCCTCCCACCAGGTTCTGTTACCCAAAATCGCTTGCAAACCTAAACAATTGTCAAAAAAACACATTTTCCCCACATTTCTGTGGTGGAAAGTTCTGGAATCTGCGTGGATCCACAAATTTCCACCCACCCCGCGATCCCCAAAGTCTTACGAGAAAAACGGTACCTCACTTGTGTGGGTCGGCCTAGTGCCCGCGACAGGAAACGTCGCAAAACGCAACGTGGTCACACCTCAATTTCGAAGTGAAAAATGACCTTTTTTTGGCAAATTGCCTAGCTGTAGTTTGTGAACCCTAGCTCTGCCGGCACCTAGGGAAACCTACCAAACACACACATTTCTGAAAAGTAGACACCCAGGGGCTTCCAGGGAGGTATGTCTTGCGTGGATCCCCCAACGTTTCCTTACCAGAATCCCTGCAAACCTCAATTTTAGCTGACAAAATCACTTTTTCACACATTTTTGTGTGGGAAAGTGTGGCATCACTGGCCTCATACAAATTTCCTACCACCCAGCGTTCCCCCAGGTCTCCCGATAAAAATGGTGCCTCACTTGTGTGGGAGGCCCAAGTACCAGCGACATGCAAGGACACAAAGCGTTTTGAGGCAACATCAACATTGCCTATCAAAAAATGTTTTGGGCCTTTGCCTGTTGCGGTTACTGGGCCTCCCACACGAGTGAGTATCATTTTATCGGGAGACTCGAGATCGCTGGGTGGTAGAAATCTGTGTGAGCCCGGTGATGCCACACTTCCACACAAAAATGTGTGAAAAAGTGATTTTTCAGCTAAAATTGAGGTTTGCAGGGATTCTGGGTAGAAGCGTTGGGGATCCACGCAAGCCTACCTCCTGGAAGCCCCAGTGTCTAGTTTTTAGAAATGTGTGGGTTTGGTAGGTTTCCCTAGATGGCCGCCGAGCACGGGGCCAAAAACCCAGGTGACCCCCTTGCAAAACCAGGTGGTTTTGAGATAGGCAATTTTGATGTCGCCTCACTACGTTTTGGGCCCTTGCCTGTCGCGGGTACTTGGGCCTCCCACACAAGTGAGGCACCATTTTTATCAAGAGACCTGGGGAACGCTGGGTGGTAGGAAATTTGTGAGAGGCCAGTGATGCCACACTTTCCCACACAAAAATGTGTGAAAAAGTGATTTTTTCAGCTAAAATTGAGGTTTGCAGGGGATTCTGGGTAAGGAAACGTTGGGGGATCCACGCAAGCCATACCTCCCTGGAAGCCCCGGGTGTCTAGTTTTCAGAAATGTGTGGGTTTGGTAGGTTTCCCTAGATGGCCGCCGAGCACGGGGCCAAAAACCCAGGTGACCCCCTTGCAAAACCAGGTGGTTTTGAGATAGGCAATTTTGATGTCGCCTCACTACGTTTTGGGCCCTTGCCTGTCACGGGTACTTGGGCCTCCCACACAAGTGAGGCACCATTTTTATCGGGAGACCTGGGGGAACGCTGGGTGGTAGGAAATTTGTGAGAGGCCAGTGATGCCACACTTTCCCACACAAAAATGTGTGAAAAAAGTGATTTTTTCAGCTAAAATTGAGGTTTGCAGGGGATTCTGGGTAAGGAAACGTTGGGGGATCCTCCAAGCCATACCTCCCTGGAAGCCCCCGGGTGTCTAGTTTTCAGAAATGTGTGGGTTTGGTAGGTTTCTTTAGGTGGCCGCCGAGCCCCAGGCCAAAACGTCATGGGACCCCCCTTGCAAAACCAGGTCGTTTTGTGAAAGTCCATTTTGAGGTCGTCTCAATACGTTGTGGGCCCTTGCCTGTCGCGGGTACTTGGGCCTCCCACCCGAGTGAGGCACCATTTTTATCGGGAGACCTGGGGGGACGCTGGGTGGTAGGAAATTTGTGTCAGCCCTGTGATGCCACTACTTTACCACACAAAAATGTGTGAAAAAAGGGATTTTTTCAGCAAAATGTCAGGTTTGCAGTGGATTCTGGGTAAGAAAACGTTGGGGGATCCACGAAAGCCATACCTCCTTGGAATCCCCCGGGTGTCTACTTTACAGAAATGTGTGGGTTTGGTAGGTTTCCCTAGGTGGCCGCCGAGCCCCGGGCCAAAAACCCAGGTGACCCCCCTTGCAAAACCAGGTCGTTTTGAGATAATGTGTTGTTTATTTCTGCAGCGTGAACATTTTGGCACAATATTGCAAGGAAAATGTGGCAGACATTTTGAGGTTTGCAGGACATTGTGGGTAACATAACTTGTGATCCACAAGAGAGATATCACCATGTACTCCCATGGGTGTTTCGTTTACGACAATATCTACAGTTGGTAGGTTATTCTTAGACGGAATGTACACCTTGGCAGACAGACTAAAAAGACAAAGATTACTGCACAGCCATCTATTCCTCAAGCACACACACATACTGGTTGGATTTGGCACGAGGGCAAGTGATGGTTCAGTATATACAATTTTATTAACAAGAGATTTCACAAAAATGAAATGCACTGTCAATAATTGAAAGGACAAAAAACTGGACCAGTGACTCGCAGCTCGTGAGCTGTAAAGCCACGTCAAGGCCCCAACCGCTTTACAGGCCATTCACACACCTTTCATACGTGATACACACAAGACCATTCACACCACCAGCCACGAAACAAACACATTACAACATTCACAAAAAGGGACAAGGTACACCCTGCTTGAGAAAGACAAAAAAAAATATCACTGCACAGCCATCTAATCCTCAAGCACACACACATACTGGTTGGATTTGGCACGAGGGTGAGTGATGGTTCAGTATATACAATTGTATTAACAAGTGATTTCACAAAAATGAAATGCACTGTTAATAATTGAAAGGACGAGAAACTGAACCATTGACTCACAGCTCGTGAGCTGTAAAGCCACGACAAGGCACCAACCTCTTTACAGGCCATTCATACACCTTTCATACGTGTGACACATACAAAACCATTCACACCACCAGCCGCGGGCCCATCACATTACAACACTCACACCAGCAGACAGCGCCATTCAAGGGCCCATCACTTTCACACGCCCACATTCCTAACACAGCAACCACACAAGCTGATGGATTGCGTGGAGTGTCGCTCGGCTAGCAGTGTGTGTAGTGACCAGCAGCAAGTCACTACTCACACACCGCCAGCCGAGCGCCAGTCCACGCACACCGCCAGCCAAGCGCCACTCCACGCACACCACCAGCCAAGCGCCACTCCACGCACACCGCCAGCCAAGCGCCACTCCACGCACACCGCCAGCCAAGCACCACTCCACGCACACCGCCAGCCAAGCGCCACTCCACGCACACCGCCAGCCAAGCGCCATTTCACGCACACCGCCAGCCAAGCGCCACTCCACGCACACCGCCAGCCAAGCGCCACTCCACGCACACCGCCAGCCAAGCGCCACTCCACGCACACCGCCAGCCAAGAGCCACTCCACGCACACCGCCAGCCAAGCACCAGCCTACACACACCACCATCACATTTAGGATTTTTTATACAAAAAAAAAACACAAACAAATTGCAAATAGATACAAATCTACTAACACAAAATCAGAAACTAAATACATTGCACTAATGCCAACCTTGAAACAGAACAACAATTCTTAAACATTACAGACCAGGCAGTTCACTTTACCACTCATGGTTGCTCCCAATAATTCTTTTGCTTGTGGTACGCTCTATAACAAGCAGGCACACACAGCCCAGGGTTAGAAGGACACTCAGGGCAGTACATACGAGCCTCCTTCCGCGTAACTCTTCGCCAACAGACTCTACATCTCCTAGTGGGAAAGTCTTTTGAGGGTGTAGGAGGAATGTGATCAGGAAAGTGGTGATCTTTCAATCGAGCCACATCCTCCACCACTCCAACTCTAGGAACACTTGCCTGTTCCACAACAACAAGGCTGCCTATGACAGACTGCTGAAACTGAACAAAAGTCAACTTTGACGCAGGAGAACACTCCTTGAACACAACAAAAGCATTGAAAGTTGCTAAATTGAAGAGATGGATGGCCAACTTCTTATACCAAATGTAAGCCTTACAAATAGCAGTGTAAGGTTCCAACCTCTGATCTACTCTATCAACACCACCCATGTGCTTATTGTAGTCTAAAAGGCACACAGGTTTGCGCACTTCAGCAATCTGACCCCAAACAGCCACAGGTTAAGTACTCTCATCATGGATGGTAGTCCGCATGTACACATCCCTCCTGTCCACAAATTTCACAGCTAGTAGTTCATCACTACGCAAGGAACTGCACTGTCCCCTCTGAAGTTTTTTGCAAACAAGCTCTTTTGGATAACCTTTACGGTTAGAGCGGATTGTGCCACAAGCAAAAGTGTCCACTTTGAACAATTCCTTAAACAATTGCACAGCAGTGTAGAAGTTATCAAGGTACAAATGGTGGCCTCTGTTAAACAGTCCTCTAGCAAAATCCCACACAATTTTCTCTGAAACTCCAAAAGTGGACGGACAACCAGGGGGTCAATAGTGGAATCCCTACCAGTGTACACACGCAAATTAAAAACATATCCTGTCCTACTCTCAGACAACATATACAGCTTAATTCCATAGCGTGCCCTCTTGCTAGGAATGTACTGCCTAAAACCAAACGGCCCTTGAACAGGACCAAAGACTCAATAGATATTTCTTTCCCTGGAGTATAGATCTCTGAAAATCGATCTACAAAGTGATCAAGAACAGGCCGAATCTTAAAAGACGGTCACATTCAGGGTGATCTTGTGGCAACGCCAAACCATTATCAACAAAATGCAGCATCCGAAGCAAAAGTAAATACCGATCACGAGTCATAACTGCAGGAAATATGGCAGTTGCCATCAAGGGACTGGTAGACCAATATGAACCCATGGACGGCTTCCTTATCAAACCCATCAAAAAAGTAAAACCCAAAAACTTCTTCATCTCTTCCAGATTTGTGGGACTCCACCGGGTAGCTCTAGAATGGGGCCTAAGTCTGGCACTGTTGTCCCTCAAAAACTGTTCAGCATACAAATTAGTCTGCTCAACAATCTCACCCAAAAAATACATCATCCATAAACAACTGAAAATACTGTATAGGCAAATAATGTTCACAATCCACTCTACACCCTGCATAACCACTAAAGGCAGGCAACACCGGCTGCACCATGTTTGGATCAACCCAGAGTCCAGCACTTCCAGTAGGAAGCCTAGCCCCAGGCTGCAATCCAGATGTCTCTTGCACCATCGGCACAGCAGTATCCTCCTCTAAAACAGGCACTTCATCCGCACTGAGAGTACCTTCATCATCCGATGATTCCATGTGGAGAGAAAACTCACTGCCTGAATCTTCCCCTCCCTCCTCTCCCTCAGACGCACTGTCAGTCTCATAATCCTGCTCAGAGGAAGATTCAAGAAGCAAACCAACCACCTGCTGAGCAGTCATTCTACGGCTAGCCATAATGCTTACTAATAAAGGTAACTTGTCAAACAAGTCAACAACAACAAACACTTTGTAAAATAAGTAATAAACAAAATGCACCTTTATCAGAAATACCTATATACTCCAAAACGATACCACTCACTTGCCAGAAGCAGCTAAACTCACCACCACCTACTCTGCACAGACACAGTATGGATCAACAATATCCCACTAAAAAAAAGAAAAAAGAAAATTACACATAAGACAATGCAAAACACATCGCAAAGAATTTCATGCTCAAAACACTAACTAAATATGCTACCATTATGACACCACTTACAAAAAAAATTCATTCATACATGACAATAATACTCATTTGGAGTAAATCCAACAAAAATGTTTTTCTTACCAAAAAAATGCAACTACGCAAAACTGCAGAACAACCACTGTCGAAACCGCAAACAGGAATCAAAAGCTTTACACTAGAATAAAAAGGAGAAAAAAACATTACAATCACATATGCAAATAATGCACCAGTCCACACACAATTCACCAGCCAAGCTAAGGGGTAGGTGGGCCTAAGAGTATAAATAAAATATTCACCCCCGTAAAAGGGGAGCAACCCTTGCCCTTGAGGCCACTCCCCAACACAAAATTTTTAAAAAAAACTGGTGTCTAGTGGCTTCTGCCCCCCTTGGGGGCAGATGAGCCTAAAAACATACTGCTATTCTGCCACCCAAAGAGGGCAGAAATGGCCACAATCATCCTCCCATAAAGGGGCCGCTCCCCAACATAAAAAAAAACCCTGGTGGCGTAGCGGCCCTACAAAAAAACAAATCAGCTGATCTGCCCCTCAGGGTGGCAGAAACGGCCAAATTAATGCTCCCCAAAGGGGAGCAACCCTTGCCCAAGGGGCCACTACACACAAATAAATCCCTGGTGGTCTAGTGGGCACTATATCAATAAAAAATTGGGCGATCTGCCCCCCCATGGGGGCAGACAGCCACAAACAATGCCCCCAAAGGGAGTGACCCTTGCCCAAGGGGCCACTCCCCACAGTTTGTCCCTGGTGGTCTAGTGGGAAAAGGCCTAGCAGCGAAGGCCCTTTCCCCCGATGCCTCTTTTCTTTGAATGCCCCCCTCCCCAGAGCCAAAATTTACCTTTCTTCCCCGACGCGCTGAAAACAAATGGCTTCCAGCACGTCTGGGGAGAAAGGGAAACCCCCAATGACGTGTGCGGGGGGAGGCAGGGGAAGGGCTTCCCCGGTAAAAATTCCTAGATCGATGTCCCACGGGGGAGCGCCAGCGCTTCCCCGTGGGTGGGTCCCATGACGAGCTGGACTCGTCATGAGCACACGCCCCTGTGTGCCATGACGAGTCCAGCTCGTCATGGGCACTGAAGGCACACGGAACTGCTCTCAAAGCTCTTCTCACTGTCCGTCGTGTCATTCAGACTTTAATCCCATCTACACTACAACACCTCAGCAGTGGCGTAACGAAAGTTTAAGGGGCCCCCCTGCAATGTACACGGAAGGGCCGCGCTCCGGATTTAATCCGGAGTGCTCTGTCCTCAGTACTGTGGTGAGTGGGCCCCCTGTAGCTCGTGCCCCCCGCACCGCAGGGGATGCGGGGGCCTGTGTTATGCCCTCGCACCTCAGTCTGCAGCCAGTGAGTGTGACAGTGACTCACAGAGACACTTCAGCAACAACACATCGGCAGAAGACTTTTCTCCCCAGCTAGGTGCAGCAGTAGGTAGAATTGTTGTGACTCAGGACTTCTGTAAGCAAGTCAAAAACTAAGGCTGCTGTAATTAAATGTATCTGTTCAAAGGTCGGAAATTTGTCAACTGGCAGTTCACTCTGCATGTTCTATCGCAGAGGATTAATATCCCTGCAGCAGAGAACGCCACTCTACTATGCAAATCGTAAAACTGTTTATGAGGATCTCTCTGAGTTACTGGATACTATGTTAGTGCCCTTCCATTTCTAGTACTGTGCAGCAGTTTCAAGATCTGATATTTATGTGGTTCCCTCATCTTCATTACTTGATTTTGATCGGGAGAAAGTGTCACTCATAGTCATTGAAATGTCACTCATAATTACGCTGACATTATAAAAATGTCACACATAGCAATCTGAAACCTTGGCAGCTATGCCCCAATAAGGGGAGCAACCCTTGGTTAAGGGGCCGCTCCCCGCACGCAAGATCGCCATTTAAATTTTAAAAAAATTAAAAAATCCCTGGCGCTAGTGGGCATACCTGCTGCACGATCGCACGAACGTGCAGCAGGAATGCACAAAAGAGGCATCGGGGAAAGGAAAACCCTTTCCTTTCCCCGATGCCTCTTTGGAGAAATCCCTCCCTCCCCAGCAACAAAACTTACCTGTTTGTTCCCCGACGCGCTGGAAGCAAATGGCTTCCTGCGCGTCGGGGAACAAAGGAAACCTTGATGACGTGTACGGGGGCGAGGGAGGCAGGGGAAGGGCTTCCCCTGCCTTCCCCGGTAAAAATCCCAAGATCGGCGTCCCACGGGGGGAGCGCCATTGCTTCCCCCGTGGGTGGGTGCCATGACGAGCTGGACTCGTCATGAGCACACGCCCACTGTGTGCCATGACGAGTCCAGCTCGTCATGAGCACCGAAGGGGATAAAGGCACTTGAATGGTGTCAAATGTACCAACTTCGGCTCTGCTTCAGTTTGCCGAAGACCAATCAAGGGTCGTACAGCTAATTAGCATTGTTTATCCTGCTGTTTTTCATTCCCTTAGCTGTCTTCCTCTCACTGCTGTTTTGATAACTGTTCAGCATTTGCTTACCTTTTATTCAATGTTGGAAAGTCCTGAATTGTATATTTCAAGAAAGATAGCCAGTGTAATATACAAAGGAGCTCACAAGATGTGCTTTCTTACGTTATGCAAGACAGCCCCTATTACCCTGCTTTGACAAGGTTATAAGAGGGAATTGAGGATGACCTGATGCATATCAGAAGACACATTTTCTCTTTCTGAATGGATTGACAGTGACTTGTATGTCAGCCTCAGGTAGTCTAGTACTCGCACTGGAATCCTTGGTGAGACAAAACATTTTTTGTAAAATTATCTATTGCTAATACAAGAACATTTCATGTTCCAGCCCTTCCTATTGGATTGTGGGACAAATAGAATGCATATTTATAAAGAATTGGCTTTCAAGAAAACAGTGTAAGAAAAAAACAGCGGGTGTGGCTCAAACGGTAAACTAACCAACATTATTGTCTGGCCAGGTCACTAAACAACCAACCTGTTTGAGGATAGCCATTGGTAATAGCTGAGGCGCTAGCATGTGATATAAGTATCTCTCAAATATGCCATTCATGTGTTGTTTAATACTGTTACTAGTTTCCTATGAATGAGGTAATCCACTTTATGCCAGAATGAGAATATCTAACCTCTAGAGAAGAAGCTTTAATGAGATGGGAGCGATGCACTGTTTTGAAAGCAACGCTTGAGCCAAGTTGTTTGAGCGGTGATGCACACCATTCATTATCTGTCTCCAGTTTATCATACCACATCTTAGGTGATGCAGATTTCTGTTCCATTATTAGTTCAAAAAAATGTAACCATAGAGTGCCTACGGGTAGGAAATGTCTGGATGATTCTCGAGTTGAGACGCAAAATAAATTTCTCTGTGAAACTTAGATTGTGGCGGGTTGCCTATGTGTCTTGGCTAGGGCAGAGGAATTCTTTTTTCAGTAATGGAACAATTATTTCTTTCTTGTGGTTGTCTGGGGAAAGAAGGTGGGGTTAGACGAATAACAAAATGTTTGTTGTGGAGATAGGCGAATAAGCGGGTAAATGTGGTACTTTAGAATTGGATGGGGATGGTTTCATGGTGAAGTGAAGTTGGTCTTGTGCAAAATTTATTAAGTAGGTAGGTAGGTAGGGATGTGTCCAAGTGCACAATGGAAGAGGAAGCTCTCCAGCGCTGCTCTTCCTCTGCATTCCAGTGCCATAATTTATCCTGCGAAGAGAAAGCTATTGCAGCTGCAAATTTACCAGGGATATCCCCAAGAAGTGAGTAGCTGTGAGATTGGACAGCGGGTGGGTGGGGCTCTCTCACTACATATTGAGTCAGATCGGACCGAAGACGTGCGGCTGTCTGAAATGCCAAGATAGCGTGTCTGGCAGAAGAGACCTGTAGAGCTTTTGCAGTGAGCCTTGCACCAGCATGTAGGGCTATCTGGCAGCACCAGAAGAGCTGGTCTGACAGGTCAATGTGCGGGTCGTTTTTTTGGCAACAGTGGCAATCGATTAAGGCCTTTAGGGAAATTCACTTTGATATGAGAGAACACACTTTTTACTCCTCCATACATGGAATAAATATGAGACTGGATATGTTCCTCGTAAAGTTGGGAAGAGGTGTGGAGATCATCTCTAGGGATCACAACCAGCAGTTTCAGACTTCGTGGGGTGGAATTCACAGTGTGGTGTCTCAATGAAACTTACAAGTGGAGACACCAGAGGACACAGCCTTCTGATCTGTAGTGGGTTTAAAATAGATTATCACCAGGCAAACACATGTGCTAGTAGGGAAGTTACATGAACGGCTCATGAAGGGAGCAACTGACCCAGGCTGCCACAAGACAAGTATTGACAGGTTGCAGGGCTACATTAAAAACTATGTGGCTAGACAGCACAGTGAGGGTGTCAGGGTGTGACACTTGTTGGCATGGTTGATATGTACAGATGTGAATTGAACACCCATGTGGCATACTACATAAGACAATGCCCCATGTACTTGAAGTAGAATTTATTGATCAGTACTTACGAGAAGTACCCACACCCCAACTTACCACAACCTAGATGGTCACCCTGACAGCACCCAGAGCCAAGGAGAACACAACCTCAGTGGTGGATGACAAAGCTGGGGCAAAACACCAGAGACTGATGGTCTACCCTCAAGTTCTACTCACTGTATAACTTAAAGTTAGCCCCAAAACTGCTTGTTATATAAATGATGCATTTGAAAGGGGTGCCTGCCAGCCACAACCAAAGAGGCCACAATAGTGGTATTACATAAAACAGGAGGAGACCAATTGGATTTTAAGTCCTACAGACCTCTACCTTTACTAAACAAGGAGTATATGATACTGGGTAGATTGACAGACAGTTGACTGGTGCCAGTTAGTCAATATCTAGTACACCCTGACCAAAATGCTTTTATTCCCTGAAGCAACACTCATATTTATCTTAGATGTTTATTCTATGTACCCTGCTTATCCATAAAACCCTGGCAGTGGCCTCATTAGATATTGAAAAGGCTTGTGATACTTTGGTTTGGCCTGTTTAACCGCTTCGATGCTCATGACGAGACCAGCTCGTCATGAGTCACAGTGGAGCTGTGCTCATGACGAGCTGGTCTCGTCATAACGGCTGAGCGCCGCCCACGCGGGATTAATTCCCCGCCTGTGCGGGAGAATTAATGAGTGGGCGGGGTTGTGACGAGACCAGCTCGTCATGAGCACAGCTCCACTGTGACTCATGACGAGCTGGTCTCGTCACGAGCACCGCGGCGCTGCGCTCACCCCCCCGCCCTCCCGCACCCGTGGGGGAATTACCCCCGCGGGGAAGGGGTTAATTTGCAGTACTCTAAAATGGTCATGGGAGAGAACTTTGAGATGGATCAAATTATTGTACATGAAACCAGTGGTTAGGGTCCAGGCAGGTTAGATATTCTCACAGCAGTGGGATATTCACATCTGCATGCAGCAGGGGTATCCCCTCTCCCCATTGCTGTTTGCCCTTGCGGTGGAACTCTTGTCCAATATATTGTATGGGAGAACTCTGGAATGGGGAAAATACATGGCTCAAGAAGCACCTATAATCTTTCTGCACGTGGACGGTGCACTCTTATTCTTAAAACACCAAATCTAGCTTACCTCATAAAAGTGAGATATTGGGGACCTTTGGTGCAAAGTCAGGATTACATGTCTATTTCTGATACAGCCTCCACTAGACATAAATAAATTGAAGGTACACAACATCGTGCTCACGAATAAATCCTACGGGCAATCACACTGAATGTATTACATTTAAGTTCGGAACTTGCTCCTCAATGTCCTTTTTTGCACAGGGAGACGAGTGTCATTTTGGAGCACATGTGGGGATACTCACGTGCATTGATATCATGAAAAAGTGAAAAATAGTAAAGTGCTGTATTTTGATTAATTAACTGTTTAATTCACAACATTGGTGACACACTTCTGAAGATGGTAGTTTGGCATGGATCTAAACGCCAATAACCATCTACTGGTCAAGGTGCTGGGACCTTAGCTTTGTTGCCCATTGTAAGTGGAAACCGCATCTGAAACCACATTCTAATTAAAAGACTGTCATGTATTGCTATTCACTTGAAGCCACGGTGGGTTGAAGCGGAAGATGTGTATGAAGATACCAAAGGCATTATTGGCTGACAGAAAGACAGATTTATATTATTAGCTTTCATATTGGTGGAGATCACCAAAATATTTTGTCACAAGGTCATGTCATTGAAGTCAGCAGTACCACTGAAAGGTTTAGTAATTCCTTGCTAGTCAATCGTTGGGATAATCTCTGAACCCATATAACAAAAATACTGATGTTCATTTTGCCTCACCTTATTCTCAGAGGTAAATGTGGCACAAAGATCTTCTCACCGTGCATCTCAGCATGTCCACTGGCTGGGCGTAGTCAAACTCATAGCCTTATTGAGAGGACCATTAGGGTTGAAGAAGGGTTTATGGGTGAGTGGCCTTTCTCAATGAGAAACCATTTTTTATCAATGTGTGCAAGACCATAAGATGTGAGCACAGATATCTGGGCCAGTTTGGGACAGAAAAATATGTCAGGTGCACTCTCCTGGATTGTACCGTGGAAATTGACTGGGTGCACCTGGCGCAGTCTGGGACAATATGCCTATTAAAATAAAAGAATGTGAGAGTTAATGCCTGCTTTGGGAGCTCAAACTACATTTTAACCGCTACGGAATCAACGAGGTAGACGTCGATGGGGAAGAGATAAGAAATACGTTTCCCTTATGCTGTTAAGGAGATTTAACTATGCCAATTAATTTACTCGCTTCAGATATTTGAGGTTCTTCACACTAAAGTAATCTCTGAATCGATTCTCTGTTGACCAAGGGGTCAAGAACTCATACCAGAATTAATTGTGTGCTGAAGATGGTCCCATAGATTTGTTTCAGCGAAGACCGAAACGTCGACGACGATACCATTCTCCTTAGGAATTGTTAACATTTATTTTCCTTTGAGTATTTGCTCCTATATATAGGACAGGCTCATTTTTCTTCGTGGAGATGGACATACACATTGAGAACTAAGATATTTCTCTTGTATTTAATGTATATCTGTTCTGTCGTCAATGTGATTTCAGTTTTTGTCATTGTATTTCTTTGTACCCCTGTACATTAGTCCTGTGAATCTTATATTTGTGTCATTTGTGTTATTTTTATGACTTTTTGAAATACGTTTTTGTATAACCTATAACCCGGTTGCTGTAATTAATTTACCAATTTGGTTGAAAATAATTTTCGATTTGCTCCTTTGAGTGTTATCAGTTATCACTTTATAGAAACATTCTTTGAATCTTTTTTCTTTTTTTCTTTAATAAATCCCTTATAGGCAGCTTTACCTTACTGTGTAGTGTAGCTCCTATTTCCCTAATAGGCTCTGCGCATTGGAATAATATATCCTATAGGTTTGACATAGGACTATGGTCAGTATGTCCCTATCGAGTATATTAAACTTAATTACTTGTGCCAGCTAGCTCAGAGGCCACTAGAAACTCCTTGACAACAAGAAGGGAGTAGTTTCTGGCAGCCGCAAAACATGACCACTGTGTTTCCCTTTAGAATCAGAACGTGTCCCAGAGTCGTGGAAACAATAGATAACTATTTCACTCAGCTCAGTCGTGCATGCTTAGTTTTCTCCAAGTTACACAGAAAGAAATAGACGGGCGTTTCAATAAAAGATTTATTGAACAGTCTTGTTTCTGGTGTAAGTAAAATGTGCTGTTACGATCACAAGACAGTATGCGAGATAAATAATGTACAGTGTGAGCAGTAGAAATAAATAATACTGCGATAGCATTATCTTTTAGTACATATGCATTTACATAAATAACACAGACTAAAAATGCGAGTACTCATACGGTGCGTTTCTAATCTAGTTCTACCCCAATGTGCCTAACCTAGGTGTAGGAAGAGGTATGAAGTAGGTGAAGTATTCCTTAGTATGGTATACTAAGAGTATGTTAAGCCTAGTATGCCTAGTATGCCAAGTATGCCAAGAGTCCCTCTAGGTTCTAGTCTGCTCCATACCTGAAGAATGAGAGAGGTAGGAATCTCTTTGCCAGACTCGAACACCAACACCCCGCAAGGGAAGTCAGATCACTGGAAGCTGGACTCTCTGCGTGCAGGGATGACAGCGTCTTCTCAGTGCGTCAGGCCGGGAAACGGGCTCCTCTGAAGTCGAGGTCTCCTCTGATTTACAGGGGCTAGGGAAGGTATATTTATACCTGAGAATTACCTCAGAATGTTAGCATTGACGTGAGTCGGACTGCGGAAGACGTCATGAATGAACCCCTAAGGAATAATGGTTCATGCATAATATATGAGTCCTTGAAGAAATCAATAGTCCTGGACTAGGGAAACTCCCGCAGCCTAAGGGTCTGTCCTTCAAGAACTCGTTGTGACGTTAGGGTGGACGGATGTCAGAGACCATGCCTGTATTTGGAGTGCACGGTTTAATGCCTAAATAAGGGCTGGGATTTTATGCCTATATAAGGGCAGGGCGAATTGTGCCTATATAAGGACATGATACTGGAAAGCCCGTTTATGGACACCCTAAGAGGAATACAACACCCACTCCACTTTCGTGTGTACGATAATACTAAAATGCTAAACATTTAAAATGCTAAACATTAAATGGAGTACTGCATATTTAAAAAATATATATATTTCTTAAAAGCATTTAAAAAACATAATAAAAAATGCAAAAGGTACTGTACATGTGAAGCATTGCTTTTCATTTCGGGCATATATTTAAAATAAAATGCAATATGAATGAAAAAAGCAGTAATATTTACATAACAAAAAAATGATCGATACGTTTCTTAAAAATCAAAGTCATTTCATGTCATGAAAATTAATGAACTGTTTTAGACACACAAGATGACTAAGTGTCCGTGGAAGTACCTTGAAGTCTGTATTACAAGGCTAGTTCTACTTTAAGCAGATTGAAGTGCCCTTTTCGTTCGAAAAATGGGAAAAAGTTCAATTTTGGTAGAGTTCCAAGTTGATTTGAAAAATGAAGGCCAAATTGTTACTGCATCTCTGGAACACTGTATGCTGAATCAGAGTCAGTTTACGGGTCTGGTGTAAACATGAGATCATCTACTTCTATAGACAAAACATCGTCCACTGTAGTTGGTGTCAGTTGGAACACCTTGTGTAGCAGATTAATTGCACAGAGATGTGAAGCTTCGCTTCCAGCATAGGGTGCCGCAGCAAAGTTCGCGTCCGTTGTTACCTGTGTGCCTGTAGATCTTTCTCGTACCTCAGCAGCAGCCGGAAGCGTCTGTGAGATCTCAATGAATGCTGACATCAGGATTGGTAGCCTCTGGGGACAACACAGAGCATGGGCCGTTATCGGGACCAGCAGAGTATCGACATCCGTTGGCGTAGCTGATGGAAATGTTAGACAGGTGTCCAACACGCATTCTTCACCGCATAGCAGGCATCGTAGAACAGGTAAGATGCAATCTTGCCAGATTGGTCGTAATGACAGGAACCAAGTTGTATTAAGGTCCCGTAGACGAGTCATGCCCAATAGCTGTACTATTCGCTCACGGCACTTTCGTTCAAGGAGAGCTTTCTCCATTTCGCTCGGAGTGATGTCTGCGAATAGGCTGGCCATAGCGCAACAGCAGGAAGAGCAATAGAATTCCGGCAACAAGTGCTAGAATTAATGGTATGCCACCAAACACCGAATGTGCAAAGTTCGGGATTATTCCGAGTATTGCCTGGAAAGGTGCAAATAGACCGGTACAGATGCTCTTAAATACATGTATAATTCCACTTGTATCAGACATGTTGAAGATACGTGTTATCATTTCAACGAAATGTATAGGGCAGTTTGTACGTATTAAAGTCTGTATCTCAGCCGAAGTCCTTGCTACTTGTAGATGATAGGTTTCTTTGGCCGAGGTCAAAGGCACTGTTTGCTGTAAAAGCATGGCTTTCATTCTGCTCAAAGTATCAAATCTTATAAAAGAGACGTTCAGCGAAGGCCATAGAGGCGACTCCCTGACTGTGTCTATTGGGGCAAACAATACTTGCATACAGCAAGTGACCCTGGAGTTGACCGTTACTAGATATGGGATGCCTGGCAACATGCCGCAGCAACTCTGATCATTCAACATGAGGTAACTCCCATTAGAAAGTTGTCCAAACGTTGGATTAATCACAGCAGCTGGTGTACCCTGCTGATGGCAAGACAAATTTGCCACAGAACCATTACAAGCCCAGTGTAAAGAAATGTCCTGACATATAAGGGAACCGCTCAGTGCACGTTTACAGTGTATACCGCTTAAAAACACTTCACGATCCCCACTCCAACATCTATATGTATACGGTAAATCCCAAGATGTCTTAATGTATTCCTTACCCAACCTTTCATATTTGCCTGCTTGCATTTGTCTGAGGCAATACTGAAACTGAAAAGTACTCACAGGTAATGTTATTTTGCCATGAATAAGCCATTCTGTAGCTGGTTTTTCTGCCACTGTGAATGGTAATTGTTCCAGTTTTTCAATGCTCAGCACTGTATACTTTGCTCCTCTTTGTGCCAGTTCGATCTGTTTATCAGTTAGATTGTATTCTGCAAACAGAGCCGACGTGTTGATGAAACGCCAAGGCACATAGCCCGCTTCGCAAAGATTGCAGCGTCCAGCTTAATAACATAATAGAACGTAATTGAGACTGGCCTTGCTGTAACATCGCCAAATCTTGTTCTAGTATGTCGATAGCAGAGGATACAATGCCATCCAATGAATAAATTCTGGAGGACAAAGTTGTTAACCCATTGTCGACTATAGAGAGTGTTTTCTCTAAATGAATACGATCAAGTTCACGTATTCTTTCTGCAGCCTCGATCTGTGATACTTTCCATGCTTCATTATAGGCAGCATAAATGCCGGCATATATGAAACGTTTTTGACGCGGTTTTCTTGGTCCAAGCAAGAATTCTCTAAGGTCTGCGTCCTTTTTAAGTAAGGTTAAGTGTTGTTTCATATCCTGTAGTGTAGACTTGTGCAGCCAATCGAGGCATAATTTTCCTACACTGTATGTTGTTACTACCCCCGGATGCTGTCTTTGGACGTATCTTGGGTCTGGCCTATGAATAGTAAAGCCCTGAGTTTTATTCAGGAATCTTTCCTGACAGTTATTCGTGTCTGTGGGCCAGATCAACCATTTTTCCAATCAGGATTAGATCTGTTGAGTTGTAGTATATTGTCAACTGTCACCACTGCCTGTGTATCGTTATCTCTGGCAGGTGTTGGTACAGAAGGTGTGTTCATTTCTTTGATCTTGGCTAATCCAAGACAAGATGTTTGTTGGATGGTTTCATTCAAAAACATTATTTGTTCAGGGATGATGCAGGCTCTAAATAAAGCTTCTATCCCCTGCACTTGCCATTCTTTAGTACCCCACACAGTTTTTGTGTCTATTGTGTCTTTCCAAAAGGCGAAACCCTGTCTAGACAGTTGGGCATTAAATAATTCAGAGTAAATCTGTTTTGTATTTGTTAACATAATTTTCAGCCCTGTCTTGTTTACATTTTTATAGTAAAACATTTCTGGATCAGATGTATTGTAACCTGAAAAATATAGAAACTTGTTGGCAAATATTTTAGAACTACCGTGTGGTGGTGTAGGACAATGCTCCCATTGGTTAAACATAAACACATTTCTTGGATATGCAGATTTATGCAAATAATGATGACCATAGTGGTTATAACAATACATTTGTTCATAGTCTGATGAACCCTCTAAATATTCATGTTTAGAAAATGCAGCAGATTTTTCTAGGTCAAACATTGTCATTCACAGTCTCAAAGTCCCAATCATCTGAATAGGTACTGGACGTAATTAGATCACTTAGTGAAATTTTAAACAAATGTGGAATGTTCAATTGTTCCGTCGGACCGAAGATTTCAAAATCTGTTTTGCCCCACACTATACCATCCTGTATAGGAACAGCTGTGATGTTCACTGATGACAAGTCTCTTGCTTCACGATGGGAAGATTTATGAGGTTTCAAAAGTACATTCACGCCTTTTCCTTCAGTATTCACATGGATGTATCTGCCACTTCTAAGCACGCTCACAGTTGTTACCAAAGCTAGCCAGAGCAGGAAAACAAGAAGTCCAGATGTAATCCAGAGTTCAATCCATGGAAAAACCAAATAAGTTTTTTTCAGAAAGTGAAGAAAGTCTTGTACTTGCTGCTTGAAATTTAATGATGCTGGCGTCGTTTCAGGTTCACTCGGATCTTCTGAGAACGTATCAAAGTTAATGAAATAGCCAGAAGCAGTTCTATCAATTGTTGGAATTGCATCAGGATTTGTAGAAATCACTGGAACCAGTTCATCACTTGCCACGTTGGTGTAGACAGGTGTATTTGGACGAACTGTTACTTCGTTGTCAAGAGGGATGAGTTCCATAGCGTTGTTGCTTAGTCCTCCATCTGTTACAGCTGAATTCTCGATTGTTATCAGTCTTTCAGTCTGAACCTCTTGGATAGTAGCGAGAGGAGTGCGTCTGCTACTAGGTCGGAGTCCACGAGGCCTACTATTTAGTATTGGCCACATACTGTGGTTTGATGAGGTCGATGGACACAAATCTTTTCTCCTTTCTTCCAGCAAGGGGCGGCAGAAGTACTGTTCTTGTTCCTTGAACTGCCAGGACAGGTACTGGTTGTCTGTAAGAAGGTCCAAATTCCTTCTTGTCCGCAATCTTTTCTCTGACTAGATCCCCAACTTTTGGAATCCAGACAGGCCTTGCTGGGACCGCCGATTTTTCCCCAGTGGTGGTTGGCTGTAGGAATACGTTGCTTTGTTTCGTTCTTAATTTATTGAGTTCCTGTAAGACAGCCAAACGATCTTTGATATCAAACGGTTTATTTTCCACCACTGTGCCTATGTGTTCAAGGTCTGGTACCCACATTCTTGTCCCAAATAGGACCTCATATGGAGTGACCCCCCCTAGAGAACTTCTTGGCAGATTGTTCAATGAGCGCTGAACCCCACTAAGGTGTTTGACCCACCCATCACCTGAACCTAATACCCTAGCTGTTATAGACTGCTTTATGTCCCGGTTTTTCCTTTCCACAACCGAATTTCCCTCAGGATGGAATGGAGAGGAGTACCGCAATGCAACGCCCAGACTGGCCATGGCTTCTTTGTAAGCCCGAGAGCTAAACGCAGGACCCTGGTCAGAATGTAGCGTGCCTATTGCGTATGTGCCGATAAAGACTCGCAAATCTTTTATAACAGTTCGAGCTTCAGCCGAGCGCTGAGGCCATAACCATAGGAACCTTGATTCAGTATTTGTGGGAATGCCTTTGTCCAGTAGGACGCAGGCGCGTAGATAGTCTAATGCTAACAATGGTGTCTGTACTGGGTTGCCGCATTCGCAGCATGGTGTCTGGTGGCTCTCTCGCTGTAATTTACAGTCTAAGCAGTTGTTGATGAATATGTGAATTTCTGTATTCATTCCAGGCCACCAGTACATCTCTTTTAACATCAAAATTGTTTTAGAGATCCCCTGATGTGACAGACCCTCCCCCAAATGTGTTTCATAAATTAAGGCTGCTCTACGTTCCATGTTTGGAATTACCCTATCCCCCACTCCAGGGATTCGAGCAAAGGGAACGTTGTTCGCATCAATTACATAAGAGTACTTGAGTGGAAACTTTTTTGGTAACGCTGCACTGCTGCCTTTGCTTGAAGCATTGACAGCCAACATTATCTCACCGTCTATTTTTGTTTTTGAACGAGTGATCGCAGCTACGGAAGCCGCCTGAACAGCCCCCTTTGCGGCTTCGTCAGCCAATGAATTCCCTGCAACGTGAACGCCATCACGTTGATGACTCAGTGTGTGGATCACGTGAGCCTTTGGTAGTTCGTTTTTCAACTGAACTACCTGTTCCCAAAGCATTTTATGCTTTATTGTGCCACCTTTCGCATCTTTGAAACCATTTTCAAGCCAGTTTTGTATATATTCATTATACGACTGAACACAGTGAAAGGAATCGCACACTATTAGTGTGGGGAATTCTCGATCTGTACTTTCAAGTGCCAGTTTGAATGCTTGTAGTTCAGCTCGCTGAGCTGTACAATCTCCTAGAGATTGAGTTTTTGTGACCATAGGTCTGAAGATGCCATTTCGCATGCGACCTTTAACGATTGCACACGCTGCACTGTAAGCTTGCTTACTCCCTGTTGCGGGTTGTGCGGATCCGTCAGTGTAAATTATGAATTCGAACTGATCGAGAGGCAGAATTTCAGTAGGCAGAGGACATTCTTGTTCATATTGCAGGAATGCTTGTGTTTTTAAATCAGGATCAAAAACATATTCAACATCTGTTGCAGCAAGAGAATTAACCCATTGTATCCATCTTGGATGTAATGCTTTAGCATTTGGAATGCTTGCTTTTGTGACCGCTTCTAAAGCCGGTACTGGGGTTACGACAATAATGCGTTTCCCTTGGGCTAAGGCTCTTTCTTTTGCTACAGCGGTTTGAACTGCTGTTAGAATTTTTTCAGTTGAACTGAAGCGCATTTCCGCTTGTGTGTACAAATGGATTTGTATGCGATTGGTATTTTCTCACCCTCATTGAAGGTTAAGTAGGTAAATCCACATTGACCCGAAATTATTCGGATCACCAAATTGCGTTGACTTACGCGTGTTTGTAAGTGATTTGTTGCTTCCATGTTAGCCTGGAGTGAACGCAAGATTTCTGTGTGGACCTGTGTCCAGTTTCTGATCGAAAAATCAGGTTTGATTAATGCGTAGAGAGGTTTAAACCTTTCTGCGTAATTTAGAATGTATGTTCTTCCAAAATTTAGGAAACCCAGGATAGATTGTAAGTTTTTTTGCGTTTTTGGAGGTTGGAGCAGCGCACACTTTTCTAAAAAGTTATCTGCCAAGCTCTTGCCTTCACTTGAAAGTTCATATCCTAGAAATAGGACATTGAGATGGGCAATTCTGGACTTTTTAAAGTTGAACTTGTAGCCCTCAGAGGCGAAACCCAGTATAATGGTGCTCACCCTGTTCAAGTGTTTTTCCAGGTCATCGTCTGTCAGATATATGTCATCGACATAGGACAATGCCTCATTGTCATAAATTTGTAGTAACTCCGTTACCCTCGCTGAGAATAAACCTGGGCTGTTCTTGAACCCTTGTGGGAGTCGACAAAAGTGACGCTGGGTCCCCATTATGGAGAATGCTGTTAAGTACCTGCTTTCAGGTGCTATGTTTTGACAAAAGAAACCATTCGAGATGTCTAATGTTGTTTTATATTTTTTACGCACAATGTTATTCATTAATGCTGTGCTATGTGCATTTTGCACTGCAAAAGTTTTTGAACAAGTGTTTAAGTGTCTGTAATCCAAAACTAGACGAAATGTATTGTCTGGTTTGGAGACAGGAAACAAAGGATTGTTCATTGAGGAGGTGCATGTTTCAATCACCCCTTGATATTCAAGTTGATCTAAGATCTCCCTGACCTGTTTTTTAGCTTCTTGCTTTATTGGATACTGCCGTTGTGCAGTTGGTTCATGTTTCAGATGTATTTTATGGTGAGGTGAGTCCTCATCCCATCCTACATGATTTTTATATAATGCTGGGGCCTGGGCCACTGCCCATTTCCTGGCATATGTATATCTTAGATGCATTGGTATATGGTTGGAGAAGGCAGGCATAATTATGTCCTCGCCATGTGGGCACTCCCTGACAAATTGTGGTGGCCAGTCCTTTTCTGATAGAAGTATGTCATAGCCCCTTGATAGTCTTTCCCAAAAAAGTGCTTCCACCTGTCTAGGTTTGTCTCCCTCCATCCGGAGTGTTATGTCATATAACTTTTGTGGAGTACTAACCCTGGTGTCTACAGTCTCAACCGTGATGTACTCATTCAAGTCCACTATCTCCAGAAGTTCCTTCAGGTTCTGGTGAGCTATTGTGACTTCTGCTGCACTGTCCAGCATTGTCTGAGCCCATTCTCCGTTCTTGAGTTGTGTTCTCAGTATTCTCGGCATGTCTGATCTTTAGACCTGCTACTTTCTTTTGGAGAATTGAGGTTTTGTTTTATTTTTGGAGCGTGTTTGTCGTCTTTCGATTTCACGCGTTCTTCTCTATGTTCTGATCGTCCTCTTCTTTCCGAAGTCTGTGATGAGATCTGAAAGGGACGAGAGGAACGTGTATCAGTATCTTGATACCTGTCAGGTTTTCTCAAATTATCCCTATTCCTGAGGTTATACTTCCTTTCAGAGGGCTCCTTTTGAGGAGACCTACCTCGGGATTGAGAATGTTTCTCGTTTGAATTTTGTTTATTAGTATCCCACTTCTTTTTAGAAGATGTAGGAGTTTGTTTAATTGAGTCCTTCTCAGGACTTTCAGATAGCTTCGGCTTCACTGGTCTTCCACCCAAACTATCTCTGCCTAATTCTGCATAAGATTGTTCTATAATTCTGGGTAGCTCTGTTTGATGTTCTGTAACATCAAATTCCCTTAATTTTGGGCGGATCGCCACTGCTGCTGCCTCCCCTTTAATATTAGATAATATTATTGTTGAGACCTGGTCGAAATTTTTCAGTAACTTCATACCTAAATTTAGAGCAGGCTCTGCCCCGTATTCATTTTGAATTTGTTTCAGGACATCAGGTATTACCGCAATTGACGGAATGCCATGTGTTTTAGTATAGATGGCAGCAAAGACTGAGCCCCAAGTGGTGCAGTCTTCCAGTTGTGGTGTGATCCCCATTGGTAAACTGATTGTCAGTATTCTGTGTTTCTCATATGGGCTAGTATTGGGAAATACTGCGTCGATTTGAGTAATTTTTTGAGCTATCCAGAAAGGAATTTGCTCACGTTTTGTGGGCATTTTACCCATGACTGCGTATAGAGTCTGTGGTGTAATTTTTAGTGTATTCCCCTGTTGGGGAGTTGGATTTGGAAGTGTTAATGTTTGCTGGACTGTAAAAGTCTGCATGACATATTGGACCAGTTGTCTGTAGATTTTTATTAATTCTTGTATTTGAACAAGAAAGTCCTTATCTGACATTATATCCAGTTCAGGATGAGGTGTGTAGCCGGCTAGAATCGGCCATGTTGCTCCTGGTCTACCTAGTGGACCGAGCCTGGTAATGTTTCTGTGATGTTTTAGGGCGCCTTTAAACCAGAGCTGATGCTCCTGGTATGTTAATGGAATTTCTATAGCCTCGAAAGGAATGTATTCCTCTGGTGGTTCATCTTCTTTGTAGAAGTGAAACATGTGTGTTACTGGATTGGATTCAGGAAATATTACCCATGAATAGAATACCTCTGTCTGAAAAGATTCGTGTGCCTCTATCACGAAAACTGCTCTACCTCCTCTTGGTGGTAGGCCATGTTTTATGAATTTTAGAGTGATGGCTCTTCTTAAGTTTGGAGCGATGTCTATAACACCCTCCTCGGTTTCATTTAAACCGGTAATGTTAAAAGCTGCTGCTTGGGCTGGATCAGCCGCAGCTACACCGTTTCCGGCGTCTTCAGTCATTTTGTTTTTTTAAAAATGTAGAACAAGTTTCAAGGAAACAAAGATAAGGTGCACAATATTTTTGGAACACTGTATCCTTCAACGTTGAGCAAACCAAACAGCTAATATATAGGGTACTGCCCTATGTAGCCGTGGCGGATACTTAACCCTCCCACTCCTGACATCTTTTGGAGTATATGGGTAGGGGTCTCTTGAGAGAAAAAGCACGGCTGAGTTACTCAGTATCTAACGTTGAATTACTGCCTTACCAAACCGTTGGGCGCCATGTAGTGTAGCTCCTATTTCCCTAATAGGCTCTGCGCATTGGAATAATATATCCTATAGGTTTGACATAGGACTAAGGTCAGTATGACCCTATCGAGTATATTAAACTTAATTACTTGTGCCAGCTAGCTCAGAGGCCACTAGAAACTCCTTGACAACAAGAAGGGAGTAGTTTCTGGTAGCCGCAAAACATGACCACTGTGTTTCCCTTTAGAATCAGAACGTGTCCCAGAGTCGTGGAAACAATAGATAACTATTTCACTCAGCTCAGTCGTGCATGCTTAGTTTTCTCCAAGTTACACAGAAAGAAATAGACGGGCGTTTCAATAAAGGATTTATTGAACAGTCTTGTTTCTGGTGTAAGTAAATTGTGCTGTTACGATCACAAGACAGTATGCGAGATAAATAATGTACAGTGTGAGCAGTAGAAATAAATAATACTGCGATAGCATTATCTTTTAGTACATATGCATTTACATAAATAACACAGACTAAAAATGCGAGTACTCATACGATGCGTTTCTAATCTAGTTCTACCCCAATGTGCCTAACCTAACCTAGGTGTAGGAAGAGGTATGAAGTAGGTGAAGTATTCCTTACTATGGTATACTAAGAGTATGTTAAGCCTAGTATGCCTAGTATGCCAAGTATGCCAAGAGTCCCTCTAGGTTCTAGTCTGCTCCATACCTGAAGAATGAGAGAGGTAGGAATCTCTTTGCCAGACTCGAACTCCAACACCCCGCAAGGGAAGTCAGATCACTGGAAGCTGGACTCTCTGCGTGCAGGGATGACAGCGTCTTCTCAGTGCGTCAGGCCGGGAAACGGGCTCCTCTGAAGTCGAGGTCTCCTCTGATTTACAGGGGCTAGGGAAGGTATATTTATACCTGAGAATTACCTCAGAATGTTAGCATTGACGTGAGTCGGACAGCGGAAGACGTCATGAATGAACCCCTAAGGAATAATGGTTCATGCATAATATATGAGTCCTTGAAGAAATCAATAGTCCTGGACTAGGGATACTCCCGCAGCCTAAGGGTCTGTCCTTCAAGAACTCGTTGTGATGTTAGGGTGGACGGATGTCAGAGACCATGCCGGTATTTGGAGTGCACGGTTTAATGCCTAAATAAGGGCTGGGATTTTATGCCTATATAAGGGCAGGGCGAATTGTGCCTATATAAGGACATGATACTGGAAAGCCTGTTTATGGACACCCTAAGAGGAATACAACAACTGCTTTGGGAGCAGAGCATTAGTTTGAAGAAGGAGCAAAAGTTTTACCCCGCGGCTTTCTTTCTTTCACTGGAGGCGCACATAGCCCACCTCTAAGCAGCGGCGGCTCCTCCTCTAAGACGGAGGAGCGTCGCCCCACTGCTTCTGAGCAGTGCAACAAACGAAAAAGAAAATGATTATAACAGGATGTTATTTTATTTTTCTCTATGGAACCAGGTTGGGCGGGGATGCGCTTCTGTCACAGTGCAGGAAGAAGAGTGGTATGTGCACCTTAAGTGCGTATGACGGTTTGGCCGGCCATCTTGGGCCAGTTAAACAGTCATGCACACTTAGTATGTTCTCCACTGGACTGTAATGCACAGTCTAGGTGGGGATCATTCCCAGGCTCGCAGTCCCTGTGTGAGCGCCGAACCAGGGTGCTCAGACCATTCACGATCCTGCTGTCATAGTGACAGCAGCGTCCTGAGTGGCTTAGGGTGGCCTGGGTGCTTCCTGCCTCTGGGAGCAAGGAAGAGCAGAGGAAGACGAGAAGCGTGCGGCGTAAACAGGTAAGTGATTTTTATTTTTCATCGCCCCGCCACCCCGGTTCTGTAGCAACCGCCACTGCCTCTAAGAGGATGTAGGGATCCCATCGCAGGTAGGTTTATGAGTGGACCTAACAATTTTTAAGGATTGGAGAGTGACTTGCCCATACAATAAATAATTTAACAGTTGCAGGTAGATTTATATTACTGTTGGCTATTTGCATGAAAAACCAAAGGGGTACTTGATTTGTAAAAATCATGGAATGCAATGAGTCAGCCTTGAATGAACACATGAAGGAATTACTGTGCCATCAAATGAATGTTTATATATAGACTAAAAAATGCAGTTTTGCTTAGGAGCGCTATACAGCTTTTACCCCTGCACTGAATGTAGATCTGTATCATACGCAGTACACTTGCAGCCACATATTGTCGGTTTATGGATTAATAACCCAAACAGAAATATCACTGGCTGCTGCGAGAGCATGCCGGTCCTGGAATTCGTCTCTGGTCATTCATCCATCAGCGCAAAAAGCGCTCTTCTCTCTGCAGGGATTGCAATTTGGCTGTAATACGAACACATTTTCCTGTCAATCATTCTTTTCCCTTTCTGTTGCAGGGGAGTCGGGTGCATTTTTGTAGAAATGATCCAAGGAGTCGCAGCATTCCCAGGCATGAAAGACATCCAAGACCAGCTAGAACGAATATTTCTGGTGAGCCTCGCCTATCAAACGTGTGGGATGTTTTTGACTGGCTGATTTTCTGTTAAAGAAATGCTGCTATCATATGATTGAACTGATAGGTTAACATTTCAGCCTGACTTCTCTCTGGCCAGGTGAAATAGACTGCAGCGATGACTGAATAATTTTGCACCTGTGATTGTTGGGCATTTGCTCCGGCCATCGAGTGCAAAAAAAGGCATTTTTAGAGACAGATCAATGGATAAAGCCTTCATACTGAGAATGACCTGTGCAAAGATTATATTTCTACTAACTGGCCAGTGCTTAATGTCATTTTTGCATTAGTCAGTCAGTGCAAACTATGTTTTTTCATTGGTTGAGGAGTGGCAGAGTCCTATTACCACAGTTCAGTCAGTGAAAATATTGCTTTTGCACTAATCTCTCAGGACAAGTGTAGTCTTGCTCTAAACAATCATTTAAAATGCCGATATTGGCTAACAATTGCACATAGCTCTGACAATAAAATATCAGTGACTTTTAAAAAGGATTCTGCAAGACAATGACATTTGCCATCTGTTTCCTTTCAATGCTAGCCTGTGGGTTCGGCTCATCATGTTCTATGATGGTTTTCTAGTCCTAATTAAGTTAACATTGAGGGCCCTTGACCAAGGGGTGTTTCCATTTAAGACTTGTACGAGAGCTACTCTGACTGCCTTGCAACCTCTTCGCCCTGGTGTCACTTTCACTACTGTCTCATTGTCTTTAAAGTAGACTTGGATAAATGTGGTCTCACCTGTTGCTAAATGTTTGTATTGTTTGTTGAGTGAGTATCACACTAATTACTCTGTGCAGTACTGGTACTGCCATTTAATCACATGAAGGTAGACCCCACGTACGCTATTATTTCAGGAACTATTGTTATTACTTGAATGAAAATGCTCTTGGGCATAAGTAGAACTATATTTAAGGTGAGCCAGTTCTTAACTTGTCCCTTTTCCTGAGAATGATATTGTAACGATGCACTAAATCTTAAGGAAACTATGCAACATAGGTGAAAATTATTTGTTTCTCACTGGGTTATGTGCACAGCGTAAATATTTCAGGGCCAGAAGTATTTAATTCAGGACTCTGCCTGAGAAAATTGTGCCATCCCGATTTATATAACATTCTTTAAGAGTCTTCAAGAATCCAGCTGTTATTGGAAAGGGGACGTGCATTATTAATTCTCTTATTTTTGCATAGCAAAATACATTATATATATAATTATCTAGAGAAATAATTCTTTAGTCCAGAAGTATTTGAAAGACTTACTGGGAAGGTGCAATATTTGTGCAATTTACCTTTTTCCAAATGCTCCGAATCGGTGGATAAAATGAACCCTGAAGCGCCCTAATAATTAAGAAAGGAAGTTTTTCACTTTGTCAGTTACCTCACCTATCAAAGTGTGGACAATTGGATCTATGGTTAATACCATTATCAATAGCTTTATAGAAATTGACATTTATATAACTCACAGAAAGCAATGTTTCTTGAGACTGATCCTATGCCAACATTTTACATTTGTGAAACTATTATTCTGAACCTGTGTTTGCATGGATTTCAAACAGAGACCAGGTATTGGAGATGCTATCTATGTGGTATCTTAAGTGATTTAGTGAGGTTGGCAAGATGGCCCAAGAGTTGGGTGTTGTGCTGTTCACTGACATTTGGTATGACCATTGGGCCATGAGTGCAAATCCCACCCGGCCACTACATCCTTTTGTCCTTTCGAGGTTGAAACATATGAGTTCTGCTGCATTAGGCAGCAATGATACCAGTTATTTGCAATGCTTAGGAATGCCCAAACCTTGGTATTTAGTGGTACAAAAATAAATGTTATTATTTGTATTATTATTATTATTAGTAGTAGTAGTAGTAGTAGTAGTATTAGTAGTATGTGATAGTGAGTATCTACGGTGTCCCGTGAACTATCTCCTTAGCCTTTAGTGACCTCAGAAGTGGAGATATGTATGCTTTTGTTTATCGACCCCATCCTGTTGGTACCAGCTAAAAAGCAATGGCCAGGCACTCTAGGGTCCAGTAACCAATGGAAGAAGCATTGCTTGGGGGCATCCACAAGTATCTGCTTTGACTACTTTTTTCACTGTTGTTACACCTATGTCTACCTCTCAATAGCATGTCAGATTTTAAAATTATGTTTTTGCATTATTTACTTTGTACTTTTTGTAACCCCTTCCAGAGATTTTGCTACAATGAAAGGCGTAATATCCACGTGATTTTTTTGGCAAGCAAGCATATTGTATCCAATATATAGATAGAGTGGGCCTTATATCTACCCCTATCTCATGATTCAGTGGCATTATTGTCTGCCTCAGTATTCTCCTTCTGATTCTATGGCGTTCCTCCATTTTATTATGCGTGTCCACCCCAGGGAGCATTTAGGCATCACTGTGTTTTGAATAGATGATTTATATACTTTCAACACTGATGTCAGCATCTTACATTGCAGTGCATGACAAACTAATTTCTTTCTCCCTGTGAGTCTCTTCCTGCAACCCCACCACCTTTGGCCATCGACTCTCTTTTTAAGTTATTACTCTCCAGTACCCGACTGATACCCAAGTCCTCCTCAGTTTCATTGCTCCCCACCACTGTATATAAAGACGGCCAACATTAAGTGAATTTAAACCTATTTAGAGATGGTTGCCATGTGTGAGCATGTTCGGGCAAGTGCTAGCTATCTTGGAATTATTGTTCTTAATGCAAAAAAATAATAATGTAAAAATGGCTCTCGCATGTGCCGGTGCATGTGCAGTGGCCATCTTGGCATATTTGATCTTAAAACAAAAATCATTGCAAGATGGCTGCCTCAAGCACACGCTCGTGCCACACCGACAAAGTCAAATGTCTCATGCAAGACCTACTGGCCTTGCCAATATTTATTTTATCAATTATCTTATTAATAAAATGGCAACCATTATTCAAGGCTTCCTCCCCCTAATATGCACTTGAATATGTTTTTGTCAAGGTTGTCAGTAGCTTGCACACTAACATAATATCCTCATGCTTACATGAATATTGTAGACTGTCTCTAAACAGTATTTTATATGCCAGTTACATGCTGGACTATCTTTTATTGAGTGTGTGCATAGTCTTTAATATTTTGTCATTCTATGTTGAATAATAGCAAAACATATTTGTTGGAAAGTGGGTTACCGGTTGAGGGGGGTGAAACCCTCCTGAAGCAGCAACCACAATCTGTCAGGATGAAACACACGCAAACCCCCCAATTAACTGTGTTTAACCTTCTGGTAGCTTGGCACAAAGCAGTCGGGTTTCACTTGGTGGCATTGTGTATAAGGATGTATGCAGCACCTCAAACAGTAATAAAGTGAAAACATGACACAAGAAAAATCCTACACCGGTTTAGAAGAATAGAGTAATATTTAATAAATGATTTGTGACCAACACAACAAAAATCCAATCAGTAGAACCGAAGATATGCAATTTCAAAGTTATAATTAAAAATAGTGCTTAGAACTATAAAGCGTCAACTGTGGTTATCTGGTCGCACCAGACCGAGTTATAGTCACATGTTAGGGGAGGCTGCATTGGAGTGCAGATCGGATATAGGGACCAAGTTTGGCCCACTGAACAAAGTACCTGAAATCCTAGTTAAGGAGTGTTGCGAGATCCCTTGTTGATGATGTGTCGCACAGTGGCAGTTTCAAGGAGCTCCAAGGCAGTGATGCGGAGTCCTGCGTCGTTGCGTAGAAGCCCTCGACTAGGGGCTTGCGATGCGAAGTCCTGCGTTGAAGATGCATTGTGCACTGGCAGTTCCGAAGAGGCTGAGGGGCTACGATGCAAAGTACTACATTGACGCCAAGGATGCCATGGACAAGGGGCTTGCGATGCAAAGGCCTTCATCGAGGATACGTTGCGCATTGGCTGTTACAAGGAGGCAGTGGGATGCAATACAAGGTTTGGCGGTTCCAAAGTGAGGCTGCAAGGAGATGCTTCATGCTGAAGCAGTTCCAACCACAGCTGGGCAGGCAGAGCACCTTCAGGCCCACTTCCAAGGGTCCAGGACTGGCATCACTTGGGAGGCAAGGCTCACAGCAGGCTGAGTCCAGGTGCTGGGTTCGATGTTGTTGGAGCCTTTTCCGACCCTGAGGCTCTAATCAGGAGTTCAGCCAACTTTTCCATGGAGTCACTCTGGTGGTCCTGGGTTGAAGATGCAGGTCCAGTCCTTTCTACTTGGGCAGCAGGGCAACAGAGTAGCAATCCTTCTTGCAGAGCATCACAGCAGTCCTTTTGAGTCTTCCACATGTCCAGAGATGTACTGAACAGTTGGGTCTGAGGTTCCAATATTTATATTGGGTGCCCACTTTGAAATACGAGAAGGTTCTGGAGGTTTCCATCCCCAGAGGTGTTTGGAACTTCTTCCCTCTCTGCCCTAGACCCAGCTTGTCTGGGGTCACAAAAGACTAGTGACAAACCCTTTGTGAGTGTGCTCAGATATAGCCTTTGTGATGTGCAAGTGTGGTATGTGACAGCTCCTCCCTGTCATCAAGTCAGAGAATGCCCATCCTGCCACATCTATTCTCCTTTGTCTCACTGTCTGGGAGCAATACACAAAGATCAACTACCAGCTAGTCATGTGACCCTGGATACAAGCTGCAGGCACTAAATGATTAGAACAAGAAAATGCCAACTTTCTAAAAGTGGCATTTTCAGAATGGTGACTCAAAATCTGAGTTTACCATTGAAGAGGGTTTTAAATTACAATTCTTTAGACACCAAAGATTCCTACTTGCTCCCAATTAAAAGTTAGCACTTATTAAATGTAATATGGTAACCCACTATTATCTAATGGGAGAGGAAGGCCTTGTAGTAGTGAAAAACGAATTTAAGAGCTTTTCACTACCAGGACATGTGAAATTTAAAAGTACATGTCCAGCTCTTTATATGACATGTACAATTTAAAAGTACATGTCCAGCTTTTTAAATATAGCAACACAAAAGATGATGGATGGAATGCTAAACATTGTCAAACATCCACCCTCTGTACAGAGATCTTGGCCTAAATTATTATTATTTTTTGCTCACTATGCTATTCCAGTTTGGACCCAGCCATAAGCAAATCAGTCTTGACCCTGTTTCCCATGAGAGCAGTCCAGCTTGATCTGCCAGGCCAGGTCCTCCCTGGACTGGAAACCAACATCCTGGGACCGGTTTCGGGGTATCACCACTCAGCAGCCAGGCTAGCTTGAATCCAATAGCATAGTGAGCACTGGACCCATGTCTGGGCATTCCCTTCCCACTTGGGGTGACTATAGCAACATAAAAAGATGATGGACGGAATGCTGAACATTGTCAAATATTCACCCCTAGTACAGACATCTGGGCCTAAATCCTTCATTTTTGTGCTCACTATGTCATTCCAGTTTGGACCCAGCCATATGCAAATCAATCTTGACCCTGCTCTCCATGGGAACAGTTCAGCCCGAACTGCCAGGCCTGGTCCTCCCTGGACCGGAAACAAGCATCATGGAAATGGTTTCAGGGTATAACCCCCTCATCAACCGGTCCCAGAATGCCTGTTTCCGCGAAATGTTCAGCATACCGTCCATTATCTTTTAATGTTTCTACAGCTTTTTAAATTCACTGCACCCTACCCCCAGGGCTGTTTAGAGCATACCCTAAGGATAATTTATATGCATTAAAATGGAAGGTTTAGACCTGGCAAAAGGTTTATTTTGCCAAGTCAAAATGGCAGTTTAAACTGCACTCACATGCTGCAGTGGCAGCCCTGAGACATGTTTAAAGAGCTACTTAAGCAGGTAGCACAATCAGTGATGCAGGTCCACTAGTAGTATTTTATTTACCGGTCCGGGGTACATATAGTCCCACTTTACTAGGAACTTACAAGTAAATTAATGTGCTAATTGGGTGTAAGCCAATGTTACCATGTTTTAGGGCGAGAATGCACGCACTTTAGCACAGGTTAGCAGTGGTAAAGTGCACAGAGCAGAAATGGAGGAGTGAGGCAAAGAATATGGGGGAAGACCACCTGTGGTATCAGTCCATCAACTATGTCACTTGCACTGTAGAAAATATCAGAACATTGTAGAAGAGACTAGAACAGTGGAACTTTGTGTTCACAAAATTCTAGAATGAACAGTGAGAAGCCTGCGCGCTTCTGAACTGGCAGTTGGTATGCTGTGGCTGAGGTATATGGAGTAAACCTGATGCTTCTCTTTACTCTCTGGTCTGCTTATTGCGTAATCCTTCTATCTTGCATTGTCTTGCATTGGACACTGGTGACGAAGACGGGATACGTCCAGGTACACCTCAACACGCACTTGTTGCAGCAAGAAGATGGAGTGTGGCCACTCCAGGAACTGAAGGGTATACAGGGAGGTACCCTGGTTACACGACTGAGTCTAGGATCGCTGTGTCAAAGTGACTCTGGTACACAGTGAGTACTTTTGAAGATGGTCACTGGCTGTGAGCCTCAGCAGCGAGTAATTGGCTACTGGCAGCAGTTGCTCCAGTGAGTTAACGTTCATCCCGACGTGACCCCTGTTTACCGCTTGAGTTATTGACTTGGGAAAGAAACTGTGTGCCAGAGGGATGTAGTGATTTCAACCTCTATCGAGCACGTAAACAATTAGAAAGAAAGATGACCATCTGACGCCGCTCTCTGCTTCTGACGTCAGCATGAAGGGTGGGCGGCTTTCTGACAAGGGTGCATACTGAACATGAGGAATCCCCTCCTTCTGTACCACCGAACGTAAGCGGCTATGAACTGATGAGCACCAGAATTCACTGCCGTTCACATTTCTTGCTTGCTGGGGGTGCACGCTGAGCATGAGGATTTGTCACATAAATGACTACGAGCTGATGTGAGTGTGATTGACACACGTTTGTTAAAATCAGAAAGAAGAAATGAGTATGCAGTGTTACTTCTTCCCCCATTCATTTTAACGTCCCCTGGGGATCCATACATCATTAAAGTGGAACAAATGGAAAAAAGTATTTCACAATTATTCCATAGTTTGTGGGCCCAATTCGATTCTAGAGAGGAAGATAGCACTAGTACAACATTGTTTATGAGCAGAGGGACAAGAAATCCTAGAGCATCTACCTGATCTGAGTTCTGATGAATCCAAGGGGTTAAATGAATACGAACTAAGCATAACGGAATTAGATAATGATTTCCTTCCTAGGGTCAGTGCAGTCATGGCACGTTATCATTTTGGGAAGTGCTCACAAAAGGAAGGAAAAACAGTAGAGGAATTTGTATCTGAGTTGTGTAAATTGGCAGCCTCATTTTAAGTTTGAAGCAACAAATGGTGAATACATCAGGGACCAATTTTTGTTGAATTGTAAAATTGAAAGGATATGGGAGTGACTGTCTAAAATATGATCCTACCTTGGGAGATTTGTTGATTGTGGTAAAACAAGTAGAGCACACGATGAGATGCGGGAAAGAAATTAAGCAAGACGCCAATAGTAAGAAAAATGTACAAATAGTTGGGGATGAGAAAAATGAGGTACAAATAGTTGAGGGTACTCTTATGACAAAGGACAGGAGGAGTGACGGTGCCTTCAAGGGGCAATGCTACAGATGTGGGAGAGTTGGCCACATGGCGAAGAGTAAGGAATGCCCAGCAATGAAAGCTGTATGTAATAAGTGTGGGAGGAAAGGACATTTTATGGCGTGCTGTAGAAGCAGCTCTGGTAGCAAGAAACCTAAGAAACAAGGTGTGTCTGAGGTTTGCAAAGAAATTGTACTGCAGATGACTGATGGAGGGTCTTACAACCCCAAAAATGTGGTAAGGATAGAGGACCGCGAGGTTGAGGTCATGTTTGATTCATGCTCTAGACTAACAATAATAACATGGAGGGGAGGTATTTAATAAACTGTTCAAGAAACAGATGAAGCTACACAAATTGGATATACACCAAGGAGGGTATGGTGGTAAGCCAAAAAAGATGATATGATACTTTGTAGAAACTAGCCCTGGGCGGAGCTGGCATAGTGCCTCTACGCGTAGCTCCACGGAGTTTGGAAAAAACTCTGTGGAGCTATGCGTAGCTCCGCTCTGCTCCCTCCCCGCTCCCAAATGCTTTAAGAAGGTATAAAGAAGGCACTTACCTGTTTTTCTGCCGCCTCCCGTGTCTCCTCGCTCTCCTTCCTGCTCCTCTCGCGTCCTCAATGTCCTTCTTAAAAAAAAAAAACACTACGTTGTAAGGCTTGCGCGTGCGCATGCGCACTCGCAAGACGTACAACGTAGTGTTTTTTTTTAAGAAGGATAAGGATGCGAGAGGAGCAGGAAGGAGAGCGGCGAGGCATGGGAGGCTGCAGACATGCAGGTAAGTGCCTTCTTTATACCTTTTTAAAGCATTTGGGAGGGGGGAGGGAGCGGCAACTCCGCTCCGCCAAGGAGGCAGAGTTTTGCCTACCTCCGCGTTCGCCACGGAGCGCGGAGTAGGAAAGTCTCCGCAAACTCCACTGGCGGAGCGGAGTTACCCGCCCAGGGTTAATAAAAACAGATATACAGTATGCAAAGTTTGTTTCATGTAAAGGAGACAACATTTTAGGATGGTCAGCACAAAAAGACATAGGGGGTGATTGCGATGGCGGACGGACTTCAGTCCGCCCACCATCGTTTCGGGAAATGGGACCGCTGCTGCAGCACCCGCCACAATGTAAAAACGCCACATGTAACATTTCCCTGCACTACGTGGCAGGCACCATGCGGTGCCTGCTACATGGTGCAGGGAAATGTAGGGGGGCACCATGGGCGCCCCCCAGTGCCTAAACCTTGGATGCAGTGGTGAAGGGGGGCCCCCTACGGGCCCCCAATGTATATCCCCGCCAGCCTTTTCATGGCGGGTGAGCCACCATGGAAAGGCTGGCGGGGAGGCACATCCTAATCCCTACGGCGGTGCCTGGTAGGCACGCCACCATTTTGGGGATGGGAAGTCCTCCACTGCCAGGTTGGATGCGTGGCGGTCGGATTTTCCGACTGCCACGGACCTGCCCGGTATTATAATATGGCGGGCAGCCTGTCGGTGGTGGGTTCACCGTCATCATAATCAGCCCGATAGTTTATCCGAATGCTGAACCTGAAATACTGATCCAGAATGTTAACAAGGATGTAGAAAGGGGATCTGATTTTGAGAAAGAATATTCTGAAGTATTCCCATAAAAGCTAGGATGCCTCAAGCATTATGTGCATGAGATACATTTGAAAGAGAAAGCAGTTCCAGTGTTCGCTAAAGTAAGTAGTCTTCTCTTGAGTGTACAGAATGCAGTGAGAGAAGAGTTGGAAAAATTGTGCAAGCTGGATGGAATAGATCCTATGGAAGCAACTGAATGGTTAGCACCCATTGTAGTGGCAAGAAAAGCAGACAGCAAGACTTGCCTGTGTGTTGACTTTAGGGCCCTCAACAAAGAGGTAGTTATTGATATGTTCCCCTTGCCAAACATAGCAGAGATTATCACAACTGTAGCTGGAGCAAAACTCTTCTCAACATTAGATCTAACATCCCATCCGCCTATTAACAGACCCGTCTACAACACAACTCTCAAGAGCTCACTGCTTTCATCATGCCCATGGGGCATGCAAATTTAAATGCATGCTGTTCGGTCTGGTAACGGCGGCGTCCATCTATCAGAGAGCCATGTCTAATATACTGTCTGGAATCTCAGGGGTGTTTTGTTATCAGGACAATGTGCTGATATTTGGGAACTCTAGGCACAACATAATGAAAGATTTAGACAAGTTTTGGATAGATTCAAAGAGTATGGCCCCACAGAAAGGAAAGACAAATGTAAACTTCAATGTACTGAATAAACTAGCTTGGACTTGCATTCACTTCCGAAGGGTACAACCCAAAGCAGATCTGGTTAACACCATAATGAAATTATTGGCACCCAAAGACGAGCTGAGATCCTTTTTGGAAATGATAGAATTTTATAGTAATCCGCAACTTTGGCAGTCGAAAATATCATATACGCAAATTGTTGACAAATAGAGTAACCTTTGAGTCGGATGGGCATTGTGTGAGAAAAAAAACCTATCATTACAACAGATGCCAGTTTAAAAGGACTAGGGGCTGTACTTCTACAAGAAAGTGGAAAAGGTGAGGAAACCATTGCATTTGCACCAAGAGCACTGAGGCAATCTGAGGTCAACTATTCTGTAATCGAAAAAGAAGCATTTGGCAGTGTACTAGGCACTAAATAAATTCAAGAACTTTATTTGGGGGACTGTGTTCAAGTTAAGAACAGACCACAAGACACTTATGGAGGTATTTACAAAAAAAGGACTGGAGGCAATTTCTAGTAGAATTAAAAGATGGGTCATTAATATACATGAGTACATATTTGATGTAGAATATATCCCTGGTACATGTAACTTTGCCGCAGATTGCTTGTCCAGATTGATTGATGGCATGGAAAAGAAAGAGAAAGTCTGTGATAACCAAAGGGAAGTTATAGAATTGCTCTACGAAAAGGTGTGTGTGATCACCAAGAAAGGGAGTGTGTGGTTGAGCAAGAAAATTGGGAAAAAAATTAAAAAACAGATCCAATTCTAAGTAAAGTATGAGATTTGTTAATCTAGGGGTGGGATAGTTTAGAAGGCCATAATGGATGGTCAGAGAATAATTAATCAGAAGTAGATGGTATGTTTTAAAAACATTTTTTTACAAGAGGGTCTACCTAACACCCTTTTAATTGACAATGGTGTTCAGTTTTGCTCCGGGGGAATGAAGGAATTTATGCAATGTAATGGAGTAACAGAAACTTAGTGCTCTCGCAGAAACCAATGGGGCAGTAGAAAGATTTAACAAAACACTCAAAAAGGGCATTCAGCTGGCAAGATCAAATGTGTTGAACTGGATAGATGAGGTTTGGAGGCGAATAGAGACTTATCGCTTATAAGTCAACAGGTATGACTCCCTTTGAGTTGTTAAAGAGTTTGAAGCCCAATTCTAGACCTGTACCTGGGTGGATGAAGTGGCACAAAGGTTGAGTGAGGGTTGATGAAGGCCATCAGTAGAGAAAAAAGGAGTTGGAGTTGCAGGCAGCCCGCAAAGAGAGGTTTGACAAATTGCATAAGACCAAAGTTATCAAGTTTAAAGTAGGTGATTGGGGAAGAGTAAAAACTCCAACTGGAAAGAAACAATGGTCAAAATTGACTGAACCCATGAAAATCATGAAGCTCTTAAGTGATGTGGTCAAGACAGGATGGTAGAATATGAAACCTAGGGAGGGTGGTGAAACATTACTGGCCTGGACAGAATGGGGAGAAAGATGAAGACAACAGTGAATCAAGGTCAGAAAGTGGACATATGAATGATAGTCCTGTGTTACATAAGGAAGAAAACACTGTGGTTCATGTCAGATTAAGTGGACGGGCCACTCGCCCCTCGAGTTTTTTAAAAGATTACCTAGTCGAATAATACAGCAAGAGTTATTACATTGTCAAATACCCCTTACAATTGGAAGAGTAATGTGGTACTCGTGTCTAATTTTAACTCTGTGATGCCATGAATGATAATCCTTACTTAACATATTTGTTTAATTCACTTGTCTTTCTTCAAATGCTTTATTCACTATTATCTGTTTCTATGCTTTCTGGGGTGGGAATATGAGAAAAATATCTTTTGTGAAAAAAGGGAGATGTGTGGTATCTGTCTGTCACATATGTAACTTTCACTGTAGAGGATACCAGAACATTGTAGAAGAGACTAGAACAGTTGAACCTCGCGGTCACTAAGTTCTAAAATGTAGAGTGAGGAGCCTGCATGCTCCTGGACTGGCAGTTGGTATGCTGTGGCTGAGGTGTATGGAATTAATCTGATGCTTCTCTTCACTCCCTGTTCTGCTTATCGCGTAATCCTTTTATCTTGCACTGGACACCACCCTAAGGCTGACTGGTTTAACAATATTGAAGAAAATATAAACAGACACCAGCCTCTTGCCTTCTCAAAGTTTCTTGATAGAATGTTTAAACCCATAGAAAGACCGTTCTCAAGCCTAATTGCGGGTCATTTGTGCGGCCACCATGTGAAAAATGACTATTGCATTGCTTGACTATAAATGTATAGGTATGCGCTGAGCAGTTCTGGCGATTGCAAGAAGTTGCAAGAAAGTATACAGTGGTAAATCACAAGCACACCACAAAGGACTTGTTTACTGATCTGAATGTGTGCCCATGGTTGTAGGTGGCGGTCACTGGCACTCATTTTTAAAGACCCTGACTCATTTTTCATTTTCATACTGTGACCCAGCGCAAGAGATTGAAAGAGAGTAAATGAAAAAGGGGAGAAAAAAAACCAGAAAGGAAAAGGGGAGAAGGCAGGACTAAGTGAGAGCCTGCAAGAGTGAGATAAATGGACAGAAGTGCAGTGTGATGGAGTAAAGAGGCTAATCAGCCTTGTTATTCAGCAACGTCATTAGGCAGTGATGGTGATGAAATCGTAAGAAAAACCTTGGGCTTCTGCACTAAATTATTTTCCTAACTAAGCACTGGCGTTTGTTTTTTTAGTTAACCCATTGCATTTCTGTAAAGCGCTTCCTAACTGTAAATTCAGTATTGTTTTTGTGTGAGATAATCCCTGAAACTACTTGCTACTAGTTGAATGCCACTTGAAAAACTGATATTATTGAAAACAAACTATATCTTAGAAATCCATACCAATAGAATGAAAAACAAAGACTCCTTTCATATCAAGAAACATTACCGATAATTACTGGGCCTAAATCCAAGCTATGAAAGTGTTATGTTTAGGTCTTTCCAAAATTAAATAACTTGTCCGGTTTTAAAGCAATTGTTGGAAAATTAGACTGGCTGCTCTTATGCAGCTCGAGTCAAGTTAGAAATGGGGTGCAATGCCTAGAGAGCCTGCTTTATTCAATAGGAATCATAAACATATAGCTTAAACATTATTTAAAAACAAAATGTTATAGTTGCTGGTACAATATGCCCTCTCTTCTGTTTTCCTTCAGACTCCGTTCAGGTGGGTGCTCACTTCACTCGAGTGTACAGTTCAGAACCTGTCTGGAAGGGCAGAATGTGCTGACTCATTACACTGGCTTTTCAGCATTCAACTAATTCACTGAGCAGTTGTCTACTGTCCCAACATCCATCGCTAAGAGCCACTAAGGCCCCATGAATCAGTCATTTTAATGGATTTCATGGTGGATGAGGATTCCACTGTGCAGATTTCCCAGCAGAATGAGACTACATTAGTGATGATGCACAGCTGAAAGGGTTTTGTGAATAGTGGTGTGGGCCGAAGTGCACTTATTACTTATAGAAGACAAAATGAAAAATCCTATGCATTGCACAGCTTCGAATGGCATCAAGTAAAACTTCAATCTTTCAAAAAGACAATACCTTACTATGCCAAACAAGCTGAGCACGGTGCAGGTTTGTGCTGTGCTGCCTGCTGTATGCATCAGTGATAATACTCTGATGTAAAGAAACCTTAGAGGGGATCCCTGCAAGGTATGATGATGGAGCCCTTGGCCATTTTACAAGACGTCACAAAACTGTGCTGTGCGACAGGTTACACAGATCCGCTGGCTCTGGCTCTAGACTATTGTGTTGCCCCTCAGGTGAAACAGAAGTTGCATACCTGGCACGCATCTTTCATGCATAATATCACTCATTCACTCCAGATTTAGTTTTCCTCATCCCTCTTTTAATACAGCATCACTTACCTCCAGCAGTGGCCCCTCTATTAGAGCAGAGGAGCTCCGCCCCCCCACCACCACCCTCAAAACGATAAAAAAACGGGGTTTAAACCCGTTTGACATTGTTTTATTTTAAACCCCCTGGATCTGCCCCAAGGACTCTGACGCGTCTTGGGGGCGGGTCCAGGGGATGGCACTGTGGTGGGGGAGTGGTAGTGCACTCCCTTCACTGCACATGGTGGTTTGGCTGGCCGTCTCAGGCCGGCCAAACCGTCATGCGCAGTGAAGCTCTCTCCAGCCCCAGCTACGTTGCTGGGGCAGGCACAGGCTCCCAGGCTGCCTGGGAGCACAAAGTCCGAGCGCTCAGACCAATCCCGAGGCTGCTTTCATGAATGGTCAGGATTGGCCACAGTGCATTCTGGGAGCCTGTGCCCCGCCCCAGCTCCCTCCTCCGGCCCGCCCCACCACTTTGGCAGGGGATGGGCCACTACTGCTCGCTCACCTCTAGTCACCTACATATAATGAATGTCTAGCAAGAGCATAAGACTGATGTATCATCAGGCAAGGGAAGTCTTTTGAAGTTCAAGGGCATGGACAACATGGCTGGGACCTTTGTGTGCCGCAGCATATACGCATAGGGCACACATCATGCCAACAGAAGGACCTTACCTTGAGTAGCTGTTACATGTATGTTGGGTTCCTGATCCACACTCTAACCAAATCACATTTCTCTGTTCCAGTCCCTTAATTCTTGGACTTTATAACAATAAGAGCAGCCCAGGGATTGTTGGATCCAGAGGCAAATGTGCATTTTCCTATTGGTATCTTCCAGCTCACCTTTTAATGTCCCCTGAAGGTGTCACCCTAATGTATCTGCCTTACCTCACCTTATCCATCTGTCAGCCCTGAATATCAATGTTAAAAAGGCAGAATAATATCAGTGAAAGGTGGTAGATGCTGAGGACATCAGCGTTGCAACGAGTTCCCAGGCCTGCTTAAAGACGTTAGCCTCTATTCAATTGTATTTTTCTTTTTTGATGTCTCAAACACTAATGGGAATTTGCATCCTTTTATGGATGGAACTTTTGAAAATCATCATAAGATACAAAGGCCCACTATTGAATTGATTGAAATAGACAATAACTCTCGAAAAGAAATTGACTTTAGGAGAAGGGTCCACAGCTGATGACCTGCCTCCGACATACTTCTAGGCAGAAACCTGCCTGCCACCATGCCCTACAAAAACTAATCTGCTTTGTTATGACACACTATAAAAACCACTCGACACAACCCAGCTCTGGTAATGTCATAGTGCTTTTTCTAAAAACGTTGACCCATGCTGCACAGCAGCCGTGCTGCTGTGCTACATAGCTAAAAACATTGACAAATTTAATTTCTCGCATAGGTGAAACCAATTGACTTTGCCAATGCTTGTTTCTATGTTAGTCAGAAACATTATATAGACTCAAGTGATTCATTCGATGGCTGACAGCAAATGATTTTTATAGCTTGAACCTTCTAAACTAGTGCTTCTTTGCTTCCCTATTTTCTTTTTACTTTTGTGTGTGTGTGGGGCAGTGATTTAATGATATATTGAAAGTTCCAAATTTTTGGGGTTCATTATATTTTACATCATTTATCTTTGTTATTATTATAAAACAATTATTTTACATCTATTTTCTTTAACATAATTTTCCACATTTCTGTATCACAATCATGTGTGGATAACAACCACTCTTCACAAAACCCAATAGCTCCAAGATCAGATTAGGCTTTCCATCGTATGGAGTCATGCACTCCTTAGTGATTACCATTTCCTCACTTCTCCATATTCAGATTTTATTTTTTTTTAGTTCATGTGCTCACATTTTTTATTTGTATTACTACTTTACATTTTTTATTTGTATTACTACTTTACATTTTTTGCAATTTTCCATATGCATTTTGAGATAATATTCCTCTTCTTCAGGGGACAGCTGAAAAAACTGCTTATTCTACAAAAGAAAACATCTTTATGTTAATAAAACTTCTTAAGTCTATACCAAGGGGAATTCCAACTGATGTTCTAAAACAAGTTCACAAAGCTCTAGTCTTCTCTGTGGTGCAATGCAGACTATCCATACTAATAAGCTTCCTGCTATCTGAAAAGCCCTACAAAAAGTAATCATAAATGTACATCAAGGTCTGAGACTTAACAATGTCTGAGACTTAGATCGAACACTAAGGTCCTGATTACGAGTTGGCCAGATTTCCACACAGAGATGCGCATGAATTTCCCAGATTTACTGTTACCAGATGGTATTTCCGCATGGAATTCCACTTATCATGAGTAAAACCCCACGGAATGGAGGCTAATTGTGTGAAGGTTAAATACAGCTCTGCCTGACTCATTATCAGGACATAAGAAGTTTGACCGCATAATCCCTTTGTTGGTTATGCTCAAATGGCTCCTCCGGCTTGCATGAAGTACATTCAGGTTATTATGCATAATTTTTTAAAACACTGAAAGTCAGCACAACTCACTACCTGAGGAAAAACCTCACTTTATCGGGCAGTTAGGGGCAGCTTCAGAAGACCTTTAATGTCCACATATAAACGAAATGCTGCAACATGACTTTGACTAGATCTTGTTCCTTCTCAGATTTTGACCCAACGATATGGACTAGTATACCCATGAGATGAGGCAAGAGCCCTTCTTCAGCTGTTCTCTGATGTTACGATCCAGTGGCTTTGGAGAAGGTATTGCCTTTGGAAGCATCCTACCCACGGAGGCTCACAACCAGTGGCGGCTCCTCTGCTAAGGTGTAGGAGCATCACCCCACTGCTATTTGAGCAGTGCAAAAAAAAGAAAATTATAATAAGATGTTATTATCATTTTATTTTTCTGTGCGGGACTGGAGCCAGGTCGGGTAAGGGTGGGGCTGAGCAAAGTGAGGAGTGGTTTGCACTCCCTAAGTGCGCATGAATGTTTTCCACCTGGCTGTGTTGCACAGCCGATGGAGAACATGCCAAGGCTCCCAGGCACTGCCTGAGCAGCCAAACAGGCCTCTAGGCCAATCACAACACTGCTCATGCAGCGTCGTGATTGGCTGGGAGAGTCTGCTTCCGGTGCTGCCAGTTCAGAGGAAGAGGACGGAGGAGAGACGTGTGGCGGTAGCTGCGGCAAAGAGAAGGTAAGTTTATTTTTTTTATCAATTTGCCCCCACCCACCACCCACTACCCCTTCTCCCCATCAACCCCGGTCTGAGGCAGCCGCCACTGCTCACAACTCATTTAGTCCCTGCCCATCTTCAGCTTTTAGCTGCATACCAATCAACAGAAAACACTGAGGTTTTCTCCATGAGCTATGAGAACAGAATTGTTTGGTTTAATGAAATCTTGACTAATGTGTTGGGCTTCATATCCATAAATGTTAGGAATCGTGGATCACAGGCGATCCATCATGTTAAAGGGAAGGGTTGGTTTGATCTAGCCTGCCAGAAAATGAAATGTTTGGTGAGACAGGCATTCAAACAATGCAGAATGCCTTGAGAAGAATCATGCAACTCACCAGCAGCCAAGAAAGCTGAGCTGTAATGCAATATTAATTATGCTATTGCTGGTAGTCATAACTAATCAGGTATAGTTTTGTGAATGTGCTATCATAGTAAAATCAGATACTATGATGCCCCAGATGTAGGCCTTTGCCCGTACCTCGGGGGTGGTATAGACCACTGCTGTGAAAACGGTGGCGATCCAGCCCTGCAAAGCTCACAGTATCACCATTCTTTTTAAGGTTCAAGGAAGAACTGGTTTTACACTGTGGAAACCTTGGCTGGCTCTGCTGACCAGCTGATCGTCCTACACAGGGGTGTTGGGTCAAAATGACAGTCAACCTGTCCAATTTAGGGTGTGGTGACTGTCAATCATTTTCCCAACCCAGGGCTGCTATGTAAAAAGGAATTGTGGTCCTGGGTGAAGAAACACTGGTCCACAGCACAAGGAGAAGGTTCCTTGCTTGAGGGCTGTTGTTTTCTTTCGGTTTTTGAGTAACTCTTGCTTTGGGAGCTTGTGTCTTGAACATAAAAGAAGCTGTGCCAGATGATTGCAACAAACATGCCGCCTATATTGGAGCTGTAGGCAGCTCTCCCGAAAGAGATCCCTGCTTGCCAGATGCAGATCTCTAAATTTGGTGGATGGTCCTCACCAGGGAAGTGGAGGTCATGGTTCCACTGATCTGGCATACTAATGGGCCATCAGCAATGATCTAAAAGACCTCATAAGCCTTGAAGATGCCTTAGACCTAAAGCATCGCAAAAGCCTTGAAACTGTCTTAGACTCAACCATAAACCTTCTATGGGACTTTGAGGACTCATTTTAAACTTTTCAGTTAAAACAAGCAAGCTTTTGAACCTGAATCAACTTGATATTGAAACGATAACTTCTTGTCCTACTAATGAATGAGATTTGGAACCATAGGAATGGGAGTGAGGTAGTGACCTAAGCGATTTAGCCATGGATAAGTCCTCCAAAGATTCCTATCTACACATTTTTGACAGGTAGGCATTTAATTCAGAGGTGATACGAGGGTATTTTCGTTGCCGTTCAAGTGGATCTAAGTATCATCTTTTCATTTTAAGTTTAAAAATAAGCTCTGCTGGTGAACTCCTCAGGTTAGCACTGGCATTTCCAATAAAAAGTATTCTACATGATGTGTGGACATAGATGTGTTTAATCAGATTCAGATTGGTTCAATAATGTGTTGGCCCCACAATAGACCTGTCATGTCTCTACATTTTTCAACAAGGATTGTGTCATAATATCACACATACAGGAGCATCATGTTTATAAGTGGTGTTATACACCATCATTCAGTCATCTCCAGCAGTGCCATCATACTAGAGTAAACCCCAAAACATTTGTTAAAAGAAAAATAAATAACCAGGTGTACCCAAATGATTTGCTTAACTATATGCCTACTTACAGGCATCTCAAAATAGGGACAGGTGAAATTTAAACATTTTCCTCGTTGCACTTTGTGAAGGTTATCAAAGATTTCTAACTTTACCCAAATTGATGTTTAGGCCACCTGATCCTGCCTGTTGTGACTAACTGGAGCCAAATGTCCCACCCAGGACCAAACAGTTATGTTTTAGATCTTTCCTGAAATGCAGATGAGAAGAGGCAGAGCAGAGTGAAGGCGGGAGTTCCAAACCTTTGCTGCCAGGCAGGAGAGGGATCTGCCACCATTGTAGAATTTATAACAACAAGAAAGCTATACAAGAAGGGCATTAGTTCAGCATTATCTGGATGGGTAGAAGAGCAGGAATCTCTGTCTGAGATACACTGGACCCATATCGTAGAAGGCTTAATGTACAATCCATAATGCTATAGAAAGAGAATGTTTGCGGTTTAGACTCCAATGAAGATCATTCAAATGTTTAGACACAGACTGATGGGGAGATAGTCTTAGAATCAATCTGGCTGCGGTTGTCTGTACAGTTTGAAGCCGGTGTAATGAAAAATCGGGAAGGCTCGAGTAAATAGAGTTTCTGTTGTCTATTCTAGATTAAATCAAAGCCTGAATGGTTGTTTTGCAAGCTGAAAGAGGCAAGACATATCTGAGCATTTAAAAAATACGGAAACAAAAAGAAGCAATATGGTATGTCGATTAGCAAAAGAATGCTTAGTATTAAAATAAACAACTCTGTTTTTGCAGTGGATGTAGGAGTAGGGGCAGACCTAGGTTCAGTAGGTTGCCAAGACGGAGACCAGATTAAGTGATTGCCACCAAAGAGGAGCACTTCAGTCTTTTCACTGTCCGAGCTTGAGGCAGTTGTCATGCATCCATATGACCACTGCTAACTTGCAAGCACTAAAACAATTGTCCAGTCGCAGTGGAAAGGTCCAGGATGACAGGAGCAGCTTTTCCTCTTTGGTCTAAGATTTATTTGTTGCCTTCAGCCACAGCCAGTAGAGAAGTCTCTGCACTATACAGGCATCTAAAGCCTGATGTGCGCTGTCAAGTATGGTATTTTAGATTCTAGATAAATTGAAATCTGATCGCTAACATCCTTCTCAAGTATTTTAGCTTGTATGGCAAGTGGGAGATGGGTCATAAATCGCTAAGCAAGTTGGGACCTGCTGACGTTTTGTTTCTTCAGCAAGGTAATGACCATAGCCTGGTTCCAAGAATCGGGTATCTTAGACTGAGATTAGGGGAGATTACACAGGTCTTGGATAGTGCTGGTCTAAATGTCTGGGACTAAAGACTGGATACAAGGAGGACAGGGATCAAAGGAGAACCAGACTTGATATTGAAAAGGAAAAGGCTTTCTGTCAGAACTCTTCATCCATTGGTCTAGTTTTGTCTCTTTCACATTCTTCTTTCACCCGCTACAGTTTACAGCTTGTGGCAATGGGTCGGATCACTTCAGCCAATGGTTAAGTTCACATTGAATGACGGCATTGTGCTCTTCAATACACAAATGAGTTTCCTTTTGTGCCAAGGATTACTAGGACAATGTGCGTTTTTTTAGACTGATGACGCAAGATTTCAAAAATCATAATGCATGACATATTTACTTATTTAAGATACGAAAAGCTGAAAGTGCACCTTGCACACGTTAGACACAGTAATGCATGAAACTGAGACAAGTGTAGTAGAAGCACTGTAAAAACGTGCTCTGAAATGAAAGATGAAGAAACATATATACAAAACAATGCTAAATGTTGAAATGTATGAACATTTTGTTTATTGACTTTTACTAACAAAAGAATGTGCTATTAATGAAATGGCCTAGTGTTGCTATTGCTTTCCATTAGAAGGCTTCATGTAGAAAAGTCGGTGTGAAAATACTAGATATGAACTTGAAATTTAAACTGATAATACTAGAGATTCTATAGTTAATAAAAAGCTTAAAATGATTTCTGTTATATGAACTTGGAAAATTATATACTTATGTGAAAGTTGAGAAAATTTGTGGTAGTAGACTATTTTTAAAATTAGTTATTTTCATGTGATAATATTTGGCGAAAAGTGTACTTTATTTCCTATATGATATGATTTTAGTGAATTATATATATATATATATATATATATATATTTTTAAAACTTTTTATTGATCAAAAAAGAAGGAAAACGTAGAACAGCAGTACAGCAGTGCATCAAGGTCATAGTATACATACAGATGTAATGGGTTGGTCGGAATTCAGTCAATCACATTACATATCTCCATTTAAAATCACATTGTCAGTATCAGACACGTCGACAAGTTTAAGTCGTTCACGCCGTAATACAATTTTCGGAGACAGACATATGGCCCCCCTATATTTGTTCCACCCGCCCCACTTGCGATCCCATTTTCTGGGGCATCCCCTGTATTTGAAGACGTCTTTTTCGGCTACCATTGCTCTATCCATATCAACTGCCCAGTCCCGGACATTGGGGATTATCCCCACCCCCCATTTCTGTGCAATGTTACGTTTTGCAATGGCCCATCCCAATGAGGCCCATGTTTTCTCAGTTTGTGTAAGATCAGTGGCATCCCATACGTTTAGTAGGCAAAGTTGTGGGAAGGCCTTCAGAGTCTTACCCCCGCCCTTTCCATTTGTTTGGTAACATCGTCCCAGTATGCTCGCGCAGCTGGGCAGTCCCAGATGATGTGGAAAAAGGTTTCCTTTTGGTGACACTGTCTAAGACACAGAGGGTCCACCGTTCTACCCATTTTGACTAAGACCCCCGCATCTCGGTAGACACGGTGCAGGATCTTCAATTGGACCAGGCGTAGTCTCATGGGGATGGCCACTTCTCGGGGAGAGGCCAGTGCATCCCGCCAGTCGTCATCTTCTAGTTCGCCCAGGTCCGTCTCACAATATTGCCGCAGATGTACCAAAGGGTCCGGGCGGTTATTTATTAACTTTTTATATGTGAGAGATATGGCTTCTTTGTTCATGGGATCAAGTAATAGCCTATCTTCCAGTGGAGAGGCCTCAGGCAGTGGGTCATCCCTGGGCAGCACCGCCCTGATTGCGAGACTGATCTGTAAATATCGAAATGTTTCGGTCTGTGCGAGCTGGTATTTCTGCTGAAGGTCTGCGAAGGCGGCAGTCTCCCCGAAATCCACACGTCCCCCACCGTTGAGATGCCGATAAGGTCCCACTTATCAAAACCGGGGCAGGTGCTGAGGTGATCCAAGAAATCTGGTTCCCAGAGTGGTGTAGCCCGCATGAGTTTATTATGCCAGCCCAGTTGTCTATTTACCCTATGCCATGTGTCGATTGTGCGTGCGGTGGGCCGCGTGAGGTTTAACTTCCGGGGGTCTGTGTACAGTGCCCTGTTGTATCCCCCCTGTCCCATAAGCCACCAGTCTGTGCGAAAATTCGGGTCATCATGGGCCCCGTGTGCCTCTCTGTTGACCGCGACCAATTGGGACGCCTGGTAGTAAAGTCTAATATCGGGTAATGCAATGCCCCCGTCGTACCACCCCACCATTAGTTTTTTCATGGCAATCCGTGGAGCTCAGCCGTCCCACAGCAGAGCGCGCACGGCACTTTCGATGTTGGCGAAATAAGTGTCAGGGATTTTATCGGGGGCGTTCTGCAACACATACAGGAATTGCGGTAGTGCTAGCATCTTAAAAAGGGCTGCACGTCCCAAGAGGGTGAGGGGGAGAGAGCGCCAGTGTTTGACGTCGGCGCGGAAACGTGCCAGGGGTTCAAGCAGATTCGTCTCATAAAATAGGGCAGGATCAGTTGTAATGTATATGCCTAGATATCGGAAGCCCCTCGGTGCCACAGGGATGTCGTAGCCTCTTGGGTTACATGGTGGTGTCCCCCATAGTACATATAGTTGAGACTTGGTCCAGTTGATGGTGTACCCAGAGTGGGTGCCAAATATGTGAAATATGTGAAGGACCCGGCGGAGGGACTGTGATGGTGAAGCCATGTATAATTAGTGAATTATATTTGATATGGATTTAGCGTTTATTTCATTTAAAATTGAGCTCTTTCTTTAAAGCTGCCTTATTCCTAAGCCTAATACAATCGTCTATTGCAGCTTAGTAAATGTTGCTTTATTTGTTCAAGTACATTTGAAACATTTGACGTTCCTAAATGTTTCTTTAACGTTGACAGTGACCTGTTCTTTGGGGAACCAGGTTTTCAGCTGCTACTATAGACTGATACTACTTTTTATGTCATGTCTTTTTATCCTATGCTAGTGGACTTGCCCTTAGTAGAATTAAAATCTGAATCCTTTTCACTTCTTCTTTAAGATTGTGAGCTGTTAGATAAATGAACTATCTTTCTGCCTTTGATGGTAGTAGGACTCTGTAACTCTGTAAATTGATTTATGCAATAATCATCCTTTAAAACTTGGCCTAACTGTTTGGCATTATATTGCAAGCTGTGATATTACTTAAAACACTGCTTATTGCCATGAATTTTGAATCTGTGATACAATAACCAAATTAATGGAATATCTGTCTGAGTCTATTATTGAGTCTTGTTGAGTCTTCCATTGAAACTGTGCTATTTCTCTAATTATTTAAATGCATTGTAGGGAGAATCAGCAAGTTTTTATGAAATATCAAGTTCTGCTTCTTTTATTCTCTGTAGCCGTAGCAGAGCTTTTGGTCTGCATAATTCTAGTCCGACTTAACTTCTTTAAGGGGTTGGGTCTTCCTATTGCAATTCTTTATTTCTACAGCATGGTCTTGATAGTGATGAACTTAAAACCTTATTTCAAACTTGAGTTAGCTGTAAACTAATGGTCCTCATAGTTCAGCTAACATGGTGTTTTGTGTCACCCTAATTTCCACCCCTCCTATCGGTGGAGAAAGATTCATCGGAGGATCGTTGCCTGTGTGGTAAATGGAAATGCTGCAGATTGTCTAATCGAATAATACTTACCACGCTTACGCTTCTACAAGACCAAAACTATTTTTTACTTTCAGATATTTTTTCTGTTATATTGATAAGTGCTCAGCAACTCCTAAACACAATTTTTCACAACAGGCAATGTCTAAGGTAAAAGGCTCCTGACCAAAGCCATAACTATTTGCATTGACCAAAGCTTGCTTGAGTTGCAGCCTGAAAGTGTAACTTAACGAAGCAAAATCCATTTTCAATTGGGTTTGTTTTACTGGTACTTCCATTCTCATTGTGGCATCACAAATTATGCACTTTCCCCCATTACTTTTTATGACTGCTCTTGAAACTACAACATTTTAATTCACAGTACTGAAACATGTATTTATCAATGACAGCTCTGTGGACTTATGCATGTTTAGCTGATGTTGTTAATATAATTTTAGGCAATACATTGCTTGGCCTATAGAAATGAATACTTTTAATCTGACTATTACAGTGATGTGTTTACTGATAATACTTGAAAACATGTATGCAGTGCTTAAAATGAAGAAATTACTAGTTTGTGTTCTTCTTCTATATGTATTTTGAGGAAATTCGATGCTGAAGGGCAGCAGCACGCTTCATAGGGTTGAAGACAGAGATACAATTAGAGAGTGAGTCTAGGTGTGGGTATAGGATTCAGAGAAAAGAGGTTGACTACTCGTTTATGCAAAGTAGGCATTCTTGAACTTGCAAGTAGGAATTTGGGGCTCACTTGGTTTCTCTCATTATAGATTGCCTTCTGCCATCAGAACACAGATTTACACATAGCCAAATAAACGTTAATACCCTTATTTAGAGGACTATGGAAACAGGGAAATCTGTGGTAGTCCAATATCCACACAATTGTCCTATTCTGTTAAATCACATAGGAGCCTTAGAACTTATTCACAAAGTTCTCTTCCATCTATGACTTAATATTGAAATTCCATGATTAAATTAGGAGTAAGTAACACCTATTCACAGAAAAGGTTTAGCAAATTGCGCCCCTAGTGTTTAGGGGCTTTTGGCGCACGCCATTCAGGCCCCGAACTCAGTTATACCTTGAGTTTATTTCATCACTGTGAATGGGGTTCACAAGATCTAGAGCTGAAGGCAAAACAGATCCCCCCTATGTCCGAGATTTAAGCATGCGTGTTCTATTGCTTGGGATAAGTATGTAGTGGTTCCCATGCACATGGACTATCAGTAAGGGTGGTCACAAGAATCCTAGAGTTACTGCGGCTTATGCCATATTACCATCAGTTCAGTAGCACTGCAAGTAAATAGACTTTATGGCTGCCAAGTCTAGAGCTTGAACTGTATAGAACGGAGCCAATGAATTAAGAAAAGGCGCTGCTTTTTTCACATTGATATATTGAGGACACCCTCCATCTCATGAGTGACAGAAAGACCTTGACGTGTTCACGCTACCGCTCTGAAATGGCTCATTTGTCACCAGTATTTTCGTGTCTCTTGTCATGAGCTTGTGACCTTTTCTATTGGCGTCTTTAGACCCAAGGCAGTTTCTTTAGAAATAATAGCAGCAGTGGTTCGAAAACAATCAGATAATACCACAATGAAAAATAGGAGCAAGAACCTTGCTATCTATGACACGTCTTTGTGTCAAATAGGATATATCCTTTCCTGAATCCTTTCATCCCTGCTTTCCTCATGAAACAGGTGTTAAAATACATTGTTCCTTCTCTCACGCTGGGTTTGCTGCAATGACTAGGTAAATTATTATAGACTAAGACGCAGCAAGAGAACAATACAACAAATGAGAAAACACATTTTTGCTATTTCAATATGTAATAGAAAAGGCATCGGGTAAGTATCTCAATTAATACATAAATTGGAATTTTACACCCTCCTTTTCTAGGCTTTTCTCTAAGAAATGATGACCTTTATTTAATATGCAACTTGTCTATTTTTGAGACATTCCAACCGTCCTCTCTGCTTTTTAGGGTAGTTCCACAAAGAATGGGGCAGAGTTTTGCTTCTTGTTTTTTTTCCCCAGGAATGCATTTCTCCAATACTTCATTCCCGTAGAATAGGATTGGGATGATGGCCTTGCTAAAAAAAAAAAATTATAGAGCTATTAGCAGTCTGTGGAAGATGGCTAATGCAGGTCTCTATGGAATACGGCTTTCTGAGGAAGTTCTGTGCCTCCTAACAAAACTTAAATCTTAAGCAAGCACAAGTCGACTAAGAAGTAAAGCAGAATTTATTTCTAGGCCAGTAAAATTTTTTGAACTAAGACTGTTGACTTATGTCTGGATGGCTGGAGCAGGGTTTCATGGCAACACGGAAAAGACCGAGGGCGGAGAAACATAGAGCCTGAAAAGACAGTGCTTTAGGAAGGCCCTGGATTTATAACAGAAGATTCTGCTCCACAGCTACTTGTGTGTAATTGAACACTGGTGCTATCACTGGAGGTGGTAAGAAGACCACAGCAGGGCAAACCTCTATGGAAATGTTGGCCGCGTCAGAGTTGGAGACGATCGTGGAGGTCTGCTAAAAAGGACAACGGGTGCTGATTCTGCCAAGAGGCAGGGGAAGGGGAATTGCCTTCTCTTACACTAGTGCCTTTCAGTGACAACACAAGCAGAATAGAATGTGATGATCAGCTGGAAAAAAGCACAGCGGATGACAACTAGCCTGGTATATACGAAGAACAAACAACCACAAATGACAGGTAAATAAGATATTGAAGGAGATGCCATAGCTCTTGCACACAATATAAAGAAAAAGGCACAGAAGTTATCAAAATGACAGAAAATAAAGAGTTAATCCCACTGGGAGGCAGGTCTCCCACTACTCTCTCCTACTTTACTGCTCTAGGAGTGGGGGAGGCTGTTAAAAATGGGGCCTTAACCAAAATAACAAGACCTGTAAAAGGACACTGCAGCAGAGCACCATGTGAAGGGTGCTAGCTACTGCCTTCCCTCCTGTTTTCTGGCAGACCCAATGAAACAACCTTCCAAGGGCAAAGATATGTAGCTAATAGGAAACTCATCTAAAGAAATATGGGAGACAAAAATCCCACTAACTTGGTTCATACAACAAAAATATCCCATCTTCTGAAAATAGTTCTAGTATTTCTAGCTCTGCAGCTTCCCCTGAGCAGTTTGACAAGGGGCAATAGATGGAAGTGATAGAGACTCTCCAAGCATCCCCAATTTCAAAGATTCGGAGAAAAAGCTTTGGGAAAAATTACTGATTTAGGGTCACCCGGAAAGGAGATAGACCCCCACTACTGAGAGAAACAAAGACACTGAGACAGTCTTCCAGAGACAATAAAGCCTACCTCTTCCACCCTTGAGGAATAGAAAAAGCCAAGATGCATTGTTTTGCAGCAGTAGTAGCCACTTGCAAACTTTTTGTGAAGCCAAACTAGGGTTAAGAGTCTCCAAAGAACTTCAAATAGCCAAAGTAGGATTGCAAACTAGTAGAGGAAACTTTAGATAGTGGCAAGCAGCTTCATAAATGATTGCAAAACTCCTTTCTACTTTTGTCTCAACATGGCAAGCATGTGACAGCTGGGGTCGGGGATAAGGTAGACTGGATTACTATTTGTGAAAAAGCATACAAACATTTCCAATCTAAGATAACCACAGGAACGGTCAATGAGGGTCCTTGATGGTTTTGACGTCTAAGGTTTTCATGTTATTCAGGAAATACGTTGAAGTGGGTGAAGTACAAGTAAAAAGTGGAAAATAAATTTAGAAGAGGGAGTCTAGATACAAGTAGAAATAGAAAAGCACGTCAAAGAGGTAGATGTAGTAGTAGAGTATGCTAAAGTAAAAATAGAGTAGAAGAAGAATTGGAAGTAGTAGAAGAGGAAGTAGATAATAAAGTAGAAGAAATAGAAAATGTGGCAGTAAAAGTAGTAAAAAAAGAAGAAAAGCTTTGCAGTATCATTCTGGTGCAACAGGTGGATAAGAATGCAAGAGAAAAAGCCAAAAGCCAGTGATACATTGTCTAAAAAACATAGAAAATTCTTGAAATATTACAGCAGATTTTGGCAAAACAGGAATCTGAACAAATTCAGAAGAAACAGGACAGGAAGTAACAATTATGAAAAACAAATTGGAAGATATTGAAGCATGGATGTGTACCCTCTCAAATCGTCTTACAGAAATAGAAGCTAAAATTGAATCAGTGGAGGAGTAATGAGCACTAGACATTCAGAGACAGCAATGAAGAAGCTTGTGCAGAAGAATGAAGATGTTGAGAAAAGAGCACAGATTGTTGGTATCCCAAAAGAAGGTACAATTCCACGAGTTAGGGACCTTTCTGAAAGATTTTATTAAAACTCCGTACTTAAACAGAAAAAAGACACCCACGATTTGGATTTCTCTATAGATAGAATACATCAGGTTCCTTTTCACAAACCAAAACCCAAGGGGGGCAACACTGTACAATTCAAGCTTACTTTTTGAATGAGGAGATCCTGTACAAGTCCAGGTCTGTAGAAGTACAGTCCAGTCCAGAAGACTTTTCATTTTGAGTTCTACCTGATTTGCCATTTGAAATGATGGAATTAGATAAACAGATGAGGAACTTGTTCCTGGAATTTAGAGGAGCAGGTGCTGAAGCCCAAACTGTTCAGCAGTCAAATTTGAAAGTATTATGTAAAGGGGAGTCTTAGATTTTCTATAAAATTGTTGAAGCAATAGCCTTCCTTGGAGGGATTAAAATAGATACAAGAAAACATTGTAATTAAGAGCCCACAGTTGTTGAATTACTTCTCAGGGGAGGGTGGGAGCTTAATTTTAAGTTTAAATTAAAATCTTTCATGTGAGTACCCCAAGGTGTAGTGTGACAAACTGGCATTTTTCAGGAAAATAGTGTAAAATATGGAGTGAGTATGGTATACTATGGCACCTATTTGACAAGCATTGCTACACAAGTTTAGTTTTAGAAGGAGTAGCACATCTCCCAAGGTGAATGCCCAAGTCCACATTCCTTTTGGAGATGATATTTCTAGGCACTGGTCCCTGGGGTGGTAGAAAACTAGAGCTGGGGTATTTGGGAAGGTTGGAGGGGTGAAGCTATTGAGATGGAAGTGGTGAGTGGGAGAAGAGTGGGGGGTTCGCAAGGAGGTTCAAGTGGGATAAAGGCAGAGAAAAATAGAATCACAGGACAAGGAAATGTAGGTTTGCAATATTAGGATATTAGTTTCACTTGAGAGATAGCTCATTAAATGTCAGAATTAAGAGTTGAATAATATTAAGAAGTGCAGATATGTTATGTTATTTTTGCCAGAGGCCCGTCTGAAGTGGTCAATAGGCTGAGAAGTGGTCAGTGGGTGCAAGAGGTCTTACATGCTACTACAGATGCCACAAACAGAGCTGTGGCTATCTCTGTCCACAAGGGAAGGTGCATTTGTTTGGGTGAGTCCGAATGTGATACCAAAGGAGGTGGCAAGTGGGACAGATGGTAAAAGATGGGCACACAAGATTGACTTTGGTCACCCTTCTTGATCCAAAACAGGATGATCTGCAACTCTCCAAAGTTTAGTTTTGGCACATGCTTAATATCCTTCGCTCAGCATGCGAGGAGGGGATATTAATTTTGCACTAATTAAAATGGATCACTTTTGTCTAAAGGGGAGGGCAGCAAAGGGTGGTTATCCATAAACTATTAGATAGGTTTTTAGAAAAGTCTTTTGAAAACCTTTGTACATAATCATAGGGAAGATTCAGCACAAGATCTTGTTACTAAGGAAGACTTTTTGTCAGGGAGGGAACTTCACAAATTAATATGAGAATCTATTTTACTGGTTGCAGATATTGGGGTACAAGAAGTCATTACTTTGTGGTTTGTGTTGCCCAGACACTCCTATACGTGAAGATTGCAAACTATGTATGATAATTATTGTTTAGCAGATCTTAAAATACATAAGGAAACTGGCAAACCCAGACCAGGTTGCTTTCCAACTGGGTTGGGTTCTTCCTTTCAAAACCCAATATTTTGTTGAACTGATTGATATTTCCATGAGACTCAACTGTTGACTATCTTTCTGGGTTCAGAAAAAGCACTCGATCTGGTGAAAAAGGTAATTCCTTTGGTTAACTGTGGAAAAAAAGGGCTTTCCTCTCACTGCCCCATTCTACCATCTTGATTGGAGGAATTTATGAGGCTGCCCCCATTATATATTGGGTGGGGACTGGACAGACTGAAATTTCCCAGGCAAGACTGTCCCTGATCACTCCTCAATTGTTCACTTTTCACAGTGCTTCCAGCCACATTAATAAGGAATTCCCATGAAATCTGGTGAAATGTGCCAACCTATTTCTATAATCCTTCTATATGAAAATGATATTGTGTCATACCTAGGACTATTCCCAGTTAATCTAAAAAAGAACACATCATACATATCGAAATTCGGACAAGTGTCTGGTCAAAAGATTAACACACTTAAGACACTAATAATACCCATTCATGTTAATAAGATAACCATTTCTCAGAAATTGGGCTAGAGGTGAACAAAACAATGAAGCATCTGTGGATTATGGTATTAGATGATTTATCCTAGTTCTTTGAGCTAAATTATAAACCCATGATAAATAAAGTTAATAAAACTACGCACCTTCGGAAGGCTTCCCCTGTTTATTGTTGGGAGAATCAAAATCCACATGTTTCCATATTTTGTCTTTACTGCTACCCATTCTGTGTTTTTTGAAGAGCGAGCACCAGGCTTGGCAATCAATTTTCCTTGCTGAATGACATGACAAACAACTATGAATTGAAGGGGTTTTTGCTTAAATTGGAGAGGACACAATTGTTTAAGAAAATAAGGTTCAAGGTTAGAGCTGCTACATGCCAAATCTGGGGCTTGACAAGAAGAGTAGATAAAATCCCATCCTGACACAATTTTCCTCCACTGTGGAATAATGCCTGACTTTCTGGGGAAATTTCAAGGAAAAGCTTTACGCCTTGTGTTGAGTGCAGAATACATTCTTTGGAACAGCTTCTACTGGATGGGTAATTTAAAACATTCATAGATTCACTACTAGAATTTAGCCTAGCCCAGAGAGGAATGTTCTTCAAATATTTGCAGGTTAGGGGCTTCAGAGGGACAGTCACTGACCATTGGGGCAGAACATTTTTAATAGGATTATGCAAAAGAATTTGGAAACGCTGTTACACTCTTTTTTCTATGATAAGCTGTCAGCTGAGCAGTCTCCTGATCAAATACACATTTTAAATACTGGGTGGGACTAAGGTCAGCTAGTGGCCTCGGTGGAGGAATGGAACATACAATATAAATGGGCTCACACACTTGTACCTGGTGCCAACATGTAATGCATTCAGTGCTTTTGTTTACATGGATTACACTGGACCCCTACCAAGATGTGAAAGATTTTCTAGCAAGCCAACAGCATTTGCCCCAGATGTTTAAATGTAGAAAGAGATTCGAAGAACATGATAAGACAATGCCCAGCTTTTTCCCAATTTTGGGCAGGAATTGTTCAAACCTTAACATTAGTTTTGGAAATAAAGAATCTTCCACTGGATTCTAAGGAAATCTTTTGGGGCCCATAGGATGGCAAAATAGTCTATTTTTTGGACTTGGGGATAAAGCATGGTTAATGCTCTTGTGTGCATTAATGGCTAGTTTCCTGAGTGCACAAAAGTGGAAACACCTGATCCAGCGCGGCTAATATACATTTTTCCTTATGACACTAATCCAGAAAAACACCTACACAACCTTGATCACTTGGTACTCATGTCGGTGGGGCCCATGACACCGCATACATACATTCATTCAAATGTTCTGGATCAAACGCTAAGGAAAAATGAGTTGCTGGACAAGCGGGATACCTTATTAAAATGACAGAATTACTTCCTATACATTATATACATAAACTTCGGATCCTGTCGGTTCTAAACATCAAGGTACTCCGCTATTCGGTCGATGGACCAACTAGTAGAATCAGTTGATGGCGATTAAGTCCAGCTCAATCACAATTAAAACCTTTGACATTTATCAATCACAATTCTATTTAAAGAACCACAGACTCATTTAGAGTTAGCATATCGAAATTCTTTAAGCAAATAAGTAAAGTTCATTTTAGGTAAATACATTTATTATATCAGTAAGCATTTAAGTAAAAGATTAAGAATAAAGATGGGAAATACTCATTACCCTTGGCCATAGGGCGATGACAAGAATGGTTCATCAGGAAAGAAACATGAACTGCAGATCACAGGATGGACTCCCAAAACTGAATGACTGTCCCGCTAACCTCCTCGGACGCAATCTCCTCCCGGGCAACTCCCGCAACGATCTCGTTCCTTCCCCAGTCAAAGTTCGAAGTCCAAAATGACAGAATCTCTTGCAGCATCAGAATAGTAGAAGCGAAGAAGTCAACCAACATCCGGACAACGTAAGAGCAAATTCTCTTATCCCCTATTCTCTGACTCGCTACACTTAAAGTTGCAATCTTTAGGGGCAGAAATCACGCTAATTGGTCCATTGGAGGGGTGGTGATGGTCACCTCATTGCCCTCCTTGTTCGAACCGGTTTGGGGACAATAACGCACACATTAAGTCTCATGAACAACGTTGTCCAAAAGTAGTCCAATTTGTTAGTCCATTTTGTAAAAAACTCTGATGGTCACATATTAGTTCCTCCCCTGTCGCTCGATTTTCTCATCCGTTCCCAGGCATATATGCTGAACTCTTGGCACGATCCTCGTTACAGGTCAGATTGGCCTTGACATCTCCGGGCTCAGGCCGCATACACGTGACTGGAGCATTCACACTGAGCCTGCGCGGGGGCCATTTCATTCAGCGCACGCGATCTCATCCTTTCCAGCGGCCATTTTTGAAGCATGGCCTAGCAGGCCCGAACAAAACTAATATAAGAACAAACACAACGAAAATTAAAACATAGAAAATAAGCCTTTCTGTTTACCACCCGCCATTCTAAAGACCCGTGTTAGGTATTACCTAGCAGAAGCGACATTTAAAGCCATTTTACTTACCATCTGCATTCTTTGCCACAGTGCAATTTTACTACGCAACAAAAATCATGAAATTTACTCTATTTACTACGCAAATCACAATACTAATATTATTTTGCTTCACATTTGTAAATAAATTAGATTTCGCAGTGCCAGCAAGTTGCCCACATGTAATGTTTAATAAAAAGGTGCATTTGTTGATTAGTTCATGCGTTTCAAACAGTTAGTATCATTAATCGTTATGGGATCATTAATTTTCAAGGGGTACAAAAAATATTTTGTTTCCCCTGCTTCATCAATTCCCCCCTTTGGTGATTTTTAACATCACCACTAAAACCTATCCCTACAAAATTTATCAGATAAATGTTTCTTGTCCACTTGCATTTGTTACTTTTAGACAATTGTGTTCTTTTCATCTTGTCTTTTAGACCTTTTGTACATGTTCTCTTTAAACTCTTCCAATTCGATCTCTCCCATCTCCCGCTCTCTTTCTATATTTTTCTCATTTTCTCTTTTTGCTTTATTTTGTCCTTTTCTTCTTTTAACACACACATATGCTAATCTCAATAATAGTATTATCACTACTACTAAGGTCACTGGAATTAGTATTTTTCCAATTAGAGAACTACCTATTTCGGTGAACCATTTCCTTATGGAGGAAAAACCTTTACCAAGTTTCTCCCAAGCACCTTCAACCTCCAGTGGGGCAATTTCTTTATGCAAATCAGTTATGTTCTTTATATACTTCTGTATATTCTTACTTTTGTCTGGAATGTAAGTGCAACAATGTTGTACCTTCAGCATTCCACAGACTCCACCCTCTTTTGCCAAAAGAATGTCAAGGGCAAGTCGATTTTGCATTACCACAGCTCTCATGGCAACCATTTCGGTATTTACCATCAAGAACCCTCCAGCAGTATTCGTTGATAAACGATCTACTACTGTAGACAATTTCCGAATCTTGTATGCATTCAAAGATATACCCACTGCTGGTATCAATGCTCCAAAAATGTCACCTATTATCTCCGAGAAGCTTTCCCTTCTCCTACGGGTTAATGGTTTACCTATCTTGTGTATTCCTTTCGTTCCTCTTTCCAGGTGAAAAATCTTTGGAAAGACCAGGCCTAAATAACATGCTCCGTACCAATGGTCCGGCAACCTATAATAGGCTCGATTTCCGCAAATATAATAGATCCCTGGGAATACTGGATCTTTTCCTCCTTTGAATCCCCATCCCCTAAAATTTTGTATGTATCTCGGCACTCACTAGAACCCACAAAATAGTTATCATACATAGTGTTATCTCTACTAATACACAATTTTCCCTGATGGGGCCAATCTAAAACCATAGCTGCATTCGTTTCGCCTTTGTCATAATTTCCCTCTTCAAACGCCCAAGGTGGGGTTTTGTCTTTTCTCCCGTTGCTTTTCTTTGAAACTTAACCCTTCGGTCTTCTACCATGTCTAAGAAAACCTTTTCTTCCTTTCTTAACCTACAGGTAAGATTGTGTCTAAATGCATATTCTAATGTTAATTCCTTCGTTTCTAAGAAATAATTCTCCAAACATCTTTGCAAATTTCACCTTAAGTTCAGGGTCTACGGGAACTTTAGCAAAAACAGCATCTGTGTCAGTGTAGTAATACTCTAATTTTTCAATTTTGTAAAATAAACTAGCTAAAACACTACAAGTTATTCCATACGTCAAAGGAAGGTGATGATATGTCACACCTTCTGTTACAGAGCATGAGTAACTGCATACAGACATAACAATCTCTCACATCCATTGTCTCCACATATTCATATAAGAGTTTTGTGAAGACATTCTTGGAGAAATCAGTTATTGACTTATCCCTATGAAATTCAGTACTATCTACCAGTGTTGCAGTATTCTTTATGTTAGATTTCTTGTCACTATTCGTGTCATTCCTGCTTACAGATGTATTTTCTTCAACTAATCTAAGTGGAATTATTATTGCTAATATGAACCAAATAAGCATTAGTAAACCTGTACAATAGAAACACATCTTACGCCATCTACGGAAAACTCACATCTAGATCTTCTATTCTCAGTGTCTGCCATGTTGAAATATTATCTAAATATATGTACAGGAAATGTGCTTCCACACCTCAGAATGACTTTTCTGCCGTATTACCCTTTACATTTTTCAAGACTTTATCAGTTTTGTGTCTAGTCCGGTTTTCTTTTCACCTCCTCGGGATGGGCGCAGTTCACTCTCACCCACTTGTTCACAGTCTTTGTCTGGGTTCTCGTGACTGCTATCCACTTCTTTAATGTCAGGCAGTGCTATGTATACCCATTCAGGCGACTTATATTTCAGGTTAGGTCTTTTCACTCTTTTTGGTCTTTGTAACTGTCTTTCACTTGTTTTTCTTTGTCTTTTCTGACTTGTTATTTCATTTACTTGTTCTGCATTGTCTGTGTTCAAATTTATTAGTTTATATCTCAGTCTTTTAATTTCGTTGGGCCAATTGTCTCCTTTTCTTGGCCTTTTCAGTTCACTTTCTTTTTCTCCTCGTTCCGCTCTCCAAGTTCTCTTTCTTGGTCCTATTCTTTGCCTTCTTTCTTCTTCACTTTCTTCAGATTCTGTCTCAGATCTCACTTCACTTCCTCTAACTTTGAACTTTATGATCTCAATCTCTCTATCTGAATCTGAATCTCCCTGTGTTTCTTCGGCTTGTAATTTTGAGTCTAATCCTCCTCGTGTTTCTTCTGCAATTTCCTCAATCTCTCTATCTGAATCTGAATTTTCTTGAGTTACCTCTACAATTTCCAGAGGAATTTCCCCAAAGCTTGTACTTGGCTGCTCACTGTCTATTGGTTCAGTTTCTCCTGTTTCAATATCAGTTCTTTTGTTTTCGGATTCTTCCTTTTGTCTTTCACTGGATTCAGGTTGGTCTGCTTCAGATGCCGAACTGGTACCTGATTTTTCCAGATGTCGACTTACAGGTCGAGCGTCAGGATCTGGAACTCTGATTGTTTCAGTTTCTTCTTCAGTTGCCGAACTGGTACCTGATTTTTCCAGATGTCGACTTACAGGTCGAGCTTCAGGATCTGGAACTCTGATTGTTTCAGTCTCTGCTTCAGATGCCGAGCTGGTATCTGATATTTCTAGATGTCGACTTACAGGTCGAGCTTCAGGATCTGGAACTCTGATAGTATGGCTGGCATGAATCCAATTTTTCACACCTGCACACTTTACTGCAGTCGTTGTCACCAGGATCACTTGACGTGGCTTATCCCAACGTGGAACCAAGCCATTTCTTCTTCTGTGGACTTTTATGCGGATCCAGTCTCCTGGACTCGGATCATGAGCTGGTTTTCTCTCAAGAGTGGTCGCATCCGGCTTAACCTGATGAAACACAGAATGCACCACATCAGCCAATCCTTTGCAATAGTCCAGTATGAGATCATCAGTTATAGTCAGCAGTTTGTTGACCGGTACGTATGCTTGTCTCATTGCTCGTCCCATTATTATTTCATGAGGACTCAGACCTGTTTTTCTGTCAGGTATGCTTCTTATTGCTCATTAGCACCAATGGTAAGGCATCGGGCCATTTGAGTCCTGTGGCTTGGCACATTTTTCCTAACCTATTCTTTATTGTGCCATTTACTTGCTCAACCACTCCAGAAGCCTCTGGTCTGTAGGCACAATGCAGCTTTTGTTGAATGTCCAGTGCTTCACATATCAGTTCGATGATTTCATTCTGGAAATGCGTTCCTCTATCTGTTTCTATCGTTACTGGAAAGCGATATCTAGGAATGAATTCTCTCAGTAGGAGCTTAGCTACAGTAACTCCATCATTCCTTCTTGTCGGATAGACCTCCACCCAACGGGAGAACAAACAGACGACCACCAGGACATACCTCAATCTGTTACTCAGGGGCATCTCAATAAAATCTAATTGCATTCTAGTAAAAGGACCTCCTTCACGTCCTATTGTTCCCAAACTCACTACTGTCTTCCTTCCAGGATTTATCTGTTGGCATATAAGGCATCTTTGGCAAAGACTTTCAGCTATAGCCCTAAACTTTGGGTTGAACCAGGTCTGTTTGAAAAGTCTGATCATGGCATCTCTACCTATGTGTGCCTGTCCATGGTACATCCGTACCATGTTAGAGATCATGCTATCAGGCATAACTGGTCTTTTATCCCTGTAAACCCAGACTTCATCTTCCTCCCTCCGTCTGCAACCTGCTTTTATCCAAACGTCTTTTTCCTCATCACCTGCCTCTTCCTGCAATTGTGTCACCTCTTCCCATGTTTCAACTGGGTTAGTAAACAGCAAGGGACATGAAACATTTTCTTTTTCCCTTCTCGGATTCATTGAGGTCCTATTTCTGGCACAATATTGAGCTAATTCATCAGCAAAATTGTTACCTACTGCAATGTAATCAGTTCCATTTTTGTGAGCAGTGCATTTTACCACCGCAATCTGTTTAGGCAGCTGTATCGCCTCAAGCAACTTCTTCACAAACTCACCATTCCTAATAGGAGACCCTGAGGAAGTCAGGAATCCCCTCTGGGACCAGATCTGTCCGAAATCATGGACCACTCCGAAGCCATATTGGCTATCGGTGATCACAGTAATTCGGAAATTCCTTCCCAGTTTGCACGCTCGAATCCGAGCAATCAGCTCAGCAACTTGGGCTGAACGTATTCCTCTCAAACAGGATGCTTCCATTATGGTTGCCACCGTACATACAGCATACGCAGCACTTAAAACTCCTTCATTTGTCCTCAGGCATGACCCGTCCACAAACATCACATAATCTGACTCTTTTAGATGTTCATCCCTGATATCAGGGCGAGGCTTTGTGCAAAATTCAAGCACATCCAAACAGTTATGATCAACGTCATCTTTGACTTCTGCATTTACTGCATCTGGCAGTGAAGTGGAAGGATTCACACTCATGCATCTTACAATGGTTACATTGTCTGCACCCAAGATCACTTTTTCATACCTAGTCAGCCGACTGTGTGTCACGAATTGGGTTTTTGTTCGGGTCAGAAGGATTTCAACTGAATGTGGGACATAGACTCTCAAAGGATATCCCATCACAATGCCTTCACTTTGTTCCAGACTCACACAAGTAGCAGCTACTGCTTTCAGACATCCAGGCAACGCTTTTGCTACCAGATCTAGAACAGCTGAAAAATAAGCTATTGGTCATTTCATTCTTCCATGCCTGTGCACTAATACTGAAAGTGCACATCCGTCTCTCTCACTACAATACAGCTCAAATTCTTTCTCATAATCAGGCATTCCCAATGCTGGTGCCTCACACAAACTTGTTCTCAGTTCCTCGAAAGCCTTCATTTCCTCCTCATCCAATGCAATCAGATCTTTCACATCCTTCTTTGTCAATCGCTGTAAAGGTTTTGCAATTAATGAAAATCCACTTATCCACTGTCGGCAATAACCAACCATTCCAAGAAACATTCTTACCTCTCTTTGTGTCATTGGGGCTCTCATTCCTTTAATAATCCTTATTCTTTCTGTTGTCACTTTTCGCATCCCTTTCTCAATCTTATGACCTAAGTACTGTACTTCCTGTTGATAGAATTGCAGTTTTGATGGGGACACCTTGTGTACTCCTTCTGCCAAATGATTCAGTAAAGCAATGGTGTCCATAACACATGCTTCTCTGGTCTTTGATGCCACTAATAGGTCATCAATATATTGGACCATCACAGATTTTTCAGGCATTTTCAAACCTTCTAAGGATTTCTTTAGAATCTGATTAAAAATTTAAGGACTTTTAGTATACCCTTGAGGAATTAGGCACCATGCCAAAATACGCTCTCCAAACCGAAATGCAAATAATGGCTGGCTGTCAGGGTGCAATGGAATAGAAAAAAATGCATGGCACAAATCAATAACTGTGTACCATTCTGCATCATGAGGGATTTTATACAGTATTACAGCAGGGTTTGGCACAATTGGGCAGCGAGGAATAACTATTTTGTTCACCTTTCTCAAATCTTGTACTATTCTATATGTTCCATTTGGCTTTTTCAATCCCATTATCGGAGAATTACATGGACTGCTCATTATTTCTCTCAAAATTCCTTGTTCAATCATCTTATTAATTACAGGTGTTATTCCTTCAATAATTTCTTGCGTTAATTTGTACTGCGGGGTATTTGGGTAATTTGTTCCTTCTTTTACAGTAATTTTTACAGGATCAACTTCTCTCATTAGTCCAATATCTTCACCTGTGAAATCCCACACATCAGACCTGACTATTCCTTTCAATTCAATAGGGATTTTCTCCGCATCAAACACAGGAAACATATCATTCACTCCTGGTTCTAGTTCTGCCATTGTCATTTTATACAGAACATCATCATCTGGTGTCTGGAAAGCAATACCATCTGGAGTACAGTAGATGGTACAATTCATTTTGCAAAGCAGATCGCGTCCTAATAAATTTACAGGACTACAATCACACACCACAAAGCGATGCATATCTTTGAATGGACCAATTTCCACCTCTATTGGTTTTGTAAGAGGGTTTTAATTTGCCTATTTGAAACACCTACAACTTGGATGTATTCTCCTGAGAGAGGAAGGTTTGGAATTTCCACTGATCTAACAGTAGAACGGGTAGCACCAGTGTCCACAAGGAATGTAACATTTACACCATTCACCTTTCCATCCACAAATGGACCTGACTGATCTACCTCTAGAGTTGCGCCAAGCACGCACTCCTCTTCCTCTCCTAGGCACCGTCATAAGCTTTCATCCGATTCATCTCCATCCTGCCGTAACCAATACTGCGAAACTGCAGCTGCGCGCAGCAATTTTGTTACCTGCTCTCCTCCGTAGAATCCTGCCTCTGTACTGTATCTTTGAGGATTTACACTCTTTGGAAGAGGTGGTTGCGGCACCTGACACTGTTGAGTAACTACCTGCGGCTGTTGCGGCTGTTGGTAACTCACCTCATTCTGCACCTGTGGATTTAATGGTTGATTCTCGGTATTAACTCTCAGAGGTAATTTACACTTGTTTCTCCAGTGCCCTAATTTTCCGCAATTATGACATGGCCATTTCTTTTAGCTTCTTCTATACTCATCTGACCTTTTCCCTTACCAATATTCGGTTTGGACTTGGTCTGTCCTGCGTCATTAGACTGATTATTCTTCTGAGCTTCTTGCTTTTCTGCAACCTTTACTTGTGCCCACATTGCCTTTTCCTTGAGTTTATGCTGTCTACACTCAATATCGTCACTGCAATATTTTGCATACCGTAGTACCTCATCTACTGTGCTATTCTGCCAACATAACATATGCTGCTTAATCATCTCACTTATCTCAGATCTCAATCCATACACAAATCTATACACAAAATGACTCATGTCTTTTTCACTCAAATTCTCATAACCACTATACTGCTTGAAAACCAAAAGCAACCTCTCATAGTAGGCATGTACAGACTCCTTACTCTCCTGAGTTGTGCTATCAATCTTTACCCAGTCCGTTTCTTTTGGTGGAATCTTATTTTTCAGAAATGTGATTGCCTGTTCATATTTTCTCATTGCTTCTGAACCTGGAGCTCCTGTTTTTGCATCTCTAGGATATTCTTCCTTCGGCCAATCAATTGTAATTTTACATTTTGTCCATAAATCTGCAGGAACAACAATCTCAAACAGTCCATCCAGATCTTCCCACAATACTTCAGAAACTTTTACAAACCTTTCTACCTGTCTATACCATTCTACAGGTTTCTCTCTCAATCTTGGAAAATCATTTGTAAATGACAATATATCTTGTCTGGACCATGGGACATGTACATAACTTCCTCCTGGAGTTTCTCTCATAGGACATTCTATTACCGTTGGTTCTTTCTCTTTTACTGGAAAAGCCAATGATGCTTTATCAGTTGTTCCCTCCTTTCTCCTTATCCACCTACTTCTCCACTTGTCTACATCTCCCCATTTTCTCAGTAAAACAATCAGTTCTTTTATCTGTATAAGTCGTCCTGAAGTGTTCAGATTTTCTATGTCCTTTTCACTAAAATCTACCCTGTACGTTTTCTGCAATCCTCTAATTTTTCCAAAATCTACTCCTAGTTCATTCGCTGTTTCTTCCAATTTCTCATGCAAGTTCCTAGCTCTCCAAGTGATGCTTTTACACATAAACATTAATTCATCATTTTGATAGGACTTCAATCGATCTGTACCAATAGTCCCTAGAATCAATTCCTCCATATCTATCTTTAATCTGACCACATCCAAAAGTTGTGGTTCAGCATCCTTTTTCTGCAAGCTCCTCACCCAATCATTTAATTCCTCTGCAGTCGGACCCACAGGGGTTTTATTTACTTCTGCCCAATTTACACTCCTCTCCGGAGTTTCAGTTGCTGACTCAGTTCCTATAGGAATCCTATTTATCGGACTCTCATTAATTGTCAAATTTACAGGTGGACTTGACCTAAATGGACCAACAGAATCTTTTTTTTCTCTATTTTCTGGAATTATCCCTTCTCTTACTTTTTGCATACTGGAATTTAATGGAATTGTTAAGGAGTGTTCATCTATCTTTTGATTTTCAAATACTGGGATTACTGGCCCTATAGTTACTGGCACAGTCACAGCTTCCATATTCTTTGTCAGTTCTCTAATCTTTTCAGTCAACTCTCTTGTGGTTCTGGCTAATTCAGCTGTATTACCATTATCATGTTTCACAGTCTGTGGTACTTCTAGTTTATTAAATGGACTATTTATTTCAGACAATCGTTCAGGGCTTTGGTTTCTTACAGTTTCCATTGACGGTGCTTTTGGTGTCACCACCACAGAATCCTGTTGATATGGAGGGGATCTTTTATTTAAAATGTCCTCCAGCAACACATCCTCTGTGTCGCTAACTCCATACCCATATCTCTCTGTTACTGCATGCTTCTTTTACTCCGTACACTTTTTCCCTGTAAATTCTTCAACTGTTCTGACAGGAAACATGCCATCCGTCATGTTAGCATACTGCCATCGTCTCATCCTGTCTTCATGATTCAAACCCCATACTCTTCCATGAATTAAACTATAATTCTTTGCACCTCTGTGTCTTTCCCTTTCATACATCTCATCTTCCCATTCACCTAAGGCTTCGAACTGTGTCGGTCTAGGTCTCGGTTCAAGTCTCATCATCTTTTCTCTCAAATTTCGAAGTACCGCTGTGCTAAACGAACCATTTTCTGGAAATGCCAATACTCCATCGTCTTTGGTATACTTCGCCCAATTTTCCAACCAAATGCAGGTATGATAGCCATATTTCATCGTCATATAAGATGCTGGCGTTTTCGGCGGAGGAAGTACTTCTCCTTCCCTAGTCACAACCTTCTTATCTTTCTTAAAAAGATGTTTAGGCTTTGCAAACCATGACGGTTTCTCTCTATCATATTTATTAAAATAAGCCATTTCACTGTTGTTTTGCCGAAGCAATTCACACAATCCTTCACCAATCGGTTCTTTCTACTGCTCGGCTATTCGGACCTATCCCAGCGCGTCTCACACCAACGCACCAATCAGAAAGCTTTTACGTCACTCTCACACCAACCTATTCCAGGGCGTCTCACACTAACGCACCAATCAGGAAACTCTTCGTTCTTCCACAACTGGCCAATCCCAGCGCGGTTCTTGTTGACGTCAGTTCTACTCCTGCTTCTACTGACCCCTCCTTTACAAAAATTATCGGCACTTTTCTTAACTTTTCTTTTAACTAAATCGATTAGTTACAACGTAAAACACATTACCATTGTCTGTTTCTCTAAACAAAAAGAGATAGTTTATTCTAACTTACAAGAATACTGTTTTGTTCGATAAGTGTAGCACTTCTCTCTACCTTACCCTTCTCTCAAGCAAGAGGTAAACCCGTTTCTCTGGGGATAAAACACATGCGAAGACTACACTGCTCCTGATAATTAAGGCCAAAGTTTCACAAGAAAACCTGTTGCTATTTCACTCAAATGCAATTCATGCGTGAAATTTCCCTAACATAACACAGTCCTGTGTTATCACCAAATTTGAAATCAGACAATGCACAATTCCGTGTGACTTCTCTTGCCACACGTGTCCACTTCCTACTTCCCGGAAGCTTCAAAATTCTGACTTACACATAACGTAATACAAACTCAACATAGAGTGTTAGACATGAATTAATCAATAATCACCAAACTAATCTATATTAACCATCCTCTGCTACCAAGAAATCTGATCCAGCGCGGCTAATATAAATTTTTCCTTATGACACTAATCCAGAAAAACACCTACACAACCTTGATCACTTGGTACTCATGTCGGTGGGGCCCATGACACTGCATACATACATTCATTCAAATGTTCTGGATCAAACGCTAAGGAAAAATGAGTTGCTGGACAAGCGGGATACCTTATTAAAATGACAGAATTATAACCTATACATTATATACATAAACTTCGGATCCTGTCGGTTCTAAACATCAAGGTACTCCGCTATTCGGTCGATGGACCAACTAGTAGAATCAGTTGATGGCGATTAAGTCCAGCTCAATCACAATTAAAAGCTTTGACATTTATCAATCACAATTCTATTTAAAGAACCACAGACTCATTTAGAGTTAGCATATAATTTTATCGAAATTCTTTAAGCAAATAAGTAAAGTTCATTTTAGGTAAATACATTTATTATATCAGTAAGCATTTAAGTAATAGATTAAGAATAAAGATGGGAAATACTCATTACCCTTGGCCATAGGGTGATGACAAGAATGGCTCATCAGGAAAGAAAGATGAACTGCAGATCACAGGATGGACTCCCAAAACTGACTGACTGTCCCGCTAACCTCCTCGGACGCAATCTCCTCCCAGGCAACTCCCGCAACGGTCTCGTTCCTTCCCCAGTCAAAGTTCGAAGTCCAAAATGACAGAATCTCTTGCAGCATCAGAATAGTAGAAGCGAAGAAGTCAACCAACACCCGGACAACGTAAGAGCAAACTCTCTTATACCCTATTCTCTGACTCGCTACACTTAAAGTTGCAATCTTTAGGGGCAGAAATCACGCTAATTGGTCCATTGGAGGTGTGGTGATGGTCACCTCATTGCCCTCCTTGTTTAAACCCGTTTGGGGACAATAACGCACACATTAAGTCTCATGATTAACGTTGTCCAAAAGTAGTCCAATTTGTTAGTCCATTTTGTAACAAACTCTGATGGTCACATATTAGTTCCTCCCCTGTCGCTCGATTTTCTCATCCGTTCCCAGGCTTATATGCTGAACTCTTGGCACGATCCTCGTTACAGGTCAGATTGGCCTTGACATCTCTCACTCCGGGCTCAGGCCGCATACACGTGACTGGAGCATTCAAACTGAGCCTGCGCGGGGGCTATTTCATTCAGCGCACGCGATCTCATCCTTTCCAGCAGCCATTTTCGAAGCATGGCCTAGCAGGCCCGAACGAAACTAATATAAGAGCAAACACAACGAAAATTAAAACATAGAAAATAAGCCTTTCTGTTTACCACCCGCCATTCTAAAGACCCGTGTTAGGTATTACCTAGCAGAAGCGACATTTAAAGCCATTTTACTTACCATCTGCATTCTTTGCCATAGTGCAATTTTACTACGCAACAAAAATCAAGAAATGTACTCTATTTACTACGCAAATCACAATACTAATATTATTTTGCTTCACATTTGTAAATAAATTAGATTTTGCAGTGCCAGCAAGTTGCCCACATGTAATGTTTAATAAAAAGGTGCATTTGTTGATTAGTTCATGCGTTTCAAACAGTTAGTATCATTAATCGTTATGGGATCATTAATTTTCAAGGGGTACAAAAATATTTTGTTTCCCCTGCTCCATCACACCCAAAACACCTTTCACTTACAGAATGGAGTATGTCTGTGGAAGGGATAAAATATCAAAGGATTATTTTAGGCTTAAGCAAACTAAAAATATGGGATGTCTGGAAAGGTTCTAGTGAAGCAGAGAAGACTATTTAACAAATACGGATGGATGAAGCAAACTTTACAATGAGGGAAAACATTTGCACATTTTTCTGGGTCTTTTTTACCTTTTCACAGCTTCCTTAATGATGGGGTTTTGAAGGCAAGTTACTGTATGGATGCTACAATAAAGATGTTACTAATAAGTGGTCATTTGTTTATGTGATTCTAATAATGAAAATGTTTAAAATATAAAATTTTAAGTGGAATAAACTCAAACAGTTGTTTTTTGATTGTAAGAATTGCTTGGAGGGCTTTTTCTTGCATGCTTTTTTTGCACTATTTAATCCTCCATAAACAATTACTCTGAGCCATTGGCAACCATAGTGAGAGGCTCTGTGTGCTCTCTGTTGTAGGACTAGGTCATGTTGGATAGTACCAGTAGCATGCTCCTGTTTTTCAGCCTCCTCTTCCAATTTTGTGAGGTGATACCCCAGTGCGGCCATTTATTTAGATAGTTTGCAGACAACAGCTTGTGTCTTCGGGTTGGTAGTTTTTACCCTGGCAGCATCCTTCTTGTACTCCTCTAGCTGTGCACAGAGTAAGTCATATATAGAGGCAATAGTTGGGCCTTCTGCCCTCTTAACAGTCTGATTCTGGATCTGTGTTGGAGACTGGGTTTCTGCTGGCAGTTCGCGCATAAAGGATTGTGGCAGTACCCGATCACCCCTGTGCCCTTCTTGCTCTCTATAGTCTTCTATACTGGGGTTGTCCATAATATTTGCAGATGTTGCAAGATGGTGCGCTGAACTGTCCCACATTAAACAGTTCTCATCATCCTCTTCAGCCCCATCTTCACTGTCCCCATCCTCTGGGGTGCCACTGTCTGCAGCACCTCCCCTGTCTTCCTTACGATGTTGTAAAGTATTGGTAACATTTAAATCCATCAAACCATTTTTCAGATCTTGTCTGACAAACTCTCCCATGATGAGAAGCCTGAGGATGCGAGTGGCTGCACTGCTCTCTACCCATAAGCCCCCTTTCCACACTTATCTCCTTAAACCCGTTCTCTTAATCTGAGGCACTTTCCGAGTCCTCTGACAGCGAAAACAATGCCTCTGACAGATGAGCATTTTTTTCCCTTGGCATTAGTTTCTACATCTTCATCTACAGTGGGATAGCTGTAATTCAGTCCCTTGAGCAACGTGCTGTCAAATTTTCTGACCTTTCCTAGGCCATCAGGTCTCCCCAGCCCCTGAACCGCAAGAGTGCTTGATGCTAAGGTTTGAAACGTCTGAATAGCCTGGGAAGACACCAGAGGCTGGGAAGTCAGTGGAAGGGTTGCCAGTCCAATAAACCACCCCAAATGTCCCTTTGCCAAGAGAGGGAATGCCACCCTGCCCACCCTTGCTAATATGACCATGATGTACCCTCTTAGTGTTGTTTTATGAGGGAGCTATCTCTGAGGGACTAGTATCGGAGATAGTATTGGATAAAAGTGGGTGTGCTGTGGTTTCACTATTGTCTGTACTATCAATATCACCTCGAGGAATGCCATTCAGGAAATCACATACTTCAGTATTTTGCCCCTGACCCCCATAGGATAGTCTCATATCCAAAGATAAAGTCTGACTTACTTCATTGCTATGATCGTCCGAGGTCCCAAGAGAGCCCACCTTGTCTAATATTGAGGGTATCTTTCCATAGTAGGACTTGAGTTGAGCAGCGCAAACACAAGGAGAAGATAGACAGAGTGCTGAAACTTTTCAGACACTCACCCCCAGTCACAGATCTGGGTTGAATCCATCATCGTCCTTTAGCTCACTTCGCCAACCCAGTTCAGAACCAGCCATATGCAAATCAGTCTTGACCCTGTTCCTCATGGAACAGTCCAGCCCGAACTGCCAAGCCAGGTTTTCCCTGGACTAGAAACAAGCATCCTGGGACCGGTTTCGGGGTAACACCCCTCATCAGCCAGGCTAGCTTGAATCCAGTGGCAAAGTGAGCAAGGGACCCACGTCTGGGCATACCCTGCCAACTTAGGGTGAACAAAGCAAGAGCAACTAGGGAATTACCGCCCATTTCAAAGCTGCCGTTCATTGGCAAGCTATTGGAAAAACACGTCAATAGATTACTGGCTGAGTTCTTGGAAACAAACCACTGTCTCCAGATGGGATTTCGCGCACAACACAGCACTGAGTCTGCTCTGTTGACAGTGGTGGAGGAACTCAGAACAACGTTAGATCGAGGAAGCTCAGCAGCTTTACTTCTCTTGGACCTGAGTGCTGCCTTCGACACAGTGGACCACCACATTTTGCGAAACAGACTCTCGGCCATCGGAGTACAAGGTACCATGCTACAGTGGCTGACCTCGTTCTTGGAGGGAAGAACTTTCCAAGTTTTGGAAAACACCACCCTCTCTAAAACGATGTCACTAACGTGCGGGGTGCCACAAGGTTCCTCGATGAGCCCCACGCTGTTTAAGTTTACATGAAGCCACTATCTCGGATTGCCCAAGATTTTGACATCTCTATGACGTCCTATGCGGATGATATGAAGCTGGTGATCTCCTTAGACCCTAGAACCAACGGGGACTCTGAGAGGTTATCACCCTGTATGGAGAAAGTCATGGAATGGATGACCAACAGCTCCTTAAAACTAAACGGGGATAAAACGGAGTTAATGATCCTCGGGAATAAGACAATTCCCAGGCCATCCTTAAGCTGGCCTGACTGCCTGGGCAGCCCACCCACGCCTAAAGAATCCATCAAGAACCTGGGCTTCTGGCTCGAAAAGGACCTATCAATGACGACTCAAGCCAAGATAGTCGCAGGCACCTGTTTAGGACTACTTAGAAGTCTCCGGAAGATCCTGGATCGGATTCCCATTCAGCTTAGGAAGACTGTAGTCCATTCTATGGTTACATCACGTTTGGACTATGGAAACTCGCTTTTCCTAGGGGCGCTGAAATACATGACCAACAGACTTCAGGTGGTCCAGAACGCGGCAGCAAGGCTGCTGTGTAAGGCCCCAGCTCGGGAGTCTGCCAAAAATCACTTCAAGGAACTGTATTGGCTCCCGGTGGAGGCCAGAAGCAAATTCAAGGCACTGGTTATAACTCACAGAGCATTACACAATAGGGGCCCTAGGAAAATCAGAAACCTGGTGTCCCCATATGTCCCAAATAGGAATCTGAGATCAAGCTCAGAAGGACTCCTAAAACCAATATGTGCCAGGAAAGCAAGATGAGGAGGCAGATCCTTCGCCCACCTAGCTCCCAAACTCTGGTACTCTCTACCACGGGAATTCTGGGCCCTGGACAAAGAATTTTAATTTCAGAAGTCAATTAAAATATGGCTGTTCAAGCAGTACCTCTAACTTTCGCCCAGCCTCAGCCTGTTCCCTATCTCTTAGCGCTGGGAAGCCCCAGGGCAGCTACACGCTTTACAAATTCTAAATAATAATAATAATAATAATAATAATAATAAGGAGATGATAGACTGAGTGCTGAAACTTTTCAGGCATTCACCCCCAGTCACAGATCTGGGTTGAATCCATCATGGTTCTTTGGCTCACATCGCCAACCCAGTTCAGACCCAGCCATATGCAAATCAGTCTTGACCCTGTTCCTCATGGGAACAGTCCAGCCCAAACTGCCAAGCCAGGTCCTCCCTGGACCAGAAACAAGCATCCTGGGACCGGTTTTGGGGTAACACCCCTCATCAGCCAGGCTAGCTTGATTCCAGTGGCAAAGTGAGCAAGGGACCCCAGGTCTGGGCATACCCTGCCAACTTAGGGCGGACAAAGCAAACACAAGGAGATGATAGACAGAGTGCTGACATTTTTCAGACACTCATCCTCAGTCACACATCTGGGTTGAATCCATCATCATTCTTTAGCTCACTTCGCCACCTCAGTTCAGACCAGCCATATGCCAATCAGTCTTGACCCTGTGCCTCATGGGAACAGCCAGGCCGAACTGCCAAGCCAGGTCTTCACTGGATCAGAAACAAGCATCCTGGGATCAGTTTCGGGGTAACACCCCTCATCAGCCAGGATAGCTTGAATCCTGTGGCAAAGTGAGCAAGGGACACACGTCTGGGCATACACTGCCAACTAAGGGCGAACAAAGCAAACACAAGGTGATGATGGACGGATGGACGGACTGTCTCAGCCCTTAATATCTGTGTGTGCACAGAAGCAGAAGTTTTTACAGTCCTCCCTGCTCCATCTGTATGCAGCTGAGTTCCTGGTTGAATTCCAGTCTGAAGATAGGGGCGAGGACGGAGTGCTGGTGCTTTTAGAGAGCAGAGCTCATGGTTGCAGTGCTTTGCACACCCTGCAATACCAGGTTGTGAGTAATCCCACAATACTCCACTTAGCCGGGTTAAGAAAATCACAAGGAGCTCAAATAATGCAAAAAATACCGAACGAGTGAGCTGAGAGGAGGGGGCGGGCTCTCGGAGTGATACTATTCAAGGCTCTAGGGAGTCGGTATGGATGAGGCGGCTGCTGCTGCAGTTGCTGTAGTTCCTGTAGCTGACTCCAGTACCAAATCAAATAAGGAAGGCAAGACAGGCACAAAAGGTGCATTCATCCCTGTCAACCTAACCTGGGTCAGGACTGCTGTGACAAAAACTAAAGCAGAATTCATCTAGAGGCCCCTGAAGAGCTAAGGCCAGTGCAAACACGGAGCGCTGCAGGACAGATAAGAGAAGTGAGCACTGTGCGTTGCTTGTCAAGAGAGGGGCCAAGAGAGGGACCAGGGACGCCAACAGCCCTGGGATCCTAGCTGTAGAGCTGCTCTCCGAGCCCAAGGTCCAAAAAGGAACCATCAAAACTGACACTTCTGCAGCCCCACCGGCCTCTGCGAGACACCAGATAAAGCATACAGCAATCGGCATCTCTGGTGTGTGGAAATTGACAGCATTTTTCTTCTGAGGGCGCCCAGTCCCCCTCCCATACTGCAGCCGCTCAACCTACTGATGCCATCCTGCTCCACCCATCCTGACGCTTTCAGAACGCTCTATTATTTGAAGTTGCATGAATGTTGTGCTCCTGCAAACCCAGCTGTCCAGATATACAAAGTTTTTTAATCTTAATTTCTTAAAAGCTACTGATCGGATTTAAACCAAATCACCAAAGGCATGCTTTTTGTATCTAGATCTAGTTTTCTGACACATTTGGTGTAATTCTATTCAGCCTTTTTTCGCTGTATCGCTGTTCCATTTGCCTATGGAATATTGCATGGGGATTTTGCGTTTTGGAACCTATCTTTATTCTCAGCTACCGATTGACAGATCACCCGGAAACTTTCCAGGACGTAGCTGAGGTGGAGGAAATTTTTGGGGGAAAGTTTAATGAAGATTCACCAATTGGTGCCAATGTTATTAGCAAACCAAAAAATATATTTCTTATGGTAATTACCTCCTAACTATAACTACACAGTGGCAACAGCCACTGTGAAATATATGTGTGTGTGTGTATGTGTGTATATATATATATATATATATATATATATATATATATATTCACTGAAAAAACCAAAGGTTACAAAGATGTTCTAGTTAGCAAATAGAATTTTTTTTAAACGTAGAAATTCACGAGTTTCATTTTGATTGGCTGCCAACACTCCAAACCAGGAAGTATTGGCAGCCATCTTGTGACTCAGTAACCGAGTCACAAGAAAAAGGAAAAAAAAAGTTAAAAATGGAGAAAAGGGGGCAGGGTAGAAACACCCTGACCCCCTAGGCCTAGGCCTGTGATACATGTGCGGGGGCCCCCGCAGCCCCGGGGACTGCCACCTCCCCGGGGCGATCCTTATTCAAATGCGGGGGCTCACGGCACCCCCGCAGCCCCGGGGCCCGCCACCTCCCCGGGGCTTTGGCATTAATCATTTTTTTTAAAGTGTGGGGGGGCTCTTGCCCCCCACGCAGCCTGGGGACCGCCACCTCCCCTGGGCTTTAATCATTAAGTGCGGGGGCATCGCGGCCCCCCGCAGCCCTGGGGACCGCCACCTCCCCGGGGCTTTTTAAAAAAAATTAAAGGCATGGGGAGGGTCCTGCCCCCCCACGCTGCCCCAGGGACCACCACCTACCCGGGGCATTCAGTAAATTAAATACGGGGGTCCGTAGTGGACCCTGGCGCCGGGGACCACCACCTCCCCGGGGACCACCACCTCCTCCTGGAGCCCTCGATGGCCCTGGGGACCGCCACCCCCCAGGGCCGGCTCCTGCAATGTCCCGGGGTGCCCACCCCCGGGACATTGCCGTTTGCTATGGCAGGGCGGGAGCACGGCTCCTGCCCTGCCATAGCAAACACTGCTTTCCTTCTTGGAAGCGGTAGCAGGAAACCTGCTCCCGCTTCCAAGAAGCAAAGCAGATTGCTTTTGGGCAGGGGGAGCTGCATGTCAGCAGCTCCCCTTGCCAAAAAAGCAATGCTGGCTCCTGCAGGAGTCGGGGAGCTGGCAGGGACTGTGGGGGCATTGGGGCTCCCCCACGGTCCCCAACTTGAGGGCTGGCCCCGGGGGATAGGGTCCCAGGGGCAATAAGTGGCCCGAGACGGGGGCCACTCGGCTCCCCTACCGTTAAAAAAAATAATTAAAAAAGCATTGGCCATGCCCCGGGGGATGGGGTCCCCGGGGCCAAAAATGGCCCGGGAGGGGGGCCACGCGGGCCCCTCCCTTTAAAAAATAAATAAAGAATTGGGCGTGACCCGGGGGATGGGGTTCCCGGGGCCAAAAGTGGCCCAGGGAAGGGGGGCCACGTGGCCCCCCTCCCGAATATAAATATATATTTAAAAATAAAAAAATAAGGCTAGGCCCCAGGGGATGTGGTCCCCGACGCCAAAATTGGCCACAGATGGGGGGGCCACGCAGCCCCCCTCCAATAATAATAATAAAAAAACAAGGGCAGGCCTCGGGGGATGGGGTCCCCAAGGCCAAAAGAGGCCCAGGGAAGGGGGGCCACGCGGCCCCCTTCATGTTTTTTTTTTTTCAAGTAAGAAAAATGGCTAAGGCCCTGAGGGCTAGGGTCCCCAGGTCCTAAAATATAGTAAGAGAAGGGGGGGCACACAGCGCCCCTTCTAAAAATATGAAAAGGAAAGAAAAACCGGCATCTTGCCGGAGGCCCCGCCCCCTCCTTGTACCACTGTGCAAATGTGCCTCTTGGCGCGTTCTGGGTTGGGGGATTGAGTCCCCTCGCATCTTAAGGTTCCTTAGGGGCCAACTAGCCCACCAGGTACCTCCAGTAAGCCCCACACAGTGGGATTGCTGAGAGGTAGTCCGAGGCCACGCCCCTTTTTACACCACTTAGCAGACGTGCCTCTTGGCGCACTGCTGGTGGGGCGATGAGGTCCTCTTGTGTCCTGAGAACCTCAGGACACAAGTGGACTTCATCCCCGAGCAGCAGTGTGCCAGGCGGTGCGTTTGCAGAGTGGTGTAAAAAGGGGGCGTGGCCTCAGACCACTCTCAGCAATCTAGCTGTGTGGGGCTTACTGGAGGTACCTGGTGGGCTAGTTGGCCCCCAGGGACCCTCAGGAGACAAGTCGACTTCATCCCCCAACCAAGAGCGCGCCAGGAGGCGAGTTTGCAGAGTGGTGGAGAAAGGGGGTGTGGCCTGTGTCCACCTCTCAATAATCCCACTGTGTGCGGCTTACTGGAGGTAAGAGGTAGGCTAGTTGGCCCCAAAGGACGCCCAGCAGCGAAGGTGACTTCAATCCCCATCCAAGAGCGCGCCAGGGAGTGTGTTTTCAGAGTGGTGGGCAAAGGGGGCGTGGCCTGCTATGAGAACTTAGCAATCCTGCTGTGTGGGACCTACTGGAGTTAATAGGAGGGGTAGTTGGCCCCCAAGGATGTCCTTGGGGGCCAACTACCCCTCTTGTTACCTCCAGTAAGTCCCACACAGTGGGATTGCTAAGACGTCTTCAGAGGCCACGCCCCCTCTCTCCACCACTCTGCAAACGCGCCTCCTGGCAGACTACGGGATGGGGGATGAAGTCCACTTTACTCCTGAGGGACTTTGGGGGCCAAGAAGCCCTCCTGGTACCTCCTGTAAGTCCTACGCAGCGGAATTCCCGAGCGCTGGTCGGAGGCCCTGCACCCTTTCTCCACCACTCTGCAAACGCGACTACTAGTTAAAGAAGCATTTGCAATGTAATAGGTTTCGCACTTGCGAGAGTTAGAGCTATTGGCGTTGTAAATGTAAAAAATGTTACTAATGTTTTTTGGTGTAGAGTGGATGTACGTTGTGTGTAGTGGAATTATGTGGTATGTTGTGGAGTGAAATTATGTGAATAGAAAGTATGTGGTATTTAGTGTATAGGAATTATGTGGAGTGGGATTATGTGTTTTGGAGAGTAATTATGTGGTATTGCAGTCTGCGTTGTGGAGTGGTAACCTCAGGTTTAGTCTTTCTCATTTCCATAGAAGCTACACTATAAACTCTATGAGACACAAAAAAAGAAGGAACCACTGAGGAGCACTTCTGGACCTAGTAGGAGGTATGAGCAGGGCCACTGGAATTATGTGACTGTTTGGCTGCACCAATGTTCACATAATTAAACATTTTCCGCATTTGCCAAATATTCCATCATCTGCTGCCTAATCTGCAGATTTGAACAAAAAAAGCCTTGTTTCTAGCTCAAACGGCTCAAATGTTCCCAAAAATGCAGCGTCACGTGTTACAGCGTGGTGGAAGGCCCTTTGCAAAGCTGGAATGGTCACGTGTTACTTATTGCAAAATGTGGATGTTAAACTGGTACTAATGGTGCACAAACCTCTCTTCTTTCTTTGCCTCTTTCTGCATTTCTCTTGCTTCTTTCTGCACCTTTCTTCCTCTTTCGGCACCTCACTGTCTTCTTTCTGCACTTCACTTGCCTCTTTCTGCACTTCTCTTGGCCCTTTCTGCACCTCACTTGCCTCTTTCAGCACCTCTGTTGCTTTTATCTGCAGATCTCTTGCCGCTTTCTGTACCTCTCTTGCCTCTTTCTGCACCTCTGCCTCTTTCTGCACCTCTCTTGCCTCTTTCTGCATCTCTTGCCTCTATCTGCACCTCACTTGCCTCTTTCTGCACCTCACTTGCCTCTTTCTGCACTTCTCTTGCCTCTTTCTGCACTTCTCTTGCCTCTTTCTACACCTCTCTTGCCTCTTTCTGTTCCTCTCTTGCCTCTTTGTGCATTTCTCTTGCCTGTTTCTGAAGTTCCCTTGCCTCTTTTTGCACCTCACTTGCCTCTTTCTGCACCTCACTCTCTTCCTTCTGCACCTCTCTTGCCTCTTTCTGCACTTCTCTTGCCTCTTTCTGCACTTCTCTTGCCTCTTTCTACACTTATCTTGCCTCTTTCTATACCTCTCTTGCCTCTTTCTGCACCTCACTTGCCACTTTCTGCTCTTCTCTTGCCTCTTTCTGAACCTCACTCTATTTTCTGCACCTCTCTTGCCTCTTTCTGCACCTCACTTGCTTCTTTCTGCATCTCTTGCCTCTTTCTGCCCCTCTATTTCCTCTTTATGCAACTCTGTTGCCTCTTCCTGCACTTCTCTTGCCTCTTTCTGCACCTCTGTTGCTTCTTTCTGCACTTCTCTTCCTTCTTTCTGCACCCCTCTTGCATATTTCTGTATCCCTCTTGCCTCTTTGTTCACCTCTCGTACCTCTTTCTGCACCCCTCTTGCCTCTTTCTGCACGTCTTGGTTCTTTCTGCACTGCTCTTGCTTCTTTCTGCACCTCTTTTGCAAATTTCTGCATCCCTCTTGCCTCTTTCTGTACCCCTCTTCCCTCTTTCTGCACCTCTCCTGCCTGTCTGCACACCTGTCCCCTCTTTCTGCACCCCTTTTGACTGTTTCTGCAACTCTCTTGCCTCTTTCTGCAGTTCTCTTGCCTCCTTCTGCACCTCACTTGCCTCTTTCTGCACTTCTATTGCCTCTTTCTGCACCTCTCTTGCTTCTTTCTGCACCTCTCTTGCTTCTTTCTGCACCTCTCTTGCTTCTTTCTGTACCTCTCTTGCTTCTTTCTGCACCTCTCTTGCCTCTTTCTGCACCTCTGCCTCTTTCTGCACCTCTCTTGCCTCTTTCTGCACCTCTCTTGCCTCTTTCTGCACCTCTTGCCTCTTTCTGCACCTCACTTGCCTCTTTCTGCACCTCACTTGCCTCTTTCTACACCTCTCTTGCCTCTTTCTGCACGTCTTGGTTCTTTCTGCACTGCTCTTGCTTCTTTCTGCACCTCTATTGCAAATTTCTGCATCCCTCTTGCCTCTTTCTGCACCCCTCTTGCCTCTTTCTGCACGTCTTGGTTCTTTCTGCACTGCTCTTGCTTCTTTCTGCACCTCTATTGCAAATTTCTGCATCCCTCTTGCCTCTTTCTGTACCCCTCTTCCCTCTTTCTGCACCTCTCCTGCCTCTGTCTGCACACCTGTCCCCTCTTTCTGCACCCCTTTTGACTGTTTCTGCAACTCTCTTGCCTCTTTCTGCAGTTCTCTTGCCTCCTTCTGCACCTCACTTGCCTCTTTCTGCACTTCTATTGCCTCTTTCTGTACCTCTCTTGCTTCTTTCTGCACTCTTCTTCCCTTTTTTGCACCCCTCTTGCCTCTTTCTGCTGTTCTCTTGCCATTTTCTGCCCCTCTCTTGCCTCTTTCTGCACCTCACTTGCCTCTTTCTGCACTTCTCTTGCTTCTTTCCACACCACCTCTGTTGCTTCTTTCAGCAATTCTCTTGCCTCTTTCTGTACTTCTCTTGCTTCTTTCTGCACCTCTCTTGCGTCTTTCTGCACCTGTTGCCTCTTTCTGCACCTCGCTTTCTTCTTTCTGCACCCCTCTTGCCTCTTTTTGCACCTCTTTTTTCTCTTTCTGCACCTCTCTTGCATCTTTTTCTGCACCCCTGTTCCCTCGTTCTGTACTTTTCCTGCCTGTTTCTGCACCTCTCTTGCCTCTTTCTGTACCTCTGTTGCTTCTTTCTGCACTTCTCTTGCTCTTTCTGTACCCCTCCTGCCTCTTTCTGTACTTGTCTTGCCTCTTTGTGCACCTCTCCCACTTTTTTCTGTACCCCTTTTGCCTCTTTTTGCACCTCTGATGGTTCTTTCTGCAATTCTCTTGCTTCTTTCTATACCTCTGTTGCTTCTTTCAGCAATTCTCTCGCCTCTTTCTGCACTTCTCAAACTTCTTTCTGTAACCCTCCTGCCTCTTTCTGTACCTTTCTTGCCTCTTTGTGTACCTCTCCTTCCTCTTCCTGCACCCCTCTTGCCTCTTTTTACACCTCTGTTGGTTCTTTCTGCACTGTTCTTGCTTCTTTCTGCACCTCACTTGCCTCTTTCAGCACCTCTGTTGCTTTTATCTGCAGATCTCTTGCCTCTTTCTGCACCTCTCTTGCCTCTTTCTGCACCTCTGCCTCTTTCTGCACCTCTGCCTCTTTCTGCACCTCTGCCTCTTTCTGCACCTCTGCCTCTTTCTGCACCTCTGCCTCTTTCTGCACCTCTGCCTCTTTCTGCACCTCTCGCCTCTTTCTGCACCTCACTTGCCTCTTTCTGCACTTCTCTTGCCTCTTTCTACACCTCTCTTGCCTCTTTCTGCTCCTCTCTTGCCTCTTTGTGCATTTCTCTTGCCTGTTTCTGAAGTTCCCTTCCCTCTTTTTGCACCTCACTTGCCTCTTTCTGCACCTCACTCTCTTCCTTCTGCACCTCTCTTGCCTCTTTCTGCAGTTCTCTTGCCTCTTTCTGCAGTTCTCTTGCCTCTTTCTGCACTTCTCGAGCCTCTTTCTGTACCTCTCTTGCCTCTTTCTGCACTTCTCTTGCCTCTTTCTACACTTATCTTGCCTCTTTCTATACCTCTCTTGCCTCTTTCTGCACCTCACTTGCCACTTTCTGCTCTTCTCTTGCCTCTTTCTGAACCTCACTCTCTATTTTCTGCACCTCTCTTGCCTCTTTCTGCACCTCACTTGCTTCTTTCTGCAACTCTTGCCTCTTCCTGCACTTCTCTTGCCTCTTTCTGCACCCTTCTTGTATCTTTCAGCACCTCTGTTGCTTCTTTCTGCACTTCTCTTCCTTCTTTCTGCACCCCTCTTGCATATTTCTGTATCCCTCTTGCCTCTTTGTGCACCTCTCGTACCTCTTTCTGCACCCCTCTTGCCTCTTTCTGCACGTCTTGGTTCTTTCTGCACTGCTCTTGCTTCTTTCTGCACCTCTTTTGCAAATTTCTGCATCCCTCTTGCCTCTTTCTGTACCCCTCTTCCCTCTTTCTGCACCTCTCCTGCCTCTGTCTGCACACCTGTCCCCTCTTTCTGCACCCCTTTTGACTGTTTCTGCAACTCTCTTGCCTCTTTCTGCAGTTCTCTTGCCTCCTTCTGCACCTCACTTGCCTCTTTCTGCACTTCTATTGCCTCTTTCTGCACCTCTCTTGCTTCTTTCTGCACCCCTGTTGTCTTTCTACACCCCTGTTGTCTCTTTCTGCACTCGTCTTCCCTCTTTCTGCACCTCTCTTGCTTCTTTCTGCACTTCTCTTGCTTCTTTCTGTACCTCTCTTGCTTCTTTCTGCACTCTTCTTCCCTTTTTTGCATCCCTCTTGCCTCTTTCTGCTGTTCTCTTGCCATTTTCTGCCCCTCTCTTGCCTCTTTCTGCACCTCACTTGCCTCTTTCTGTACTTCTCTTGCTTCTTTCTACACTTCTCTTGCTTCTTTCCACACCACCTCTGTTGCTTCTTTCAGCAATTCTCTTGCCTCTTTCTGCACTTCTCTTGCTTGTTTCTGCACCTCTCTTGCATCTTTCTGCACCTCTGTTGCCTCTTTCTGCACCTCGCTTGCTTCTTTCTGCACCCCTCTTGCCTCTTTTTGCACCCCTTTTTTCTCTTTCAGCACCTCTCTTGCATCTTTTTCTGCACCCCTGTTCCCTCTTTCTGTACCTTTCCTGCCTGTTTCTGCACCTCTCTTGCCTCTTTCTGTACCTCTGTTGCTTCTTTCTGCACTTCTCTTGCTCTTTCTGTACCCTTCACTCCTCTTTCAGCACCTCTGTTGCTTCTTTCTGCAATTCTCTTCCTTCTTTCTGCACCCCTCCTGCCTCTTTCTGTACTTGTCTTGCCTCTTTGTGCACCTCTCCCACTTTTTTCTGTACCCCTTTTGCCGCTTTTTGCACCTCTGATGGTTCTTTCTGCACTCCTCTTGCTTCTTTCTATACCTCTGTTGCTTCTTTCAGCAATTCTCTCGCCTCTTTCTGCACTTCTCTAACTTCTTTCTGTACCCCTCCTGCCTCTTTCTGTACCTTTCTTGCCTGTTTGTGTACCTCTCCTTCCTCTTCCTGCACCCCTCTTGCCTCTTTTTGCACCTCTGTTGGTTCTTTCTGCACTGTTCTTGCTTCTTTCTGCACCTCACTTGCCTCTTTCTGCACTTGTCTTGCTTCTTTCTACAGCTTTGTTGCTTCTTTCAGGAATTCTCTTGCCTCTTTCTGCACTTCTCCTGCTTGTTTCTGCATTTCTCTTGCTTGTTTCTGCACTTCTCTTCCATCTTTCTGCACCTCTCTTGCCTCTTTTTGCACCCTTTTTTCCTCTTTCTGCACTTTTCCTGCCTGTTTCTGCACCTCTCTTGCCTCTTTCTGTAACTCTCATTGCTTCTTTCTGTACATCTCTTGCTGTTTCTGCACCCTTTGCGCCTCTTTCAGCACCTCTGTTGCTTCTTTCTGTACTTCTCTTCCTTCTTTCTGAACCCCTCCTGCCTCTTTCTGTACTTGTCTTGCCTCTTTGTGCACCTCTCCTACTTTTTTCTGCACCCCTCTTGCCTCTTTTTGCACCTCTGTTGGTTTTTTCTGCACTGCTCTTGCTTCTTTCTGCACCTCACCTGCCTCTTTCTGCACCTCACCTGCCTCTTTCTGCACTTCTCTTGCTTCTTTCTATACCTCTGTTGCTTCTTTCAGCAATTCTCTTGCCTCTTTCTGCACTTCTCTTCTTTCTTTCTGTACCCCTCCTGCCTCTTTCTGTGCCTTTCTTGCCTCTTTCTGCACCTCTCCTACCTCTTTCTGCACCCCTCTTACCTCTTTTTGCACCTCTGTTGGTTCTTTATGCACTGCTCTTGCTTCTTTCTGCACCTCACTTGCCTCTTTCTGCACTTCTCTTGCTTCTTTCTACACCTCTGTTGCTTCTTTTTGCATCTCACTTGCTTCTTTCTGCAGCCCTCTTGCCTCTTTCTGTACCTCTCTTGCCAATTTGTGCATCTCTCCTACCTCTCCTGCCTGTTTCTGCACCTCTCTTGCTTCTTTCTGTACCCCTCTTCCCTCTTTCTGCACCTCTCCTGCCTCTGTCTGCATACCTGTCCCCTCTTTCTGCACCCCTTTTGACTGTTTCTGCAACTCTCTTGCCTCTTTCTGCAGATCTCTTGCCTCCTTCTGCACCTCACTTGCCTCTTTCTGCACTTCTATTGCCTCTTTCTGCACCTCTCTTGCTTCTTTCTGCACCCCTGTTGTCTTTCTGCACCCCTGTTGTCTCTTTCTGCACTCGTCTTCCCTCTTTCTGCACCTCTGTTGGTTCTTTCTGCACTTCTCTTGCTTCTTTCTGTACCTCTCTTGCTTCTTTCTGCACTTCTCTTGCTTCTTTCTACAGCTTTGTTGCTTCTTTCAGGAATTCTCTTGCCTCTTTCTGCACTTCTCCTGCTTGTTTCTGCACTTCTCTTGCTTGTTTCTGCACTTCTCTTCCATCTTTCTGCAGCTCTCTTGCCTCTTTTTGCACCCTTGTTTCCTCTTTCTGCACCTTTCCTGCCTGTTTCTGCACCTCTCTTGCCTCTTTCTGTAACTCTCATTGCTTCTTTCTGTACATCTCTTGCTGTTTCTGCACCCTTCGCGCCTCTTTCAGCACCTCTGTTGCTTCTTTCTGTACTTCTCTTCCTTCTTTTTGAACCCCTCCTGCCTCTTTCTGTACTTGTCTTGCCTCTTTGTGCACCTCTCCTACTTTTTTCTGCACCCCTCTTGCCTCTTTTTGCACCTCTGTTGGTTTTTTCTGCACTGCTCTTGCTTCTTTCTGCACCTCACCTGCCTCTTTCTGCACTTCTCTTGCTTCTTTCTATACCTCTGTTGCTTCTTTCAGCAATTCTCTTGCCTCTTTCTGCACTTCTCTTCTTTCTTTCTGTACCCCTCCTGCCTCTTTCTGTGCCTTACTTGCCTCTTTGTGCACCTCTCCTACCTCTTTCTGCACCCCTCTTACCTCTTTTTGCACCTCGGTTGGTTCTTTATGCACTGCTCTTGCTTCTTTCTGCACCTCACTTGCCTCTTTCTACACCTCTGTTGCTTCTTTTTGCATCTCACTTGCTTCTTTCTGCAGCCCTCTTGCCTCTTTCTGTACCTCTCTTGCCAATTTGTGCATCTCTCCTACCTCTCCTGCCTGTTTCTGCACCTCTCTTGCTTCTTTCTGTACCCCTCTTCCTGCACCTCTCCTGCCTCTGTCTGCATACCTGTCCCCTCTTTCTGCACCCCTTTTGACTGTTTCTGCAACTCTCTTGCCTCTTTCTGCAGTTCTCTTGCCTCCTTCTGCACCTCACTTGCCTCTTTCTGCACTTCTATTGCCTCTTTCTGCACCTCTCTTGCTTCTTTCTGCAACCCTGTTGTCTTTCTGCACCCCTGTTGTCTCTTTCTGCACTCGTCTTCCCTCTTTCTGCACCTCTCTTGCTTCTTTCTGCACTTCTCTTGCTTCTTTCTGTTCCTCTCTTGCTTCTTTCTGCACTCTTCTTCCCTTTTTTGCATCCCTCTTGCCTCTTTCTGCTGTTCTCTTGCCATTTTCTGCCCCTCTCTTGCCTCTTTCTGCACCTCACTTGCCTCTTTCTGCACTTCTCTTGCTTCTTTCCACACCACCTCTTTTGCTTCTTTCAGCAATTCTCTTGCCTCTTTCTGCACTTCTCTTGCTTGTTTCTGCACCTCTCTTGCGTCTTTCTGCACCTCTGTTGCTTCTTTCTGCACCTCGCTTGCTTCTTTCTGCACCCCTCTTGCCTCTTTTTCCACCCCTTTTTTCTCTTTCTGCACCTCTCTTGCATCTTTTTCTGCACCCCTGTTCCCTCTTTCTGCACCTTTCCTGCCTGTTTCTGCACCTCTCTTGCCTCTTTCTGTACCTCTGTTGCTTCTTTCTGCACTTCTCTTGCTCTTTCTGTACCCTTCACGCCTCTTTCAGCACCTCTGTTGCTTCTTTCTGCAATTCTCTTCCTTCTTTCTGCACCCCTCCTGCCTCTTTCTGTACTTGTCTTGCCTCTTTGTGCACCTCTCCCACTTTTTTCTGTACCCTTTTTGCCTCTTTTTGCCCCTTTGATGGTTCTTTCTGCAATTATCTTGCTTCTTTCTATACCTCTGTTGCTTCTTTCAGCAATTCTCTCGCCTCTTTCTGCACTTCTCTAACTTCTTTCTGTACCCCTCCTGCCTCTTTCTGTACCTTTCTTGCCTCTTTGTGTACCTCTCCTTCCTCTTCCTGCACCCCTCTTGCCTCTTTTTGCACCTCTGTTGGTTCTTTCTGCACTGTTCTTGCTTCTTTCTGCACCTCACTTGCCTCTTTCTGCACTTCTCTTGCTTCTTTCTACAGCTCTGTTGCTTCTTTCAGGAATTCTCTTGCCTCTTTCTGCACTTCTCCTGCTTGTTTCTGCACTTCTCTTGCTTGTTTCTTCACTTCTCTTCCATCTTTCTGCATCTCTCTTGCCTCTTTTTGCACCCTTGTTTCCTCTTTCTGCACCTTTCCTGCCTGTTTCTGCACCTCTCTTGCCTCTTTCTGTAACTCTCATTGCTTCTTTCTGTACTTCTCTTGCTGTTTCTGCACCCTTCGCGCCTCTTTCAGCACCTCTGTTGCTTCTTTCTGTACTTCTCTTCCTTCTTTCTGAACCCCTCCTGCCTCTTTCTGTACTTGTCTTGCCTCTTTGTGCACCTCTCCTACTTTTTTCTGCACCCCTCTTGCCTCTTTTTGCACCTCTGTTGGTTTTTTCTGCACTGCTCTTGCTTCTTTCTGCACCTCACCTGCCTCTTTCTGCACTTCTCTTGCTTCTTTCTATACCTCTGTTGCTTCTTTCAGCAATTCTCTTGCCTCTTTCTGCACTTCTCTTCTTTTTCTGTACCCTTCCTGCCTCTTTCTGTGCCTTTCTTGCCTCTTTGTGCACCTCTCCTACCTCTTTCTGCACCCCTTACCTCTTTTTGCACCTCTGTTTGTTCTTTATGCACTGCTCTTGCTTCTTTCTGCACCTCACTTGCCTCTTTCTGCACTTCTCTTGCTTCTTTCTACACCTCTGTTGCTTCTTTTTGCACCTCACTTGCTTCTTTCTGCAGCCCTCTTGCCTCTTTCTGTACCTCTCTTGCCAATTTGTACATCTCTCCTACCTCTCCTGCCTGTTTCTGCACCTCTCTTGCTTCTTTCTGTACCTCTGTTGCTTCTTTATGCACTTCTCTTGCCTCTTTCTGCACCCTTCGCTCCTCTTTCAGCACCTCGGTTGCTTCTTTCTACACTTCTTTCTTCTTTCTGCACCCCTCCTGCCTCTTTCTGTACCTCTCTTGCCAATTTGTGCATCTCTCCTACCTTTTTCTGCACCCCTCTTGCCTCTTTTTGCACTTCTGTTAGTTCTTTCTGCACTTCTGTTAGTTCTTTCTGCACTGCTCTTGCTTCTTTCTGCACCTTTTTTTGCAGATTTCTGCATCCCTCATGCCTCTTTCTGCACCCCTCTTCCCTATTTCTCCACCTCTCTTCTTTCTGCACTGCTCTTGCTTCTTTCTGCACCTCGCTTGCAAATTTCTGTATCCCTCTTACCTCTTTCTGCACCCCTGTTCCCTCTTTCTGTTCATTTCTTGCCTGTTTCTGCACCTCTCTTGCCTCTTTCAGCACCTCTGTTGCTTCTTTATGCACTTCTCTTGCTTCTTTCTGCACCCCTCTTGCCTCTTTCTGTACCCCTTTTGCCTCTTTGTTCACCTCTCTTTCCGTTTTCTACAGTTCTCCTGCCTCTTTCTGCACCTCTTTTGCTTCTTTCTGCACTGCTCTTGCTTCTTTCTGCACCTCTGACTTAGAGGTAGTTATAATCCCCCTGCCCTATTATGTACTAGGGCCTTACAGGGGAAGTCATGCCAATCACAGGGGTACTCCAACCCATAGTGTACACTAGTGTATGTAGGTGTTTTCACTGTATTCTAAGCGTCTTTTAGCATAGCACTGGCTCCGGGCCTGGTTAGTCAGAGTCCGTTACAACCAGTACCAGTCAGCAAACAGTTGGGGGCATAGGATGACTTTGCAACAAGGCCTCTTTCTGCACCTCTGTTGGTTCTTTCTGCATATCTCTTGCTTCTTTCTGCACCTTTCTTCGTCTTTCTGGACTTCTGTTGCCTCTTTCTGCATTTCTCTTGCTTCTTTCTGCACCTTTCTTCCTCTTTCTGCATATGTCCTACCTATGTAGGCATAGTTAGAAATTAGCATTTAAAAAACCTTAGAAATTCACTGAAAAAAACATAGGTTTCAGGGACGTTATAGTTAGAAATTAGCATTTAAAAAACCTTTGAAAAACCATAGGTTTCAGGGACGTTATAGTTAGAAATTAGCATTTAAAAAACCTTTGAAAAACCATAGGTTTCAGGGACGTTATAGTTAGAAATTAGCATTTAAAAAACCATAGAAATTCACTGAAAAAAACACAGGTTTCAGGGACGTTATAGTTAGTTGGACATTTCACTCATACAAAACCAGAGAAATTCGGCCGTTATAGTTAGTTGAGCTAACTATAACTCGCGCCCCCGCAATGCACTGCTGATGGCGTCACATATTACATCATTCATGACATGGTCAGTGACATCACTGATGACATCACTGATGACATCATCCACATGATAATCTGATGCACCTCCTCACACCCTAATATAACGTTTGATACACCCACTCTAAAATACAGACTACCATTTTCGAAACCATAGAGACACCAATACCAGTTACTACATACCCACTCACTGATTCCTAGGTCTAAACACACATCCACTCATTCACCCATGCAGTCACTCATATATGCAGTCACTCATCAATACAGCACTGTCATATGCACTCATACACCTATACTGACACTTACACACTGCCACTCATCCATAGAGTTACTCACACACCTAGTCAGTCATGCAAAAAATCAATTACACTCCCATTTACTCACCTATACAGTTATACACACACCACTTCACTTATTCATACAGATACTAACACATACTTACTCTCTTATACAATCACTGATACAAACACACACTCATCCATACAGACACTCTCACAATCACTCACTCTCACATATAGTCATTTATATACTACAACACTCACATATACTGCCTTTCACGTATGTAGTTACTCACACGTGTACCACTGAGACATCCATTCTCTCACCAACAGACCCATACACACACTCACCCACTGATACAGCCCTTCACAGATGCACTCTTGAACCCATACACCTAGTGAATCACCCACTCACACATCAATGCACAGAGTCACGCACCTCCCCACCCACCCACACAGACACTCAGGCACACATACAGATACTCAGACAACCAATCAACAACCCATATAGACACTCATGTAGCTACTCACCAACCCATGCAGCCGCTTACACACCAACTGACAGACTGATACAGACATTCACACAGTTTAGCCACTAACCCATGCATTCACTAAGACACGTTTAATCACTCACTTATACAGTCAGTCACGCACCTATTAAATCATCCATTCAGGCACTTTTACACCCACTCATCCTTCAATACACCTTGGCATATATATATACATATATATATATATAAAACATATTTTAACTTTACAGAAACACAGTCACTGGATGATGTCATCAGTGATGTCATCAGTGATGCCATTTGAGATGTCATCAGTGATGTCACTGAGCATGTCATGAATGATGTAATATGTGACGTCATCAGCAGTGCATTGCGGGGGCGCTAGTTATAGTTAGCTCAACTAACTATAACGGACGAATTTCTCTGGTTTTGTACGAGTGAAATGTCCAACTAACTATAACATCCCTGACACCTGTGTTTTTTTCAGTGAATATATATATATATATATATATATATAGATATGTATACTATTTATGTCTCTTGAATCAAATCAACATTGAAAAGAAAAACAACTATTAATGTTTAATGCAGTGAATTGCATATGCCACTGGCACATGCAGAGTGCCAACTTTACGTTGTCAAAGATCAAAGAATGTTGCAGTATTTTCCTTAAGATTCACAGCACTTAACAGGCTACAGTGATGTCTGACTGATGCAGCCTCTTTAGGCAGGAAACCGAGATCTTCTAAAGAGGGTGAATGACCTTTGTCACAAATATATAAATTTAAGGGTCATTATTTATATGTAATTTTTTATGAATTTTTTGGTATTGAATACATGATTAGAGGGTAAAACGATTAACTAATTACCTATATATATTGAAAATCCTCTTTGGAGAATAATTAAAAAGTGTGCATTGTACCTATAGTTTAGTATATTTTGAGTGTTTTCTACCACAAACTTGCTCAGTATTTAAAAAATACAGCCATAAGAAAATTAGGGATTGAAATTGTGGCATTGTTAGTATTGTAACTATCTTTTTAATTTAGTTTCATTGGTCCCTTGAAAAGAATAAGAATTGAACATCTTAAAGAAAGAAAATCTAGTCTAAAGATTGAGTTAGCTTTTGCAGACAACTGTTTTGTTGCTCTTTGATTCAGTTGCACTCAATAGAGCAAAATGTTCACAGTATTTTATGGGTTTAGTAAAGTAATATATCACTTCTGTGCTTCCCTGAATAGGACTCGTTCCAAGTAGAAACTGGACGAAAATCACTCCGGAAAAATGTATAAATGGCCTTGAAAAAATAAACCTAATATATGAAAGGAAGATCAGATAACACTGCCCACCTCACAATATGAGACATGGCTAACTGGAACCATTGATATTCCGGCACCATTAGCTATGAGAAAGAATGCAAGAGAGTCCCCCTCCTCACCTTGGTTTAATGAACACTTGTCCACGCTAAAAAAACAATGTAGGCGCCTTGAGCGCGAATGGCGGAAGGATTATAGCTTGACTGCTAGAGGGCACCTTAAGGAAGCCCGTAGGACTTACCATAAACAGCTCAGGATAGAACGTAAGAATATTGTGCACAATTAATTGATGCTGCGCGCAATCCTGCCAAAGAATTATTTTCACTACTGAAATCTCTAACGAAGGCGGAACGCACTTCGGCGACTCTTGTTCCTTCGCGTAAGTTGTGGAATGACATTGCTACTTTTTTCTCTAATAAAGTAGCTAAGATATATGAAAATTTCTCCGACTCTCTGAGCAAGGAATGTCCAGCTAGGTGTAGAGAACAATCAAATGATCTAACTGACCTCCCTATTCCAACAGTAGAGGAAGTTAAGAACATCTTTGCGTCTATTAAATCAGGCTCCCTGCTGGACTCAGCTCCGCCTAGAATTCTGCAATTAGGGGCCTCAATGATAGTCCTCTCTCTACAGGAGCTCTTGAAGCTATCAATTAGCTTCGGTTCGGTACCTAAATGCTGGAAAAACTCTTTGGTAGTCCCTATTAGGAAAAATGTATCAATAGATCCCTCCATATTGTACAATATGAGACCCATCTGGCTTCTTCCATTCAGGGCAAAAATATTAGAAAAGCATGTCAAAAATTACCTGATTAGCTTCGACGAATCTAATGAGCTACTGGACCCCACTAAATCGGGTTTTAGAGCAACATTTTCCACTGAATCTGCTCTCCTTCAATCGGAAGAAACATTAAGACCGAATGCTGATAAGGGTCAGACGTCGGCTCTGATATTACTCGACCTAAGTGCAGCCTTCGATACGGTGTCACATGACATACTCATTCATAGACTCCTGGAGGCTGGTATCAGAGGCAATGCATTAAAATGGTTCAGATCCTTTTTACCGGACAGATCATTCCAGGTCACTCTCAAATCGTGTGTATCAGACCATTTTCAATCTACGAGAGGGGTTCCACAGGGCTCTATTTTGAGCCCTACTCTTTTTAATATATATATGAAACCCCTGGCTGGCATTATTAAAAGCAAAACACACAAGATGATGGACGGAATGCTGCACATTGGCAAACATTCACCCCCAGTCACAGATCTGGGTTTAATCCATCGTTATTTTGCTTCACCACGCCACCCCAGTTCAGACATAGCCATATGCAAATCAGTCTTGACCCTGTGCCTCATGGGAACAGTCCAGACCGAACTGCCAAGCCAATGTCTTCCCTGGACCGGAATCAAGCATCCTAGGACCGGTTTCAGGCTATCAGCCTTCATCAGCCAGGATAGCTTGACTCCAGTGGCGTAGTGAGCACGGGACCCACGTCTGGGCATACCCTTCCCACTTAGGGCGAAATGCAAAACACACAAGATGATGGACGGAATGCTGCACATTGGCAAACATTCACCCCCAGTCACAGATCTGGGTTTAATCCATCGTTATTTTGCTTCACCACGCCACCCCAGTTCAGACATAGCCATATGCAAATCAGTCTTGACCCTGTGCCTCATGGGAACAGTCCAGACCGAACTGCCAAGCCAATGTCTTCCCTGGACCGGAATCAAGCATCCTAGGACCGGTTTCAGGCTATCAGCCTTCATCAGCCAGGATAGCTTGACTCCAGTGGCGTAGTGAGCACGGGACCCACGTCTGGGCATACCCTTCCCACTTAGGGCGAAATGCAAAACACACAAGATGATGGACGGAATGCTGCACATTGGCAAACATTCACCCCCAGTCACAGATCTGGGTTTAATCCATCGCTATTTTGCTTCACCACGCCACCCCAGTTCAGACATAGCCATATGCAAATCAGTCTTGACCCTGTGCCTCATGGGAACAGTCCAGACCGAACTGCCAAGACAATGTCTTCCCTAGACCGGAATCAAGCATCCTAGGACCGGTTTCAGGCTATCAGCCTTCATCAGCCAGGATAGCTTGACTCCAGTGGCGTAGTGAGCACGGGACCCACGTCTGGGCATACCCTTCCCACTTAGGGCGAAATGCAAAACACACAAGATGATGGACGGAATGCTGCACATTGGCGAACATTCACCCCCAGTCACAGATCTGGGTTTAATCCATCGTTATTTTGCTTCACCACGCCACCCCAGTTCAGACATAGCCATATGCAAATCAGTCTTGACCATGTGCCTCATGGGAACAGTCCAGACCGAACTGCCAAGCCAATGTCTTCCCTGGAATCAAGCATCCTAGGACCGGTTTCAGGCTATCAGCCTTCATCAGCCAGGATAGCTTGACTCCAGTGGCGTAGTGAGCACGGGACCCACGTCTGGGCATACCCTTCCCACTGGGCGAAATGCAAAACACACAAGATGATGGACGGAATGCTGCACATTGGCAAACATTCACCCCCAGTCACAGATCTGGGTTTAATCCATTGTTATTTTGCTTCACCACGCCACCCCAGTTCAGACATAGCCATATGCAAATCAGTCTTGACCCTGTGCCTCATGGGAACAGTCCGGTTTCAGGCTATCAGCCTTCACTACGTGCTCACTACGCCACTGGAGTCAAGCTATCCTGGCTGATGAGGGCTGAAAGTCCGAAACCGGTCCTAGGATGCTTGATTCCGGTCCAGGGAAGACATGGCTTGGCAGTTCGGTCTGGACTGTTCCCATGAGGCACAGGGTCAAGACTGATTTGCATATGGCTATGTCTGAACTGGGGTGGCGTGGTGAAGCAAAATAACGATGGATTAAACCCAGATCTGTGACTGGGGGTGAATGTTTGCCAATGTGCAACATTCCGTCCATCATCTTGTGTGTTTTGCATTTCGCCCTAAGTGGGAAGGGTATGCCCAGACGTGGGTCCCGTGCTCACTACGCCACTGGAGTCAAGCTATCCTGGCTGATGAGGGCTGAAAGCCCGAAACCGGTCCTAGGATGCTTGATTCCGGTCCAGGGAAGACATGGCTTGGCAGTTCGGTCTGGACTGTTCCCATGAGGCACAGGGTCAAGACTGATTTGCATATGGCTATGTCTGAACTGGGGTGGCGTGGTGAAGCAAAATAACGATGGATTAAACCCAGATCTGTGACTGGTGGTGAATGTTTGCCAATGTGCAACATTCCGTCCATCATCTTGTGTGTTTTGCATTTCGCCCTAAGTGGTAAGGGTATGCCCAGACGTGGGTCCCGTGCTCACTATGCCACTGGAGTCAAGCTATCCTGGCTGATGAGGGCTGAAAGCCCGAAACCGGTCCTAGGATGCTTGATTCCGGTCCAGGGAAGACATGGCTTGGCAGTTCGGTCTGGACTGTTCCAATGAGGCACAGGGTCAAGACTGATTTGCATATGGCTATGTCTGAACTGGGGTGGCGTGGTGAAGCAAAATAACGATGGATTAAACCCAGATCTGTGACTGGGGTGAATGTTTGCCAATGTGCAACATTCCGTCCATCATCTTGTGTGTTTTGCATTTCGCCCTAAGTGGGAAGGGTATGCCCAGACGTGGGTCCCGTGCTCACTACGCCACTGGAGTCAAGCTATCCTGGCTGATGAGGGCTGAAAGCCCGAAACCGGTCCTAGGATGCTTGATTCCGGTCCAGGGAAGACATGGCTTGGCAGTTCGGTGTTCCCATGAGGCACAGGGTCAAGAATGATTTGCATATGGCTATGTCTGAACTGGGGTGGCGTGGTGAAGCAAAATAACGATGGATTAAACCCAGATCTGTGACTGGGGGTGAATGTTTGCCAATGTGCAACATTCCGTCCATCATCTTGTGTGTTTCGCATCATTAAAAGGCATAGGGTTCAAGTTGTGTTGTATGCCGACTACACCCAATTAATAGTAAATCTGTCTGACCCCTCGGCCATTACAGCTGAGAGTTTTAGGACCTGTCCATCGGAGGTTGCAGTATGGATGACCAACAACTGCTTAAAGCTGAATGCAAGTAAAACGGCGATCCTTCTGGTGGGCAGAACTCCCTCTATCTGGACATCAGCTTGGTGGCCAGCATTTTTGGGGGAACTGCCCAAGCCTAATTTGAAGGCGAAGAACCTGGGAGTAATTTTTGACTCTAAGTTAACTTTTGATCAGATTAGGAAGACGACAGGGAAATGTTTTGGCACCCTGAAGGTCTTAAGGAAAATCCTTAATTTAATTCCCACAACATCAAGAAAAACCATAATCCATGCACTTATCACCTCTCACCAGGGCCCGACTTACCTTCACCCCCTTGTGCAAACACATGTTCCCTTGCGAAGTCTAAGATCCTCGGATGCGAACCTAGCCAGGGTGCCTAGGGTAAATAGGGCCAGAATGGGATCGAGATCCTTCTCCTATCTTGCACCCAAATTGTGGAACTCCCTCCCTAAGGCTCTAAGAGACTCCCCCTCCGAAATGGATTTCAGAAAAAGATTAACAACTTGGATCTATTGCAACTGTCTTCTAACATAGGTAAAGTTAGGTTCTATCCCCTTTAGTTCTTTGCTCTATTCCTTTTTACCCTCAGAGTCCAGCACGGAGACGCACCATTCGGTGTATTTAGGCGCTTTATAAACTACGTTATTATTATTATTATTAATGCAAGGTTGTTTCTCCTGTAACAAAAATGGGAATTTACTGTCCTTCATACTCTGTATAATGCTGCTGTTGTATAAATTGTCGTGCTGTCTCTCAGTATTATGTTTGATTGTCAGATATTTATTGTCATGGGGTATTCGTGTATAACCAGACTTCCTTAAAATGTCACTCAGCATGTCGAAGTGACATTTTCACTAAATAATACTTTCTTTCAACAAAGTACACCTTATTGTCCTGTGCTGCCCTCCTGTACCAGTCAAAAAATATCACATAGTCTTGTGCTGCAGCTGGTATAGATCCTTATATGGTGATCAGCAGCTTTCTGAAAACCTGTTTGTCAAAGGTCCATTACAGTTGCACATGGAAGAAGTCACTATGCAAACCTAAAGCAATAAAAGATGTATTCAACCAACAATAATAGTCAGAACAAGGTACAACTTGCAGGTTCTTCAAGGTCAGTAGGCAAGTGTATATTTATAATAATAAGCCTGCTTACCTTGTCCTTCTGGCCTTGGTCCTGTATGGAGTATATAGTACTGACCATGAATAAATAACAACGGGAATGTTTTCCACTGAGGTTTTAGAGTCACATCATGGATAACAAGAACAAATCTCACATTGTCTTTGCCATTCAGAACTCTAATAAATATGCCTGCCATTCATCAGCCCCTTATTTCTTTTGGTCTCTAGTCAAATTTCCACAAAATGGCAAATTCCTTTACAACCTCAACACTGTTTGTCCAGAAGCCTTGATACTCATACTTAAATACAGGGCAGGAGCAGCTACTTTACGCAACAACAAATATCTATGATTGAAACAGCTCCTACTGAGGTTGCAATGGGAGGTAGGATCAATGTCATTACCTGACCCAGGCTTATAATATGGTACGTGAGCTGGAACCTTGAGGAGAGATCCTGTATTTTTTTTGTGCAACTGTGCTGCTGAGGAGCAGCTTGTGGTGTGCGCTTGTGCTTCTCCTTCTATAATACCGATAGCGCTGGCGAACATAATGTGCCAGCGCTACCTTCAGAGGGTGTTCCTTCATTTGCATAGGGGCATGCCCTATGCAAATAAGGGAATTCCTTTGACTCTGCGCCCATGACTTATTACAGACAGGGGCGCAGAGTCAAAGAAGCTGTCAGGAGGAGCACTTACAGTGCGCTATTTAAAAGATGAGAGCAGCCCGCTGCAGGGGGTAATGGGGGTCCCATGGACCCCCCAGACATCCCCTTGCTGCCTCATGGGGATCTTTAATCCCCTTTGAAAGTCCAGGCGTGTGCCGCCTGCACAGTGAAAACACGGACAGCTGCTCCGTGCTTTCACATGAATGGGCTGCCCTGGGGGCAGTGCGAGTGCGCGGCTGCCCTGGGGGCAGCACATTCACCATAATAGGGCGCATTATCATTGTTTGCACCCGGTGCACCTTTTAAAAGGTGCGCCGGGTGCAAACAATGATAATTTGTAATACGGCCCCAGGATGGGTCTATATGGTGGAACAGGAGGATGAGATCACTGCATGGCTGTGGCACTGCATAGTTGTGTCACTCTGGATTTGCTGCTTTGCCACATGGGACGGCCATAGGCACATGACAGCTAGATCAGGTTCTTTTTCAGGTTGGTGATGTTTCTGACCAATCTTGTGATGTTGCATACAGAGCTCTGAGAGTGAGCTTCCTGCCCCCCTTACACCGTCTTAGATTCTGCATCCATTGTTTAGTAGCTTTACTTCGCCTTGTAAAGCCTCTTGATACAGGCTGTGAAATTGCTCCATTTGTTGAGAATATAATATTTGTTCTATTTTTGCTAAGTTTAGATGCGGTATGTAGTTTCCTCTTTTTTTCAGCTGTCATTAAGTTCACTATATAGTTGCAAAAACCCTTTGACCTTTTAATTGGCTGCTTACTTATCAATAATTCTTGCAATGCAGAGTACACCGTTCCTTGTCGCGCTCCTTATCATCAGGTTATTCTAGTAACTGCAGATAGGCCTGCAAATATGTCCTAATGTGCATTTTTTTGCCAGAAGGTAGGTGTACTCTTCATTGTTTGAATATTAAATAATTTCCAACCCAGTGTAAGTGTCTCCCAATAAGTGTCTAACCTCTTTCTTACAGATACTGCGCGGAAGCAATCTGTAAAAAACAAACGGTTGTTCAGCACCGGGCCCATAGGAGTGCTAGATTTTTACATCTTCTTGCTATACTTTACCACATGGGCATTGGTCCTCTGATGGACCTTTCGTTGTAGTAGTAAGGTAAGGGGTGGAATCTAGGATAATCCACTGCTAGTCTACCTATTATTTGGTAGCCAACTCCCAAGCATGCTTCAAAGAAAGTACATTAAATCTCAAATAAATGACCCACAACAGATATTTGAAATAAATGAATTATTGTTTTACAAATTACAGTATTAGAGATTCAATATTAATACAAGTAAGTAACATCTTTAGCAATTCTGTCATGCATACTAATGCATTAGGCAAACATCTAAACATTATTTAGTTAGTCAAATCACAGAAGGCAAATGATGGTTTCAAGGTAAAGGATAGTTCAATAAAATTCTCTCAGTAGGGACACAGGATTCAAGTTAAAGCCAGCTAGGGAAAACCCCATAAGTATAGACAAAAGGGAATGAAGCATTATTCAAAAAGTTCAATCAATCAATCAAGGTTTATAAAGCACAGTTATCACCTGTAAGGGTCTCAAAGTGCTGGGGGAGGGGGGTGGGGCACTGCTGGTCCGTCGGAGGCACTGTGGTTCAGTCAAAGAGCCAGGTCTTGAGGTCCTTCCTGAAATGAGGCAGTGACGATGATTGCCTGAGGTGGAGAGGCAGGGTGTTCCAGGTCTTTGCTGCGAGGTAGGAGAAGGAGATTCCTCCGGCCGTGGTCTTGCAGATACATGGGACGGTGGCCAGGGTTCAAGTCTGTATTCTCACCAGACAGTTCCAAATAGTGCAGCAGATAAGTTCATTAGCATAAAGCAATAGCAAAAACAAGATAGTTCGGCAGGCAGGATGGATTCAAGGAAGTAATGGAACAATGGCAACAGCCACAGTTCTCAAGAGCATCGCCAAAAAGTCCTCATGCAGCCAAACCCGATAATGGAGAGAGAACATGAAGAAGCAGTGGAACCAACTCCTCCTAAATCCAATAGTCTTTATAGTGCATATTTGTCATCATGACGTTGTTGTCGGTCCACTGTGGAGTGATCCCATGTGATCACTCTTCCGTTTAGCAGGTACAAATTGATACTTCACGATATATTCCCATATGAATCATGAGAAGAACAGTACATTGCATCCTCACAGGTTTGTTGACAAAAAGCTTTTACATTGTTGCTTGTCCATGTACACGGTCAAAAGTTTAGGTTCTCATGAAATCCACATGAAAGAGAATTAAGAACAAGTGTCTGGTTTGTCCTTTAAGGAATGTGGCATCATCAGAACAAATAAGCAACATTTAAAAATGTGTCAAAGTCAATTGCATCAGGCCATAGAAAAGGACACAGCCTAAAGAGAAAGTTAATTCAAACATCTTTTAAACTCATACTTCTTTTAGTACAAAACTCCTAGTTTATGGTAAAAAGCATTATAAAAGCACTCAAATATATCATATATAAGCATTCTGTAATGTGTGTCAGTGATTAATACCCATAAATATGCAACTGTTATTATGGCCTACTACTGCATTCTCAAAGTAGTAACATATAAAACATTTTTTTTTTAAAGCATTTGACCAAAACAGTTTTCATAAATCTAGAACCTATATAATATGAGGCATCTGTACTAAAAATGTTCAAAGCTCTAACAGGTAACATGAGAGTTTTGCACCAATATATGTTGTCAAGTCACTCTGCAAGAAATGCTAAGTTTTAATGTTTCATTGTCACATCTTTGTTAGAAATATAAGTAATTAGTTATAAAATTCATCTCAAAATCACTGTTTATTGACTCCACCATTCTCTAACTAACTAAGCACACTTTTAGGGTGGTGGATGGTTCAACTTAACTCGTTCTTGGTATCGTTGTTCTACACACATGCAAGATGCAGATTTAAATTTCATTGTTGTTTTCAGTAGTTTTGTCTCAAACAGAAAAATCTGTATTTTTGCGCTAACAACTGTATACAATTTGAAATAGAAATGTGTTGGCATTGTACCTGTGCTATTGCTTACCTTTTCCAGTGTTATGTGCATTTTCATTGGGGTCAATTTCTCTTTGTTTCAATATTGTGTCTGTACCATTGCCAGTGTATCATCTATCCTAATGTCAGTGTACTCTTTGTACCTTTATGTATCTTTTTCAAATCTTAATCTCCTTTTTCTGTGTCTGTCCTTATGTAGTAAAGTTAATGTTCAATGTGTGTCTGTCTATTACTGTTTCTATGTAAGAAAGTGCCTCCTAATTTTTTGGACTGATACTGTTGGTTTATTTTACCGTGTGCATTGGAACGCTGCTAACCAGGACCAGTGCATATGCTCTGACTCCTCAAAATTGTCTAACCCCTAATTGGCATATTTAACTTTCCAATAAGGCCATAGTATATGGTGCAAATGTGAACCCAAGGCATAGAATGTTAAATCGTAACTCTAGACTGCAGCACTTGTTATGATATCCACTACTGACACAAAGGAAAACATGGCTTCAGGCTTACCAATGTAGCCTGACTGCTGCAATTTAAAACTGCAGTCAAACCAGTCGAAATAACCATTTTGATAGGGGAAAAACCTTTCTTATTAAATATAAATAGGGCACCCCTATGTAGGCATTGCAGTCAACAAGATGGTGTGCATGGCATTGAAAAGTGGGACATGTAGAAATGTAATGTTGCCATGTCCCTACAGTGACAAGCCCCAAAATCTGCTTCCACAGTGGAAGGCTCTGACTGTCCCATGCGATGCAGATTAAAATATCTTATGTGCAATCTTGGGGTTGGGACCAGCTAGAGAACTGATTCAACCACTATTTTTTTAACAACTTTCCTCTGAATTTTGAAGGAGAAACATGACCTACTTTACCGCTTCACCTTAATCATTACTTGATACTACATTATGGGTGACAGAACCAATGTACATTCCGAAGTTAGTAGTAACAGCCATTACAACATGCCTCCACAACTCAGTCGGCGCCCTTGCCTCCCATCCCACAAGACCCATAACAATCAGTGGCATTCAGTCAGAATGTGCAGCTTGTGGTGAGCCGCTCTCTGAGTCAGAGGAGGTCCTTACACATATCTCTGAAGCACGCAGAGTCTTGGACATCGTCAAGTGCAACCCCATTTCTGTCTGCGCATGCAGGTGGTGAAGGGTCACCATATAGTGTCGAATTTTGCAACTCTGTCTCGAACAATAGTGCAGTAGCGGCCCGTGATGGGAGTGCTGCCGGGCGGTGACGTGGGGCGGGAAGGCGCAGGAGGGGTAGTAAACTACGGAATACGACGGTACAGATGTAAGTAAATAAATAAAACAAATTTTGTTGCGTGCGCTGCATTGCTAAATGCGATGCAGCGCGCGCAACGAAATTCGTTTTATTTATTTTTTTGTTTACTTACCTCTGTGCCGCCATATTCCGTAGTTTACTACCCCCCACGTTGCCCCTCCCCGCCCCACGTCACCGCCCGGCAGCACTCCCACCACGGGCCGCTACTGCAATAGTGGTGAGTTTTTCCATGGCATAGATCGACCACATCTTCCCCCACCACTTGTTAAGTGATGGTGTCTGTAACTGCATTTCAAATCTGGCCCATGCTCGATCATGCAGCCAACAGGAGATGAGAGAATAGCCTCCCCTGAGGAGTGGTTAAGGGGAAGAGTCTATCCAAGCCCGGGTCTCCCCAGAGGATCAAGAGTGGATCATGTGGCAGTGAGATACTTGTCATGGAGTGTATCGAGTGGAGAACCTCATCCCAGAATGCTTGAATCAGCAGGCACATCCACCATGTGTGTAGGTGCCACGTTTCCAGCACCCCTTCCAGCACAACTCTGAGACCCCGAACATCTTGTAAAGGCATACGGGTGTGAGGTACCAACGTGTTAGGATTTATTACATTTTATCTTTATAGTGGAGGCAGATATAGGATTTTGAGGCCCTTTGCCAGACAGCTCTCCATGTTTCATCCGGGATGTCTATGGTCAATTCCCTCTCGCATTGTTTCACATAGGCGTGTTTTTTAGAGGGGGTATGGTTCAGGATGTAGCAGTATAACCATGATTTGCCCTTACGATGAATGTTGTTTAGGAATAAGGCTTCAATTGGTGTTTCCTCCCTTTCATAGCTATGCGAGCTGGAGGCCTTCCAGCCCAATGTAATGCCTGGCTGAGCCCGTAGGTGTCCCATCTGGTCAGGGTATATTTTCAATCGGATCCTCCTATTCCCAAGGTCACCATCTCTGTAAATGTCCCCCAAAGTGGGTGATCTGCCCCAGTAACAGCTAAAGGAACCCGGGTTTGACACTTTGGGGCAAAATCTGGATTGTTAGCCAGGGGAGTGAGTGGAAAGCGACGTATAGGGAATTCCTGTCTCCTCCACATGACCTGCCAGTGAGCCAAAAGTGTTGTCATCAACTGCAGAGGATGGGAGCTGCATTTTCAGGCCTCCACTGGCAGGCACAAAAGCCCATCCAGGGGGACTGGGAAGAAAGCTTGTTCCACTTGTACCCATGGCTTGCCGTCGGGGTCATGACTCCAATCAAGTGAGGGACGGAGTTGTGCCGCTAAAATGTATGTAGCTACATCGGGAAAGCACAAGTCCCCCTCTGCCATGGGTTGGAAGAGAGATGCCCTTGCCACCCCCGGGATTTGTCCTCCCACACAAAGCTGAGCTATTTGTTGAGAATCAGTGTCTGTGTCGGTTTGAGGATGTATGGGGAGGGTTTGGAGGATGTAGAGTAGTCAGACATGAAGTTCATTTTAAGGCAGTTAAGCTGGCCCAACCAGGAAATCTCCAGCTTGCCTCACCTTTAAAGATCTTTGAAGAGGGTGATAAGCAAGGGAGGGGTATTGCTATTATAGAGGATCCTCATGCGGATCAGGAGTTGGACCCCGGGTATGTTATCATGGACGTGGCCCATTGGAAACCACCTCTCTGAATGGGTTCCCTGAGACTGCCCTGTGGGTCCGCCACCCCCAGACACCGCGATTTGGGGAAATTGATTTTGAAACCCAAAGGTTGTGTAAAACTGTCTAACGCCCCCATCACTTGTGGGATGGTTGAGTCTGAATCAGTGACAAAGCATAATACATTTGTTAGTGAAGAGGGCCAGTTTGGGTTTTTTGCCATCAACCATCATGCCATGCATTGCGGTATTGTCCTGGTTCTTAGCCACTAAGGGTTCCATAGTCAGAGCAAAGAAAAGGGGGGACAAAGGACACCCCGGCCTTATACCCTTGGTAAGTGGAATGGCAGCTGAAAAGGATGGCATTCATTTTGAGTTTGGCACACTTTTTTTAAAAGTTTGACTGGATGAAAGGAAGCCTGATTGCTGGGGAGCAATGAGAGTAGGCCAGATATGCTGGAACTGAGCCCCCAGTATCAACGCGTAAAGTTTCACATTGCAATTTAATTGCGCAATAGGCCTGTATAACGAACAGTGCATTGGGGGTTTGTCAAGTTTCAGGAGGAGGGTAAGGTGGCTCTAGCATTGTGTCTGTGACCCCTCCCGAGGTTAAGAAGAAGTTGAACACCTTTGTCAGGGGTTCAACCAGACGGGAGGTGTATGTTTTGTAAAATGTGGCTGGGACCCTGTTAGAACTGGGGGTCTCTAGTTGGCACAGGTAGGTACTTGTGACAAATAGGGACCCTCGCCTCTAGTCAGGGTAGTGGGGTACACTCCTAAAATAACCCCTGCTCACCCCCTTGGTAGCTTGGCACGAGCAGACAGGCTTATCTCAGAGGCAGTGTGTAAAGCATTTGTGAACACATACAGTAATCTAGTGACAACACTACAGATGGACACCACACAAGGTTTATATCAAAAATAAGTATTCTTTATATAGTTTTAACACAAGACCATAAACGACAAAAATCCACAATACTGTACTTAAAATGGTAGGTTTAGCTTAGTTCTTTTCAGATCTTAAAATGCGACACTTTGAGTCAATGTACCTTACGATGCGTCACGTTTCTACAACGGAAGTGTTGCAGAGATGGAGATGCGACAAAGTTCTGGTGCAAAGAAATAAAGACGTCAAGTTCTTCCTGATGCGGCACGCTTCTCCGATGTTGCAGAAGTCTCGACTCGATGCGTCAGCTGCAGCGGCGACACCCTTGTTCCGTGATGCGACGACAGCGGCTTTGGCGGCGACACTCTTCTCCGACGTTGTGAGATGCTTCCGCTCGATATGACGACTGCAGCGGCGACACCCTTGTTTCGTGATGCGACGGCAGCAGCTCCGACGGCGGCACGCTTCTCCGTGGATGCAAGGCGCTTCTCTCGATGCGGTGCAATGCGACAGCTACAGCGGCGACATCTACGATGCGACGGCAGCGGCTGCGACGGCGACACGCTTCTTCCTCGTTGCGAGACTCTTCTCCTGATGCGGTGCAATGCGACAGCTACAGCGGCGACATCTACGATGCGACGGCAGCGGCTGCGACGGCGACACGCTTCTTCGGGGTTGCGGGACGTTTCTCGAGATGCGGTGCAATGCGACAGCTACAGCGGCGTCATCTCCGTGATGCGACGGCAGCGGCTGCGACGGCGACACGCTTCTCCCTCTTGAGTCGCGCTTCCAGCTCCTTGCGACACGCAGTCCCTTCAGAAGGCCCAAAACAGCAGCAGGCACTTCCAAAGGATTCTTGGGGAGCTGGTGGTTGAAGTCTGTTGTCCCTGAGACTTCAGCAGGAGGCAAGCTCTTTTCTCAAGCCCTTGGAGATCCTTCACAAGTTGAATAAAAGTGCACACAAAGTCCTTTCTCCTTCCTTTGGCAGTCAGGCAACCACTGCAGGCAGATCCCTCTAGCTTAGGGATAGTCTTCTCCTCAGTTTCTTCTTGGTTCCGCTCCTCAGCAAAGGTTTCTTCTTGTTTCCCAAAGTGATCTAATTTCCTAGGGTTCTGGGTCCCCTTTTTATACACAGTTTCTCTTTGTTCTCTGAAGGCAGAGAGGCCTCTGCCTAGTCCAAAACCAGTTCTGGTCAGTCCTGGAGCACTTTGTTTTTCTGACTCCTTCTTTCCTTTCAGAATGTGGGGCAGAGTGCTCAGCCGCCCGGCAGGAGGTGGAGCCAGCATTGTGGAAGGCAGGCACAGCCCTATTCAGACCCAGGTGCAACTCCTCCCTCCACTCTGGATGCAGATCTTTCTATTCAGCCCTGTGCTGACTCACCCTGTCTCCTGTAGCCACCCCCAGCCCCTGTCACTCAATCTCCAGACAAGGAATACACAACCTAGCAGAGGCAGGCTTGGAAGTTTAGGCAAGAAAATACCCACTTTCTAAAAGTGGTATTTTCAAACACAGAATGTTAAAACCAACTTCACTAAAAGATGTATTTTATCATTCTGAGTTCAGGCATACTAAATTCGTTTTTCTACCATGTTCCCTGGGTCAGTTCTGACTATAAGGTGTAATAGTCAGTCTGCCCATTCTGGCCTATGGGGAGCAGGTAGCCTTGCAATAGTGAAAAACGAAAATGGCTGTAATTCACTATTAGGACATGCCACACACACCAGGGCATGTCCTACCTTATACTTACAATGCACCCTGCCCTAGGGCCTACTTTAGGGGTGACCAACATGCAGTAAAGGGAAGGTTTAGGGACTGGTAAGTGGGTGTACTCACCAAGTCGACATGGCAGCCCTAGGCTGCACACAGGCTCTGCAATGGCAGGCCTGAGGCACATTTTACAAGCCGCTTCTGTGGGTGGCACAACCAGTGCTGCAAGCCCACCAGCGGCATTGGATTTACAAGCCCTGGGCACACTGAGTGCACTGTACTAGGGACTGACAAGTAAACCAATCATCCAATCATGGAGTCACTAATCCATCACACAATTTATCATAGGGAGCACTTGCACTGTGGCACTGAATAGCAGTGGCACAGTGCCCAAAGCATCTAACACCAGCAAAAACAGATCAATAACATAGGAGGCATCATAACAAAATGGAAGGGAGATCTACGCCAAGGATGCCAGGTCTAACATGTGTCCCCTCCAGCTGAAATGTGGGGAGAACTACCCTACCTCAGGGGAGTTCTCTTCACTAAGGCGGAAAAATCTGGACAGACCATCAGCATTGGCGTGTTCTGTACCAGGGCGGTGTTCCACCGTGAAATCCATCCCCTGTAGGGAAATGGACCACCTCAGCAGCTTTGGATTCTCACCCCTCATCTGCATCAACCATCTGAGGGGCCTGTGGTCTGTCTGAACCCGGAAGTGAGTCCCAAACAGGTATGGTCTCAGCTTCTTCAGTGCCCAGACCACAGCAAATGCCTCACGCTCAATAGCACTCCACCTCTGTTCCCGTGGTAGTAACCTCCTACTGATGAAGGCTACGGGTTGATCTAGGCCCTCCTCATTCATCTGTGACAGAACAGCCCCCACACCATGCTCTGAAGCGTCTGTTTGTACTACGAACTCTTTGGAGAAGTTGGGTGCCAGGAGCACGGGCGCCGTGCACATGGCAGTTTTCAGGGCCTCAAAAGCTTTCTGACAGGTGTCAGTCCAAATCACTTTCTTGGGCTGCTTCTTGGAAGTCAGCTCTGTCAGGGGTGCAACAATGCTGCCATACCCCTTGACAAACCTCCTGTAGTAACCCGTGAGTCCTAAGAAGGCTCTCGCCTCTGTCTGGGTTTTGGGGGTTCCCAATTCAGGATGGTTTCAATTTTGGGTTGTAGGGGCGCCACCTGGCCGCTCCCCACCTGGTGTCCTAAGTACACCACGGAACCCTGCCCGATCTGGCACTTACTCGCCTTGATCGTGAGGCCTGCTCTCCGCAGCGCCATCAACACTTCCCAGAGGTGGCGCAGATGTTCTTCCCAACTGGCGCTGAACACTGCGATGTCATCCAGGTAGGCGGCACTGAACGAGGTCCAGTCCAGCCAACACCTGGTTGACCAACCTCTGGAAGGTGGCAGGGGCATTCTTCATCCCAAAGGGCATCACCCGGAAGTGGTAGTGCCCATCTGGTGTGGAGAATGCTGACCTCTCTCTTGCCCCATCAGTCAAGGCGATCTGCCAGTACCCAGACGTCAAGTCAAACGTGCTGAGGTACCGGGCAGCCCCTAGCCGATCTATGAGCTCATCAGCTCTGGGGATGGGGTGCGCGTCAGTCCTGGTGACTGAATTGAGCCCTCGGTAGTCCACACAGAACCGGAGTTCTGGTGTGGCACCCGGTGCGGCAGCCTTTGGGACCAAGACCACTGGGCTGGCCCAAGGACTGTTAGAGGACTCAATCACCCCTAACGGAAGCATTTTGGAGACCTCCTCCTTGATGCAAGCTCTCACCCTGTCAGTCACCCTGTAAGATTTGTGCTTCACCGGTGTACTGTCCCCAGTGTCCACATCATGGATGCACCAATCTGTGACACCGGGAACCAGGGAGAACAGATCAGAAAACTGTCCCAGCAACTGGCGGCAGTCATTCTGTTGCTCAGGGGTCAGGGTGGAAGAGAGGTTGACACCATCCACTGACCCATCTTGCTCTGTTGCTGACAGGAGGTCAGGAAGAGGCTCGGTCTCCTCCTCCATCCCAGCATCTGTCGCTAAGAGCATGCCCACTTGGGACCTCTCCAAGTGGGGCTTCAGGCGGTTGACATGCAGGACCCTCAAGGGGTTCCTGGGAGACCGCAAGTCCACCAAGTAGGTAACCGGACTTTTGCGCTCTACAACCTCAAAGGGTCCGGTCCACTTATCCTGGAGCGCGCAGGGCTCCACTGGGGCCATGACCCACACTTTCTGACCAGGCTGAAGCTCTACCAGAGTGGCATTCTGGTCGTACCACCGCTTCATCTCCTCCTGGCTGGCTTCCAGATTCGCCTCAGCGAGTTGCCTGAAACGCCTAGTTTGGTTCCTAAAGGCCAGCATGTAACTGTATACATCCTGGGGAGGTTTCCTGGGAGATTGCTCCCAGCCTTCTTTGACCAAACTTAGAGGTCCTCTCACGGGGTGTCCATAGAGAAGCTCAAAGGGGCTGAACCCTAGAGATTTCTGTGGCACCTCTCGGTAAGCAAAGAGCAGGCATGGTAAGAGGACGTCCCACTTACGCCTCATAGGTTCCTCAAGACCCATAATCATGCCTTTGAGGGTTTGGTTGAACCTTTCAACCAACCCATTTCCTTGGGGGTGGTAAGGAGTGGTAAACTTGTAGGTTACCCCACACTCCTGCCACAGGGACTTCATATATTTGGAAATGAAGTTGGTCCCCCGGTCAGACACTACCTCGCGAGGGAATCCCACTCTGGAGAAAATTCCCATCAGTGCTCGTCCCACCACGGGGGCCGTCACTGTCCTCAGAGGTATTGCTTCCGGGTACCGGGTGGCATGGTCCACCAAGACCAGGATGAACCTGTTGCCCATGGCTGTCTTGGGGTCCAGTGGCCCCACAATGTCAATACCCACCCGTTCAAAGGGGGTGCTGACTACAGGGAATGGCTGGAGAGGAGCCTTGCGCTTCCTCCCACTCTTTCCACTTGCCTGGCAAGTCTGACATGTCCTGCAGTGAGTGTCTGAACTCCTGCGCATTTGGGGCCAATAAAAGTGGGTGACAAGCCTCTCAAAGGTCTTGTCTTGCCCCAAATGTCCTGCCAATGGAACATCATGAGCCAGCCCCAGTAGGAAGGCTCTGAAGCACTGGGGTACCACCAGCACACGGGCTGACCCAGGCTCAGCAACCTTAGGCTCACTATACAGGAGACCATTCTCCCAATAGACCCAATGTGACCCAGACTGATCACCTGTTGCCTGGTCTGCAGCCTGTTGCCGCAGACCCACAAGAGAAGGGCATTCTTTCTGCTCCCTGCAGAATTCTTCCCTGGAGGGTCCTCCTTCTTGCTGCCAATGCGTCAGCTCAGGCAGGTCCCCCAGTTCAGGTACCTGTTCCCCTGTAGGCTCCAGGGCATCCCCCTCAAGGTCTGCCTCCTCCTGGACCGTGGGAAATTCGGGGGCTGGTTTCCCGCACCCCCTGCCTCTTCTCGTGACGGCAGGTACCTGGGCCTCCCTCTCAGGCTCCAGGTCCTCTTGAGCACCTTTACTTGCTGCCATGGACCGGGTGGTCACACACGCCCAGTCAGGCAAACCCAACATCTCTAAATGAGCACTTCGCTCCACCTTCGCCCAAGGTGAGCTCTCCAAGTCGTTCCCTAACAAACAGTCAACAGGCATGGCGGGCCTCACAGCTACCTGAAGAGTACCAGAGACCCCCCACTCAAAGGGAACCTGAGCCACCTTGCAGTGACTCTCTGTGTTGTCAGCGGCAACAACTGGATAGAATGCATGTGGGACAACCTGCTCTTGAGACACCAGGTGACACTTGACAGCTGTCACACTGGCTCCTGTATCTCTAAGAGCCTCCACCCTATGGCCATTGATGGTCACCCACTGCCTGTATTTCTTAGTGTTATCAGGCAGCTGGGTCTTGGGGACCACCTCACAGTCTCCTAATGAGACAAGGGACATCTCTGCGGGACCCCACCCATCTTGGGCACCCATCTCCTCACCCAGGGCTACACTAGCCATCTGCCGAAGGGCTGCACCAGGGGGTGCTGTCTTTCCAAACTGGGGGCACCTGGGATCATTTGCCATATGACCCATGTCCCCACATTTGTAGCATCTCAGGGGTCCCCTTTGAACAGGTGGACCTGTCGGGGCCCCTGAGGGTTTCTGGGGGGGAGGCTGGGAACCTTTCCCTTGGTTCCCCTGGGGACTACTTTGGGGCCTTCTTTGGAACTCCCTCTGTTTACCCTTGTCCCCCCACTCTTCTGCTGGGGACCCTGCCCACCCTTGGCTGAGTCTCCCACGTGACCCTTGTGGACCCTGGTACTGACCCAGCGGTCCGCCTCCTCAGCAAGCTTCCTAGGGATAGTCAGCCTGCTATCTATCAGGTGCTGGCATAGCTCTGGAAAACAGTTACTGGACAAGTGCTCCCATGCAATCAAATCAAGGAGCCCCTGAAAATCATCAACTTTGCTACCCTTCACCCAACCCTCCAATGCTCTGCAGAAAAAAGTGACATATTCAACCCAGGTACTGTTCTCTATCTTCTTGCAACCCCTGAACCTCTGCCTATACAATTCAGGAGTTAAACCATACCTGGACATTAAAGCATCCTTCATGTGGCGATATGAATTATGGACATCAGAAGGCAAATCTAGCAGTGTGTCCCGCCTTTCACTAAGGAACCGTCCCCACAACCCTGCTCCCCAATCCTTCTCAGGGACCCGGTGGGAAGACATGGCTACCTCATAGGCCTTGAACCTCTGCCCAATGTCATCATTTTAAAAAAATTCCCTGACCACATCCTTAGGAATATACACTCTAGATTCCACAGGCATTGACGGTGTGCTGCCACCAGAGGGAGTAATTTCTAAGCTCCTAGCTTTCAAATCCAACTCCCTCAAACTTCTATCATGCTCAAGCTGCATCTTATTTTCTTCCAGGGCCATTTTCCTAATCTCCAATTGCCCACTCATTTTGGCCAGCTCCAACTCATGCATCCTATTTCTCTCCCTGTCCTCCAGCTCTTCTGGGGACAGGCCTTTGGCAGAAACACTGCTACCTGCTAGGGAAGGTGCTTTCCTTTCCTCTGGACCCAAGGGTCCTTCCAGCTGCACATCTGCATTATTATCCCCTTCCTCACTCTCAGGGGTTTTCCGTGCTTCTACCCAGGCCCTCAGCGCCTTATAGAACTCATCCCTCTTGGTGAGCCCGGTAATTGCAACATTAAATCTTTTGCAGAAGTGCTTCAGCTGCTTCGCATTGTAGCATTCTAGTTTCTCCTCTTCCCAATCAAAATCAACAGATGCTATGGATGCTGGTTTCATGATGGCTGAACTTGGCAAAAAATGGAACGTCCTAGAAAAACAAATCTACCAAAAGTATGTGGTCGCGCTTTGGTCTGCACTCACTAGTAGTGTTCACCAATCACTGTACATGAGTCACAAATGCAAGTCCAGAATCCTCACCGCTGACCACCAATGTTAGAATTGGGGGTCTCTAGTTGGCACAGGTAGGTACTTGTGACAAATAGGGACCCTCGCCTCTAGTCAGGGTAGGGGGTACACTCCTAAAATAACCCCTGCTCACCCCCTTGGTAGCTTGGCACGAGCAGACAGGCTTATCTCAGAGGCAGTGTGTAAAGCATTTGTGAACACATACAGTAATCTAGTGACAACACTACAGATGGACACCACACAAGGTTTATATCAAAAATAAGTATTCTTTATATAGTTTTAACACAAGACCATAAACGACAAAAATCCACAATACTGTACTTAAAATGGTAGGTTTAGCTTAGTTCTTTTCAGATCTTAAAATGCCACACTTTGAGTCAATGTACCTTACGATGCGTCACGTTTCTACAACGGAAGTGTTGCAGAGATGGAGATGCGACAAAGTTCTGGTGCAAAGAAATAAAGACGTCATGTTCTTCCTGATGCGGCACGCTTCTCCGATGTTGCGAGAAGTCTCGACTCGATGCGTCAGCTGCAGCGGCGACACCCTTGTTCCGTGATGCGACGACAGCGGCTTTGGCGGCGACACTCTTCTCCGACGTTGCGAGACGCTTCCGCTCGATGCGACGACTGCAGCGGTGACACCCTTGTTTCGTGATGCGACGGCAGCAGCTCCGACGGCGGCACGCTTCTCCGTGGATGCCAGGCACTTCTCTCGATGCGGTGCAATGCGACAGCTACAGCGGCGACATCTACGATGCGACGGCTGCGACGGCGACACACTTCTTCCTCGTTGCGAGACTCTTCTCCTGATGCGGTGCAATGCGACAGCTACAGCGGCGGCATCTAGCGACAGCTACAGCGGCTGCGACGGCGACACGCTTCTTCGGGGTTGCGGGACGTTTCTCGAGATGCGGTGCAATGCGACAGCTACAGCGGCGTCATCTCCGTGATGCGACGGCAGCGGCTGCGACGGCGACACGCTTCTCCCTCTTGAGTCGCGCTTCCAGCTCCTTGCGACACGCAGTCCCTTCAGAAGGCCCACAACAGCAGCAGGCACTTCCAAAGGATTCTTGGGGAGCTGGTGGTTGAAGTCTGTTGTCCCTGAGACTTCAGCAGGAGGCAAGCTCTTTTCTTAAGCCCTTGGAGATCCTTCACAAGTTGAATAAAAGTGCACACAAAGTCCTTTCTCCTTCCTTTGGCAGTCAGGCAACCACTGCAGGCAGATCCCTCTAGCTTAGGGATAGTCTTCTCCTCAGTTTCTTCTTGGGTCCGCTCCTCAGCAAAGGTTTCTTCTTGTTTCCCAAAGTGATCTAATTTCCTAGGGGTCTGGGTCCCCTTTTTATACACAGTTTTTCTTTGTTCTCTGAAGGCAGAGAGGCCTCTGCCTAGTCCAAAACCAGTTCTGGTCAGTCCTGGAGCACTTTGTTTTTCTGACTCCTTCTTTCCTTTCAGTATGTGGGGCAGAGTGCTCAGCCGCCCGGCAGGAGGTGGAGCCAGCATTGTGGAAGGCAGGCACAGCCCTATTCAGACCCAGGTGCAACTCCTCCCTCCACTCTGGATGCAGATCTTTCTATTCAGCCCTGTGCTGACTCACCCTGTCTCCTGTAGCCACCCCCAGCCCCTGTCACTCAATCTCCAGACAAGGAATACACAACCTAGCAGAGGCAGGCTTGGACGTTTAGGCAAGAAAATACCCACTTTCTAAAAGTGGTATTTTCAAACACAGAATGTTAAAACCAACTTCACTAAAAGATGTATTTTATCATTCTGAGTTCAGGCATACTAAATTCGTTTTTCTACCATGTTCCCTGGGTCAGTTCTGACTATAAGGTGTAATAGTCAGTCTGCCCATTCTGGCCTATGGGGAGCAGGTAGCCTTGCAATAGTGAAAAACGAAAATGGCTGTAATTCACTATTAGGACATGCCACACACACCAGGGCATGTCCTACCTTATACTTACAATGCACCCTGCCCTAGGGCCTACTTTAGGGGTGACCAACATGCAGTAAAGGGAAGGTTTAGGGACTGGTAAGTGGGTGTACTCACCAAGTCGACATGGCAGCCCTAGGCTGCACACAGGCTCTGCAATGGCAGGCCTGAGGCACATTTTACAAGCCGCTTCTGTGGGTGGCACAACCAGTGCTGCAAGCCCACCAGCGGCATTGGATTTACAAGCCCTGGGCACACTGAGTGCACTGTACTAGGGACTGACAAGTAAACCAATCATCCAATCATGGAGTCACTAATCCATCACACAATTTATCATAGGGAGCACTTGCACTGTGGCACTGAATAGCGGTGGCACAGTGCCCAAAGCAGCTAACACCAGCAAAAACAGATCAATAACATAGGAGGCATCATAACAAAATGGAAGGGAGACCCACGCCAAGGATGCCAGGTCTAACAGACCCCATCTGGGCCTGGGGCCTTGCGGGATGGAAGGTTACTAATTGTTGCTCAGACCTCATTAGGAGTAATGTCCTCTTCTAGTAGGCGCAACTCAGCCTCCCTGTTTGGGGGCTCATAGTTGTGGAGATAATTGTCCTGTTATAGCCCATCCAGGTTTTGGGCTTGATATGGGGTGGAGTAGTATTGTTGGAAGACGGCAAGAATTTCTGCTGTTTCCAGATGTAGCCGGCCCTCCCCAACTCGACTTCCCTGATATGGTTACCTGTCAACCGTATACATATTTTATGAGCCAAGAGCCTGTCTGCCTCATAGTAAGTTTGGTTGACATAAAGTAGCTTCTTGGCTGCTTCCTTCATTATTATGTGCTCAAGTTCGCTCCTAAGCCGCTGGATATCTCGTATGGTCCCATGTGAGCCCCCCATTCTATGCCTTGTCCCGGCCTACAATACTTGAGCTTCTAGTTCCTGTTTGTGGATTTTAGCCGCACATTGAAATGCCGCCGTGTGGGAGATCAGCTCTCCCCTGAAGACATCCTTTGCCGCATCCCATAGGGTCGCAGGGGAATCGACTCACCCCTTTCTCGCCAGACATGGCGGCCCATTTTAGGAGTCACTCCTGCCTGGATTTCCTAGGTTAGGGGGGAATTAGGGGCCCACACATGGCGTTCATGGGAGACACATCTTGCCTGATCTCCTCCTTGGCCACGCCCCTCAAACACTATTTTTAATATTTATTAAAAATCCAATATAATGGTGGAGTTACATTTTTAATTTAATTTATATTTAGGAAACTTACATTTTAGAAAGTTATCTTTTCCCTGCCTGAAGTGCCTGGAGGCTTATTTACATTAGCCTCACAGCAGTTTGTTTCGCTAAATACACCCCTGACAGGTGCAATGTGCGATCTTGGATTTCCCTCATAATAGTGCACTCTGGATTAGTTTGAAGTAAGGCAAACAGGATGTGCTGTAAAAGTGGGTAGGGGTACCACCGGGAACTTGTTTCCCATTGGTTAGGGAGTGGGAGTGTCCAGGAGTCAACCTGACCCACTGGCTACTAAACTGTACAAATATGGACGTCACCACCAGCTCCTCTGAACACTTTCTGGACTTGTGGAAGAATAGAAGTAGGACTTTGCCTACTGTTTAAAACCTCTGGGGAGACCTGAGGGGCCGGACCTGCTCTCACTTCTACCCAGTACACAGACTTGGACTCCAAGGATCAGCTGGCTGACCACTGTGTTTACAGGGACACAACAAGCTGCAAGAGGCTTTTTTCCTGAAGTGCCCACCTGTCCAATTGTAACTTGATCTTGAATGTACCTCCTGGTATCCTCTGCTGCAGTGAGGTCTGACCCCTAAGTGCTGTTTTTGAGGTCCTGGGACCCTTGGCTGTGTTTAGCTTGACTTATTTCAACAATCCCTGAAAAGTTGGGACTTTGATCAATTTTTAACTTACAGACTTCTGGAGTACCAGGACCAACCACCCAAGGCAGCCCGCCCAAGGTGCAACCTTTCTCAAGTTGGTGCTGCTTAGAGCTTTTTGCTATTCAAAAGCCTGTTAAGTGGGCCCTCATTGCAAGTCTATCCAAATTCAATGTGCCCTTCCTTGATACACCCTAGAGCTTTGCCAAGCACAAGGATTCTGAGCTAAAAAAAAAAAAAGAAAAACTTAGGGGCCGATTACGATCTTGTCCGGAAAGCATTCCGACTGATTCGGTTCCGGAATGCTTTTTGAACGACTCGGATCGGGGGAGTCCGACCGAGCGATTTTGATGCATCCAGATACGATTTGGTTGGACTCACATTGACTTCAATGGGAGCATGTGTTCCGAACGAGAACACAGGCTCCCATTGAAGAAAGGGGTGGCTGAGGGAAAATCATGCACAATTGATGAGAAATTCCCTAGGCAACTATAGGTCTATGGCAATTAACAGACCATAAAGACTGAAGACATGATAGAAGGAGCTCAGTGTGCACTACAGATACATTTAAAAAAAAAAAAAATTCTTTAATGCAAAATATTTAAAAACATGTTGAAAGATATGGTATCATACAGTTCATTACATACATAATGTGGTGTCCCCCCATGACTTACAAGCTGACACAGTGCAATGGACGAACATGAACATAGACAAACAAGCAAAAATGAGAACAAATTCTACAAAAAATAATAAAGATAAATGACTGAAGTGGCTGATTAATGGATCGTCTTCTACGCGCGTTTCGGCGTGTGTAATACCTTCATCAGGAAAGCCACAGTAATTCCTAAGTAAAGAGAATTTAAAATAACAGGGTACACTGAGTTCTGAGATAAGTCATTTAAAAAGTCACAACAAACATCACCTTGGTGAACCACTTTTGTACATGCCTAGCGTGTGAAGAGATACAAAAAGATGTAAAAATGAAGAAAATAGTGCATATAGATGAATAGCCCATCACCTAACGAGAGAAAAAATTATTTCAGAATAAAGATTTCAAAAATGGAGATATGAAAAGCCAAAGACAGAGAACCATGATGCACATAAAGGCTTATGGCTTAATGGCATAATGCGATATATCTCTAGCTTATCTTACATCTAATGATAAAAGGGGTCAGATTTAATATAAATGGCTTACCAAACATTAGACCTGGACGGGGTAAATCTGGAGAACATGTATAGAACCCGAATTGCGGGCAGAAATGGCGTTATTTACAATGAGATAAACATAGTTAGAGATGATGGGTATAGTATAAATCATAACTTGGAATTCTCTAACCAAAGGATATATAAGCATGATTACTGTGGGTAATAAAGACGAAAGTCTCGACCTTAGTATTGTCTAATATGGTGCCCTAATGTAGCAGAAAGGCAATGGTAAATTCTATAAGAAAAAAGGGAAGAATTTAGAAAAAAGAAGAAACTCGGGTTTCTAGATAAATCAAGGTATATAAGTAAATGAATGGATACCTTGGTAATAATAGCAGGAAAAAGGGATGTGTATAAACAATGGCCCAAAGCTGAACAACTTTTCAATGCGGTGCCGAATGGTGGTTTAACGCCACGTCTTGATGATGCAAAAGAAACAATTGATGGACGGAATGCTGGACAATGCAAACATTCACCCCCAGTCACAAGGATCTGGGTTAAATCCATCATTCTTTTGCTCACCACACCACCCCAGTTTGGACCCAGCCATAGGCAAATCAGTCTTGACCCTGTTCCTTGTGGGAACAGTCCAGTCCAAACTGCCAAGCCAGGTCCTCCCTGGACCGGAAACAAGCATCCTGGGACTGGTTTCAGGGCATCACCCTTCATCAGCCAGGCTAGCTTGAATCCAGTGGTGTAGTGAGCACGGGACCCACGTCTGGGCATACCCTTCCCACTTAGGGCGACATATGCAAAAGAAACAATTGATGGACGGAATGCTGGACAATGCAAACATTCACCCCCAGTCACAAGGGTCTGGGTTAAATCCATCATTCTTTTGCTCACCACACCACCCGTTTGGACCCAGCCATATGCAAATCAGTCTTGACCCTGTTCCTTGTGGGAACAGTCCAGCCCGAACTGCCAAGCCAGGTCCTCCCTGGACCGGAAAAAGCATCCTGGGACCGGTTTCAGGGCATCACGCATCATCAGCCAGGCTAGCTTGAATCCAGTGGTGTAGTGAGCACGGGACAAAGATGTCTTGATGATGTCTTGATGATGGCATACAGACCGGGCACGATACGCAACCTGAAAAGTAAAGTAGAAGAGAGGACCCGGAGGGAAAATCAATAAATATACCCGTATGTTCATGGCATGTATTTTCAAAAGGTGCATACCGGTTAGGTCTGGCATCGACCTGCAATTACTTATAAGTGTAGAAAGTGGCCAAAAAGAGGGGAGGGGGGGAGTAATCTCTTACCTGGCCGTTGTATTAGGAAGGTGTAAGGCGATTAACTTCAGACTTCCGATGGGTCTAAAGGTCATGACGCGACCTTTCTTGCGTTTAAATAGGCATCCGACGGAACGTATTGAAATTGTAGAGACGTGAAATACGTGTGGTATTAAAGAGGAAGCTAGACCGCTAACTGCTACACAACGTCATGGGAATAGTACACAAGTATACCTAATAAGTTGCATGGTGCCTGCCACACTTTGCATGGTTGGAAAGGGAGGTCCCTTGGGTACCCCCACGGGCCCAATTTGGAAGGCCCCGGGTGAAGGAGGGCCTGCTACGGGCCCCCAAAGGCAAACCGAATCGGAACAGCTGTCCGAATCGTTCATCATAATCACTCGCTCGGAAACCGAGTCCATAGAGCTGTACGATTCGGCTCCGAAAGACTCGACCTGTCCGAATGCCTTTTGGAAACAGATTCGGACAGCCCTAATGGTGTCCGGGCATCGTAATTGGTTGTTGGAAACTGTGTACGATTTGGTCGGAAACAAATCGCATTGTAATCTGCCCCTAAGTCTGAATGAAGAAATCTTGACCCGGTAGCTAAAGGCATCTCTGGGCACGAAATTTGAATTTTTCCCGCTCAGAATTCAAAATTCATATGTCTGGTTACCCCAAGTGGATTTTTGTCATTTTAATGTCATTTAACCTATTAAATGTTTTTTGTTTTTTTTTGTTTTTTTTTATGTCCTCATTCTGCCAACTCTCTTGCTAGGATAGCTCTTATCCCATAGAAGCCAAGGAGAAATAAGAGCCCTTCCATGCAAGGATACTGCTGTTTCCACTCCAGCTCCTTCGTCGTAATGATAGGGGACCATCAACTGAGGAGAGGCCGGGACCCACAGCATGTTTGGCTTAATCATTGGACCCGCTCTCTTTCTCTCTCCAATCAATCAATTTTGTCCAGATCTTATCCTGACTCCTAGGGTCACACGCCATATCAGACAGGCTCGTATAGATAATACTTCTGAGACACTCAGCAAAGGATGGAGGGTTTTCAGCTTCCAAAGCCTACAGATCTCCCGCCTCACCAGTAGAGACACATAGAAGATAAACTTAGCTGTAAGTGAGTTTGTCCGGACAGTGACATCTTGACCTATTCCAAAAAATACAAGGCTCAGGCTTACCTTGATCTGTTTACCAATCACCTCACCAAGGAAGTCCCATACCGAGGTCCAGTAAGAGGCGATCTTCGGGCACCACAAAAACAAATGTAGATCGTCTGCTAAAGGGAGCCTACATCTTGGGCAGTAGTAGATATTACCTGTTATTTTTGATAACTTTTCTGGAGACCAATACACCCTATAAGTAGTAAAAAGATGGTTACGTTTAAGCGAGGCAGGTTTTACAACTGATCGTAGAATGGAAAAGGAATCAAGCCAGATTTGCTTCACGTCGTTATCCCCAAACTCATCTGCCCATAAGTTTGGGATTTCACTTTCCATGATATCATCCGCCTCCAGGAAAACCCAATACCAATATGAGACTTCCTTTGCCCATCGATCAGTTCTCATAACCTGATCAAGTCTCAAGTCATCTTCTTCGCCTGGCCAGTCCTGTGTTGCCCACCAAGAACGTAGTTGATAATACTTAAATCTTGTCAACTGTCCCCTAGTGCAGTTGCTTAGAACTTCCCAACTCACTAGACTTGATCCTGCTTTAAGATCTGCCCAATAGTGTAGCCCCCCAGATTTTAAGGGCTGACTCAGTTGATCTCTCAGGCATTCCGGGGTACCCGGGGACTCCCAAATTGGTGCCCGTGTTGAATAGTAAGGGACTCCCAGCCTTTTCCGCAGATAGACCCACGTTCTTAGGGCAGACCTCAGAATCTTCAGCCTCACTTTTTTAAAGAATTTCGGGTCTCCATACTTAAAAAGAAAATGATGTTGGCCTTGAGTAACATCGGCCAACATTGCCTCAAAAAGCAGGCCCATTGATGTCTGTCTTGTTCGCAAGCATGCGAAAATTCTTAAAATGGAAGGCATAACAATACACCAATAAATCAGGTAGCGCCAATCCTCCTGCCTCTAGCCTCCTCCTTAACTTTTTCCATGCTATCCTCGGACCCTTTGAAGCCCAAATAAAACTCCCAATTTTTCCCTGGAGCTTCGCTATATCCTCTTTCTGAAAGGTTAATTGGATTGAATTAAAAAGAAAAGTGACTTTGGGGAGGATAATCGTTTTTATCAGGTTCACCCGACCATAGATGTTTAATGGTATGTTAGCCCATTTTAACAGCAAGTTTCTGATCTCCCGACTGATTTTCTTCCAGTTTGTTTTAGGAACCTCTTCTAATTTCTGTGTAATCTGTATTCCTAAATAGTGTATTTGAAATCTAGCCCCCGGGCTCCTCATGCTCTGATTCCACTCCATTATTTCAGTTTTTTCTGCATTTATCTTATATCCGGAAATCAAACCAAACCTCTCTGCCTTCTCCATCAAATTAGGGATTGCCTCATGTGGGTTACTAGTATATAGGATCAAATCATCTGCATATAAGGCCAATTTAGCCTTAAACCCACCAGATTTAAAAGGCATGATGGTATGATCTTGCCTGATCAAATTGGCAAAAGGCTCTAAATACAGGTTAAAAAGGAGAGGAGACAGGGGGCAACCTTGTCTTGTGCCCCTTGAGATAGTAAACCAGTCTGACAACTCTCCATTAACTAGTACTTTAGCTCTGGGAAGATAATAAAGGTTTTGTATGGTCCTCACAATATTCTGCGAAAAGCCAAAACTACTTAATGCTTTCCAGAGATACGCCCAGCACACTTGATCGAAAGCTTTGGCTGCATCCACAGCTACTATGGTCAAGGGTAGATTTTGGACCTCAGCCAGATCTATAGCCCCCATCATCAAAAACGTGAGATCATTCAACTGCCTCCCAGGGATAAATCCCTTTTGATCAGGATGAATGACTTCCTTTATAACCTTTGCCACTCTAGATGCAATAATCCCTGAGAAGATCTTATAGTCCGCGTTCAAAAGAGATATTGGTCTATACGACTCCACTCTTTGCGGATCTTTGTTCGGTTTAGCTATCAAGGTTATCGTGGCCTCCAACCAGGAACTAGGGACCATCTCCCCCTTAATGTAAATAGGTCTTTAAATGTAGGGGCTATTTTGTCTATAATACAGATATACAACTCAGTCGGAAGCCCATCTGGCCCAGCTGCCTTACCCCTAGCCATACTCCTGCACTGCACCTTAATCTCTTCTTCGGTGATCTCACGCTCTAGCCCGTTCTTATCTTCAATGGAGAGTTTTGGAAGCTCAGTCCAGTGGAGCTGGATTGAGGAAAACATGGCGGCAGGCTGACACCGGTCGCTCGAGCTCCCGGACCGGAGGGGTGAAGATGCGAAGTAAAGGGAAAAGCAGCTTAAAAATGATTTAAAATATAAAGTGGACTTACTTTTTTTTTTGAAGAAGAAGACGGTTTTGTGGAGCCCGATTGGATTTGAGGCGATACGGCAGCGAGAGACCTGGAGGCGTGCTGCGGCTTCTTGGCAGCGGACGCGTGCGGCAACGATACTAGCCGGCTTCCGGACACGGGCCACTCAGGACAGCGGTAGCACAAGTCGGCGGCCCTCGGTGAGTGGATACGGCCACAGTAGTGCGGAGGAGCAGCGCAAGAGCAGGATTGAGGAAGGTGACGCTCCAGGCACACGTAAGGGGGCAATAGAGAACTTGTGGATACACTGCATACCCCTACGGGAGGGTCTCCAGGCACCATTAAGGCTGATGGAAAGAGACACCCAGCCTAAGGTACCTCTAGTAGAAATTATTAGAGGGGGAGGCGAGTCTGAAATTGAGCAGGCTGGGTTGGGGCTGAGTGCGGCAAGCAGTATCAACATACCGGGCCCCGGAGGGAGTACCCCCATCAGCACGCCAGCTGGGAGAGGGGCGCCGGTTAGAAATCGATATAAACTGCAGTCCGCATTAGAGGAGAGAAGCAAGGGCGGGAGAACCAGGGAGCAGGCTGCTTGGCAAACCGTCACGGTCTCCCCAAAGAAAAAAGCTGTGAAAACAGGGGGGAAACCCAAGCGTTGTGGCCCTAAGGACATACGATCACTAGCTAAACCCTTACCATCCCTCAGCTCCTATTTTAAGATAATGGAGCAGGTTACTACTTCACAGGGGGTAAGGAGTAAGGTGGGAGATAAGACATCTTTGATGACTCAGTCCGCACCGCTTCCTTTGGAAAATCGTTTTTCTATCTTGACTGAGGACCCTCAAGTAGGGTGCACGAATTTAAGTACAAACTAAGTACAAATTCAAGGCCGAGCCTAGATTTAAGTCCTGGCCCTAGCACTAGCCAGAGCCCCCCCAGGACAGTGTTGAGGCATTTGTTGCGGAGGATCCAAGCTTAAGAGATAACAGCAGTCAAGCCGCAGGAGGGACTATGAACCAATTAGAAAAGATGATTCTGAGTCTGCGGCAGGATATCTTTACAAAATTCGAAATCTCAGAAAGCAATCAAAAAGATATCAAGAGGAATGCAAGGTCCTGGAAGGGAAATTTGATGACATTGTACAACACACGGGAATATTGGAAGGGGAGGTCAGGGAACTGTCTGCAACGGTCTCTGAAAACTCTTGAGATATAAAGGACCTGAAAGCGCTGAATAAGTCTTTACAGGAAGACCTGGAGAGGCTTGAAACACAGGCTAGACGAAATAACCTGAGAGTCTTAAACATCCCGGAGGACTCTGAAAATGGGGATATTAAGACCTTCATCTTCAAGTTATTGAAAGAAGGGATTCTCCACGACAGGCAGGGCCTCGATCTGGAGAAAGAGATCCAAAGAGTCCATAGGGACCCTTTCAAGTTAAACCCTGCAAGAAAGACGCCTAGGAAAATTTTGATCAATTTTCTAACATATGCCGTGAAGGAGCTGGTACTGGGTCGTGCCCTGAAAGAAGGCTCTTTGAAACATGGGGACTTTAACTATCAAATAAGATCTGACCTAGGCAAGAGAACCGCTCAAAGGCAATGGGAGCTAGGCACCAGGATGAATGAACTGAGGAGTAAAGGTGCCCAGGTACAGATGAAGTTCCCAGCGATGCTTAAAATTATGTGGAGAAATAAAATGTTTAATATAAGTAGCCCTGGGGAGGTTGATACCTTCATAGCACAGATGGAGGGATGAGTCTATAGCGCTTAAATATCTGTAAGCGGTCTTAGTCTAGTGCAAACAGGGCAGGTGCTAATATAGAATTAGTATAAGCAGTAAAGCTGTGCTTTTCCTTTTTTTTCTACCTTTAGGTATAAGTGGTATCACTCTATGGGAAGGGGGGTCAGAAAGGGCGGACTATATCGCCCAGGGAGGAACAAGGGGGTTTTCCAGGGGGGTGGGGTGGAGGGTCACAGGGTGTGGGGAGCATAGGGAAAAAAGTTAAAAAATGAGTCCTCTTTCTGCTATCCTCAAATTTAGCCAAGGTTATATATGGTTTCCTCTGGCCTGAGAGGTTTAACCAAGGGTGTATCTTCGAGAAGGTGAAGATAATGAAGAAGCTGAATAGGGGTAGAGTTCGGGAGTTTAAAGAATGGATAGGTTAAATTTAGTAAATTTTCTAACGTGGAACGTTAATGGATTGAGATCCAGGAGGAAAGTGGCTCAGGTAGTAGACCACCTTAAAAATAGTGAGGCGCAAATTATCCTGCTTCAAGAGACCCATTTGGAACGAGGGAATGTGGTGTATGTTTCAATAAGTTACGATGGGTCCAAGAGGTAGTGTGCTCAGACCAGAGAGGGAACACCAGAGGAGTGGCTCTTATTATTAGAAATGATTCAGGAATAAGATTAATTAAATATGAATCAGATCTTTCTGGTAGATGGTTGGTCGCTTCCCTCGAGTTCCAAGGTAGGCCGGTAGTATGTGCAGTATACTATGGTCCAAAAAATGATAATCCGGATGCTTTAATGAAATTAGAATCGTGCTTATTAGAAACATCAGCCTGATTGTATTAGGAGGCGACTTTAATCTAGTTTTGAATAAGGAGTTGGACCGGACCTCGAGAGTTAAATATATCAGTCCTCCTAAAACATCTGCCAGGCTGAAAAGCATGATGGTTGAGCTCAATCTGGTCGATATTTGGCGCAAACAGATGGGGGCTGTAAGGGGTTTCACCTTTTACAGCAAAAAGTATCGCCACCATTCCCGGATTGATTATTTTTTGGTAGCTCAGGAGCTATGTGATGAAGTAGAGGCAGTATCACTTACACCGGCGGTGCTTTCAGACCACTCTTCAGTAGTCCTATCTTTGAGGCTAAATCAAAAAATGGGGCAAAGAAGGTGGGGGTTGGATAGGACTATCCTATTGGATGAGGAGGCAACACTTAGCCTAGTGGAAAGAACGGTTGACTTCTTCCTGATTGATGTGGGTTCTACAAAACGTAGTATAGTTTGGAATGCTTTTAAAGCATATATAGGGGGAATATTAAGGTCCATAATGGTTGGCAAAAAGCGTAAGGCAAAGCAGGAAGGTGAGAACCAAATAAGAGAAATTAAGGCTAGAGAAAGTGATCTCCAGAGGGCTTCGATGGAATGATCGGATAGAGTACCCTTGCTTAGTAAAGAACTGGAGGGACTCCAGGCAAAATATCAGGCACAGCTGGATAAGAGGATACTAGATAAATGGAAAGTTAGTAAGCTCCAACAATTTGCATATGGGGAAAGGTGCATCTCATTGCTAGCCTGGAAGTCCAGAACAGATAGGGTCAGGAATACAATACAGAATCTGATTAGCAGAGAGTCAGGGGAATTATTGCACTCCAATGCGGATATCAGCGAGGAAGCCCGAAGGTATACGAGTAGTCTTTATAGTGAAGATACGCAACCTACGGGGGACTGTATAGAGGCATGGTTAAAAAAGACTGAGCTTCCAAAACTCTCCATTGAATAACCTATTAAATGTTTGTCTATTTTTAGAAATTCGAGTGTGATTTTGGGGGATATTTATTTGATGTTATCTCTGTATAACTCATTTTGTTTGGTATTTAATATTTTTTTATTTAAGTGGTATATAATATTGTTTTTTTTAATATAGTTGTATATAATATATTTTTTTATTAATCAAGTCTTATTGTATTACAGGATGGAGAAAAAACATACATTTTCATCTCTCAATGCACTTGTTATTTTGCCAACAGATTTGAACATATCAAAAAGCATCTCTCATCGCAGATTATCCTCATTAAAGCCTCATACATAGAATAGTTGCATGACTTCCAAAAGTGAAAATGATAGCCTGGGTGCATGCATTTAACAATGGGAAGTGAATCATACAGAAAAAACTGAAGATTAACTTAAGATTAATGTATTAGGAAGGACTTATCGAGTTTATACTTATTAGCGAGCATTCCTCGCCCTTCTTATCGAGGCTATTGCATGTGTAGTGTCATTAGTCCTGTGTTATCTTTGCATGGTCTACTTTCAAGCCCTAAGGAGGATTACTTTAGCAACTTAGGGTGCAGTGAGCTGTCGTAATGATTAATAGTCATTGTCCTGCTTGTGCACAGTGCGTGCACCTAGATTGTATTTTTTTATAGTCCTAGTTATCTATCCACATACTGGGTGTTATGTATTGTGCGTATCCTTTAGGTGTTCTCTCATATCTCAGTAAATGTATCTAGCTGATGGAGTGTATATATGATCCATTCAAATTCCACTATATCTCAGCCTAGTCTCACCAGTTGGGGATTTGTGTTTTACAGCGGCTCAGCACGTGTAATTTTGCAGTTGCCAAAGTTGTAACAAACCATCTGCCACTAGGCTGTGTGATTTCTTGATATTCAGCTGTGTTGTGTAAAAAGAGCCACGCTCTTGCATGGACTGGACAGCATCCCAATAAACATGGAGAATTGGACAGTTCCAAAGTATATGGACAATGTCACTGTTTAGGGCTGGGCATCTCCAGCACTGCAAATCGCCCGTAAGACCTGTTTCATTGAGTCTACTTTCACACAGGTGTTTATCATGCTTCAGTACTGTTTCGTCCCAGTCTTTCACTGGGTACTCATGGTCAAGTCTTTCCTCCTACCAATTCTGGAGGTATTTTGCAGTAGGGTGTGAGAAGTATGGTCAGTTATAGTTTTGCCTGTTCCCAAGACTAATTCTTTAAAGGTGTTGCAGGTGATTACGGGCCAGATGTACATAGACTTCCATTTGGGATTTCCTAATAGCGAATTTTTGCGATTCGCTGTTAGTAGGGCACAAGTCGGGGGTACACTCAGGTAAATGGCGTCCACCCACACTTTTCACAGGGTGGACGCCGTCCCCCCTGCCAAGAGGTTGGGCCCCACAGAAATATGCTGAACGTGTCCCTGTGTAATTTTCAGACACTGGGACACGTTCAGCAGCGCCTGCACGTTATCTGCTTTCGATTCCCAGCAGCAACGTGCAGGCGGGCAGGGAGCTTTTTTTCCACCTCCAGCTGGGCCGAAGCTAAGGGGCCATCAGGCCTCCTTTTGTTTGGATATCCTGACTGGAGGTGGCCTGGAACCTCACACTTGAATGTAAATGCCATGGAGGGGAAACAAAGGCACACAGCTTGTTATCGCTTCACAAGTACTTAAGAGAGGCAGCTTTTGCCTTTGTTCAGTCCTTGTATATATTAGATGCATGCACTGTAAGAATATCAGGTGTGTTTGTCTGTCCCAGTATTTATCCAAATAACAATTTCAATAGCACTATTTTATTTCTTTTATAGCGCTATGCAACCCAATGCAGGGTGTCAGAGCTCTTTGTGTAACATACACATTATACATTGACAATAAATCATGTACATGTGTAAATTAATGTACATGAGACAGTGAGTGTTACAAGGTGTAGGAGTCACATGTCCTTCATACCTCACTGTGGTCTTTTAGAAGGATTACAATATGTGAACTGCAGGAAAGAAAAGGATCTCTGTTAAAAGCAGTAACCCATTTTACTATCTGCATAAAATCAAAATCTGTGATCTGTGTGTTAGATGATGTGGTTTGTAGGAGACACATTTACCTCCTCTACTACTTTGATTCAAATCTGGGACTTCACAAAACACAGATCACTCCAGCAAGTGCATCAACTACCAGCGTCATCTCACCATTATTACTATTCCCTGAGACTTACTGGGCACCTTTACAGCAGATGCCTTAACCCAATCAAATATTTTAAAATGTAGACTTTGCAACCAATTAAGCTTAACAGATCTACTACCATGCTTTTCCTTGTTGCCAATTTCTTTGTGGCAGGGTAAAAAAAAAAATGTGTTAGTCCAGGCCCAGATTTTGCTTCGGGATTGTGCCACTTTTTTGGCACAACCCCAACGCCAAATCTCATTTGTTAAATCTCATAATGTGCTTAAATGTACTCATGATATACCTGATAAACATATGTTTGAGGTCTTAATATCTGATGTCACTTCTTGTGATGTCACTTCCAGTGAGGTCACTTCCTGTGATGTTATGTGCCATGTCACGCATCATGATGTCACATGCATACTGCCTAACCTGGTTAGTCCCCCAACTTCTTTTTTTAGGACTTGTGCCCTGGCTATTAGGAAATCGCAAACAGCTATGTACAACAGGTGTGTTTTTCACTGTTTGCGATTCTCAATGGGTCGCAAGGGACCTGCTCAATAATATTCATGAGGCAGATCGCAATTTGCAACACATTGGGAATAGCTAGCACTCACAGGGGTGGTGGCCTGTTGGGGTCAGTAGACCACCATGTCTGTGACTGCTTTTTAAATAAAATATTTTTTTTTATTTTGAAATGCAGCTCATTTTCCCTAAAGAAAAATAGGATGCATTTAAAAAAGAAAAATGAAAAGTTTCATTTTCATTATTTAAGAGTAGGCACCACTGCCTGCTCTTAAATAATGTTGACGTCCACATTCACAAAGTGGAAGGGGTCCCTTTGGGACCCCTTCCTGCTTACGAATGGGTTACCACCTCCTTCTTGGAGTCGGTAAAGTATGAATGTTTTGCAACCGTATTCCGGTCGTAAAACATTCATATATGCCGCTGCAACTTGTTATTGGGAAGGTATGCCCTTGCATGCCCCTTCCTAATAGCGACTCGCAAACCCAATTTGTGATTCGGTAATAGCTTACCGAATCGCAAATAGGGCTTTGTACATTTAAAAATGCTTTTTTCTGGTCGCAAATGGCCCGTTTGCGAGCAGAAAAAAGCTTTTGTACATCTGGCCCTACGTACTTTAAAATTGGAGAGTCAAGAAAGTCTACTGGGCTTTGACCTTTGAGTCTCCAGATACAGTACTGCAGTCATTGGTAATTTCAAAATTGTTTGGAGAGAAGGTTGAATTTCAATTGTACCACTGCAAATGTTTTAAGACTACCTCCCTGGACAAGTTCCCCTATTGAGGTCAGTCCTCCTGTTTTGAATTATTTCCAGTGTTGTTCTTCTCCCCCCTGGTAGCTGTCCATGTGGAATAGCATATGGGCCCTGTGCCATGCATATGCTGCTGCATGCTCTATAGGATTGTGTTTTTGAGTCTGTTTCTGGGCCTTTGTGTACCCCTCCCACAGCCCGCTTTAGCTTCTTATGATCCTGTTTTTTATTGCTAGTCATACTGGGATTTCAGGAGATGTGTTGATGTGATACCCGAGTTGTGCTAATTGAAAGGCTAACCAATATGATTCCTCATGGGGCAGTCGAAGACCCCCAAATTACGTAGAAACATGCAGTTTAGTCATTTTAAGTCTGTCCTTCTTGCCATGCTACAGATATAACTTCCATAGTTGGGATAATGTTTTCTCTAGGTTGGTTGAGATCCATAGTAGGAGCATTGCAAAGATATAGTTTAAGTGGCACATAATGTTCCATTTAATTGTAGTTTTCCCGAAGGGCAGCGATATAGTTTGGGCCACCTAGTAATATTGCTCTGAATTTTTTCTGCTAGTGGTCCTAGGTTGTCCTGTATTATGTTCTGAAGCCCTGTGTTTGAGTATTCCTAAGTATTAGAGATTAAGGGTGGTCCAGCAGAATGGGCAGTTCCCTCGTGAGTATTTGTGACAGGAGTAAGAGGTAGTGCCTCGCATTTATCCCAGGTAATACAGTAGCCAGAGAAGATTGATATCAAGTCTCTTTATGCCAGAATGGACCGCCATGGGTTAGAGAGCATTACTAAAATGTTTTTGGCATAGAAAAGGGATTTATGCTCACATCCTGGTGTTTATTACGCCTTTAATTTTGGGGTTGCTGCTTATTGATGCCGCTAAAGGTTCCAGTGCACGTATGAAGAGGACTGGGAACAGAGGGAAGCCCTGCCTGGTTCCTCTACCAATGGTGATTTCCTGTGATGAAAAACCATTGCATGTTACTCAGCTGTTGGGTTAGAATATAACCGTTTGCTTTGATAAGGAAGACTTCTCTCAACCCCATTCTTTCAAGCACTCACACATATAGTCCCACTCTATCTTATTGAATGCTTTCTCCGCATCTAAAAACACGCCCACTTTTTCATCTTTGTCATGTTGCCATAAGATATGCAAAAGTGTTCCCAGGTAAGATGTGGAGGAGCTGTTGGGAACAAAGCCCACTTGAGTGGGATGGATCAATGCTGGTAAAAATCTCGCAAACTGGCCAGCCAAAACTTTGGCGAAAATGTTAATGTTGGAAGTAATTAATGATATGGCCAATAGCTCCTGCATTGTCATCAGTCTTTGTCTGTCTTCAGTAGTAGAGCGATTCAAGCGGTGCTGTGCTTTGGGAAGGGTGTCTCCCTGGGGAGATATCTACAAAACGTTTTTGTAATAGGAGAACTACTTTCTCTTCTTTTACTTTATCTGTGGCTTGCATTATTTCTTCAGTTGAAATCTCTGCCTGAAGTGTCTGAGCCAGATCTGGGGACAGAGTTTGTAAGTTAATGAGTGAGAAAACCGGTCCTCTTGCCCTCAAGGATTAGTATCCTCTGTTATGTATGTATAGGGAATGATAGAAATCTCAAAGGTCACTTGGATGTCTGCGGGGTGTGCCAGTTCGGCACCTTGGTTGTTGCGGGTGACTTGATTGGCTTGTTGTGCTTATCTTTCTCTGAGTTGGATGGCTAGTTGGCATCTGCCTTTCCCCCTTTCATAGTGGCATTCACTGTTAGGAAATAATGCTTTTTCTGCATGGGATGTCAGAAGAGACTTAAGATCATGTTTTGCATTAAGAAGAGTCTGTAGTGTCCCATGAGTGGGTGTTGCTTATAGTCATGTGTGAGATTTTTAACTAAGAGGTTCTGTTTTGTATGATGATATTTTTCCTATGCAGGGCTGAGTCTCTTATTCATTTCTCTCTAATACTGGCTTGTCCAGTCACCCACAGCATTTGTGTAGCTAAGACTATACCTTCGTTATCAGCCAGGTATGAAGTTAAAGAAGATTGGAAACGTTCCTTATCGTCTCTTGAGTAAGATATGCTGAGTCTCTAGTTCCCTCGAGGCAGCTTTTACAAACCAAGATCAATGTGTATTGTTATAGTGTCATGGGCAGATATATTGCAAGAAGCGATGTCGCACTGCATGTTTTTTGTTAAAAGGGAGTCATTTACTAAGTAATAATTTGGGTATGGTGTTGTGAACACAGGATGAAAAACATGTAATCTTTGTCTGCAGGGGGCTGTAGGGGCCATGGGTCCATGAGTGAAAAGGATTATGGATTGTGTGGTTATGTAAGGGTCTGGTACAAGATCCAGTCACCACCGAGTAACGTTTTACTATGTGGCACGAATAGAAACAGTCTAGCTATCTTTTTGAAGAAGGCACTTTTGTCTCCTATTGAAGCGTGTTAGAACTGGGGGTCTCTTGTTGGCAGAGGTAGGTACCTTTGTCCAAATAGGGACACTTGCTTCTAGTCAGGGTAAGGGGGTACACTCCTGAAATAACCCCTGCTCACCCCCTTGGTAGCTTGGCACGAGCAGACAGGCTTAGTTCAGAGGCAGTGTGTAAAGCATTTGTGAACACATACAGTAATCCAGTGACAACACTACAAATGGACACCACACAGGTTGTATTATAAAAATAAGTATCTTCTATATAGATTTACCACAAGACCATAAATGACAAAAATAATCCACAATACTGTACTTTAAAAATGGTAGAATTAGCTTGAGTCTCTTAAAATTGAAATGCAACACTTTGAGTTCAATGTACCTGAGATGCGTAACGCAAGGCAACGAACGTGTTGCAGGGAAGGTGATGCGGTAGCCCCTTACACGCAAGGACGGTGATGCGTTGAAGAACTGGTGCAAAGAAACAAAGTGGCGTCTTCTTGAGGTTGCGACAACGAAGGGGTGATGCGTGCACGCCCGACGGCCGTGCGGCGATTTCGATGAGTCTTTGGAGCCGCGACAGGCTTCCCTGGCGATGCGACGGCGTCTGATGCGAGGTCGACGATCTTCTCCTGGGATGCGGGCGCGCCTCTTGTTGCGATGCGTCGGCGTCTGATGCAAGGTCGATGCTCTGCCCCGGGGATGCGACGGCGTCTGATGCGACGGCGACACTTTTCTCCGGTGCTGCGAGGCGCTTCGAAGGATGCGAGGGTGTCAGCGGCGCGCTTCCTCGGGGATGCGCCGGCGTCTGATGCGACGTCAACACTCTTCTCCGGCGATGCGGGAATCAGCGGCTGCGGCGACACGCTTCTTCGTCTTGAGTCGCGCTTCCAGCTCCCAGAGACACGCAAGTGTGTCAGAAGGTCCAAATTCCCAGCAAGGGAATACAGGGGGAGCTGGTGGGTGAAGTCTGTTGTCCCTGAGACTTCAACAGGAGGCAAGCTCTCAAATCAAGCCCTTGGAGATCCTTCACAAGTTGATGAAAGTACACACAAAGTTCCCTTCTCCTTTCTTTGGCAGTCAGGCAACCACTGCAGGCAGATCCCTATAGCTTAGGGATAGTCTTCTCCTCAGTTTCTTCTTGGTTCCGCTCCTCAGCAAAGGTTTCTTCTTGTTTCCCAAAAGTGATCTAATTTCCTAGGGGTCTGGGTCCCCTTTTTATACACCTTTTCTCTTTGTTCTCTGAAGGCAGAGAGGCCTTTGCCTAGTCCAAAACCAGTTCTGGTCAGTCCTGGAGCACTTTGTTTACAGGACTCCTTCTTTCCTTTCAGAATGTGGGGCAGAGTGCTCAGCCGCCCGGCAGGGGGTGGAGCCAGCATTGTGGAAGGCAGGCACAGCCCTATTCAGACCCAGGTGCAACTCCTCCCTCCACTCTGGATGCAGATCTCTCTATTCAGCCCTGTGCTGACTCACCCTGTCTCCTGGAGTCCCCAGCCCCTGTCACTTACAAACTCAGACAAGGAATACACAACCTAGCAGAGGCAGGCTTGGATAGTTAGGCAAGAAAATACCTACTTTCTAAAAGTGGTATTTTCAAACACAGAATGTTAAAACCAACTTCACTAAAAGATGTATTTTATCATTCTGAGTTCAGGCATACTAAATTCGTTTTTCTACCATGTTCCCTGGGTCAGTTAGGATTATAAGGTGTAATAATCAAACTGCCCAGTCTGGCCTATGGGGAACAGGTAGCCTTGCAATAGTGAAAAACGAAAATGGCTGTAATTCACTATTAGGACATGCCACACACACCAGGGCATGTCCTACCTTATACTTACAATGCACCCTGCCCTTGGGCCTACCATAGGGGTGACTGATATGAAGAAAAGGGAAGGTTTAGGGACTGGTAAGTGGGTGCACTCACCAAGTCGACATGGCAGCCCTAGGCTGCACACAGGCTCTGCAATGGCAGGCCTGAGACACATTTTACAAGCTGCTTCTGTGGGTGGCACAACCAGTGCTGCAAGCCCACCAGCAGCATTGGATTTACCAGCCCTGGGCACACTCAGTGCACTGTACTAGGGACTGACAAGTAAACCAATCATCCAATCATGGAGTCACTAATCCATAACACAATTTACAATAGGGAGAGCATATGCACTTTAGCACTGATCAGCAGTGGTCAATCAATCAATCAGGGGTTTGTTAAAGCGCGACTACTCACCCGTAAGGGTCTCAAGGCGCCAGGGGTGGGCGGGGCGGGGGGGGGTGCAGGTTTCATTCCATCAAGGAATGGAACCTGAAGTGCACAGAGTCATAAATCAGCCAACAACAGGTCAGAAAAAATATAGGAGGAAGGCAAAAAGTTTAGGGATGACCCTGCAAAAAGGGCCAAGTCCAACAAAGCGTATATTGATCCTATTGGCATTGTTTATTGATTAATATGACATTTTACAAACATATGAGGCTTTAGAGTCCAACCATGAGTTTATAATGTGAATCAGTAGTCCTTTATGAATTAGGATGGTTGCTCCTACATTCCTACGTACTCTAGTTGCAGTGTCGAGATTGGCGTGTGAGGGAGGTTCTCCATCACTCTCTTCTAAGCTTGTCAGTCTTTAGAGGTGTTTGGTGAGTCTCCTGCACAAGAGCTATATTTGGTGAGAGTGATTTGAGATATGAGAGGGTTTTCTTCTGTTTAATATTGTGTGTGAGTCAATTAGTGTTTAACGACATGATCAGTAATCCATTGCTTTAAGTCATGTGACTCTGCTGCTTGGGTTCTACAGAAGCGCTGTGTGGCTACGTTTCTGGGATATATGATTGGAGGCATGTAGAACCCCTTTTATGCCCAATTCTAGAATCAGGTACTGATGGTAAAATAGGTGATTAATCCACTCGTTAGGAATTCTCAGTTGAGGAGGGCCTGCTTATGAGAAGAGAATAGGGTCTCAAAACTTAACTTTATCTGGGTGAGCTGCTGGGGATCCAAATGAATGGGCCCATTGAGGTACTACAACCTGTATCCTAAGCTCTGACGGGGCGTGCTCCAGTATGGACAGAGTGTTTTAGCAATGGCAATGAATATTGGGTCGGGTGTGGAGGGCTAAGGCGGCATGCGTAAGGCTATAGAGTCTGAGGAGTCTTGAGTGGGTTACCCCTAGGTGAGTTCTGTCTCATCTTTGTTACGCCTCCGAAGAAACTCGGATACTACACATAGTCTTGCTATGAGGCATCTTTTAGAATATTCCTAGGTAATTATATGTTCGATTGAAGTAGCTTCCTGATATCCTGAACCCCTAAACCCTACTGTAACTCCAATTAAGGAGTAGCAGAATGTGCATGGCCCTCTGCAGAAATACTCTATGGCAACTGTACACCTGGTGTCATGTACATCGATGTCAGTGGCACCCTCAGATATTAGGCATTGTTCATGAGAAGGTTTTGAAACTTCTCCTTCTTATGCTTCTTTGAGTAGAGATCAAGATTGTTCTTGTTAATGGGCCTGATATTGTCTGCATGGATTCTGCCCCCCTGAGGCCCATTTCCTTGTAACTTCCTCACTGCAGTCTCTCTCCTTAGTCAGTGAGTCTAAGTCCGCGATCTGTTATTTGCGTGGGAGGACGACATGAATTCCGGTCACAGATGAGACGAATCCATGTCCGATGGGGTCTGGTCATCCAGATATCTTTCCAAGCTTTCGGGGTCCATGCACTCCATCGTTCAGCAGTCTTGCGTTATCAGCATTGCAGCTGGCTCCCGTAATCCAAAGCCTATATCCATCTTTTTGAGACATGTTCTCAATACCAAGCAACATTTCCTTTTTTGTAGTATCTCATTGTAAAAGTCTTGGAAAGCATATATTCTGATAACTCCAAACATAAAACACCCCTTTGCGTTTTACTTCCTGAAGTAACTGACTTCCATGTTGGTAGCTAAGAAAGCAGTCTAATGTTTTCCTTGGCATATTCTGCAGAACTCTGTGTCGTGTCTATATCTTTGGGCCTGTTCTAATTCTCGTAAGGGGTCAATGTTGGACCTGTTAGTTTGGGTAGGAAGCTTCATAGGGAAGAAGCCATGTCTCCATATTGTTCCTCTTATTTCAGTCTTCCAGCTCCATAAGCATCTTGCTCCCAATCTACTGCTGTAGATTTCTGGTGTTCAACCTTTGCTAGTCATTCTTCTGTCAACATGAGGCAAGTATTGTAAGTCACTATTTCAGATTACAGAGAAGACAGTTTGGAAGAGGATCACATCGTGTTCTCTTCGATAGTCTATACCGGCACTTTAAGTGTAAGTATTTTTCAAGATCATTTCCATGACCTATTATTTTGCAATAGTGTATAGTGACATTGTTTATTTCGTGCTTTTACCCGCCATTGTTTCTGTAAATAGTTGTTGTCTGGCAGGCTTCGACATTTGGTCTGGAAGGAGTGACAATAGATTCTCTGGGCGTATTCCGCATGATGTACCAATAAAGCACTGTCTCTCAATAGGCCGCTGCACCTGCGTGTTTCAGAGTGAGGAAAGGATTACGCTGCAATGTCTGATGGTCATAATGTTTCTATGGTTACCTTGTCGCTACCTATCTGATGTTGTTTACCATTGCCAACAAATAAAAATACCATTCTTCCCATTTCAAATTTGCTACGGTGCTGCTGAAAAGACCCGCAATTACCGACCTCAGCGTGTCTTTTTCCTTTTTTGCCTTGACCTTTCATGGGCGTTCGATGCACAGTCACTTAGTGTTCTAAATGTCCTGTGTATGACTTCTAGATACAGTTAAATCCCCATTCAGTCCTTGAGTCATTAAGGCAGTACAGTTTGTTTGCCCCTGTTAAGTAGGAAGGGGGCTCTGGTAGTGGTGACCCCTTTCTGATCAAGCCATATAGCCGCTTAAAGTTCCTTAACTTTATATACATTTCCAGACATCCATGGTTTGATTTGTAGTAGCTATAAGGCTGGCTTTTAGGTCAATGGATGCATGTCTGATGAGACGAAGAAGCCGACAGTCCTAATATGGCGGCCTTGCTTCCCTAGACCTCTTTCTTTGGATATTTCTTTTCGATGCTTGCGAACACCTTCACAGTCTTCAGTTCTCCCGGCCACCTGGCCATCATCCTCACTGGTTTATGCCACCTCACCTGTTGCCTGTACTAGAAGATGAGTTCCCCAATATGTTCTGTCATGGCTGCAGTGTCTCAATCTGGCTACTTGGCGTGACTGTTGGGAGTCTGCGCTCGCACTTGCAGAGGGCTGCCACTGAGGAAAGTGTTGCAGCTTTGCCAATTTAATTTCTGCCGCCCATTGAGACGTTTTTCATCTTTGCTTACTTCCCCCATATAGTGCTGTGGTCTGGGAACCTCCTGACACAAGATTCATGTCATTTGAGCTCCCAACCAGCAAGGTGAAACGCCATCAGCTTCTCTGGGCGCAAGGATCGGCCATCATAATTGTTTTGAGATGATGATCATGATGTTTTCTCCCTTGGAATAAAACATCGTTAAAACAAAAGTGGGTGGGCTAGATGTGATCACAATGTTATGGTATAATATTTAAACCAATGTAGCCTTTTGTAAGTTACATGCATTTTTCCCAATTTTATTTTGCAGTGTTTTAGACTTTTTAACTGTTTTTGTACTTCTAAAGGCTTTACAAATTGTAGGCTGCCTGCTCTCTGTCACAACCATCAGGGGTTGAGCTCAGGTTTAAATTACTGAAACCTTTGCCTTGGCCTAATAGGTTTGTGACTTTATTACTTTACTTATGGTGAACAACCATCCACCCCAACCATCCAGGAGGGTGGATTTAAAGCGCTCCCGGGAGAACAAGGCGAAATTGGCACGACAATTGAGTGCACGCCTAAAGAGAGGGATTCACGACTGGAAGTCTCCTCACATTGACGGAGTGGAGAGCTGGTACGGTTGACATAGGCTCCCACATGTCATTATATACCAAGTTACCAGTGCCCAAAATTGGTGATTGATGACCCAGCCCTGACGAAATTGCCTTGAAGTAACAGGGGCAATGAAACATGTTGGCAAATGTTTGCGGCAAAGGTCTGCGTAAAGCAGCCGGTTTTTAAACTTGAATAAGTGCACAAGTGAAGAATAAAAGTTGGTGATTGTGCTACTTATCTCAATTTTATTTGCACGGGGTCATGTTTTGGTGGTGGTTGTGAAATACACATTACAACTGGCACTACAATTTTTTGGCACTAATATATTTTTGGGGGAACACACATTATTTGGGCAATATGGCGGCCAATGATGAGGAAAGTGAGCATAGCTGATGAGTACCAATCAGCAAGCTCGACTGGTGGTGCGCACGTGAGGTGCCATCTTGCCCTTTCACAAAATGTTTTGTTTTTTGGTAAAGGTAACATCTAGATGGGTGCAACCTGTGTATTTTTCATAACAATTAAAATACACCCCTATGTATAGAGGGGGTATGTGGTTGTTTGACTGTCAGTCGCAAAAAGGTTGTTTTTAGAAAAATTAGGCAGTAAAGTGGTAGGATACTACCTCTATTTTCAAGTGAGGAGTGATAGATAGATAAATAGTGAAGGAATCCCTGCCTCCACTTATACGTATACCTCAAGTAGAGGAGCATTACGTGCACAGGTCTTTTTATTTAATGAACAACCATCCACCCCAATTAATAATTCAGTTTCTTACAATGAATAATTCACTTTCTTACAACCCTGATGGGCTGGTAGTATCCTATTTGTGACTAACTGTGTTTGTCTCCTTGTTCCAGTTGTCAGAGTATTTTTAATTAATATAAAGTAATGCTTGATTTAAATGGGTATTAGTTAGCATATCCAGGCTTCAATTGGCTTGACAATGCCAAAGTCAATCCTACATGGACATTCATTTTGCTGTGACAGAAAGAATATGTGCTTTTGATGTTACATACATTAATTTCTTACTTGCATGTTTCGCTCCAGTGTCTTTCCATTATAAATAAAATAAGCAAAATAAAATTAATTTCATGGTTTTATTTATTTGTTAAGCTGAAATGTATCAATTTGTGTTCCTTGAGAAGTAAGCCATGTGCAGGATGTTACTGTATTTGCAACAAATTCAAGGCTCTTTGCCTAAGTATGCTGTAAGCTGTTGTACTGTCTATTGTTTTTATTTGTTGCACATATTTTATTTCCTACATTTCCTATGTACTATTTATTATAACTATGCATGAAAGTAGGTGTATTTTATTTGATGCATTATATATTCTTGGACCCTCCCCCACGGCGTGGGACAGCTCCTGGTGGCCCCCTGCTCTAGGAAACCCACCCACGCCGACGGACCACGCCCGGAACCTCGGCATCATCCTAAACTCCTCCCTCACCATGACCCGCCGGATCAACGCCGTCGCCTCGACCTGCTTCAACTCCCTCCGCATCCTCCGAAAGACATTCAAGTGGATTCCCCACGAATGCAGAAAGACCGTCACCCACGCACTCGTAACAAGCAGACTGGACTACGGTAACGCCCTCTACGCCGGAATCAACAAAGCCCTGCTACACAAGCTCCAAACCATCCAGAACACCGCGGCCAGACTCATCCTCGGAACCCCACGACACGAGCACATGACCCCGCACCTATGAGACCTCCACTGGCTCCCCATCGAGAAGAGAGTAACCTTCAAGCTACTCACCCACACCTACAAATCCCTCCACAACATCGGACCCAAATACCTCAACGAAAGAGCTCCTTCCACGTACCCAAAAAGAACCTCTGCTCCGCTGACCTCACCCTGGCAGAGACCCCACGCATCCGCAGAGAGAGAACAGGCGGAAGAGCCTTCTCCTACGTCGCAGCAAGGACCTGGAGCAAGCTCCCAGTCAACATCAGATGCTCCCCCACTCTGAGCACCTTCAGGAAGAGCCTCAAGACCTGGCTCTTCGACTGACCCGGAGCTGCACCCCCCCTTCCCCCCCAGCGCCTTGAGACCCTCACGGGTGAGTAGCGCGCTTTATAAACTCCTGATTGATTGATTGATTGATTCTTGAAAAACTGTTGGCTTACGTGAATGAACCTTTTGTTTGTTACAGCCCTGTATTGTAAGATCTTACCATTTTGAGAGTTTATGTTTCATTGCCAGAAACATATGAAATGTGTTCTTTTTGGGATGTCTGCCAGACATTTCTCCCCTTTTGAACTGTGAGTACTCTAATCTAGTCTGTCAGTTGATCTATACTTAAACTTTTTTCTTACTTTCTCAAAAGCAGTGTCCACGTTAGCCTGTCTGTTGATTAATACTTATAGTCTCCCTGACTGTTTTGTAATGAGCAGATTTATACTAATGCATTTGCTGATTAGATTTTGATTCTGGCTATTTACTTGCTTTAGATATGACCTTATGTTTACTCCTCTGCTGTTTGCATTATTTGATGTAATATTGGTGACAATTTGCATTTGGCTAACTACTTTTTGCCTTCTGTAATGATTCTTAAATTTTAATAAACATTTATAGTTTTGATTTGGAATTTTGGCCTGTGAAGATTTCTTTAATTGCACAGGTCCTCCATCTGTTCAGACTCCGTTAGTCCCGATCATGCATCTCAACACTTGTAATGTATTATTTAAAAGCACTGACTCAGTATAAGTATATTCTGTCCCGATGTATGCATCTTTCTGTTTCTGCTTCATTGTTTCCTGCCCAAGAATAATATGTTTTCCATATATGTCCTATTATAAATATGAATATGCTTTTAGTCCAGGATGGTACTAGTTAGGTCAAAGGGGCTTACCATCAGACAGGAGGGCGAGATCCCGGGCTGTGAGGCGTCAGGCTGCTAGGCTCAGGAATCACTATCATGTAAATGAAGTTAAAGTGTCTTCATGGTAGGGAGCTTTGCAAGGCTGATTTATAACAAAGTCACAAGACCTTGTCTCTGAGCTATATTGCAAGATGGATTGACATGAGTATAATGGCTTGGGATTTGAAGCCAGAGGTCCGCAGGCATTTAGCACTGCCAATCGGGGATGACATGGACAGTCACCCTTAACTTTTAATTATTTTTATTAAACATATGCTCAGCAGCACAGAAACGGTCATACATTAAGACTGAACGACACTGAGTACAGAAGATCCCACGTTGACAATTTGCCCAGTAAAGTAAGTACGGATATAAAAGCAATATCAGTGTTTTCAGCATCAAAAACTTTACCTAGTATAGTAAATCCCCTAGTTCCCCTGCCCATCCACACAATCCATTTAGCAAGAGAGTCCTCAGTAACGTCTGTACTCCACCCACTGGCCTTACACTTTTTCCAATTTCCGAGGGCAACCCCGGCTGTGGAATACTGCTTTCTCGCTGCACAGCACCAGTTCAGATCTGACTTCCAATCCACCACCCGCGGTGGTCGGTCCAATCCCAAGGCCCTGGCTATATTCCTTTTCACTACAACATCCGCAACCATCAGCCATGTCTTAAGATATTTCGACCATGTTTCTTCCTCAGTCACATACAATATATGCCATCTAGCTTCCAGTGGGATAGTCTGGCCTACTACCTCAGACATAACTTGTGTTATCTCTCACCAGTAGTGCTGGATTTTTGGACAGGCCCACCGAATGCGGAAGAAGGTGCCCACCTCCTGAAAGCCCCTGGCACATTGGTTGGTATTACAGCGGCACAGCCTATGCATGAGTGCCCTGGAGGCATAGGATCTATCAAGGATATGAAGCTGTATGAGGCAGAAATGTGCCCTTAGAGCAACCTCACTGGGACTCTGTATTGCCTCCACCCAATCATCGTCCTCCAGCATTCCCACATCTGCCTCATCATGCCTCCCACATGGCGCCTAGTGGGTCCGGTGTGTTATTCGTGATCTTTCTATATATCAAGGAGGTGGCTTTATCTGGAATTGGGTTTAGCAAGAGCCTGTCTTCCAGGGGTGTGCATTCTGGCAGTTGTTCACCCTCAAGGATGTGAGCTCGCAGCGCGTGTCCCTACTGTGATTCAGACATCTGATATTCCGCTTGTAGATCATCAAAAGAGATTATGGCCTGGCCCCTTCAAAGGGTGTCTATTCCAATTAGTCCTCATTTATGGAATCCCCTCCAATTCCCTACTTCTTTTAGGTGATCACTATCCCATAGTGGAGTCCTCTCCATCACCTTGTCTCCCCACCCGAGAAATTTAGTGGCCTCTTTCCAGGCGCAGACGACTATTTGTGTGTGTGGCGGCAACTGTTGTTCCAACTGTTTGCAGTATAGCACTGCAGGGTATCCTCGCCGCCCCATCAAGTCATGATCCACTCTATAAGCCGCTTCCTCCCATCCTGCAAGCACCCAGTAATTAATTGGAACCAGTTGGGCAGCCCAGTAATATTGTCTAATGCCGGGTATCGCCCAACCCTCTTCAAAAACTCCACTCTTTAATTTGTGAAAGGCTATCCTGGAACTACCTCTGTCCCATAAAAGATTTCATAGTTCACTGTCCACATTATGGAAAAATTGGACCAGAATTCTGTAGGGAGTATTCTGTAGGACATATAACAAACGTGGCAGTGTCATCATTTTGAACAGGAAGGCCCTTTCCATCAAGGACACTGGCAGCTGTCTTCAATGTGTCACATCCCTTCACAACCTGGCCAATTGTGGGAGTAGATTGCCTGCCAGGAACTCATTACCGTTCCTAGATATTAGTGTCATGCCTTTTTTATCAGCTATGAAGTAACAACCATCATGTCGCCGCCATGACCAGCCCCATCCGAGTCTCCTCTGTTCTATCCTGAGCGAGGGAAGCCCAGCGGGCCTGTTTTGAGTCCCGTGACATCTTAGTCTGCTGGATTGGTGAATGTTTGATTCTCGAGCAACTATTGGGTGCTTTATTAAAACCAACGCTTTGGGAAATACGAGTCTTTTCCTGCCCTCAGCGCCTCTATACTTCGCACCTAATAACGGACTTCAGAAATTTTCCCACCACTCCCCTGTCGTGGTATCCACGCCCTGATGAAGGTGTTTCGCCACATTTGGCTTGTACACCGAAACGCGCGTCGGCGTTTGTGATACATTTATGATCAGTTGAATGTTGTTTATTAGATTCATGATATTTATCGAACAGTTTATCATTTACTGTTTGTGTTTTGCTTTAGTTAGTATATACAGGTTAGTTGTTAGTATGATTGAAGTATGGTAGTATGTGTGTAGCTGTGAGTTGTTGTTTGAGTGGTGGATCTATGTATATGTATTTATTTAACAATTATCCCCAAAAAATATTCCTGTATTACATTTGAGTCTTTTGTCCTTTTACTGAAAAAATAAATTTATTTTGTCATATTTTTGCCTTTTCTTCTTGCAGCACTGTCCACTTGTTTATATCACATGACGTTTAGCATATTTTTAAAGAAATAGGTAGGGGATTTTCGCTTGTTTGATTGCCCTAGATATTAGTATGCCAGGATATTTAAACATATCTTTTATTAAAAGGGATCATCTGCTACTCAGTAGGGATTTAATGATTCCCACCAGGAGGAATTGGAGGGATTCATCTCAGTTGATTTTATACCCAGAATAGCTGCCAAACAATTGAAATATGTGGAGAGCAACATGCCGACAGTAAAGCGTGTGGCCTGTAGCAATATGTTGTCGGCGTATAACAAGATTTTCTCTTCCCACCAACCCTTTCCCATGATGCCCATCACTAACGGCTCTTGCCGGACCGATGTGGCTAAAGGCGCCAACGCAAAACGCATAGGGGATTGCGGGCAACCCTGTCTCATGCCATTGTGTAGGGCAAAAGGGCAGGATATTGTCCCATTTATCCATACCCTCACCAAAGGGTCAGTGTACCGGATCCTTATCTAGGCACAGAACCGTGGGCCAAATCCGAACCTCTCTAATAAAGAGAATAGGTATTGTCATTCAAAACTGTCAAACACCAATCGTGTGTCCAGTGACAGCAATACGGCGTCCTCTTCCCACCTGTCTGCAGTTATATGCCGAACTCCTTATAAGCGCCTCAAATTCTACCTAGTCACTTTTGATCCTAAAGAGAATATGGCATGCTCAGTGAGAGAGGAGCATAGAGATGCAGATGTCCATCCAGGACTTTAACTGCCAAAGGATAATGGCAAGAAGCAGACAGAGAACTCCTCGTTTGTACACTGGCATATTCCTCTTACTGCTTTTAAAATTTATGTTTGTTTACCCGTTTTAAACTTTTACTAAATCTGAGAAACCCCAGCACTTTGCACTTTGTTTTTACCTGTTTCTCTTCTCTTGCTGTTGTGTTCAGTTGCCTCTCCCCGGTCCATCGCGGGTCCTATCCCAATTGTGTGGAGGGAGATAAGGTGACTTCCGGTTCGAGGGCGGTTAGCGCTCTAGCTTTTGCGCTCCCTCCATAAAAACCGGATGCCCTGCTCGACGCGCAGCGGACGCGCGCAGGCAAGGCTGACTCCTCGTTTGTACACTGGCATATTCCTCTTACTGCTTTTAAAATTTATGTTTGTTTACCCGTTTTAAACTTTTACTAAATCTGAGAAACCCCAGCACTTTGCACTTTGTTTTTACCTGTTTCTCTTCTCTTGCTGTTGTGTTCAGTTGCCTCTCCCCGGTCCATCGCGGGTCCTATCCCGATTGTGTGGAGGGAGATAAGGTGACTTCCGGTTCGAGGCGGTTAGCACTCTAGCTTTTGCGCTCCTCCATAAAAACCGGATGCCCTGCTCGACGCGCAGCGGACGCGCGCAGGCAAGGCTGACTCCTCGTTTGTACACTGGCATATTCCTCTTACTGCTTTTAAAATTTATGTTTGTTTACCCGTTTTAAACTTTTACTAAATCTGAGAAACCCCAGCACTTTGCACTTTGTTTTTACCTGTTTCTCTTCTCTTGCTGTTGTGTTCAGTTGCCTCTCCCCGGTCCATCGCGGGTCCTATCCCGATTGTGTGGAGGGAGATAAGGTGACTTCCGGTTCGAGGGCGGTTAGCGCTCTAGCTTTTGCGTTCCCTCCATAAAAACCGGATGCCCTGCTCGACGCGCAGCGGACGTGCGCAGCGGGGGCACCTGCGGCGCGCCGAAGGCGCGCCAAAGGCAAGCCCGTCTGCGCCCATCCGCGCCAGACCGTCGCCAGGAAGCATGCCGGTTCCACTATAGACACCGCATTGCACAAAGGTATCTCCTATCCCCGGGAAACTTTACTTAATCTTAGGATGGCACCACTGTCCTCCCTTGGATGCCTCGCCAAAACAAACCATCTGCCTTGGCCAACTATAGAAGGCCCTTTTTCATGTATTCACTGTCAATTTCAAAACTGTACTCAGAGCTGCAATGTTACACATGTAAGCCCTCTTCCCCAATCCCCTCTTAAGCACATGTACAATCTGCCCCCTTCCCCGGTTCTCAGCCAGGTATCAATTAAACCTAGTACAGGTACAGGTACAGGTTGGAAGGGGGTCTTATGCAACGTGAGATCCCTTCCCAAACTCGCGACAGAAACATGGGACCTTCTAAACTCGGTCCTTCCGGATTTAGGATTTCTGACCGAGACTTGGCTTAAACCCCACTCCACGCGTGCTATCACCCTAGCACTTCCCACTGATTACAGGTTTCTTAGATTGGACAGACCCTCTAAAACAGGGGGCGGAATTGCTCTAGTTCACAGAGACAGCATTCCAGTCTCTGTTCTTGAACAACGTAGCAATCCCAAAATTGATATTATGATTTTTCGCATAGATTTTCACCCTCAATTAAGTTGGAAAGGTGCTCTGGTATATCGACCTCCCGGCCCGCTGGAAGATTTTTCCATCCAGTTGACCGAACTTATTGCTCCTCACGTCATTTCATCTAATAATTTTTATTATTGGGCGATTTTAATGTGCACAGTGAAGCTGAGGACCTCTCAGACACATCAGCGCTCCTTACTGATCTTGCTTCTTTAGGCCTTCCCAAACTCAATGAGGGCCCGACGCATATCGCAGGTCACACACTAGATACTATTTTTTCTAATAACCCCGGTATCAGATGTGAACCCCCACAACCCTTGACATGGACAGATCATTCGTCCATAAATTTACCTTTCAGGGTCGTCACGCTACGGCCAAAAATACTGCGAACTTGCTTGCTGATCGCAGACAATGGTATAAGATCTCTCCTGATAGTTTTCAGGCAGTTTTCTCTCCTACCTGGGAAACCAACAACGCTTCCACTAATACTGAGGAGGGATTAGCAAGGTTTAACTCAATTGCAACCAGGACCCTTGATCTACTGGCGCCGCTCAGATCCATGCCCAATGCCACTAATCGCTCCCAATCAGCCTGGTTCACCCCGGAGCTGCGTATAGAAAAACGAAAATGTAGAAATTTGGAGAAACGTTGGCGTAGGTCACATAATTTAAAAGATAAAGAAATTTTTAAGGTTGCCATCTCCTCTTATCACAGCAGTATAAAAGGAGCACGGAAAAAGTTCATCGCCCAGCAACTCAACTTTGCCGAAAATAGGCCTAAAGCCTTATTTCAGATACTAAAATCTTTCACAAATCCGAGGGCTTGTGAGAAACCAGAGATTTCTTCGCAATCCCTATGTGACAACATTGCTCAGCATTTCACCAATAAAATTGATCTAATTTATGATAAAATTGCTCTTGCCGAGAAACAATCCATAACTCCATCTTCCCTTTTCTCTGAGGTTCCCTCAGCTTCACAAAGGTTAAGCAACTTCCCCCATGACCAATGAGATGGCGGCTGACTTACTCCGATCGGTCAAATCGGGCTCCCCATTAGATGTTATACCTGCAAAAGTTGCTTCCCTCCTTGCGAATGTACTTTCTTCTTCTGTTAGTACCATCCTTAATCTCTCCTTGATAGAGGGTTATCTCCCACAAACTTGGAAGGCGGCGCAGGTCATTCCAATTCGAAAAAATCCCAAGGCCTCTATGACAGACCTGTCCAATCTGCGGCCCATCTCCCTCTTACCTCATCTTAGCAAAGTCTTGGAAAAATATATTAACCTACATCTTTCAACTTATGTCGAAACCAACATCTGTCTAGACCCTTCACAAACTGGTTTTAGGCCCAATCATAGCACAGAATTGGCCCTATTGGAAGTCACAGATAACATCAGAATGACTCTTGATAGTGGCCATTCCACCATACTTGTGCTACTGGATCTCTCTGCTGCATTCGACACGATATCTCACCAGATTATGCTTATGAGACTGAGGGAGATTGGACTCAACGGAGCGGCCTTACAGTGGATGACCAGCTTTCTGTCATCTCGAACTCAGACCGTCAACCTGGGCCTATTCCGTTCTAAGACCACGGAATTGACCAAGGGTGTCCCGCAGGGCTCGTGTTTAAGCCCTACGCTTTTTAACATCTATATTGCTCCCTTGGCCCACTTGCTTAGGTCTCATGGTTTCCTGCCCATTTCTTACGCTGATGACACTCAGCTTCTCTTCACCTTTGATAAAACTTCAACATATGCTCTGTCATCCTTCGCTGAAGGAATGACCGCTATATCAGATTGGATGAGGAGAAATTTTCTCCAATTAAACGCAGGGAAAACCGAGATAATGCTCTTCGGAGATGCCCCTCTACTCTGGTCTCCGAATTGGTGGCCGGCCGCTTTTGGCCCTCCCCCCATTCCCAAAACCTTAGTTAAGAATCTGGGCATCCATCTTGATCAGGCACTTACACTGAAGGAGCATGTTGCCCGAACTGTAAGCAATTGCTTCCATGTGTTGGGCATGCTACGTCGAGTCTTCCCCTTTTTGCCAGACTGCACACGGAAAACTCTTATTCAGACTATGATTCTGGGCCGCCTTGATTACTGTAATGCTCTTCTGCTTTCTGCAAACGAGTCTTCCCTAAACAGGCTTCAGGTGGTCCAGAACACTGCTGCACGGCTCATTACGAACTCCACACCTGGAACCCCTTCTTTGCCGCTGTTACGCAGACTCCACTGGTTACCGGTCCGTAAGCGGATAAAGTTTAAGGTTGGCTGTATAGTCTACAGAGCTATCCATAATAAGGGTCCCTCCTACATCTCGAGCAAGCTCAAGCCTTATTCTCCGTATAGGACCCTGAGATCTAGCTGTAAACTTCTTTTGCAGGTACCAAGGGTCAGGAAAGCTAGACTTGGTGGGAAATCCTTTTCCCTCCTCGCCCCCCTATACTGGAATGAGCTCCCCTTTCAGCTCCGACAATGCCCGGACTATCTTCGTTTTAGGAAACTGCTTAAAGCCTCCCTGTTCTAATCTGTCCTCAGCCCGCCCGTAGGCCCGGTCCAGCGCAGAGATACCCCTTCGGGAGTGATTCAGGCGCTCTACAAAACCCTTAAATAAATAAATAAATAAATAAGGAAGGAATTAAAATGATTTTAAGCATTTTCCCATCTTCATTTACCCCAATTGGCCATTAGAGCTCAATATGACACACACATACTGAGCATGGGAAAGAAGAGAGAGAGAGAGAGAGAAGGGAGAGAGAGAGAGAGAGAGAGAGAGAGAGAGAGAGAGAGAGAATGAGAGAGAGAGAAAATGAATATCTTGGGTGGAAATCCATTCAAAAACACTTTATAAAGTCAGCCTACATCAGTGGAAAATGGAGACTGATATTAGAACATTTTCCAAGATGCTTTCAGCTCTGATATTAACAACTTCCATTGAACCTTGCTGATAATTAAAAAAAAACAATTATTCATAATGGAGAACACAATTCAGATTAAAAACTGTGAATACATTCAAGAAAGCTTGATTATCAGATTGCAATCAGTAACGGCACTGTCAAAACCCCTTTCAGGGGACCACGGGGTATGCAGGGGCTGCTGGTCCCCAGCATGGTGGTTGAGGCCTTTCACTCCTCGTGTGCCGGGGCTTGGCCTACTGTTCATCCTAAGCAACTGGGCCAAGTACCCCTTCTGTGCTTGACTCTCAGTGGTAGTTGTGGTCGAGCAGTCAAAGCTACCCCGAGGGTGAAGGTAGGTAGATACAGGTCAGAAACACGACTCATAACTCAAAGTGAAAGCAGTGCGAACAATAAATCAATGTCCAGCCAAATACTTGATTTTATAAGAACAAGTAGCATTTTATTTCTAACTTTACACATGCAAAGAAATGCCACATTCAAATGCAATAACACGATCCCCTTGAGGTCGGGGCTCTAGTAGTTGTCAAGCAAATCCCTGTGCCACCCTCCTTCGTGTAACGTGGTTAGGGTTATTCCCCATTCACTGGTGGCCACATTAGGTAATGCATACTATTAGGCCATGCTCAAGAGTTCCCTTTGACTAATTAAGATTTCACTCAAAAGTGTCTATAGTGCTGCAGCACCTACTGCAGCGAATCCCCCTGACCTCAAAGGCCCTGGTTCAATTCCTACCCACTCCTGCAGCATGGAAGCATTCAACGTTACAGCAGATGCCCTCAGCATGGATGATCGCGAGATCAGATCCTGCTAGGAGAAGTTGGGCTGCTCGCGGTACACGCTGCAGTATTAGGCAGGCCAGGCTCACTCTCCGGAGTGGCATGGCCGCTCTCCCCAGTGATTGGGGCAGCTTCCAGCTCACAGTGATGTGGTAAGTCAAGTTCTCCCCAGCACAGGGAATTCAGTCCTTCGACTCCTGAATGGAGTCCCGCAAGAGTGCATTGTCCTTCTCAGCTCCCTCCTAGTCCACAGGGGTCAGTCAGGGCAGATACTTTGTGTGGCTAGACCCATTGGTCACAGTTTCACTCCAGTCCTGGGTGTCCGTCCGAAGTCTTTGATGGTTTGGTTCTGGCAGCCCCTCTCGGCATACAGGGTTGCCACAGTACCTTCCGGATGCAACATGGACTCCTTAGGTGAAATCTCCCATACCACTGTAGCCCCTTCTGGCATACAGGGCACCGCTCAGGCATTCACGAGTCCTAGCATGCTGGTCACACAACTTCTTCACCGGTGCCCCCTCTGGCATACGGGGCCATCGCAATGAGGCTGTGTGGGCTTGGTGCCCTCCACATAGCTCTCAATACTTAAGACAGTCTACGGCGGGCTTCTACTGGCATATGGAGCTCACTGAAACCAGTCTCGCACATAGGCTATGACTCGATCGGTGCCGAATCCTTACACTTCGGAAAAAAAGTTCTCAAGGTATTGTTCCCCACTTGTTCTCGCACCCTCCAGTTCTCTCCTATTACTCACAGGGCATACTGGCCTTGGCAAGCAGGCAGACACTGGTTCTCCAGGCTCCAGAGCAGGTGGCCTTGGTTTCCCTGGGTGATGTCCCTTCACCTAGCAGGGGGACTAACCGGCCTTGGACCCCAATCCTGGTCACTGGCAGAAGTCTTGCAGAGCTTCCCCTTCTCACACATCCCGTCGGGTTGCTTGGTAGGCAACAAATATTTGGGGACTAACCCTCCCCTTCTTTTAGTCTTTTACCAGACATCAAATCTGATTTAGGGTCTCAGTTTTAAAGTTTTATGTTGGGGTTCTGCTTCTTTTGAAGTAGGACCTTCTCCTTGTAATCTTCCTTTATGAAAGAGGTCTGCCACAGAAGGCACGACCCCAAAGCTGATTGTCCACAAAAGAATTCATTGCAGGGACCAGAGTTTACATCTGGATGTCAGCTACAGTGAAATGTGTTTCAAAGGGTTAATCCCAGACCCCTAGCCCTACTCTTTATAATTCCCTTATCAGCCCCATCTCCCTTCCTGAGATGTGTCCAGGCCTCTTGTGATCTATCACTGAATCAAAAAGCAGTCTTTTGAAATGTAAAGGGAGTCTCTTCCTTTTCCCTCCAGTGTGTTCCCACCCTTCTCGTAGAAATGAGTCAATCCACAAATCTGTCTGGTGGGATTCCCCTGCTCCTCATGGTATTACCAGGCAGGCCTGGGCTTCCCAAAATGGAACCCAGGATCCTCCATGTAATGAACGATTGCAGGCCCACTCACTCAGTATACTTTCATAACACACTTTCAGTCCAGCTCTAATACCTCTGTGCATTGTGCCTGTACATGCCCAAATGCATTCAACACACACTCGCACTCACACACACTCTCTCTTACTTACTTACCTACCTGGCAGGCATTGTTCAGCACTGAAAGCTTTTCAATCTTTAACCAGGGTGTGTTATTTCAAAAAACATGCTGTGTGGGCTGCACAACACTTCACCCTTCATGTATGGTACTCCACGCAAGCACACATATGCTTAGCACATCATTTATCCACTCATGCACTGCCCAACACTACATCACTCATGTAATGTATTCCTCCCAGGCATACATACACCCAGTACAGGTACTAACCACACATGCACTGCACAGCATGATCCTTGTACTGTGCCCTTTGCAGGCACACATACAACCAACTCAGAGTCACTACTCCTGCGCTGTGCAGCACTACACCTCTACCTGGTGTAGGCCAAGGATGAGTTTGGCATATAGCAGCGGAACTTTTAAAAAGGTGAGTAAGCCTGTAGGCCTCACTCCAGTGACAGGGTAGAAAGGTCCTGTTCACTACTACTGGTCACTGCATAGTATACTACCACCACACTCGTACTGCTTAACTCCTGGTGAAGGCAGTAGCCTTCCACCACTGTGAGGGTAGCACTTTGGGTGCCTCTCCCGTTCCAACAAGACTGCAATCCTGGAGACAGGCGTATGTCATGGCGCACACACATGATTGTCTATGACAAAAAATCAGCATTAATAATCTATACGGTTGGGCACTCAGGGCAGGCCAGGGATACATGTCTTTACCACGCAGATGACTTTTCCGTCCCAACAGGAATTACTAGACATGCATTCTATATTTGTCATTTGTCTCCAAGTAATCAACATATGTAACCCAAAAAACGGAGAGTACCTAGAAAGGAAAAAACATGATAGTTATAACACTGAAGCACGTTATGATGCTCACCCATTGGTGCCTTTTCAAATTCAGCACTTGCATCTTTACCCAGATTTGCAATTGAGCTAACACAATTAAAATGTGTTCTAACGAAGCAAAGGTTATTATAATCACCCCGTTTGATTTTCCAGCTTGTTGGATTGGCAAGGTTCGAGGACATGGTCCCATCATTGCTTAAAAATCACCAAATAACTTGACAAAAAGCCCTAAGATTAAAGTGAATCCTAAATCAGTGCAGGTGAAAAAAAATGTTAGATTGGGCGGTTTCTGTACCGTGAACGCACACCACACACCCGAGTCTGTGGTGGCCTGTTCTGCATAGGAACACACATATCAGACCCTGCCTGCTCACCCATCTGCCAGCAATAACAGACAGGGGCTCTCACCGGTGCAGATATACCACCAGTGCAGTTACGGGGATTCACCCCAGTAACTGCTGCACATCCCTTAATGTGGCAGATGCTTCTGTAATGAGGCCCCCACTGCTGGGCAAGAACTTGTAAATGTACAGCACAGAAAATGGGGTAAAGATTTACCCACAAAAAATATTTACATTATCACATGAGCTAAAACTGCCTTTCAAACATAAACATCCAATAGTCAAGATCTAATATCTATGGAGAACAAACGAATATTATATTTGTATTCAAGTAGGTGGATACCTATTTAAGTACTTAGTTATATGATGCAAGCATCTGGGTTCGCGCTTTTAAGGGAGTTCCTGCTTTGGAACCATTTTCGAAAAGGTGAGTTCTCCCTGATTACAATTATTCATATTTTTGATCTGCCTGCATTTCCCTGGTGGGCTGGAGCCTTTGAAAGCCGGCTTTTAGGGCAGGCGCTGGCACCTCTGTCCCTGTCACTAGCTTTCCCAGGTAACTACAGCAGGCAGTAAGGAGTGGAGGGGGCTTCAGGAGAGAGAGGAGACGAGGAGGAGGAAAGGAGCAGGGCTGTATTGAACATTTGTATTAGGGCTGCTTTTTGGTGACCAGACCCGCCCTGGGTGCAGTTCCATGGGTGTGCTCTATTTCCTCAAAAGAGAACCAGATCCTTGTACAAGACAAGTTAAATTGAATATGGAGAGGCTTTGGGGTCTGTAGACCTCATAAACTCAGTCTTTCTATTGAAACTGCCTTCCAGAATATAATGGATAGAGTGCCTCAAAGGAATCTGTGCCCTTAATTTTATTAGTATCACTAGGGAATTAATAAGGACACACTTTTGACTGACAGCGTCTGCACGCCCCAGCCTCGTTTTCCTCGTCCTGAGATGGCCGACTCTCTGACAGGGCTTTGGAACGGGCACGTGCTCAGTGACCTTCTGCACTGCTTTAGAAGAGCGAGCACGTGCCGCCTGGCATTTCTCCGCCACCAGAGAGTCCCTAGCGGCGAGCTGTCACCGCGCAGCAGCTTTCCCGGTTCGATCGAAGGGCCCGTCCGCGAGGACCTTTCTTGAAAAGGAAAACCTCTTACCTATCACAATTACTGCGAAGATAAGAATGAAAATTTAAGCCTGAAAATAATACCGACGGAAAATGTAGAACTTTTGGAGTGCAGTCTAAATTATGTGCTTTTGAAATGTTTTGGCATTCCTACTTGAGAGTGACACCTTGTTTTTAAGATTCTAAAGGGAGTTAAGATGTCGTGCTGTCATGGTGAAGTGGCTTGGCGCGGCATAAAAGCCTGCCAGGCTGCCACCAGTACTCATGCCCATTAATTCTTGCAAAGGACATTTTCGTGATTAAATACAACTGCACACAAACTATCTATTCAACTTTGTGTTCTGAATACAAGATGTGACTAAAAGGCCAGCGCATAATTTAAAGCACCAATTCTGAGGCACTTCAAGCTGCAGCTCTGAGCATGTAATTCAATAGAACAGCTCTGGTTAGTAGAGCCTTCCACGAGGGGCACAGCTCTCACTAGCGCATGGGTACCATAGCCTAGTGGTGTGAGGGGCTAACTGCACCCCTACCACGGATATCTTTTAGAACTCAGCTTGCGGGAGGACAATTGCTTACATTATTGTCTATTACATCCTTGTTAAGCGACTGCCCGCCACCCACCTCTCACTGTCCAGTGAGAAGCCTCTATGCTACCCCGGCAAGCTTTCTCATGGCAGCATGGTAATAGTAGAAAGCAAGGACAATGTACAGAGAAAGTACAGTGTTGCACTGCTGTTTACTTGCCTTGGCACAATTCTGGCATTTAAGTAGCAGCAGTGACCATCTGCATGGTCAGGGATTCAATATGTCCCATTCTTTGGCAGTCACCGCGATGCTGCTTCAAAGTGTAATTAGAGATTCCTACTGCTAGGCCAGGCTTCTCCAAGGCTAGCTTGCGAGCTACTGGCAGCTCTCCTGCTACCGCTAGGTAGCTCTCCTGTGGGTAGGCCATCCTACAGAATCTGAAGCTTTTGCTTGGCTGAAGTAATATATGTGCACCAAAATTGAAAAGTGTGTATTCGAAACAAGAATGTGTGTATTTTCAGAAATTATAAGCTGATGTTTCGACAAAAATGATTGAAACTACAAAATATATTTAAAGCTAGTATTTGAGGACCATTTTTACTATTACTAAAACCTTGGTGTCGGAGGCATTACAGCTATGGTTGTTTTGTATTACCCACGAAGAGGCATTCCACGTTGACAAAGTCTTCTGTACATTACCGCTGGCAACCGTGTCAAGACTGAGGTGATCACTGCTCATAATCTTGCATATGGTGGCCACCTAATGTAATTTTGTTTTCTGTGGTTATTATTACATCACTAATAATATTAGTTGCTTGGGATGATTTTTATTGATCATAAGTAGCTCTTAATACAGAAAATGTTGGCGAGCCCTGTGCTAGGCTGTCAATTTTCATCATGAATGAGCTAGTTCACTTGGATCTACCACTAGGTGGCACTGGATGCTGTATAACATTTTTATATGTATACTTTGAACCAGGAGCCTATGGCACCTGTCATAAATGAAAGAAGTGGGCCCTGCATGCAGCGTTTTAACTGGCCATGAAAAACATTTGACTAGTCTGGTTGGGTCTCTTAAAGCTGCTACTGAAACGCAGTTGTGAGAAAAGTGGATTATTATTTGCTGTGGTTGTGAGACCTCAGCAAGTGTAATGTGACTATTCTTTATTGGTTCCTGTTAGGTTTATTTAAATCAAAACTTAGCTCAGTCCTGGAGTATCTGTGACGCAGAGCAGTCAGGCTAAACTCAAAGAAAAACAAGTGCAAAGCATTTATCAGTACCAAGACAATCAATAAATAATAAACACAACGCAATGAAACCCTCACTCTAATGTAATGTAGAGTACATTTTTATCAAGAAATAGATGCCAGAATGGCAAAAATCAGATAAAGGGAACCACAGGTATGATTTTTGTGAGAATTTCATAAATCACTGCTTTTGCTTGGAAAAGTTTTAAAAGTTTGTAAAACACTGCTTTTCACTGTTAGCAGTAGTCTATGAGGCTCTGATTTGGGGGTTGTGGGCAAAGTCAAGGTTTCAGGACCACTGCGACAAAAATCAGGGTTGGATGCAGCCACCAGGTTGGTCCTGGGCAAGATTTTGCCTTCACACTTAAAAACTTTTCTGGTTCTTTTTCTCGTCGACTGTGAGGTTGGCGGGGGTCCTCTGCAGCTTGAGTCTGGTCTTGGGTTCGATGTTGGCAGATCTGTGAAGTCCAGAGGTCCAATTAAAGCCTTGGTTCTCAGCAGCATTCGAGGCTATCTACAAACCGGTAAGTAGCAGTAGTCTATGAGCCTTGCATTCTGGGCTCAGAAACCGTTTGGCAACCAAGTTTCAGTCCTGTGGCTAGAAGGGGTCTACTCTAGCATTGGCCAAGGATCCAGGGCCTTAAAGGGACCTCTTGGGGGGCTAAAACCCTATCTCTTAGTTACACCAGCGGAGTCTATGGCAAACTGGTCAGCTTGGCACTTTGCAGGTACAGGGCTTCTTCAGCTTTTGTGTCCCTGGAGCTTAACAGGAGGCTAGCCGACAAGCCTTTGGAATCCACTCACTGGTCCTAGGCACGAGTGAGAGCAGGTCTCTCTCCATGGGTTCATCAGCAGGGACAGCCCTTCTCTTTCTGAAGTAATGTCTTGCATCAGTAGGTGCAGACTTCGTTGGTGCTGCCTTTGTTTCAGAGGTCCACAGGTTCAGCAGGGGTAGTCCTTTTGTTCTATCTGAGTCCAGCAGTGTTCTGAAGTTGGATGCCAGGGGTGCAACTTTTATGCAAATTTCAAATTTGTGGTTGGGGAGAACTCACTAGCAAATGGAGCTCCTATTATCACAGGTTGACCCTACCCACTTTTACATAATTTCCTGTGGGGTTGGCACTAAGTGCATCTCTCTGCCCAAATCCAAGATGTCGAGACCCTTCTTCCCTGAGACAGAGCCATGGGTATATCTTTGAGGTGAGCCAGTCTAATTAGCCACCCTTCCTGTCTACCTACATAAAGGAGTGGGCAAGCTAAGGTGTGACTCATATTTGCCTCTCAGAGGTGGTAGCCCCTTTGAAGCTGGGCCATCTGTGACTACAGCCCTCTGACCAAACTGCTGAAGGAGTTCATCACTCCTTCCACCTATAGTCCTTTTGTTCCCTGTGCCTGAGTGTGCTTCACACCTTTTGGCAGCAGGCTGTTTCTGGTGACAACTGCTGTAGTTAAACAGAAATGGCTACTAGAAGTTTAGGGCAAGAAACTGGTGGCTTTCTAAAGTCGCCTTTGCATTAAGAGTTACTTTAAATCTGATTTCAGCAATGTTGGATTTAATGAAATAATTCATTGGATACCTTGAAGTACTATATTTGATGGTCCCAACTGTATTTAGCGTGTGGGCTAGTGAAACCCCATGTTAACCAATGGCACGACCGGCCTTACAAGATTTAACTAATGCATGAGAGGTACCCCTCTAACTAAGAAGACAGGGTTTATGAACCAAGACAAAAATCAAGTGTCACTCTAGAGGAAAATGTGTACTTCAACTTGCAGTCACACTACTATAACTGACTGCACATAGTGTTTGCAAAAAACATTAGAACACTGTAAAAGACCCACATAAATATCATAAAATATATCATATTTTGACCCTTTAATAAAGTATTTCATATGTATATTATACAACATAAAACAACAACATAAAAGCATACATCACAATAACAAGGAAGAATTTAAAACTAGACCAAAATCATTAGCTATTTAGCCAATACATAGCCACTATTACCATCACTGTACAATCATGAATTTGTTTTTCATGTGCAATCATTCAATGCTTGTGAATTATGTAAATTGATGTAAATCGACTCATGTTTGTAGAGAGAGAAAAACAATCTGGTCCACCTTCTTCAAGACCTTCATACATTTATTCTTCCTATAAATATTTTAATCATGTTTTATAATTTATGACTAAAACCATCTACTGACAAACAGAAAAGACATTATACTGCACAACCAACACAATTCCTTACCTCTTATTAAAAACAAAAGTTATAAAAGACAAATCATAAAAAGCAACATTGGAAAATCCCAATACATTGCATAAATTCACATTATTCTTTCACAGTATTCTAAGATTTATACAATGAAAATCCAACCTAGTGGTTATCATAAACAACTGAAACTTTCACCATAGATACATTTGGGCATACCATTTTCTGACACCATCCTGTTTTCATGCTTGACAACTATTTAATATTATTTAATATAGTTCCTCTCAAATTAATCTTGAGGGGGCTCAGAGAGTGAGGATTCACTCAATCTCGTGATCTAAAAATTCTAGAATAAACAAGAATTTATTTTCATTAAAAATAGCGTTTTGATTCATATTATGAATACCTTAAAAATATTTCACAAAGTATTAGTTTAACTAGAATAAACCACAAGATATACTTCCTTTCCCTATATTTAATCTTTAGTGCCCTATTTTAATAATTATGTTTTTCTTATTTTATTTTATTGTAAATCATGGTACCATCTCCAAGGGAGCCAGTGCAGATTTTACATTAACTTAATTTTTATATCGGGCATACTTCCCTTCGTATGTTGTGCCCATTGTCTTTTTAAAGCAGATCCAGGTGACATTTTGAAGTATAGCGAGGTTGTTCTCTATTTTAACCACATGTGTAGTAATATACACACTGGCAATATTTGACCACATATAAATGATTGATTATTACTTGAGTGTGGAATAGAAAATATTCTCATCTAGTGGTTGGACTCCCTCCAACTTATGGCGTGCGCCACACAGATGTTTTGAAACTTCTCATGACCGCGAGGTCTACATAGTCCTTTCTGCTATACCCTAAATATTATTTAAAATGGGGTTGTTAAATATAATCACCATCCCTACTGTTTAAAAATTACAAAAAATATTGCCACATACAAGACATGCCAACATACAACATTGCACTTTTCCTTTTTTAATCCATTCATCTTTGACTTACCCTGGGCATAAAGAGAATTGAGGAAATACCGAAAACGAAACTTTGAGTTTTCACTGTCAGGTCCTGTAAAGTTTAAATTTGACACACTTTTCTTTAATATCTCGCAACCTGCCTTATGACAACTAAAGCCTGCCCTTTGAAGTGACTTAAAAGACTAAAAAGGAAGGTTTTGACATGGCAAAATGGTTGTTTTGCCATGTGGAGTTACCAGTTTCAAATGTGAGCTGTATTTGATGAGTGTTTGTAGTCAGGTACAGTACTACCATCCCAGATACCATCTGGCCAAAGGCCGGACAGAGGGTCTGTGAGTAGCACAAGCACATGCTGCTCTGACACTGGGCAGTGATGCAGTAATATCATTGGTCGTTTTTCCAATCGTTCTTAAGCCAGCACACCTTCTATATTCCTGCATTGAGTGGATGTATGTGCTGCCCACACCTGAATTTGCTTTGCTTCTGGCACAGGTTGAAAAGTGGTCCCATATTATACTCAGAAACAGGGAAGTCTTGCCTTGAATGGCCCTATTTGCATTGTTAAGACAGTTATTTTGAATATTTTGGTTTGAAATTTTAAATATGTGCTAGACGATTTTTTTCTTTTTCATTTCTATTAATCTAACAAAGCATCCAGACAACGCCTTCCTCTAAACACTAGCTGGAATGTCTAGATCACTCTTCACGCTTTGGGTAGTAAAGAGATCTTGCTCATAAAACGCTGAGATCTTGGCAGCCATGTTGAATGTGGGCCCACTTGACTATCACTCATAAAAGGAAGAGAGGAAAAATGAATGGGAACAAAATAAAAACATGAAAACCAATGTTTCACTTTCAAAATGGTGCAGATATTTTTAACATGAATTCTGGTTTATGACTAAATTGTTCTTTTGTTGTTACTTATAAAACCTTTTTATATAAAATGCTTGTTCTCAGTGGGAATTGGATTTAATTTAAAGTGTCCTGACACCCACTGGGTCTTATTGAACTAGTGTGATGTTTCAAAGTTATTTTTTTATCAAACATAATGTCTAGGTGTTTTCAATCTGCATTGAATATTTTGTCTGTGCTGCGGTGTGTGATAATCTAATAGAAATGTTTTACAGCAGAACACAATGGGGGATATTCACAAAGATATCTTACTCTTACATGTGCAATTTAGTTTATACTTTTGAGCAACTTTACTACTTTATGCTATTCACTAAATCCAAATGTAAAGCTACTCAAAAGTGTAGACTTAAACATCTCCATCACCTGAAAAAGGGTGTGGTGCCAAATTTACAAGTGTAAGTTACTACTGACAAAAATAAACAGAGGTAAGCCCAGCAATGTACATATCCAACCACTGGTACTGTAATACCCTCCCGTAGAAAATAATGGAAGGAGAGACTTACAATAAAACCCTATTTGAATTAATATTGTTCAAAATACAAATAAACAAAATTTAATGTTATGGAAAATGTCTAAAAATAATACAGATTTACTATTTAATTTTAAAATAACCTTTTTGGACTAAAAAATGAATGGAACATTAGATGTTAATAAAATATAATTAACTTACTTTTAGTTAAATCTATACATGATGTTTCATAATTAATGTATTTTTTTACTTTAGGGGTGATTTTTTTAAATTTAAACTTAAGCAAAATAATTTTAATTTGACATATTTAAATTAATTAAAAACGTAGTCCAAAAGTAAGTTAATAATGCTATAGCATTTTATTCTTCTGTTCTACATTTAAAAATGCATATAAAATTAATTTACTCTAATATATAACATAAAAGTACTTTTAATAACGTTCAAATGTTCCCTATATTTTACCACAGGGACATCTCTGTAGTTTTTTATTATTATTATGCAATAATAATTATTAAAACTGATGTACGGAAGTAATTAAAAGCAATTTAATTATATTCTATTACAATTTAATTTACTTTAATTTTTACATTCAGAAAAGGTTGTTAAAATATTTTGTAAGTAAATATACATACATATCATTTTTTATACTTTTCATAACATTAAATCATTTATTTATATTTGTAACTATATTAAATAATTTTGTATAATATTTCTTATGGTGCTTTACTTTAAGTCACTATCTGTATTATTTTCTATGGAAAGGTGTTGCAGTAACAGTGGTTGGCCATGCATGGTGCTGGACTTCAGCTCTGAGCCGGAGAAATTTACTGCTGTTTTGGGTCACTTTTTGGCTGTAGTAACTATAGAAGTGCATTTTGTGACTAGCATTAGAGTTACTCTTTTGTGGGTGGATGCACGTCCCTCCCTTAGCCCCTCTTTACCCCTCTAAATCCCACTTATTTTGTAGTATAAACGCCCCATTTTTCAGCCACTCCCCTTGGTTCCTCTCACATTTACTAAGCATAATTGTATGAGGATCCTCCCATGGAAAAGATAGGAGAGGTGAAAAGTTACACTGGTATGTTTGTGAATAACATTTTGTAGTACTTTAGTAGTACTGTTGTAGTACTACTAAATGTACTACAAAATGCAGGTTGTGAATAGGCTTGAATGAGATTATCAAGTCTGCATTTCTACACCATCCAATAATGCCTAGAGCTCCATTTCAACAGATGTGGTATGTAATTATATTATCTCTGATTTTAAAATTAAATTGAGTGTCATTAGCGGGGAGGGAGAATGGTGTCAGCAATAGACAATGTTAAGATTTTACAAGTATATTTAAAGCTGAGAGGACCATCTGCCTGTTATGTTTATGTAGCAGAAGGCCTGGGACATGGGCCTCATTCTTTATAGACCTAGTAAACAAATATGGATATAGCAGGCCCAGCAACAGCAATAACAATCTAAGTAAAATGCCTTTTAAAGAATGGGACAACTGATAACTGTCCTTCCTCCCTTTCATATATGTAGGAGACAGACTATTATGTCTACATACATATTCCCCCCGATAAACATAACAGTCTTTTCCTATGAGGGTTTGGGTAGTGCAACACTGCATCGCCCTTCAGAAGGCTCTCACACCCACAGGACATTTAAAAAACACAGACCTAGACTTTTTGGCACTTGGCCTCCCATAGAGAACATTAAATATAAATGTCATGAACTCGGAAACGTCAGCAGATTGTGCAGACCCCAATTCCCCAGCAAATTCAGGTGATTTATTGTTCAAGCAAATAGGATTTCCTGGCCTACTCTTTAGCGGTCATCAAAACAAGACTGACCCTAGGTTGTTTCATGTAAAATAAGTTATACAGGTCAGCACCCCAGGGGTAGATAGACCGCAAATTAGGAGGAGCCCCCAATTTCCAGTCCACAAAAACAAATGTAGATGTACCTCACTGAGGCCAGGTAAACCACAGAGCCAATGAAATTATTTTTTTAGCTAATATTTTAAGTGATTAACAGTGACATCAAGATGGTCTTGGGAACCATTATCACCTTACTGACGCATGGACCTTTTGCTCAAAGTGGCAGAAGGGACACAGACAGTGTTTTTGCCAGTTTTACACTGCCCCTGTTGCGAGTTGAGGGCAAATTGTACTTGTTAGATGAGTGACAGTGTCATGATTTACCACCAGCTACACTCTGATAGTGAAATGAAGATTAGAAGGTACCAAAAGGGTGCTGACTGACTGGTCAAGAATAGACCCATCAGTGATATATGCTATCAAGGACAAAATTCTGATTAAAAAGCTTGCGCCTTTTGTATTGACGCATTCATAAATGGGACAGTAAGTAGTAAGTAGTAAGTTTATTTGCATAGTTAATAAAAACCATTGCAATACAAAAACATCAAGTTAAAACGATTCTGCATACAATATTAAAAAGATATTTCATAATTTACATCTTTTTATTTTTTTATTTTATAAATCAATACTGTGACTAAATAGACATTCCACTGGCCAAGCAATTTTTTGTTTCAGCTCATGCTGTTAGTGGTCGATTTATTTAGTTAAAATCCTCTACTTCTCTTCACGTCTTATGCCAGAGATCAATAAAGATGCTTCTAAATTTTTAGAGTACTTAAAAGTTTTAATAAAATGCTTTGGTGCCAAGCCCAGTGGGCACAAGTAAAAGGACTGTCATCATTTGAGCATCCATGATAGAATTGCTGTTTTATTTGGATGCTGACCTGTAATTGATTATGATTCTGGTGCCAGCATTTTCTTTTCCACCACCCTCATGAACTTCACCAGGCTGCAGTTCAACTGTGGGTCATTAGGTGCAAAACAGGCAAGGGCTGCTTGTCTTCTGGAACGTAACCCTCGTTGATTGAAATGTCATTTTAGCAATAGTTTTCATTCTTCCAAGAGTTCTTTACAGGTACATAGCAGATGCAGCAGATCTTCTGGCACTGAACCACATAAGCAGCAGGAGGAGCCCGCCTTTTCCTTTAGCCAATGCGGAAAATACTGAATACAGGGTAATAAACCAAGTCTGTACTTCAGGAACTTCATTTTAGTAGTTTTGGCGTAACCCAAGTCAAGATAATTCTGAGGTGCTGGCGAAGAGTACCTGTTCAGGGTCATCCACCCATTTGACCTTTTCGAGAGGGATGCCTTGTCCTCGACCCATGAGGGGTATTTAACCGTCTTCCAGACCAATTTTTTGAGAGTTAAGTTGTTTATAGGAGTATCCCGGAGTTGGTTTAGGCCAGTATTGGCCAGACTGCTTTTGAGGTATTTGGCAGCTGGTGAGGCAGATTGTTGCTGTAACTCCTTCCATAGATATTCGTTTAGAGTTCCTTAGTTGGATTTCCGCACTTTGTCCCAGGTAATTATGTACGCCCCCTGTCTTGCCAAAGACTGTTTCTGAATACCAAACTCTAGCCTGATTTGTGCTGGTGAAGTGTGTTTGGGCAGACCAAGAATAATCCTGTATGCAGCTATTACTGTGTTGTCAAGAGTTTTTGCATCTCTTCCTCTCTACGCTTCACTTCCGTAAGCAATTGTTGGCAGAAGTTTGGCACGTATCACTTGTGCCAAAGGCAGGAGCGACGGACCAGTTCATTTACTGTTTAATGCTTTTAAAGAGATTGCTAAAGCAAGGCCTTTTCCTCTAATGCTGGTTTTCTTTGCAGTGAAGTGGCCGCCTTTGTCAATCCTCACGCCTAGATATTTATATTCCAACGTATCCTCAATGTGGGTCCTGTCCCAAAACCAGGCTGCCGTTTTTTTCCTGTTTTTACTAACCATCATAGTCCTTGTTTTCTCAAGATTTATGGTTAGTTCGTTTACTTTGGAATAGTCCTGCATAGCGTTCAAAAGATGTTGCAAGCCTACTTGTGTGTGGCTGATCAGGACTTTATCTTCCGCATAGAGGAGACACTGTAGTGTTATCCCACCTAGCCTGGGAGCGTGAGAGTTACAGCTGTTTAATATCAGGACGAGGTCTGCTAAGAACAAGTTGAACAATGTGGGAGCTAAGACGCATCCCTGTTTGAGCCCTTTATTAGTTAATATGCGTCTTGACAGAAGTGACCCATCACCCAACTTTATCTGAACCCATGTGTCAGTATGAAGGCTGATCAACAAGTTTAACAGAGACTTTGGGATCCCCCAGCTGCTCAGTTTGGACCATAAGATGTTACGATTTATGTGGTCAAAGGCAGCCTTGTAATCTATGAAGCATAAATGAAGGGGCATTTTCGTTAATTCAGCCTTGTCTATTAGCATTGCCATGGTTAGAATATTTGTGGTTGTTCCAACTGTTTTGGCAAAGCCAGTCTGATTAGGTGGAATTATAGAATTCTCTTTGGCCCAGGCCAGCAACTCCTCCAAGAGTGTTCCTGCAAAAAACTTTGCCTCATTATTCATAAGGCCCACTAACCGATAGTTCTGTGGGAGTGACTTATCCCCTGACTTGAAAATTGGAGAAATAATTGATCCTTTCCAGGAGCCAGGCAGTATGTTCAATAACCTTATTTCCATAAAGAGTCGTTCCAGTGCTACTGCCCATTCGTTTGCATCTTGTTTATAAAGGATGGGCGGAATTCCATTCGGACCGGGCACCCCCTCTCTCCTTCCTTTTCCAATTTGTCGCTTAATGGTGTTGGTTATACTCATCAGACCATCATTTTTTGATAATTGACCTTCGGGTTTGCCAGAGGTTGTATGGACTCTCACTGTCCATGCTTTATTAGTAATAACGCCTTTTGAAGCATTTACAGTTCTTAACTCCAGAGTCGTAGATTCCGTATCTTGATTAAAGTGATTCTTGAGATAACTTGCCCATACTTCTTCTGTGATATTAGAAGAAACTCCATCACGCCAGGGGCGTATAAATTGGTTTATAGTTTTCCAGAATCTTGCACTATTACTCTGTTTAGTATCAGCGTGTAGTTTTGCCCAGAGATTGTCCTCCACAGATCTATTAGCTTCCCATTTGTGTTTTTCAACAGTGCCTTTTGCTTCCATAGTAATTCTAGTTGCGTTTTATCTGCTGGATTATACCGAAGATGTCTCAACGTATGGTAGTTTGATTTTTTTGTGAGCCTAATTTTCTTCTTATAATTTTGTGAGACATACTTCATACTATTGTGACTCAGTTGTGCCGGTAGTTTAGTTCTGGTAGCATATGCTGCCATAGTTGCTGTAAAGTACTCCCATTTCTCGACTTCGCTTGAGCCGACCCTTGACTTGAAATGCTGTCTTGAATTTTCCAGCATGCTAATATCAGCTGTTGCTGCGAACTTGATTCTTTTAAAATTGATGGTAAAGAGTGATTCCTGAGGAGTCCAAGATCGCTCAAATTTGGGCATGCTTATTTTAAGCACAATTTCTTGGGGCTGGTGGTCACTATCAGCTTTATCGCCCATCTGAAATGAAATTATGTGTTGAAATAGAGGTAGGGAGATGAAGGTGTAATCTATTATTGTATTAACTTTTATCGAATATTGTGTTGTTGCGGGGGGGTTATCTCCAGCAGATCTTCCATTGATTGCTCTGAGGTTTAAATGTTTGAATTCCTCCAGTATCCGCTTCCCGGTTTTGGTTTGTTTATTTGATCACGGTTTCCCTTGCAATGGGATGTTCCAGACTGAATTTTGAAATAGAACTTCTTCATCTGATGAAGTACCCATTAGATTGAGGTTTAAGTCCCCGGTAAGCATAAGATCTGTTGTTAATCTTTCTCCTATGCACACCTCCAAAAAATCACATAATTCCTTTGCTGCCTTTATTTTCCATTTTGGATGGACGTAAGCATTGATTATAGTAAGATCAATGCCACTTTTATCTGATGTTGAGGGCGAAGTGAGAAGGTTTACTGCCATTGTTGCCGAAGACGTTGGTCCAATTTCCCTAGCTATAAGTATACTTGTGACTGAAACATAAGTTATTAGGCCACCTTGGAGGTGCCCATATTTTGCCCTCCTAAGTGCACTAGAAAAGAAGCGCAAGAATCCCTGAAGGTGCGGAGGGTCTATTTGCCATGTTTCCTGTAATACTACAATGACAAATGACCTTATGTAAATAAAAAAATCTAGATCAGTCATTTTGTTAGCTAGACCGTTTACGTTCCATGAACATATTCGTAAATATCCATAATTGCTGGTTCTTCATTGTGGACTGGTGTATTGTCAATTTATTTGATTATTTATTGTTCTTGCGATCCATCTTAGATCTGTTTGCCAGCTTGGTGACATTGTAGAATCCTGGTCCCTTCTGATGTTCACTGGAGGCAGCTCATTGCTCGTTCTGCAGTGCCCCACTGCTCCTCTCAGCACCGATGTTCCAGATCTTTTCAAGGTAGCCTGAGCCCCCACCATCGTCCCCGGGTTTAGCAAATCAGGGTATTCTGGTTTAAAGTAAGGAGTGATTGTTATCCCCCATTTATTAAAAGTGTGGACCTCTAGAAGTATTTTTTGTGCAATTGATGACGTTATCCACGTTGTTTTTGTTTTTTCTCCTTCCATGGCATCCTTACATTTGATAAATTCAATTGAAACCAAGTCCAAAGTTGTCACTTCTTTCAGAGATCGTATGTGAGATAGCAGCCGTAGGATATTGCCTCGATTCAAGATGTCATGTCTGCCTTTAGATCTATAATCTGGTCTGAACCATATAGCATTTGTTTCCCTCCTTGACTTCTCTGAGCTGATGGTCCCTTGATTGTTTGGGGATTGGGAGGTGGGCTCGTATCTTAGAGCTTCTGATAATGACTGGTGTTTGGAGGACTCCATTTTTTCTTCCTCACTTTGAGACATTAAATGTAGTATTGCTCCAAGCAGTTGTCCTCCACTTCCCTGCCAGGAGAGATCTAGAATGATTCCCGATTGTTCTGCAGGTGCCTGGATTCCCTGTCTCCGTTGGGCCCCTGTGTGTGTAATAGGGGCTGTTTGAATATTGGAGGCTGCTTGGATGTCATTTGTGTCTTTATAATCGCTTCTCTTTATTCCACCTAGCTCCCTATTGTGCGAGCATTGGTCGTTACATTTCTTTAGGCTTGTCACAAAAGCCTTTTCACCATTGGCTGCTCGATGAGTGATGTTGAGGGGTTACTATTTTGAGGTAACGTCTGGTTAGGTTCAAGAGATTCAACTCTCGCTATAGTCCCTAATCTATTTTCCTCTTTATTTCTTAGAGGGTAAATGCTATTTCCTTTTAGGTGCGAGAGTTTTGGTTCTTCGTTCTCAGCTTTCCCAAGCGCTTGCATCTTATCTATTTCTTGCATTCCGCTAGAGGAGGTTTGACTTGTTCCTTTTGCAGCTTCTATGTTCTGTTTGAGAGTCCCTACTAAGTTGATGTCACTTTCGTGCTTTATTTCAGTTTGTGCTGATGATAACCCAAAAAGGCGCATGAATCTATCTTGATTTGAATTTGTTTTTTGGTGACGGCCTTTCCGTCTTTTTGCATGTCTTTGCCTTGCGTTCATTTTGTTATCTAAAATGTCTCCTGGTAGAGGGTCGGAAATTTGGCCTGCTGTTGTTTTAGTTTTATTGCCCTCTGTTCTTATGACTGTTTGTTTTGGGTTTATCTTAGTCGAGGGATTCCCTTCGTTAGAGTTTTTAGCTAAGTGTGTTTCTATGGGTTCATGAATTTCCTTTGCCGGTTTTCCGTCTAAGAGCCGGTTATTAGAACATTGCGGAGCCCTTTTAATTTGTGTACACAAGTCACTCAGCATTAAAGGGAGGGAGGCTAATTTGTCGATGATCGGGCCGCATCCACAATTTTGATTAATACCTTGCGATTGATCATGTATGTTTTGTAAAGACGTATTTAATGTGCCTAACTTTCCGTCGATAGCAACCACAAAGACAGCCAGAGTGTTCAATAGCGTTAGTTGTGCGTCCATTTTATCAGATTGATATTGGAGAGCCTCTACCAGGAGTTGCACTGTTTTTAACAAACTTGTCCAGGCACTTCCGTGGTCCATTTGTTTTGATGCCCCCAATTGGCCTCCTAAGTTTGTTGTAACGTTTTGCTCCCGATTAGTTTCCCTGACAGCCTGGTGTTCTTGATTCTCCTCGATTGTCGTGTTTGAAGTATTTGCGGGAGGCTCACTCCTACGCTTGTCCTGGGAGTAGGCGGCCAGGAGGTCCTCCCACTCTTCCTTTCCCAAAAATGAAAAGTCTTCTGGGTCTTCCAAGGCGTGGTTTGTTGGCATATCCCGTTTGGCTTGTTTTGATGACGGTGTTGATAGCATTTTATAATCTATCACTGAGTCATTCATTGTTGATACAGGAAGATTCCGTTTCGTTCCACTCCTTCCTTTCCTTCGTGTATTTGTGCTTTATATTCCTTGACCGCGTAATTTCCTCCAGGCTTCCCCGTTCGCAGATCGTTAGTACTTCAGTTTTAGCACAGTTGCCTATTACATTTTTGCTGTAGAGTAACCTTACGGCCGTTGGCAATTCGTGTGCATCTATTGGTCCTTCTCCTGGTCCTTCTACAAAGATTTTACACGCTTCGTTGGTCTCATGTGCTTGGATTAACTCTATATCGGCCACAGCTACCTTGACTGGGAACTTGGTGCTCTGAGCCTCCAATGTCTTTTAGCATTGTGGGGTTGATATTAAATACAAAGGCCTGGAGTTGCCGACTAACGTGCTTGGACTTTCCTTTTTGTTATCGCTTCCCTGCGAGCCAGTGTGTTGTAGCGGCTGGAGAGGTGACTGAAGACCCGGCAGTTCTGTGGTGTTTGAAAGGAGAGTGTCACCCGCATTTTTTAAAAAGCAAAAGTTCGTGTAAATCTTTTGTTGGAAAAGGGATTGGCAGATTTTTGGAGATTTGATTTTTTCCGTTTTTGAAGGATGCTCGCTTGAGTTATTTATGTCTGCGATTATTTCAATTAAAGAGCAATCTTGCTGTACAGCTGGCCTGGTTTTTGTTGGCGGTCTTCCCTGGAGCCTTCTAACGTCTTAGCAATCCGTTTATGCTTATTTGTGTTGCCTTTAAGCGTCGGGCCTCCTCGTACACGACCTGATCTCATGGTATGCTTTGCTGTGCCTATCCTTTTATATCTTTATTTTGTAAGTAAAACCTTAGAAAGACTTTAAAAGAGTCCTTTGAAGATTTTATAGATATTTGAAGGTTTTTAAAGGTTTCGTTCTTGGTCATAAACGTCTGAATTTATGAGTTGCTCCTGATGCTCCCAACACTACACCCGTTGGTATATCCAGGGCGGCCCTAGGATGATGCCTCAGGCTGCTTTTCAAGTTCCTCAATTTCCCCCAAGTCCTGCGCCACCTTCGGCATGCCTGCCCATGTGCAACCAGACACAGCCAGGCACTGTCCCGGCACCACGCCGCGCCCACCCAGGCTCAGGCCCAGGCTCAGCCAGGTACCAACCCGGCACCAGCGCGGCTAACTACGCCAAGTCACGCTAGGCAGGCACTACACAGTGCACAAAACTGCCCCTGCTCGGTGACGCTTGACTTCGGGTGCAATACCCTCAGGGGATTTTGGTAGAAAACACACGCAAGGAGCGGGTGGCCCCCCTTGCTCCAGTGCTGATCAGTTTCGCTATTTGGCCGGTGTACAGTGAGCAGTAAGCCGTCTCTTGGTCCCGCCAGGCTCTCGCCACTTTCTCTCACCGCCACAATGCTGCACAGCACACCTGCCTCACCGCTGCTGTCGTGCCGATTTTGTTGTCGCGCCACCGTCTACCATCTACTATCTGCCGTGCCGTGGCAGACTGCGGCACACGAAGAGCGCAGCGCGACGCCAACTCTGCTCCAATGCAGCACCACACGGCTTCTCCAAACGATCCGATCCTCTCTGCTTCGCAACTCGCAAATACGGATTTAACTCGCAACTCCGCAACTCTGCCTACTGTGAACCGGAACCGGAACTGCAAAAGATCCAAAATCAATGTTCTACTTTGTATATTTTCACCTGGTTTTGGATAGATATATATACTGATTGAAAAGAACGTGTACAGGTTGATGTTGAATTAATGATACCCTTGTAGAATAAGTGGTTTTAAAAGTTGCATTAGTGTACCGTTATACTGGGAAGCGCATTTTGGATGTATTCACGTGTACCTCTGTCCTCGGCCTAGCACGCACCTTGACTTTGTACAATTTTACTTCAAAGTTAATACATCTCAAGTACATAGGCCAGCACATTACCATTTGATGATGGTAACTTGATAAAGGTAGTAAAATATTTATATCCAACACAAAAATAAAAAATATTTTAAAAAATAACGCAGAACTCTTGCACTTTAAAGTGACATGTCATTTGGTGTACAGGCATCTTTAAGACTGACATAATAGATTTACTTGGACTCATCCAGTTAACGTTTGGTATCTCTGCGTCTTATAGAAAAAAATACAATACAGAACGTTGGAATTGGTCGACCTTATTGCTATGTCATGTTATTTTTGCTGGGTATGAAGTAAGCATCAGCTAATTTTACGCCCAATATCGTAGGTGCTTTCGTTTTAGTCTCCATTGCGTTTCTTCACATTTACAAACCTCTGGCGCCCTCTGCTGCTACATTTCCAATTTTACAGCAAATTCGCAGTGAAAAATGAATGCTTTTCGGTCGGCGTGGAGGGCAATCTAATCTAGCAGTGTCCCACTGGCTGCATACATCTAACATTTTAGAGCAGGCAAGTGGGAGATTTTTTTAACAAAATAGTCGGGAGAATGTATTTTACCCACTGATTTATATTAAAGCTGAGGCAATCTGCCTGAATCGGGTCTATTGGTATTTATGGTGACAGACAAAGCAATTAATTTTTGGCAGTATGTTAACATAACGCTAACAAAAACAGCGTTCTAAACTCTGTTCTTAATTACGTTATGTGAAACTACCAAAAATAACATGTTTTAGGCCTGCCACATGCTCTAATTTCCACCTCCGAGAATTAAGGACAAAGTGTTAACCTTTGATATCAGAGGTAATACTTGGAGGGGCAATTGGAGTATGTGTGACTGGCATCAGCACTTTATTTTTGAAAGTTTTAAAAAACTCTGAATCAGGTTTTAACATGCTGGAATCTGGAGGCAGGAGAGTAACCTTGAAATCGGTAGTCTCCCGACTGAAACGGGAGGTTTGGCATGTACGCGAACTGGCCTGACACTGCATACAGGCCAACATTTTAGGAAAGAAGGTGGGAGATTAAAAAAAAAAAATTATCAGGAGAATGTATTTCTCCTATTGACTCCTATTGAACGAGAGCCAGTTTGAGGCAGGAAAGAGCCAAAATAATGCCATTTTGGGCTTCAAAATTCGGGAGTCTACTGTCTGAATCGGGTCAATTGGCATGTATGTGCCGGGTCAGTGTGTAGGCCGGTTTTTGGCTGTTTTTAGGCCTGTTTACTCATCCACTGGGCCAGGTTTTACTACTGACACCCTTTATGTTATAAAAAAACATTCTCTGCAGCAAGCTCAAATCCATGTAGTCTTCCACACCATTCAGAACACTGAACTAGCGTGTCTTTACAGGTTTAAATCTGCCCCAATTTGCAAACAAGGGCCAATTTTTTAGCTAGCTAATTCAATACGAGTGGGGGGAGTGTTAGGGAGCACTTTAATTTCTGTGTCAGGGACTATTTTCTTTCAAATTCCGACCCTGTGCATTTCTATTAAATTCAAAACATTGGGGTAGAACAGTGCTAGTTCCAAGTGATAGGATGATGGATTCTGAAAGCCTCCGCTTAATTCTTTGCCGAACTCGGTTGGAGACCGAAGGACATCGAACAATGGAGTCAGTGCTTAATTTGAGCCAGTGCTTTCCGGTGCTAAGCACTGGCACTTAATTGGTTTCCGGTGCTCGGCATCGGCACCTAATTGTCAACACCATACTTAGAACAGTCCACCACATGGTGGCGCTGCTCATCTAATTTAGAGATGAGCAGAACAACGGTAGTTTAGGAATACAATATGCATTCAAATTGCTAGTACCTGCCTCCCCAGCCATTCCTTTAGCTTTGGGGACCTGGAATAATATGAACTGTCGCATTTACATGCAAGAGAGATGGTTAGTAGTTGTTTTGGCAGCGATGATAAGTGCGATGGGTGGTGCAAGCTGCAGTGGCGTCCTGGTCAGAGCCCTGGCACTTAATATTTGACAAATTAAGCACTGAATGGAGTTCAGATCCGTTAGAACTTCTACCTTCCTCTAACACTTCTTTGCACAATGTTTGTCAGGCAGTGCAGCGCGCTATGGTGGTCAAAAACGGAAGTGCAGTATTTTACAAAACTATTAGAGCAGTGGTACTCAAAGTACGGCCCGCGGGCCACTTGTGGCCCGCCAGACCTTTCCATGCGGCCCCTGTGTGGAAAACAAGCAGGCTCAGCAGCCATTATTTTGCATGTGTTTGTTCCCCGGGGGCCGCATTCAAAGTGAAAAAAAGTTAACAGAGCATGCTCTGAAAACAAATTGGGTCTACCTGCTCACTTGCGACCCCCCCGCATTCCTAGTCAGTGATGTCACTCGCTTGCGGCCGGTAGTGGAAGAGATTTATATAAACGGCATGCAGGTTGCTGGCTTTCCTTAACAGCCCAGCACAGACATCGTGCCCTCTACTTTTCCTCTCCACCTGCCTTTAGCTTCATGGCTGTGTGTTTGCTAGCCCTGCCACACCAGCTCTGCCTCTCTCTCAATACACCATGAGCTCCTCTGAAGCTAAGCTACCTGCAGAAGGGCAATGAATTGAGAAAGCACAACTCACGCACCTAACCAAGGATCTGCAGCCGGAGTTTTGTTTTTGAAAGTAACTCAGCTTGCCAGGAGATGGGAGGCGCTCGAGAACAGTGAGGTGGGGGCCAGGGTGTGTTTGCTGATGCAAGGGTGGGAGCTCCAAGGGGGTAGAGAAGGTGATTTTAAGGAGCCAGGTGCATGATTCCTAACATTATTATTACAAAATTCAAAACTTTGTAAAATTAGTAAGGGAATTAATGTATTTACTTGGCCTGTTTTTAACTGTATTTTTGTAGCCACCCAACATCATTTTGTTTTTTGGTTGGGGTTTTTTCCAAAGGAGGTTCAGCTTGTTGTAGGGTCAGGGCTCCTCCTGTGCTGTGGTTCTGCTGTAGCATTCAACATTGAGGTACTGATGTTTTGATATTTGACCTCATGATCATGGAAAATAGTTTACTTATAAAAAGCGGCAAATGTATCTGTCTTTTATTAGGCAGACTGATTTCTGATCTGGGACAGAATACAACAGAATTTCAGAACTTTTTTTGATGCTCGAGAAATGGCTGTTTTTTTCATTTTAATGTTGAAAAGGTTTTATGAGAGAAAATGCCTTTTTTATTTCTGGTACTGCGTGTTGTGCACTGCATTGGTGGTATGAGCTTTAACACTTGTTTATTATGACAGTCTTTTTCCTAATTGCGCTGTGCCTGTGGATAGCCTACAGTTGAGCCACAGCATTAACACCGCCTGTGTTGTACTGCAAATTAGAAACATTCCTGGCCTGTGGCTCAGTGATAGATTGGAGAAGATCTTGACAGTACTGGGAAGAAATACAGGATTTCTAGTTCAGCAAAGCTGTTTCCTTAACCAGGTGCTTAACTATGGGCAAGTGGTACTGTGCAATTGTGCGGCTGGGGCGATTTTTTAATAATTATAGATTTTACGCATTTGCCACACAATCCATCATCTGTCGCCTAATCTATAGATTTTGTCAAAAGAATAATGTGTTTCTAGCTCAAACGGTTCAAAAGTTACTAAAGATGCAGCAACATCTATTACTGCGCAATGAAAGGCCCTTTGCAAAGCTGGACTTGTCACCTTTTTTCATCCTTATTGCTAATGGTTGCATTTCAAACATATCGATCCACATGTTTATTTCAAAATGCAGCATTCTCTCAATATTTGAACAGTTAATTTAAGGAAGTACTTTGTGAATGCCGTGCATGGTTTTACTCCACATGGTAGACTTTGTCCACCAGACTCCCCACCATTCCATGTCCTGCCCAACTTAGCCCCGCCCCCGAATCACCCCGCCCCAGCCATACCACCCCCATCTGTGCGGCCTCCGGTCATACCCCAGACTGTGCGTTTCGGCCCTTAAGAGTATGTTTGTGAGTACCCATGTATTAGAGGAACTCGCAGGTCCTCTGCAACCTTGAACATCCAACTGAAAAGGACAGGACACAAGTCCAGGAAAGAGATGTGGCCAGTTGGTAAAGCTGTCGACTTTGGTTGGTCGGCAGGCAATGACATTTGACTTAATATCGTGTGTTAATCTGGACAAACCAATTACTCTCCCTGTGGCTGACTGTGTACATTTGTGTGAAACGTAATGTACTTGGGTAATTAAAATGTGTAATTTTCCAATCAGTGTACACAATTTTATTTAATCCCCTAACACCCTCCACACCCCATCAATGTGCATTCCTAACCAGCTATGTTTGTGCTATAGGAATACAAATTGATACCCTCCTCCCCCAGCCCCCCGGCCAACGCAGACAGTCGCTTTTACAATTAGTGGAAACATCATTGACCAAACTTAAATCCCTCGCTCTTGCACGTGATCATTTCTGTTGATTACTACACTGCCTAGAGTTAATCAGAACATATCAACTTTGTTAACAGTAGGTAAAAATCCTATTTGCATGAACATGTATTGCAGCCCTTGTTCAAAAAAAGAAAACGTTTTCAATTTTATTTGATGCTGCTAGCAAACATATGAACGACTCTTTAATTCTTTCATTAGTCCTTAATGTATACAGGATTGCTTAAAACATCCTTGTGAACATTGTCGACGATTTGACATGCAAGGTTCAGTACTCGGCTTCCTTGATTGTTCAATCTTGTGATGTGGACACTGCAATAATCCAGGGAATCTAAGGGTCAGCGCGTTCACAGTTTTTCTGTAGACTATGCACTTAGAAACACGAAATCTCATCCTCACATGGACTTTCCTGGACTAATGTACTGGAAAAACTAGAGAACAGGAATCCATTAGAAGGCTCCTAGGGCTAGATGGAGCGGTCAGTGATGAAGCCGACCATGCCAGGTGGGTGAGCGTTCATTGTCCAATAAGATGAGTCTTAGGGAATTTAATTCCCAGATAAAGGCTCTTTAGAATGTTTACTGAGAAGACCGTTCCATCAGTATAGGAAGCCACCAGCATTTTATTTGGTCCTGGATTGCATTATCTTGGCGTGGAAAGATGTGATGTAGCAATGCATGTTAAATGATGAATATTTAACCTTTGGGTCATTTTGAGGTAGTTGTCGGTGATTTTCAGTGGCGCTAGGATATTAAGGCAAATTCGTTGTTGTTGTACCTTGGAATGATCCTACTGAGAACAAGCATTGGCAAAGCCAATAGGTCTGGCCTTCGCAAATGTGCACTATTCATTTATTTATGTGCAAACATATGCAAGAACATCAACAATATAAAAAATGAAGGAGTGGCCCAGGCACACCAGCCTTTGTAGTGAAATGCACTCCTTTTCTGACAGCTGTTAGCTTAGGTTCAAGAAAAAAATTTCCGCTCACAGTGCTTGCAAACCAATAGAAGTAGTGGGTTAGCTCATTTTTCCCATGCTGTGTGCTTTGATGGACAGAAATACAATGACTGGAGCAAACCAATGGGTGAAGAGTGCTGATCAAAAGCCCCTGCACATATGGAATCATTTTTGTTATGATTTTTGGAAAACATGAGATGCTGAGACACTTCTTTCTCCAAGATGGACTAAAAAATGTAGTTGTGGCTTTAAAAAAAAGTCACATACGAAATAAGTTTGTATTAAAAAAACAGGATCCTCAGCTGATTGTTTTTCAGATACTTCCAGACCCTGGAAGCAACAACTTAAGAAAATGATGATTACACAGGCATCTTAGAGAACATGGAGAAATCAGCTCTTTTCTTGTCAGACAGCACCTTGGATGGTTTCAGGTTAGTGGCCTCGCCTGATGGATCATTAGGGCCTGAAAACCCAACTTATGGCTTCGTAATTGGAAATCTGACAGCCTATCTGTAGGAAAGTAGGATCTGCTTCTTATAGTTACCCCCACTTTTTGTTTTTTTGCACCCACTGTTTTGACTAATCTGGCTGGGATCCTGCTATCCAGGACCCCAGCCTATCTGCTTTCTCCCTTAAATTGATATGTATGTACTTTGGTACAACTCCAGATTGGATACTGGGGTACCCTTATCAGTCCCTAGTATATGGTACACAGGTACCCAGGGCATAGGTACCCTAGAGGCCTCCCATGGGCTGAAGCATGTATTATGCCACCCCTGAGAGGTCATGCAAAATGGAACCCTAGGTCTGCTACTGCAGCCTGTGTAAGCTGGTGCTTGCACCACTTATTTTACATATAGGTTCACTACATCTATATAAATCACTACACTTAAAAACCTTATAAGTCACCCCTATGGCAGGCCTTAACAATCCTGAAGGCAGGGTGCTGGATTTTACGTGAGAGGGTGCTCCTGCATGAGCAGGGCCCCTCTACAGTCTTCGGAGACCATTCTCCCGGGCTGTACGTGATACTACCAGACATATAGGTAGAGGTGCATTATAACCTCGCGGTAAATGCTATCTCGAAAACGACTGCAACGAAGTATGTCGTGTAACTGGTGTGGGAGGTATGATTCCTCCTCTCAGAACCGAGGTTCTGGGGGTACCTAAGTCTACCGGTACCAACTTTCTCAAGCCTTACAGCACAAAATGGATGCTGCCAGCCACAGACACGAGTCTGCCCTCCTGCTGCTGAGCCAAGCTCGAGCAGGGGAAGGCAGCACAATAGGCATCCTGTCACAGGGAGGTGTTACCACCTTCCAGACAGGATTTAGTGTATTGGGGCTGGGTGGGTGCACTGGCTCAGTGCCAGAAAGTCTGCACGAGGGGCACACTTGGTGTCCCTGTGCATAGTCCAGCTCAAACCAGTTCTAGGAGCCATTTGCTCCTGCTCTGGCGCGCAACTGGACAAAGGACATGGGTGTAGCCACCCCTCTGTCCTGTCCCTCCCCTAGGAGGGTCCCTAGAATCTGTACAACCCTTTCCCGTGGGTATAAAATGGGTTACCTGGCTACAGGACATTAGATTTTACCTGGACAATATTCTGCAAGAAGATACAACTACACTTCGACCGTCTGGACACGCTGGACTTCGCTGGACCTCCCTTGGGCTCGACTTAGTCTTCCCTTGCCGTCCCCATTATCTCGCCACTGTCCATGATCCATACAGGCTCCGTGCAGGACCCTGTGGACCTCCAAGACAACAGAAGAATCTCCCTTGGAGTGAAGGAGTCACTCCCCTGCAAATGCAGGCACCGTAACGCATCTGCTGGTTTGCTGACCCTGAGCTCCTGTGGACTCTGAAGGCTCCAGCCACATAGGAGGTGGGTTTCTGAAGGTCTCCGAGGTTGAGCTGCCCTCTTACTGAGCTTGAGGCAGATATCCCTCGTGGGGACTGCATAACCTGTACCCCTGTGCCCCCCGTCCATTTGCAGCTGCACATGCTTGTTGTCATGCAACAATTTCGTGCATTGGGCCATTTGTAGCCCTGACCCCAGCGCATCTTTTCTGAGAAGGACTCCGGCATCCTCACACTCTGTGCCCTGCTAGCTGGTATCCTGTGAAACCGCCTGAGGTCCCCTCGCGACTCCTGTGCCTTCGGCCTATGGGTCTACTTGAGGGTCAACTTTGCTTTATTTGGGCTCCCCTGGTTGCTCCAGGCCTGCCCTGACTCCCCTTGCTGTGGTGGGTCTCTTGGTCCTTGCTGGGCCAGATCGACACCGAATTTGACCATCTACGTTGTTTGCCATTGCCAAGGCTTGTTGGTGCTCCTGCCGGACACCGACCCCTCAGCACTCGACATCCTTTGTGGGCCAGCTCGTATCCGGCTCCTGGTTGTCCAAGATGTCTCCTGGTCCGCACAGCTGAAGAGTCAAGATCACCGTCAACACACCTGAAGCACCAGACATCGGTGGGCATTCGTCTACCGAGCCCCTGGTCACTCCAAAGTGACCCTTACTCTGTCCCCTCTGCTTTCAGGTTCTTCTCATCTAGAATCCACATTTGGATTCCACTGGACACTTTTCTTTCTTCCAGCAGCAGCATTTCTTTGTCGACATCCATAGAGAATGACAAGAGTTTCCGACGCCACTTCGCACCCGGCTACTCTGGGATAGGTAACTCTGGTACAAAGGTATCCACGGGTGGGGTGGCTCTCCAAACTCTTACGTTCCAAGGGTGGCCTTCGTAATCTGCTGGGAAGGGTCCTTAATCTCTGATTTTTCAACCGCAACTTTCCCATTGAATTGTACGGAGCACGCGGTCGTGTTCTCACACTGCACCTGTCCTCCGTGGGGTCCCTACTCACTCACCTTGGGTGGTTCCTTGGGGTCCCAGTGATTCTTCACCTTCTAGACTAGGTCTAGTCCCGAGTCGTGGTTCTTATACCACTTATTTAGTATATGGTTTGGTCTCCCCCGGCAGCCCACTGTGTATTGTGCTACTTACGTTTGATTCTTTGCAGCTGTGTTGTTTGATTTGTGTTCTATCCTCGTGTAGAGGATACTAGAGTGTTATATATAATAAATACATATTTTTATAACTACTGTGTGGTTTCCCTTTCATTTAACCAATACTGTAAGGTTGCATTCTGGTAAAACAAGGTGCTTAACATTCCTTGAAGACTTAGCCTGAAGGCTGCTCTCCATAGCTACCACTAGGATAGCTTTCAATAAAGGTTATCTTTGACCTAATCACCATGAGGGTTGTTTGGACTGGTACAAGGTGCCCACTTTAATTAGTGGACAGCATATACCAGGCCAACTCCTCACACATTACTGTCACTCTCTCTGGGGCCTGTAAGCCTCCGAGTAGCAACTTATAAATGGTGGTTAATGTCCGCTCTGGGGCCAGTTTGTAAGAGGATTGTGCATTTGTTTTATGCGCCCTTCTTTATTGACATCAGAGACGGCCTTCTAACAATATTTGAGTATCGCATTGAAAGCAAGTGGACATAATGCCCATATTATTTCTTGGTAATGCTGTGTTCTTAAGTCCTTTATTTCAACATTAAAGACATTGATGGTGACCCAGTCTTGTGAAAGTTTTGATCACCAGTCTGTGGATTGTCACTGAGAACTTCATCTTCAGCAGGAAGAATTTAAGAAGTTCCTTACTGTTTATTTATTCATTTCTTTCAGATAAAGGCAGGCATCTTGCCTTTGACCCACCATACTTGTTAACTTCTCCATTGAGTACCGTTTCTGATGTAATGTCTCTTTGGTCTGCACATAAATGAAGTTGAGATGTATGCTATACATAGAACAGTATGTAGCAAAGGAAGTAATCCAAAGCAATGGCGTGTATGTAGGTAAATAAGTAATGATTTTCAAATAATGGTACACATAGTCACATCAATTTGATAGATTGACAAATGTTATGTCAACGAGTTTTATAAAGCGCAGTGTATACCCGAAGGTGTCTTGGCGCTGAAAGCTGAGTAAAGTATAAAAGGTAAATGCAGGAAAGCAGTTATCTGTTGAAGAGCCAGGTTTTAAGAAGTTTCCTGAAAACTTGTAAGGATGGTGTGGATCTGATGTCGAGAGGCAGCGTATTCCAGAGTCTAGTGGCTCCGGTGAGAAAGCTGCTGCCACCCTATTTGGTTTTCTTGAATCTGAAGGAGGTCACTTTGTAAGTTCCTGAAGATTTGAGGTTCTTCTTAGGGGTATACCAATAGATGGAATGTTTTGGGAATTTGGGACCAGAGCCATGAAGGGCCTTAAATGTGAGGCAGAGGGTTTTAAATTTAATTCAATTCCTGATGGTAAGCCAGTGTAGTTCATTGATAGCAGAGGATACTGAAAGATGTTTAGGGAGATCGAGCAATACTCTGGCGGCACAGTTTTGGAGGACCCGTAGTTTATTAATGTATTGAGTCTGTAGATTGATATGATATCAACCATTGCAATAATCAATTTTGGATAAAATGAGAGAGGACATATCTGTTTTTCTAGAATTGATGGGTATGTAAGGAAGGCCCAGTAAGTGTTGCAAATATTGCACAGATCCATTTATTCATTATTTGTATAACGTGCGTAGGCAACGCCTTACAACTCATTTCAGCCATTATGTGTTTCACCCTATACGTCTATCAGCCTCTGGGGTCCTCAAGGCTTAAGTACCAAATGAAAATATTAAGTTTGCATTCACTGTTTAGGTACATAGAGTGTGGTACATGGGTTACTGAAAGAGAAATAGAAACAGTCGCACTCCTTATTTCTCAAATGGTGTAATTTTAATTCAACTTTAACGATGTGTGGGTGCTGTGGAGTATCACCTCCTGATCTTGAGGTGTGACGATAAATTAAACACAATCCTTCACCACTGGAAGGGCAACTCATGTAAGCACTCCGGTGCGAAATGGATTCGCTTTAAAGAATGTATTTAATCTTCTTTGGTAATATTTCACTGTGATTTATTTACATCTGGTTCCAATGGTAAAAAATAAATTCCATGGTCTAAATCATCAATCTTCATAACAATCAACTCTTGAGCGTCCATTGATGTTTCACAGAAGAGTAAACTTAAATCCCCGATGCATTTCGGGACCTGCCCTTCTTCAGGGGGTTCTCCCTGTAAACAGGATAAAGTATTCTTAACGATCCTGGAACTGAATGCGCCAAAAAACAAAGTGATAATATATTCAAACAGTGTGTCTGTATGTATAATGGATAACAGACAGGTAACAGACCTTAACCACGCGCGTGCTAATGACAATGTGCTCCAGAATCGAGCAATCCAGATTCAAAAAAGGTCTACAAACCGAAAAATGGCTGTGCAATAACGGACATGCTAAGAACCGTGCCGTAAATAAAACCGCTTGTGAATACTAAAACATGCTCAGCGCTGTGCCTGGCAAGAGTAGCTTCAATAAGGAAATTGTGAAGAAGTCAGGTTGTGCGTTGATATACGAATCAATAAAACAGTACGCGTAAAATACACAGTCGTAAAAAGAGAAATAGAGATTGTGCTTTGTTACGGTGGTGATACAGCTGTGCACGTGATACCTTACATACGTGCAGGATAATAAAGTGACCGCGAATCCGTGATACGGAACTTGTTTACCTGTGGAATCGATAAAACAGTGCGCTTAAAATACACAGTCGAAAAAAGGGAAATAGAGATTGTGCTATATTACGGTAGTGATACAGCTGTGCACGTGATATCTTACATGCGTGCATGATAACAAAGTGACCGTAAATCCGTGATACGAAACAAATTTACCTGTGAAATGCTCAAAGAAACGTGCTCTGTTCAGATGCTCGCAACGTAAATACGATGCGAACATTGTGCTCCGGAAGTGATATAAGGGCAATACCGGAAATGTTCTGAGTGAATGCACAGGAAACTAAAAACGGACTACGCGAGTACTCGAACTGTGGTGTTTTAACGATACAACAATGCCTGTATCGAGCATTGTTGTATCGTTAAAACACCACAGTTCGAGTACTCGCGTAGTCCGTTTTTAGTTTCCCGTGCATTCACTCAGAACATTTCCGGTATTGCCCTTATATCACTTCAGGAGCACAATGTATTTACGTTGCGAGCATCTGAACGGAGCACGTTTCTTTGAGCATTTCACAGGTCAATTAGTTTCGTATCACGGATTTACGGTCACTTTATTATCCTGCACGTATGTAAGGTATCACGTGCACAGCTGTATCACCACCGTAACAAAGCACAATCTCTATTTCTCTTTTTACGACTGTGTATTTTACGCGTACTGTTTTATTGATTCGTATATCAACGCACAACCTGACTTCTTCACAATTTCCTTATTGAAGCTACTCATGTCAGGCACAGCGCTGAGCATGTTTTGGTATTCACAAGCGGTTTTATTTACGGCACGGTTCTTAGCACGTCCGTTATTGCACAGCCATTTTTCGGTTTGTAGACCTTTTTTGAATCTGGATTGCTCGATTCTGGAGCACATTGTCATTAGCACGCGCGTGGTTAAGGTCTGTTACCTGTCTGTTATCCATTATACATATAGACACACTGTTTGAATATATTATCACTTTGTTTTTTGGCGCATTCAGTTCCAGGATCGTTAAGAATACTTTATCTTGTTTACAGGGAGAACCCCCTGAAAAAGGGCAGGTTCCAAAATGCATCGGGGATTTAAGGTTACTCTTCTGTGAAACATCAATGGACGCTCAAGAGTTGATTGTTATGAAGATTGATGATTTAGACCATGGAATTTATTTTTTACCATTGGAACCAGATGTAAATAAATCACAGTGAAATATTACCAAAGAAGATTGAATACATTCTTTAAAGCGAATCCATTTTGCACTGGAGTGCTTACATGAGTTGCCCTTCCAGTGGTGAAGGATTGTGTTTAATTTATCGTCACACCTCAAGATCAGGAGGTGATACTCCACAGCACCCACACATCGTTAAAGTTGAATTAATTTTACACCATTTGAGAAATAAGGAGTGCGACTGTTTCTATTTCTCTTTTCGTATTACTCCCTCTGATCACAACAGTCTGCACCAAACAGAAGAATGTCTTACGAAGATATTGCAAACATTACGGGAAACAGAGCTGATACATTCGGCTTTACAATAGATGATACAAATCGCATCTATTCACTGATCCAAGAACCAGAATGCGTCTCTTCAAGCACTGGATCCATACAGTCAAATATCAAACAACTACTATTTGCGGCTAAAAGAGAAATTAACCAGCGACTTCACGTTAGTACATTGATACGTTACCACAAAGTTCAAAGGATACCTAGAGGTCTGAGGATACCTCTCAAACCTACCCTATGTAAGAACAACGCACGATTCACTGAACGATGGTATGGTATTTTAAACAAATGCTCATTAGATCTGATTTTGTTAATTGTGGAAGAATTGTCTAGAGCATTAGAGGAACTTGAAAAAGAAGTAAATCAACTGAAACAAGACATCAGTGACAAACTGTCAGCAGAAGAATGGAATAAAACTCTGGAAGATATTAACTCACAGTTAGAAAAATACACCGCAGAAATCAATGAGAGAAAATTACGTAAATTTAAGCGGGATACCGTAGATTACAAATTAGGGGAGGTCTACAGTTGGGCAGAAGTGTATGCCTCCCGTAGACAACAACGACAATTTGGTAATCGATCTACCGAAGAAACATCTTTGTCGGATGAATCACAATTAAAATCACAGTCAAGAGGCCCACCGCCTAGAAACACAAATTTTGAGAGAGATAACAGACCGTCAACTTCCAACACAGGAAGTACAACCATGGTTCCTTTTTTAGGGAGAGGCCGAGACACACTCGTAGATCCAGGAGGACAAGGTTCAACCGACACAGACTTGCCAATTGCCAAATCAACCAGGAGCCAGAAAGTTTAGTCATAAACATTTCTCAAATGGAACTATCTACCTTTCAAACTCGAACCCTACAGAAAGGTCTATCTTACGTTACTACATACGAGTCCAACGAGTTAGAATCCCAAATTTGTCTGTTTAAATTCATGAGAACCTTACGCTTGAAACATTTCTTCGGGAATGTTGTTACATCAAAACCATCGGAAGAACATGGGACATTATTAGATCTGAAACCGAAAAGTACATTTCAAGCGCCAGTGAGTCATAAAGTTCTTGACTCATTTGAGATGGTTGTACAGAAAGAATTCCAGGATATATTTAAAATCAATATGACCAGACGACACAATCTCACAATGAAAGAGCGGAAAGCTATTTTTGACTTGGCTAACAATGAGCATATCACATGCTGCAAGGCAGATAAAGGCGGAGCACTTGTCATTCTCGATACAAAATTTTATTTGGAAAACGTTCAAACACATGTTGCAGACAAGAACATCTACATGGAGTTGAATTCCAACCCTACTAAAGAATTCACTAGAGTGCTGACTACAATTATTGACAAAGCATTGATCATGGGGACAATAATTGAACGAGACAAGAAATTCCTAATTAAAGAAAATCCAAGTATACCCTACCTATATATGATTCCGAAAATTCACAAGAGTATAGAAAAGCCTCCTTTTAGACCGATTGTGAGTACTCGAACTCAATACACGAACCCATTGGCAAATACATTGACCGACATCTACAACCTAGCGTTTTAAAGATGTCAACATATTTACAGGACACCACTGATTTTTTAATAAAATTGGGGGAAGTAGTGTTGAAAGATGACACCGAATACCTGTTGTGTACTATTGATGTAAAATCCTTATACACCTCTATCCCACATGACTTGGGTTTACAGGCGATGGAATTTTTTCTTCTTGAAAGTGAGAAAAGTGTGGATCTAAAAGTATTTTTGCTTGAACTTATGCATTTCACTCTATATCACAGCTATTTTTCCTGGCAGAACCAATTTTATACCCAACTGTCTGGTACATCTATGGGTAATTGCGCAGCTCCAGCATACGCTAATCTTTTCATGCACCAATTTGAGCTGGAACACATTTTGTCCAAAACTATTTGGAAAGAGAATCTGATTACCTATTTAAGATTCATTGATGATATATTCTTAATTTGGAAAGGTTCTGAAATTAACTTACTACAGGCTATTGGTGAGATTAACAATATAGATGAACGCATTCAGTTCACACATACTATAGACAGAAAAAGGATTTCTTTCTTGGACGTTGACATTCGAATACATGATTACAAATTAGTCACGTCAGTATTTACCAAATCAACAGATCGAAACAATTTTTACACTTTTCCAGTTTCCATCAAATGAGTTTGAAAAAACATCTTCCATATTCGCAACTACTCCGTGTGAGACGAATTTCATCGTCAGAAGATCTTTACCATGAAAACAAAGACAAAATACTGACAAAATTTAAACAGAGAGCATATCCTGATGAGATCTTACGACGAGCCAATCTAAAAGACAGGGTTGAATTGCTTAAACCCAAAGATCGCACAGAGAAAAACGATGAAAGAATGGTATTTGTGTCAAAATATTCCACTAAAAGTTTCAAAATTAAGCAATCCATCAGAAAATACTGGCCATTGTTACAGGCAGAAACAGACTTTAAAGGCATATTCTCACAGTTTCCTATCTTCGCTTACAAACGTTCAGAAAATTTGCAACAATTACTTCAAAGAAGAAGGCTGTTCTCGAACAGGTTTTTACTGGAACAATCCCGTGTCACAACTGTGGTAGTTGTAACACCATAATTAAGGGAACGACCCTGAGGCATCCTACCCAAGGTACTCCCATTCAATTACAAGTGACAGCAACTTGCGACACAAGCAATGTCGTGTACCTGTTAAAATGTCCGTGCGGATTACCCTACGTAGGGAAAACTGAACGCAAAATCAAAACCCGGTTGATTGAACACAAAAGTAACATTCGATTGAAGAATCCCAAATCTACAGTTGCAATGCATTATTCTGAACAAAACCATAACATCAGTCAATTACGTTACTTGATTTTGGAGCAAGTCGCAATTAAAGAAGGCAGAGACAACAAGAAGTTCTTGTTGCAACGCGAACTGTATTGGATCTACAAATTGAACTCTTTAAGCCCCAAGGGGCTAAATGACCGTATTGAATTTAGTTGTCATTTATAATTTCATTATCCGTCTAATGTGGAATGTTAGTACCTTTTGTGTCCATAAGGTTTTGTTTCTATCTATGTTTTTGTTAGTATAATGTTTTTTCATACTACACTGGCATGACCTGATATTGGATTTACTCTCGTATTTTTGTTTAATTTCGCGTATCTTTTCACGTTTCTAAACATACAGGTATTCTGTGTTAGGCTCACACGTTCAAATAATTTCTTTTACCCTGCCATGATTTTTGTAGATTTTTCCGCACTTTTATATCGATTTTCATTTCATTTCTCAGACACAGCTATTTGACCACTTTAGAGAGTGAAAACTTTATTGTACCACGCTCGATACAGGCATTGTTGTATCGTTAAAACACCACAGTTCGAGTACTCGCGTAGTCCGTTTTTAGTTTCCCGTGCATTCACTCAGAACATTTCCGGTATTGCCCTTATATCACTTCCGGAGCACAATGTTTGCATCGTATTTACGTTGCGAGCATCTGAACGGAGCACGTTTCTTTGAGCATTTCACAGGTAAATTAGTTTCGTATCACGGATTTACGGTCACTTTGTTATCATGCACGCATGTAAGATATCACGTGCACAGCTGTATCACTACCGTAATATAGCACAATCTCTATTTCCCTTTTTTCGACTGTGTATTTTAAGCGCACTGTTTTATCGATTCCACAGGTGAACAAGTTCCGTATCACGGATTCGCGGTCACTTTATTATCCTGCACGTATGTAAGGTATCACGTGCACAGCTGTATCACCACCGTAACAAAGCACAATCTCTATTTCTCTTTTTACGACTGTGTATTTTACGCGTACTGTTTTATTGATTCGTATATCAACGCAAAACCTGACTTCTTCACAATTTCCTTATTGAAGCTACTCTTGCCAGGCACAGCGCTGAGCATGTTTTAGTATTCACAAGCGGTTTTATTTACGGCAAGGTTCTTAGCACGTCCGTTATTGCACAGCCATTTTTCGGTTTGTAGACCTTTTTTGAATCTGGATTGCTCGATTCTGGAGCACATTGTCATTAGCACGCGCGTGGTTAAGGTCTGTTACCTGTCTGTTATCCATTATACATACAGACACACTGTTTGAATATATTATCACTTTGTTTTTGGCGCATTCAGTTCCAGGATCGTTAAGAATACTTTATCTTGTTTACAGGGAGAACCCCTGAAGAAGGGCAGGTCCCGAAATGCATCGGGGATTTAAGTTTACTCTTCTGTGAAACATCAATGGACGCTCAAGAGTTGATTGTTATGAAGATTGATGATTTAGACCATGGAATTTATTTTTTACCATTGGAACCAGATGTAAATAAATCACAGTGAAATATTACCAAAGAAGATTGAATACATTCTTTAAAGCGAATTCATTTCGCACCGGAGTGCTTACATGAGTTGCCCTTCCAGTGGTGAAGGATTGTGTGTAATTTACTGAAAAAAATGTCATGTCAGGAAAGGTGCCTTTTGAAAGACAGGATTAGGCCAATGCCCTTGTGGTCTGCATCTGATCGAGATGTCTAGCTGCAGATTCCTTACCTTAGAATTATCCCTAGGTGCCAGACTAGATCCTGAAACATTCTTCATCAGTACCTCTGAGTGTCCGTAGTGGGCGTATAGCGACTCCATAATGGAGCCATCCACCCGATGTGATTTCAGCAGAGTCCATATAAGCCCACCCCCAATGCGCTGATGTCATTTTCTTCCTTTCTGCTCTTCCAAGCGGATCCGGAGAGCGGTACCTCTAGCCATTTAAGGCCTATTTCAACATTGTCGACCAAACAGTGTGCTTTTTCTGGAAAAGTATGGGGTCCTGTGGACTATGATGTCAACCCGCACCCTCATTCTATTTGCATGTGGTGTCTGGGCATGCACCCTGACTCTGAACGGTGCACTTCATGGCTTCAGCTTCGGTCATCAGAGTTGTAGGAGTGCCGCATGACACTGTAAATGTCATGGGGGCCGAAGGTCCTTCATCAGTCGCGGTCCTCTTCTCCCTCCGCGGACAGCTCAAGGACAAGCTCCCAAAGTTCTTTGTCCTCTCTGTCGGTTGGTAAGTCACGCAGTAGGCGGTCAGAGCTTCGGTCTTCCCAGACTTTACTGTATACACACAGTGTCCCTGACACGCCTCCCATACCTCCAATTTTGGGGTTGGAGCGAGAATCTGTTCCATGCTTTCCAGTGTTTATTGGCGCCAAGGCAACTCTGGCTCAGATGAGGGAATACTATCTCTCCCTTCATGCCATTTTTGGCTCTCTGCCTCCCTCTGGTGCGTGTCTCGGCACCAAGGAGGTTAGTGAAGCCTTGACTGACTCCAAACTGACGAGACCTTTCTCGGTGTCAGTGAGGCCCGCTGAATCCATGATCGAACCTTTATTGACTCCGGTGCACAACCCTTCAGGGTTCCCACCTGTGACGCCAGTGTTGGATCCGGTGGTGGCACCATTGGCATGTGCGGCACTGTTTGCCACTACTTTGTCTCTCCTCCCCTACACTGAGGTGTCGCCTCTTCGACGTCGGGAACAGCATTGGTAGCACAGTTCTTTTCAGGCTACCTTCCTCTGCTTTCAGAGGAGCCAGCTGCTTTTTTCCCTCTTGGGACACAGGTATTTTGGGGATGTCGGTGATAACATAACTGACATTCCTCAGCCTCTTCCAAGGTTTCTTTGGGCTTCTGACCTTGTTGAGGCTGGTGGCATTGATTCTTCCCCATCATTGGGCTTGTTTTCTCCTCCTAGCCCTGCATTGGTGACGTTTCACCATTATTTGCATTGATTTTATGCTTTTAGAGGCAGGGTGCACTTTAAGGATGGGTGGGACATTTCTAGCACAGGTGTGCAAGTCAGTTTAAATAGTTACGTTGGGAGGGACACGTTTAGAATGCTTGTTGGAGGGAGACAAGGAGGTTATGCGTTTTTGAAACCAACATGTTAAAAGCAGGTACGCAAGGGATTAGTTTGTTTATTTAAGGATGTTGCGGTTACGGCTTGGGAAAAGGCAGTTTATTATTTAGATTTAAAAAGGGTTTTTAGCGTGATGTTTACCAGGAGGGCGCATCGAGTTATGTGCGATGTGAACTGGGGAAGTTTCAGCGGGGAGCTTTAAATTGAAGGATGGGGAAGTGAATATCGTGTGTCAAAGCCTTTAGCACAACACATTTTTGTTATTAATTTATGGGGGACAAGGGCATTAGGGTGAAATGTTTTTTGGTATTTTTGATGGGGGATAAGGGTAGTAGGGGCAAATGTTGCATTGCAAAACCAATTCGCATATGAACTGTTAGTTGGAACATACATATTGATACATACTTTTAAACATCACAGATACCCCCGAAGAAGGTCGTGAGGACCGAAATGCATTGGGTAAATTACACGTCTGGTAAATCATGAAGTTTCCGCACTCGCCTGTGAATCGGCCCTGATGGGCAATTTCAGAGCATTAAGACGCATGAAATATAGAAACTTTTCGCCTTTGACGTGATGGATAGAAAAAAGCGATGACATTTTGAATAAACTGGAAGAACTTGGCAATACTATGGAGTAGTTGTGAATATTGTTCACTTGTGTGTATATTGCTGTGCAACTCCTTCGTGACACGCACACAGTGTGCCGCAATATGGATTTATGATAATTATGGCGCTGTTTTGGGACGGGGCGCACAGGAGTGCTACACGCTAAACTGAAGAAAATTGTGACGAAATTAAAGTATAAGGATGATAAGGGTGTGCTTCAGGTTCAATATATGAGGCATTGATTCTTCCCCATCATTGGGCTTGTTTTCTCCTCCTAGCCCTGCTTTGGGGGCCAGCTTGGCTTTTGCTGACTATTGCGGAGAGTTGCGTTGGCTCTGGGGCTGCAGCTCCCTTCTGTGGAGGTGGCTATTGATTCCCTACTTGGGATGCTTCATCCGGGCCAGATGAGGACTGAACCTGTGTTACCCTTCAGTGAAGCCCTCTTTGACAATCTATTGGGCACTTGGGCTAAACCCATTACAAGGGCTTCCGTGTATTGGTCTATAGTTCATAGGCACCATCCTGCCACTGGAGACCTGCGCTACCTTTTCTGGCAGCCTACTCTGCGCATCTTTGTGGTTCAGGATGCTACAGCCTCCGACGACATTGGCGCCATGCCTGACATCCCTCTAGACAGGAAGTCTAAAAGACTCGATGCTCTTGGTCGATATCTATTTTCTGCCACCAGCTCTGCTTTGCAGTCCGTTAATACCACTTGTGTTTTGGCCCATATTTCTCATGTATTGTGGGATTTTATCTTGTGCCTTCTCCCCTCCATCCCTGAAGACACTCGGGATGGTCTTACTCAGCTGGTCCAGGATGGCCATCAGGTGGCTAAATTGCTGATTCGTTGTGGCATGGATACCACAGATTCTGTCGGATGAACCATGGCTCTTTCAGTAGCTCTTTGCCGGCGTGCCTGGCTACGCACCTCTGGCTTCTCTGAGGCTGTTCAGGCTGCCTTTGTGGACATGCCTTTCAATGGTCAATATCTGTTTGGCTCTAAGCCAACTCCTCTTTACGCCGTTTTCAGGATAGTCAGAGTGGAACGAAATCTTAATCCCTGCTTGCTACACCGTCCTATTTTTCCTCTTGTACTCAGTCTGGCCGGGGATGGTTTTCTTGATTTCTTTTCTGCATGTGCCGTTTAGGGTGGTGTCCGTTGGATTCTTCATTTCACTTGTTGCCTCTGAGTGGCATCCGATGTGGTGCTCCTGCCCCTGCAGGTATTTTCCTTTCTTGCTCTCTTACCCTGTCGCTGACAGGTTGTGGTCCCTGGTTGTTTTTTTCGAAGCATCTTATTGCTTGGCCCTGTTGGCTTTCTACGCCGGTGGCTGCACGGTGTTCTTTTGCTTTTTTCCTAATGTTGGTACTGACCCGGCTGTTCTTCAGATGTGCCTTCTGCCCCTTTTGGGGTTTATAGCCCTTTTTTCATCTTTGGTCTCTTCTTGAACATGGATTCCATGCCCTCCCACTCTAGGTTGCTTCGTAAGGAGATTGATTATCCCAGTGGGTTCTTTTCTGGGAAGTTTTTTCCTCGCTTCTCTTGAGCGCAGATACTGTTCCAACCCCTTGGGTGGTTCGCTCTCCCTCACCTAAAGAGCATACCAATTATGATTTTGGGTGATGTCAGCTTGCTTACTCATGATGTCACATTGCTTGGTTTTGGGGCACAGGTCGTCTCGTGTGCCCGGACCGTTTCCTTTTCCCTCTATCCCTCATCCTAGTTAGGCTGTGGGCTCTACCTCTCCATCTGTTAGTTCTGTTCTTTACACTGGTACAGTGGTTTGGACCTTTGTTTGTGGCGTTGGTCTTTCCATGCTAATTCCTCTGTCTCATCTGCTGCTTTGTCCAGGTCCCTTCCCAGTCTGTTGTTTTTCCTTCAGAAGGGGCCTAGTTATCTGTGTAGACCTCCCTGTGTTTGCCTTATTCAACTTGACCCTTTTACAATTCTCCATAGTGGTCTTATTTTTCTATTCTAGCAAGATTGTTTCTCCCCTATTGTTTTTCTTTTCACCAGTCTCTCGGCCACCTGATTATCACCGCTCAGTCGGTGGTGTTGTTTTCTGCCACTTTTCCTTTTTATACGAGGCCATGTGGTTGGTTGCCAGCTCGCTGCTGTTCTATCTTGGCCCAAGCCCTGCGTGGGGCTGTTTATATGTGCCCTTCTGGGACACCTGTTGATATAAAGTTTTTCTTCTGTATACGCATTGTTATATATATGTGTATATATATATATATATATATATATATATATATATATATATATATATATATATATATATATATATATAAAACCAATACGTATACAGAAGAAAAACTACATAGAATAGGTGTTATCTATATGCCTATATGTATATACTTTATATAAATATATATATATTTTCGGGCAGTTTTCATTTGGATGTGTAGTGGCCTGCTCTGGCCACGAAGACGCCCCACCGCAGACCAAGCGGGTCCGTGCGTTGTCATTATTTAACGCACACCAGGAACGACGCAGCCCTCTTGGCAGGCACAAGTTGAGCAGCACAGCAAATTTGCCTGTAACAGCGACCCAATGGAATTTTAACCAGTGGAAGGAAAGGTACAGCGTTTACCACTATGGATTTTACTTACCTGAAACTACTGTTACCAAGATGCACTGATGCATACGCCCTGAGGGGCGGGACTACAAATAAAACCAAGAGTGCCATGTGATTTGAAAAGCTTTTTTCCACCAGGAAGCCAAGCCAATGATTAAGGGAAATGCTCCTGAAACGCGTATGGCGATGAGGCAGAATAAACGCTGGGAGGACATCTGTGTTTGTGCTGCTGCCTGCTAATGAATAAAGTGGTGAATTTACACGTCGTGTGAGGCGTCTTCAATCTTCGGGCAGTTTTCATTTGGATATATATATATATATATAATATGTTTTTTTCATGCATATATATATTTTTCATATCTTTTATACCTCCCTTTGTTTGTATCACTATAGTGAGTGATCTTCTCCTACCTCTCTAACGGAGGAGTGTGTTTCTGCTTACTTTGTTGCGCTCTTCCTCATACCCTGGGGAGGCCTCTGCATATTGTTGCATAGCTCTCTCTCCCTGCCCTCCGCCCGAGGATTTTACGTTGAACAGTCCCAAAGAGCTCTATTCCCTCTCTGAGTGTTCCCTCTGACCACATGTGGTCTGTGGCCTTAATTGTTGTTATTGCCCACAATGCTTTTCTTATATTATTATTATCTGCATTGCTTGCTTCTATGGCTAGGAGCTTTGACACAGTAGTTTTAGCTACTGTCCTTGGCCTTCCGTTCTATTTTCTTGGCCCAGTTGACTTTAAGGGAATGATGTAGTATTATGTTTCTATGGACTGTTCTTTCTGACTCATCTTTATTCTTCTGCCATGGTATCTTCTTCCCATGTTTTTGCACAAGTTGCGGATTCAGTTCCGTGTGGCCTTCCCCTCACTGTTTCTGGTGAGGGGAAACAGCCTTAACCACGAAGGCTGAACAACGATCAGCCTTAACAACGAAGGCTGAACTACGCAAGCCCTACCGCGCATATGTCTTAACCACGCATGTGCGTGGTTAAGGCATATGCGCGGTAGGGCTTTGCGGCAGACGGAAGCAGGAAGAGATCGTTGTGAGGTAAGTGGGGTTGGGGGGGTGGGTCGGGGTTGATTTGTGGGCTTAGGGTGGGTCGGGGGTTGATTTGTGGGCTTAGGGTGGGTCGGGGTAGTTTTCTGGGCTTGGGGTGGGTCGGGGTTATTTAAAGTTAGGCTGGGACAGGTCGGGGGTTGTTTTTTGGGCTGATTGTGGGTTGGGGTAGTTTTCTGGGTTGGGGGTGGCTCGGGGTGTTTTGAGGGCCGAGGGCGGGTTTGGGTAGTATTCAGGGATTGGGGGGTTCGGGATAGTATTCAGGGCAGAGGGGTTGACGTTTTAGGGTTCAGGGCGGGGGTAGGGATCGTGATAGAACTTAGTACTTAGGGGGCAGGGTCGATTTTAGGGCTTAGGGGGTAGTTTAGTTTTCAGGGCATGGGGGCCGTTTTAGGGTTCAGGGCGGGGGAGGGTCATTTTTAGAGAATAGGGGGTAGTTTTTAGGGATATGGGGATGGCGGAGGTGAAAAAGTGACTAGGGATGGGGAGTGGGGTACTTTAGGAACTCAGGGGTCAGGGGATTAAATTCTTAACCGCAAATATGTATTTACCAAAAATGCCTTAACAACACGATTCGTTGTAAAGGCATGCGTGGTAAAGGCATATTCGTGCTTAAGAATTTCGTTGTATAGACTTCGTGGTTCCGGAATGCGTGATAAACGCATTCGTGGTTCAATCATACAATCTCTGGTGAGATGTCTTCTCCCTCACCTCCATTTCTAGCAGCTGGTCTCTTTTTCCATCTTATTTCAGACAGGTCAGCCTAGTCGGGGACCTTTCTTACGATCAAATTTGCAGACTCTCCTCCGAGATGGTACTCCTTTGGTATCTCATTCTAAGGTAAGGAATTTGAGGCTAGACGTCTCTATCTGATGAATAAGTTACTTACCTTCTGTAACGCCTCATCTGGTAGAGACCAAATCTAGCCGCAGATTCCTTACCAAACCACCCATCATCCCCACTCTGCGAACTGATTCTCTCTTTATTCTTTTTGGGCATACTGTTTCCATTGCAGTTTCTGTACGTGGCTCCACATTTTAGCACAGAAAGTAGTAGTGGAAGAAACTGACGTAGGCGCGCTGCTTATATGGACTCTGGCGACATCACATCCGGTGGACGATGTCATTACGGAGTCGCTCGATGCCCCCTACCAACACGCAGAGGTAAGGAATCTGTGGCTATATCTTGTCTCTACCAGATAAGTGGTTACCGAAGGTAAGTAACTTATTCTTCATGTGGTCTGTCGACCGTAGTCTCAAATGGGTGCTTGTAACAGAACAGTATGATGGTTTTGGGGCCGGGTGAACGTGCATTTAAGAAAGTGACATGTGCTATTGAGGCCAGTGAGAGCCCAAACAATTGGCAGTACTTGACAGCACCACTACTTAATATACTTATGTACTTCGCACTAGAGCTATTTACAGTTTCAACCTTCGGAGAGGGAGTGATGTGCTCAGTCTCTATATTTTTTGCCAAGAGCTGAGCAGGGATAAGAGCCCAGCTGAAGGTTTGAGTCAGCAATATTTACCCAAAAAGTTTGAAATGCCCAGTTTGTAGACTCATACCTACACCTTGAGCACACTTGACTTTTTCCACATTCACAGAGGTCCCAGGCACACACCAGGGAAATGTACAATTTTCTTAGATTTCCATGCTCAATCTTCTACTGCAGATTGTGTGCAGAACACAGGGCTAGATGAAATGTACGTTTTCACAGTATGGCATTTCTCTTGTTTTTTTCCTTGCATTGAAAACCAGCAAAGTGAAGTAATAATCTCTTACCTGGCAACCTTTCAAAATTGTGCTAATCGGGGCACCCTCACTTGAATCTCACAAATCTTTTGAATTAGCATTCAATTACAATGTTGTCGCAGCTTATCATACTTAGACTGCGCACCAAGGCAGCTCCTCGGCTAAGGCGGAGGAGCGTTGCCCCACTGCTTTGCAGCAGTGTAAATAAAGGAAAAATAAAATGATAATAACTCGATGTGATTATCATTGTATTTTTTCCTGCTGCGGCAGCTTTGCGGGGCGGGGCTGCTCTGCTAACAGAGCAGGGGAGGAGTGATGGGCACTCTGTAAGTGCACATGAATGTTTAGCCAGCTGTCTTGGGCTGGCCAAACAGTCATGCACACTTTGCATGTTCTCTACCCAGGCTGGATTATAGCTCGACGTGGAGGAGAGACAGAGGTATGTTATTTTTTTCTTGTTTTACACCCTCTTACCTGCCCATACCCCGACCTGTGCCAGCTGCCACTGGTCATTTGACAACTCACTGGCCCACTCATTGCTTACAATCATGACTGAAAACAACTGCACTTCTTGCAGATTTTCCAGTCATCCGTTCAATCTTTGCACATATATAAATCTTGGTCCGAAGTGACTCTGTTGCTAATAACAAGAATTCCTAGCTCTGTGGAATAAGATTGGAGTAGTTGCTGGTAACAGGTACCTTAAGCTAAACAACTATGCATGCTCCTGTGAGCTGTATATATGTAAAAAATCTTCTCTGCTTTCTTTCAAACTGATTGCACATATTGTGCTCTAGCCACACGGTGAAGTGAGCTTTCCCTTTCCTTTTTTTAATTTTCTTTTTTTAACTTTCTTCATATTTTTTAGTCTGAGTCTTTTCGACTTATTGCACAGTGGTTCTTACTGATCACCTGGTCTGTTTGCATGACACACGATGGTTTGATAAAGTGTATTATGCTTATTCGTCACAGACATTCGTTGCATGAGACGCGTGAGTATGTGAGTATCTGGCTCAGAATTTGGCTGGAAATAATGGCAGCCAAGTAATCTCTTTTAAAAGATTTACCCTCCCCAAGCATTCCCTGACTATTGTTATTATTTTACAGATAGCCCCCAGCCACCTTATTTGAGATTCCTCTTTATTGTTTTTGGTCCTGAGGAAGGTGGTGTAACTGTAGATCCACCGAAACGCGCGTTGACCAACACTTCATATCTGGAGAGTTCCCATAGAGACAGACACACCATAGACATCTGATGGGTGTGATTCACATCAATCAACAATTATAGAGTCTGCTACTATTAGATCATTTTGGGACCTCCCTTGTTGTTTGAATCTCTTTCTAGTATGAGTGAAGGTGCGAATGAGTAAGTGTGATTAGTGAGTGAGTTTTGTGGATGGAGATTGTGGGGTTATTTATTCTATTCATGTATGTATTGATGTGTACTCTTTAGTTATCCTATGTTGATTCAATAAATGTTTTGTACATTACCTAGTCTGTGTATAAAGAACAATACGCAATAATCTGATTGATAACTGATAACTCAAGAGATGGAATGATATGTGACTATAGCACATTTGAACTCCTGTAATTATACACCTTTTTAGGCAATTATCTGCTGCATCGGTTGTGTACATGTATGTAAAAATATTGTATTTCTCTTTTTTAAACTGTGGAATGATAGAACAATTTTATTATATAAAAAGTACAAAACAATTTTGCATAACGAAAAACAAAATAAAAGAATATATTTTTGTGACCAACTGTGTTACATGACATGATTTTGGGGAAGGGTCAGCTTTGAGCCAACATTGGCCGCATGAAAAGGAATATAGAACAGTTCAGAGGTCTGTTTTCTTAGTTTTTTGTTTCCCCCTCCTCTTAGACCTTAAATTATTTAGGGGGTACCTTTTCTCTTTGTTGATTTTTTTCTTTTTTTACACCCTCTTACCTGCCCCTACCTCGCCAACCCCGACCTGTGCCAGCAGCCACTGGTCATTTAACAACTCACTGGCCCACTCATTGCTTACAGTCATGACTTAAAACAACTGCACTTCTTGCAGATTTTCCAGTCATCCGTTCAATCTTTGCTCACGTATATTCTCCGATCCTGGATTTTTCAACTGTTATCTGCGTATTACGAGCAGAAATTCTACTTTTTGCGGGTGCATATTATATTTATAAGTGTAAAACATTTTGTGAATCAGAAACTTCGTCAATCATTAGCATTTTCACCATTTTAATGGAGGATTGACCCAGCTCTTGTCTGTTCTATGTTTCTGTTATGAAATTACAGGTAAATTATAGTGGCTGCTTTTTTAAGTCTATTTTGATGTACATAATACTAAAATTGTTCAATAAGTTAAAATGTAGACAGGCCTGGTAATCCCATTTTGGCCACGAGTTCCCCGTAGCTCCCAAAACCGGGTCTACATTGTGGGTGCAAATGCCAAGTGTGTGTGAGCCACAGTTTCCGGCAGGGAAAAACCGCCACAAATTGCATAAGCAAACTCCGCAAAATGGAATTTCGCCAATTGCATCCGAGTCCCCATTTTGTCATCATGTGCATATTCAGCCCTGCCAAGTATCACGCATCAGGCGTTAGACTAACGCATTTCAGTGTGGTGCTCCGCATCACCGCACTGAAATGCATTGTCACGCATATGATGCATTCTCTATAGTGTCTCAGCTGAAGCGCTGCCTAACTGGCAAGTGTGGCACCTGGCAGTGGCATCACATTGCGACTGGCCTGTGCGCCTGCTCTTGCAGGCTTAGACACTCGCCGCTGAGCTGTGGGCTTCTGGTAGGTTCATGCTGCTACAATGTATCGATCTCATGAGATTCCCATGGCGCGGCGCTGCGCTGCTCTAAGTCAGACAGCCTGCCATCACGAGCCGGGCCCAGTTAGGTTAGAAAAAGTGGGCGTGGCCGTGTCACGGGCGGACATCACGTCCTGGTGCCAAGAGCCGGGAGTTTGTTAGCGGCTGACTACTGGTTTCCGGCCGCACTCATGGCCTCGGCTCGCAGCGCTGCCTGCTGCTCGCACTGGCCTGGGCGGGCCGCAGCGCAGGTCGAGTTTTCAGGTGAGTTTATAGGGTCCTCATCTGCGGTGAAGTTCTTATTTCCTGAGGCCTCACTTTAGGTTTTGTGATTGTGTAGTTTTTTTGTGTCTGGCCTCATTTGCAGATAATGACCATCTCTGGAGGTCGGCCCAGTCTTGGACGCTGCGCTTGGAGTTCCGAGTATCACGTCCTGATATGGAGGCCTAACTCCGAATAAGGACACTTCTGAGCACATGGTGGGAGGTGGAATTAGAGGGGAGTGATGCGTGATACTTGGCAGGGCTGCATAGGTAACACAGAGTGCATGTGCCTCGTCATATATATACTTGGTGCATATGAGAGGGGTTACCTGGCCACTGTTTTCTTGGTCTGTATTGCACTGGACACGTATAATCCAATATATAAAAACTGCACAGGACAAAACTAGCTGTAGTATAAGCAATTTGCAAGAGTTTATTTAGAATTTGCACAATGTCAAGTGCGCGCATTTTCTGCGACATTTTCACCGCAAACGAGTTTCAAACATGCTGAAACATCTAAACGCGGGAGTAAAAATAAAACTGTTAAAATGAGCTTTGATTCCAGGCAAGATTCTAGGAATGCGTCTAGGTTTGGGCTTTTTTGGGGATGCGCCTGCAGCCCTCTTCGGCCAGAGCCTGCTTCCCAGGCCTCCTGGCACGCGCAGGCGGAAGGCCGATTAGTACAGGTTTTCATATTTTCTGCATCAGGCGAATCCTCGGCTGTGAAGGTTTTCCGTGTTCTCTTAATTGAGCAGTGATTCAGCTGGTGGCGAGCAGGCCCCTCTCTAAGTAAACATCCTTGTATATTGCAATGCAGAAGTGGTGCCTGGGGGTTTACTGTAGTCTGCACCTGCCAATCATGCGGCCTGGTGAGAAGGGGCGCAAAAGGGTGGCATGGATATACCTGCTCTAAAGCCATCACGGTGGGGTTGGGGGCATGGACAGAGTAATTAGTGCCCTTCCATTTCTGCTGCTTTGCAACAGTTGAAAGATCTTCTTGGAGTTTCTTGTTGCTGAAATGGGTGTAATTTATGGTATTTTTATGTTTCCCTCGTATTCATTGCTTGATTTTGCATGCAAAAAAGTGTCACTCATAGTTGTTGAAATGTCACTGAAAATGTCACACATAGCAATCTGAAACCTTGGCAGCTATGCATATTGTGGGTCACACGCTACCGCAAATTTCTGGGTGTGCTATACGCACCTGATTTTGCAGCCTAGTCGTGATTGGACCCTTGTTGTACTGGTATTTACAGAACGCCACAAGGACGGTAGGAAGGGTCTGAAGAATAATCTAACCATATACTAATTTGAGTGCATTTGAATAAAAAACATATTACTTTGAGGAGGTGGGATCCTTAACTCAAAGGAGTATTTCATTTATTGGCGCGTTTGAGCAGTTGTTTTCAGTGTCAAAGTGAAGGAAAGATGCTCACTTTCAGAGAGCTGAGCCGACTCAGAATTTGCAGTAATAATGCTGAGTAGTTCAGAGAAATTAAATAAGTACAGTTAAAATGCAAACAGTGATAAATCATTAATTTTAATCCTTCTTTAAGGAATTCCCATTTCTAATGCGAATTTTGGTTAATTTATTTGAAATACTCCGAGAAATAGCATCGATTGGTTATTTTTCCTCTAGAGGGAGCCACACGATAAGAAACCGTGTATACAGGCGCCGTGTACTTATTTTTTAAGGAAAGACTGGTTCATCGAAAAGGTATTGAAAACCAAAGGACGTTTGAGATATTTGCATGTTTTTACTGCAAAAACAATGGAATTGGATTGGTAGGGCGTGTTCCTTTGGCGAGGGATTATTTTCTGGTGTCAAATATGAATTGTGATTTTCCTAAAAAAGATCAAATAAATCCATATTGTCAAGAATTTGCAAATTTAGAGTTTTCCATGGGGATTGTTAAGGTGTACTAAACACCAGTGATTAATAAGTCACATATATAACTCTATGCATAGCACGCTAGCTACCCTCATGTGGAAAATCCAGCATTTTAATTGTTTTACTTTGAAATGACATGACCTATGTTCTGATATCACCATCTCGACTATTGTTCTATCTAAACCGACGAAAGTCCAAAGTGGGCCTACATTTCTGGACCACAGGGCCCTGATTGCAAGATAGAGAAAAGATGAGTTCTGTATCAGCCAGCCGCTTCATAGTCTATATGTCGGATTTACAAAGGTCGGTGTATGTGTAGGTGCGACTTAAACTATTGTTTACACAGTAATACCCATGACTCTTAGGAGTAATGCAGGAGTGCTCTAGGCCTAATCTTGGAATGGAGGAGTAAACTAGGAGTGCTACAAGAGTAAGTCACTACAAAATATGTGTAAATTGGAATCTCATACATTTTAATTACACTTTACGACTACACGTAGATGGATGTCAGTGGCAAAATAAGTTACTAATTAAATGTCCTCTGTGCAGAGTAGATTTTAGAGCACTTTGCGGACTATCTATCGTTTATGCCTCTCACCGAACCCTTAAGAAGACCCCAGGAAAGTCTCAATGACCATCTGGGGTCTCAGTTGTTTTTTATCTGAGGCTTCACCCTTCTTGGGGTAGGAGACTGCTGAAGGCAAGTCGGAGAGACTCTGGCAAATTACATTCAAGCCCCTCATATCTGTCCTTGGTCCTGCACGGTTTTAGGATGCATACGAGCCCCTATTAAGAGTGGCTGCAGACATGGATTACATGCACTTCTTAGGGGAGGTGGTTTATGTGTGGGGAAGAGATTCGTAACCAGGACACAAGTCCTAGAAAAAGAAGTGGGGGACTAACCAGGTTAGGCAGTATGCAAGTGAAATCATGGCGCATGCCATCACATTGCACAATGTCACGACGCGTGACATTGCACGTGACATCACAGGAAGTGACATCACAAGAAGTGACATCAGATATTAAGACCTCACACATATATTTATCAGGTATATCTTGTGTACATTTAAGTACATTATGAGATTTAACAAATGAGATTTGGCATTGGGGTTGTGCCAAAAAAGTGGCGCAATCCCGAAGCAAAATCTAGGCCTCAACTGGTACATTTATTTTTTTAAACCCTGCCACAAAGAACTTGGCAACAAGGAGAAGCATGGTAGTAGATCTGCTATGCTTGATTGGTTGCAAAGTCTACATTTTAAAATATTTGATTGGGTTAAGGCATCTGCTGTGAAGGTGCCCAGTAAATCTCAGGGAATAGTAATAATGGTGAGATAACTCTGGTGGTTAATGCATTTGTTGGAGGGATCTGTGTTTTGTAAAGTCCCAGATTTGAATCAAGGTAATAGAGAAGGTAAATATGTCTCATGCAAAGCACATCCTCTAACACGCAAATGACAGATTTTTATTTTATGTAGATAGTAAAATGGATTACTGCTTTTAACACAGAGATCCTTTTGTTACATGCAGTTCATAAATTGTAATCCTTCTAAAAGACCACAGTGAGGTATGAAGGACATGTGACTCCTACACCTTGTAACTCTCACTGTCTCATGTAACTCATCTTGTACATTGATTTACACATGTACATGATTTATTGTCAATATATAATGTGTATGTTATGTAAAGAGGTCTGACACCCTGCATTGGGTTGCATAGCGCTATAAAAGAAATAAAATAGTGCTATTGAAATTGTTATTTGTGTAAATACTGGGACAGACCAACAAACCTGACATTCTTACATGGCATGCATCTCTTATATACAAGGACTGAACAAAGGCAAAAGCATACCTCTCTTAAGTACCTGTGAAGAAATACCAGGCTGTGCGCCTTTGTTTCTCCTCAGTGGCATTTACATTTAAGAGTGAGGTTCCAGGCCACTTCCAGTCGGGATATTCAGACAAAAGGAGGCCTGATGGCCCCTTAACTTCGGCCCAGCTGGAGGTGAAAAAAGCCCCCTCCCTGCCGCACGTTGCTGCTGGGCATCGAAAGCAGACAACGTGCAGGCCCTGCTGAACGTGTCCCAGTGTCTGAAAATTACACTGGGACAAGTTCAGCATATTCCTGTGGGCCCAACTTCTTGGCAGGGGGGACGGTGTCCACCCTGTGAAAAGAGTGGGTGCACGCCGTGTACCTGCGTGTACCCCCCACTTGTGCCCTGTACGTAACTAAGTACAAGTGTTTACGTGGGTAACAATATGTTTTAAAGGTTTGGCCCAGTTGTGCATTTCTTAATGCAGCTTTTTTTTACAAAAAATCTTTTTACTGTAATATTGCTGTCTCATGGTAGTAAACGTTGCTTTCACATAAGTCACATAAAAATATTAGTATTTTCACCACTATTGTCTCTTGGCATCTGGGAAAGACTTTAAAGTAGTTTAATTATTGTTGGAGATCGTCAACAGATTAAGGATAATAGGGGGGATGTCTGTGATGCCACTGGTCCATGTTGACTCATGTAAAGTCAGTCTTAATTGAACACAAGGTCAGGGCTTTAAGTGGGCTGGGTCCTGCCGGTGCTCAGCACCAGCAGTTCTAAAAAGCAGGTCCTACAGCAGTCCTACAGTGACGGCGGTCCTCCAACATCTGCTGTAGGACTGCCAAACCAGTGGTGGGACCGCCTGCCAGATTAAGAGTTAAATCTTGGTCTGGCGGGTGGTGTTGCGGTGGTCTGACTGCGGCGGTCTGCAAGGCTCATAGAAGAGCCTATAATGCAGACCACTGCACTGCAGCTTCCTGCACGGTGTGGCATACATGCAGCATGTGGGGGTGCAAACACAGGTCACATGTACCTCCCACCCCAAATCCGGCAGGTGCCCTGTTAGGGCCCCCTTTGTTACCTTTCCGCCACCCTTTTCATGACGGGTTCACCGACAACAAAAGGAGGCCTGATGGCCCCTTAACTTCGGCCCAGCTGGAGGTGAAAAAAGCCCCCTCCCTGCCGCACGTTGCTGCTGGGCATTGCTGCAGGGAATTGCTCCAGCATGCAGCTCCCTGCATGCTGGAGCAATTCTTTCATCTGTTTCGGAAACAGATGAAAACTCCACACCTAGCAAGCGTGAGCAGCTTGACAACTTCAGCTTGCTGGGTGTGGAGTTAGTGTTTGCTCTCGCTTGGCAGCAGCTGTCACAGCTTCCACCAAGTGAAAGCAAACAGCTGTCTCCCGAGGGTGGGCACCTCGGGAGATAGCAGGAGCTGGCCCGGGGTTGGAGGCGGTCCCCAGGGACAATAAGGGCTCCAGGATGGGGACTGTGCTGCTCCCCTCCTTTAAATAGCATTGGCCAACCCCGGGGAGATTGTGATCCCTGAGTTGTATATTGCCGCGCAGCCCCCTCCCATTCTTTAATATTTGGCCTCAGGAAGGTGGTGGTCCCTGGGTCCAGAGGGGTCTACAGGGCCCCCATTAGTATTTATTTAGCCCCGGGGAGGTGTTGGTCCCCGGGGCTCCCTTCCACACGTGGAGGGGGGGTGGGGGTGCAGCCCCCTCCATTACAATAATAAAGCCCCGGGGAGGACGTGGTCCCTGGGGCTCAATAGAGCCATATGAAGGAGGACATGTGCATCACCTTCCTTTTTTTGACCACATGCCCCTGGGACCTGGTCCACCCGGGAGCTACATTAAAAATAAGCATGGGAGACTGCGTTTGGTTTTTTTTTTTTTCATTTTCACCAAATTCGCGAATCCGTCATGATTTTTTGCAAAAAGTGGAAAAAATGCTTTTATTGCCCTGGTGGGGTACCAGCGGAGGTCCAAGGACCAGCCCTAGGGGGTCAGAGTATTCTATCCCTGACCCTTTTTCTTTTTTTAAATGTTTTTTTTAGACTCCGCTAAAGCACTGGGACTGTCAGATCCTCGTCCCTAGATATACAAATTTGGTTTTCCTTTAAGTTCTCGGAAAATAATGAATGGATTTACGCCAAATAACAAAAAGCGTGCTTTATGGACCAAGAGCTACCTTTCTGCATATTTGATGTAATTCTGTCCTGCAGTTCGGGCTGTAGTCATGTTCAAAATCCCTATGGGAATTAACATTGGAAATACACTTTTTTTTTACCCCTCCTTTTCCTCGGCCCCCGCTTGATGGATCATCTCGAAACTTTCCATACATAACTAGAATGACCAATATTTTTTGGGCAAAATTTTGTGAAGATTCGTCAACCGGCGCCAAAGACATAAGCAAGTCAAAAACGCTTTTCCTATGGAAACATGGCCCTAACTATAACTGCCTACTGGATATATATATATATATATATAAAGTACATACATATAGGCATATAGGTAACACCTGTTCTATGTAGTTTTTCTTCTGTATACGTATTGGTTTTGATATATATATATATTCCATTTCTCCCCATCATATAACCCTAGTCATGTGTACCATGTAGTTTCACTTTCACTGTATTCACTTTCTCAGATTTCCTGACTTTTGCCCTTCTGTTTTCATTGTAATTTCTTTGATTTTTGTAAGGTTTTATTACAGATACTTTTTGTCTCTCCTGTCTTTGTAAACATTTCCATACGCCAAGCATTTACACTATTTCCTGGTTTGTGTTCTCTCATTTTCTCAAACTGTGATGTCAGATGTGCACTGTTCACAGTACATTGATATGCCTTCAACATGTCTTTTACTGCTTTTGTCACATTTTATTTGTCACTGCCATTTGTATCACACCCTTCACAACCTGTCTTCTTCCTTTCTATCAGGCCATGACTTCGTGGGTAATAGGGTGTGAGTTTCTGCGTTCAATGTGCTTGATCTGCAAATAATCTCTTATCATTTGTTAGGTAAATTGTACTCCGCTGCAGGTAAATTGAACTCCACTGCTCATGATCAGTTCTTATAATATTTCATAACAAAAACTTTTTCAGGGATAGTGACTGTGTTCAAAAGTATTTCTGTAAGAAATTTTTACTTTCATCCATTTACTCTTGTAACCGACTAGTAACATGCTTCTGGTGGCAAAGCACACTTAAGCCCTATAAAGTCCAGGCCCCCCTTCTGCCACACTTCAACTAATGTCAATGATGCTTTCTTAGAGTTAACTTTTTTCGCTTTGTATACATTTCATACACTGATCTAGTAAATCATTCAACATAGTCAATTCTTGTTCACCAATAGTTTACTTCTAGTTTTCATTTCGTCGTCGTTTTACCTAGGTGCCCCTGATGATCGAACATTATAGGATGTCTCCAGAGACTTGAGGGTTCCATTAATGCGTCTCCTCTAAGAATACATCCTATTTGTATCAAAATTTCCTGTTTGGCTTTCCAGTAAATCTGTAAGGGTTGCACTGTGTTTCTTCCATTTTCCATCTTTGTTCTGTTGGTTTTTACTTTTGTCAGTCTTAATTTCTTCTATTCTTTCTACTATACGTGGTGTTCCTTCACAGTTGCCTCATTCATCTATGCTAGTGACAACTGTTTCATGCTTCATGAAACTTCTTTGCCAATATTGGTTTTCTGCGAAAATCTTGAAAAACATCCACTAGTTGTTTTTATCCATTGGAAAGTATTCTGCCTTGTATAAATACTATTATCTACCAGCCCAGCCAATGTTAAGTGAAACATGCTCTTAATATTAATTAGTTACCCAACAGATAGGGCAAACACAAGGAGATGATGGACGGAGCACTGAAACTTTTCAGACACTCACCCCCAGTCACAGATCTGGGTTGAATCCATCATCATTCTTTAGCTCACATCGCCACCTCAGTTCAGACCCAGCTATATGCAAACCAGTCTTGACCCAACAGATAGGGTCTGAAAAAATGTGTTCTCCATATGCATGCTAGTGTTACTTTTTCGATCACTGCATGCTTCCTTTCTGTTGGGAGTTGAGTTTTGGAAGCAAATGTGATGACTTCTTCACTCTTATCCACCTTTTGTGTCAGAATTGCACCTAGACCATGATTGCATTTACTGTTGACATGGTTTTTCTTTTCATGCTAAATAGTTTCAAGATCTTTGCTTTGATGATTTGCTTCTTGATATTTTTTGATATTGTCAACAGAATTTCTTTTTCTTCACACAAGATGTTGCCCTTTTTCACCAACTTTCTTTCCTGTTCATGTATTGTACTGTAAAAGCACACAGTAGTAGACATACCTTAGTAGTTCCCCATTCATGGGTTCCAATGTCGTGTTTTGTTTTTAATTAACTTTGTTTTGATTTCATGACTTTCTGCATTTTAAACACTCTTGAGCGGGAGCTCAGCCTTTCACAATGATTGTAAGAAAATGATGAGCATTGTATTATGCTCTTCCTCATTTTTTCATTTACAACCGGGTATTATCTTGAAAATAATAAATGTTTTCATACAAGGGTCTTTGTCAATTTTTGTTTATTTTACCCGAGCCATTGCTCATTGTGTTGTAGCAGCATCAATTGAGACAGGATTGTTCCATATGCAAGAATCCCTTTGTAGTTTCATGAGTAAATGCAAGTAATTGCAGAATGTGTTCTTCTCCCGATTCTAAGTTTTGTCCTTTTCTCATCAACTTTCTTAGTGGTTTGTTTATTGTACTGGCACACAGTAGTAATCTGTTAGTCCTAAGTAAGATCTTGGTTGTTCCTTATTCTTGGGTTCTAGTACTATGCATATTGCTTTTAATAAATCTTGTTTTGATTTAATTCTTTGATTTAATAAAAGATATCCTAGATACACAATTGCCTGCATATTAAGCTGACACTTGTCTCTCTTTATCGTGAGTACAGCCTATTCCAATGTTTGTATAACCAAGTTCAGCATTGTGTTATGCTCTTCCTCATCTTTTCCAGATACGAGAGTATCATCTTGAGAATATCAAATGTTTTCATACAATGGTCCCTGCCTATTTTGTTTTTTACTGTACCAGAGCCATTGCTGAATGTGTTTCTGCACCATCAATTGCGATGGGAATGTTCCATATGTGAGGATCCCTTTGTAGTCTCATGAGTAAATACAAGTTAATGCAGATTGTTTTTTATGCATTGTGTAACTTCTAAGACAAGTCTCTAATGGTGCCCATTGGTTATCTGTGAAATTAGTTTTGCATCATATTCAGTCTGGGTACCCAGGCAATACTGATGCATGACGGCTTCAGACTCTGCAGCCTTGAATGCTGAGATGATGTTCTCCTGATCATGGGCAGACCATCTCAGTGTGGTTTCTGTAGCAGGTCAAAACATACACTGGCTGGTGTTCAGCACCAGAAGCAATTCTGCAATTTGAGGCTCTAAAGGGAATTTCAAATGTTGACCATATAATGAGCAATGTAATGATCTGCCGGTGTGGTGAGATACATTTATGTGTCATGCGACATTTATCTTCAATACATGTTGGCATGCATTTTTAGATGATCCCATGCTTTGCTTCATATTCTGAAAGTTTTTAAATGTTATGTCTTAACTCATGTCGTTAGAAGTCCATTCAATTTTATATTTGTCGTTGGTTTAATGGGCTCACATGTTATGTTTAAACAATTTGTTATGAAACAATTTGTTATGAAATATGTAATATAACCACTGTAACAAGTCATGCTTGGGTAGATGGCTGTAATATCACCTCTATAACAATTCATTCTCGGATGGATGGCTCTGTGTGGTCACATCATAGTGTACTTTGTGCAGCATGAAAATTATACAATCATCAGTTATGCGGCCCAGGAGCCAGGCAGGACAGCGGGCACCTGCACTATTTTTTCATTCACCTGGTAGTTTTGTATCACAGTTGCAGCTGTATGTGCGATTCCTCCTGTAATAGGCATCATGTACATGGAAAATGAGAGCACATCCAATGGCATATTGGTCTCTGCTTACTTGCATCGTGTTTTGTCTTAATGCAAAAGAGCCCTTTAATTCAGAAACCTCCTTAATGTCTTGGCAGCATGCACATAGGCAAGAATCTGATGTGCACATATTTTATTTATCTGTCTAACGACTGTTCTGACTCGCACATGAATTTTCGTGTCTTTTTAATCATAGTTGTTTGAATATGTGCTTTAATTTTAGATTTGTTGTTTGGAGAGTCTCCCATTAGGATTCTGGGCTGCTCTTCAATGGGGAGTTTATTCAGATTTACTATGCACTTTGTTTCTCATATGCAGAAGATGCAGAATGTGCTGTGTTCCCATGTAATGTGCAGAAACCATTGGCTCTATACTAAAAATGTGTCCATAAGTGTGACAAATGTGCTAATTTCTGATTCAGGCAATCATCTGCTTTAATAAAATATATAATGTGGCACCCACTACAGTTTTAGAGGAGGAAGTCGAACACAATACATACTGAAAACCATGTCCTATTTATTTTTTTCTCAGACGTGATTCTGAATAAAAGCATGTTCAGCAATAGGTAATGCTGCACACATTTATTCCAGCTTGTCTGCTAGTTTCTCAAAAAGCACATGGTTTAGGAAGGATCCGCCCATCTAATAAACCAAGTAGAGCGAGAAGGCTGTCATATTCTAATTGCAAATCAAGCGTACGAATGAGAGTGTGATGGCTCTTATTTTAATTAAACATATGTTAAACATTATTACCAGCTGACCGATAATATAAACAGCAGGGTGATGATGTCCTGGAGCACTGATACCACATTTTCAGGATATTCATGCAAGATGCACTTACAAACAGTCAATCTCAATGAACATCATTTCCATAGTCAATGGTCATCTTGAAAATCTAGCATGTTTCGGCCATTGTGCGGGGAATGCCTGATATAGTTGCAAGTTCCATCATTGTCTAGTCCCAAGTGTTGATGAGAAGTGGGGGGTGGGTCATATAATATCCCACACCAACCTTTACAATACATAAGGAAGCGTAAATTCTATAATGACGGGCCCATAAGTCATTATCCTTTCTATTAGCAATAGCAATATCAAAGGTCCTCCAATGGATCTTTGGTAGAGCTAAAGGGACTAAGTAAAGAAATCGGAGAGCTATTTCTTCACGAGGACCTGTAATGAGGAAATAGTTATACCATAATATACCACAAAATGCATTAATAATATGACAAATGACATCCTAAAAATAAGTCATGACTCAGGAAATAACGACAGACACTATTCTTTCTAGATACCTTTTTTGGTATTATTTCAGAAATATGAATGGTCACACAAATACAAATCATAAGAGTACACTTTGTTCGCAAATATCACAGGTAAACAATCACAGCTTTCATAAGCAGAGTAATTCAAAATCATCAAATTCAGGTGGGAAAGGGAAGGGGGAGAGAGAAACAGTGAACATCGGGGTAATCACAGTTCAGTTACCTCTCAGAATTTTAGAGAAAACTAATGCACAGTGTGCAATTAGTCAAGAAAACTATCTCCACGGCCGTAGGAGAATAGTGTAGGCAGCATCACCAGCCGGTGATGTGCAAAGGCTCTAGGGAAAAGTTCTCCGCAGTCAGGATTGCCAGCCAAATCAGGAATCAGCACTGCACAGCATACAGCATACCACGGATGCAGGACAGGTCACCAGAATGTGAATGAGCCGATGATCATTTTCCCACCAGCGTCTTTATACTAACTTCGGAACTTTGTTTCACTAGGTTAGAAACTCTCCTAAATCCTACAAGCCATTCTCATTGGTCAGAACTAGAGAAGGAAAACAACTCCTAATGATGACTTTACAAATTTCTCTAAACAGTCTTTGTCTAAAATTGTATAACTTCGTAGAGAGGAAGGAGAATAATTTACACATTTTGTAACTACATAGCAACAGTTTCATTCTGAATCCTCGCCTAGACAGGAAAGAGTCATACTATTCTCCGATCTTTAAGGATGTAAATGTTATTCTTTACAAGGACATCAGGAAACGGCATGAAAAGAAACAAAGGAGCACGGAAGCACATCCCCTAACTAATACATTTGCTTAAACCTGCATGTTCAGCAAGGAAAGACAGAGAGAAAAGAAAAATAATTTCTACATTTTCTAGGCCTACTCTACTTTCATGAAGAATAAAAGAGCATTTTGATGTTTGTGCTTGAATATTCCTGCAGTTCAGGAAACATAAAAGCATTAATATTAGTCGCAAATCAATAATTTCTTCTCACTCTATTATTATTCGTAACCCTATAAAGAAAACTTCCATTCTACATGTGTTATCCTAATCCTTAGAAATACGTACGACTTTGCACATTTTAGGTCGTACCTTTTAGTCTTCACATTTTAGTAATTATAGTTTTCGCACACGTTAGTAATTTGTTAAAACACACATACGGGTGGATTTTCCCGAGCAGATTTAATTAGCAAAAATCATGCTCCATCAATCCCCCATCTGATGGTATCCCAAACCATCACACCAACCCATATCAGATTACTATCTGATAATGAACAATCAGAATGCAGTAGTTCTCATTTGTTTCAGCCTAACACCCTCTATATCCTTCCAGGCATCATAATAAATCCCTTTTCGAACTTGTATTTCTATTTCTTCTCTTTTCCTTTTCCTTGCTCGTCGCTTTCCCTCAGTAGGCTTACTCCTGTGACACTTGTAAAGCAGTATTATCATTAGTATGCTTGCAGCAATAGCAATTATCGGTGTTAGTATCCTCCCTAATAAGCTATTAGAAAAATCAGAAAACCGTTACCTATGGAAGAAATACTCTTACCAGTTTTCTCCCATGCACCATCAGCCTTCAGTTTTGACAGATCATCATGTAAATTAGTAATGTTACTAATATATCCCTTCAAATCCCTACTCTTATCAGGGATATAAGTGCAGCATTGTTGAATCTTTAGCATACTACAGACTCCACCTTCTTTTGCCAATAATACATCTAAGGCAAGTCTATTTTGTAAAACCATGGTCCTCATAGCAACCATTTCAGTATCAACCATCAGGTACCCTCCAGGGGTATCCGTTGATAAACGATCAACCACTGTAGACAATTTTCGAATTTTCTGTGAATTTAGAATAACCCCAACTGAAGGTGTCAATGCACCAAATATATCCCCAATTATTTCAGCAGCTCCCCTTTTCTTCGTGTTAGTTGCTTTTCATTGGTTCCTTGTTCATCATTCATATGATATATTTTAGGAAAGACAATTCCCATATAACAACATCCATACCAATGTGGTGGCAACCTATAGTAGGCATTTTTACCACATATGAAATATACCCCAGGGTAAACAGGATCTCTACCACCCTTTAATCCCCAACCACTAGTAATTAAGAAAGTGTGTTCACATTCACTGGAACCAATGAAATGGTTATTATAATCTGTTTTCTGCCTTAGTATGCAAAGCTTTCCCCTATGGGGCCAATCCAGAGCGCCTACAGCAAAAGTCTCAGTCTTCTGATAATTTCCTTCTTTATGTGCCCATGGAGGCTTCTTACTCTTTTGTTCAGCAGCCCTGTGTTTAAACTCTCTACGTCTATCCTCTACATAATTTATAAAATCAATCTCTACACTACTTAACCTACAGGTTAAATTATGTCTGTGCATAAACTGTATCTATCGTTTTGGTAGTGAGAAAAAACTTTCCCAAATATTCTGCATCTTTAGCACTATAAACTATATTCATATTCTTTCTAATAGGAATTTCTGAAAACACTAAATCATAATTTGAATAAAAATATTGAAACGCCCCTTTAGCATAAAATAAACTGGTTAGTACACTACACAATATGCCACATGTTAGTGGCAAATGGTGGTAAGTTACACCCTCAGACACAGACGTGGGTAATTGCATGCACACATAACAATCTCTTGCATCCGTTGTGTCCACATATTCATAAAGTAATTTTGTAAAGAGGTTTCATGAATAATCACTAATAGATATATCCAAATGTAAGACATTGCCGGTTATTTCTTTCATATCAGTCTCAGAATCTTCTTTCAGAACATTTTTAGTAACCAAAGTCACATGCTCATTATTATTAGTAGTAGTATTTACTATATTAATAAACATAAAGCAAAGTATTATAAATGTTAAAATCAACCATACAGGCATTGTTAATAAAACACAGAAAACACAAACATTGAAGCATTTTCGCCTACATATTCCCTGATTCCGTTTACCAGTCTCAGTTCTATTCATCTTCAAAAATTATATAAAAAGGAAAAAATAGACAAATTTCACTAGGCTTAATTTAGTTTGTGATCCTAACTAAAAATTTTACTCAAAAATAATTAGTAATTTCACTAGGCTTAATTTAGTTTGTGCACTCCACAACACAGATCTGAGCCTTGAACTCTTCTTCAAAATCCAAAATCCACAGCTTCGAAAATCTTTCTGGAAATTTATCACATAAATCTCCTCTCTCTTTTTGATCACCCTCTTCAAATTAGCAGTTCACTTAAGGCGGCTTGAAAGAATTGTCCTTCTTCACACAGAATTTTAGAAATTCTTTTTCCCAATCATTATTTGAAACACTTTCATTTGCACCTACAACCACATAAGTCCATTCTGGTGCTGAGTATTTCTTGCTCGTCACTTTCACTCTCTTTGTTCTTCATACTTGATTCTCTTCTTCTGTTTCACTTTGTTCTGATTGACTCGATACTTCAAGTATTGTTCAGGAACCTTGCTATTGACAGTGTATTTCAGCTTTTTCACTCCTTTTGGCCACTTGTCTCCCTTCTTTGCCCTTTTTCCATTTTCATTCGTTTCTCAACTTTTTTCAGATGAGTTCCTCTTTCTCTTGTCTTTGGCAACTGCAGAAGCTGAAGGAATCACTCTGTTCTCACCATTGACAGCGACAATGTTATCTTCACTGGTCCCAGTAAATTATGCCCACTCTACTCCAACTTCAACCTGCTCTGGAACATTTCTTTGTTCACGTCTCTCTTCTTGAGCAGTTTCTTCGCTTTCAAGTGGACTTGGGACTTTTCTCGTGTGACTTGCGTGAATCAAATTCGACAGACCAGCACACTTGACAGCTGTCGTAGTCACCAGTATGGTCTGATGAGGGCCATGCCAGCGAGGTTCTAAAAAGGACTTTCTGACATGCTTCTTTACCACAACCCAGTCCCCAGGGCTTAGATCGTGGCCTTGTTCTTTTTGAGCTGTTGTCGCAACTTCTCTAACCTGGTGAGACACAGAACGTACCACATCAGCCAATCCTTTACAATAATCCAGTACCAAGTCATCAGTAATGTTCATCAGTTGATTTGCTGGAACTGTTGGCTGTCTCATAGCACTGCCCATAATGATTTCGTGGGGAGACAATCCAGTTTTCTTGTCTGGGATACTTCTTAGGCTCATTAACACTAATGGTAAAGCATCAGGCCATTTCAATGTTGTGGAAGCACAAACTTTAGCCAATCTTGATTTTATTGTGCCATTAACCTGTTCAACTACACCTGAAGCCTCAGGTCTGTAAGCAGAGTGCATTTTTTGCTCAATCTGTAATGCTGCACAAAGCATCCGAATTATTTCATTATTAAAATGTGTCCCTCTATCTGATTCCAATGAGACTGGAAAACCGAATCTAGTAATAATCTCTCCAAGAAGCAATTTAGCAACTGTCAAGCTATCATTACATCTTGTTGGATATGCTTCAACCCAACGAGAAAACAAGCAAACAACCACAAGGACATATTTTAATCCATTGCAAGGGGGCATCTCAATAAAGTCTAGCTGCAGTCTGGTAAATGGACCAGCTGCCTTCCCAATTCGTCCCATGCTAACAACTGTCTTTCTTCCTGGGTTTTGTTTCTGACAAACTGTGCATCTCTGACATAGACTTTCTGCAATCACTCTAAATTTGGGATTAAACCATGTCTGTTGAAACAACCTAATCATTGCATCTCTTCCAATATGTGTCGACCCATGATGGACTCTAGCCATTTGAGAAAGAAGACTGTCTGACATTACTATTCTCCCATCAGTGTATACCCAGACCTCATCATCTGACCTGCGTGTGCATCCCAATTTCATCCACCCCTCCTTTTCAGTGTCACTTGCCTCTTCTTGTAGGTCTCTCACTTCATCCCAAGTCTCAACAGATGTGAACAATAATTTGCATTCTGTTTGTTCAGTTTGCTCATTTACTGATGGTTCCACATTAATCAAGTATGTATTTAAAGCACAAAATGTAGCTTTTTCATCCGCATATCTATTACCTAGTGTGATGTACTCACAACCAGATCGATGTGCACTGCACTTCACCACCCCAATTTGTGCCGGCAATTGTAATGCCATCAGTAGATCTTTTACACACTCTCCATTTCTGATCGGTGAACCCGAAGAGGTCAAAAATCCACGTTGGGACCACAACTGCCCAAAGTCATGTACGTCACCAAAGCCGTATTGACTATCCGTAAAGATTGTAACCCTCATTTGTCTTAATAAAATGCAAGCTCGAGTGAGCGCTTTTAATTCAGCCACTTGTGCAGAACTCACTCCTTTCAACCACGATGCTTCGATCACATTTGCTACTGTGCAAATTGCATAGGCAGCTCTCAAGCAACCCTCTGAATCTCTCAAACATGAGCCATCCACAAACAGAACCACATCAGATTCAGGAAGCTGTGTATCTTTTAAATCAGGCCTTGGTTTTGTGCACAATTCTGTCACATCCAGGCAATCATGATCCACTTCATCAAGAGCTTCCTCACAATCTGGAGTTGGCAATAACGTGGCTGGATTTAAGCTAGTACACCTCGTTATTGTCACATTTTCAGCACCTAGAATCACTTGTTCATATTTTGTCAAACGGCTACTCGTCAAATGTTGTGTTCGAGCTGCGCGTTAACAGAATCTCAACTGAGTGTGGAACAAACACTTTCAATGGATGTTCCATAACAATTGACACACTTTGTTCAAGACTCACACAAGTAGCAGCAACTGCTTTCAAACATCCTGGTAATGCTGCAGCGACGGGATCCAAAGTAGCAGAAATATATGCCACAGGTCTTCGCGCTGTCCCGTGCGTTTGCGTTAGAACTGAGAGTGCGCAACCCTCACGCTCATTGCAAAACAATGCAAATTCCTTCTCAAAATACGGCATTCCTAATGCTGGTGCGCGACAAAGACTGTCTCGCAACTTTAGGAACGTTTTCATGCATTCCTCATCCAGATGTATTGGATCTCTCACATCTTTGTGTGTCAGTCTCTGAAGTGGTTTTGCAATCAGTGAAAAATTCATAATCCACTGTCTGCATTAACCAACCATTCCCAAAAACATTCAAACCTCTTTCTGTGTTTTTGGTGGATTCATTCGCATGATAGCATTTATTCGATCTTGAGAAACTTTTCGAATTCCTTTTTCAATGATATGTCCAAGATAAAGCACTTCAGTCTTACGAAATTGTAATTTTGTCGGTGACACTTTATGACCACCTACTGCCAAGTGATTCAGTAAAGCAATCATATCTGTCACACAATCTTCTCTAGTCCTTGACGCCACTAGTAAGTCGTCAATATACTGGACTAAAACTGAATTTTTGGGCATGACCAATGACTCCAAACACTTTTCAATATCTGATTGAAAATTGAGGGACTCTCTGTATACCCTTGAGGAGCTCGGCACCATGCCAAAACACGATTTCCGAACTGGAATGCAAATAAATATTGGCTATCCGGATGCAAAGGTATCGAGAAAAACGCCTGACAAAGAACGATCACAGTGAACCATTCTGCGTCACATGGAATTTGATATAGGATCACTGCTGGATTTGGTACTATAGGACAACAAGGTATAACTATTTGATTAACCTTTCTCAGGTCCTGTACGATCCTGTATTTCCCATTAGGCTTGCGAATTCCCATTATAGGTGAATTGCATTGACTTCCTAATATCTCTCTCAAAATTCCTTGTTCAATCAGCATGTCTATCACTGGTGTCACTCCTACAATAATATCAGGACTCATTTTGTATTGTGGGGTTCTCGGAAACTCTGCATTAGGTTTGACTGTAATCTGAATCGGAGCAACTCCTTTCATCAGACCAATATCTTTCCCAGAAAAATCCCACACATCAGACAACACCGTTTTTCTCAACTCAACAGGCAAATCATTCTCTGTGAGCAATGGGTACAACTCATTCACTTCTGTCCCTTGATTCAGCATTTTAAAGACCACGTCTTCATCTTTTGTGTGAAATGCTATTCAATCCGGTGTACAGTAAATGGAACAGTTCATTTTACACAATAGATCCCTACCTAATAAATTAACCAGGACTTGAATCACACACAACAAATTTGTACAATTCCTTGAAATTTCCAATTTGAACTTTCATCAGCTTAGTTATTGGTGTTTTAATGAGCTTATTTGATACTCCGACAACTTGGATATTTTCTCCCGAGAGGGGTAGGTTTGGAATTTCCACAGTTCTCACAGTGGAATGGGTGGCACCAGTATCTACGAAGAAAGTAATTGCATTACCATCAACCTCGCCATCCACATATGGACCCAACTACTACTAGAGATGCGCCAAAAACGCACTCTTCCTCCCCCCCTCAGGCGCCGTCATTGTGATGAATCCGAATCACTCCCATCTGTTTGCAAAACATACTGTGAAACAACCTGCACATTTGAATTTGTTTGAGCATTTGTACGCAAACCAGTATTTACACTTTGTCTTTGCATTTGACCATTCACATTATTATTATAAGGCATTGGAGCTTGTGGAATTTGCAAATTCTGTCCCCTGTTTGTCATCTGCACTTGCTGATTCTGCACCTGATTCATCTGCACTTGATAGTTCTGATTCTGACTCTGCGTCTGCTCTTGTCCTTGATCGAATGAACCTACGTTCCCATTATTATTCAACACCACCTAACACTCACGACGCCAATGTCCAAACTTGCCACAGTTAAAACAAGGACGTTTTTGTTTTAAATCTTCCATGTTCACAAAATTACCTCTACCTCTTCCTTGACCCATTGGAACCATTTGTGTCACTGTATTGCCATTTGAAACTAAACCTTTCATACCAGTTGTAGTCTGACCATCATCAGTCGCATCTCCGTTCAGATACCCTCCTTTCTTAGCTGCTCTCATTTGTGCTAACATCAATTTCTCCTTTAATTTCTTATGTCTCATCTCTATGTCATCTCCACAATACTTCGCATAACGAAGAATCTCATCAACTGATTTACTCTGCCAACATATTAAATGTTGTTGAATCATGGCACTTATTTCTGGTGTCAAGCCATAAACAAAACGATATACAAAATGATCTCCATATCTTTTACAGTGATATTTTCTATACCACTAAACTGCTTAACACTTGAAGAAGCCTTTCATAATAAGCATGCACTGATTCTTTCAGTTCCTGAGTCGTTCTATCAATCTTCACCCAATCTGTTTCTTTTGGAGAAATCTTCTCTTTCAGGTACGTAATAACCTGATTATATTTTTCATAACTTCATCAGAAGGTGCTCCTGTTTTAGGATCTCTTGGGTATTCTTTATTTGGCCAATCTACAGCAATTTTACACTCAATCCACAAGTCAGCTGGAACTACTATATCAAAAAGACCCTCTAAATCATCCCACAAAACTTTTGATACTTTCACAAACCTTTCAACTTGTCTGTACCATTCAACAGGCTTTTCTCTCAATCTTGGAAAATCATTCGTAAATGACAAAATGTCCTGTCTTGACCATGGAACATGGACATAACCACCTCCTGGTACTTCTCTCATTGGATAAGCCCCAACAGCATCATCTGATTCTGTCTTTTTCTCTGGCTCTCTCAAAGGATACGATGGAAAAGCTACATTCGCTTTGACATTTTCATCTTTTTTCTTTTTAACCCATCTTCCTTTCCACTTGTCCAATTCACCCCAACGCTTCAGTGTGCTAATCAACTCTTTAATTTGCAATCGCTTCCCTGAAACATTTAAATTTTCCAAATCTCTGTCTGTGAAATCTAATCTATATGTCTTTTGTAATGCTTTTGATTTCTCAATGTCTACTTCATACTCTTGTGCTGTCTCTACAAATGTCTCATGCAAATTTCTCGCTTTTCGAGTAATAGTCTTACATAGAAACAACAACTTGAAATTTACTCAATCTCTCTGGGCTAATTGTACCTGTAATCATTTCTTCTAGTACTCCTTTTAATTTAGCCACATCGACACAATCATCCTTACTCTGACTACTACAACCAGGAGCTATATCTTGAATCCACTGATCTAATTCTTCTGGCGATGGACCCATTGATCTTTGTACATCTTCTTCACCCGACTCACTTCTAAGTTTAGCAGATGCTTGAGTATTTAATCTCTCTTCAGTCCGTATTAATCTCCTAGGTTCCTGATACACCACCCTTTTTGGTGTCTCATTTCTCCCTGAAACATCAATCAATTACTCTTCATATCTCGAAATTATACTCACATTTGCACTGTTACTTCCACTACTTCTTTCATTAGTCCTAGTCACTTCTGGGACTGCCAAAGCATGTACTTCCGCAACACTCTGTCCATCACTATATAATGGAACTACTGGACCAATCGTCACTAGTACAGACAACACTTCTGGATTTCTCACTGCTTCCATCCTAACAATTTTCTTTTGCCTGTTCTCAATCTGATCTTGTCTTTCTCCATTCGTCACTTTATTCTGAGATTGTTCTTCAATCTGAATTAAAGGAGCACTAGGTATAACATTTGAAGTATGTGAATCATCTGTACTTAAACTAATCTGTTCCTCTTGATATGGTGGTGGTCTGTTCATTAATAATTTGTTTAGTAAATCCTCATCGATGTCATCTGAATCCATTAGATTCACATTCACATTCTTATCCTGTGTTTCAGAATTATTCTTTTTCTCTTTGGACTTTCCCCTTTCAGTCTCATCCGCCTCTCTAACAGGGAATAATCCATTTGTTTATATAACAGTACCTCTTCTCCACATTTTCTTGCGAGCATCCCATTTTGCTTCAGAATATCTACTCACTGTATTTTTATACCTATTTTGATGCTGGTCTCTTTCTCTCTTGTATGCTTCATACTCCCATTCTTCTAATGCTTCATACTGCATTGGTCTAGGATTTGGATTCAAACTATTCATCCGAAACCTCAGGTTTTCTAAAATCCTTGTATTAAAAGTACATTTTTCAGGATAAGCTAATTCACCTTGATCTTCTGTATATTTTACCCAATTCTCTAACCATGCACATGTATGGTAACCCCTTTCCAACGCCATAAATGCTGCTGGCGTACCTTCAGGTGCTATTGGAACCCCTTCTCTGATTGGAATTGGTTGACCTTTACTAAACAATGTCTTTAACAATTTTATTATGTTCATTTTCTCTACTTAACTGTAAGTAAAATATTATTAATAACTCTAATCAATGTAAATCCTAACAACACTCTCTTCCGTGTTATGTTTTCAACTTCCAATCAAAGTTATTTTCGCTGTCCAATCACAGCGCGGCTCACACCAACTAACCAGTACCAGCGCGGCACCTCTGTGACGTTGCTCACCAACTGTCCAATACCAGCGCGGCTCTCTGTAATGTCAGTATCGCTCCTTCCACTGACCCTCCCTTTACAAAATCAGCGTTAATGTCTTTTAAGGTCTTTTTAAACAAATAAACAAACTACATAAGCACAAATTGTCTGCTCCACTAAAAGGAAAAAATCGAAAGTATATTCATGCACTCAAAGAGAAAACCCTACACTCCAACAATAAACCACGACCAGCGTGATTCTTGTTCTCTTACAATGGAGGACTCTCGGGACTTCCCTAGGTGCACTTACTGAAGTGACCCAAATTACCCCTCTTACCTCATTCAACAAAGTTCCCTTTACAATACTTTCAGTTCGACGACCGCCTAGTATTGTATTACCAGCAGATAATGTACATCACCTTAGTGTACGCAAACACTAAGAACAGCCATTAGGCATATCCCGGGATCTCAGGCCTCGACGGACCCATAACAAAAACTCAATATGACAAAACTAACTCAACATATATTTGAACCGTCAATTCCGTCTAGTCAGTAAAAAACTCCTTTTTCTCCACTTAGTATTTTAGTCTAAACTAACCATCCAATGCAACTACCAAAAACTGATGCAGCGGAAGTGGGGGGGTCATATAATATCCCACACCAACCTTTACAATACCTAAGGAAGCATAAATTCTATAATGACGGGCCCATAAGTCATTATCCTTTCTATTAGCAATATCAAAGGTCCTCCAATGGATCTTTGGTAGAGCTAAAAGGGACTAAGTAAAGAAATCGGAGAGCTATTCCTTCATGAGGACCTGTAATGAAGAAATAGTTATACCATAATATACCGCAAAATGCATTAATAATATGACAAATGACATCCTAAAAATAAGTCATGACTCAGGAAATAATGACAGACACTATTCTTTCTACATACCTTTTTTGGTATTATTTCAGGAATATGAATGGTCATACACAAATACAAATCATAAGAGTACACTTTATTCGCAAATATCACAGGTAAACAATCACAGCTATAAGCAGAGTAATTCAAAATCATCAAATTCTGGTGGTAAAGGGAAGGGGGAGAGAGAAACAATGAACATCAGGGTAATCACAGTTCAGTTACCTCTCAGAATTTTAGAGAAAACTAATGCACAGCGTGCAATTAGTCAAGAAAACTATCTCCACGGCTGTAGGAGAATAGTATAGGCAGCATCACCAGCCGGTGATGTGCAGAGTCTCTAGGGAAAAGTTCTCCGCAGTCAGGATTGCCAGCCAAATCAGGAATCAGCACAGCACAGCATACAGCATACCACGGATGCAGGACAGGTCACCAGAATGTGAATGAGCCGATGATCATTTTCCCACCAGCGTCTTTATACTGACTTCGGAACTTTGTTTCACTAGGTTAGAAACTCTCCTAAATCCTACAAGCCATTCTCATTGGTCAGAACTAGAGAAGGAAAACAACTCCTAATGATGACTTTACAAATTTCTCTAAACAGTCTTTGTCTAAAATTGTATAACTTCCTAGAGAGGAAGGAGAAAACTACAATTTACACATTTTGTAACTACATAGCAACAGTTTCATTCTGAATCCTCGCCTAGACAGGAAAGAGTCATACTCTTCTCCGCTCTTTAAGGATGTTAATGTTATTCTTTACAAGGACATCAGGAAATGGCATGAAAAGAAACAAAGGAGCACGGAAGCACATCCCCTAACTAATACATTTGCTTAAACCTGCATGTTCAGCAAGGAAATACAGAGAGAAAAGAAAAATCATTTCTACATTTTCTAGGCCTACTCTACTTTCACGAAGAATAAAAGAGCATTTTCATGTTTGTGCTTGAATATTCCTGCAGTTCAGGAAACATAAAAACATTAATATTAGTCGCAAGTCAATAATTTCTTCTCACTCTATTATTATTCGTAACCCTATAAAGAAAACTTCCATTCTACATGTGTTATTCTAATTCTTAGAAATATGTACGACTTTGCACATTTTTGGTCGTACCTTTTAGTCTTCGCATTTTAGTAATTATAGTTTTCGCACATGTTAAAACACACATATGGGTGGATTTTCCTGAGCAGATTTAATTAGCAAAAAACATGCTCCATCAGTGTCTTGAACAGTGAAGACGTTGGGTACCGTGCTCAATATTGCTTTGGTTATAGTACACATTGATGGATTTGCTTACAGTGCACATTGTTGGATTGGCTTACAGTGCCCGTTGATAGATTGGTTTACAGTGCACGTTGATGGATTGGCTTACAGTGCACATTCATGGGTTTGCTTACAGTACACATTCATGGATTTGCTTACAGTGCATATTGATGGGTTTGCTTACAGTTCACATAGATGAATTGGCTGACAGTGATTATTGAACACTGGTGGGTTTGCTTGCACTTCTTATTCGAGGATTTGCTCAAGGTGACTACTGCAAATTGAAGGACGTGCTCCCAGTGTAAACGGATGCATTAGCTTACAGTAAACATTGCTAGAATTACTTAGTGTTTATTCCTTACAGATGAATTGGCTTTCAGTGCATTCAGTAACACAGCCTATTGCAATTCCTTCCCTTCATAAAATGTAAAGTAAAAGTTCGTAGCAGTAACTTGTTTTTAATTTGTTTTCTGTTTTCAGATTCTTGGAACTCCCAATGAAGACACCTGGCCTGGTGTCCATTCTCTACCACATTACAAGCCAGGTACGACAGTTTGTTTCATTTTCCATAAATTGAGATAACACTATTTAGGAGTGACATCTGTAACAAAGTTAGGGCACAATCTTTTCTATAGAGTATATAGTACAGTATGAAAACGTAATGCTTTAAACTGTTACCATTCTTGCTCTCCTTTATTTCAACATTGTAGACTTTTTTCTTATTTCCTCGTGTTTACAACTGTGGACAAATCCACACATCCCTTCATAGAAGAATCCTTAGACTCTGACTTTGTGAATCTGGATCTAGCATGATTTGTGCGGGTTCCACCTTTTGAGTAAATGAGTTAAACTTATGTGTGCAAAATGTTTTGTGAATTAGAGCTTCTGAATGTTTCTCTACCACTGCATGAGTAATCTTGTACAGGGTTCAAAGCAGGCAAGATATTGCATCTAAACATAGGATGTAGAGATCTTGCTCCTCATTTTGCGTTTCACCCCTTCCTCCCTATATTTTGTACACAGTGCCCTGAATTTATAAAGAGACAACACATCCTGGATTGCAGATAAGAAAGCCCCGGACTGGATACCTATTCGTACATGGCTAAGGACCATATGAGATCTCTAGCCATAAACCACAGTAGAATGTGGGCAGTTCTTAAGATTTCTGAATACTATTAACTAATAATGCTGGCGATCATTTAACAATTAGACACATTTACAGATCAGTAATTGAGTGTCATTGGGCCTATCTAATTACATTCCTTCTCCTCATCCTGACCCTGCTCCATGGAGCTTCACATCTAAACGAACACTCTGTAAATGTTATTTATGTAGAGACAGTTTCATATAATGATATTGCAAAAAGCTTGCACAGTTTGGGAAAATGGAACCTTTTTTACTTGTCTGAAATCACAAAATACAGACACACAAGGTACACACATGCACTTAAGAGTATAGCCAGGGATGTCAGCTGTTATGCATCTGCATCCCCAATTCACAAAGGACTGTGTCTTCGTATATGCCCACCTGGCACCTTTTTCTCTTGTGCTAGCAACAAAAGCAGAGGAAAAGGCACCAAGCCAGCACAGCAATGCTTATGCACTTTATGACTGTTGGTTGGACTGTTGGACATATGTATCCTTCTCAGTCAGTTGCATTCAACACTGTTAACCATTTTATCTTACTTAAAAACACTTTTTTTTTGCATTGTTGGCACGATCACAAATGGTTCTTTTCTTATCTCTGCAACTGCACATTCCCATTTCCATTGTTCTCACCTCAGTTTTTGCCCATCTCGCTTCCCAAAGGCACTTCAGTCAATGGCCTATTCGCACTGTGCATTTGCTTCTTGGCTAATATTATGTCCCGTCTATGTTGCTTACCATCTCTATGCTGATGACACACAGATTAAATTCTCTTTCCTCTCTATCACACCTTTACTCTAGACTTAAATCAAGAAGTGAAGGCTTGGGAAATGTAATGTCCCGAGTGAGAAGTCCTAAATGAGCTTGGCAAAGGTAGTTGTAGTGACAAGGTGTACCACATGACACAGGTTGATTGTAGAAATATTTATTCACGTCATATCTCTAACAGCTCCAGGAGACAACTGCCAATCCTGGTTTACAAATATATTCCAAGAAAGAACTTAGAACACCAGGCCCATTGTGTTCTACCATATACGTAAACCCTGTAATAGACTACCACAACATCGTCCCTTTTTAGCATTAAAAACCTACAATTGTTAATAAGAAATCTTATGCAATTTACGAAACAATACCATAAAGTGGAAATAAATAACACTAACTAAAGTACACTTGGAAGGAAACTTAAGATCTATGCTTAGTCATGCATAGACAAATTCTATTACCAAAACACAGAATATTCCTAATGATAACTAACAGGTTTTCTAATGACTCTCCTTGGTCAAACCATATTGTCTGCCGCAGGAGCTTTTATTTCCAAATGGACTACTCTCCTCTTGTGCCTCCACAGCATCTCTGTTTTTGTCTAAATTCGACCATTCATCACCTTTCATTTTAATGGAATCACCACTAACGGCTTTTACTTTTACAGATTCCCTGAACTTAAACTGACCTTTTGGCAAATGAGAAGGTTCTCTTATGCGGACCCAATGTCCTTTCACAATGTCTCATGCTTGTCCCCACCATGTTTCTCATCAAAACTCAGCTTAGTTTTTCTTTGTGCTATCTCCACCATAGGATGAACACACTTATCTATGTCACTCTCATGAGAAGAAATAGACTTGCACTCTTTCAACCATGCGGGAAACAAATCACTGGCAGGTAACCAACCTCTCATGACTTCGAAAGGTGTCTTACTTGTAACTGCATTGAGACTGGTATGATGAGCAAACAGCATATCCTCCACAGCCATGAGCACACCAACACCATTCTGAACTGCCCACTGGATACAGTCTACTAACGTCCTGTTCATTTTTTCCACCAAACCATTTGCTTTTGGATAATACAACACAACCCTTTTATGCTTGATTTCAGATTTACTCAGAAATTCTCTCATTTCTCTTGACACAAATTGCACCCCGTTGTCAGTGACTAGGTCTTTAGGAAAACCTTTTCTCTTAAAAGTCTTGCTGTAAAAAAGATATCACAGCACTAGTATTAGGTTCAGGGACAAATTCTACCTTCCACCATTTGCTGTAATAGTCAACCAAAACAATAGCATACCTAAGCCTGGATGGCAATATGCCGAATAGTCCAATGAAATCCACAGGAAGTTTGGATTATGGCCTTTCTGGAAGCTCAACAGGGTGCAGGGGTGGAGTGACATTTTTCAAAACCTTGTCACTTGTGAAACAGATGACACAAGATGACACAATCCCTAACCATTTGAACAATTTTATAGTCCATACTGGGCCACCAATACACGGAACATATTCTTATTTTGATGACTGTTTGCCCCAAATGACCCTCATGACCAGCCTGAATAATCCGCCCTCTGAGCGCCACCGGTGAAATACACTTATCACCTCTCATGATTAGATCCTTGTCCTCTAACATTAGCTTATCCGAGATCTTAAAGTATGGTTGGACACTGGAATGCAAAGAAGAATCCTTTGGCCATCCACCGGCCACACATTCTCGAACCATTTTCAAGACTTCATCTTTCTCCATACCCTCCAACCATTCCTCTCTAGGAAAAGAACTCTCCAAACACACATCAACTGCTGCTATGAGACATTCTTGATCCTCATCCTCAGGTTCAACTTCCATGACACCGAAAGGCGATCTTGACAAGTAATCTGCCATTATATTCTTCCCACCAGGGATACACTTAACCCCAAAATTGTACTGGAGCAGTTTTGCACTCACTCTGGCAATCCTGGGCATCATATCTCTGATAACATCACCAATCAAAATGCCAATGAGGGGTTTGCGGTCTTCCTTCCCCATACAAAACACTTGAATTGCTCAACAGCCCAAATGTGAGCAAGCAGTTCTTTTAAGTCACAAAAATGTATTTCTCATTTTCATGCAGAGCTCTGTAAACAGAAATAACTGTTTGTTTGCCCAGATCAACCATTTGGGAAAGTGTGCCCCCCCCATCCCCAAACCACTATTACTTGCATCAACCATGATAAGGTATGGACTGGCCAGGTCATACGGTGGCAAAAAAATTCTGAGCCTATCTCATCCTTCAAATGATCAAACTCCTTCTGACAACCTTCATCCCACTTAAAAACTGTTTACTTTTTGAGCAAATTTCTCAAACTCTCAGTCTTGCTGGCAAAACTTTTAATGAACTTAGCATGAAAGTCACAGACACCCAAAAAAAGATGACATCTGTTCTTTACTAGTGGGTGCAGGGGCTTTCACAATAGCCTCCACTAAATCAGGATATGATTCTACCCCTTGTTGTGAAAATACATGACCCAAATATTCAATCTTGGACTTGGCAAGCTAACACTTCTTGACATTAGCAACCACACCAGCCCGTTCCAGCCTTCCCAATACACTGTGCATTATTTTGTTGTGTTCCTGAATGTCCCTGTCAGCTACAAGTATGTCATCTTGAAACACAAGTATGTCACTGATGCCATTGAGTAGAGACTTCATGATGTATTGGAAGACTGAAGCAGGGGAAGCCAAACTGAAAGGCATCCTCTTAAACTGAAAAGTGCCCACTGGCGAAATGAAAGCAGTGAGATGCCTGCAGAATTGATCTAATTCCACCTGATGGTAGGTGGATACCAAATCAATTTTGCTAAACAGATGCACCAGCAAAACTAGACTCAATGTAATCAATCCACGGTATGGGATGCAAATCTACACAGATGGCCTTGCTCAGGCTATGCAGGTCAATGCAAACTCTCAAATCACCTGTTTTCTTTCTGGCAGTATCTTGCAGAGAAAGCCACAAGGAAGACTCAATGGATTTGATGACACATTGGATACACATTTTTTCAAGAATGTTCACCAACTCCTCTCTTAGGCTAAAAGGCACCATCCTAAGTTTGAGTTTTATGGGTACCGCATTTTCCTGGATCTTAATCTTGTGTCTGAACCCACTAATCTTCCACAAACGTTCCCAAAAATCCTTGGGAAACTTTGCCATCCAAGCATTCCTCGTGTCCGTACAATTCTCCCTGCCCAAAGACACTTGTACTTCCTTTCCTGGTGTTAACGTCAACCCAAACAATCCTTGGTGAAACCAACCTAATATGTTAAGGCCCTTTTTGGCAACATACACTTTCCCTTAAATGACCCTCTCTTTAAATTGAGGAGCGGTTTCAAATTAACCTACCTGTGTTCCTTCCCTAAAACTGCATTGAAGCCTAAACCCAATTGGCCTCTCTGGCCACAGGTAAGCCCCTGGTAAATGGTACCCTAGGTACCCAGGGCCCTGTGACCAGAGAAGGCCCCTAGGGGCTGCAGCACTTATTGTGCCACCCTTAGAGGCCCTGTACCCTGACACACACACCCTTCCTTTGCAGGCTGAGTGTCTTGGTGCAGAACTAAACAGAGAGTCGACATGGCACACATCCCTGTGTGCCATGCCCACAAACACACAGCCCTGGCATACCTCAGTCACCCCTCTAGCTGGGTGCACTATGCCAGTGGTGTGGGAACTGGTGCATGAGCCCTGTGCCCCTACAGTACCCAGGGCCATTCCTGGGCACTGTAAGTGCAGTGATGCCACTCAGAGTATATGGTGCTGGGAGGTTGTCATTACAAACTCCACAGCACCATAATGGCTACACTGAAGACTGAGGAGTTTGGTATCAAACTTCTCAGCACATTAAACCCACACTGATGCCAGTGTGGGATTTAATGTGAAATGCACGACAGAGGGCAACTTAGAGTTGCCCCCTGAACCTAACCCACAATCCACGTCTTGTCTGAGGGGCTGCCCCGGCTGCCACACAGCAGACATGTTGCTGGACCCCTGGGTAGGGAGCCATCCGCTCCCCCGGGCCTGCAACAATGCACGTCCTGGGCGAGGTGCTGGGCCTCCTCCCCCAGGATGGGCAGGGGGAAGCTTCAAAGGCATTCCGCCTTTGTGAGCTTCCCCAGACCACTTGCTGTACTCAGCAACTGGTCCCCACTGGTTCTAGCCCCCACTCTGGCGGGAAGACTGGCGGGAAACACCAAGGGAGGAAAGGGGGTGTGCCAGCCTCTGCCAACCCCACCCCTCAGGTGGGGGAGGCGAGGTGAAGCACATCTCCGGGCTCTCGCCATCTTGAAGATGGGGAGCCCTATCCAATCAGGACTAGGCTCCTGCCCCCCTCCCACTGGAGAGTGGCAGGATAGGGGCTGTACCCACCCCAGGGAAGGGATCCATTGGTACCTGCCCTTTACCTACCTGTAACGCCCCTAAATCTAGTATTTAGGGGCACCCTGAACCTTCCTTCCTTAGATCCAGCAACAACAAGAAAAGGAAGAAGAAGAAGGACGAGAAGCTGTGCAGAGCTAACAAGAGGACGACGCCCACTGACTTGGCCCCAGCCCTACAGGCCTGTATTCCTCAAATCTGCTCCTGCAAAACCCCGGCGTGTCCAGCGGCCAGCAACCTCAAAAACCCCGGAGGACCTGCCTGCCTTCACTTTCCAAGCTGTTTCTTCCGTGAACACCAGACGTGTTTGAACTGCAGCTTCTGGTGTCAGCCAGAGACCGCGAATCCAGCACACTCTGCACCCGCCGAACCCGGCCCGAGTGAACAAATACCCTGAGGAGGTCCCCTCGGCGATCCTGACCTGAGATCCAGCGACCCCTGACCTGCCTCAAGCCTCCTGACGACGCCTGCAGCCTCAATCCAGAGGACCCCCCCTACCGCGACCAGAGCGGGTAAGAAAATCCGACGTCCCAAGGCACCCCTGCACCCGACGCCCTACGGCCTTGTGTGCCCAACCCAGCGGTGCCTAACCAACCCTCTACATCCCAACTTACCCCTCGAAGTGGTGGTAGCTCCTGGAAGGTCCTCGTCCCCGAGCCTGCAGTGTTTCTTTGTCCCGGAGAATCTCCATTGAAATCAACAGGGCACCCGACCTCAAAACAGCACCCTGCACCCGGCCGCCCCTAGTGCCGCTGAGGGTGCCCCTTTGGTGCTAACTTGGTCCCCAACGTGTCCTGAGCTTAACCCTAGGAGCTTTGCTCCCACAACCCCGTGGCCTGCTTGCCAGCAGCCACCAACCGGAGTCCCCCTATCCTCCATAGGATAACATTGGGCCTCAACACTCTGAACCCGGCCGCCCTAGTGCCACTGAGGGTGCAACAACAGTGCATCACTGACCCTGGGAGACCCTGAGTCTAACCCCAGAACCCTAACTCAAAGACCGATTACTTACCTTGAAACCGATAACTCGTTTTTCCTCATAGGATAACATGGACACTTTTTCTCCCAAAAGTTTCTAAGTGTCGACTTTTGAAAAATACAAATATTCACCTAAAATCAGCCGAATCACGAAAACAAAAATACTCACCTGTTATCAGGAGAGATCCCAGTGCTGGATCTTGGTGCCCAGCACTGACCCTGAAAAGTAATCATAACTGTACTTACCGGTAACTTGAATTTCCTTCCATAGGATAACATTGCCTGGTTTTTGCTGAAAAAGTTTCAAAGTGGCGATTTTTGAAACTTACAAATATTTGCTAAAAATCGCCTGTGTGACATAAACGCATTCTTTCAATTGTTTACAGGAGATGCACCAGTGCTGGATCCTGGATCCAACACTGAGTAAGAAAAAGTAACGATAACACTACTTACCTGCTAAGTGAATTTCCTCCCATAGGATAACATTGGTGATTCTATGTGAAAAAGTTTCTAAGTGCCAACTTCTAAAATACAATAATATTCCTTAAAAATCACAACTGTAACCAAAACGTTTTTACTCAACTGTTTACAGGAGATGTCCCAGGACTGAATCTAGGATCCAGTCCTGTGGTAAGAAAAGTAATCCAAAAAGTAATCTATTGCATTTAACTAGAAATTCCCATTGAGCTCAATGTTATATTGTGTTTGAAATTGTGTGGCCTATTGCAACAACTGCAACTATTGCATTCAAAAGTCTATTGCCTATTGAAAGTATTTACCTAAAGCATCTCATTCTGAGAAAGTATATTTTGATACCTATTGTTGGTTCTAAAATAAAACAAGTATATATTTTTATATACAAACCATTGGCCTAGAGTTCAGTTCTTGAGTGTGTGAGACCATTTGCTGATTGAGTGTGTACAACAAGTGCTTTACACTGTCCTCTGATACTGCCTTACTGCTCGACCAAGCTACCACTTTAGAGAGTAAGGCTATATCTAACTTTAGCCTCTGCCAAACCTCTGGGGACTGTGGACTCTGTGCATACTGAACCTTACTTTGGTGCAGTATATACAGAGCCACTTTCTTACACTTTGCATGAAAGTCACAGACACCCAAAAAAAGATGACATCTGTTCTTTACTATTGGGTGCAGGGGCTTGCACAATAGCCTCCACTAAATCAGGATATGATTCTACCCCTTGTTGTGAAAATACATGACCCAAATATTCAATCTTGGACTTGGCAAGCTAACACTTCTTGACATTAGCAACCACACCAGCCCGTTCCAGCCTTCCCAATACACTGTGCATTATTTTGTTGTGTTCCTGAATGTCCCTGTCAGCTACAAGTATGTCATCTTGAAACACAAGTATGTCACTGATGCCATTGAGTAGAGACTTCATGATGTATTGGAAGACTGAAGCAGGGGAAGCCAAACTGAAAGGCATCCTCTTAAACTGAAAAGTGCCCACTGGCGAAATGAAAGCAGTGAGATGCCTGCAGAATTGATCTAATTCCATCTGATGGTAGGTGGATACCAAATCAATTTTGCTAAACAGATGCACCAGCAAAACTAGACTCAATGTAATCAATCCACGGTATGGGATGCAAATCTACACAGATGGCCTTGCTCAGGCTATGCAGGTCAATGCAAACTCTCAAATCACCTGTTTTCTTTCTGGCAGTATCTTGCAGAGAAAGCCACAAGGAAGACTCAATGGGTTTGATGACACATTGGATGCACATTTTTTCAAGAATGTTCACCAACTCCTCTCTTAGGCTAAAAGGCACCATCCTAAGTTTGAGTTTTATGGGTACCGCATTTTCCTGGATCTTAATCTTGTGTCTAAACCCACTAATCTTCCACAAAATTTCCCAAAAATCCTTGGGAAACTTTGCCATCCAAGCATTCCTCGTGTCCGTACAATTCTCCCTGCCCAAAGACACTTGTACTTCCTTTCCTGGTGTTAACGTCAACCCAAACAATCCTTGGTGAAACCAACCTAATATGTTAAGGCCCTTTTTGGCAACATACACTTTCCCTTAAATGACCCTCTCTTTAAATTGAGGAGCGGTTTCAAATTAACCTACCACCTATATTTTCTTCCCATCATATGAGACCGTACATCTGTCTGGAGCCAACAACACCTTGTTGTCCCCTGTGTCCTTGAACAACTATTCCATAATTATTGCCATTTTGGCTCCAGAATCCATCAGTAGTTTCCACATCTTACCGTCCACACAGAAATCAGAATATGGATCCATGCACTCATGCTCATCTTCATCATGTATGACTGATACCATGTCTCTTTTCCCTTCCACCATATCAGTTATATCGTCTCCAGAATCACCATCAAACACAACATTCACTTTGTTTTTTTTGACTGATACACTTTTGCAAAATGCCTTAATCTCCCACCGTTTTTACACGTGTCACTTTTTGCGGAACAGGAACGCCCCATGGGCAAATGTCGAGGGTACCCACACCGGAAGCATACTTTTTTTGCTTACAAAATGGATTCCTGTCCCCTCTAGTGGCATCACATTTTTTCTTCTGAAATGAAGACGTTGTGTTACCCGCTTTGACGGAGCCACTCTCTGCTATTGCCCCAACACTGTCCTTATTAACCAGTTCTCTGGAACTTTTTCGAAAGATTTCAATGCTTTTTACAATGTCTATTGTCTCATTTAAAGATGGATTCTTATATGTGAGAAGTTTCTCCTGTACCTTTTTATCATGACACCTGACCACTATTTAGTCCCTGATTCACTGGTTGATAAAATCTTCAAATTCACCATTGGCAGGTAAGATGCGTAAAGCTGCCTATCAACTTCTCCTGATGCTGCTCTCTTGAGAAGAATGTATGCCTATAGACTATCAAACTTGGTAACACATCAAATTGCTTCTCCAATTTCTAAACTGCCTCCTGAAACTCGTCCAATTCCTCATCATCATCTGATCCCTGTTGTATAGGAGGAAGATGTTCAAAAATGATTTGGCCCTTGAACCGAAATTGTGCTCAAGAAGAAACCTTTTCCTCTCAGGACAATATTGATTCTCCCCAATAGCTCCAAAATACTTCATGATCACCCTATTCCAGGTTTTCCATTTAATTGGTGGTTCACCTGTTGACTGTAAAAAGGGGGTGGGTTGATTCACTGACTGCACTGTGAAATCCTGTACAATTACAACCGCTAAAAACCTGTAATGTGAATCAAAATTATTGCAGAGCCACACAAAACACCACAAAATTGGAGATTAAACATACACCACCTAGCCCCACTTTTGGAAAACCCTAAAATAGTGTGTGTGCCACTGAAACACAGGAGACTCTACAAAGGAACACGGTGAAAATCAAACATGAGAGTAAGTGTGTCATTGACGAGCAAACACTCATCCAAAGTTTAGCTGGCAATCTCTAAAAACATCAAAACACTGTGCCACCAATTTGAAAAAAGACAAGTGAATAAATAGAAGTATGCGTGTCACTACAAATTTGCCAGGTTGCTTACTGCCAGGTGGCACACTGAATGTGCATGCCGCTGTACGCCTCAACTTCTCACCACAGCATGGAAAACAACAACATCCGAAAAAATGCTTAGCAAACAGAAATACGCCTAAGAAATAAACAGTGTGCATGTCACTGATGACTGGAAGCTGCCTCTAGACCCGCTGAAACGCTGTGGGGATGTAAACAGTGCATGTGTCACTGGCGGCTGGAAGCTGCCACTTGACATGCTGTAATGTTGTGGGGATGTAAGCAGTGTGCATGTCACAGCGGGCTGGAATCTGTCGCTTGGCACACTGAAAAGGTGAAACGCACACTGGGTGCCCTTCCAGGAGAAATAAAAACATCCAGCCAATCACATTAGGTCATGTGACCAGACGTCTGCAGAGTGAAACAAGAAATACTCGTACCCAACAAGCTACTGACATCGTCGTGAGTGTCGTGTGACAGAGACCCCTTTGTGCCTGCCACAGTTGCACCTGGACCCTAGCGCAGTAGGTAAGCTCCCTCGCGATTGACTACTGATGTGCACACTGTAACTGCAAAGCTGTTAATCCCGGCCATAATGCATTTAGAAGCCTGCAGTGATTCAACCAGTCACAAATACGCCATATAAGAGCTCAAAACAACCCCACACTGCACTCTCACCGTTAGCTCCGGCTCAAATGGGACATCAAAAGTTCATACCTCGGTTTAAGAACCCAATCGTTTTGTTGCCTCCTTCTTCCCAAAATAATTTTTTCAAAAATACATAGTTCATGTGAAGCATAGTAGTCACTGTGGGTGACAAAACAATTGTTGCCAAATTGTAGTGACGAGTTGTACCACAGGACACAGGTTGATTGTAGAAGTATTTATTCACGTCATATCTCTAACAGCACCAGGAGTCAATTGCCATCCTGGTTTACAAATACATTCCAAGAAGGAACTTAGAATACCAGTCTCACTGTGTTCTACCATACATGTAAAACATGTAATAGATGACTACAGTAGTGGTCAACAAAATCAGTTAAGGCAGTTAAGGGCAGCTTTCAAATCACAAATTAAGGCATTTGTTCTTCAATAGATATATAATATGCAGGGAAGGTACATAACAATTGAGGAGCAGAAAGTGAATAAGAGTGTGCTCATTCCAGACAGGAGCATCTTAATAGGTAACCATTAAGGGAAGATTTAGAGGCACAGTAAAAGCACCATACCACTTATGCAGAGGGGGATATATTTGTGTGTGGGTTGTCCAGGAAATTCACAAGTTATGTTCATAGTTTAATATATAGTCATTTACTCCACTCATAGGATTTGAAAACTGGGAAGGGAGCCTAGATATAGACATATCTCAGACAATTGTGTTGTGGGTTCTCTTGCATCCTTTCTGCCCTTGAGGATGCCCATCTTCCATTAAAGTGTTCCCTTTTTCATTTTCCATGTTGAGTGCTTCTTGTAAGAAATTTCGTATCCAGTTTTGGCAGGATAGGCACAATAATGAAATGAGCAGCAGCGTGGAAGAATCAAAGGCACACAGCTGGCTCAGGCCTAAAGCAAAATCACTAGGCAATATATATCAGAGTAATCATTGCGCACATGGGGTAACCTATGTCAATGGTCCATCCAGTGCCCAGTATCTGAACCCATCGAAGACAAAGGTACACCAAATACGAGAGATAACAGGGGAGGATACACCAGCACACAGTCAATGAAGACAAGGTAACGGGAAGGCAAGAAAAGTGTATGAAACAAAACAGGTGCGAACTTAAGCAAAAGCAAATGAGTCATAACAACCGCTGCTACCAGACACCCACTCTCAATTCACACAGTTTTTCTAGTGCTCTAAATCTTCTGCCTTGGAAATGCCTCTGATTTCTACTTTCCCCAGAGGGGCAGCATACATTGACCTGTCTGCCATCGTCTCCATGTGTGAAGCTTCCTGGTCCTTTTCTGTGGTGTTTCTTTAGGAGATCTGACATATCTAAAATAGATTCCACCTTGTGGAAGCCATCCACCAGTACCGGAAGAAGAGGGGTATTGGCAAGGGAGCTTGAGGCGACTTGAACCCTGGAAAAGTGCTCTTCTAGATAGAATTTACAGTGTGCTAGTAGCTTTAGGTGCAATGCCCCGGATCTCAATAAACCCTCCACAGAATAAGGTCCCACAAAGCTAGGTGTGAACTAATTGTGAGAACCAGGGAGCATGAGGAACACCATACCATATTCACCTGGTATACTGACAAAATATCTCACCCAAAATATCCCCATAAACAAATATTGTGACCCAAATATCTACATCCTATACTTATAATGGTAAGTACAAAAATATCAGAAAAAAAAATCGATGTCTTAAATATAGTTGTCTAAAATATAGTTGTGTGTATCTATATATATATATATATATATATATTCACTGAAAAAACCATAGGTTTCAGACACGTTATAGTTAGAAATTTGCATTTAAAAAACCTTACAAATTCACTGAAAAAACCATAGGTTTTAGGGACAGTTATAGTTAGTTGGACATTGCACTCATACAAAACCCGTGAAATTCCCCGTTATAGTTAGTTCAGCTAACTATAACTTCGCACCCGCAATGCACTGCTGATGACGTCACATATTACATCACTCATGACATGGTCAGTGACATCACTGATGACATCTCAAATGACATCACTGATGACATCATCCAGTGACTGTGTGTTTCTGTAAAGTTTAAATATTTTTAATATATATATATAGGGAAAGGCGTATTGAAGAATGAGTGGGTGTATAAGTGTCTGTATGGATGATTTAGTAGGTGCGTGACTAACTCTATAAGTGAGTGATTAAACGTATCTTACTGAATGCATGGATTAGTGACTAAACTGGGTGAATGTCTGTATCCGTCTGTCTGTTGCTGTGTAAGTGGCTGCATGGGTTTGTGAATAGCTACATGAGTGTCTATATGAGTTATTTATTGGTTGTCTGAGTATCTGTATGGGTGCCTGAGTGTTTGTGTGGGTGGGGTGGGTGCGACACTCTGTGCATAGATGTGTGAGTGGGTGATTCACTGGGTGGATGGTTTCAAGAGTGCATCTGTGATAGACTGTATGGGTGGGTAAGTTGGTGTAAGAGTGTATTAGTGAGTGAATGTATGTCCCAGTGGTACATGTGTGAGTAACTACATATGTGAAAGGCAGTATATATGTGTGTTGGAGTATATAAATAGCTATAAGCGAGAGTGTGTGATTGTGAGAGTGACTGTATGGATGAGTGTGTGCTTGCATCAGTGATTGTATAAGAGCGTAAGAATGTGCTAGTATTTGTATGAGTAAGTGAGCTGGTGTGTGTATAACTGTATAGGTGAGTAAATGGCAGTGTGTTTAATTATTTGCATGACTGACTAGGTGTGTGAGTACCTCTATGGATGACTGGCGGTGTTTGAGTGTCTATATAGGAGTATGAGTGCATATGATAGTCCTGTACTGAGTGACCGTAAGTATTGACTGTACAGGTGAGTGAGTGGATGTGTGTGTAGACCTAAGAATCAATGAGTGGGTATGTAGTTATTGGTGTTGGAGTGCCTATGGTTTTGCGAATGGCAGTCTGTAATTTAGAGTGGGTGTATCAAAGGTTATATTAGGGTGTGAGGAGGTGCATCAGATTATCACGTGGATGATGTCATCAGTGATGTCATTTGAGATGTCATCAGTGATGTCACTGACCATGTCATGAGTGATGTAATATGTGACGTCATCAGCAGTGCAATGCGGAGGCGCGAGTTATAGTTAGCTGAACTAACTATAACAGGGGAATTTCACGGGTTTTGTACGAGTGCAATGTCCAACTAACTATAACTGTCCCTAAAACCTATGGTTTTTCAGTGAATTTCAAAGGTTTTTTAAATGCTAATTTCTAACTATAACGTGCCTGAAACCTATGGTTTTTCAGTGAATTTCAAAGGTTTTTAAATGCTAATTCCTAACTATAACATGTCTGAAACCTATGGTTTTTTTCAGTGAATTTCAAATGTTTTGTAAATGACAATTTTTAAATGTATTAATTGTTATATTTATTTTTTGATACTGATTTGCTACATTTTTTTAAACTATTTATTTTTAGATATTTTATTTTTAAATTACATTGTAATTACATTATACATTACATTACAAAATATACTTTCTCAGAATGAATTACTTTAGTTTAAATACTTTGCAAATAGGCAATAGACTTTTAAGTACAGTAGTTACAGTTGTTGCAATGGGCAACACAATTTCAAACACAATGCAACATTGAGCTCAATGTGAATTTCTAGTTAAATGCAATTAGTTACTTTATGGATTACTTTTCTAACCACAGGACTGGATCCTAGATTCAGTCCTGGGACATCTCCTGTAAACAGTTGAGTAAAAGCGTTTTGGTTACAGTAGTGATTTTTAAGGAATATTATTGTATTTTAAAACTTGACACTTCGAAACTTTTTCACATAGAATCACCAACGTTATCCTATGGGAGGAAATTCACTTAGCAGGTAAGTAGTGTTATCGTTACTTTTTCTTACTCAGTGGTGGATCCTGGATCCAGCACTGGTGCATCTCCTGTAAACAGTTGAAAGAATGCGTTTGTCATACAGGCGATTTTAAGGAATATTTGTAGTTTGTGAAAAACGACACTTTGAAACTTTTCTGCGAAAAACCAGACAATGGATTCCAATGGAAGGAAATACAAGTTACTGGTAAGTACGGTTAGAATTACTTATCAGGGTCAGTGCTGGGCTAAAAGATGCAGCACTGGGTTCTCTCCTGATAACATGTGAGTAAATCGGAATTCGTAGTTCGGCTGATTTTAGAGGAATATTATAAAGTTCCAAAACTCAACACTTAGAAGAATTTTCAAGTGAAACCAGTCAATGTTAGCCTATGGAAGGAAATTCAAGTTACTGGTAAGTACGGTTAAAATTACTTTTCAGGATCAGTACTGGGCTCAAAGATGCAGCACTGAGGTCTCTCCTGGTAACAGGTGAGTAAATCGGAATTCGTAGTTCGGCTGATTTTAGAGGAATATTATAAAGTTCCAAAACTCCACACTTAGAAGAATTTTCAAGTGAAACCAGTCAATGTTAGCCTATGGAAGGAAATACAAGTTACTGGTAAGTACGGTTAAAATTACTTTTCAGGATCAGTACTGGGCTCAAAGATGCAGCACTGAGGTCTCTCCTGATAACAGGTGAGTAAATCGGAATTCATAGTTCTGCTGATTTTAGAGGAATATTTGTAGGTTTCAAAAATCGACACTTAGAAACTTTTTCAGCAAAAGCAGGCAATGATATCCTATGGAAGGAAATTCAAGTTACTGGTAAGTACGGTTAAAATTACTTTTCAGGATCAGTACTGGGCTCAAAGATGCAGCACTGAGGTCTCTCCTGATAACAGGTGAGTAAATCGGAATTCGTAGTTCGGCTGATTTTAGAGGAATATTTGCACAATGGTGAAGGAAGGGGGTGGGGCCTGAGGTGACATGTCTGCAAACACGCCCTGTGGCGCGTTTTAAGTTGGAGAATTAATTCCTCCTCAATCCCGAGGGTCCCTAGTGGCCAACTGGCCCACCAGATACCTCCAGTATGCGCCAGAGAGCTGCGTTGCAGAGAGGTGTTCAGAGGCCACGCCCCTTTTTACAACACTCTGCAACGCAGCTCCGTGGCGCTTACTGGAGGTACCTGGTGGGCTAGTTGGCCCCCAGGGACCCTCAGGTTTGAAGAGGAAATGTTGGTACGGCTTAAAAAAGAGGAGGATATAATCAAAAAGCGAAAAACTTTTAAATTCCAACGAGATAAAAACGACTACGAGAGAGGGCAAATATTCACATTTGCGCGTAAATATGACAAAGTCAAAGCCACCCCCAAAGCAGTAAGATTCACTACAGACAGAGACAACCGAGCAGGACCTAGCAATGAGGGTCTGACAGTATCATCTATGTCGGATCTAAGCTCGGCGATCGACAGTGAATCGGAAGCTGAGCAAAGTGCAGTTCTAGGGGAAGGCTTGAAAATACAGAAACCTAAACATACACTTGCACAGGAATTAGGTTTTTACAGGAGGAGCGGCGCTCGACATTGCGCCCACGGACTACAAACATCAGAGGAGGCAAAGGAGGAATGCAAAACGCCGGGAACGACGCCGAGCAAGGCGACAACGAAACTCAGCGTCCCAACAACAAAAATCAAGCAAAAAGGGTCTGGAGGCGCAAGTAAATCAAGCCATACAAAATGTGAATACAATAATCAACCTCTCAGATGTCGTTTTAAATGAAGCAGAACAACAGCTCCTCACTTTGGGACTCTCATATTGTCCTGAATCTAATTTTGAGTACACACAGACCAGGGTGGATATTTATAAATATATAAGGAAACTGAAACTTAGAAAGTTTTATAATTCAAGACAAGCAAAACCACCAAACCTGACATCAGACATTTTGGTACAAAATACAATCAACCCCTTAACTGTTTCCGATGTAGACCTTCTGTGTGACATACAAGCTTTACAAAGTGAAGCTTCATCAGTGGAAGAGGCACCAACCACAGAGCAAATCCTCGCTAATCAATGTATAGAAGTCAATGCTACCATAAATACGGGATTTAAACCTAAGTCTACCTTCATCCCGATTTCACCAAGGGACTCAATCGACTCATTCAATGATGCAATTGTGACTGAAATCAAAAAACTAAATTACAAAACTCAGGCTACAACTAAACATCAAAAAGCGTGTCAGCACCAATATCATCAATTAATAAAAAAATTAAAAACAAATGACTCGTTGGTCATAAGAAATTCGGATAAAGGAGGTAATGTGGTGCTCTGGCCCAAGAAATTGTATCTGGAGGAAGCACTTGGACAATTAAATGATCGGACATGCTACAAACTGAGTAACAAGTTAACAACTTTAACAGCACAAAATGAATTATTCAAAAGACTGTTGGCATGGAAAAGTGCGGGCCTATTAAACCAAGATGAACATAAATTTTTAAAAATGATTTTCCGATCACGCCCATAATTTACTTCATTCCTAAAATACATAAAAACATCAACAAGCCTCCGGGAAGACCCATCATTTCCGCGAAAAGAGCCTGTTGGAAAATGTATCCATATATATTGACTTTTTCTTGCAGGAACATGTCAGAGCCTTACCTTCCTTTATACAAGATACCACAGACTTTTTGAAACAGATACATGAATGTCAATGGTGTGATGACTATCTGTTGATAACCATAGATGTATCAAATTTGTACACCAGCATACACCATAGAGATGGCATTAGGGCGCTCAAATACTTTTTAGACAAACGAGCAATTCAGTTTTATAATCACAACAAAATGATCATCAATCTAACTGAATTCTGCCTTAATAATAACTATTTCCTCTTCCAAACTCAAATTTACCAGCAAACTAGAGGAGTGGCTATGGGGGCAAGCTTTTCTCCAAGTTATGCCTGCCTCCATATGGGGTGGTGGGAGGAAATGATTGTAAAAGGCTTATATGGCAAAATATTTTCTGACCATGTGATTAAATGGGTCAGATATATTGATGATTTGTTTTTGATTTGGCGAGGAAACAAAGAAAGTGCAGTTAATTTCATCACTAACCTTAACACTAATGATATTAACCTGCATCTCACGTACAATATCAGTGAACACTCTGTCTACTTTCTTGATGTGGAAGTATTTGTGTTTAATAACAATCTTGAAACAAGACTATACCGTAAACCCACGGTAGGCAACACTTTACTGCATGCATCTAGCTGCCACCCAAAACATACAATACATAGCATCCCCTATGGGGAAATGCTTCGGGTACGCAGACTATGCAGCAGAGAACAAGATCTTAATATAGCCCAACAGGATTGTAAAATGCGCTTCTTAGCCAGGGGCTATTCTAATCAAACAGTTGATGCAGCAATAAGAAAAACAAGAGAACTTTGTAGGGAGGATTTATTATTTAAACCCCTAGTAAATTGGATGTACAAGCAATTAAACCAATGAATGAATCCAACAATCCCAGACTTATACTAACATATAATACACAGAGAGAAGATATAAGTCGGATCATTAGGAAAAACTGGCACATTATCCGCTGTGACCCCGTCATAGGTGAGATGTTTCCTAACAAACCCACCATAACTTATAGAAGAGCTCCATCAACTAGTGATTTCTTGGTGAGCAGCAGCCCCGAATTAATCCTCAATAAAAATTGGTTATCGGAACAAAAAGGTTTTGTAAGATGCTCAACGTGTAAGGCATGCAAATTGGGTGTAAATAAAACATCTTATGTCACACCTTTTAAACCTGAACCCACCAAGATCTCTAAATTTTTGACCTGTAAAACCGAATTTGCTATCTATGTGTTGGAGTGCTCTTGTGGACTCTGCTATATTGGCAGTACAAAGTTGCAGGTCCACAAGAGAATTCTCCAACACATTAGAGCTATCATTAATTCAGATCCCAGCTACCCTGTAGCACGCCATTTTAAAGAGGTTCATAGCAATCAAATACAGGAATTGAAGTATTTTGTGGTGGACTCGGTACCCCCACTCAGACGGGGTGGGAATAGGGAGGCCAACCTTAGGAAATTGGAAACTCAATACATTTTAGAGTTTGACAGTAAGAGTCCTAGGGGTCTTAATACGACTGAGAATTTGTATACATGGCTATGAACAGACAACATTAAAACGTAAGCCATACAATGCACTCAGACACTTTATTGAACATATTCATCGCATAATTAACTACTTAAACAAAAATAAGATGGTAGTTTTAATTAAACCTCTGCATATACCTGCTTTTTAAACAAATTTTTCTATTAAATTTTAACTCTTTTTTACACTTCAAACTGATTTTTAAACAGTTTTAGCACTTTTGCACAGTTTAGCACTTTTTATATTTAATTCTTCATACGACCGAGTTATTGTAATACATGCCATCAACATGGAACAACAGATTTGGCCCACTGGGGCTATATTGTTTTGTTTTGTGGCACCTTGATTATGTACAATATAGGGATATAAGCCAATGTCCATATAAGTGCAAGTATATTATCCTATTATAAGGTTAAGTTCTAATTGGCGTAATACACCTAGTAATTTTCAATTGTACATACCATATTTATATCTATTTATATATTTATATTTATCCTGTTCTTTGTAAATTGTGATTGTGTTTGATTTTACCAAAAAAACAACGGATTTTCAAAATGGACTGTTCAATAACATGTATTTATACAGTTATAATGTGACTATAAGATATTGCAACATTGTGTTTAAATATGGCATTGCCACATAATTATTTCAAATGGTGTTGTATGGCCGGTAAAATTCAAAGACAGGACGATAGTCTGTCTTCTTGGTCGTTTGATGCACTAGCACTTTAAAAGGGGAGAAAATTGCGTAGTCATGTCATGTGATCAAGGGCTGCATAGCCCGAAACGCGTCATGGCGACATTTGCACGGAAATAAACAGCATTGCACTGAAAAATTGGAGTCCGTTTCCTTCTTGCGAGTTCCAGATTTAGGATCTCTTCATCAGGAAAATCGTGTATATATATATATATATACACATATACCAATAACATAAAATCTATTAAAAAAGTTATATTATAAATTAAAACATTAAACTATTCAAAAATCTTTAAACTTACATTTCTCACACCAGTGAGTGCAGCAGTACGGAAAGTGTTGGATAGCAGAGGGGTAAAAATTACTATTCCCACTCCAGTGTTGGATAGCGGAGGTATAAAATTTACTATTCCCTCTCCAGTGAGTGTAACAGTAGGGGAAGTGTTGGGGAGGGGTAAAAATTACTATTCCGACTCCACTAAGTGCAACAGTAGGGAAAGTGTTCGATAGCAGAGGGATAAAATGTACTATTCCCACTCCAGTCAGTGTAACAGTAGAGAAAGTGTTGGATAGCGGAGAGGTAACAATTACTATTAACAAATTAATAGCATCCCCATGAACGTGGGGTATGTCCCCAGGGCACTGGTCAATGGTCCTTCAATTAAGGCTCCAATTCGTTAACAAAAACAACGTTTTCACCATAAGTTTAAATGCAATTGTTATTTATGTAATTTCTTCTCGATACAAAGTTCCAAGGAAAATTCAAACTTCATTTCCCACAATGCATCTGTGATGCTTCTCAAAATACTGACTTTGTAAATCCTTTACAAAACCCAATGCATTTCGGCCTCAAAAGGCCTATATCCGGGGATGATCTGTAATGTTAAAACAACATAGCTAAATATACAATATCACGGGGTTTAGAGGGTAACATGCACTCTAACCAAAAACAACTGACTTGTGCTTTAAAAAGTGTGAAAGAACCATGCTCGTGTGAAAGTATACAACCGAGCTCAGTTAAATGAAATATACGAGTTAAATGGAAATCCTCAGTGGTATCTACGAGTTAAAACTTACTCGTGCTCAAAAAATATAAATTCGTTGTGATATACCAAGCTATATGAAAATGTGAAGTTATTCTGTGCTTAAATATCAAAAAACTCGTGATGCCGAAAGTGTAAAGCTACAACGAACTTACTCGCAAAGCTGTGATGGCGGGCTCCGATTCTCTCATCAGCTGTATGAATCGTAAATGTTCTACGCTCTGGTAAATACACCGCGAGCAAAAATAAAGGTAGGACTACCACGATGTACGAGAGATATAACTAGTGATGAACGCCGTGTAAAAACTGCGGCCATTTTGGTTGAGTGTAGTGATGCTATTGATAGCTCAATGTTCTTAAAATATGACGAGGATAATGAAGGTAATGAATCTAAACCAGGCGTCTGGCTAGATGGTTAACATGTGATTAAACAGGGAATAAACATACCTGAAATTGCTAAATCAATTTAGTGAAAAAATTCAATGAAAAATACTATGAATACGTTCAATCCTTATGAACTATATGAGTTTCTGGGTTATTTGCAATCATACTATCAATGTTAACCAAGAATAGCTTAAAACGGGTCATCACTCGAAATACAATTATTTGCTGGATACAAAATGATAATATCATGGAAAACATTCCTAACACGTTGCAGATTATTTATGAGGAGTAAAAAGATGATATTATAGATAGCATAGATACTCCATGCGATCATTCAATCCATTCAGTTTCATCGAGTTAAGAAGTCGGATCCAATGTTTCTCACGATGTAGTAAATAGTTATGGTTGTCTCTTCCTTCACTTCTGACAATGGTTTCCAACACACAGAATTTGAGTTGGCTGATATTATGTCCAGCTTCTACGAAGCGATTCGCCACTGTTGACTTAAGATACTTGGTTCTTATGTTGCTCTTATGTTCGTTAATGCGAATCTTTATTTTTCTTTCTGTTTGTCCTACGTAAGTTTTTCCATGAGGACATTTTAATAGGTAAACCAAATTGGACGTATCACATGTTGCTGTCACTTTTAATTTGATTTTGTAACCTTTCATTGGATGTGTGATGTGGGCGCCAGTTATGATATTATGGCAGTTATTACAATTCCAACATGCTACTGTTCCTTTATATGTGCTTTCACTTGGTTGATTCTTGGGAGTTTTTATGATCTCTCCTAGGTTTTGCCCCTGGTGTAAGCAAATATAGGTTCCTGTTCAAAGATGTTATTAAAATCTGGTTCTAACTTCAAGATAGACCAATGTCTTTTGATGATTCTTTTGAACGGACCACTCATAGTTGAAAACTTTGATACCACTGTTATGCGATTCGATGTCGGTTTCTCTTTTTGTGTCAATAGTTCCTTCTGGTAGTTTGTGCACAACGCGTTTGGGCTTGGGTTAACAAATATTCTGGATACCCACGTTCTTTGAATAGTTGTAACATGTTTTTGACACGTTTAGTACTTGTTTCTGGATTCGATACAATTCTCTTCACCCTGAGCAATTGAGAATAAGGCATGTGATGTTTCAAAGATTCTTGGTGAAAACTGCTATATAAGAGAAGATTGTTTCTGTCCGTATCTTTTCTATAAAGATCTGTCTCTAAACCTATAGAGGTTTTGGTAATTTGCACATCCAAAAAATTGATAGATTTTTCTTGAATTTCGTATGTGAATTGAATTCTTTTATCAATCTGATTGAGTTTCACTAATTGATCAATGAGTTCTGTTGATTGCCCATTCCATAAGATGAAAATATCATCTATGTATCTTATGAATGTTTTAAGGTGGTTCTTCCATTCCGGTACTGATAAAATGTGTTTCTCTTCAAAGCTACTCATGAAAATATTCGCGTACGATGGGGCTGCACAATTGCCCATAGAAGTTCCAGTCTTTTGTAAAAACCAATCATCCTTCCATTTAAAGTAACTGTGTAACAAAGTAAACTCTAGTAGTTCCATGAGAAAGATTTTTATTCCATCGTCATATTCAGTGTTTAACAATGCCTGTTCCGTTGCTTCTATGCCCATTTTGAGGCCGAAATGCATTGGGTTTCGTAAAGGATTTACAAAGTCAGTATTTTGAGAAGCATCACAGATGCATTGTGGGAAATGAAGTTTGAATTTTCCATGGAACTTTGTATCGAGAAGAAATTACATAAATAACAATTGCATTTAAACCTACGGTGAAAACGTTGTTTTTGTTAAAGAATTGGAGCCTTAATTGAAGGACCATTGACCAGTGCCCTGGGGACATACCCCACGTTCATGGGGATGCTATTAATTTGATGACAGTAACACTCTGGTTCAGAGAGTGATACCCAGGAGGCACGGCGCATTAAACATATTTTCTTAAATCTAGCAGTGCACGCACGACATCTTTTTGGTAACAATTACTATTCCCACTCTAATGAGTGCAGCAGTAGGGAAAGTGCTGGATAGCGGAGGGGTATTCCCACTCCAGTGAGTGCAACAGTAGGGATAGTGTTGGATAGTGGAGGGATAAAATTTACTATTCCCACTCCAGTGAGTGCATCAATAGGGAAAGTGTTGGATAGCGCAGGGACAAAATTTACTATTCCCACTCCAGTCAGTGCATCAAGAGGGACAGTGTTGGATTGCAGAAGGGTAAAATTTACTATTCTCACTCCAGTCAGTTCAAAATTAAAAACAAACAAAATAAAAATATTTTTTTAAAGTAATTAAAAAAATATATAAATCTGTTAAAAAAACATTATTAAAAATAAATAAATAAAAACGTATTATAATGTTAAATACATATCACAAATACCTACAAATATTTTATTAAATTAAATAAAAAAATAATTTCCAAACAAATAAATATTTTTCTTTAGAAATTATTTATTAACAAAAACATTCATTATTACATAAATGTAGTCTATTGACTTCCTACCCCTATAGCACCACACAACTCACACCCCACATCGAAAAGAAAATAATTATTTGCATAATTAACATAATTATCAATTAAACAAATATTAATAACAGATAAAATGTAATTAACTTCCCACCCTTTAAACCTATAATCTGCACAACCCACACCTAAAATTAAAAAGTAAAAAAATTAATTACACAACTAAAAAACGTTTAACAACTAATTATGAAGTAAGTAAAATTAATTTACTCCCCCCTTTACCCCTATAAACCCAAAACCCACACACAAAAAATATTTAAACAATAACACTATTAATTATCAATTAATTAATATTAATTATCAACTTATCATTAATTGAAAATAAATTACTTCCCACCCTTTACCCCTATAAATCCCACAACCCCCACCAAAAATTAATTAGTTACCATAATTAATTGTCGATTAATTAATTAGTATTAACAACTAATTATTAATTAAAAATAAATTACTTCCACCCTTTACCCCTGTAAACCCCACAATCTACACCTAAAATTTACCCCAAAAATGTAAAACACAATTAACATTATACAATCTCAATTAATAAAATATTCATAAAGAAATATATTAATTCATTTATTATAATTAAATTACTTTCCACCCTATTCCCCTATAAACCCACAACCCACTTCAGAACTAAAAAACACAAAATGTAATTAAAATAATATTAATAACTACTAAAAATGTAAAACACATATTAAAAAACATAAACAATACTTATACAAAAAAATACATCACATACATTTAAAATATATACTAAAATACATAACACTAATTTAAAAATCGATATTTTAAACAAATATATTTTTGCAAACTATATTAATGACTTCTATATTTTTAAAATCAATATTTCTTACCTTAAAGTCGATATTCTTGATTACGATATTCTTGCTGTCGATATTTCCGTGTCACGATAATTAAAACTCGATATTAGTGTAAGTCGATATTTTCAACTCGATATTTTGACTGAATACCTATTCACCTACTGCATGAAACAGAAAGGGTGTTCGATGAGCTTCATAGCCTTGGCCTTTCAGTAAATCGCTGTGAACTGATTGGCCTTGACTTTCAGTTAATGGCTGTGATCTGATTGGTAGATCATCTTTATTCGCTGTAGAAGGGTAGGATCAGAAGGGACTCTGCAAGGTGACATATGAGAGTGCATTACCCTAGAATGAGTGCCATACGTCTAATAGAAAGAAGAGGTATGGGAAGAGCAATGTAAACAATTGCTGTAATGGAATTCTGCCAATGCCAACTAGTTATTTCAATCTTCCTGCTGTTCCATTAAAAAAACATGCAGCTATTGTTCATCTGTCTGGTGTGATAACTCGTGAATTTGAAGTAGATGGTCCAGAGTTGTTTCAACAGTTCTATCCAAACCTTAGCCGTGAACTGTATCACTGAATCTGTGATGATCTGTTCTGGAAGATCATGTAGCACGAAGATGTTAACCAAAAGACATCTATCCGTTTTACAGAGGTATCTCCAATAATGAAATGTCCTAGTTTTGTAAACTAATCATATACTATCAGAATTGCAGTTCCTCCCCTGCAACTTGGCAAAACAACTCTAAATTCCAAATAAATCATTGCCATGGTTGTTGTGAGGTGGGTTAATTGTGCTGATCATGGGCTGGATTTGCATGTACAGTCTTAGATTGTGCACAGACCACATAGTGTTAGGTGTGATGACTGATAGTCTGTTATGTTTTAGGCCACCAGAAATACCTTTTTACTAATTTGTATACTTACACCTGTCCTGGATAATCTCCTACTGGTGATGTTTGACACCCGTGGAGGGTTATCTGCGTAAATCCTTGTCTGGAAGATATAAGACATTTCTCTTAACATAAATTTCTGTCTTTCTTGCCAGATTCTGGTTTGAGATGTATCCATTCCATAGCTTCAGTGTTGACTGTCTTGCTGAGCTTGTCTTACTTGTTGCAAAAAAGTATCAGTGGTAGGCAGGATAGTGCTTATTGTGCAGAGAACCTTTGGGATTGACACAACAGGAAGACTTTTTTCATTCCAATAGGACAAATCATCTGCTTTTCCATTGATGATAACCTGTACCGTAGGTAATGCTATAATTGAATTGAAAAAATAATACAATCCAGTGGGCAGGCCTAGCATTAGCACACTTCCTTGACTTCCGATGGAAAAGATCCTTGTGTTCTGTCCGAATGTGATGTGTGGCCTCAAACACACATTTTTCAGTGTTTGTATATAGTGAGTGAAGCCTCACCTCGAAGTACTTCTTTTTATATTTTGTAAATTGTGTACTTTATTATCATATAAGTATACAGTGGTGTAGCAATTCAGCAGGTTCCCAAAGAGTAGTTTGTAAAGTGTTGAAAAGTACTTACTCAAGGGTTCTAGTAGGAATCCGATGCCAGAGACAACTGGTCTGCCTTTATCTTTTAGGTTGGACGGTCAATTTTTATCTCTCATTGAACCAGGTATCTTCTTTTAGGGGGAATACCTACATTGCACATCATGTCTTACACCCCCTTTTTTTTAGGTCCTGAAGAAGTGCCGCGGATCCCTTCTAGGGCCATCGGGCACGAAACATGTCGACCTGACCACGCTCACGGTTTTAGGCTACTGTTGTACATCATCCGCCTACAGTAGCCCCAACCATATTATGTTTTTTTTAACCTTGCCAAGAGAACCACCATATTAAATTCCAGTTTGGTATCTCTTAGACAGTTTTAGCCTCCCTTCACTTTACTACACACACTCACTCCACACCACATATTCTCGACGCCCTCACATAGATACCTCTCTTAATATGGTGAACAAATAAAAATATCTCCGCTAAAGCGACCCATTGTGGGGCCCTTTGGGCATTGCAGTGCCAGCCGACCTACGAGGAGCACATCCAAGGATGAAGCATGACATCCCCAGGGATGTGTGAGGCACCAATAAATAATCCTTAGGATTCCCATTTCTCTGTCCTCCCTTTTCTCTTCTTTGTTTTCTGATAGGAACAATATCTCCACTGCTTGATGTACTAGCAATTTCGGAGCCTGTGTACTGGACCTTTATTGACTCCCAGCCCCCCCTCTTTTTTTTGTTTATATGGAATGGGAGTGCCACTGCAAAGCCACTGCCGGTTTGCTGTTGTAAGGCAGTTTTTAATCCAAACAAAGATCCATCATGTCCTATGCCTCTCAGGCGCACAATTAAAATTTGCTATCAACACAAGTCAGCAGTTTAAAAACAGTATGTGTGCCCAATGTTCTGTAGCTCTCAATGCAGTCTGATATGCCACTTTCTAGGTCTATGAATTACATATTGGCGGGTGCCAAGCAATATCCTAGTATATAGACATGTTGCGGTGACTCAAGCATTTTAATTTTTAACGAGACTCTGGGAAATAGGGGTATGGTACATATCTTGCAATACAAACACAAGGAGACGATTGACGGAGCACTGAAACTTTTCAGACACTCACACCCAATCACAGATCTGGGTTGAATCCCTCATCGTTCTTTAGCTCACTTCGCCACCCCAGTTCAGACCCAGCCATATGCAAATCAGTCTTGACTCTGTTCCTCATGGGAATAGTCCAGCCCGAACTGCCAAGTCAGGTCTTCCTTGGACCGGAAACAAGCCTCTTGGGACCGGTTTCGGGGTAACACCCCTCATCAGCCAGGCTAGCTTGAATCCAGTGACAAAGTGAGCAAGGGACCAACGTCTGGGTATACCCTGCCAACTTAGGGCGAGTAAAGCAAACACAAGGAGACGATTGACGGAGCACTGAAACTTTTCAGACACTCACACCCAGTCACAGATCTGGGTTGAATCCATCATCGTATGAGATGGCTGGTTCTGAACTGGGGTGGCAAAGTGAGCTAAAAAACGACGATGGATTCCTTGTGTTTGCACATATCTTACAATAAATAGGAGCTGCCTGATATAAAAATAAAACACATCGCCATGTTCCACATCAGCATACTTTTCTCGGAGTCATGTCCCATCTCTGCGTACATTGTTTTTCTTCCTTGTGTTTTTTCTGGCAATAGTATCTTGATTCTTTTTTTCAGTGTTAAGCCTTGTTGTCTCACATTTTTAAGTCGAGCCTAGGGCCAGCACGCATGCGCTGCTCTGCGAGACTTGTAGTGGAGTAGGGAATAGAAGCCCCGCCCACTCTCCTCCCATATTTGCCATTGGCTTGTGTATTGTCCGTCCTAAATGCTGGCTTCTGATTCGTAAATAGGCTTGTGAGTCCCTCCTTAGTACCGCCTCCTCTTCACTTGTCACCTCCCATGGCAACTGGCCTTTTTACTTTGTTTGTTACACGGTGCCTGTTATTTAGTCTTCAGGCTCTATTTTCTTTATCCAGTTTCTCTTAGTGCAGGCACCACGTGCTTTTGTGCCTTCTTTACAATCCCACCCTCCCTCCCTTTGTCTGTGCCTTCTTTACCCCTGCCCTCCATCCCGTTGTCGTGCCTTCTTTTCCCCCCACTGCCCTCCCTCCCGATGTCCGTGCCTCCCCCCACTGCCCCACCTCCGCCCGCCTCCCTCTCATTGTCCATGATGCCTACCATTTGCAATGCAATAGGTCTCGCATTTACGCGAGTTTGAGCTATTGGCATTGTATATGACAATGTCTTTTGTTTATGTTTTGGTTTTTAAAGCATAAATAAAACGCATTGTCATTTACAATGCCAATAGCTTAAACTCGCGTAAATGCGGACCTATTGCATTGCAAATGCTTGTTGCATTTCTTATCACTCTTGCTTAAAGCTTTTTTCCTTATTAGCGGTGGTGCAGATATTGGACAAAATTTGTATACATATGTGCAACTTCACAAAAACATTAAAGCATGCTATTACCACACTTGCTCTGTGCACACGCAAAGCACCCCGTGAAAATTCTGAATTTGGGTACAAGAGACCCAGTATCTCATTGCCTGCAGATTCGTGTGTCATCTCTCTTATTTGCAGAGGGACGTGTGCTCATGTGCACCTGTCACACCTGCTCTTCCCTATGTATAGTCTAGGTTATGATATGGCCCTGTGATCTATAAAATAACCCACACTGTGACCAAACTTTATAAGTACATTCACAGTGACCGCCATCAACCATCTTGGGTCAGTGGCATAACACAGGCACCCGCAGCCCCTGCGGTTCGGGGGGTAAGCTCCAGGGGGCCCCCTCAGCACAGTACTCCTGATTGAGTCTGGAGGGTGCCCCTCCACGTACCTTGCAGGGGGGCCCCCTTAAGTGTCATTACGCCAGTGTCTTGGGTTAAGAAGTCAGACGATAAGACAGTAAGTGCCATTTTAGTTTGAAGGCACTTCGCGGAGGGTCGCAATGTGACTCTTGTAGCTGTAAAAAGCAACTTGGCCAGGAGCTGTAATTACTGATGCCTGACAAAAAGTGCTTCAACATAGATATTGCCAGTGCCTATTGGTCCCTGTACCCAGGGCCAAGGCCGGCTTTAGCGCTGGTGGCGCCCCCCCCAATGACCACCCCTGCCACGGATTCCCTCACTAGCACCCTTTAACAGTGCCTCTCAAGTCTCCATAACCACTGTCTCTCAGATTAATTTAGTTTTATAGCACCACTCAGGCCAGTGTACGGTGTCAGAGCACTTTACACCACACACACATTGCACAGAGACAATCATATGTGTGTAAATTAGTGTATAGGAAATGTTACATCAGACAGGACTACAAGGCGTAGAGTAGGAGTGGCATGTCATCGATACTGGTAGGCAATATAGTTCAAGTTCTTATTCAGCAAAGTCACAAATTCAGAATTTAAAACACAACATCATTGTTAAGGGTTCTCTTTCATAATAAGAATTGTTTTCTACCCTTTTCACAAGATTAGAATAATGAAAGACTGTGAAAAAAAACATATAGCTCTAACATATACCTTGCAGTTTGCAGCAGCTCTAGGGTGACAGTTAATAGCTCAATGTTCTATATTAGGATTTTGACTTATAAACGACAAGTAACAAAAGGCGCTCTCTTACAGAAGCAGTAACCCACTGACCTATTTACATTATATGCACTTCGTTATCTGCATGGTACACTTTCTTAGCAGCAGGCATTTTAACCCTCTGCGCTCCCTTAGAATGATTCAAAATTTCCACTAGACAAACCTCCTGTCTCTTTCCAGAAAGACATTAATCATGGGACTTCTCTTGACATCTTAATTGATGTCTGAAAGTTGCTGGAGGACAGGAACGAGGCAGCAGGTGCTTTTAAAATGATGATACACATTTTCAAAAATGACGCCCCCACCCCAAGTCAACGCCCGGTGCGGTCGCACCGATCGCACTGCCCTAGAGCTGGCCCTGCCCAGGGCTTTAAGTGTGCAGGGTCCCGCCAGTGCTGAGCACCGGCAGTTCTAAAAAGCAGCTGTCGAAACGGGTCTCTATCGGGCTCTCCATTTTTGCCATCACCCTCCGGGTGAAAAAAAAATCTTAACTCTGCAGCTGGACCACCCTTCACTGCTTTTGGCTAACTTCGAAGAGACTTGTTAAAGTTCTTTCACAGTCTCATCATTTCAGAACTGAAGGATTGTCATATTATATTCAACGAAGTCATAGTTATTGCTTATGCAACAAACAACCATTGACGAAGCCAAATATTTTGGCTTGTTGTAGGTATGATGTTACTTGTTGTATTATATATCTGGATGCAATGAGAGAAGCAGCAAAATACCAGTCGGGCGGCACACTATGCTAAGCGCAGATTTTTCGCTTACGTGTTTTAAGCCACACCCTTAATTACATTGGCCACGCCCCTTTGAGAGACCCCCCAGTTTTTTCATCCCACTTAAAGCCCTGTCAGTACCAAGCAGCACCCAGGTAGGCTCAGATCCAGTGGTGCGTCGCTTTTCTGTAGTTTTGTATTATTTCGTGTCTGTCTGGAAAGTATAATACTGAAGTTCACATCTACACCCAGGCTTATGGTTAACCGTTAACCCTGTTTCAACACATCTACCTAGATTCCTCCTGACAATTGTCACCTGGTACTACTTTCCCACTGTTCGGGCGCCAAAGACCGGGGTAGCCCAGTGCCTAGAGCTTCTAACCTTGCAAACACTAGGTCCGAACTCCAGCCTCCGCCTAACATCATGGGAAGTCACTTAATCTCCCTGTGTTCTTCCATGCACTCAGCACCTCCCACCCTGGCTGAGGGCATCAACCCAAAGCACTTGCAGGCTGTGCGACACGGAACAAGGAGACATTCTGCACTTAATCTGCACATGCAAGGAACTGCAGCAAGAGGGGACACAGCAATGGCCCCCTTCAAGCAAAAAGGAATCCGCACCAGGAGGGAAGCGGTGCTGGCATACTTTGACCCGGGGGCCACGCAACTGAACTGCAGCACGGTAAAATTTCTTACGCTGCCCGAACAAAAAAATACCTAAAACAGCAATCCAACATCAGCCATTTTAGTAATAAGTTGCCTGTGTAGACAGTGGCTCACAAGCTGGACGCTTCATTTCTTTGTTGCAATAAGAAAAGAGCATCTTTTTTATGTATAAAGTATTAGCTGGTGCCATATTCGTTCGGTGCTATCACCAAATATGTATGCACTGTACGGCACCTTACCACGTGTATTCCTGGTTCTACCGATGTATTTTAACGACTGCACTACACTTTATTACGTGTATTATTGATGCACTCTAACGGCTTCACCGGCTATTTTAACCACAGTTACGTACGTACTGTACAGCATTTTATTATGTGTAGTATTGGTTTTACCGGCGATAACAACAGTTTTATTGGCCATTTTAAAATGTTGCAATGGTTTTTAGAAACCATGCAAATAAAATAAACTTGAAACTGTGTACAACAAGGGCAACAAGTGTGATGTGTTCTAGCTCTGTAGTAAAAGCGTTCTAATGATTTTGGGTTATGTTCGTGCAAAAAAAAAAAAAACAACGAATCACGGTGTAATCGTGAAGGAGGCACACCCGAGTCCGCCCGACAAATCTCACCCTCTGCAGGCTGTCTGTGCTGCCGCCAACTCTTTTCATTTGAGCTTTCTTCCCTTATGCGCGCCCTTAGCCTCTGCGGCTAGCGCATGGTGGCCTGCGTGGCTGTTAATATTCAGCTTCACTTCTCCGAAAGTGATTAAAAACCGTGATGCACGTTACACCTTTCTATCCTTGAAACAAATGTCTCTGTAGCATGCGGATCCCTCACGCAACCGGTCTCTGAAACCGTTCTCATGCTGAGATTAATGTGACCACTAGGTGGTAGCCAAGACACATCTCACTACACTATCTCTTGTTTTGTTTCATTGTGCCGGGTTTCTTGCCTTTCTGTTACCTTTTTTTCCCGAAATGGTGTTCATTTTCAGCTACAGAGGTGGTGTTCATAAAACTAAGCATATGAATGGAAAAATACAGGATCGGTAGGGTGTGACTGTGTGTGGATAACTCAGCAGCAGATGGCGTTCCCGGTGTCCCCGTGACACAACAGTGATCCCAAAGAGAAGGGAAAAATAGTTGACTGTATAACTTGCCTTCAGTTCAAAGGCTGTTTGTGAGAGCTTTCTTGCAAATACGATACATAGAAGAGCTTAAATCAAAAATATATAGACCTTTCTCTTTTCCTTTTTCAGTAATATGTCAGATGTCTCGCACGAGATTGCCATGCCATTAAAACACCTCCACTGCGAGAAAAAGGCGGGTAATGTTACTGGCCAAGGGAATTCTCAAAAAGTCTAAAACTGTAAAGTACAAAGCAACCCTTCCAGACAAAACAGTTTGAGCACGAAGACTGCCGCATTGTTAGGGGTATAAACTGGCGACCATTCATCGCGCAGTCACAATAAACGAAAAAATGTGCCTCAGATATTGTTTCTAAGGATTGCACATGACCTGTTTCACATCAGTTCGCGCCGAAAACTTTCAGCCCTCGGCCGTACTTTCGAACAGCAGCACCGGATTTTCATATCTCAAGTTGCCTCACGCTTGAACGTTAACATCAAAGCAAGGGCCACGTTGTGTACAAAAACTCTGTGTTTTGGCATTTTAACGAGCAAGAACTTTACTCAAAAAACACATCTCACTGGTTATGTTAATGATATGTGTATAGCGGGAGTATACCTCTGGCATAAATGCAAACATTTTAGAAGTGGGAGATATAAAAAAAATTCATTGATTTTCCCCATTGAGTTCTATTGAAGTTGACGCAATTTGAGACAGGAGACAGCTAAAATAAATCAATTTCTGGCTTAAAACATTGTTAGTCTTCTGCCTGAATGGGGTCTGTTGACATGTGTGCACTGGTGTGCTCGTGCAGCCCTTTGTGTTACTTTGTCCAAATTAGTTGCTGGGCAGGGAAAGGGGAGGCCGGTACTGACCATTTTGTATTTTCCCACTGGACTGCAGGCTAAAAGTCTGCCTTCAGAGCTGGACGGGCTTCCGTACCCAACGATGCCCGCCTCACCACTTCTACTTGCGCACTCTGCCTGGTGTAAGCATTGTTGCCAGGTCTTATTTTGGTTTACAGTCTGGCAGTGGGCATGCGTGCATGGTTAGAATGTTGTGTGGTTGAAGGGGCAGTGTCTGTGATGTGTTGGAGCCTTCTTGGAGTGCACCCAGGTCATGCACATGGAAAGCATGCACACGCAGGCTTGTGCCAAGTAATGTGTGAGCTAAACTACTTACTTGAATAATAGGTAAAGGTCGGTGTGCCAACAGATTAACAGCGAGGGGCGAGCCAGAGCTGAGCCAAGGGACTTACTTGGCTATAAGAGCCGGTCCACAAGTCTAGCCTTGAAAATGTTCTGCATGTAAACCAAGAAACGGGGAGAGGATGTGGTCTGACGGCTAGATTGCCGACTTTGGAGCTGGAAACCAAGGTTCGAGCCTCGGGGTCGCGTCCACATACTGTGATTCTGGGCAAATCACTTAATCTCCCCGTGCCCACCAAAAACATGAATGTGTCCTTGTGTAACGTAACCGGTGCTCATGTAAAGCGCTCCAATACCTTTGGGTCGAGTTCGCGCTATATAAATCTGCAACAACAAAAAAACGGATATCGATTACGATGTTCGAGGTCAGTTTGTGAACCGCACGGTCTTTCCGAATCGATTCCGACCGGCTCTCAGACAATCTGTGTCCGTTGGACCCACATCGTACAGCTCTATGGACTGCGTTTCCGACCGAGCAATTAGTTGCCAGTTTCCAACAGCTTTTCCAAGTCAGCCTGTCCGACACGAAAAGGCTGACGGAAAGTGACTTTTGGGGCTCCTAGCAGCCCTCTTTCATCCTGTGGCCTCCGGTTGGGGGCTGAGGGAGTACCAAAGGGACCCCCTGTAAAACCCTGCACTGTGTGGCAGGCACTTGGGGTGCCTGCTACAGGTTGCAGAGTTTTCCGCACACCCCCCATTTCCCCATAGGAGCCTGTGTTGCTGGGCGGAACACAGGCTCCCATAGCAGTAAATGTAAAATGTAAGTCCGTTTTTATATAGCGCAGCTACTCACCCTTACGGGTCTCAAGGCGCTGGGGGCCGTCGTGGAAATTAAGTGAGCTATTGCCCAGAGTCACATGGTGCTGAGCTGCCGCCGGAGCCGGGGATCGAACCGTGAACCCTGTGCTCAGAAGTCAGCTGCCCTGGCCGCTGCACCACACCTCTCCACATAGCAGTCAATGGGAATCCGACCGAGCAGTGTTCGGTCGCATCGTAATTGGTCGGGAGGAACCGCCGACCGCGAGTCGGTCGGTCCTGATTCTGAGTCAGTGTCGGGAGGAGGAAACTCCGACCGACATTGTAATGAGGCCCTTAGTGTCTGTTATATTTAATCAGGAAGATCTGAAAATGTATATACCATACCTTGTCACATAATAGGATGAGCAGGATGTGGCCATAACGTGAGAGACAGATCACCCCCCAATTAGCCCACCTTATTAAATGGTTTTATTATGTGGTCCTGAAGAAGGTGGATTGTCACTACCCTTTACCCACCGAAACGTATGTTGAACATTTTTTCGAGAGATCCTAGTCCACAACAGCAGAAATTGGAGATCTTTTCCCGTTGCAACCTGGAGTGTATGTTACATGTGGCTCGGATTGGAATGAGTGGTATACATGAGAGGATGTGTGTGTTTTGTGTATGAATGAGAGAGCGGAGTGTGATATGGGGGTAGAAAAAAGGTGGGAAAAGTTATATTTGTAGATACAATTGACACATACACTGTGAATTGTTTTTATGTGAAATGTATATGAAATGCATGAAATAATTTTTGCCTTTTCGTTTTCTTTGTACAAATGGTACAAATGTGTTTTTGATAAATGAAAAACTGAAACTTGTATAAAAATTAATAGTAAATAATGCTTTGGTTACTTAAATCGGGTAGTATAGTAGGATAGGACAATATGATGAAAATAAATTAAACATAATTAAAAATAATTTTAAAAAGTCATATGTTTTGAATGTCGTTTCTGGTCAGGTCATTGAGCACTTAGAGCGATTGCAGAAGGCATACAGGTCATGTGGGATTTTGTATTCTTGTTGTGTTTGATTCTTTCCCCTTTTCCCAGACCTAAAATTAATACCCAGGGAGCACCTTTCTTTTTATTTGGCAACATAGTCAATTAAATCAAACACAGGGTTTTTGACAGCGCACATTCGTGAACTCACATATTTGAAGGTGCTCTCATGTGTGATAATGGAGAAAAAGGAGGTTCAATAAAAAATAAAATAAGTGCCTAGAGTCACACAATTTGGTCAAGGGGAGGTGTCGGGATTGATCCCAGGTTTTCTGGTTTCACATTGTGCAATTCAGCCACTAGATTAGTGTCTCTTTTGCTCTAAATTTTTTACATGAAATATTTCTGCTTAATTTTAAATTCTTTGTGCATGAGGTTGGAGCATGGGTGGTAGCTCGAGCCATCTGAAAGCTCAGTGCCTTTTGTGCTCGATGGCCCAAGAAGACCTCTAGCTGAGCCAAAGTCAGGCACCTGGCACAAATCAGGCTCTAGCTCTCGATGGCTTCCCCACCTGTAGGTACAGGTAGATAATGAAGGAGGAGCTGGTCTCAAGTCTCCCATATTACAAGATTTTAGGTCCTCATGTGGGTGATTTGATCCCAGAAGCCAGGCACATTGAGGAAGTTGTGTCAGCAAGGAAGAGAAGATGTCATGACCTCAATAGAAAATGTAGGACAAGCCAGATCCAATGAGTGAAGATATGCACAATTGTCAACAAGCATGTAAAAATGCCAGGTGAAGGTTGAAAAGGCACCTACCCAGACCTGTCATTCAGGTATTTCTAAATATAATTGTGTATCAAGGTCCTAAAGGAGTTAAGGGTGATGGTAATAGGGAAATATCCATTTAAGACTGCAGGCTAGGATGGTGCCAAGGAAAAGATTATGTAAAGTGCACCATGCCAGGCAATACTGCAGTCGTGAAGGGTCATTATGTAGCAATATCTGCACTTATCAAATGTTGCAAAATGTAATTCTTATACTGATCAGGTGGATCAAAGGCCATTTTTATGCGCTGGTTGATAGGTGCAAATGTTAAGTTTGCCCCTCATTTCAAACACAGCATGGCGCAGTGCAAAGTCACCAGGCACTAGTGCCTTGTGTCCAATATGACAACAAATTGTGAAATAGCCAAAAATGTTACAATTTTTTTTGTTTAAAAATCATTTACATTTTTGCAGCTACTGCACATTAATGGTAATAGATTTTGAGATGGCATTTCCCCTGCAAAGTCCTACAGAGAATGGATATGGCTGACGTGTCTGTATTATTGGGCCACCAGCTACCATTCATAAACAATTAGTTTTACAGGTCTAGGGATGACCCAGTGATCAGAGGAGATTTGTATCTGTTCAAGAGGGTCATCTCGGATAACTAGCTGAATGGCTCCCAGGTCCTGACTCTCTTCCCCATCCCACTGGGGTCAATGACTGGTAGGGCAGGATAACTTGCAAGACACGTCTGTGGCAAAGATTGCTACTGGTGCAAGTGACAAGATTGGTTGGGTTCCACCTGTAGGACCTCATTGGTTTTTCCAAGGACATAAGGAGGGTCTGCTTATTAAAATACTTCAAAATGCTATCTGAGGAGTTTGGGCTCACCAATTCTAATTCTTCCAATATCATACAATTGTGGCACACCCTTGACCAGTACTTCTCAGACTTAAAGTCTCTCTGTGATCCTTAAGCTTAAATGTGATAGTCAGAGGCTGGACGTGAGGTCACACAAATCTGCTGCATATTTATAATCAATCTGCCCATTTAGTTCACGGAGATGCAGACTCACTGAGACAAGAGGACTGGTGTTCGGAAAGGTAAGGAATGGACCGAGGTCAAAATTGCGCCTTGCAAACTCACCATCCTTACATGGCTTTGACTCACACAATTCAAATTTTTATGCAGCTTCTACTACCCACCCCAACAAACTGTGGAAGATGAGAAGATTTCCCATGGTATAAGCCAAGAGAGACCAACTTCTTCAATGTGACTAGGAGCTACCTGGTGATTCAGCATTACTGCCAGATGAAAAGTGTAACCCTTGCCAAGGTTCTAGGGCATCCTGTTGAGCTTTCACTGATACTAGGTATTATGGGTGTTAATGGGGAGTGGAAGGTTACATAATATGCTCACATACTACTAGAATTAGGGTGCCCTCCTGAACAAAAGGGATATTGCGCACCTTTGGCACTCGAACAGTGCCCCACCCCATGTAGAAAGATTTCAAGAGAAGGTCCATTGCACATACACAGAAAATGCAAGATGGTGTCTCACTGGACGCAGAAAAATATGGGATCCCTGGTAGGAAAAGTTAGGACTCAGTGTTCAATATTCCAGAACTTGGCCAGGAAACAGGCTTTCCAGACCCCCTGGCACTAAGGACTTTGTCAATGTTCAAATTCAAGATAAAAAACCAGTCAGACTGCACGCACCCCACCACCCACTGACAAATATGTGCACTCAGGATCTGGAACAATATCTCTGTATCCATTAGGACCACCCCAAAGCTGCTCCAATTTAGGAAAGAGTTTAAGACTCACCTTTTTAAAGAACACTACATCACAACACACTACATCACAACACATTCACCATCCAGCAGTGTCTGCTGTTCTCATCTGTGTCTGCAGGAAAGCTGATAAGCCTCTTGAACGAAGGCTAAATGTGCCTCCCAGTAATCAACCACTAAGGAAGGTGATACGAATCGGTATGGCCTTTGTCCCAAGTCTCTTTTCTGAAGTCTGTCTTTATCTCTCCCACTCTGTTCTTAGCTTTTATAACATATTTGTTCATTGTTCAACATTATAAAATAAACAATTAGCATAAAAGGCCTCTGCAACCTTTCACTTACCTACATTCTGTGAAACCTTGTTTATTGTTTAATCATAACAAACAAGAAATATAATTATTAGCTTCCGTGAAATCTCGCTCATAACTCCAAAGCAATTATAAGAACAGGGAACTCCATTCGGATAAAATAACATGAAAGTATTGAAGCAGACTTACTTCAAGACATGCAATGAATAATGACATGAATAAATGACATGAATAAATGTAGATGATACATATATATATATATCGCAGCTCCATTGTACATAAAGTACAGCACTCCCGTGAGTGCTGTACTTTATGTACAATGGAGCTGCGAGATTAGGCGCGTTACCACCAACGCGCATCAAAGCACCCGCCCGCGAGTGCAGGAATCGTGGTGGGTACGAGGAGCAGAAATATATATATATATATATATATATATATATATGTATATATATACACACGCTGGGGAGGCAAACACAAATACAAAATCCACAGCCAAACAATCAAGGAGGAAATAGCAAGTGATTCACATTTCGGCAATGCAGTCATAAATCTTACAGACATGGAGCTGAATGAACAAGAAGAAGGGATTTTATCATTGGGACTTACTTTTTGCTCAAAAACTAACTTTGACTATCTACAAACTCGAATTGATCTATTTCACTTTGTTAGGAAATTAAAACGACAGAAATATTTTAATAAATCGAATACTGCACAGAGCACGCCAGTCAACGTGCAAGGCATGGAACTCTTGACTGTTGAGGACATGGCATTGCTCCAGGATATGGACCAGCTACAAGGAGGCGGACAGCAAGGAAGCAGACCAGCAGAAGATCTGTCGGCAGAAATGGGTATGGACATCTATGGTAGTATCCGGACTCCATTCAAACCCAAATCTATCTTTTTACCCATCATGCCAAGAGACTGTTTGGACATTTTTGGTGAAAATGTGATCAAAGAATTAAAGCAATTAGCGATTGAATCCAGTAAAGAATTCCTACACACAGAACACAATCGTAGATTGCAGTACATGTCGGTTATCAACAAAATAAAGGAAAAACAGGATATTGTCGTTAGGTGGTCCGACAAGGGAGGAAACGTAGTACTCTGGCCACTTGAGATGTATAATAAGGAAGTACACAGGCAACTGCAGGACAGGGCGTGCTATTGTAGGGTTGGCCCCATGAGCATTCAAGGCATCAAAGAGAAATTTCATACAGAGCTGTACAAGTGGAGAGGTGTAGGATTGATTTCTAAGGGAGAATTTGATTTCTTAAAAACAGATTACCCGGTCATGCCCGTACTATACCTTATCCCTAAGGTGCACAAGAACGCCAGTAATCCACCAGGTAGACCCATTATCACTACCATAGGGGGTTTGTTTGAGGGTACTTCCAGATACAACGACACCTTCTTACAGGAACACATATGCAAACTACCCTCATATTTAAAATTTACTGGAGACTTCCTTAGGAAGATATACAATGTGTCTTGGAATGACCAGTATGTGCTCATGACCCTAGACGTCATAGTTCTTTATACGAGCATTAAACACACTGATGGGCTGAGGGCTTTGGCTTATTATCTGAGGTCCAGACCGATGCTCTTGTACCAGCATACCCAAATGCTACTCAGCATGGCAGAATGGTGTCTGAACAACAATCTCTTTATGTATGACCAACACACATACAAGCAAACAAAGGGAACTGCCATGGTACCTGCTTCGCACCCAGCTATGTGAATTTGCATATGGGCTGGTGGGAGGAGCAGGTACTTAAGACCAACTATGCCAGGGAATGGACAGAGAATGTAATTCTCTGGACCAGATACATAGACGGTCTGTTTATCCTATGTAAAGGCTCATCTGAGTCAGCACACAGATTTGCTCATGAGATTAACAACAATGATTTAAACCTTACAGTTACATGTGACATCAACACTAAGCAAATACACTTTTTAGACCTGGTGGTATTTGTAGAAGACAATAAACTGCAATCCAGAACATATAGAAAGCCTACCTCTGGCAATTCCATCTTACATGCCAGTAGCTTCCACCCAACCAAACTCAAAGAAAGCATTCCCTGTGCAGAATGTTTATGTATGAAACGTAACTGTAGCAATGAGGAAGCTTTGGGTGGAGCTACAGAAGATCTCTTTATGAGATTAAGATCACGAGGCTACACTCCTGAAGTTTTGAGATCAGCATAAGCTAAAACCAGACCCATAAAGAGAGAAGACATGCTGTTTGGTCCAAGCAAAAATAAGAAGAAAGCAGCACACCTAGGTATGCCACGTCTCATCACAAGTTATTCTGCGTACCAAGCGAAGCTACGTCATATTCTCTACAGGAATTGGAGCATTGTGAAAAGTGATCCCATTATTGGCCCTGATATATCTAGAGTTCCCCTCATATCATTCAGGAGGACCAAATCCATGCGGAATGAGCTGGTTTGTAATTCACCTCAGGCCAAGAGAGGTTCTGATTGGCTTAGAGTACACAGGAGTTTCCAAAAATGCTCTAAATGCAAAGCGTGTTGTCATGGCTGCAATGTGAAATCCATACAGACACCCCTTAGGCGCACACCTTTTGAAATCAGAGGGACATACAGTTGCAAGAGTGAATTTGCGGTATATGTGCTTCAGTGCACTTGCAAGAAAAGATACGTAGGAAGCACCATACACCCGGTCCACATCAGGATACTGCAACATCTAAGGGCTATAACTAATGATGACCCATGCTACCCTGTAGCCAGACACATAAATCAATGTCATGGAGGCAATGCGAAGGATCTAACATATTTTGTCATCGACACCGTCCCCAAGAGCCCTAGGGGAGGCAATAGGCAGCTCTTGCTCAGGCGGTTAGAATCCAGGTACATACTCATGCTGAACTCAAAGATCCCACAGGGGTTAAATTCAGACGAAGCACTATCAGTTCACCTCTAACTCTTCTGTCTACAGTTTGTCTTTATTTTCTTTTGGTATATTCTTAGTAAATTTTTGGTTTGGCTGTACAGTCAATTTTCTTGATTAGTTTGAGAGTGAAGTGTGTACAATGGCATTACACTGTATTTATTTTATGGATGTTAATTATGTCTATCTAGAGTAGGCCCACTAGGGCAGGACCAGTACTGAATACATTCAGTGCAATGACATTTTTGTAACATGTATTTTACACTGTAATTATTTTCAGCACGCATAATACCCTGTCTGAATCTTTCATAATGCTGCCCTAACCACCATGGTTTAAATATAGTTATATTTTCCACACAAAACTGGAGATTAGTGGGAATTTTGGGCATCCGCACATCCAGACTCAGAGACTACTCTCTTTAGGTCTTTGGGTAGTATGTTCTCTCTTTCACTCTTTGCGTTTATAATGTCGAAATCCTATGACCATTTACCACCAATACTTTAAGTATTATATTGTTTTCAAGCACTACATAAGACTGAAGTTAAGTCTTTTATTTTTTATTTTTATGTTAACTTGTATACAATCTTACCAATTTACTTATCTTTTATGTCCATAATGTTATTTGGTTGCTTTGACAGCCATGGAGAGTGATGAAGTATAAAATGATTTACTGCAATCGCGCCCGAAACGCGTCAGGGCTTTCTAGTGCATTAAATGTTTGGTGTCCAAATCATCCACGGTGTCGGCGCCTGCTTCTTTGTTGAGGAGCGGGATTGGTTGTGTGTGTGTGTGTATATATATATATATATATTTTTTTTTTTGCAGCCCTCAATGATAATGACCTTAACTTGAAATTCACTGAATGTATCAGTTACACACAGGTGGCGTATTTAGATCTGCTTGTCTACATTGAAGACAACACTTTGCAAACCACACTTTATCGTAAACCTACGGCAGGTAATAGCACACTACACGCAGGTAGTTTTCACCCTAGAAACGTGATCAGCAGTGTCCCCTATGGGAAAATACTGAGGATCAAATGAAATTGCTCCTCCAAAAATGATTTTTTTAAATCAAGGGATCAAGCACTTCAAAGATTCAAAGAAAGAGGATATACCGAGGGAATATTAAGAGAAGCAGTGAGGAAATCAGATTGCCTACAGAGACAAGATCTCCTAGTAGATAAGAAAGAGAAAAAAGATAGCACAGGGGAGAGACAAGGTGACAAGGGATCAATAAGAATGATCACCGAATTTACTACAAGTTCTTCCGAAGTCTATCGTATTTTCCGTAGGAACTGGAAAATACTTAAAACGGATAATACTGTGGGTCCACATATCCCTAAAGCACCACTCATCACATACAGAAGAGGTCCCGCATTAAAAGATCTTTGTCAGGAGCCATTTCATCAAGGGGCAAAGAAAGAGAGATATGGTGACTGGGTTTTTTCCGTGTATGAGATGCAAGGCGTGCAAGAATTGCCAGAAAATCAAAGAATTTGAGATACCAGGCAGGAGAACCAAACGTAAAATCAACAACCTACTGAATTGTAACTCCGAATATACGATTTATTGCCTTCTCTGTCCGTGCGGAATGCGATATATCTGAAGCACAATTCACCCCACCAAAAAAAGAATCCATATGCGGGCAATCAAAAACCATGATCCAACATACCCGGTGGCCCGCCACTTTCAGGATAAACACAAAAGCAATCCAAATTTCCTGAAATTCTTTTGCTTAGACCGGATACCCAAAGAAGAAAGGGGAGGCGATACAACGAGAAAGTTAAGAGCTTTAGAATCGAAATACATTATTGAACTACAGACAAAAACTCCTAAGGGTCTTAATAATGAAGAGGAGTTGTGGGTACACATTCCCTAGTAGTGCAACGTATTGTAAATAGTTGTAGAAAGAAATATGAGAGAAAGAAAGATAACAAATTGATGCCATGTGTAAAATCTGTCAATTGCTCATTCGTTGTATCTTAAAAACAACTAAATCAAAGGGTTTGCCTATTCAAGGCAAGATTGTGCACCATGATATGAATTTCTATGGAACATATGCAAACATTTAGTAAAATAATGAACAGTAAGTGAGGAAGCGTTTGCCCATTCAGGGCTAACTTGATTTATATTATATTGTACATTAACGCATGTGAGATATTTTTGTTCCGTTCAATTATTTGATATTGAAACATATATGATCCTATTAAGGTGATAGAAGAACTAAAATATCATGGAAAGAAATCAGATTGATAAGCCTTTTGGTACATATTGTATGATGTAATCTATTGAAAAAACACCATGATAAGATGGCTGACAACAAAATCCCTTGTGCAATCCGAGAGGGAACCTTTTTCTATGTTTATCAATAGAATGAAGTGCCTCCTTTGTCTATGTTGATGATTATGTTTATTTAAGTTGTTTATTGACAAAGCCACGCCGACATTGAAGAAGGTGTTAAGCCGAAACGCGTCTGTTTGGTGCTGTGGTCGTGTTGCTGAATTAATTTTAAAAATAGAGACAACTCCAGTGTGCGCCTCGTTATTTCGATCAGGATGAGATCGATTTTTGGGGAATATATATATATATATATATATATATATTCACTGAAAAAGGAAAGGTTAAAGTGACTTTATACTTAGGTGAAAATGTCACTTTAAATGTAACATTTTAAACTGAGAAGAAACACTAAAATTCACCAATTGTAGGTAACTAAAGTAACTATAACTTGCACCCTTGCCATGCACAGTGTTGTTATTAATTATGTAATGTTAGATGTCATCAGTGATGTTATAAATGATATCTTAGAGCATGTCTTGAGCGATATAATATGTGAGGTTATAAGCAGTGCATGGCGAGGGTGTGCGTTAGTTACTTTGGTTAACTATAACTGATGAATTTCAGTGTGTGTGCTTTAAGTCTAAAGTGTTGCATTTAAACTGCATTTTCACCTAAATATAATGGTGCAGTAACCTTTGTTTTTTCAGGGAATTCCTAAGGCTTTTTTAAGCTAAAGTGAGATGTTATTATCATTCTTAACTATAACATCACTTTAACCTTTGTTTTTTTTAGTGAATTTCCCGGGGTTTTATAATATAAAGTAATATTTTATTGCCATGCATAACTATACTGACCTGCCAAAGGCCATGTGTTTACGTGGGGTTGGCCACAGGACCTGGCCTGAGGCCAGGCCCTGCACTTTACCCTCCGCCGGTGGCCATCCCCTACTGCACATGGCCTTCGACCGTATTCTTCATGGGTAACCACCTGCAGACGGCCACACCCCACCACACAGGCCTTCGGACTTTGCCAGCACGGGGTTGGCCGCAGGCCCTGGCCTCTGGCTAGGCCCTGGCCCAACCACTTGTACATGGTTAACCCACTACAGAACAAGAGAGTTTGAGAGAATTATTTGAGTATCAAAATGTTACTATTTTAAAATTATGTAGCTGTTGAGCGACTGAGAAAATTGATAGGCTGAATATACAGATGTGGGAAGGGGGTGCTGTACTTATGCAGGCAGGCATCTCTTTAACTATTTTAGCCCTTTAAAAATATATTGTCTCAAATTTCCAAAAAGTCATAGCTTCTCTCAGATTGTTAACTCACTGATTTTATACCTGCATTAACATCTCAATGCTCGTTTACGTCATCCTGCTCCTCTGGAAAGGCTTTAAATTAAACAGCTCATATTCCAACAAAATGACATTCAGGAGTGCTTGATTTCTGCCTGATATACAAAATGTAAAGCTGTTGTTCATTAGAACTCTGTTGTGGCACTGCAGTTGTTTACTAGGGAATTAACTAACAGACTGCTTCTGGTGTTGGAAGTGCATGTGCCACTCCTATGTCAGTATGTTTTACTGAAATGGATGAGGAAGATATTTGAGAACTCACGTAAAATGTGTCATCATTTTGAAATGAAATGAAATATAATGCATCATGTATGACATGTTCTATGACATCATTGATAACATCACTGCAGCATCTGATTTGTGCATGGTTCATGCGCACGTTATAGTTACTTTAGGGCATGAGTTATAGTTACTTAAGATAACTATGACTGGTAGATTTCAGTGGTTTGGTTAATTTAAAACTGTATATTTTTCACCTAACTATAATGTCCCTTTAACCTTTGTTTTTGTCAGTGAGTTTCTAAGGTTTTGTTTTTTAATGTAAAGTAAGATATATTTACAATTCCTAACTATAACTCCGTCAGACCCATGCCCGCCAAAAATTCTCCATCTGGTCCCCGAGACCATTGCATCCGTACTTTGGCCAATCTTTAATTTTATGATTTCCTCTGGGCATTTTCCCATGGAATGGAAAAAAGCTTCCATCCTGCCTCTTTTGAAGAAACCCAATTTGGACTCGGAGGATCCCTCCAGCTATAGACCCATATCAAGGCTGCCGTTCCCAGCTAAGGTTATGGAAAAATATCTTAATGAAGAACTTTCCGCTGTCCTAGCGGAGGGTAACATCCTGGACCATTTGCAATATGGGTTTCGGGCCCATCACAGTACTGAATTGGCACTAATCACGGCCACTGAAGAGTTGAGACAAACATTGGACAGAGGGGGGAGTGCTGATCTTATCCTGTTAGACCTCTCAGCGGCATTTGACACGGTCAACCACAATGTACTGGTTGAGCGTCTCGCTTCGTTGGGAATTAGGGATAAAGCACTCCTCCTTCTTAGCTCTTTCCTGTCCAACAGGTCTCAATCGGTGGCACATGAGACATTCATCTCCCCTGCTTTCTCACTGCCCTGCGGAGTCCCACAGGGCTCATCGTTAAGCCCCACTCTTTTTAACTTGTACGTCACTCCCCTGGCCAGGATCATGAGAAGCTTTGGCCTCACACTAGTGTCTTACGCGGACGATACACAAATAGTGTCCATCAATAGCTCGTCCACTGACACTACAGCTCAATTCAAAGACTGCATGAGCCACATTGGGAAGTGGATGCAAGACAATTGTTTAAAGTTTAATACATCTAAAACAGAGGTCATGCTCTTCGGCAATACGCCAGTCAACTAGATGGTGGCCGAATCATATTGGCTCTCCTCCGAAACCCGTGAACAAAGTGAATAATCTTGGAGTTTTCTTCGACACCAAATTGTCCTTTGAAACCCAGATCAACCACACCACATCGGCCTGCTTTTTCATTCTTAAAATCCTGAAAAAAGTTCTCCCACTTATCCCTCTTGAGCTAAGAAAAACAGTAGTCACAGCACTCATTGCCTCCAGGCTGGACTACTGCAACGCTCTGCTTACCAGTGCAAGTAAGCGCAGCATTTATAAGCTACAGCTGATGCAGAATGCTGCAGCTAGAGTTCTGCTTGGGCTCACACGCCATGACTCGGCATCTAAGGCCCTCGCAGACCTACACTGGCTACCCATCACCAAACGCATTCAGTTCAAAGCATTGTGCATTGCATTTAAGGCTGCACATGGACTGGGTCCTTGGCAATTGTCACAACTTTTCATTCCTTACATCCCAGCAAAATCACTGAGATCATCAGACAGTGGCAACCTGATTGTCCCCAAGGCACACAAAGTTAAATGGGGAGGAAAAAGCTTTGCATACACCACCTCCAAACTTTGGAACTCCCTGCCGAGATCTCTAAAAAAAGAATCCAATCTGCTCAAATTTAGAAAGCACTTAAACACCTGGTTCTACTAACAACTCTCCATCTTCACCTTTGCCTGCCTTTTTATGCTAAAGCGCCTAGACACCTCTGGATACATGTAGCGCTATATAAATTCTTCATTTCATTTAATTTAATTTCATAATGTCCCTGTAACCTTTGGTTTTATATAAACAATTTTACTGAAAATCAACGGTTACAGGATCGTTATAGTTAGGAAATAGAATAAATAAAACCATAGAAATTCACTAAAAAAACAAAGGTTACAGGGACATTATTGTTAGGTGGATATTTCACTTGTGCAAAACCAGAGAAAGTCAGCAATTATAGTTAGCTGAGCTAACTATAACTTGCGCCCCGCAATGCACCTCTTATGACCTCACATATTACATCACTCATGACATGGTCAGTGACATCACTGATGATATCTCAGATGGCATCACTGATGACATCATCCAGTGACTGAGAGTGTTTTTAAAATGTTTGACTGTTAAATATATATACAAAGGTGTATTGATGAATCAGTGGGTGTATGAGTGCCTGTATCGATGATTCAGTAGGTGCGTGACTGACTGTATAAGTGAGTGATTAGGTGTCTCAGTGAATATATGGGTCACTGACTAGTTTGTCTGTATCAGTCTGTCAAATGGTGTCTAAGTGGCTGTATGGGTTGGTGAGTGGGTACATGAGTGGGTGTATGGGTGATTGATTGGTTATCTGAGTACCTGTATGGGTGTATGAGTGTGTGGGTGGATGAGAGGGTGTGTGACTGCCTGCTTGGATGAGTGAGTGGGTGAGTCAGTGGGTGCATGGGTTAGTGAGTGTGTAATATAAGGGCTATATAAGTGACCGAGTGTGTGTATGGCTGTGTCGGTGAGTGAATGGATGTGTGAGTGGTATATGGATGAGCAAGTGGATGTGTGAAAGGCAGTATAGGTGAGTGTTGGAGTATATGAGTGGCTGTATGTGTGAGCGAGGGATTGTGGTAGTGGCTGTATGGGTTAGTGAGTATGTGTGTGAGGGGCTGTATGGGTGAGTGAGTATGTGTTAGTAGCTGTATGAATAAGTGAGTGGTGTGTGTATATCTGTATAGGTGAGTAAATGGCTGTCTGATTGACTCTAGAGGTGTGTGAGTAGCTCTATGAATGACTGACAGTGTATGAGTGGCTGTATGAGTGGATATATCAGTGACTGTATTAGGGAGTGAGTTGGTGTACGAGTGGCTGTATGGGTGACTGAGTGGATGTGTATGTAGACCTATGAATCAGTGAGTAGGTGTGTTTAAGTATTGGTCTGTCAATGTTTTTGAGAATGGTAAGGTGGAAGTTGGAGTGGGTGTATGAAAGGTTATTTTGGGGTGTGAGTGGGTGCGTCAGAGATTCTGTGGATGGTGTCATCAGTGATGTCACTGACCATGTCATGAGTGATGTAATATGTGAGGTCATAAGCAGTACACTGCAGGGGTGCTGAATTTCTCTCGTTTTATACTAGTGAAATGTCAGCCTAACTACAGCATCCCTGTAACCTTTGATTTGTTCTGTGAATTTCTACGTTTTTTTTACTTTATTTCCTAGCTATAAAGGCCCTTTAACCTTTGGTATTTTCAGTGAATTTCTAAGGTTTTTTAAATGCTAATTCCTAACTATAATGTCCCTGTAACCTTTGGTTTTATCAGTGAATTTCTAAGGTTTTTTTAAGTTCTATTTCTTAATTGTAACATCCATTTTTTTAAGTGAGCCTCTAAGATTTTCATATTTTCTTTCTATAATTGGATATTGGATACTCTATCTATATTATATAACACTCATTTTTTGATTTGGTATGCGTTTATCAGAAAGTACAATAATAACTGGTTTTATTTTTAAGAATTTTTTGAGTTGCACAACATTGTCGCATTTACTGTGGAGAATCTGTGATCAGCAAATGTATTTCACATACTGAAAAATAAACTTTAAGGCATTTTTTTAAATAAAGTTTGAGGGCCAGATGTACGACGGATTTTTGCATGAGCAAATGGGTTTTAGACCCGTTTGCGCATGCAAAACACGTGTGGCCCATGTACTAACCCTATTTTGCGAGTCTCTAATTAAATAGCGGCTCGCAAAATAGGGTTAGCGACTCGTATTAGGAAGGGGCGTTCCGAGGGCGTCCCTTCCTAATAGCGAGTTTGAAACCTATAGAACGTTTTGCGACCACAATTGCGGTCACAAATAACACTCGCAGTTTACCACCCTCTTCATGAGGGTGGTAAATAATTCGCAAACGGGAAGGGGTCCCCAGGAGACCCCTTCCCCTTTGTGAATGGGTGCGCAAACATTTTTTCAGAGCAGGCAGTGGTCCCAGGGACCACTACCTGCCCTTAAAAAGTTCAACAAAAACGTTTCTTTTTAAAAAAAAATTAAATGCAGCCCGTTTTCCTTCAAGGAAAACAGGCTGCATTTTAAAAAAAAAACTGATTTATTTAAAAGCAGTCCTAGACATGGATGTCTGCTGACCCCAGCAGGCTACCATCCCTGGGAGTGCCAGCCATTCCCAATGGGGTCGCAAATTGCGACTGCCTCATTAATATGCATGACCCCATTGGGACTCGCAAACAGTGTCTCAGACACTGTTGTACATTGGCAATTGCGACTCGCAATTTGGCGCAATTTGCGACCCGCAATTGCCAATGGTCGTACATCTGGCCCTTAGTCTAAATATTTAGTAAGCTATTGTTTTAACTTTTCTTTCTGTGATCAATTTAGGAGAAAACCACCTTTACAAAAAATTATATTCGCGACTACTGACGTCATCATGGTGACATCGGTAGTTACGAAGTGTACAAAGTGTAAAACATATATAGACACATTCTACAGTATATTTAACAGTAGAGCTTTATTAGTGTACTTTTCAAACTCATATTTTTTAAATGAGTTTCCAGAAAACTAATCTTTAAAGACTATTTTCCATTTTCACGGTGACGACGGGCCTCGCGACGATATCGGTAGCCACGGTCACTGCGAATAAGTCGCAAAATTACAAAACAAATGCAGACATTCAATAGCCACCACCACATTCAAAACTTATAACTGCAAAATGGATTATAACCAACACTCTAAACACATTACTATCTAAATGACTGTATAATAGCATGTACAACTCCCTTAATATCTCTATTACACAGTGCATAACGTTTTCAGTATAATGTATGACTGCATGCATCACTGTATCACTTAGTCTCTCATTCACTGTATAAATATTTGAGAGGATCTGTGAGATGGTGCATCCATTGTCACAGCATATAGGTCCGCTCCCCTGGAATGTGATTAATCCTTTTCAAGAAGTTAGGATTGTCCTTGAGGTAAGATGACAATGTTTCCACAAATGGGAATAGAAAATGGTCCACATAGATCTATGTTCTTTCTACAAGACTCCCTATAGCTGAAAATATTAGTCTTCCCTGTGGTTTTTCACTATCTTTATGCACATTTGGAAGCAGGTAGAAGGTGGCAATTGGGAGATTGTTTGTTTGCAAGTAATGGTACTCCTCCTACTCAAGTGTCCCACTCTCATACCAAGATGATAGTTTCCTATGATATTCCCCACCAATTCTTTGTGGTATCCTCTCTCCACAGTCTCATAGCAGGTTATGTCTCTTAGATTTTTTTTGCTTCTTCTACATATAGCCCTTTGCTTCATAGGACCACATTGCCACCCTTGTCAGAGGGTTTGATCACACAATTGTCCTTTCTAGTTAGCTGTTGGAGTGTTTTGTATTGTGACCAGTTCAAAATCCATTCGGTCCTGTGCTTTTTCAGTGATGCTTTAATTTTTTAATTGTTATATCCTGAAAGACATTGATCGAATCAAATGGTAGAACTGGGACACAACATGATTTGGGTTTGAAGTCTGTCACACGACTTGAATTCATCCTCAAACCCATTTCATTTAGGGTCTTGATCATTGTACTTACATCTTTGTTGGTTTCTTGATCTGGGATGATACCCTCTTTTTGATCCATCTCATATACGTCACACAGTCCCTCTGAATCAGTTACTGTCCATGTGCCTATATCCTCAGTGGAGGTAGTGTGTTTTTAACTGTGTTTCTGTTCTTTGATAGAGCCTGTGCCTTAATCCGCTTAAGTTTCTGAATGAAGTTGAAGCGGTCAATCCTTGCCTCCGTGTAGGCGAATTATGCTGCAGGGCAGAAAGATAGTGCAAAGCTCAATACTTGTTCCTCTTCTTTTGTGAGCTCTTTGTTGGCTAAGTTTATTACTGAGTTTTTATTCATATCGTTCCTTGTTCTACCCCTGGCAGATCTGTTTCCTCTTCTTGATCCTCTTCCCCTTATTGGCTCACCTCCATCTACTATTTTAGCATATCTGAATGCTGCTTGCCTTTCTTGTTGCAGCACCCTGTACTCAGTTAAATGTTCCCCATCAGTTATAGGAGTATACGTGGCACTGTTTGTTGATGCTAACTGTATTCTTGTTGAATCTGAATCAATATCAGAGCTCATAACTGAGCTATCCTCTGATATATCACCCATCTTTTGTTGTGATATTTGATTGTTTTTTGTCTTCGCAGCCATCTAATCACATTTTTTGGCAAGGGTGAGATCAAGTCCGTTCTCATCCGTTTTGTCTCCTCCCATACTTCCAGTGTTTGCATTTTTGTATTTGATCCTCCTATTTATGTATCGTTATTTCCATCTTTTAACTGGAAGGCTTCACTTCCTGAGCTTTCCCATAGGACTCCAGTTCCTTCTCCAAGTCGTCAATTTGCTTTACTATTGCTTCATACTCTTACCATGCGTGTTTTATTAGAATTTTAATCATTCCCTTGGAACAATCTGCATTTTCTTTGTCTTTATTCTTTCAATAATTCATTGCTTAAACTTCCATGTGTGGGAACAGTATAAATCCAGAGCCCTCTGGAGGGCTCTGTGTATGTCAAGGCACTTTTGGAGGGTGGTTCCTTCCCACCATCTATTTATTTCTTGTTTCCTCAACTTCTCCCATTTGTGCAGCTGTTGTTGCATGGTTGCCTGTTCTGCAACCCCCCTGCATTACCAGCTCCCACAGCTAAAGCCTTGTGTGTTGTGAATAAATCTTTGAAAGCCTCCAGTCTTTTGCTAGCCCTTTCAGTGGCCATCCTGCCTGTTACACAATTTCCTGTCGGATATCTTTATCCAACACTACAAACCTCACATCTGACTTTCACAGAACAGCAGATACTATGTCTGGTTCTGTGTCCCTTGTGTCCCTTTCCCACTATTACACAGTATGACCAATGGGTGTCAGATTGCCTTGACTACTTCAGAGGATAATTTAGCTCTAAGATTGGGCCTACAGCAGGACAGTGGTGCAAATATATATATATATATTACCGAGTTGTAGTTCGGAAATTTAGTTTTTGGTTTGCTTGTATCTTTTGTGCTGTTTAACAAATCTTCAAAAACTTTCCTCAAATAAAGTTCACCACCTCAGCTCCTTCCTGGAAAGTTTCAGGATGATCCATCAAGCGGGGGCAAGAAAAAAGGGGGGTTATGAAAACGAGGTTTCCTTATGCAATTTCCCATAGGAACTTGAGACAATGCTACAGCCAAAATGGCTGAAGAGAATAACACCAAATTTGGCAGAAAGCTCGATATTTACACAGAAAGTGTCTGTTGGACCTGGCCCTTTCTGTTGGGTCACCCCCCAACATTTGGGCTTCCTCCTCCCCTTTTTGCTGATTTCGTTTTTGTTGGCTTTACTACTCTGGGCACTTTACCACTGCTACCCAGTGCTAAAGTGCTTGTGCTCTCTACTTAATACATGGTAACATTGGCTTGTCCACAATTGAAATATTTAATTTTCTTATAAGTGTCTCATAAAATGCACCTCATGTGCCGAGGGCCTGTAAATGAAATGCCACTAGTGGGCCTGCTGCACTGATTGTGCCGCCCACTTCATTAGGCTCTTAAACATGTCTCAGGCCTGCCATTGCAGAGCCTGTGTGTGCAGTTTTAAACTGCCATGCTGACCTGGAAAGGGAACCCTCTTGCCAGGCCCAAACCTTCCTTTTTAATAGATATGTCACCCCTAAGGTAGGTCCTGGACAGCCCCAAGGACAGGGTGCTGTGTATTTAAAAAGTTGAAGGTGTACTTTTAAGTTTTACATGTCCTGGTAGTGAAAAACTATTGAATTCGTTTTTCACTACTGCAAGGCATATCTCTACCCTAAGTTAGCATTGGGATTACCTTATTACATTTTGTAAGTTTAATTTTCACTGTCTAGAAGCTTCTCCCACCTACCAAACCAGGGCACCAAAATATAAATATTGTACCTCAGACATCACCACTTCAGTACACTTCTGGACCTGTGGATACTCTGCCAGTAAGGACCACTGCGCTGTTACAAGGACTGACACTCTGCTGGACTGCTACTCTGCTGGACTCCTGCTCTGCTGTGCTGACCTGCTGCCCTCTTGCCTGGGAGTGAGAAGGACTGGACCTGCATCTCTCCAACCCTGTTCCAAAGTGGCTCATAGGGCTTGTCTGCTTGCCTCCTGTTCTGACGTCTCAGGGATATCAAAGACATTCAACCACCCTGCTACAGCACTTGAACTCTGCCATCTGTTAGTCTTGCCCTGCCACATGGTGCTAATCCAGTCCTGGGCCCTTGTAAGTAGGTATAAAGTACTGCTCCTGTAGGACACCAATGCATCGCTTTGCTGTACCCCTCATCTTTGTCAATGCAACCAGGATTAAGGTACTTTTGTTCAGCGGGCCTCGCTGGGTCCCTGTATCTGGCCTGTGCTTCATTGCGGTCAGCCTGAACTCTTGACTTTGTCATGACTAGAGACAACCAGATAACCCACATAAGCGCTTATTGCTTCTAAGCTCTATTTTGCAGTTTATTCTTTAACAATTCATATCTCAAGTTCTACTTATTAGATGTTTGTTGTTTCGGGCTTGTTTTGCTCATTAAATTCAGCTCTATGTTTCTAATCAGGTGTGATGCTTTTTTGTGGGGTATTTTCACTGTTTTACTGTTTTAAGTGTTGCATAAATACTTTTCACATTGCCTCTTGAGTTAAGCCTGACTGCTTTGTGTCAAGTTACCATAGGGTGAGCACAGGTTAATTTAGGGTGGGTATCTGACTTACCCTGACTAGTACAGTGGTTCCTGCTCAGAACGCGTACATACTCTGCCAACAAGAAACATAATTTCTAACAGTGTCCTTATGTTATTGGGTGTAAATCAGTTAGCCATTTTAGAGAAATTAATCTTCAAATTATATAGATATCTAGCAATACAGTTCTACCATGGGAATTGAGGGATTAGAGTTACAAAAGGCAAACAAAGCATCATAATAATTGGCTGGATCTGAAGTACTGAGACTGGTCCTGCTGAACCGAGGGCTGTGATTGGTTGGCCCCAACATGAAGAGAAATGTTGCTGCTGCCAATTTAGGACTCAGGGACTCTGTCTCCTTTTCTTGAAAATAAAAAGAAAAGATTTAAGGGGGGATCAAATTGAAAACAATATGTTTTCGCATTAGTACCATGAAATTACCGCATGATTACTGTGGGACAAACAAAATAAACCAAATAAAGTGGGTAGGGGGGTGGGTGTCTGTGGGTGGTTGTGTGACAGTGGTGGGTTGAGTGGTGTGGAGTGAAGTGAAGTGTCATAGAGGGTTGTGGAGTGAGTAGAATGTAGTAGAGTGGAGTGGCATAGCGTGTCATGGAGTTTAGAGCAGAGTGGAGTCGTGTAGAGGGTGTTGCATAGAATGGAGTAGTGTGTTGTAGAGTAGAGTGGCATAGAGTAGAGTGTCCTAGAGTGGAGCGTCATAGAGTGGATTAATGTAGGAGAGTAGAATAGCCTAGAGTGGAGTTGAGTGGCATAGAGAGGAGTAGTGTTGCGTAGAATAGAGTGGAGTAAAGTGGCATAGAGTGAGTTGCATAGAGTGGAGTAGAGTGTAGTAGTGTCATAGAGTGGAGTAGAGTTTAATGGAGTGCAGCATCATAGAGTGGAGTATCATAGAATGTAGAGTCATAGAGTGGAGTAGAGTGGCCTAGAGTGAAGTGGCATAAAGTACAGTGGTGCAAAGTAGACTGTGGTGTAGAGTGCATTGGTTTTGAGTAAATTGGTGTAGAGTTCATTGGCGTAGAGTGCAGTGGCATAGAGTAGAGTGGTGCAGAGTAGATTGCAGAGGGGTAGAGTGCAGTGGAGTAGACTAGATTGTTTCAGAGCAGAGTGAAGTGGCATGGAGTGGTTCAGGGTGGATTGGAGTGGTGCAGGGTAAAGTGTAAAGTAGAGTGGCATAGAGTGCAGTGGCATAAAGTAGAGTGGTGTAGAGTTGAGCAGTGCAGAGTAGAGTGGCGCCAAGGGCAGTGGTGCACAGTAGAATAGAGGAGCATAGAGTTCAGTGACCGAGAGCGCAATGGTTTAGAGTGGCATAGCATGCAGTGGCGTAGAGTGCAGTGGTGCAGAATAGAGTAGCGTTAAGTTCAGCGACAGAGTGCAGTCTTGCAGAGTAGATTGTTGTAGAGAGCAGTGGCATAGAGTGGTGCAAAGTAGAGTGGCGCAAAGAGCAGTGGCGTAGAGTACAGTGGTGCAGAGTAGAATAGAGTGCAGTGATATAGAGCGCAATGGTATAGAGTGGCGTAGCGTACAGTGGCATAGTGTGCAGTGGTGCAGAGTAGAGTGGCATTAAGTTCAGTGGCAGTAAGTGTAGTATTGCAGAGTAGAGTGGCACCGAGTAGAGTGGTGAAGAGTAGAATAGAGTGGCTTTGCATGCAGTGGCACAGCGTGCAGTGGCTCATAGTGTTACAGAGTAGAGTTTAGTGGCATAGAGTGCAGTGGTGTAGAGTGCAGTGGCATAGAGTGCATTGCTTTTCCGTAAAGTGGTGTTTAGTGCATTGGTGAAGAGTGCAGTGCTGCAGAGGAGAGTGGTGTAGAGGGCAGCGGCATAGAGTAGAATGGTGCAGAGTAGGGTAGAGTGGTGCAGTGGCGTAGACTTCAGTGGCAGAGAGTGCAGTGTTGCTGAGTAGACTATTGTAGAATGCAGTTGTCTATAGTAGAGTTGCGTAGAGAGCATTGGCGTGGAGTGCAGTAGCGTAGAGTGCAATGGAGTAGAGTACAGTGTTGCAGACTAGAATAGAGTGGCATAGAGTGCAGTGTTGCAGAGTAGATTTGTGTAGAGTTCAGTGGCATAGATCAATAACGCACTTTGGGCCGCCCTACAAGGTGACCCCCAGTCTGTCTATGCAAAGTACTTACAGGCCTCGCTACAAATCACCAGGACGGCTGACCTCTGGCAGCAGAAACTATCTCTGGCCTCATTTCAGTTCCTCATGAAGAAGGCGGTAAAAAAAGCACTCTCTACTATAAGACAAAGCATTGTTAAGTCGGTGAGCCCACGCATGGATGGTTTTGCATTCCTACACAAATTCAGAGCCTGCAGCATATCTGGGTCTTCCCTTTTCCCCCTACTTAAAAAACAAGTTTTTAGAGCTACGTATGGGGAAGTTGCCCTCCAATGAAGACCTGCCTCGCTGGAAGTACCAGGGCTCAAAAGCATGCACTCTCTGTGGGTCTCCCACACAGGATTTCAATCATCTAATATGCATTTGCCCAGCCTTAGGTTTGCTGCGCCGTCAACTGTTGAAGACACAATTTAATGAAAGAGGCATTCGCTCCTGCAGAACTGCCCTATTAAAATGCCTTGACTCGAATGACCCGCAACTTATTTGCTACTTAACAAAGTTTTTAATCAGTTATAAGAAAGTATTGACACAATGAAGTGGTCACAGAGTTGTCAAGTGGTCGTCCTTTGTCTTTTTTAAAAAGAAACATCTGTACTGTAAAGAGAAATATCAATTAATTTTAATATATCTTATAAAAAAAAAAGGTGGTGTACCACACCTTCATATCAATTTTTGAACTTTCGAACTGAATGTTTAAAGAAATGGATTTAATGATAAGTTTTAACTTGTTTATATGTCCGTGAGCTTTTAACGGTACAATGTATCTGGTATTTTGGAACATTGTTTTGGTTTTAATTAACTAAACAATAAAACATTTTTTCACTTTCACTTTCAGTGGCAGAGAGTGCATTGATTTTAAGTGAAATTGTGTAGAATGCATTGGTGTAGAGTTCAGTGATGCAGAATAGGGGGGAGTGGCGCAGAGTAAGTGGAGTGCAATGGTGCTGAGTACTGTAGCACTGAGTGCAGATTGTTTCAGAGTAGAATAGAGTGGTTCACAGTAGAGTACAGTGACGTACAGTACAGTGCAAAGTGAATTGGTTTAGAGTGTACTGGGGTAGAGTCAAGTGGTACAGAGTAGAGTGCATTTGCCTAGAGTGCTTTGGCACAGAGTGCATTGTTTCACAGTAGAGTGACATAGAGTGAAGTGGCGCAGAATGGAGTAATGTAGAGTGCAGTGGAGAAGAGAGCAGTGACGCAATGTGAAGTGAAATGAAGTGTCGTAGTGTGGAGTGGTGCACAGAAGAGTAAAGTGGCGTAGAGTGGATTTTACATGGTCTGGTAGCACACTGCCATTACAGACAACACATCTTCAATTGAAATGACCATTACATTTGCACAGACACACAGATTTACTGATAAAAGTATAGAGTGCACAAACGATAATGTGTGGAAATGTCATCACCTAGTGTATTGATTTGTTTTCCTCATATTAAAATATTTATTTCTACCACACTTCAGAATTACCCAAAAATAAGCTTCATTTGTGGTTTTCTAATTCTGATATATTCTGAAATATCTACACAGTTCGTTTACATTAAAATTTTGTTGTGTGCTAGAAAAAAAAATAACATCATACAGCCTTCCTCAAGCACTCCACCCTAGCCAGCATGATTGTCACATAAAGATTCTCACTTTGATGACGGAGAAAGAAAAGTAAACACTAAGCTCCCTGAAAGACAGAGCCTGACACTTGACCTCTGCCTTTGAATGTACAGTGAATGTGACAAGATAAGAACAAGATTTAAAGGCCTGTTTACAGAAATCCAGTACTGGTGGAAGAATCCAGTAAATAGGGTTTGGGCAGGGGAAGGGACAAACTCGAGCTGGACACCCTAAAACAAATTGAGCCAGCAAATAGAAAGCAAGCAATTGTGAGTTAAAAACCACAAAGCCAATCATAAGCAATGTGCAGAATGCATTCCCAGGGAAGCTTTCTGAAAGTCCCCAAGATGACGTTAGCAAACCTAGGCTTCGACCTTAAAATAACTTATAACCCCCAGTTTTTAGGTCGAGCCTAGCGGCAGCGCGCAAACACTGCTCGCTCTGCGAGGCATGCTGTATTAGGGTATGCACTAGCAGCCCCGCCCACTCTCCACCCGTATTTGTCATTGGCTTTGTGTCATTGTCCTTCTTAAATGGTGGCTTCTGATTCGTAAATAGGCTTGTTAGTACCGCCTTGTCTCCATTTGTTACCGCCCATAACGACTGGACCTTTTACTTCGCTCGTTACACGGCCTGCTTTATCTAGTGGGTGAGCACTATTTTTGTTATTGGCACTGATGGGGACAATGGCGGCTGCTTTTTTTGGTATTTGCATAATGAGCGCGGCGCCCGCTTTAGGGACACCACAATCATTTTAAATGTTACTTTTATTTAACTTTCATGTTGAGCGCGGCGTCCACTTCTGGGACACCGCGCTCTGTTACATTTTTTTGTTTTGTTTTAACTTTCATAGTGAGCGCGGTGCCCGCTTCAGGGACACCGCTCTCTGTTTGTAAATTATTTTTTTTAACTTTTTTTTTAACTTTAACACTGAGCGCGGCGCCCAATTCAAGGACACCGCGCTCAGTGTTAAAGTTAAAAAAGAAACCGAGCACGGTGTCCTTGAAGCGGGCACCGAGGTCAGTGTTAAAGATAAACAACCATTTGCAATGCAATAGGTCTCGTATTTACGCGAGTTTAAGCTATTGGCATTGTAAATGACAATGCCTTTTAATTTATGTTTTAAAAACAAAAAATACAATGCCAATAGCTAAAACTCGCGTAAATGCGAGACCTATTGCATTGCAAATGCTTGTTCTGAGTGTGAAGGGAAAGGGGCTGGCTCCAGTGTGGGGGAAAAAGGTTTCTCTGCTGAGAAAAGGAAATAAATCAAGCCACGTTTTCACGGAAGGCTCCTATTTCTCAGTTCTTCACTGAGGGAGCACTCTGCACAGAGGGAATAGGAGTCTTTGAGAAAATCAAATGACAAGTACACATTGACGCCTGAACATGGCCCGTTTTCCAGGTGTACCTCTGGGAATGTTTGTGAATAGGAAAAAAAGGTAAAAGTTAAAGTAAAAGTTGGTTCATTCAGAGAAGTAAGAATCGTCAGTACTTTTCTTTTTCTCGTGAATAGGCTCCCAAGACTTGAAATTTGTTCTTCATTTAAAGGACACCCCATAAAAACGGATTTGGCTTGCCAAATAATTACTTTTCCAAGAAGTGTGGACTTGCATGTTTCGTCTTTTTTCCCCTTCTAACAATATATTAAAAAAACCTGCAAATGAAAATGTCTCTCTTTCAGAGATGTTCCACAGTCCAGCTTTAGCTTCCTTTGGACTGTGTGTTATGAGGCCATTTCTCAGATAATACCTGCCCTACAGGCCTGTCATGGGGTCAGGCGAGCAGAAGAGAGCAGGAAAGGAGAACCTATAGTTTGCACAACTCTAGTTACCATAACAGCAGTGACCCTATTTTTTCCATTCCATCACTAGGCCTGAAGACGCATGTAACAAACAGAGCAATAAATGCAGTTTTAAAGGACCAATGTTTTAAAAGCCAAACATCTATGAGTCAGAGGCATATGACTATGCGATGTAGAGATTTTTGCCTGCAAGAAGATTCTCACATATCTCGAAGTGGAGTTAGTCATACAGTATTGTTCATTGTGCACCGTTTGCACTAATATCCACAGAGCACTGGAATAGTGGATTTTCCAAACATTTTCCGTGTGCCTCGATAGACGGCTTCACTACATTTGACAATCCTTCCCCCGTTCATGCCCTCTGCTCTCGACCTCTGACTGTGGAAACCCCATCATACAAGCGGAATGCTCCCCGTCGAATGCTTCCTCTGCCGCCACCTGATTTTGTGAAGCAGCACCGAAGGATTGACTCCTGCAGAATAGTTTTGGATTCCTGTAGAATTTAGCAGTACAAAAAACGGTGAATAACTAATGTAACATGATTAAAGTGCATCAGAACGGCATGTTATAGCCTAAAAAAGACATTAAAAACTACCACAATAATGTAACTTCTAATTTAGATCTGAAAAGAAAGGTGGTAAAATCATACAAGTTTTGCCTAGCAATTGTGAGCTTTTTCATGGGCTGTATGTACAAAGGCTGTTTGTCAGAATATATTAGCAAAAATGTCACCTGACAAATATTGTGACCTGAATATCGTTTACAGAAATATTTGTGTGAGATTATATTTTAGCTACAATTTTCTGCTACCATAACTAGTAGTGATCGATGGAAGCAGGGAAATGTTTCCTTCAAGTCTACCTCAAAGACTTCTGCCCTCCTTGCACAGGTGAAACTTGTCGAGGCTCCTTGCAGACCCTAAAGCCTGCTAGACTCGCTGACTGCGCTGTTGGAGTTAACTTTCCACTAATTGTACGTTTGTGCTGGTCTCAAAAGGAAGAGGAATTTATAGTTCACAATTTCAAGTTGTAATGACAACTTTTCATGCAGTTAAGAAGCTCAAGCTCTGGTTGTAAAACCATCCTGGGTGATTTGAAAAACTTAAGAAACATAACGTAGGTGGAAAAGTAATACCGGGAGGTAGTGTGGGTGGAAAAGCAGTACCGGAAGGTAGTGTGGGTGGAAAAGCAGTGAAGGGAGGTAGTGTGGGTGGAAAAGTAGTACCGGGAGATAGTGTTGGTGGAAAAGCAGTAAAGGGAGGTAGTGTGGGTGGAAAAGTAGTACCGGGAGGTAGTGTGGTTGGAAAAGTAGTACAAGGAGGTAGTGTTGGTGGAAAAGTAGTACCGGGAGGTAGTGTGGGTGGAAAAGTAGTACCAGGAGGTAGTGTGGGTGGAGAGAATTGTTTAACAAAAACCCTGCATACTCTTTGTATTTGTCGAGGTTCCACTCACAGATTGGTTACAGGGACACCATATCATACATAAGATTATAGTGTCCTAAAATCATGCAAGTGTGGGCAGTAGTACAATCTCCAGTAGAGTTTCCAGTGCTTACAGATATACTTGTATCTTAAATGCAGATTCCTAAAACTTTTGCCCAATCTTGAAATGCACAGAGGTCAATAAACTAGCTAAAAGAGACTGCATCATTCATATAGGGTGAATCTTGATTCATTATTTATTATCAGCATTCTACATTTCTACAAATCTTTGTTTCTGAATACACTTCTATACGTTTCAGGCTTGAATATGATAATTACAGAGATGGCAGCTCAAGATAACCTATATCAGTGTGTGATATGCAGAGCCACAGACTGTGTGTGATATGCATAGCCATTAATTCTATGTGCATATGCATAGTTAGAGATTCTGTGCAATATGTATAGGTTGCAGATTCCGTGTTCGGTATGCATGGCTATAGATTCAGTGTATGAGATGCATAGTCACTGATTCTCTGTACTATATGCGTTACTTGAAATGGGCATTATGAAGGAGAATGGTCATGTCCCCAGGAGTTGGTCAAAACTGTTTTAGGATGCGAGAAGTTCTTTGTAATCTGTCTGTTGTTGTACATCTTAGCAGAGTAGACTGGGAACCACAAGCAGGATGGTGCAAAACCCTGAATTTAGAAATCCCTGTTTTAATATGTAATTTAATTAAGTAGGATAACACATACTCCTGGCCATAAACATAATTTAGTCATGGCACTGGAAGAATCAGTATCAGCCTATCTCTTCATGAGGTCCATCAGCAATTCTTGAGAGCACAGTTTGAAGCTGAAGTGGCTTGTGTGTCATGGTTTCGCGTTAGGTTTCCCTAAGGAAAAGAAGATTTCAGAAAATAATCTTTGTGAAAGCATTGAGGCGTACCTGACCATTTATGTAAGATACAAAGAAAAAAACAGAGGGAACCAACAACCTGGAGAGACTGGATATACACCCATGTGTTGAAAATGTTGCAAAGTCGCCCGCTTTCATCGGTTTAGCATATTTTATATTCTGTGAGGCCAGAAGCAGTGCATCTTCCTGGCTCTTCTGCAGGTTGCAGACAGTCATTGTCCTTATGGTTGGAGTATGACTGCTGCTGTTCTCCAAGGCTTGAAATGGAGATACCTTGAATAAATGTTGAAAAGCACCTCTTCTTCCATGAAAGTGACCTGATATGGAAAGCTCCTGAATGGTGTACTCACCAGCATTAAGGTTTGGGGTAGTTGAACCTGGAAAGAATGACAAATAATTGCACTTGTCCTCTGGGTGTTGGTGTAGGATAAGAGCAAACTCAAGTCCTGTGCTTGCATCATGGTCTGCAGAGGGGTCTTAAGAATGTAACCGCAGTTGACTGCCTGGTATGCTTTGGAGGTACTTAGCTAGTTATATCAGTAAATGGGATGTGAGCATATGGGGGCATGTCTGCCACTTGGAGGGGGTAACTATCTGGGCATCTGGTAGAAATGATTTGCATATCAAAGAATCTCAAATGACTGAAAAGGATTTATCTGGGCTTATGATGGCAGTATACGATATGTATGATATACAGTGACAATGTCTAACTCGTGGTGGCAGTACATCGGGATATGACGATAATTCACTGTCTAGCATTTGGTGGAAATGCCTACCTCGCCAAATGATGGGAATTCCTAGCATATGGTAGAGTGCCTTGGCAGATCAAATGCTTGAGCCTGTAAGGTCTTTTCATAAAATAGTAATACTTACCCTTCACATTCCTTGTTTCCCTCTATGCACTCCTGACAAATTATGGGACACTGGACTATTAAAGCACTACAATACTAAATTCAGGAGTCCACAAGCAAACAGAAAAGTGTAGACTTATTTGAGTAACACTTCTAAGCCACTAGATTATGTCGGATTTATTTCAACAGTATAAGTTCTCATTCCCCAACATGGAGGAATGTTAAAACCGGTCCTGATTTTGGAATGAAATTGAATTTGCCCTTGATACTTGATTCATATTGAATCTGGGATTACCTATATTTTTAAGGTCATAAACTGGACCTAAATCATTGTCCTGAGAGAAGAAATATCTAAGAACTCCCTCAGAAAAGCTCCATTCTGAGGTCGAGTCCGCCCTGGTAGTAATATCTTAGCAGGGTGGGACACGGTGACAAATGATGAAGCATGTCACATTACGCAAGTGAGCCATCCTCGTCAAATTCTTGGAATTGCCTTGAATTTAGGTAACTAACAACTAGCAGCACACAGAGAACTCATTAGGTCTCTGATACTAACCTGCTGACTTGCTGATTAAGCAAATAGAATTTCTCTGAGGGTATCACGCCAATTATTGTTTGTTTGAGTTAGTAAGGGCAGGCGTGAGCCCCATAATGCCCCTCTTGTCTCCCCTTTGTGATAGTCCAACAACAAACCAAAACTGCCCTCCAGGGCACGTTGTGTCAGGGGTCCCGCCCCTCCTGCGGTGTATAGGAGACCCATATCCCCTGCAGGGGAGTGGAAATGTAGAACACTCTTTGGCTCATCCAGATTCTGTCCCACTCCATGATGCTGTGCTGCACCGTAAAATGTTCTGTAGTGGGACATATACCAGGGAACTAGGGTTTGCACAGCTTATCAAATGGCAGCACAGCTTTTAGCTAAGCAGGGCGGTAGGACCTCCCCTCCGTTCTTGGGGTACAGAGCGTACGCCCTTTAATCCCAATTATAACTATGTCCTTTACTCCTTTCTAAACTTAATTGGTGAAATAAAACTGCTTTATAGTGTTTGAGTGTAGAGTCTGCTCTGCTGCTCCTGAGCTCTATGGTTCAGGCGCAGCACTGGGTGTTTTTTTTTTTAGTTTTAAGTAGCGCGAACTCGACCCAAAAGGTATCAGAGCGCTTTACATATGCGCCACTTGTGTTACAGACGGGCACATTCATTTTGTTAGGCACTGGGAGATTTAGTGATTTGCCCAGAATCACAGAATGTTGAGCGCCCCTGCCGAGACTCGAACCCAGTTCCCCAGCTTCCACGTCGACCGCTCTAGCCATTAGGCCACATCCTCTTGGGTGGCCTCCACCAGTCTATGATATTCACCTTTGCTGTAGGCCGCTTTTCAAGCCCTTAGGCCACATCCTCTTGGGTGGGCCTCTACCAGTCTATGATATTCACCTTTGCTGTAGGCCGCTTTTCTAGCCATTAGGCCACATCCTCTTGGGTGGCCTCCACCAGTCTATGATATTCACCTTTGCTGTAGGCCGCTTTTCAAGCCCTTAGGCCACATCCTCTTGGGTGGCCTCCACCAGCCTATGACATTTACCTTTGCTGTAGGCCGCTTCTTCAAGTTGTTTTAGTGTTAGACTTCGCTTCAGGCCCTCTAAAGATTAAAACATGGACTTTTTTCTTGCAGTGAAAATGTTGACAAAACTCTCTTTTTTCTCCTTCCTTCCATAACTCTGTGGTACATTATATTGAGGATACTGTATCCTGAAATGGAAACTGTGCAGTGCGTTATTTAAATACCTTCTACAATTGCCTTTGTGAAAACGCAGCCGCACACATCTAATCCCACACGGGCCAGTCTAGCCTGTTCGGTGATTTCATTTTCAATAAAACATTTGTATGCAATTTTACGTGCTCTGTTTCTACTTGTAAGTTTTATTTTACCCCCGGGGCAGCCTACATTGAATGTATTGTGTTATCTGTGCGCGTATTTCAATGTTTCATGTTTGTCTTTTCCACAGAGTAACGTTGGTGCCTCTGTGCTGCCAGCCTGGAAATGGCAGCTCCCAGCGAGATGTCACAAAGAGGCACAGAGACCAACCACAGTGATGTCAGGTGAAGTGACATCGCACTGGGAGCTCCTTTTACTTCGCTGGCAGCAGCACAATGGCTATTTGTAATGCTCTACAAGGCAGCTAGTTTATGGGAGAATATAACAATAGGTAAGCACGCACAACAGAAAATAACACCGTCAACTTTCCTTCAGTAAAACATCCATTACACCAAACTACAACACAGATGTTAAGACAAATCATCAAAACAGGACAAAAGATTTCAAGGCAAAAGCAACAAGGGTTCATTCGGATCTCTGCCAGGGTAGATGTCATTTCATCTACATGTTTGTAATTCACGTTTTCTATTTCTGGATTTATGTGTTAGTGGTTTTACACATTTGCTTTTCTTCTTAGATTGTCTGAAATTTTAACAAGGCACCAATAGAGGTTAATTACAGGTAGGGACAGCTACAAGAGGCAGAAATGAAAGAAAATGCTGGCAGAGGGCAGGCGGTGTAAGTGAAGCCGTGTTCAGTCACTAAACTGTACTTGGGAGTGTGGTTGTTGTATTTATCCGCCCACGCAAATGGCCGCCACTGTCGCGTCTGCACTGCAACATCAGGCTTTGTTGGTTTGTAATTTCAGTTGTACAATGTTTGGGTCACTGACAGGGCCGGTTTTAGGGCAGTGAGACCGGTGCAGCCAGACCTGTGGAGGGGGGCGCTGACCTTAGGGGGTGCAATGTGTTTAGCAATAACGTATAATTGGAGAGATGAGGGGCACCCCGTGGCAGTGAGAGAATCCGACGAGGAGGTCATGGGGTTCTGGGGCGACAAAAATGATTGTCGCAATGGGCTCCACTAGCACTAAAGCCGGCCCTGGTCACCCAGTTCATGGGAAGCGGCCACCTGGAAATATGACAGCGAAAAAAAACTTGTGGGAGGGAATAGTTTTATTAAATATAGCACATTCAATTGGATAGTCCTGTGAGGTACATGCTCACTGCTGGTATCTTCTGTGAGCTGCAAGTCATAAGTCCGAATCCTGGCAAGGAAAATGTATCGTTTCATCTTCATGAAGTAGATAAATCGAATACCATCGAGGAGATTTACATTGTTGAATTACGCAATTGCATAATAGTACCCATATTTGCAACATTAGACACAGGGGCATTAAGTGTTTTGTCCTGAATTATGTCGTTTTCAGGCAAACAAAAAGGCTGCAATTCTGAGGAGAAATACAAGGAGACAGGATAAGCCAGACAGGTGAATAGTTGCTTTAGATTTATTGGGTTTGAAACAAAACTACGTACAGTCTGCCGGAGGGGAGGTGTACGCAGATCCAGCTGCTCAGTCTTAACTCCCAGCAATTGTATGGAGGTGGTCCATATTTGGGCCCTAAGTTCCCACATTAGCATATATTATACTTTATCCATCTGGATGATATCCCACTTACCTAGGTCGTAGAACGCCTTCACCTGCAAAAACAAAAAACTATGGCGATTCCTGTTCCTGGAGCTCTGTCTAACATCGACTACCTAAGAAAGGACATGTGATCCTTCCTTAGAAAAGCAAAAGACACAATTGATGGACGGAATACAGAACAAATCAAAACATTCAAACCCAGAAGAGATCTGGGTTAATCCATCATTCTTTTGCTCACCATGCCACCCCAGTTTAGACATGGCCACATGCAAATCAGTCTCGACTCTGTGCCTCATGGGAACAGTGCAGCCCGAACTGCCAAGCGAGGTCCACCCTGGACCGGAAACAAGCATCCTAGGACCGGTTTCGGGGTTTCACCCCACATCAGCCAGGATAGCTTGAATCCAGTGGCACAATGAGCCCAGGACCCACGTCTGGGCATACCCAGCGCACTTAGGGCGGGATAGCAAAAGACACACAATTGATGGACGGAATGCAAAACAAATCAAAACATTCAACCCCAGTCAAGAGATCTGGGTTAAATCCATCATTCTTTTGCTCACCATGCCACCCCAGTTTAGACCTGGCCGTGTGCAAATCAGTCTTGACCCTGTGCCTCATGGGAACAGTGCAGCCCGAACTGCCAAGCCAGGTCCTCCCTGGACCAGAAACAAGCATCCTAGAACCAGTTTCGGGGTTTCACCCCTAATCATCCACCAGGATAGCTTGAATCCAGTGGCACAGTGAGCCCGGGACCCACGTCTGGACATACCCAGCGCACTTAGGGCGGGAAAGCAAAAGACACACAATTGATGGACGGAATGCAGAACAAATCAAAACATTCAAACCCAGTAAAGTAACCTGGGTTAAATCCATCATTCTTTTGCTCACCATGCCACCCCAGTTTAGACCTGGCCATATGCAAATCAGTCTTGACCCTGTCCCTCATGGGAACAGTGCAGCCCAAACTGCACAAGCCAGGTCCTCTCTGGACCGGAAACAAGCATCCTAGGACCGGTTTCGGGATTTCACCCCTCATCAGCCAGGATAGCTTGAATCCAGTGGCACAGTGAGCCCGGGACCCACGTCTGGGCATACCCGGCGCATTTAGGGTAGGAAAGCAAAAGAGACACAATTGAAGGACGGAGTGCTGAACAAATCAAAACATTCAACCCCAGTCAAGAGATCTGGGTTAAATCCATCATTCTTTTGCTCACCATGCCACTCCAGTTTAGACCTGGCCATATGCAAATCAGTCTTGACCCTGTGCCTCATGGGAACAGTGCAGCCCGAACTGCCAAGCCAGGTCCTCCCTGGACCCGACAACAAGCATCCTAGGACCGGTTTTGGGGTTTAACCCCTCATCAGCCAGGATAGCTTGAATTCAGTGGCACAGTGAGCACGGGAAAGTCAACAATTTGACAATCAGCATCGCCCCTTTCAAGACTAATCAAACTATCGTTGGACACTCCTAAGTAAAGAAATATATTCCTCCTTTTTACAGAATCTCCAATCGCTCACTGACCCCTTTCTTCTCTGAAAATAAGAACTCTGTTACAATTAAAAACACCTCAGTCAGTAACTGACAGTTTACCTAAAAAACTGCAGTCAACATAATAGGATTAGATCTCCTTTCACATGAGTCCCCTTGTCTATTTGGAAGCTAAATACAAACTAAATACCCTTAACGTGTAGTCTTGATGGATACCTAGCTACTTTTCTTGGACTAATGCCAAACCATCTTTTCATTCTATTTAACACCAATCCCTCTAATATCCCGGTACATTCCTTCCTTAGAGATTCCCTGTCCTACAGGCATTGTCCCCTTCACATTCTACTATGAAGTGCCTTTAATGTCCCTTGTTGGAGTTTTCTCTAAAGTTCAAAAGGAGTAAAAGCTTTCACGGAGTTGTAAATAGTTCTATAAGTGATGTCATGTGAAAAGCTGAACTTTTTATTGAATCCCCCACTGATCGCTAACTGAATAGCTTCTTGGCTGACATGGTTAAAACATTCCACTTGCTTATTTGCCTCTGGGTGGTACACTGCTTACCTCTAGTGACGGATACCACACCTAATAGAAAATCTAGAACATTTAGTACTAACAAACTCATTTACATTATCAATTACCAGACATCAGGAAATTCTTCTTTGCACAAGACACCCTCCAAAAAAGGTGGATATCAATTTCTCAACAATTTCTATGTTTTGCCTCTTAGAGAAGTAGTTAATCATAACTTAAGTATGGACTCTCCTGCCTGCAGGGACATGGAAAAAAACAATTATATTCATACCAAAGCTACTTCCATGGACCTACAGGAAGGGTCGACTCACTGATGTAGGATCAGTTATGTCCAGCTTGGTATATTTGTCACTGTTGCTACATTAATTGCAAATTCTTACCTTTCTATCAAACTCGTCATCAAGTCCCAGCAACCAAACCTATGGGTGTCCATCATGACCTCTCCTAATGATTTAATTTCTTAACTTCATGGGTTGAACAACCTTGTCTCCTTTTAAAAGCACACCATTCACCCATACAAGTGCACCCTGTACTTTTACAAATGAACCCAATAGTCCTTGAATTTTCCTCTCTAAAGGCCATCCTTCAGTAGAATATTGTTTGACTATGAAATTAGCACCTGCCCCATGGCCCTTCTTCTAATTTTCCCCTATAGCTACATTGCTCAAAGAACAAGAATAAAATGTCCCCATATTGCCTACAGTAAGCACTTAACCTTGCTTTTTTGCTGTCATCTGCTATTAAAGGTAGGCGAGCCATGCAGACAGATTGCTGATTTCTTTTTCTAGGAATGTACTCAATCCTGTGATAATTGAGCTCAAGCAAGTTGTATGCACTATCTCCCCTTCAAGTAGTTTAAAGGCTTCCTGCTGCCTATTTCTCACCTTAGACTTGACATTTTTTCAAAATGATCTCAGGGGTTCCAGTTTAATAGAATAGTCTGCAACAAAAATAGCATAGAATTATGTAAGGCCAAATAAGAACATCAACTACTCATTTTAAGTAGGGTCAGGAGCAGTGAGAATGGCCCTCACATGCCACACTTTTGGCTTACTGCCATCCTTAGAGAGAATGTGTACCAAATATTTAACCTAATTACAATAAAACCCATATTTCTCGAATCTGAAAGTTATATATTTATCTGTTAGTACTTGGAGGATTGCTAGATTTGTATCCTGTTGATTTAGGTCCCTTTCAAATTCCAAAATGTCAGCACCATCCACATCTACCAGAGTCTCCTTCATTATCCGTTAGATAACAGGTGCAGCTCTAGAAAGTCTGAAAGACATTCATTTGTATTGATACATGCCTTCCAGTGTCACAAAAGCTGTAAGGTGTTAAGAAACGTCTGAAAGAATGGCCTGGTGGTATGTACTCACTAAGTCTAACGTTGTAAATACTGTTACACCTGCTGAAGTAGATAACATTACAGGCATGTGATGTAATGATATGTTTGAATATGTTTTGCACTCACTGTACTTGCCTGCTTGCCATTTTAACCTATTTAATATATGTACTTGCTTGCTATTTTTAACCTATTTATTATATGTACTTGCTTAACTGTCATTTATATCCTATTTATTATATGCATTTGCTTGTTTGTCTTTTTATAACCTATTTACTATATGCTATACACTACTATATATATTGCAGCGTATCCTGGTAACTCGTTATGTTTTTAATTGAGAATAATAAAATTTTGTTTAAAATAGAATGTATGGAAGGGGATGCTGGTCAATCCTAATGGCATTGTTCAGGATGCACAGGTCAATGCAGAGAAAACGATCTTCACAACTTTTAAGGGAAATAACAATGTGAGTTACCCATGGCAAAGACACCAGTGTCTCTAAAATATCCTTTGCAACCTGGTCATTCAAATTCTCTTTGTTTTCCTCTACAACTAATTAAAATAGTTGGAGATCTTCACCCCACTGACACCAGTGGTCAGGATGATTCACCCTGGAAGTTAGACGCAGAACCCCAGGTAGACACCTCCCTGGAATACTTTCAAGTCCCTACGGAGGACTCTTTTAATCATCTTGCCCAAAGTGTGTCCTCGGGATCCCCCTTAGACCCCCTTACACATAAAATCTGGAAAATATTTGGGCAAGAAACCCTCCCTTGGCTACGACAGATTTGCTGCCAGTCTTTGGAGGAAGGAGAGGTACCAGAGGTATGGAAGCAGGCAGTGGTGACCCCCTTGCTCAAAAAACCATCTTTGGACCCTATAATTCCAGCAAATTTTAGACCAATCTCCCTCCTGCCATATCCGATCAAAATTTTAGAAAAGGCAGTTAGCAAAATTCTATCATGCTATCTTGAGGATAATTTCTTGCTGGATAGGGACCAATTTGGTTTCCGCCCAGGACACGGCACTGAGACCGCCTTGGCAACCGTAATGGATAATCTACGAATGCGTGCTGACAATGGGAATTCCTCTGTCCTAGTGCTATTGGACATGTCAGCCGCATTCGATACGGTGAGCCACACAGTGCTAGTGGAAAGATTGAAAAGTATAGGGGTTAAAGGACGGGCCTTGCAGTGGTTACAATCTTATCTGTCAGGAAGACAGCAGGCTGTGTCTATGACACCGTTCACCTCTGGCAAGTCCCTAGTATACCACGGGGTGCCGCAGGGCTCGGCGATCAGCCCTGTTCTTTTCAATATCTATTTACGCCTCTATTCCCCATTATTAAATCTTATGGAATTGACCTGGTCAACTACGCAGATGATACCCAACTGGTGTTTTCCCTGGAGGGGAAACAAGCGGTATCTATGGATACCTTCCAGGAGTGTATGCGCCAGACTGCTGGTTGGCTCAGGAAAAATTCCTTACAGTTTAATGGGGGAAAACAGAGGTGGTGTATTGTCCTGCTACCAGAATGTCCCGACACCTACCGGTGGAGTTCAAGCTTACCCCCGAGGATGAACCCTTGACTCCTGTTAAAATGGTGCTTAATTTGGGGGTCATGATGGATGATAACCTCCAAATGGAATCACAGGCTAACAAAACTGCTAGTGTCTGTCTCTCCCTGCTACGCATGTTACGGAAGGTTCTTCCGCTACTACCAAAAGATACTCGATCTCTTGTAGTGAGGAGCATAATTTTGAGCAGATTGGACTACTGCAACTCCCTGTATTTGGGAGCACCGCAATATATTCTGCAGGGGTTGCAGAGAGTCCAGTCCATGGCAGCTAAGCTGGTGCTAAATAGACAGCGTAGGTCTTCCACGGCATTGGCCTTGAGAGACCTGCATTGGCTGCCTATTAAGGAAAGAATTTGCTTTAAATCCCTCTGTATTGTACACAGAGCAGTACATGACCTGGGTCCAGTCCCCCTGCAGGAGATGTTCACCTGGTATAATCCCAGGAGGCAGCTTCGCTCTTCGAGTGCAAATCTGATAACCACCAGATTTAAGAGATCCAGGATGGGGGGCAGAGCTTTTGGTGTGGCCGCTGCGCGCCTATGGAATGAGCTGCCTCAGAACCTTAGACAGGCCAGTTCTCTGACCTGTTTTAGGAAGAGTCTGAAAACTTGGCTATTTCCAAGGAGTGAACACTAGATCCCTCCACTGACAATTGGTTCTGCTGTTACAGTGGCTATTTTCAATCTAAGCGCCAGGATACCCGTAGGGTGGCAGTTTCGCGCTATATAAGTTTTTAATTCAATTCAATTCAATTCTACATGACATTGGAATGTTCCTCAACTTATATCCTATAACTACCCAAGCCTTCAAAATTATACAATGCTTACAGTTGGAATACCTCCATAACGTGTTGCTAAACACTCTACTAAACATTTCCCTCAGACGCTACTTGTAAGTATTCCTTTCAGTCCTTTCTCCTGATCCTACAGAAGTAATAAGACACTAGAGGGGTGATCCTCGCTCGGGCCCAACCGAATTCCCATGCATGCCCTCTTGGTGTAGCCAACTTAGAAAGAGATCTCTTCTACCTGACACATAAATCTTACCATGGGTTCTTCTGCCTTTGAAACCCATGTGACCCCAAAAATTCCCAAGGATGTTAATTTTGACCTCAGTATAAGACTGGAGCAGGTATCAGTTTCTGATAATTTTCTACCTTTGCATGAACTCTGGATGAGAGCTGCCCTGAAAATAGTGTACCACTCTCTGGAGCCCAGCATAACTTGCACTTCCTTTGCATGAATTATTGCTGCATGTAGGTAAGTCTTTACATTTCTTCACTCCTGCCATACTTAGTACTAAATTGGGGTCACAATTGGACCTCTCTTCTTCCCATTCATCTGAAACAGTTTTAACTCCAATTTTTCTACAAACATTGCTAAAAAGTCCACCTTTGTACACATATTGCACTAATTGCCTAATGCTGGAAAACAAGTACTTCAAATGCTTATAATAACCACATCAATAGCATGCCTTTGAATGTCGATTTTCAGAAGGTGAAATTGTGTCTATCTTTCCTACTGATGGCACTAATCTCAGTCTGTGGTCTTAAGTGTAAAATTTGATTATGTCCAAAGTATTTTTTTAGATTTGCTTACTGTTCATTTTTTTAGTATCTGGTCTCTGATACTTGGTCATAACCAATGTTCTCAAAAGTGCAATGAGCTGCCAAAGTTCTCAAACTTCAACATAATGTTCAGTTGATTCTCCTGCTTCTTGCTTTCTAGAGTACAACGTGAAGCATTCAGCAGTGCATTTACAGTCTGTCCATATCTACATTCCAACTTGTTGTGTTTTCTAAAGTGGGAAGGCCCTAATTCTATCTGAGGCCCTCACCGGCCAAACAGTTCTTATGTAGAGACAGCTTCCCTTAGAGCAAACATTCTTTTCTTTCTATGACCTCTACTTATGTCAGAAAGATATCATACCACAAATTAAATTTATAGGTGGTTCACCTGGAGTTCGAAGGAAAACTGGTGGTATGAGAAAACTAGACATTCTAGAAAACACAAGGTAATGCAATGGAAAGGAATTAGTAGAAATCTTCTCTAGGAAAATGTAACAAAGGCAATCATAGGCTAAGTAGTCTTGGTGAATAAAGAGTGGATCCAAGTCTAATTCAGAACTCCACTATGTATAGAATGGTCAAATTGAAATAAGGTTGATGTTGAGAGGTAGAATCCTTATGCTGTATGTTGGTACAATTTAAATAAAATGCTAAACTCCACAATCCACAGTGCTGTCAACTTGAAGTATATTGAAGTAACACAAAAGTGTTGTAGAATTAGTGCTTTTGCTGAACATTAGTACCTTTTAATTGGCAGAGCCACCCCCTGAACACAAAGAAAGGATAAAAGGGCATCTTTATATTTTCCTTTGAATGTTAAAAATAATTTTATCATTTACTTCTATAAGCAAATCATCGGGGAGGATTCCCTGAGAAGACTACTGCTCTGCACCAGAGAGGGAGCATTATAATTTGGCTGTGTTGGAGTGTAGACAGACTTTACAAGACAGGCACCAACACATAGGGGCGATTACGATTGCGTAAGGCGGTCCTTCCGCAATCATACCGCGATATTCCCCCCGCCACATTACAATGGCGGAGGGAATCGCGCTCGGACCATGGCGGACGCAATCAATCAATCAATCATGTCACTTATAAAGCGCACTACATACCCGTGAGGGTCTCAAGGCGCTGGGGGAAGAGGGGGGTGGTGCTGCTACTGATCGAAGAGCCAGGTCTTGAGGAGTCTTCTGAAGGCCAGTAGGTCTTGGGTCTGTCGGAGGTTGGTGGGGAGGGTGTTCCAGGTCTTGGCGGCGAGGTGGGAGAAGGATCTGCCGCCGGCGGTCGTTTTCCGGATGCGGGGGACTGTGGCGAGGGTGAGGCTGGTCGAGCGGAGCTGGCGGGTGGGGGTTTAGAAGCTGAGTCGTCTGTTGAGGTAGGCTGGTCCGGAGTTGTGGAGTGCTTTGTGTGCGTGGGTGAGGAGCTTGAAGGTTATCCTCTTGTTGACAGGGAGCCAGTGCAGGTCTCTCAGGTGGGGTGTGATGTGGCTGCGTCGGGGGATGTCGAGGATAAGACGTGCAGAGGCGTTCTGGATGCATTGCAGCCGTCTCAGGAGCTTAGCCGTCGTTCCTGCGTAGAGGGCGTTTCCGTAGTCCAGCCTGCTGGTGACGAGGGCCTGGGTGACTGTTTTTCTTGTTTCTGTGAGGATCCACTTGAAGATCCTGCGGAGCATTCGGAGGATGTTGAAGCAGGATGAGGAAATGGCGTTGACCTGCTTAGTCATGGAGAGGGTGGGGTCGAGGATGACCCCTAGGTTGCGTACGTGGTCGGTGGGTGGCGACGCAAAGACCGTCCGCCAAAAGCAATCATACAGATTGCCTGGCAGATGGTCCTTAGAGCATAAAATGGTGGTGGTGCCTAGCAGGCACCGTCCACCAAATCAAGATGCTGGCTACAGCCGGCCTTTCCATGGCGGCGATACCGCCATGGAAAGGCTGGTGGGGATTAGTTACGGGGGCCTGTTGCGGGCCCCACTTGTGTTGGGGGAGGTGTGGGTGCACTGGGGGGCACCCAGGGTAGCCCCCTACATTTCACAGCACTATGTGGCAGGCACCGTGTGGTGCCTGCCACGTAGTTCAGTGAAATGCACATCCTGCCTTTTTGGCATCGCGGCGGGTGCTGCAGTCAGCAGCACCCGCCGCAATGTTAAATGGCAAGATGGCGGTCGCATCCTGATTTGGTGTGCGGGACCGCCGCATGTATGGCGGACGGTCCCGGTCTCCACCAGGATGGCGAGCGGACTCCAGTCCGTCCACCATCCTAATGATCCCCATAGTCGCCACATAATACTAAAAGCATAGTGATGTGAGATGGCAGAGAACAAGTGTGATGAAGTAGTTATATGATGATGCTATAGAGGTAGATGCCATTAGTCAAAAAAAAAAAAAAACAATACAGAGTCACCTAAAGTGTTATACAAAGCATCCCAATGCTGCTGGGGGACATCAGGAAGACGCCAGGCCATCTAGGAAGTGGATCCTTACCAGCGGAGATTACAAGTCAATGAAAGTAATTCCACAATCCACACCATGCTTCAGGAAGCCTTTACACATAGCAGAATGGTTTCCCATTTCGGCGCTAAGATGCCACGTTAGCAAAAATTGTGCAATACCCATCCTGATAATATCACACCAAACTAACTCACCACTGATGCAAACCTGGATGCAGAGGATCTAAAAACGTCACTTTAGCTACCAGATGACACAATATAAGTAAATACCTTTCTGGATAAATGCAACTTATATTGACAGCCAATTCCGATATCAACATAAATTGAGTACTTCTAAGGAGAAAAGATATTAAAATTTCAGAATTATCTTCATTTTATGCTGTCTTCATAATTTGATAAGATGCACTGTTTGAACTGGCCCTGTTTGCAGGGTTACCCCAAACCTTTTACCCTACTCCTCCTCTTTTTCTGTGTTGTATGATGGAACAACGCTGTGAAATAGTCAGCCTGCCTTTACCATGCATATTTTTACCCTGCATTTCTTTAGAGCGCATATGCTCTTACAACGTATGCCTTTATCATGCACTGTATATGTATATATATATATATATATATATATATATATATATATATATATATATATATACCATGTATTTGTGGGGGAGACCCCCACACCCCTGAACTTAACCTTAAATTTATGGTAAACACATACGTTATAAAAGCATATGCGTTCTAAAACCATGCGTGGTAAAGTTACAATGTGGTAAAAACCATGCGTGGTAAAGGCTGTTTCCCCTTTTTCTGACCTCGCTTTCGTTGGCTCTATGACACTGGGCACTTCACCACTGCTGACCAGTGCTAAAGTGCATATGCTCTTTCCTCTAAACATGGTATAATTGGTTTACACCTGTTTGGCATCTTTAATTTACTTGTAAGCCCCTTGTAAAGTGGTATGCAATATACCCAGGGCCTGTAAATTAAATGCTACTAGTGGGCCTGCAGCACTGATTGTGCTAGCCACACCAGTAGCCTTTCAAACCTGTCTCAGGCCTGCCATTGCGGGCCTGTGTGTGCAGTTTACTTCCATTTTGATTTGGTATTTAAAACCATTTGCTAAGCATTAAACTCCTCTTTTATTACAAATAGGTCCCTCCTATCATAGGCCCTAGGTAACCCTAAGAGCAGGGTGCCGTGTAAGTAAAAGATAGGACGAGTACTTTTATGTTGTACATGTCCTGATAGTGACAAACAGCTACATTCATTTTTCACTACTCTGAGACCTACTCCTCTCAGAGGCTAGCACTTAAAACACTTTAAAGCTGCAATTCCTGATTAGAAAGTAGTAGCTAAATCACGATTCATATGTTTGGAATGGTAATGATAAATCCTCTTTGGTGATGAAGTTAAATTTGACATTACTAATTTAGAAATTTCACTTTTAGAAAGTGGACATTTCTCTCCTCTTAACTTTGCTCCGTGTGCCTACAGCCTGTCTCCAATACATGTCTGGGCTGGGTGACAGCTACACTTTGTGCATTCCCTCTAGACAGCCACAAACCCAGGAAGGGTGGGTGTGACAGAGGACTAATCTACATTCACCTGCATTCTGATAGCCTTCCTGGGCAGAAAGGGGGAGAGAGAACTGACACATCTAAATAGGCTGTGTCTTGTCCCCACACACAGGACTGATTACCCCCCACAGATAGCCTGGCAGGCAGGACTGGGATGCACATCAAGGAGCTGCTTTGAAGCTACCCCCCACTTTGAAGGCACATTTGGATATAAGTACTGGGGCTCTGACCCTACCTACTCAGTACAGTACTGGACCCGGAAAGAACTCTGCTGGACTAAAGACTGCTGTGTTGCAAGGATTGCCACTTTGCCTTGACTGACTGTTCTGAGGAACTGCTTCTCTGGTTTGCTGAGCTGCCCTGCTGCATGCTGAGCTCTGCCCTGCTGAGGACAAGGGCTGGACCTATCTCACTTGAACCCAAGCTTGCTGTCTTGCCTCCTGTTTTCTGAAGTCCCAGGGGCACAAAAGACTTCCTGCAATCCTGCTGGTGCTGCTGATCTCTGTCATCTGTGAGTCGCATCCTTGCCTGAGGGACATCCTCCAGTCCTGGGCCTCAGAAGTGGGTTCTGCAGCTGTTTTGTACAAAAACTGACGGATCATCACTACTGCGCTGGCCGGAACCAACGCATTGCCTTTCGACTCAAACGCAAAGGCTGTTCTTTAGCAGTTTCACAGCCTGCGTGCCCAGATGACAACTCTCTGAGCGGCTCGACTATGACACAGTGCCTTAATCTCTATGGAGCTCGACAACGACTTGGGAACCCTCTGCGTGAATCGGAACCAACGCATTGTGCCCTTGACATTGACGCTTGCTCCATCCAAAGTACTTTTTCAGCGGGACCTGCATGGCTTTCAGCGGGACCTGCATGGCTTTCGTTGAACGGCCTGCCCTTCATCACCGACAGCCTGAAATTTGGATTTGTACCGGTCCCTCGCAACCTCAAGTGACTTTTTGACCTCTAGGGGCTTCTGAGGACTATTTTTGCATTTATTCTTTAAAACTTCATATCTCAAATTCTACTGATTGGATTTTTGTCGTTTTGGTCTTGTTTTACTCCGATAAATATTCTCTGTTTTTCTAAACATGTGTGGAGTCTTTTTGTGGTGTTTTCATTGTACTACTGTGTGTGTGTTGCACAACTACTTTACACATTGCCTCTTAAGTTAAGCCTGCCTGCTCAGTTCCAAGCTACCAGAGGGTGAGCACAGGTTAATTTAAAATGTTTTTTTAGCTTACCGTCAGAAGGATTGTGGTCTCTACTCGGACAGACTGCAAACCTCTGCCAACTAGTGACCCAATTTCTAACATGCACCGAATGCAAAGATCTATACTTACATAGTGGGTCACTTCTTAAACATTGTTGGTTGACTAACTCTTCCTGCTATCCTTGTTAAGTTAGTAAAAAGAGGACCATGAATTTAGATAATAGGAACACGTGATTGACGAGGCAAGACAAATGTAAATATAAATGACACTAGAAATATACGTTGTTGCTACTGTCAGAAAGTAATGCACATTTATGTTTTAAACATGAAATCAAACCAGGTGCATATGGAAAAAATTCAAAATAAGTAGAATTTACTAACATTAATAGTAAGACAATTATCTGTTGTCAAACCAAGCCCACACCTGTTTTTAATATAACCTAGGGTTCAACACATTAAACAACCCAATCGACGAATCCCTAAGAGTTATTTTTAATACCTTCCAGCACTCTACTCACACACGATACCCTCACAACCACACTCACACTTCACAGACGGCAGCTAAAAAGAACTCCGGCAAAGTGCCCTCTCGCAGGGCCCGTTGGGCATTGCAGCGATGGGCCAACGAGGAGCTGCCCAATGATGAAGCATGACCCCCCTCGGGGTGTGTGAGGGCTCTTGCTCCTGAAGGATCAGATCCCTTGGACTCGATCCATTCAGGACCCTACCCACCTACCATTAATAGGAACTGCACACCTTTGTTTTTCAGTCTTATCCAGGGGAGCGTGTGCCGGACCTTCAACTAGCCCTTTGTCCCCCCTTGTGTATTTGGCCCCATGGAACATCTCCACTTCCAGATCCAGACCAATACCAAAACGACTCTCCGCGGAACCCTCATCTACAGGCCACCTGGCCCCGTGCTCCTTTCACCGACACCATCGCCGACCACATCGCAACCCATGCCCGCGCCTCCACAGACTGCATTCTACTCGGAGGCCTAAACTTCCACCTGGACAACCACGACGACCCCAACACCACTGCCCTCCTAAAGAACCTTGCCAACATAGGACTGAAGCAACTTGTCACTGCCCTCACGCACACAGCAGGACACACACTCAACCCCATCCTCGCAGGAGGAAACAGCGTTTCCTACAGCGACACCGCAGAACGTCTTTGGACAGACCACCACGGCATCCATTTCTCCTTCAGAAAACCCACCGAACACAAGCACGTGCTCCGCCTCCCTTGCAGAAGCTAGAACAAAGTCACTCAAGAACAGCTCACCTCTGTCCTCACCAGCACTCCACCTCCAACGACCCCAGACGCCAACATCACAGCAAGCAACCTCCACCGCTGGATCACTAACTGTACCGACACTCTTGCCCCCCTCAAGAAAGCTACAGGACGACACAACAAGAAAGCAAGCTGGTTCATCCCTGCACTCTAAGAATCCAAGCGCTCTTGCCGACGACTCGAAAAGACATGGACGAACAGCAAAACGCCAGAAACATGCAAAGACTACAGAACAGCCACCACAGCACACCATCAACTCATCAAACCCACAAGGAAGAACTTCCTCCAAGACAGAATCCTCACCAATGCCCACAACTCCAAAGAACTCTTCTCCATCATCCAGGAATTTACCAAACCCAGCAGCGAAACAACAGACGTCCCAACCTCCCAAGACCTCTGCAGCAGACTCAGGACCTTTTTTACCTCAAGATTAAGACGCTCTACGACAACTTCGACAACCAAGACCTCTGCACCGCTTCAGCCCCTACCCCCAGCGACGCCACTCAACAGACCCTACTCACTTGGATCCCGCTCACAACAGAAGATATCTTAAAGACCATGAAGACCTTCCACTCCGGAGCACCCTCAGTCCCCTGTCTCCCCACATCTTCCACACAGCTGCCACGGCCATCGCACCCGAACTACCTCGGATGATCAACTGCTCCCTCGAGACCGCCACATTCCCCGATGACTGGAAACAAGCCGAAGTCAGCCCCCTCCTGAAGAAACCTTCCGCCGACCCGATAGACCTCAAGAACTTCAGGCCCATCTCAGTGCTTCCTTTCGCAGCCAAGGTCATCGAAAAGGCAGTCAACACCCAGCTAGCAAACTTCATCGAAGCCAACAATGTCCTGGACATCTCCCAGTCCAGATTCCGCAGCAACCACAGCACCGAGACCGCCCTACTCGCCGCCACCGATGACATCCGCGCCCTCCTCGACCAGGGCCAAATAGCAGCCCTCATCCTCCTGGACCTCTCAGCTGCCTTTGACACCGTCTCCCACTGCACACTGCACACTAGCCACTAGACTCCACTACGCCGGCATCCGAGAAAAGGCTCTCGACAGGACATGCTCATTTCTCACAGGCAGAATTCAGCGAGTCAGATTCCTGCCCTACCTCTCAGAACCGACAGAGACCAGATGTGGAGTACACCAGGGATCCTCCCTCAGCCCCACCCTCTTCAACATCTACATGGCCCCCCTCGCAACCATCGTCCGAAACCACGGACGCAACATCGTCTCCTATGCCAAAGACACCCAGCTCATCCTCTCCCTCAACAAGGAACCCAACATCACCAGGCACAACTTCCATTAACCTCTTCGATGCTCATGACGGCACCACGCCGTCATGAGGCACGGTTGAGCTGTGCTCATGACGGCGTGGTGCCGTCACGACCACGCCCGCTATTGGAATGTCCAGCACCTGGCTGGAATTCCTGCCGCAGGCAAGCGGTTAAGGGATGAAAGCCGACGCCACCTGGATGAAGAAGAGCTGCCTTAAACTCAACTCCGAGAAAACAAAAGTCCTCATCCTTGGCTCCACCCCCTCAGCTTGGGACGACACCTAGTGGCCCCTCACCCTCAGAAACACCCACCCTGACTGACCATGCACGAAACCTCAACATCATACTGGACTCATCACTCACTATGAACCGCAAGATCAACATCGTATCCTCGGCCTGCTTCAACACCCTCCGCATACTCCGAAAAATGTTCCGATGGATGCCCTCCGAATCCAGAAAAACGGTCACGCACGGCATCCTCAATATCAGTTTGGACTACGGCAACGCCCTCTACGCCGGAATCAATGAAAATCTCCTTTGCAAGCTCCATGCTGTCCAGAACGCCGCAGCCAGACTGATCCTAGATATCCCCCGTCACAACCACGTCACCCAACACGTCCGCGATCTCCACTGCCTCCACATCGAAAGAAGAATAACCTTCAAGCTCTTCATGCATGCATACAAGGCCCTCCACAACATTGGACCAGCATACCTAAACAACCGCCTCTCCTTCCACATAGCCAAGTGAAACCTATGATCAGCCGACCTCTCTCTGGCCACCATCCCACGCATCTACAAGATCTGAATGGGTGGAAAGTCCTTCTCCTACCTCACAGCCAAGACCTGGGACGACTTCCCCCTGCACCTCCGGCAAAGCCCTACACTGCTCCAGTTCAGGAAGGACCTCAAGACCTGGCTTTTCAGATGACCTCAGCACCCAACAGAGCCACCACCCACCCCCCCAGTGCTTTGAGACACTCACAGGTGAGTAGCTGCGCTTCACAAACCCCTGATTGTTTGATTGACTCTCAAATACATGTATTATTGTATAAACATTACAGAAGCTCAGGTTTGCACTATGTCAATTCTCTCTAAATTAAGCAATTTTGCATTCCAAGAACCTCATTATGCATGTATATATTTCATATTCGATGCACATTTGATTGTTATTATTACAAAACTCTCTATTTTAACAGGATTTTTATTTTCTCACAAAACGTAAATGCGTTTGTGTAGTTCTCATTTATTCTCTCTTTGTTTAAATTTTCGTATCATCATTTCAGAACACTCTGCATGCTTTTACGATGCAGCATGTATTCTTACGTTTTTCGACTTAGTACGTTAGCATGTTTTCTTTGAAAAATATTTGTCGTAATGAGCTTTACTGGTGAGAATTGATAAAGGTAGACGTCAGATAACATCCACACTCCATCAGAAGTAAAGGAGCAGGATTCCATGTTCTAGACTTACTCTGGAACCCCTGGCCGATTGCTCTTTTGTTACCTGCTTTGTAAGTGTGGAGGGGAGAGAATTTCAATTGTCAATTATACATTACCAATGTCCATGAGGCCGAAGAAATACAGACTCCTAATCCTAGTTAGTATATTTATTACAATGCCAAGAAAAGTTGAACATATAAACACCTCATGACGAGAATGTAAAGATACATGGCCACTAATACAAAACCAAATCTACAAACTAAATTTAAGTGGTGCAGCATGCACAGAATCACCAATTCAAGGATCAAAACACAAATAATTATAGAAACTACATCGAGATTTCTTCATTGGCCGTTCATAAGTAAAAAGCATTTATCTGTCCCTACACTACTTCTAGTGTAACATCCCTAGTTAGCTTTTTCCCAGGCAAGTTCTCTGAAAGGGGTCAGCACGTGAAGACTTTCTAAGAAGCACACTCACGTTAATTGGGTCGAGTAGCGTAAAGCTACAGAGCTCGTTCTAAGATGCTCTCCTTTCTTCAGGCAAGGCAGAAGTGTGCAGACTCTGTCCCTAACCCTCATACAAAAAGTCGAAAATCACTCCCCTGAATACATCACGAGACCACTTCGTCCAGTTAGACCCCTCTTGCTGGTAACCTTCCATGAGGTAATGGACATCCAGGCTCTTGTTCGATGACCTTGTTTCCCAGGCCTTTCCAGACACGAATGACATCCTCCTACATTATCGGTTTCGCTTGTTCAAAGGCATCCTCTCCTCACTAGGTCTGTCCGACTCCTAAAACAAAGACGTTATTCTAACTAACGAGGACAAATTCCTGCACCTTCATTGGAAATGTGAAAGGAGAAAATTCCACAAGCACATAAATTCTAATTAACAACCTTCAACCCGAGAGCGAACATGGAGAATCAAAAGTTAGGTCTACCAAATTTTCAGCTAGCATAAGAACAGAGCACACGTTTAAAATACATGCATATATGAACTATTAATATACACACATTATAGGAGCCTTTATTAAAGATATGTTCATTAGTCATGAATATACTTCACACATATGTGGTTACCTAAATTCGTACATTTACTATGTTAATTCTTTGGTTACATGAAGAAAATCTCTAACACTTCGCCTACATGTTATTACAATTCACGTTCCAATAGCATAATATCAAAACGACAACTGATTATATGTGGATGCGGTCTAACCATGATTATAACGCACCTTTACAAATAAAAGAGCAAAGTTGCACACTATCAGAAGCATAGAGCTTTCTGTAGTTTTTTGCCACTTTCTGTGCTGGTTTCCCAAATTCTGTGTCACTTTTCCCTTCACTGTTGTTTTGTGTGCAGCCAATCTGTGCCCATTTTCTTTATTCTGTACCAGGTGCCCCTTAACTGTTGTTTTTGTGTGCCACAAATCCATGCCTGTTTTCTTTATTCTGTGCCACTTGTCCCTTAACTGTAATTTTTCTGTCTCTGTGCAGAAGTGAGCCGCCCGACATGTCCCTTGCGTTCCTGCTGTTCACCCTCCCTCTTCTCACCTCTCCGCCTCCCCTCCCAGGTCCAACTTAATGGAGGCCTAAAAAGTCCATGCTGGGGCCGCAATAGGAACCCTGGCTCTTCTACCCCACACAGCTACACCACCACGTCTGTGGCACATCTCCACACATCACCAGAGGACCATTCTCCTGCCAGCACTGTTGCTTCACGAGCAACACCGAAGCAACTAAACGCGGAGATGCGACGAACACGACTGTGTCCACCACGCTGACCGAGAATGCCACGCACAAATCCAGTGCATTCTACTCAACACACCATCCCTCAGCAAACATGCCACAGAGATCTGGGACACGATCTCATCCCTCACCCTGAATGTCATCTGCCTCACAGAGACCTGGTTGAACCGCACTTCGGTGCCAGACATCGCCATCACCACCCCCGAAGGCTGCAAGATAACACACCGGGACTGAACCAACAAACACAGAGGTGGAATTGCCATCACCTACAAGGACACCATCCACTGCACGACCTCCATAGATGGCTCAATCCCTTTAATTGAGCATCTCAACTTCAAACTTCACATAGACGGAAAAAGCACCATCAGAGGCACCCTCGCCTACAGACCACCAGGACCCTGCCCCAGCTTCTGCAATGCCTTCCCTGACCTCATCGCCCGATCGCCATCGACTCTGTGCACTGCATCTTTCTAGGGGATCTTAACTTCCACATCGATGACTCCAGCGACACCAACACAACTGACCTCCTGGAACACATAAGCAACATCAGCCTCAAGCAACTTGTCACCGACCCGACCCACATTGCAGTACACACGCTTCTCCCCATTTTTACATCCAGCGACAGAGTCCGGTACAAACACGTCTTACAGCATCCACTTCACCATCTCAGGACCTACCAACAATGGGCACCATGCCCCCAGCTCCATGTGCAGAAACTGGAAAAAGATATCAGAAGACCAGTGGAAAAACACTCAACTCCCACCTCCCAGACAAAACATCCAACCCAGAAAAGGCTGCGAAGAACATCTCTCAGTTGATCACAGAATGTGGCAGCACAATCACTCCGCCAAGCCAGCCAAATCCAAAGGACCTGCCAGAAGATGCAGCTGGTTCACTGCGGAGCTGAAATCCACCAAATGCAACTGCCGGCAACGAGAAAGGAAGTGGCACACCAGCAAAGAGACAGGAGACCATACCACCTTCAAGACAGCACTCAACCAGTACCACCACCTCCTGAAAGAAACAAAGAATGCCCTAGCAGACCGCATAGAAGCCAGCACAAACCACAGCAAGGAGCTTATCACCATCGTGAAGTAGTTCTCCAATCGCATAGCCACCGAGAATGACATCACCCCTTCCAAGAACTGTGTGACACCCTGGTGGACTTCTTTCACAACAAGATCTCAGTCATCTACAAAAACTTCGAGCCCCAACCCCCCACCGCCGACAGCATCAGCCTGCTCACACCCACGAACACAAACCCTAAGCACCTACTCAACCAGTGGGACCCGCTTATAACTCAAGCCACAATCTCCATCATGCACTCTGTATACTCGGGAGCACCCATGGACACTTGTGCCCACCACATCTTCAACCTTGGGAGCAAGGCAATTGATGACGAGCTCAAGAAAGCCCTGAACGCCTCCATCACCTCGGCTCCTTCCCTGAGGACTGGAAACAGGCTGAAGAAACAGTCCACCAGCCCAGAAGAACCGAAGAACTACCGTCCCTCTCCCTACTCCCCTTTCCAGCCAAGGTTCTTGAGAAGGCATTCAACCAGCAACTCACCGAACAACTGAAACAAAACAACCTCCAGGACGCCTCTCGATCAAGATTGTGAGCCAACCACAGCACTGAGAGTGCATCCACCGATGCTCTCCTTGACCGTGGCGGAATGGCAGCCCTCATTCTCCTGGACCTGTCAGCTGCCTTCGATACTGTCTCCCATCACATCTTGATCAACAGACTCCACCACATCGGAATCCAGGGAGATGCCCTCAAGTGAATCATCTCATACCTCACTGGAAGAACCCAGAGAATCCATCTCCTACGTTTCGCCTCGGAATCCAAGATCATCTATGGCGTCCCCCCAAGGATCATCCCTCTGCCCCACCCTCTTCAACATGTACGTTATTCCCATGGCCAACAGTATCAGATCGCACAGACTCAACATCTCCTACACCGATGACACCCAGCTCATTCTCTCGCTGTCAGAAGACCCCTCCACCACCTGGGCCAACTTCCAGAGTTGTATGAGGAACGTCGCGGACTGGATGAAGGACAACTGTCTGAAGCTCAACTCAGACAAGATGGTAGTCCACATCTTTAGGAACAACACCTCGCCGTGGAACGAAGCATAGTTGCCCGCTGAACTCATCCCATCCCCTGCCCGACAGACCATGAACACAACCTCGGTATTATCTTGGACAGCAAGATATTTATGAAGACACAGGTAAATGCAGTCTCCTCTGCTTGTTTCCACACCCTATTCATGCTTCACAAGATCTTCTAGTGGCTCCCAGTCATCACCAGCAGGACCATCACGAAGGCCATCGTCACTAGCAGGCTGGACAACAGCAACACACTCTACATAGGAATCACTGCATACTTCCTGAAGGGACTACAGACAATACAAAACCAGTAGCAAGACTCATCCTCGGCCTCCCCAGATGGACCCACATCACACCCCACCTCAAGAAGCTTCACTAGCTCCCAACCTAGAAGAGAGGCCAGTTCAAGATGATGACCCATGCATACAAGGCCCTGCACACTGAAGGACCAGCATACTATGCATGACGTTCCACCAACTGACCAGACACCTATGATCTGCCTCCCTCTTCCTCGCAGACACCCCCCGATCTGCCGAGGCAACAGCAGAGGACACTCTTTCTCACACCTGGTGGCCAAAGCTTAGAGCGACCTTCCCCTGCACCTCAGGACTGCCTCATCAATCCTGCAATTCAGGAAAAAACTCAAGACCTGAGTTTTCAAATGAACAGATCACCAGGAAGCAGCTAGCAACTCCAGCACCTTGAGACCCTCACAGGTGATTTGCTGCACTATGTAAATGATTGATTGAGTGAGCAGTGGAAACTGTGCCTCTAGCATATGCTACTGTGTTGATAGATTGTACTTTCAAATCAATCAACCAACAGTAGACACTATCTAATCAGAGCCCAAATACATAGTAACCTTTTTTTAAAAAAAAACATTATATTATATGCTGTGCATTTTTGTGTTGCTTTGTATTTCTTTGTCATATTGTTTGATTTGCGATTTTCTTAAGAAATGTGGTAATAGTCTAGAAATTTTCACAGTGTTTTGTCTGCATCTGTATTCACCGAGTCTTCTTAGTTCCTCTGCTCATTGTTTTTAGACCTCCTTGGTGGTTGCCAGCATGCTTTGCATTTTCAATTTCATCGTAGTGCCTATTTGGGAATTTTGAAATGTTAAATTTCAGACTGACATAAATGAACAGTATGTTCATAATCATTTGACTGAAAAATGTTCCTTGCAGTTCTTCAGTTTTATTCCACACTAATGTGGTGCTTGAAAGGTTTGTCTCTAATCCTCAATATCATCATCGTTCTGGAAATAATTATCTTCTTGGGTATACTATGCATTCATAATGTCTACGTGTTGATTCATCAGATCAGAGCAACTATTTTTCACTTCCTTGTTCATGACTTCTCCTTGTTGCAGTAACGACCTTGGCCTCTGCTTCTCTTCAAAATCAGAAATAGCTACCCTTTTGTAAACTAATCTCTATTAGCCATGCAGTAATATATCGCTATCAAATTCCCAGCTTCTCTGCCTCACTTCTACAGCAGCATTATTCTCTGATACCAATTAATACACGTTTTACTCACAAACAATTCCTAACCAATGCCTCATTTCTCCCAGACCCATTATCTACCTGGCTCGTTAACCCTTCAAGAAGAAATAATCACTGTCCATTTGCAAACATATATTGTTATTAGAATAATATCACAAACAGTAGACAGAACATTCCCAACATCATAAAACCCTACTCCAACAGCAACCAGTATATTCTTGTCTCTCAGACACTTTTCACAAGTTGCATCGTTCACTTCTCCTAACCGGTGACTGACACTTCTGATATTCCTCTACATCTTTCCTGACAAGACCATACGAATTAGAAATTCCATTCTTCCCTCAAAATAGGTGCTCTTACATCTGTCCTAAAAAAGAAAAACACAGGCAGGTCCAAACAATATAGAAAACATTTGGCCTGTATCAACCACTCCTGGCTTGGAAAGATCCTTGAAAAATGTACAGCTATCCAGTTCAGTATTGACAAAAATAATCTACTTCCTTCATATCAGTCTGGTTTCAGGAACGGTTGTAGAACAGAAACTACTCCAAAAAATCTTGATGACATCTGCTCTATGCTGACAATGGTAATGCATTCTTGCTCATTCAGTTAGACCTCATGGCGGAATTCACAACAATTGATCAGCAGAAACTACTAGTAAGTCTAGAATCATACTTGGGACTAGGTAGTGAACTTAAATGGTTTGCTTCCTTTCTGACAAACCGAATGCAATTCTTCAGGATTGGGAATCATGCATTCATAGATTCCTTAGTAGAATGCAGTGTTCCACAAAGATCTTTGCGACAGCAATATTCCATTTCTGCATGGAGCCTTTTGGAATTATGATGAATCAACACGAAGATGCAGTGCTGGCTCTTCTTCAATACATTGATCTGTCTAAAGATCTCTGCCAATATCCTGAACCTTAACCCTGAAAGCTGAGTACTTCTGCATCAAAAGCATACACATGGCCAAACTGAACCATGGCAAATTATCTTCTGCTGTGGCACCTGATGTGAATTCATTGGTAATTTGATTCGACTCCAACCTCACCTTGACTTTCCATGGAGACCAAACTGTTTACAAAGCACAAGCATTTCTACACGCCATAGAAAACCTAAATCCTTTTTTTCCAGCCTAATGTTTTGGATCAGTAATGCAGCCTTTGCTGCTATCAGAAATTGTCTATGGGAACTTTGTGTTTGCTAGTGTGCTTTCTTCCCATCTTCCATCCCATCTAACCCTGATCAAGGCAGTATTCCACTCTGTGGCAAGCATGCCCTCTGAAACAAAAATTTTCAAACACATTACTAGTTGTCATGCACTACCTTCAAGGTACTTGTTAGACCTGGCACCATTGGCGTGGGTCTCCCCTCCATTTCTCGCTTTTTGTCTCCTCTGTGTTTGCTGGTGTTAGATGCTCTGGGCGCTGTGCCACGGCCATTCCGTGCCACAGCGCGAATGCTCCCTATGGTAAATTGACTGTATGAATTGATGTTCCCATAATTGGCTCATTTGGTTTACCTGTTAGTCTCTAGTATCGTGCACCGTGCGTGCCCAGGGCTGGTAGACCGAATGCTGCTGGTGGGCCTGCAGCGCTGATTGCGCCACCCACGGAAGCAGCATGCAAAGTGGAAAGTCGAATTTGGTATGCCTGAGCTCAGAATATTAAAGTACATCTTTTAGTGAGGGTTATTTCTATATTCTGTGTTTGAAAATACCACTTTGGGAAAGTGGGTATTTTCTTGCCTAAATCTTCCAGTGTGCTCTGCTGTTGTGTATTGGCCGTCTGGTTTTGGAGGGACAGGGTAGGCTGAACCCAACCTGGGTCGAGTAGAGGAATCTGCAGCTGGAGTATGGGGAGGGGTGACCCTTTGGTCTGAGCCGGGCTGGGCCTGGCAAGGTGAATGATGGCTCCAGCCCCCACTGTGCGTCTGATGGCAGACCCCCTCTTTCTCAAAGGCAGGATGCCGCCTCGTAAACAACGTGCCCCCAGGACCTCCCTGAACTGGTTCTGACTGGGTTCAGTGACTTGTGACTTTTGAGAGAACAAAGACTTGTGGGGTATAAAGATCTGCGCCGAAACCCCTACGTGGTGTGTTACTTCTGGATGTCAAGACGAACCTCTGTCCGTGTAACTAGAGGGAAAGGACTTTGAAACTTTCATCCATCTTGCTGAAGCAACTACCCAAGGGCCTGATTTGAGCTTGCCTCCTGCTGAAGTCTCAGGGACATTAGACTTCACCCATCAGCCTTCTGAATTCCTATTGAGAGGGGTTCTACTCGCAGGTGAGGCCTCTGTCGAGAATTCCAGAGCCTCTTGGTCTACTGCGGGGAACGCGGGCTGAGAATCATCGCTATCGCGGGCCGCTGCAGCTGAGGAGCTGTTGCCGCTGAGAGCCCGCATTTGTCTGTGCTACGAGAATCATCGCTATCGCTATTGTGGGCCGCTGCAGCTGAGGAGCTGTTGCCGCTGAGGGCCCGCATTTGTCCGTGCTACGAGAATCATCACTATCGCTATTGTGGGCCGCTGCAGCTGAGGAGCTGCTGCCGCTGAGAGCCCGCATTTGTCCGTGCTACGAGAATCATCGCTATCGCTATTGTGGGCCGCTGCAGCTAAGGAGCTGTTGCCGCTGAGAGCCCGCATCTGTCTGTGCTACGAGGATCATCGCTAGCGCTATTGTGGGCCGCTGCAGCTGAGGAGCTGTTGCCGCTGAGAATCCGCTTTTGTCCGTGTTACGAGAATCATCGCTATCGCTATTGTGGGCCGCTGCAGCTGAGGAGCTGTTGCCGCTGAGAGCCCGCATGTGCCTGTGTTACGAGAATCATCGCTATCGCTATTGTGGGCCGCTGCAGCTGAGGAGCTGTTGCCGCAGAGAGCCTGCCTTTGCCTGTGTTACGAGATTCAGCGCTATCGCTATTGTGGGCCGCTGCAGCTGAGGAACTGTTGCCGCTGCGAGCCCGCCTTTTAATCACCGCCTCAGGATCATCGTGAGTGCACGCCGCGGACCGCTGCAGCTGGAAGCTGTGGCCGCTGCGAGTCCGCCTGTCATCATCGCGGCTTCCTCCCGAAGCTGCGTGGCGTGCCCCTTTAAACCTCCGGTACATTGTGCATCACTGGGATGCGTAGACCCCTGTCTCGAACTAAGTTCGTTTCACCCGCTTTTGAGTGCTTTTACTGCCTTTAGTGAAATTACATTTACGTGCATTGTGGCTTTTTGATCGTATTTGAGCCTTGTGTTAAGCTTATATAAAGATACTTATTTTTCTATAGCTACTTGTGTGGTGTCCCTTTGTGGTGTCTTCACTGCGTTATTGTGTATGGTCATAAATGCTTCACACACTGCCTCTGAGATAGGCCTGTCTGCTCGTGCTACGTTACCACAGGGTTGAGCAGGGGTTATCAAAGGGTGTAGCCCCCTTACTCTGACTTAGGAAGAAGGGTCCCTACTTGGACATTGGCCAGCCACTGCCAACTAGAGACCCCCATTTCTAACATTGGTGGTCAGAGGTGAGGATCAGGACTAGCATTTGTGATCCACATACAATAACTGGTGTACACCACTAGTGAGTGCAGACCTAAACGCAACCACATACGTTGTTGATCTTGTTCTATTTTTTGATCGTAATTGCCAGTTATGTCTACAATGGGTAAGCCAGCATCCAAAGCTTCGGAGGATCTCACCTTTGAGGAAGAGAGGTTAGAAACCTACACTGCCAAACAGCTAAAGTCTTTTTGCAAGAAATTCACTGTCCCTATTGCAGGTCTCTCTAGGAAGGAGGAGTATCAGAAGGCGCTAAAGGCCTGGTGGGAGGCGCGGGAGTCCCCCGGGAATGGGGGAGAGCCTGGGGACGGGGGAGAGAATGCCGGAGGGCAGCAGGATGACGAAGTGGATTTAGGGGGAGGTAAAGCACTTTGCAGTCCAGGTACTAGTGTGTCCTCAAAGGGCCTGTCTCCAGAAGAGATGGAGGACAGGGAGAGAGATAGGAGGCATAGTTTGGAGATGGCCAAATTAGAAGGTCAGAAGGACCTAGAGAGTAAAAAGTTGGATATTGAGAATAACAGGTTGACATTTTAACTTGAGAAAATGAAACTGGAGCATGAGAGAATATTGAGGGAACTGCAGATCAAGGCTAAGAGTTTAGAGATCTCCCCCTCTGGTGGCAGCATACCTTTAGTACCTACGGAGGGTAGAGTTTATATACCCAAGGATGTCATCAAGGATTTCCATAAGAGTGAGGATATTGGGCAATGGTTTGCCGCCTACGAGATAGCCATGGTGTCTCACCGGGTCCCTGAGAAGGATTGGGGAGCGGGGTTGTGGGGACGCTTTATGAGTGATGGGAGGGATACCCAGTTGGATCTGCCTGAAGAGAGCAGGATGGTGTATGCCCACATGAAAGAGGCCTTGATGATGCGATATGGTTTGACCCCAGAAATGTACAGGCAGAGATTTAGAACCTGTAAGAAGTTAGAGGGTACCACTTGGGTTGAATATGTGTCTTTTTTTTGCAGAGCAATGGATCGCTGGGTAAAAGGTAGCAAGGTGAAAACTTTTGAACAACTGTATGATTTGTTTGCGTGGGAGCATTTAGCTAATAACTGTTTTCCAGAGGTACGCCAGCACCTTGTTGATAGCAAGCTAACTAACCCTAGGAAGCTTGCTGAGGAGGCGGACCGCTGAGTGAGCGCCCGGGTTTGCAAGGGTCCTGTGGGAGACTTTGCCAAAGGTGGGCAGGGTCCCCAGCAGAGAAGTGGGGGGGGGACAGGGGTAAACCGAGGGAGTTCCAGAGAGGGCCCCAAAGTAATTCCCAAGGGAACCAAGGAGTTGTGTCCCAGTCTCCCCCTGAGAAGAAGCCAGTGCCCCCGACAGGTAGGCCTGTTCATAGGGGGCCCCTTACTTGTTTTAAATGTGGTCAATTGGGCCACCGGTATTATGATCCCCAGTGTCCCCAGAGGGACCTCAATGCCCCACCCCGCGCACCACCCCGCCAGCTTGCTAGTGTAGCCCTGGGAGGGAGGAGATGGGTGCCCAAGGTGGGTGGGATCCTGTGGAATTGACCCTTGTCTCGCTAGGAGACTTTGAGAAGGTCCCTAACCCCACGCTGCCTGATAACACTAAGAAGTACAGGCAGTGGGTGACCATCAATGGCCATAGGGTGGAGGCTCTGAGGGACACCGGAGCTAGTGTGACTGCTGTCAGCTCCCGGTTGGTGTCCAAAGAGCAGGTTGTCCCCCATGCATTCTGCCCAGTAGTGTCAGCCGACAACTCTGAGAGCCAGTGTGAGGTGGCTCAGGTTCCCTTTGAGTAGGGGGGGGGGGGTCTTAGGAACTCTTCAAGTAGCTGTGAGGCCAGCCATGCCGGTAGACTGTCTGTTGGACAACGATTTAGAAAACTCCCCGTGGGCTACGGTGGAGAGGAAATCTCACTTGCAAATGTTGGGTCTGCCTGAGTGTGCGTGTGCGACCACTCGGTCCATGGCAGCCAGTAAGGACGTTCAGAAGGACCTGCAGCCTGAAAGTATGGCCCAGGCCCCTGCCTTACAGAGAAAGGGGTAGGGGGCGCGGGAAACCGGCCCCCATAGTTCCCACGGTCCAGGAAGGAGCAGACCTTGAGGGGGATGCCCTGGAGCCTACAGGGGAACAGGTAGCCGAACTGGGGGACCTGCCTGAGCTGACCCATTGGCAGCAGGAAGGAGGGCGCACCAGGGAGGAATTTTGTGAACAGCAGAAAACGTGCCCTTCTCTCGAGGGGCTGCGGCGACAGGCTGCAGCCCAGGCAGCAGGTGATCAGTCAGGGTCACATCTGATCTATTGGGAGAATGACCTCCTTTACAGCGAGCCTAAGGTTGCTGAGCCTGGGTCAGCCCATGTGCTGGTGGTACCCCGGTGCTTCAGAGCCTTCCTACTGGGGTTGGCTCATGATGTGCCATTGGCAGGACATCTGGGGCAGACCAAGACCTTCGAGAGGCTGGTCACCCACTTTTTTTGGCCCCAGATGTGCAGGAGCTCAGATGCTCACTGCAGGACATGTGAGACTTGCCAGGCAAGTGGGAAGAGTGGGGGGGGATCAAAGCCCCACTCCAGCCCTTTCCAGTTGTCAGTACCCCGTTCGAGCGAGTGGGCATTGACATTGTGGGGCCTCTGGACCCCAAGACAGCCATGGGCAACAGGTTCATCCTGGTCTTGGTGGACCATGCCACCCGGTACCCTGAAGCCATCCCACTCCGGACAGTGACGGCCCCCGTGGTGGGACGTGCACTGATGGGGATTTTCTCCTCTGTGGGGCTCCCCAGAGAGGTGGTGTCTGATAGGGCTACTAACTTCATTTCCAAATGTATGAAGTCTCTGTGGGAGGAGTGTGGGGTAACCTATAAGTTTACCACCCCTTACCACCCCCAAGGGAATGGGCTGGTTGAGAGATTCAACCGGACCCTCAAAGGCATGATTATGGGTCTAGAAGAGACCATGAGGCGTAAGTGGGACATCCTCTTGCCATGCCTGTTGTTTGCTTACCGTGAGGTGCCACAGAAGTCCCTAGGGTTCAGCCCCTTTGAACTCCTCTATGGTCACCCGGTAAGAGGGCCTCTGAGTCTGGTCAAGGAAGGCTGGGAGCAATATCCCAGGAAACCTCCCCAGGATGTGTTTAGTTACATGCTGGCCTTCAGAAACCAGACTCGGCGTTTCAGAAAGCTTGCTGAGGCAAATCTGGAAGCCAGCCAGGAAGAGATGAAACGTTGGCACGATCAGAATGTCACTCTGAGTTTCAGCCTGGTGAAAAGGTTTGGGTCATGGCCCCAGTGGAGCCTTGTGCGCTCCAAGATAAGTGGACCGGACCATTTGAGGTGGTGGAGCGCAAGAGTCCTGTTACCTACTTGGTGGACTTGCGGTCTCCCCGGAACCCCTTGCGGGTCCTGCATGTCAACCGCCTGAAGCCCCACTTTGAGAGGTCCGAAGTGGGCATGCTCTTGGCCACGGATGCTGGGATGGAGGAGGAGAGTGAGCCTCTTCCTGACCTCCTGTGTGCAAAGGAGCAAGACGGGTCAGTGGAGGGTGTGGTCCTCTCCGCCACACTGACCCCTGAGCAACAGAGTGATTGTCGCCAACTGTTGGGACAATTCAGAGATCTGTTCTCCCTGGTGCCTAGTGTCACTGATTGGTAAAGCACAAGGCTTACCGAGTGACTGACCGGGTTAGGGCATCCATTAAGGACGAGGTTTCCAAAATGTTTGCTTTAGGGGTGATTGAGTCCTCTAGCAGCCCTTGGTCCAGCCCAGTGGTCTTGGTACCAAAAGCTGCAGCGCCTGGTGCCACCCCAGAACTTCGGTTCTGCGTGGACTACCGAGGTCTCAATTCAGTCACAAAGACTGACGCGCACCCCATCCCCAGAGCTGATGAGCTCATAGATCGGCTAGGGGCTGCACGGTACCTCAGCACGTTTGATTTGACGTCTCGGTATTGGCAGATCGCCTTAACTGATGTGGCAAAGGAGAGGTCCGCATTCTCCACACCAGATGGGCACTACCAGTTCAGGGTGATGCCCTTTGGAATGAAGAATGCCCCTGCCACCTTTCAGAGGTTGGTCAACAGGGTGTTGGATGGGCTGGAAGATTTCAGTGCCGCCTACCTGGATGACATTGCAGTGTTTAGTTCCTCATGGGAGGACCACCTGCGCCACCTCTGGGAAGTGTTGATGGCACTGCGAAGGGCAGGCCTCACAATCAAGGCAAGTAAGTGCCAGATTGGGCAGGGTTCTGTGGGGAGCGGCCAGGTGGCGCCCCTACAACTCAAGATTGAAACCATCCTGGCTTGGGAGCCCCCCAAGACCCAGACACAGGTGAGAGCCTTTTTAGGACTCACGGGTTATTACAGGAAGTTTGTCAAGGGGTATGGCAACATTGTTGCACCCTTGACTGAGCTGACTTCTAAGAAGCAGCCCAAGATGGTGAACTGGACTGACACCTGTCAGAACGCTTTTGACGCCCTGAAGACTGCCATGTGCACCGCACCTGTACTTCAGGCGCCCAACTTTTCAAAAGAATTTGTTGTCCAGACAGACGCTTCCGAGCATGGTGTGGGGGCTGTTCTGTCACAGATCAATGAGGAGGGCCTAGACCAACCTGTAGCCTTCATTAGTAGGAGGTTACTTCCACGGGAACAGAGGTGGAGTGCAATTGAGCGTGAGGCATTTGCTGTGGTCTGGGCACTGAAGAAGCCGAGGCCATACCTGTTTGGGACTCACTTCCGGGTTCAGACAGACCACAGGCCCCTCAGATGGTTGATGCAGATGAGGGGAGAGAATCCAAAGTTGTTGAGGTGGTCCATTTCCCTACAGGGGATGGACTTTACGGTGGAACACCGCCCTGGTACAGAGCACGCCAATGCTGATGGTCTGTCCAGATTTTTCCGCCTTAGTGATGAGAACTCCCAAGTGGGTGGGTAGTTCTCCCCACATTTCAGCTGGAGGGGACACGTGTTAGACCTGGCACCATTGACGTGGGTCTCCCCTCAATTTCTCGCTTTTTGTCTCCTCTGTGTTTGCTGGTGTTAGATGCTCATGGGCGCTGTGCCACGGCCATTCCGTGCCACAGCGCGAATGCTCCCTATGGTAAATTGACTGTATGAATTGATGTTCCCATAATTGGCTCATTTGGTTTACCTGTTAGTCTCTAGTATCGTGCACCGTGTGTGCCCAGGGCTGGTAGACCGAATGCTGCTGGTGGGCCTGCAGCGCTGATTGCGCCACCCACGGAAGCAGCTTGTAAAGTGGAAAGTCGAATTTGGTATGCCTGAGCTCAGAATATTAAAGTACATCTTTTAGTGAGGGTTATTTCTATATTCTGTGTTTGAAAATACCACTTTGGGAAAGTGGGTATTTTCTTGCCTAAATCTTCCAGTGTGCTCTGCTGTTATGTGTATTGGCCGTCTGGTTTTGGAGGGACAGGATAGGCTGAACCCGTCCTGGGTCGAGTAGAGGAATCTGCAGCTGGAGTATGGGGAGGGGTGACCCTTTGGTCTGAGCCGGGCTGGGCCTGGCAAGGTGAATGATGGCTCCAGCCCCCACTGTGCATCTGATGGCAGACCCCCTCTTCCTCAAGGGCAGGATGCCGCCTCGTAAACAACGTGCCCCCAGGACCTCCCTGAACTGGTTCTGACTGGGTTCAGTGACTTGTGACTTTTGAGAGAACAAAGACTTGTGGGGTATAAAGATCTGCGCCGAAACCCCTACGTGGTGTGTTACTTCTGGATGTCAAGACGAACCTCTGTCCGTGTAACTAGAGGGAAAGGACTTTGAAACTTTCATCCATCTTGCTGAAGCAACTACCCAAGGGCCTGATTTGAGCTTGCCTCCTGCTGAAGTCTCAGGGACATTAGACTTCACCCATCAGCCTTCTGAATTCCTATTGAGAGGGGTTCTACTCGCAGGTGAGGCCTCTGTCGTGAATTCCAGAGCCTCTGGGTCTACTGCGGGGAACGCGGGCTGAGAATCATCGCTATCGCTATTGTGGGCCGCTGCAGCTGAGGAGCTGTTGCCGCTGAGAGCCTGCATATGTCTGTGCTACGAGAATCATCGCTATCGCTATTGTGGGCCGTTGCAGCTGAGGAGCTGTTGCCGCTGAGGGCCCGCATTTGTCCGTGCTACGAGAATCATCACTATCGCTATTGTGGGCTGCTGCAGCTGAGGAGCTGTTGCCGCTGAGAGCCCGTATCTGTCTGTGCTACGAGGATCATCGCTAGCGCTATTGTGGCCCGCTGCAGCTGAGGAGCTGTTGCTGCTGAGAATCCGCATTTGTCCGTGTTACGAGAATCATCGCTATCGTGGGCCGCTGCAGCTGAGGAGCTGTTGCTGCTGAGAGCCCGCCTTTGCCTGTGTTACGAGAATCAGCGCTATCGCTATTGTGGGCCGCTGCAGCTGAGGAGCTGTTGCCGCTGCGAGCCCGCCTTTTAATCACCGCCTCAGGATCATCGTGAGTGCACGCCGCGGACCGCTGCAGCTGGAAGCTGTGGCCGCTGCGAGTCCGCCTGTCATCATCGCGGCTTCCTCCCGAAGCTGCGTGGCGTGCCCCTTTAAACCTCAGGTACATTGTGCATCACCGGGTCGCGTAGACCCCGGTCTCGAACTAAGTTCGTTTCACCCGCTTTTGAGTTCTTTTACTGCCTTTAGTGAAATTATATTTACGTGCATTGTGGCTTTTTGATCGTATTTGAGCTTTGTGTTAAGCTTATATAAAAATACTTCTTTTTCTATAGCTACTTGTGTGGTGTCCCTTTGTGGTGTCTTCACTGCGTTATTGTGTATGGTCATAAATGCTTCACACACTGCCTCTGAGATAGGCCTGTCTGCTCGTGCTACGTTACCACAGGGTTGAGCAGGGGTTATCAAAGGGTGTAGCCCCCTTACTCTGACATAGGAAGAAGGGTCCCTACTTGGACATTGGCCAGCCACTGCCAACTAGAGACCCCCATTTCTAACAGTACTACACCTCAGCAATCTTGTGTGTATCCATACTCCAGCATCAAAAAACATAGTGTAATCAACATTCTAAGGAGCTCATCAAATCTCACATTGGAAATTTATAGATTTAATACACTGAAAGCGGTATCACAATCATTCTTTTGTGCAACAGCTGCTTTACGTATCTTGTTACCAGTTCAAATAAAAATGGCTCAATTGTTACTCATCTTTCAGAACAAATAGAAAACTTTGCTCTTCAAACAACATCAAATACTAATATGTCCTCTTCTTACCACTATGTATCTTCAGTTTAAGATCCCGTCTCAACTGTCTCCTCCCTCCATTCCCCCTTATACCAACCTTACTACACCCTTTCTGACTATATAGTATATCTATGTCACCGGCCATGCATTTAATGGTTACAGCTCGTTCTGTGCTGCAGTATAATAAATTCACTATGTTGTGGTGCCACACACTGATCCTCAGGTAAAGCACACTTTATAATATAAATAATAAATAAATAAATTCATATCCTAATGTAGTCTACTCAAGGCAGTAGCTGGTCATTGTGATATCTTGGCGAAATCCTAGTTTTTAAATTCAAATATCCACACAGGACAGTGAGTTTATTAGTCAGTTTCTATTGGGGTTGAGTCAGTACTCTTACTGAAAGACAACTTGCATGTTTAAGTCATATTTTTAAATGTTGTTCCTGCCTATTTTTTTCTTTGCATATTCTGTATACTGTATGCACACCCTTCACATTTGTCTACACAAACTTTTAAAGAACTGTATCCACCATTTGTATGTATTTGACCAATTCTAAAATATTTTATTTGGCTTACTAACCTGTTTATGATTTTGCAAAAACCTTGGGGTTATTTAGTCGCTTTCACATTTCAAAACTTATTCCAAAATATTGAGAAGATAGCTCACTATGTCTGTGTGCTAATAGGTTTATGTAGCCTTTTGTCCTTCTAAGATTAGTAAAATGAATGCCCCAAATCTAGGTATACTATTTCTTATAGTTGGTGCCGGAGGGCTATGACTAACCTAAGCCTTGAATCTGGTTATGAAACTGGTACAGAGTCTGAAATCTTTGGGTGAGATGCCGCTATGACCAGTTCACCAAGTTGCCCTGTTCAACCCCGGGTCAATCTTTTCAAGGTTCCAGGTACCTTATGTCACCAAGACCATTGAGATACTTCTTCGCTTGCAAAAGATGGGAGTGATAGACAGTCACTAATAAAACCATCCAGATGGCTACCGACAAACAATAGCCACTATGAAGGAAACCCCATATATCCTTTCACAGTTCCATTGAGCCACCCTTCCACATACCCATGCACCAATTGTCCCATCAGCCCATCTCCAATTTCTCTTCTATCTACCCTTCCATTCACCAATAAACTCTATCACTCCTCCATATACATTTTTACCTATTCATCCTTTCAACCTTTTATTCATCAATCCATCCATCCCCATCCATCCTTCCATCCATACTTTCACCTTTCCATGTTTCCTCCTTTCATAAATCCCTTTACCCCTTCCTGTCCATCTTTTTACCCTCTTTATTCCCATCACATTTCCTTTCTTTCACAATTCATTTTTTCTATCACACTTCCTTTCATTCACATTTCCTTTCACATTTCGTTTCTTCCATCCTTGCTTCCTGTCATTCATCCTTCCAGTCTTTCTTTCTTCTCCACCTCTTTCTTTCCCCTTTTTATATATCCATGTTAGTTCTTTTTTTCCATTCTTACTTTTTCTTCTTTATCATTCTCCCTTCTTACTCTATTTGCCTCTTTTTATCTTTTTTCCCCATTTTCATAATTTATTTTTCTCAGTCTCCTTCACGGTACTTGGCTCAATGGGGATCATTGGGCGCACAACCCACTACCTTCACCTCTAAATGGGCATTTTCTTGCACTGTTATGTATGAGCTTTGTCTGCAGACCTGCAGTCAGCACATGCTCCTAAAGAAATTAATTTTTGTGTGTCCAGGCTTATCTGCCTATTGAGCACAGTAGGAAGCACCTCTCCCTGCTCTAGCTGCTTAAGCCGGGGTTTCTCAACACCACTATCACAACATTGTCTGTCTGTGCTGGAACATTGACGTAACCCCACGGTGCATTCAATGCCCCACTTCCCTTTGTGATGGCTTGTTATCTTACATTATATTGATTGGTATAGCGCAATATAGACTTGAGAGGGTATCCAGGCGCTTGGGTAGGTGTGTAGGTGTGTGGCCCCCAAGTTGCTTATACAAAGTGCCAGGTCTTCAGCTTTTTGCAGAACTCAAAAGGTAAGGAGGAGGCTATGATGTGTTGAGAGAGGTTGTTCCATGTCTTGGGTGCGAAGTGGGAGAATGAGCGACCTCCAGTATCGCTTTTGCAAATGCAGGCAATGTGTGCGAGTGAGAGTGAGGCAGAGCATAGGTGTCTGGTGAGTTGGTGAAAGTTTATGTGGGTGCTCAGGTATTCTGGTCCTGTGTTGTGTACGGCTTTGCATGTTTGTGTGAGAAGTTTGTATTGGCTGTACTTGTGAATGGGGAGCAAGTGAAGCTACTTGAGGTACAGTGTGATGTGGGTGCGGCGTGGTGTAGGAGGTGGAGTCTGCATAGAAGTTGTTTGGAGATTCTGGCATAGAGTGTGCTGCCGTAGTTCAGCCTGCTGGTGATGAATGCTTGCGTGACAGAGCAGATGGTGTTATGAGGCAACCATTTGAAGATCTTTCGCAGCATGTGTAGGATGTGGAAGCAGGAGTTGTACACTGCATTGACTTGAGCCAACATGTTGAGCTTGTCGTCTAGAATGATCCCTAGATTTCTTGTGTGGTGTGTGAGTGGGGTTGGGGGTGGGGGTGTTGGTCCTTGCTCCAACTGTTAACAGGTGGAGTTCCATGGGGTGACCTTGTTGCCGAAGGCCAGTAATTCAGTCTTGTTGGAGTTGACCTGTAGGCATTTGGTTCGCATCCAGTCTGATACCATGTTCATGTAGTGTTTGAGGTTTGTTCTGATGGTGGTTGTCTTGCCCCTCAGGGAGAGGATGAATTGGGTGTCATCACTGTAGGAGATGACAGTAATGTCTTGTTATTGGATGATATTGGCGAGTGGCTTGGCATCTTATTTAGATTGTGAATCTGCAGCTTGAATAATGGAACCCCTTATATGTGTAATCAGCATAGGTCAATACACACTCACACCATCTCTTGGTTACTTTTATCATCCACCATAGGTGAGAAAGTCAAAAACTGAGGTGTGCCTGTGTGCATCTCAGTCTCTTGCATGGACATTTTTTCACCAAAATCCTAGCGATAGCTGGATGGAAGGCATCTCCAAACCTGTGACCTCCAATAAGATACCAGGGTTGAAATCTTGTCCTACCTTAGGCCACTCAACAGCCTCCCATTTACTACTGCTGTGTGGTTTACGGAAGGGCAAGAATTGAAAAATACGAGAAGCATAATTGGCTCTCAGAACAGGAAAATAAAACTGCTATCTTTTTCTACCTATGATCGACAACTTTGTTCTTTTGATACAAAGTTAAAGGGTATGCACAGATATTATTGATAGGGCATGTTTATCATAGATCAAGATATGGTTGGATTACTTCTACAGTCAACATTACAGAATTTAACTTTTCTAAGTTCTTCTAATTTTTTAAGTGTGTGTTACACACTGATAACCCAGCTAGGTCATTTTACGATCCTGGCCTAGGGCATCATTTCCTTTCTTCATTGCCTCCCACCAGTGCCGGCTCTAGGGCTGTGCGACCGGTGCCACTGTGCTCGGTGTTGACTTCAGGGGGCGCCGTGTTTGCAAGTTTTTTTGTTTTAGAAGCACCTGCTACCGCGTTCCTTGCCTCCAGCAATTTCCAGGCATCAATATAAATGTTGAGATAACTCCAGTGATTAATGTCAGGGCCAGACTGTCCGTAGCGGGCACCGGGCGTTTCCCTGGTGGGCCGCCAGTGTAGGGGCCGTTTTTGTTACCGGGGGGCCTGCAATCTGCAATATCGGCCCCCTGTAACAAAATCGGCCGAAACCGGCCCCAGCAAACAGCTCAGCCGCACCCCCCCCCTCCCTCCGGGGGGCTGGCTGAGCAGTTTGCCAGGGTTGGTTTCGGTTCCCAGTCCGGCCCTGATTAATGTTCTTCCTGGAGAGAGATCGTAGTTTTGTCTAGTTGAGGTTTTGAGTGATCATAAAGTTGGGCAAAGGGTTAATATGCCTGATGCAAAGAACATGTACCATGCAGATCACAAAGTGCAAATAATGTAAATAGGTCAGTGGGTTACTGCTCTTCTAAAATACATCCTTTTGTTACTTGTAGTTTAGAAGTTAAAATCCTAATATAGAACAGTGAATTGTTAAGTGTCATCAAAGAACTGCTGCAAAGTATAGATTTGAGCAGATCAATGTTGCAAAAAGGGTTCATTTGGGTAGAAATTGATTTGTATTATTAATAAGAACCCCCAACTCTGGTGTTCCATTTTCAATTCTAAGTTTGTGGTTCTCCAGACCAAGCACTCTTAAACTATACTGCCTACCAGTATGAATGGCATGTCATTCCCACACCTTGTAGTCCTCTGGCTACGTAACATTTCCTATATGCTGATTTACACATGTATGATTGATTTTCTCTGTGTAATGTGTGTTTGATGCAAAGGGCTCTGACACCCTACACTAGTATGAGTGGTCCGATATAACTAATTAAATACATCTAAAAGTGAGTGGTTATGAAGTCTTGAGGGGGACTGTTAAAAGTTGGTGGTGATGGAATCCGTGGTGGAGGTGATCCCCACCTCCTCCATGGATGGAGGGGCTCCAACAGACATTGTTGCACCGGCCGCCATCACCGCTAAGGCCGTCCCTGCCTTCCACACTAGGCCATGCATGCTGCTAGAGGGACCTGTCCCATGTGTAGTGACGGTGCCACCCGGCCCGCACTATACTTTGTAACACGCACACACGCACGCACCCGGAGGGCGGGCTCGCCCGAAGGTTTAAATAAATGAGTGCAAGACCGCTCGGGGTCTTTGGCTCACACCACATGTCTTGGATCTGTGCGTGTGTTTGCAGTTGGCTGCGTATTACGCAAGAGGCCTATCCTCAGCGCAGCGAGTGACCAGCCAGGCCTGGTCACCACACTGGCGACGAGGCGGGTCCCACCCGTGCCTCCGCCGCAACTCACCTGCTCTGGCTTGGCTTCCCTGCTGTCGAGGTGTGCGGCGCGCGGCCTCCGCCGTCAGCGAACCGCTCTGCCGCCCATGTGAAGAGGAAGCATGGGCGTGTGCTATCCGGCGGGTGCCCACCCCGCTATGTTGCACGGCCGCGAGAAGCGCACCACCCTGCGGGAGCCCACCCCGCTCTGAAGATCTGCCCGGCGGCGACGGAGCTTCGTGCCGCCCAGCGGGTGCCCACCCCGCACTGTGAGGCCGGCGCCGAGCGTCTCCTGCTATTGAGGCCCTGCGGTGAACAGCTGCGGCCTGGAGGGACTGCCAGCGGTGCCGCGTGAATCAGGTGAGATCGAGCCTGCATTGCACGCGCGCGCATGTCCCGGCCGTGTGCCTGCTCCCACCGCCGCGTGGTTGAGATTTGCTGCCCTAAGGATAGGGCCCAGCCACGCCCCGCGCTCGAATGTGAGTTCACGGGCGGTTGGGACGCCCTTAATGAGGAAGATTGGCCAAGGACCAGAGCTCCAGCGTGTGCACCAGCATATCGGACAGCGCCCCAGCACGTGGCTACACGCCCCTCGCCACCAGCAATAGGCATTGGCAAAGGGAGCAGACATACAGCCCACAGACTGCCCTATCTCACCACCATCTGCACGCAGGTCCCCGACGCGGACAACCAATGCAGTGAAAGGGGATAGCAACGCGAACGTCTCGCCAGGAGGGCAGCGCACCAGGCAGCTGCGCGGCACGTGCACTTACGGACAGGCATGAGTTTGCCCAACGCAGACAGGGCTGGTGCCCCTGCAGCACAGCCGCCGCCCCCTCAGCAAGCGCACCCACCCGCGCCGCCATACCCAGGTCACGCCACGGCAGCCCCATTGCCCCCGTTCAGCGAGCTCTCAGACCCTGCGACAGCCGTGGCGCGATGGAAATCCTGCATCGGCCGCCTGGACCACTACTTCGTGGGCATGAGGGAGACCGATGGAAGGGTGAAAAGGTCACTCCTCATGTGCTATGGAGGGGGTGAATTGTATGACTTGTTCGAAACGCTGCCAAACACAGGACCGGATGACGACTACTACGGCGCGATTGCGGCCTTGAACAGGCATTTCGACCCACAAATAAACCCTGATTTCGAACGTTTCAAACCCCGCCAAGCCAGACAAGGGGAGGCCGAGACCATAGATGTATTCTACGGCCGTCCAGAGGGAGAAGATCAGGGCGCAAGTCATACAAGGGTGCCGCTCAGTGTCGCTGCGCCGCCTGATACTCCGACAACCAGGCATCACCCTGGACGAGATTCTCGTGCTCGCCAGGTCACACGAGCTGTCCAACGCTCGGGCGGACGAGATGGAGGCAGCTCTCAACAGGCCTACGCTGCAACCCATGGCTTCCCGACCCCCAGTGATAAAGGAGGAGCGAGGAGATGCCATTCAGAGGGGACCGGCTACACCAAGAGGGTCCGAAACACTGCCCCAGAAGAACGCGTGTGGTAACTGAGGTTTGGACCACCCACCGGTGGGGAAATGCTACACAAGGGAAAAGACTTGCTCCCAATGCGGGAAGCTCAATCACTTTGCGAAGGTTTGCCGGGGAGGCAGAGCAAGAGCAAACACCACAGGCCAGCGTGGACCGTCAACGGCGGTGAGACAGCTGATGCGCGAAGAACCGCTGGATCAAGTGGACACCACTCCGCCAGGATTTGGGTTGGGCGCGGAAGACGATGACGTCTTTGTAGAGTCGTTTGTCAGTCGAGAAGGCCCGAAGCGTCGACCTCCGCCCATGTGCACCATCCAAGTGGCAGGCTCATCAGTAAGAGCACTCATAGATACTGGGGCGTCAGTGAATGTGATGGACAGTGACCAGTATGAACAGTTGTCGCCGCGACCCCCGCTCATGCCTTCCAAAGCAAGAATATACACCTACGGCGGTACGGAGCCACTTCCCCTACGAGGAGTCATGGAGGTTGAAGTCACCAGTGAAGGGCACCGCCTACACACGCGGTTCCACGTCACTGAAGGGAAACGTGGGACGCTCCTCAGCTGCCACACGGCGGAAGACCTGGAGTTGTTTTTTTTCGCTAACCAGGTGCATGATCTGCACTCCTGTGAGATCCTCAGAGACTTTCCCATGCTATTCGAAGGCCTGGGGTGCCTCAAAGGAAAAGTGTTCAAGCTGCACATCGATCCAACAGTCAAACCTACGGCGTTGAGGTACAGGAGGGTGCCGTTCCACCTCCGCCCTCAGGTGGAGGAGGAGCTGAGGAAACTGGACAGCTGGGCGTGATCGAGAAAGTGCCAGGCCCCACTCCGTGGGTGTCACCTTTGGTCATTGCCCCCAACCTGAAGCAACCGGGGGTCATTCGACTCTGTATCGACATGCGCCTTCCGAACAAAGCGGTGAAGCGGGAAAGACATCTCACGCCCACCATGGATGACCTCGTGGCCGACCTCAACGGGGCCAAGTGGTTTACAAAACTCGACCTCAATGCTGGTTACCACCAGTTGGAGCTCCACCCCGACAGCAGAAACATCACCACCTTCTCCACCCATGTGGGGCTACTTCGATACAAGAGGCTCTGCTTCGGGGTGTCCTCCGCAGCGGAGGTGTTTAAGAACGCGATAAGGGAGACGCTCACAGGTTTGCAAGGCGTCATCAACTTGAGTGATGACATCCTCGTGTTCTCGAAGACACTTGAGGAACACCACGTACACCTCAGAGACACCCTTCGACGGCTGGCAGAAAGCGGCCTTACCCTGCACTGAGCGAAGTGATCATTTTACCAGGAGTCGGTGGACTTCTTCGGTTACATCTTTTCCAGGGATGGCCTGCGCGTCGATCCGAAGAAAGCAGCGGCGATACGCGCTGCTCCGAGACCCACGTCACCAACGGAAGTCCGCAGCTACCTCGGCATGGCCACGTACTGTGGCTGGTTCATTCCCAATCTGGCGTCACTCTCCGAACCTCTTCGCAATCTCACAAAGTCTGGTCAGCCATGGGCCTAGACCGCAAGGGAAGACATGGCGTTCCATGCCGTGAAGGAGGCCCTCATCGACGACAAAGTGATGGCGTATTTTCGTCCAAATCGATGCACGGAAGTGGTGGTGGATGCCAGCCCCGTCGGGCTAGGCGCGGTCCTCATGCAAGAGACGGAAGCGAAGGAGTGGGTCCCGACTGCGTATGCCAGCAGGGCGTTGACGGGAACGGAGATGCGGTATGCGCAGATCGAGCGCGAAGCCCTGGCCATCAAATGGGCGTGCCAGCACTTTCATCTCTACTTGTATGGACAGGAATTTCGAGTGGTCACTGATCACAAACCCCTCGCTCCCCTCTCTGCGCCGGAACCACCAGGTTGGCGCCCCCAAGGATTGAGAGGTGGGCGGTACAATTGCAGGCCTACCGTTTCGACGTGATCTTTCGGCCCAGGGTCAACAATCCGGCGGACTTCCTGTCGCGCCATCCTGGCACGCCTGCTCCACCTGGACACTTGTCAGACGAGGACAACACCGAAGAGTTTGTGCGGATGGTCTCTCAAGAGGCATGCCCAAATGCCCTCATGCTGGCGGATATCGGGTCCGACGAATGCCTGGCCAAAGTCAAAGCGACGTTGGGGAATAGGAACTGGCGTCATTTCCTTGACGGGGTTGGTGCCCTAACAGAAGAGGAGAAACGGTGCCGTCAACAGATGTGGAGAGCCCAAAGCGAGCTCAGCGAAGGTCTTCATGGAGTTGTTCTGCGTGGAACCACTTTGGTGATCCCCAAGAGCCTTCAAGAGAGAGTGGTCCATCTGGCGCATCAAGGGCACCAAGGGATAGCGAAGACCTAAGCTCGGCTGCGAAGCAAAGTCTGGTTCCCAGGCATGGATACGATGGTTGAAGAGGTCATTCGCGCATGCCACTCCTGCAACATCACAGGAAGTGACCCGGCACCGCATCCGGTGATCACTGAAGCACCATGTCCGGAGCCCTGGACCCGAGTGAGCATCGACTTTTGGTCATTCCCCGACGGACGAAGCACCCTGGTCCTCATCCACTCCCACTCCAAGTTCCCGGTAGTGGAATTGGTGCCGTTGACAGTGTTTCCCCATGTCAAGACCGCGCTCGATTGCGTCTTCGCGATGATGGGGTTTCCGGAGGAAATCAAGTCAGATAACGGTCCACCATTTCAAGGGAGAGAATTCCAAGAGTATCTGTCATCACACGCCATTCGACATCGGAAAATGACGCCGCAGTGGCCGCAGGCGAATGGAGAAGTTGAGCGGTTCATGCAAACCCTGAACAGGGCTCTAAGGATTGGCGTCGAACAAGGAAACGATGTCAAACACTGCCTTCAGCAGTTTCTGAGTGCGTACCGTCAGACGCCGCACTGCACAACTCAATGTGCTCTGGCGCACTTGCTGTTCAGAAAAGTTCTTCGGGATAGCATCCCTGCTGACCCGTCCTGGAATCCACCCGAGTTAGATCAGGACGCTGCACAGGCAAGAAGGAAAGGTACCAACGACAAGGCAAGCCAAGCGTGCCATGCACAACCAATGGAGGTTCAAGTAGGAGACCGAGTCATAGTGAAGGACCGATACCCGGGATGGAAGTATCGCACTCCGTACGAACCGGAGGTGTGGGAAGTCGTCAACGTGCAGGGTACCATGGTATCTGCCATGCACCGGTCTTGGGTGGTCACCCGAAACGTGTCCTGGTTTAAGAAGGTGGGGGTCAGCCTAACACCAACTGGTGGAGAGATGGAGAGTGGAGAAGGGGGAGAAGAAGTGATACCTCCGAGCACCCCCCGGAGCAGCCAGACAACGGCGTCACCAAGTCCGAGCACCCCACGAAGCAGCCAGGCAATGGCGCCACCAAGTCCGGAAGGACTGTCACCGGCCGGTGATGAACCGACAAACCCGAGCGCAAACCCCGCGTCATCGGCAGGGGGCGCTGGGGAGACAGGGGCAGAGAACATCTCCCGGAGTCAGAAGTATGGTCTTCGGCCGAATCCTGCCCCCAGCCAAAGACTAAGAGACTTTGTGTGCCATGTGTACCAAGACTGACTATTTTATATTAAAAGATCCTAGCATCTAAAAGTTTGGAGGGATGTAGTGACGGTGCCACCCGGCCCGCACTATACTTTGTAACACGCACGCACCCAGAGGGCGGGCTCGCCCGAAGGTTTAAATAAATGAGCGCAAGACCGCTTGGGGTTTTTGGCTCACACCACACGTCTTGAATCTGTGCGTGTGTTTGCAGTTGGCTGCGTATTACGCAAGAGGCCTATCCCCTTGCAGCGAGTGACCAGCCAGGCCTGGTCACCACACCATGGTCTTTTTTACCTGGGAGGATAAATCAATGCATGACCAGAGTGAACCATGAAGGCAAGTAACCTGCCTTCCTGTGGCTTTAGTCCCTCAGCAGTATGTAGGTCGGAGGCATCCGTGAGGGATGTAAGAAAGGCAGGAGGTGGCCAGGATATGTAACAAGGCACACACACTGACAGCAGTACGAAAGGCAGCACCTTCTTAATCAAGATGTTGGAGAGTCCTTTGAATGATGGCTGCAACATGAAGCACCAAGCCGACTTTGAACTGCCCTCTCATCACAGGACCAGCAATAACAGGCGCTATTCATCTCCCAGCATCCCGAGCGCCGCTGCATTATCGGCGGGCGCCCAGGCGCCGACAGCCTCCCGCAGCAGACGCGGCTTAGCAGCAATCTGTTCTAAACACATTCACTCTGCACGGGATCTGCTTAGGTGTTTTAATTACGGAATAATAACATTTGGTTCTCCGTACCGACAGGCAGTAATTAACAAATGTTAATGAGCCTGAAGGCTCCTGCGCTGAGCGGTGGGCCGGTACTGTACCGGTGGCCACCTCCGAGCCAAACTGCTCGCGCCCAGCATCCAGGACACCGTAATCAACAGTGCCACGAGACCCAGTGACGTCCACTCCTGTTCATTAAGTGGTTCTCGATGCCCGAGCTCAATTGCCCTACAGGTCCAAATAAATGGCAAAGGAATTGCAGCTCATCTAGCCCGCCACTGATGAAAGGAAAGTGTCTCCGTGTTTTATGTTACTTAAAATGCAAACTCTTCTTTTTTCAATTCTCACAGCAGACCGCTTGTTCCTTCAACATTCTGCTAATAAGCTCACTGGTGAGTTAAGCTGGAATTTCCTTTCGTTTGAACCTGTCCTTGTTGCAAGGCTGTCAGATTTACCCTATTTATTATGTGGATAATGATGTGTGCATTAAAAATAATTTAGGGTTGTTTGCGCACACACGCTGGAAGTGTGCCTGCCCAGTCGCATCACTTGATGGAAAGCTACCACAACGGTGCAACTTAAGGACAATTATTTATAATCAGCTGTGGGCGAGAGCGGCTGAAGGTGCATTTTAGTTTTTAAAAAACACACAAAAAACGATGTAAATCCTTCATGCCGAAGTCATTATGTAAAAAAATGTTAGCCTAAGAAGGCTGTCAAAAGAGAAAGCTAGAATATCTGTTCAGATGGCGTTGAGTTGCTTTGTCGCATCTGTAAGGCTTTGAGAAGCTAGTAATAACAGTCTTAATTCTTGTTTATTTACATCTAATGAATGGAAGGAAGTACAATTCCAAAGTAGGCTTCCCGTCTTTACCTATGCAGACATATTCATGCGCAGCGTACAGTGTTTCTTTGGCCTTCTTCATTGTCTCTATTGACCTTTCAGGATTTTTTGGATGTAATGCAATCAGGGGGTTGATTGTTAATTAAACAAAATGCAGGTGTTTGTAATGGCTAATGAAAAGGGAGTCTGTTTTCAATGTAAGAAAATTCCCTTTTAATGTATGTTGTATCTTTTCTGCAATTAAGAAATGATATAATATTCGTGTGACTGATTCACAAAGAAAAGGCTACTTCACCAGTGTTAGACCTGTCAGCCTTAGGGTAATCTTCCCCCAAACCTTTTGCTTCTCCACCTCCAACCTATTTTGGTTGGCCATAGGACTCTGGGCACTTTATCACTACTAACCAGTGCTAAAGTACTTGTGCTCTATCCTTAAAACATGTTAGACTGGCTTATCCCCAACTGGCATAATTAATTTACTTGTAAGTCCCTAGTAAAGCACTACTACATGTACCCAGGACCTGTAAATTAAATGTTACTGGTGTGCCTGCAGCTGTGATTGTGCCACCCACTTAAGTAGCCCTTTAAACATGTCTCAAGCCTGCCATTGCAGCCTGTGTGTGTGCAGTTTTAAACTGCCATGTCGACCTGGCAAAGTGAATCTTTTGCCAGGCTTAAACCTTCCTTTTTAATACATGTAAGTCACCCCTAAGGAATGCCCTGGACAGCCCCAAGGGCAAGGTGCAGTGTATTTAAAAAGTTGGACATGTACTTTTAAGTCTTATTGTGTGAAATGTTGCACAAATACTTTACACATTGCCTCTAAGTTAAGCCTAACTGCTCTGTGCTAAGCTACCAGGGACTGAGCACATGTTAATTTGGGGTTTGCTTGTGCCTTACCATGAGAAGGATTGTAATTGCTGCTTGACCAGGGCTCACACCCCTGTCCATCATTAACTCAATTTGTAAAAACCAGTCATAGCTTTAAGTCGATATTTCCATTAAATTGGGTTTTGCTACAGACAGCTGTAGCTTTTTGGAATACCTCGCATCAATTCTTCAAATGTACAGTAAGAAGAAATACAGATCAACAGTGGGCTTTGGGTACTCCCTTTTAGCCATGGGGTTTCATTTGTTTTTCATGGTTTGCTATTTGCCTGAATAGGCTGTCCATGAAGCCATGGCATTTTAATGATGGTTTGATTGTTCCATTTGTGTTCCCATTAGGATCTGGTAGGTATCCCTCTGGATATCCTTTTGTTAGACCCCAGATAAGGCGGCGTTTGTAAATGAGAGGCAGTATGTTCTTTTTGATGCATTTATTCTGCGGACACAAAAATATCTTTATTACTGATTTATCTTTTTTAGGAAGTGTGTGCAGTTTACATTCGATGAAGACCGTGCTATTCACTTATCTCCCTTGCAAGTTCATCTTTTACTTTGCTGTCATGCTAACATGTTGTTGGGTTTGCAACCAAGTTTGCAACCAATTTTCACAGAGCAAGGCAGTCGCGTACGGCATGGCTCACGGATGGGGGTGCGGGCGTGGGGTGGGGGAGTCGTGCGGGGAAGGGGGGTCGCAGGGGAGGTTGCACGGGGGGTTTCATTTCCCGCGTCTTCTTGGCTCCTGTTCTCCTGCCTCCGACAGGAACAGGAAGCAGGCAGCCAGGCTCCCTCCCCTAAGCCAATCACAATGCTGCATGCAGTGTTGTGATTGGTCAGGATGGCGCTTAGCCAGGAGCTAATGGGGTGAGCATGTTCTCCATGCAGGCTGCATTGCAACCTGCATGGAGAAGGGCAGAGTGCGCATGACTGGTTTGGGCGGCCCGAGAGGGCCGACCAAACAGTCTATGCACAATCAGGAGTGCGCACAGCACTCCTCCCCTGCCCTGCTCGGAGAGCAGAGCAGCCCCGTCCACCCGCCCGCAACGCAAACATAAAATGGTAATAACTAAAAGTTATTACCATTTTATGTTTCTGCTACTCGCACTGCGTGAAAGCAGTGGGGCGACGCTCCTCCACCATAGAGGAGGAGCCGCCCCTGGAGCAAGGACATGCATGCAAAAGAACTACTTGCCATTTGTCAAACATTTCTAGTATGCAATATTTTACTGTGTATACTTTTGAATATACCCACTTACAATTACAAACTCATCTTCTGACTCCTTATCAGTCAATCAATCAGTCAGTCATAATAACTTTATTTCGCTGATAGAATAATGGCATAAAAAGTAATCTACAATAAAAACATTACAGATAAAAAGACATCTATTAAAACTCAAAGTTATTATACAATTTAAAAGGAATAAAAACATGTTCAATACAAGAAATTCATCAGTTAAAAAGAGAAGGAAGTAAAACGGGAATTAGTCAAATTGGGCGTTATCTCAATTATAAAAATCAGCTAAAGAATACATCTTTTTGACTTTATTGCGGATAAAAAGAACGAGGCCAGAGAGAAGCATATCAAGGTATCCGGTAATTGCTGCAAATAGTAAAGTGCTGTGCGGCATTGTCTAATCCTTAGCTTGCGTATAAGGGGAAGAATATATCTATTCTTTTCATTTGTGTAAAATTTACAAAAGAAAACAATGTGCAAATCATCCTGAGATGAATGATTATCGCATGGGCATAAAGAAAGAGCATCAATGGAATAAGTTTTGGGGGGAAAGCCTAACATAAGTGGGATATATTTTATTCGGAATCTCAATAGTATACATCTATGGTGGAGATTCGTTACAAATGACTGGTATGAAGTTGAAATATCAGTTATACTAGGACCTGAAAGATAATGTCTTACAGTCGTCCGGTTACCGTTCAGTTCATACCTCTTTGTACCAAAATAGTCTAATAGGCACAACTTTAGTTCTTTTTTGGAGTTTAACAAACAAGATTTCGGGTCCTCATAAAGGTTGAGTAGGCCGATTGCCTGTAAGTTTGTCTCGATATAATTTAGCCATTTAATTTGATGTACGCCATCTAAGCTCAGGCAGTCTGCCAGAATATGTCTAGTCAAGCTCAACGTTTCTTTCCTCCAAACTGAGTGCCACAGAAGAATTGGGGCAATATGAATTTTGTCTGTTATGTAAGGGACGCACAGCTCAGAGTGGGTTATGTATGACGAACAAGAATGTGGAACACATATCAATCTCTTAAAAAAGGTGTCCTTTATACACTGCAATTTTGTAACATCTGAGAAGACCCAAACAGCTGCCCCGTAAGTGGCGACAGATAATGTTTTTGCCTCGTAGATCTTTTTTATTGCATTTAGTAGTTTTGAGTTTCTTTATGAATCTAAAAATTCCTCCAATACTTTTTTCCATTACACCGGTTCTAGTAGTCACCATATCTAGCCAAGTATTTTTCTTATTAAAAATAATCCCCAGGTAATTAAGAGTCCACAATCTCAAGTTTTTGTCCTTCAATAGTGAGGGTGGGATGTTTTGTTAATTTCGTGCCCGCCACGAGTATGAATGGCTTGGTTTGGTTTACTTTCATCCTAAATCGTTCATAAATTTTACATTCTCCTCTATGAGTCTCTGGAGTGCATTACCAGTTCGTGCGAAAAGGACTGCATCATCTGCATAGAGGAGTATTGGGACAGGAGAAGATTTAATAAAAGGTACTTCTGGAGTAGAATCTACCAAGGCCGATTCAACCGCATTGGTGTATAAAGCGAATAAAAATGGGGCGAGTACACATCCCTGTCTCACACCACGGGTGATGTTAAAATGTCTTGTGTGTTCTCCCTTTTTCCCATAACGTACGGAAGCCAAATCATCAGTATACATTTCACGAATAAAGGTAATTATCTCTGTCTCTATACCCATATCCTGCATTATAGGCCATAGCTTAGAGTGAGCCACACAGTCGAAGGCAGCTGATAAATCCATAAATGCCATGTACAAATGTGCATTCTTGACATCTGTATACTTCGCGGTTATCATGCTCAAATTGAGACTCTGATTTACCTTTCCCTTGCCTTTTCTAAAGCCATATTGGCTGGGAATTATGTTCTTTTCAAGGGCCCACTCCTCTAATCTGTTCAATAATACCTGCCCCATTAGCTTTGCTGTCGTGTCTAATAAAGATATGAGCCTATAATTTTTTGGGGTGGCCTTGTCTCCTTTCTTAAAGATCGGTATTATGACCGACTTCTCCCAGGAAGCCAACAGGCCTGTCCTCGCTATGGTGTTAAACACATTTGTGAGTAATGGAGCCTAAATGTCCTGGTTATCCAAAAAGAAGTCGATCGGGACCCCATCGGGACCTGGGGCCTTAGATCTTTTGGAGTGCTTGAGGGTGAGTTTAATTTCATCCAGAGTAAAACTTTAAAACTCTCCAGGATGATGGGATATGAGTGACACAGACAGAACAGTTGGTTGACCCGGGTTCCCCAAAAAGTGCTTCAAAGTGTTCAACCCATGCGTCCTCATCCACCTGACTCCTTATCATAAGTATTCGTAATTAAGGGGTATATCTTAACTCTGCTAATGCAGTCTGTTTGGCAAAGCGACTGTTGCCCCAGTCTCCATATTGTTGCACCCCAAGATGCGCTTTAAAGTGGTGCAACTATTTCTAAACACTATCCATAACAAAAAACCAGCGTTAGAGGGTTTGCCAGTGCTAGTATTGGAAGGCCCCCAAAACGTCTGTGCCACACGCATCCCCAAAAATCTTTTCCATCTTTTTGGACTAAGTATAGGTGCAAGAATTGGATTTAAAAATCATTGGAAAATATTGTGAATACCAATAAAGGCCCACCTTGTAGCCCTCTACTTAAGACTAGTTGAGATTCGGATTTGCAGTGGGTATAATACACACATCTTAATTTTGTGATAAAGGATGGTTTCTGATCGCAAGTACTGTTTGTGGGGGGGCACAAATCAGGGGAATTGGGCACATTGTTTTTGTTTTCATTGATACGTGTTTGTGTTGGAAAGTTTTCAAGAAATTTATTTATTTGTTATTTTAAAAGTTTTATATAGCGCGAACATGACCCTTGCAGGTATCAGAGCACTTTGCACATGTACAGAGAGCAGAGACATATAGAACCTGTAAAGCTCCCCAGATACAAGGAGAGATCACCACAATATATAGATACAAATGGATGCAATAGTACAAAAACAAGCACAATAAGAAAGAAAAAAAAACAACAATAGCAAAAACAATAGCAGCGAGCAGTAGTCATGAGAGTAATTGATGAGTCAAGAGAGGTACGGTATGGAGAGAGGAGATCCTAGGATCTAGGGCATAAATTTGTTCATGAGTAGTACTTTAAATTCTTTTTTTAAAGAAATAGTTGAGGGATTCAGTCTGATTTCAGGGGGCAGGGAGTTTCAAATTCTCGGGGCGATCCCAGAGAAAGCTCTGTTGTAGGTTTTCTATTTAACTAATTTCTGTGGTTTCAGCAGTAAGGTACTGGAGCTTCTGAAGGATCTACATCTGCCAGAAAATTGCAATTTATGAGCAAGGTATCTCAGGGTATTGAAGTATAGGGCTTTATGGGTCATGCAGGTGATTTTTAACTGAATTCTTGTCTCATAAGGGAGCCAATTGAGGGATTTCAAATCAGGGATGATGTGGTTGTTTCTTTTTGATCCTGTGATGAGTAGCAGCAGAGTTAAGGGAGGCTCTTAGAGGGGCTGTTTTGGATCTGGGCAGGCAGTAGTGTGTTGCACTTCCATAGTCTAGCCTGGGAAATACTAGGGCTTGCACTGCAGATTTGAAGTCATTGGGGGAGAGGAAGGGTTTTAGTTTTCTTTAGATGTTCATTTGGAGGTTCACTCTTTTGGTGGCAACTCTGATGTGCTTCTGCATGTTAAGGTTCTTGTCGAGAGTTATTCCCAGTGATCTCGCTGAATCAATGACTTGGAAAAAGCAGTTGAGGGCTGTTAGTTGTTTCCACCATTCCTTAATGATGGGTGACTGGTTGGGTGGAGAGATTAGGAGGATTTCAGTTTTGAGAGTATTTAGTTTGAGGTGGTTGCCTGCCAGCCAGCCAGCTTTGGGTTTTCTGTAGAGTTAAGTTGCGGGATCTGATGTCTTCAGGGGAGGAAGGAGACTTTCAGGTATAATTGGGTGTTGTCAGCGTACGTGTGATAATGGATGTTAAATGAAATCAGAATTTCGGTTAGAGGCTCCATGAACAAGTTATAGAGAGTGGGTGAGAGGGAGCAACCCCTAGTGTGACCAGAGTGGCTTTTGATAGGGACTGATTAACCTTGAATATTTGAGTTGTGTTTTGGAGAAACAAGGTAAACCAGTTTAGGATGGACCCTGGTAAGCCCATTCTATGTTCCAGTAAGTCTAGTAAGTTGTTGTGCTTAACTGTATCGAATGCCGAAGATAGGTCAAGGAGGATGAGGAGGCAAGATTACTTTTGATCCAACATTTTTAGCGCATCATCCACTATGTGTGTAAGAACTAATTCCGTGTTGTTCCCTGGGCTGAAGCTGGATTGGAAATGGTTCAGAAGGCAGAATTGTTGAATGTGGTCACACAGTTGGATGTGTACACATACTTCAAGGAGCTTCGCCAGAGTTGGAATGTTAGAGATCGGGCAGAAGTTGTTTAGATCAGTGTGGTCAGACATTGTTTTTTTTTTAGGATGGGGACACCTGCCCTGACTTTAGGCAGTCAGGGATAGTGCCTTCAAGTAGAGAAGCATTTACAATCTTGGTCCAAAGTGGGAGTATTTACGGTTTGATCTCATTGAAGAAATTGGAGGGTAGAGGGTTGTTGAAGTGGTTTGAGAGTTTCAGCGCTGCTAGAATTTTGAGAACGAAGCGTTCCTGCAAGGTTTTGGAAGAATTCCGTGAGGTGTTGTTTTTGAGGCTGTGCCCCGGTGGACATGAGGGTACAACAGTCGGGGAGGGGGAGAGGCTGGAGTGAGGTAGGAAGGGATGATGCTCCAAAGCCATTTGAAAATCCTTTCTCGAGTTTTCAATCCTCACAAGGAAGACAGAGGCAAGTTCATCGCAGTTGGGTGACGGACTGGATCCAGCTAGGGGAGGGTTGGGTGGGCCATTTGATTGTAGTTTAATAACTTCAAATAGTTTTTTGGGCCAGTTTGTAGCTTGATCTACTTTGTTTCTAAAGATTAGCTTTTGAGCTTCTGATGCAGAGTATCCAAGGGGGTAACACCTATAATTAATAGATTTCTAAAATGTGACAGAAAAATCGCACTATGCCACCAAGTCATCCACTTTTCTGATTTTTAGTATAACCTGTTGACCTCTACCAATAATGTATCTCACTGAGTTCAGCCCGTTTTCATGAGATCTATATTCAGCCTTCTGGTCAAAGAATTGAATCCTGGCCAAGCCGACTGTCTGTTATCCTTCTCTGGGTGACAAATTAAGCTACACTGAGTTGAGTAATAATGACATATCATTTACAGTTCTATGGAATGGAGAATCTGTGCTTGTAAGTGCTATATAAAAAGAATTAAAGTCCAGGATGGAGAACCTCAGGCCTGGATTCACAGATCTGCAGCCAAGGTTGCATCTTTGATAATATATGTTGGAAGCCACTGCTGCATATTTGCAGGGAAGGTGCATGGCAAGGCTCTGGTGGCTATGGGTCAGCCCTCTTTACCCATTGACTCCCTTTATTTTGAGTGATTGCATAAAGCCTGTCCACATTTTTCACATCCACCTAAAAATCGTTAGTTTCTCTTCAGTGTCAAATTTCATTCTTAGTGTGTTTTTATATTAACATTCAATACCAGATGTGTACTGTGCCTGCAATTCGACTGCTCTGTTAGATGGGATTTATTTTCCATAAGCTGCTGTTATAAAGTGTTTAAGTGACATTGTAACATTGTATCTGCCTGTGATTAGAGTGTTTGGTTAGGTTGTGGTTTATTCTTGTCTCAGTTCTCAAACAATATTGCTAAAAATGCATTTAGCAGTAAAAGGTGTATCATTTAAAATATGGTACTAGTAAAACAGTTGCATCACTGAATATTTTTAAATATACATTATTTATTGCATGCCTGTGGAGGCAATGTTTGGGTTGTTGCGTGATTATTATTTCTTTTGTGGCATATGCTTGTAATAATGTTTCTTTAAGTGACAGTACGTCAGCCTGCCAAGGCAAGACCTATTGGCTTTGCCAATGCTTTTATGTACTTTGGTTCCTTCTGTTGCTTCCACCAAGCACATTTTTTCAGCTTCATGGCCTTGTTCCCAAACATTTGGCTTCTAGCATGCAAGTCAGGCTTTCCCATTACTCAGTTAGAAAAGAGGCAATATCCTGTCAAACACTGTAACATGTCCTCTCCAAATTAAAGGAAAGCGTGGCTTCTCATTTCATTTGCATCATTAATATTTGCTGTGTACATTGCACCACAGTCATAGCCAGGTTCAGCGCATTCCACTCCTGCCTGATCAGATCCACAAAAAGCTTTGACTCAACCTCCCTCTGAACAACTGAAGCAGATGTTCTCTGCAAGGGTTACCTGTGTGGGACTGAGGGCAGAACCATAACTTGAGGGATTCAGATGCGTATCAATGAAGGGTAAGAATTGTGAGAAGTTGCAAGTGTGCATTCAGTCAGGACCACCCCAACGCTGTTCCAAGACTCACCTCTTCAAGCACCACTACATCACAATGTTTTAACCGCCACAACTCCGCATCTTCTCCTATTACTCGCGGCCTTTAAGGCTGCCTTTTGACCATGTACAGTGCTCCGCTGCCTTTTGGATAGCTTCACACTATAGAAATAACATACATACATACAGTGCAGCATGAGAACTTCAAGCAGACAAGCCAGCCCTTTTATATGGTTCTCGTTCAAGTGTTGTGTAGATTGAGAAAAAACAATTTATGGGTGTAGTGTTTAAACAAAGGAAATCTACCCTACCAAGTTTTACAACTCCCAGGTCCTTGTTTCTACATTTACTTCCACAAATGTAACCTCTTTTTTAAAAGATCAAGAATAAACGAGTTCAAACCCGGCTTCACAAGATCCAAAAGGAATTTGCAAGCGGCAAGGGCGGCCCGGATTGTATATTGCTCGATTGAGAAATATTAATAAACGCCAGGGACAGAGAGACAGTGTAGCTGTAGGGAACTCTGGCGTGTTTGCTTAGCATGAGTTTATGAACAGGCTAGCTCTTTAGTTTGGACTGTGCCAACCTGGACCCATGGGGTCCGAGGCAAACATTCAGGATATTCATATGTTTGTGAGATGTGAATTACAAATGTGGCTACCTGCTGCACCTGGGCAGTCTCACTTGGTACGTCCTTAATCATCCCAAATTGTCAGGCACAAACTGTGCATTTAAAGTGTGCTCACCTGGAAAAATACACGGCAAGGTTCATCCATTTGAAAATGAAGGGAGCCAGATGAACTGTGATATTAATTCAAGGGAAATTAGAGTCAGCCTGCTGAATCTAGTTATGGAAAATGAATGCCAAGAGACATTTGGCATTCCATTTAAAATATTAGCTTAGACATCTCACGGAGCGGCTTGTAGTTTGAATTGACAGCAAGATCTGAAAATGAGTGTCTAACTTTAATTCTATTCAAGGCAAATATATTGCCTAAAATATGAAATGAACTGTAGTGCATTCACTATTAGACACGTTTAGTTTGTGGTAGAATAAACAGCAAATTTGCTGATTGTGCTCAGCACTTGTGCTCTACTGGAGTTTAAATTAGTCACTGCGGATTGTTAATATGCAGCCCGCTACGGGGCAGATGTTGGATCATTAAGGGATGAGCGGGTACATAGATAATGTGATGCGGATCCATAGGCATTCTCCTCGTAGCCATGTCATTCCGTTAAAAATTGATGACCGCTAATGACTGCTGATGTCTCCTCTGTGCTCCAGCAACTCCACTCTAACCCTTCACGCCTCCGCCACGTCCCCTCTAGTTTTGTATTTCTGTTTACATGTATTCTGCTGCACACTTTTGTTGCTTGCATCACCAGCTTCCTCTTCAGTTTGCTCTCATCCTCCCACACACCATGTACACTGCCCTAGGGAAGTTGTATGTTGCTAGTGATGTCACAGACTGCGTTTAGCCTTTCTTCTCCTCTTTTCTTTGCAAGCACACTTAATTAGCAAATGCATGTGTGACTGACTCACCATAAAGTTTGATTATTGAATATCATTCACTTCTTCCAGGAAACCGATCATAGGTTTTTTGTGTGCAATTTCTTCCTTGACTCAAAAAGTCTCAAGTGTTCTTTTAAAGTCCTCTGTGGCATCATTGACAAATGTTTAGGGACATTGCCTCTGGTTGGGCTTTAGAACGCTGAACACCACGCCCTGTAACGAGGAGGAGGGGCTAGAAGGGGAAGATGAAAAAAGACATAGGGGCCGATTCACAGAACTAATCTGAGATAAAATCCTAAACTTACTACTTTTGGTATTCACAGACGGCATTTAGTAGTAGTAAAGTTAGGACTCCTAACTAAACTGAGACAAAATCCTAACTTTACGACTTTCAGTATTCACAGACGGCATTTAGTAGTAGTAAAGTTAGGATTCCTTTTTTTTTTATTTATCTCGAGGAGTAAACATATAAGCCATACATCAAGAAAAAAATTGATATTTATACATTGAATAAATAAATAAACTTGTAGTAGATAACCAAGAGAGAAAGAGAAAAAGAAATAAGAAATATTCGGAAGTACATTGATACCCAACACTTTTACAGTTCTAATTTTAACATAGGCCCCCAAGTTCGATGAAACTTCTTTCCAGAGCGGGCACCCCTGCTCTTAACTATAGCCATCTCTCTTTCGAAGGTCTCCCTTAGCATTGCCCACCATTCCAGAGCCCTGGGTGGTATTTTAGATATCCATGCGCGGGCAATGCATAATCGTGCTGTTGTTATAGTAATCGATATAAAGGATCTTAATCCTAGGACAGCATCTGATTTATAGCCAAGCATAAGCTCTTTTTCCGTCAGTTGTATATTAATCTTTAAACGATCAGCTATTATATACAGAACATCTTTCCAAAAGACAGCCAGACCTGGGCAGGTGACAAACATATGCAAGCTATCAGCGGCAACCAATCCACATTTTGCACACTTGCATTTATCATTCAGGGACTCCTAACTTTACTACTACAAAATGCCTTTTGTGAATACCGAAAGTCGTAAAGTTAGGATTTTGTCTCAGTTTAGTAGTAGTAGTAAAGTTAGGAGTCCTAACCTTACTACTACTAAATGCCTTCTGTGAATACCAAAAGTAGTAAGCTTAGGATTTTATCTCAGATTAGTTCTGTGAATCGGCCCCATAGAGCAGAGTTGAGTGGTGTAGGATGCACAAGGTGAGAAACAAGCTCTTACAATAGTAGACAAGAAAGTGAGTACATGCATTGCACAATAAAAGGAACAGTAGGAAAGATAACTCTATCCTGCCATCCTTCGTTCAGCTGCAATCCTACATAAGTACGGTTGAGAAAAACAGGAATTGTTGCACATGTCATTCTAGCCTTAAATACATCTTCTTTTTAAAATGGCATCCATGATATCAGTGCCCCTACTGACACACACTGAATGTTATGTTGCTTGAAGTAGCTATTGCCTGACATGCGGGTCTACAGAAGCAATCAAGGTACTCTTTCTCACATTTGTAGCCAAAATAATTCTGTTACTCAGTTGACTGGAATAACCTTTATATCAGGGTATATCCTCTGTAATGAACTACGGACGTTTCGGTTTTGCTGGAACCGGAGTCAGCGAAGGGCGCTGATTGAGCGACCCTATGCCCCGGAGATTCGTTTAGCCATGTGTACTGCTTTCCCGCATGGGGGTAATTGGATTGCATTGACTGACTGGGGGGAGAAGGGTTTGCATATGTTAGGTGATTTATACGAGGATAGTACCCTCCTCCCATTTGACACACTACGGGACAGGTATGACCTCCCCCGTGGGGACTTTCTGCTTCATTCGGCTCTGGTCTCGGCCATCCAAAAGCACTGGCGGGAGGGGTTATCAGAACCACGGACCTCCATGGCTTGCCAATACGTTGTGATGGCGGCTGGGACCTTTAAAGCAGTTACTTGTTTATATAGGCGTATGACGTGTGAGGCGCTGACTCCACTGCGCGAACTGCAGCGGAAATGGGAAGAGGACCTAGGCAAAGAGATCCCAGAGAAGGTGTGGGCTGAATTGGTTGAGAGGGCGTGGAAAAGTACTAGAAATGCCCGTTTCCAACTAGTGCATTTTTTTATTCTGCATAGGGCCCACCTCACCCCGGCTAAGATTAACACATACTTCAATACGGACACAGCGAGGTGCCCACGATGCAGCACGGAGGGTGCGGATTTCCGCCATATGTTGTGGGACTGTCCACAGCTGGGGACATATTGGAAGGAGGTGGTTACGCTATTGTGTGATATTACTGAAAGGGTGATAGAGCCCGATATAGGCACTTGCCTGCTCCACTGGTTTCCCCACACATCCAAGACCAAGATCACTAGTAAATTTTTTGACTTGGGTCTTCTACTGGCCAAAAGGGACATTACGGCACATTGGAAGTCTAAGCGGGGCCCCAGCGTCCAGAGGTGAGGGCGGAACTCATTAGATGGGCGGAATGCGAGGGTACAGTTAGATTACAGATGGCTAGCCAAGTAACCAGCGACAAAGCTCTGGAGGCCGCGGGAGCCTGGGAAGCACTGGTGGTTTTATTGAAAGCCCCGGATGCTGAGTTGGATGTGGGCTCTACGACGAGCACCCCGGCCGCTTCACCCTGATTAATATATATCTCATACCTGGTTGATTGTACCTGTCATATTTATACATATGTCTCTCATTGGAGGAGTGCTGCTCCTTGATGCACATCTCATGATATCCGTTTTGTGAAGGGTTGTGCCCTATCCTGATGCTTTTGTAATGTTTGTTTTGTGTGACACGCCGGGGAGGGGGTGGGATAAGAGGGTGGGGGGTTTAGTTTGTTTTGTTTTCTTCTGTTTGATGGCCGCGGAACTGTTCTTATGCCTCTTATCGCTCATTGATTATTATTGCAAAGTTTATTCCTCCTTTATTTGATTATCACATGGTGCTCTTCCCTGGAGGATTGTTGCATACACCTATTATTTGTGAATATGTAATTTACGTTTGGCTGCGATCAGAGACTATTATCGCCCAGGGAACTACTGCTAGCCTTTGTATTCTGTGTATGTTTGGATGCGTTTGTTTGGCAAAATCAATAAAATATATATTTTAAAAAAAAAATTAAAAAATCAGGGTATATCCTCTGTGAACTTTAACGTCTGTGCAACTGAATTGGAACAATTCCATAGGCATATTAATCTGACCTACAGCAAATCCTGCATTGAAATATTGAAAGGCATGGAAAGTATCCGTAAAGCACCACGAGTTCAGAAGACAGAGGGACTGGAGAGCTGAATCTAAATTACTTATGGTAGACAGAAAAAAAACATTGTTTAACAGAGCATGGATTCCCAAAATCCAAAGTTCAAGAAAGAAAACAGATAAAATCATGGGCAAATGCTCATGATAAATGTTTACCACAGGCATTTGCTCAACCATGACTTTGAATTAGGGAAAATTCAGTCTATTACTGAGAAACCGTTACTACATTTTATTGCTGTGGTGTCAGGCCTTTCACCTTGGAAAAAATTGAGGTGATTTCTTCCACTTTTCTTTACCCTGGTAAAAATTGATCTCCATGTGAGGCCACGTTCAATGTGAAGTCTAATCCTCTGAAGTGAAAGTTGTACTCTACCCTCCTTTCCTCCAGCACAGCTAGTACTACTGTGCTTTATTTTTACTAATGTCTGCATTCACTTATACTTCATTACATTATAAAGTTTCCAATAAGTACTGATCTAATTCCTTAAATGATGCACTGTTTTTACTGAGAACACCAAAACAATTGATGTTTCTATCCCAAATGAATGAAAGAATGCTAATGTAGCACAGTAGGCTAGCAAAGGAAATACTAAGCAGCTTTCTCTAACTCCATGACATTAAGAGATATTGTAGGGCATTAATAACCTTTCCGTATTATGGAAAACATTTTACCACTACATCAGAGGCAAACCTAGACTTAAATGCCAGCAACTGGCACCCTCCCCATTTTTTTCATTTCCATTTTTATCATTTCTAGTTTTTAAAATGCTGCTTTTTTCCTTTAATGTGGTGCGGCATTTAACTTGGCACTCCAGAAGACCACCTAGTTTGCATACAGCTGGGAGGCAATCAATTTATCAGCCAAACTTCTGTACGATCTTAAGGCCAACAGGAAGAACAAATTATGTAGGATGGTGAACAACCTAAAATATCTATCCCATTCAAGAGCCACAGTCAACATTCCCGAAGAGACGTTGTATCAATTTCTTTCAAACCATTTTGGCCACTCCGGTCCTAAGTTGTGCCCGCAAAAGGTCACCAAACAACAAGCGCTGGCCTTTTCCGACCCTAATGTCACCACATCTGGGTTTTGTCCTCAAGCTCCCTGTCCAGTCAGGCAACAACAATTGAGCAGCAGATCTCAAAAAGACAAAGAGAAGGGGCACCCGGACCAAATGATATTCCAACTGCTTTATTTAAAGATGACAAATCGTATTCGGCAAGGCATCTGGAGTCATTATATGAAAGCCTAATAATGTCAAATACTATTCCTGCCTCATGGAAAAGCTCAACAATTAACCCAATCTATAAGGGTGTACTGACCCTACCCTGCAAACTATCGGCTCATAGCTCTTCTGGATGTGGAATCCAAATACTTTGCTGGCTGTCTTCTTGAGGAACTAGAGTCATGGGTATCCGAAAAGAGCTTGATCCCGTTCAATAAAAAAGGGTTTGCCAATGGAGTAGGCACAACTATGACTCTGCTGGCCATACCACTACTGTTTGATCAAAGTAAAGCAACTAAGTAGCTCCTTTACCTCTCTTTTATAGATTATAGGGCTACTTTTGATGGAGTGTACAGATGGAAGCTGTGGAACAAGTTGGCCAGCTGGAATATACCCAACTCATTGTTGAGAGCCCTAATTCTCCATACTGACACTTGGGTCCAAAATAAGTTTGGAGATGTCAGCCACCTATCGAGAAGGATCCCAACCTACCAAAGACTATAGCAAGGGTACGTGCTAGCCTCTTTGATCTCTCCTTAGTAGAACTGCCTCCAAGCCTGGTGCAAGTTAACTCTCATACAAAACTCCGTGTCTGATGTATGCTGACAATTTGGTGCCACTCAGCCGGACTAAAATTGGCCTCCAAAGGCTTCTGGAGGCCACAGCTCAATACTCCGATGCAAGCGCCAAGGAGATTAACCTAAATATAATCAAAATAATGATTTATGAAAAAAACCACCTCGAAGCCCACACCAGTGGCATATGGGCAAGGACAAAATTGAGGAGGTTCAAGAACATAAGTATCTGGCAATGCTCTTAGACAGCCGGGGTCTCTTTTAAACCACACCTGGAGCTTATGCATTGAATATAAGTTGTTCTCATTGCTATTTCAAGTGCATAAAAGCAGGATCCTTCAAATTTCTACTGCTCCTGACAATTCAGGCCAAACTAGTCCCTACCATCCCCTATGGAAGCGAGGTATTAAGAGGAAGAGGTGTCGTCCAACTAGACAACGCCATCTCTAAACTCTTTAAGTCTGTCTTTTTCCTGCCGGCAAACTTGTCCCCAGCTCAGCTGCGCCTCAAATTCGGCCTAGTTTTTTTTTTTTTATGTGTTTATTATATTTTTACACATGGTACAAAAACAGCTAGAAGTGTGGTTCCAAGCATAATAAAACATGATCATGTATTACAGTCAAGATTGTTCAGTGAATTGACATTGCCGTCAGCACTGGGATGCCCATTGAGAAGATATCAACAGCAAACACATGAACAACAGTTCACAACATGGAAAAAAGAGAAAAAAAGAAGAGAAAACTCTGGAGTCTCCATAGGATGCGAGAGAGTAAATTACTTTGAGGGTTAGGCAGGGGGAGTATCCATCGGGGTGTCACCCGAACATGGGATATATTCAGACCGTAGCGGGGGGTTCTTTCGTGGAGGAGCTCCTTCGTGGGGGACTGGTGTTAATGATGCAAGAAGGCGTGGGTCAGGTCCCTGTGTGTGTCCCGGGTAGATCGTGTTATGAACTGACTTTATATTTACAGGTCCCTGTGGGACTCGCAAGCTGGCCATGGGGCTACCTTCATATCTGTGCTCATGTGACCACAAGCCTATGTGTGGATCATGCAGGCACGATTCAAGGTGGACGGGCCTAATTTTTGGCTTCTGTGTAAAGTAGGAAGGTTCCCCAACATTCCCCATTCTGTCTTGGAATCTCCCCTCATGCGTTGCAGTTTGAGAGTGTGGGCTTCTGCCCGGATTCCATGTCAGTAATACAGTAAGCCAGCACTGGGGGTCTGGAGGGGCGGGTGCCTTCCATACCATGGCTACTTGATGTTTGAACAATACAAAGGCCAGGTCAATGAATCAGTGAAGATGCTTGTCCCCCTTCGCTCGGGGCATAGACACAGCAGGCAGGATTCAGGTGTGGGCCTAAGATCATGTGCTGCCATCTCAGACATCGAAACAATCACCGCCCGCCAGACTGGGTGTGCCATACGGATTATACTTTCTCAGTAAAAACTGAGCATTTGTTGGACAACATAAACCTCAGAACAATGCAAGACTGATTCTGAGCACACCACCAGGATATGTCGGCCTTATTCCTGCTGGGTCACAGTGCACCAGCTGTACCCCTAACTTGACAAGGAAACAAATGGATTGTGTAACCTCAGAACAGGACAACCCTTACTCCCCATGGAAATTGTGGTAACAGGTCTAGAAACCTTTTCGTTTGTTACCCATGCCTACCCAAACAGATACACAAGAAATACTCAACATGCAGTTTCAATATTTATTGAAGCATTGTGATTCTTGAGTTAAATATGTGATAACTCCCATTAGAGAGTAATCTGAAAGCCAGATGGATCACAGCAGCCAGAGAACGCTTCAGATAACATGACAAGTTTGCCTTAGACACATAAAATGTAGCCCTGGGTGGAGCTCACAAAGTTTTACTCTGCGGAATCCCACGGAGTTACAAAAAAACTCTGCCAAAGTCCGCAGAGTTCCGCAAATGGACGGAGTCTTGCTCGGCCACCCCTTGTCTCTCACACAACATGTACAAACCGGTGACCCCTGCACGTATCACAACTTAAGCATATGGGGATGGTGCAGGGCCTGTACCTCTCTCACATGCACACTGCCACTGCCGTGGTTCAGGTACTCAGAGCCGCCACTCTCCACCTACAGTGATGCCATTTCCTCATGCTACACAGGCTTCTCTGGAGCTACGAGAGATAAGAGCCAGTCGCACAGGCTGCACCGCCCCCTCCCCTGCGGGCCCGGGATGTGCATGTACTGGTCATTAGGTGCACGGTGCGGCAGGCTCAGCGCCAGACCATGGCTGCCGCCGGAGGGGCTCAGCAGGAAAAAAACACAAAAGGTGGGGTTTGCAGCCAAGCAAGGGGGAAGGAAAGCACATCACGAGGTGGAAGTTCTTCCCCTCTCCTCTGCCAGCATTGGCTCAGCTCAATGGGGGCTACGCGCTTATTGGGCAAGCGACCTGTCTGTTACGGGGTCAGGAATGAAGTCTGGACCCTGCAGCAGTACATTGTATTGTTATTTCTTCTTCTACCAATATTGGAGGTTAGCATTCTAGTGCATCATCAGTACCAAGTTTGTGACTACTTTCTTCTTCCAGAGGAAGAAGAAAGTAGATATTGGAGGTTAGCATTCTAGTGCATTTATTCCTGTGGATGAAAAAAAAATTGTCACAAACATGGTCCTGATGATGCACTAGAATGTTAACCTGCAATATTAGTTGAAGAAGAAATACATTATAATGTACTGCTACAGGCCACTACGAGAAACATTGGGGCAGTAACATTTAATGCACTCTTGTAGCAAACTACCCCACAGTTAACTGCAATAAGTAATATCCTCTGATGCTTTCGAGAGCCAACAAAACAGTGAGCATAACAAACCACGGGGTACAAGTTGCGAGTTCGGAATATTGAAGCTCGTTTCACAGCAGCAAATGCTGCAGAGATTGCAAACTTAAAACCGTGATATCCTCTGGGTAGAGAGGACTGTATACTATAATTTATGGTGTTTGCGCAGTAAGAGTAATCAGATACAGATCTGTTAACTGTGGAAGCATCAAAGCCGAACTCACACAATCTTGAGAGTTTAGTTACAGCAGTTTAGAGCCAACTCGGGAGCCCAATGGGTTGCAGTGGGAACCTGTGGCAGCCAATGAGGAGATAGCCAACCCTGGCCATACTTGTCACACTGCTATAAAGGGTACTTCCTCAAGAGGAGATGAGTAAAACTGACACGCAGCACCTGGATTGCTTCCCCGAGCCGAGAAGCTATGTGAACTCAAGAACCACGGGTGAGCACACTGGTAAACTCCGCTCCACTGGCGGTTGCAGAGTTTTTGTCGAACTCCGCACTCCAAGCAGAGCGTGGAGTTGGTAAAGCTCACCAAACTCTGCCAGAGTTCACCGTCCAACCCTAATTAAATGCCCCATGAAGCGAAACTTCCCTGCAAACTAAAAAATGTCCCATGGTACTCAAGCGGTAAGTTCCACTAAGGTAAACCTTAATCTCACCATTCCTAAACCGGTATTTCAAAGGTAAGCTCCATGACTCGTTTACTTGCCCCTTCCCTAGTGCTTCATATCTGCCCACTTAATGTTGTTGTAAGCAGTATTGGAAGTGAAATGTCGAACATGGCAGAGAAATAAACCTGTGGATTATCCAATCGACTAAAGGTATTTTTGCAACAGTAAATGGCAGTTTTTTTTAACTTCTCTATATGTAGCATGGTGTATGTTGTGTCCTTTTTCGCCATGATGGTTTGTTGTTTAATACGATTGTATGGTAAAAACAAACTAGACGCATTAATGTGTTTCCATGGAATGCGACCAGCATGCAGAGTCTGTACAGTCCAAATCAGTAACATTATAGCCCTAAGCTTTGACTGCCCATGTTGTAAAGAAGACAAGACACTGTATGATGTCGATTGCAGATGACACAGTGTTACCCAGAGAGTAAATCCTACTGGATAGAGTAGTCATACCATTATCAACTACTGCCAGAGCCCTTTCTAGATTTGCAAAGTCAAATTTGCGCAGTCTCTCTGCAGCTTCTTGCTGTGAAATTTTCCACACTTCATTGTGTATTACATACAGAAAGTACTTTTGACGTGGTTTTCGAGGACCTAGCAAAATGTTCTGTAGTCCCATGTCATCAGAAAGAAGGGACAAGTTGTTGTTTCACCTGAGACAACATGGATTGTTTCAGCCAAATCAAGGCACAACTTCCCAACGCTGTATGTTGTTACCACCCCCGAGTGCTGTGTCTGCAAGTAATGTGAGTTGGGCCTATTGATCTTAAACCCTTTGGTGTTGTCAAGAAAACACTCCTTACAGCTGTTAGCTTCTAACAGCCACACTAACCATCGTTCTTCTAAATTCACCTCCGTGTAATTTGTGGATTGTTGCAAGTTTGCAAATCTTGGAAATGTCGGAATGTTTGGTGCATTTAAATCTTTTATCTGGGCCAGGCCAAGATAGGATGTTTGCTGCACAGTTTTGTTCAGGAAAATCATTTTGTGTGGTATAAGGCATGCTCTAAATAAAGCCTTGTTCCCCTAAACCTGTCTATCTCTAGTTCCCCATATAGATTTCAAATCAACATTGTCCTTCCAAAAATCAAACCCTTGGACAGACAGCTGCGAAATGAAAGATGCAGAATAAACCAGTTTGGTGTTAGTGAGCATAGTTTTCTTCTCCCATGTAGGTATGAGTTTATAATAATAAGACACTGGTCAGCTAGATTGTGACCTGAAAAATCTGGAAACTCCTGTGCAAATGCTTTTGAGCTACCTCGTGGTGGTGTTGGGCAGTGTTCCCATTGTGTGTAGTTAAATACTGCACATGGAGTACTTGTTTTATGCAGAAAATGGTGACCATAATGGTGGAAACAGACTATTCAGTCATAATTGGAACTGCCATCATACATTTCTTCAGTATTAAAAACAGTAGAAGGCTGTAAATCGTGTAGCATTTCATGCACTGTATCAATATCCCAATCATCAGACACAGTACTAGAAGTGATAACGTCATGCAAAGAAATTTCAAATACATATGGAATTTGAATAGTTTGTTGGTCCAGATATATCATAGGATACCTTATCCAAAACAATTCCATCAGGAATCAGACCAGCAGAAATGTTCACCAGAGAAAGGTCTCTTTGAACTTTGGGTGATGAAGAATAAGGTGTTAAAACCAAGTTTACCAGTTCAACAACAGAGCGTTATGGGAGATAGTGTCATTCAGAAGCAAGAAAAAGACGGTCACAAAACCAATCCAAAAGAAGAAGAAAAGTAATGAAATTGTAATCCAAATGTATATTTATTGAGGGATAAAGTATGTCTTTTTCAGCCAAGTGTAAAATCCATGCAGTCTACCTCAGGGCAGTAGAGGTGGTGGGTCAGACGAATCCGAAGAGAAGTCATCAAAGTCGATGAAGTAGCCAGAGGCTGTTCTAATATTTTAGGCAGATCTGGAGACTGTGCAGAACTGAGAGTTGACTTGAATGGTGATACGTTGCGGTAGATACCATCTTTGTCTGTTTGCAGAATTGAACTCTGTGTTTCCATATAAGTTGGTTGTAAGGAGTTTGTTGTTGTAACAGGAAGAAATGATGCTTCAGTTTTAGCTGTCCCCAGATGGGGAGAAGAAGCTTCATTGCTGATCAAAGCTTCGATCAGGACTTCCTGTAGGGTAGTGAGAGGAGACAGGTAACTAGCGAGGATCCCTCTTGGCCTACTGTGTAGAACCGGCCACATGATGTGGTTTGAAGAGATCTGTTGACGCAAATCTCTTGCTTTTGCAGCCGACAGGGGGCGGTTGAAGTACAGTTCTGGTACCTTCAAATGCCAGGACAGGTACAGGCGCTCTGTAGGATGGCCCAAATTCCTTTTTGTCCACAATCTTCTCCCGGACAAGATCCCTGATCTTAGGAATCCAACCAGGAGTTGGTGGTGCATCCTTCATCTGTGGTGGAACGTATCTGCTTGACGTTGCTCTGAGCTTCTCAAAAGCTGTTCAGATCCTGGAAAACATCCAAACATTCATGGATGTCAAATGGTGTTTCTGTTGCCACTGTACTGAGACTGTCGCAGTCTGGAACCCACATCTTACCCCGAACAGGATTTCATAGGGAGTCCGACCACCAAGGGATTTTCTAGGCAGATTATTGAGGGCTCTCTGAACCCCATATAGGTGATGGACCCAACTGCGACCTGTACCCAATCCTAGCTGTTAAAGACTGCTTTAAGTCTTGGTTCTTCCTCTCCACTACCATGTTTCCCTCAGGATCATGGGGGGAGGAGTACCGCACAGTCCCACTCAATTTTCCCATTGTGTCTCTGTAAGCCCTGGATGCAAACACCGGACCCTGGTCCAAATGGAACGTGGCAACTGGGTATGTCCCTATGAAGACTTGCAAGTCTTTTATAACAGTTTGGGTGTCAGCCGATAACTCTGGCCAAACCCATAGGAATCGAGAGCAGAAATCCACTGTTACCAAGATGTATTTGTAAGCCCCATTTGATTGTAAAGGGCCGCAGTGGTCCAAATAAACAAAAACCAGAGGCTTGTCTGAAATCAATAGAGGTATCTGTGGTGGACGACATATGGTGGAAAACCTTTATCTGTTGGCAGATGTCGCATTTAAGGACAAAGTCCTAGGTTTGTTTGTATAAACCAAGCCACCAATAGCATTGCTGCAATAATGAAATTGTAGCCGCCACCCCTGCATGAGCAGATGCTAGACTCTCATTTGTTGCTAGGATTAATCCTAACCTGCGAGGTATTACTCGATCCCCACTCCGGGAATCAGAGCAAATGGAATGTTTTGCACACTTAACTAGTAGGAGTATTTTGTTGGAAAGCCTTTCGGCAAGTGGGTGCCATCGCCCACAGTGTTGACAGCCATCATAATGTCTCCATCTATCCTGGTGTTAGAACGAGTAATTGCAGTGACTGCAGCAGTTTGCACTGTTGCTTTTGCGGCTTCATCAGCCATGGAATACCCTACAATGTGTATTCCTAAATCTAGATGACTCAGTGTGTGTATGACATAAGCCTGTGGCAAACACACTTGGAGTTTAGCCACCTATCCCCAAAACAGCTTGTGCTTTATAGTGTACACTTGAAATCAATGAATCCATTCTGGCTCCAGTAGTGTAAGTACTAGTTGTAAGACTGAACACAATAACATGAATCACACACTATAAGTGTGGGGAATCCGGGATCCATATACTCAAGTGCCAGAATTGGAGCATTTAGTTCAGCCAGCTGCGCTTTGCAGTCACCTAGTAATTGCATATAGGTTTTGTGAAGGTGGAATTCTCCATTCTACCCTTCAAAGTGGTGCACGCTGCAGAGCATTGGTGCTTTGTCCCTACAGCAGGCAATGCAGAACCATGCAGATGTAAACATACTGATCTAGAGGCATGACTTCATTAGGCAGACAATATTCATTTTCATATTGCAGATATGCTTGTGTTTGTAGTGTGGAGTCAAATATGTAATCTATATTTGTTGCTGTAAGAGAGTTGGCTCATTATATTCATCACAGATGTAGAGCTTTCGCGTTTGAAATGCTACCCTTCATAACAGTCTATGAAGCTAGGATCAGAGTCACGACAATAATGCGTTTCCCCTGAGCCAATGATCTTTCTCTGACTACAGCAGTCTGTACTGCCGTCAGAATATTTTCTGTTGGTGCAAAACGCATCTCTGCATTGGTGTATAAATGTGATTTATATGCAATTGCTATAGTGTCTCCTTCATTGAATGTGACATAGATGTATCCTGATACACCCTCAATTATATGGATCACCAAGTCTGGGTATTTTAACATGTGTGTAAGTGTTTTGAAGCTAACAGGTCAGCTAGTACTGAATGTAAAATGTTGGTGTGTTCAGATGTCCAATGTGTGCTTCACAATTATGGATGAATCAAGTTGTAGAACGGTTTTACCCACTCTGCATAGTCTGGAATGTATGTTCTGCCAAAGTTTAGAAAGATCAATATTGATTGGAGTTTCTTCAATGTGTTTGGTGGTTGTAGAAGCGCATACTTCTCGAGGAAATGTGTTGCTAGTCTTCTGCCATCACTTGACAACTCATATCCCAGAAACAGGACACTGAGGTAGGCTATTTTTCACTTCTTGAACTTAAAATTTTTAGCCCATGTGAGCAAATCCCAAAACTATGCAACCTACTCTAGCTAAAGTAGTTGAAAGGTCATCATCCGTCAAGTTTGTCATCGACATAGGACAATGCCTGGTCATTAAATTCTTGCAAAAGTTCTGTAACCTGGGCTGAAAACAACCCAGGGCTGTTCTTATCCCTTTGGGGCACTCATCAGAACTGCTTTTGAGAACTGAGCACACTAAATGCGGTCAAGTATCTGCTTTCAGGCGCTGTATTTTGTCATAAAAATCCATTGGAAATGTCTAAGGTTTAGTGCCGCGCTGTGTGCATTTTGTACAGCAAATGTGCATGTAGCGGTGTTTAAGTGTCTATAATCTAACACTAAATGATATGAATGTTCTGGTTTCATTACTGGAAACAAAGGATTATTCATAGAGGAAGTGCAACTTTCAATTACACCTTGGTATTCAGGCAGTGTGAGTATCTCTCACCTGTTTTTTAGCCTAATTTTTAATGGGGTATTATCTTTGAAGTTGTGGGGTTGACCTCACTGATACGATGTGATAAGGGGAACCGTCATCCCACCCCACATGGTTGCGGTATAACGCAGGAGCTTGCGCTAAGGCCAACTTCTTGGCATATGAACGTTTAACTGCATATGGGACGAGGTCAAGAAAAGCAGGTAAAATTACTGTTTCTCACTTGGGACAGTCCATAACAAACTCTGGTGGCCAATCCTTTTCACCCAGACATCTGTTTTTTAACAGAATCATGGCTAAACTCTACAAATCAACCCGTGATCAATTTAGCCATTCCGCAGAGTTATAAACTTATTCATCTTGATAGGGAAGGAAAAACAGGCGGGGGCATCGCCATTGCCTTTAAAAACTCTCTCAATGTAAATTGGATCTCCACCATAAGCAATAGCTGTATGGAATTAGGGATCTTTAAGATAAACATATCCGCGACAGACAGCTGGAATGGAGCTTTGATATATCGCCCTCCAGGACCCAGGGCCAATTTTTGTGACCAATTGATAGAACAAATAGCGATGTATGTCCTAGCATCAAATCAATTTCTTCTGCTTGGTGACTTTAACTTCCATGGGGAAGAATATATCAACCCCGAAGTTAATAAACTTCTACTTAACTTAGAATTATTAGAACTCACCCAAAGAGTTAAAGGCCCAACACACTTGGCTGGTCATTCGTTGGATCTAATTTTCTCCAACACTGACCATCTGACCTGTATACCTCCAATCCCCCTAACGTGGACAGATCACTTTATGATTACGTTCGCTATTACACCCCGTGCCCGGTGGGCCCCGTAGCGAATAAAGGGCGGCGACAAGAAGCGAGAAGACCATGGCATAAACTCACTCCCGAATCCTTTAGTAAGGCCTTCCACCCCAAGCCTCCAAATAGTGATCTTGATGTATCTAAGCTGCTGGAAGGTTTCAATTCCGCTTTCACGATGGCACTGGATGCTACAATTCCTTTTAAAAATCACAGCCCTTCACAGAGACGACCGTCAGCCCCTTGGTACACGCCAGATTTAAAAGTAGAAAAATCAAGATGTAGATCCTTAGAGAGACTCTGGCGAAGAAAGAAAAACCCCCAAGACAGGGATCTTTACAAACAGGCCTTGTCCCAATACCATCAGAATATAAAAACTGCTAGACGAACGTTCATCATAAATTAAATCGAACAAGCTAGTAACTCCTCAAAGGCCCTTTTTAATATAGTACGGGATTTCGTCTCCCCGCAAGTATGCACCCAATCCCCAGTGGAATCCCAGGAATTTTGTGACTCACTAGCTGTCTACTTTCAGGAAAAGATTTCTAACATCTACGCCAAATTCCCGGCTGCTGCCTTGCAGAACCCAGAGATCAGTATTAGATTAGAAGAGCAAGGAAATTAAATCCATAGTACTCTGGATTGTTTTCAGACGGCCATGTTAGAGGAAGTTTACAATTCCTTGGTCACAGCTAAATCTGGCTCACCTCATGACCCCTGTTCCCCTAGGATGATGGCTCTTCTAGCCACTTGCTGTGCCCCTATGATCCTCAATATTTTCAATTGCTCCATACAAACAGGAACTATCCCCACGGTGTGGAAGGAAGCATATGTACAGCCTATTTTGAAAAAAGCCACTTCCGACCCACAAGTACTCAGTAATTATCGTCCTATATCTTTGCTTCCTCTGTTGGGTAAGCAATTGGAAGGATTAATAAATAGGCAGCTGGGGTCATATCTTGAAACAAATAAAATTCTGGATCCTTCGCAATAAGGTTTCCGACCGGGTTTCAGCACAGAGACCGCACTTCTGGCTGTGACTGATTCCCTTAGACAGGTGATGGATGCTGGAGGTTCGATCGTACTGATATTATTGGATCTGTCCGCGGCCTTCGACACCATCTCACACCCAAAGCTTATGGAAAGATTGCAGGCCTGTGGTATCCAGGGAACAGCATTAAAGTGGCTGCAGAATTTCCTCTCAGATAGACAACAGATGATCATATTAGGGCCTTATTCCTCAAACAACACGCAGTTGGATAAGGGCGTACCCCAGAAATCGTGCCTAAGCCTGACGCTATTCAACATTTATATGGCTCCGTTAGCAAAGATTGTAGAGCAGTATGGCTTCGAGTTAATCTCATACGCTGACGATACACCGCTTATGTTTACTGTTGGCCCGAACTTAGAATCAGAGAAAATGCGCTTCTCGGCCGGAATGCTTGCAATCTCCAACTGGATGACTGAGAATTGCCTCCAGCTGAACCCAGAAAAAACGGAGATCATGCTAATGGGGAAAGCCCCAACCCTTTGGTCAGATGAATGGCACCAACTGGGAGCAGTTCCCGTGCCCAAACAAAGTGTAAGAAACTTAGGGATAAAACTTGACCATACTTTAACTATGAAAGACCATATTGCTGCTACTACCAGTTCTTGTTATTATAACTTGCGCCTTCTGCGCAGAATCTTTCCCTTCCTCCCCACTAACTCCCGCAGAACCCTTGTTCAGGCGATGGTGATCAGTAGACTGGACTATGGGAATGCTTTGCTGGCCGAAGTGGGTGAGACTTTGCTTGCAAAGCTGCAGGTGGTCCAGAACACCGCGGCAAGATTAATCTTGAACCGTCCTGCGGGCACTCCTTCCACGCCTTTGTTGAGGGAACTGCACTGGCTACCTATGAAGAAGCGATCCTACTTTAAAATTTGTTGCCTCTCCTATAACGCCTTGAGAGGCATAGGCCCACGATATCTTCAAAGGAAACTTACTACTTACGTGCCGTCCCAAAATCTCATATCAAGCACCCAAGCCCTTTTGTGTGTGCCCCAAATACGTCAAACTCGCACTGGGGGCAAGGCCTTCTCTTATCTTGCCCCAAGGTACTGGAACAAGTTACCCATAGCTCTCCGTGAGACTCCTATCTACAGTAAATTCAGAAAACAACTGAAAGCTTATCTGTATTAATATTCGTTGGTTCCTCCCCATCATACTCCTCAACAGCGCTGAGATGCCCCCGGGTGATACGTGCGCTATAGAAATAGAAATAGCATAGCATAGCAATGTCATAGCCAAATGACAAGTTCTCCCAAAAGAGAACATTTGTCGGTCGTTGTATATCCCCTTCCATCTGGAGTTGCAACTCACATAGTTGATGCCGGACACTCACTCTCCTATCCTGTGTTTCCAACTGGATATAGTCACTCATAGCTTCTGTCGCCAGACACTCCATAAGAATCCAGCGAACTATTGTGACTTCTGCCGCGTTATCCAGCATTGTCAAAGCCCATTCCACGCTCAGAGGCAGTGTCCTCAATATCCGTGGCCTGCTTGATTTTTAGGCCAGCCACCTTCTTCTTTTTAATTTAGGCTTGGACTGTTTAGGTTCCTGTTTTACTATATAGTCAGAAGAGCTTTGATCTGTGCTCTGATTGTCCCCTTCTCTCCGTGCGTTTTTCGGATGAATCCTGAAAGGAACAAGAGGATTGTGTATCAGTATCCTGATACCTATCAGGCGTTTTAATATTATCACGGTTACCCAAATCATAGCGTTTTTCAGTGGACTCCCATTGAGGAGATCCACCCCACACTTTAGTTGTTTCTTTATTTTTTTTATTATCATATTTCTTCTTAGTAGAAGACTCTGATGCCTGCTTCGAGTTGTCCTTTTCAGAATTACTCTTAATTTGTGGTTTATCAGGTTTGGCTCCCAAATTATCACTATCTATGAATGCATAGGTTTCCTCAAGAATTTTAGGAAATTCACGCTCCTTTTCTGCAGCAAAGACTGTACTCCAAATTACGCAGTCTTCTACCTGGGGGAGCCATCCCCAATCGCAAGCATATTTTGAGAATTCTGTGTTTCTCCTGAGGTCCAGTATGGAGAAACACTGCTTCAAGCTGACTTGTTTTTTGTGCAATCGAGATCAGAATTTCCTCCCTTCTGGTGGGAATATTATCCATGAATGCGTTGATAGTCACTGGACTAATTGCTGGCATTCCCAATTGTGGTTGTGCAGCTTGAGCAGCCCTTGCAAGATTTATTGTTATTAATCACATGACAAATTGTGTCAAACATCTATATGTTCTAACCAGATCTGTATATAGTATACGTAGTTCTGCTGCTGTCAGATTTTCTATATCTGGATAGGGTGTGTAACCGGTTAACACTGGCCATGTTGGTCCCTCATTGATAAGGGACCTAGTCTAACATTGTTTTGTATATGTGGTAGGGTGCCTTCAAACCAATTTTGATGTTCTTGATATGTTAGTGGTAATTCTATGCTTCATAAGCTGTGTAGTTATTAGGAACTGCGGCCTTAGTGTCTGTTTGAAACTGTCTTGTTCATGTTTCTGCTGCTTGAAATTGAACCCATGTTAATAGAATAGAATACCTCTGTCCTGAATGCTTCATGCACCTCAGCCACGAAGGTATTGTCAACCCGCAAGGGGTAGTCCATGTTGTTGCAGCATTTGTGTACCGTATGTCTGCAATTTCCTGGTATGTTTATTGCTGCATCGTCATCAGCCTCATGAATCTATGGGTGATCCTTTGAAAGGTTCAAGCTTGAACAACCTACAACCAATACATAGGGTTTACCTACTCAGCTGAGGAGGATTTTTCCCTAACACCACGGACACCTCTGGTTAAGAGGAGAATAGTGGTCTTTGGACATGGAAAAGAAAACTGCTAGGGCGATCCATTAAATAAGAACCCACGTTAGAACTTTGGCTGCACTGTGTCGTACAGCTTTTACTTTCTCAGTAAAAACTGTGTGCTTGCTGGACAACATAAACTTCAGAACTGTGCAAGACTGATTCTGAGCACACCATCAGGATATGTTGGCCTTAATCCGGCTAGCTCACAGTGCACACCCTGTACCCCTAATCTGACAAGGTAACAAATGGATTGTGCAACCTCAGAACATGACAACCCTGACTCCCTAAGGAAATTGTGGTAATGGATCTACAAACCTTTTCGTTTCGTTACTCATGCATACCCAAAGAGATACACAAGTAATACATAACATGCAGTTTCAATATTTTTTAAGCATGGTGATTCTTTAGTAAAATACGTTTGCTGCAATAATCAATAGAAGGAAACAAAATAATGTTATAAGCATAACAAGAATGGTGAAAAAGATAAACAGTTCAACCATTTTGCTGTTACAGAGAAGATATGTTTGCATATAAGTACTGTAATATATTGTACTCCTACCTAGCGCTACCTATCCTAGTGTGCCCGGGGTGGGTGAATCTGCCAAATCCCTCTAGGGTAATCTAACTCCCTATTATTTGTGGGTAAGTGTCATCAGGCTGCCCGTCTTTGTGGAGAGCTGGACAGCATCCCTTGCATGAAGTAAACAAGAATCAGCTGAGCTGAAATTCCGTCATGGGGCAACCTCACAGTGCCAGTGAAATGCTCCTCTGACTAAACAAGGGAATGATGTTGTTTATATAATAAACATCATCCATGCTGCCATGCCGAAGTCTCAGTCAAGCGCTATTGTTTATTCTATTGTGATAGCCCTCTCGCCGAAAGTACGACAAATAACATTTTGCGTAGTGACCTTAGCCCTTGTACTGAATATTCAAGGTATTTAATAATGTGCCTACAAAGTGGAAATATAAGCAAAGCTTGTTTCAGAGAATATTATCCTGCAGAGGCACGCAAACAAATGTGTGTCACATGTTATTGTGTTTAAGAAAGAAGGCAACTTAAAAACGTGATCATGTAAAATGGTGGTGTTTCTATCCCAGCCTTTAATGTGACCACATAACAGGGCAGCACAGGGCACTCCCATTCAATGTGGTAGAACCCAGCATCCTGTAGTTTACAGTGGGGGCATTTGGGTGATAGTGCGGGGAACAGGCACTTGATGCACTGGTGGGAGAGGTAGGTGTGGTGTACATAATTTAACTGTGTGAAGCGGAACCATAAGTTATGGGATATCCCCTCCACCAACTGAAGAGCCCGGGTCCAAGGCTGCTGCAGCACTCCATCCCACCCGGCGCGCGCCATAACCACGTGGTCCAGAGGAGCAATATTGAGTAATGTGTAGAGTGTAGTGATGGCATGCTCGCATTCGGCCTTGTTAAGCAATCCATAGCAAGGCAGGGAGCCTTTATCAAACTCTGCTATTAACTAAAGAAAGCCAGTAGTGATAACTTGAACAATCTCTTATTGGGAGAAACTAGAGGCAGAGGCCACTCTCCAGCCAGAGTTTACCTCGCCTGTTCCCAGGCGTCACTAGGCCTAACAGAACAAAGGAAGACTCTCTCCACCTACTCCTGAGTTAAGTTCACGTCAATAACCATGTTAAAACTTGCTCGCTGTTTACAGATAAAGAGGCATTTGCACAGAGATGACATGCTTGGCTCACAATGGTGTCCTACACTAAGTTAACACCTCAACTGTACTTGGCCATTGCCATCAAAGGTCAGTACCAAACATAATTTCTGAGGTTTCGTGCGGGTTGTCTGCCAACACTTCCACATCTACCTCCATGGAAGCAAATTGGCTTGACGGAGCTTTGTCGACTTTGTGGAAAAGCTCCTGAGACTCTGGACCATCAGATCTGCATTTGTGAAGCCAATGCAAAAGACCAAAGATCTGTTCTAAAGCCAGCTTGGACTCAGAGGGGCATACGCCGCTGCAGGCCTGCAATACTAGCTTTCTTTTAATACAGTGGACATACAGCTTAGTTTCAGGCTCACGAAATACCTGATCACACTTGACTAAAGAATAATCAGTTAATCCAGCGCTATAACCCCTGCGGCCACTTGAGACCACTGAACAACCTCTCTCATGTGATCTGCACTGTAGTGTCATCTTATTGCAAACAAGCAATCAGGGACTGAAGCGGCACTTAACCTTATGGACAAATCGGCCACATTCGGTATTTTAGCCTTTTTATAACTTGTACTATGTCTTAATGATTATTCTAAACCTATGTGTTACTTTGCTACCCACTATTTTAATGTTTTTATGTAAGCACTTGGTGCTACGGTTCTAATTAACTGTGCAATTACTAAAATAAACATACACTTAAAGTTAAACGTCATGCACCACAACACAGTCTCCATTCCTTCGGCCACTTTTCACTCTTTACTATACTGAGATTAACCCTCACTTTTTAGGTCGAGCCTATAGCGGCCGCGCGCATGCGCTGCTCGCTTTGCGAGGCATGCAGTATTCAGTATGGAGTGGAAGCTCCGTGGAGGCTCCGCCCACTCTCCAACCATCTTTTTCATTTGCTTAGTTCCTAAATGCTGCCTTCCGATTGATTTTAGGCTGGTTAGTCCCTCCTTATAACGGGCATGTCGTCATTTGTATCCTTCCATGGCTACTGGCCCCTTTACTTCGAGTGTTGCACAGTATGTTTTATTTATACTTTGAGCACTACTTTCTTCCCGTGCCTCCCCCTCCTGCAGTCGCTGCCTTCTCGCCCCCCCACTCCCGTTTGCAATGCAATAGGTCTCGCGTAAATGCGAGTCCTATTGCATTTAAAATGCTTGTTTATGCTAATGAGGAGTTGGGGCTTGTAGATATTTACGTTCAGGCGGGAGACGCCCTTCATTCACCCACATGGTCACATGAAGGCCGCATTGGCACCACTTTAGCTCCTTTTACTATCAGTCTCCGTTTATTTCCCCCCTTTCTGTGTCCGCCGGACGCTGTAGCCCAGGCTCCCCACAACCCACTCCCCTGAGCTCGCCGTCCCGCAGCCCCTTTCGCCCGGCTGCTGATAGTAAAGGGGAGGGGGCGCGGGCAGGAAGAAGATGGAGGCTGCTGAGTGGTGAGTGTCTGCGCGGCGCATGTTGTTGACATGAGACCTGTTGTGGCCGCATCCCCCGGCGGCCTGGGCGCCGCTCCCTCCCCGGGCTTTCTCGCGGGGCGGGGGCTGATTGATGGGGAGCCCTGTTGCAGGTTGTGCAAGAGCGGTTGATGGGTGGTAGCAGAGGCGCAGTGTGTGTTGTCGCGCATGGCGCCTCCTCCACACTACTGCTGTGGGTGTCTTTGAGGGAGATTTAAAAAGGCGCTGCGCAATGTTGCTGTTCGCACGCGGCGGCCATGAGGGTTAAGGGATGGCTTTTAAGGTGTAGGTAAATATGAGCATCTCATTTTGTGGTTACATTTGTTTTTGACACGTGATGACAAAATGTATTCCTTGGTGACTCGTTGCTTTGAGGGTCACTTGATTTAATTGGGTATATGTGGTGCCCGAGAACACAGTGTTTGGCTTGGTAGGCACGTGGATATTTTTTTAACCCTGTTGCAGTCTCAAAAGCACGTTAAAAGTCCCGTGACTGCTCCATGTCAGTCTACTTTCCTGTGTGACACTTTTTGCTTATCGAACCAGGTTTGCCTTCGATCCCACTTTACCTTAGACACCCTTGCATTACCGAGACCCAAACACAGCAACGTCTGAGAACTCTGATCTACAACGCAGCCACAAGTCCAGCAATATTTATTTGAAGCTCTGCTAACGCACACTTAGCCTGACCTACAGAAAATAATCAGAGAGTGCCCCAGCAGTCTTTCAGTCTAGGTGCAGTTTTGTGCAGAATAGATACAAAAGTCGATTAGTACTGATGAATTGGATTGTTTTTTCCAAAACTTTATCGCACGTTGTTAGAGATGTAATTATGACATGCTATACATTACACACAATAAATTGGTTCGACAAAACAGTTGTCTCAGCTAATTTCTTGCAAATCAAGTGACACGATTAGAATTAGTGACTGCCATCAAAGGTGCTCAAATTCTGTATCATAGTGTGGAAAATAATTATAACAATAATAATAATAATATTTATTTGGCATACAAAAATATGACCATAAAAGATACACACTCAGCAACACAACATTACAGTACATTAATCATCATATATGTTACAGGCCAATCAGAGCACCGCAAACTTATAGAACACTACTATAAACATGTTAAGATATTATAAAAACAATAAAACTCTAAAAAAGGAGCGCCAGCTGTTGTCCCCACTTATTGGCTGGGTAATTAAAAGTCTCCTCCTTTTATACGCCCCTCGTATTTCTTAGCTTTAGGGCAGATCTTAAAAAATTTGTGACAAATGATAATGTTTAGACATCAGGGCACCCGCGCCTGCTTGAACTTATGTTTCCTTAAAAGCCACTTGAGATACACTCTTCGCGGGAATGAGTAATACGGGCACAGAAGAACAAAATGGAGGGTGTCCTGTGGAGACTTATTGTCGCAGCCACAGGGCCCCTTTTGTTCTGAGTGTGCCGTATACCCTGCCGGGACAGCCAGTAAATAGTGTAACAAGTCCAATCTGAACCGCGTGATTAAAAATCTGTTGTGAGCACTGGCTATAATAGCTAGATACGGTTCTATGCTTTGTGTGGATGTAACTAAAATATAGTTCCTGACCGAGAGCTTTTTTAGTTCAATTTCCTCCCTTTGGACCCCAATGAAAAATAATTGTAATTAAAACATCCAAGGGAAATTTAAACACCAGTCCGTAAATTTGGGATGGACAAAAAAGCGTATTTTTTGGGTGGGTCCTGTATATTACCCTGTGGGAGACTTACTAGCTCGGGGTAATACCTTTTTCTGCAATTGCCTTGCAGCCACTCGTTCTTCTAAAAGCATGTCTGTTCCTCCTACTGGTTTATTGTTAATTTGTTTCGATCCTCGTAGGACCTGGGGTGTCCAAGGCGCTGGGTCCTGCTATCTTATATCGCAGTGGTTCTTACCCTTTTGACTTCTGACGACCCCCGCTGAATCACTAATAGAGTCCAGGAACCCTCACTCACGCAATTTCTGATTTCAACTGCAAAATGATATACGGAAACAAGTAAACATCAAATACACACATTATTACATTTAATTCACACACACACACACTCATTGTCCATACTATATTCACTTTGTTGTACTTGCGCCGATTCTTTTCCCCAACAAGGATACCAGCTACATTTTTGGCCTCTAATTTCAATTTCCTTCACGCATGGCATTTTAAAAATGTCATATTTGCTTTTTTATTTGTATATATTTCTTAATCTGCTAATATTTGATTTTCGAAACGGAGCTGTTTTATTGGATTGCAGTACCCGAAGAACAGCACTGTGATTTGTATGTTCCTAATATTTCTATTTATTGCCTGTTGTGCGCCTCCCCCCCCCCCCCCCACCCGTTGTCCGTGGTGCCTTGTTTACCTCCGTCCCCCCAATAGCTCATGCAAAACACTTAAAAGGTCCCAAAGGCGAGTCCTATTGGCCATGCCAATGCTTGTTTTTTAACTAGTTACCTTATCTGCTGACAATTTAATCAGCTACAGTTGTTTGTGTGCCTTAAGTGCCACTTAATGGACCATTTAATTACAGAACTGCAACATTTCAAATGATGCTCAATAGTTAGTTCGATTGTATGCACTACAATACCTCCAGTGCGCAGGTCACCAGACCCTGCTCTATGGTCCAGCTCCAAGAACGCACCGACGTTTTTGATTAGACTTGCAGTTTTGCACAAACATTTTGACCAACTAGTGCAAAATGTTATTTTTGCACTTGTCATTTCAAAATTTCACTTGCAATAGTGGAGTTTTGTAGTCCGTAAATGTTGATGTAAAATCGCACCTTTGTAGTCTGTGTATTCTCGACCTTGGTGCAGGTCTTTGTCATGAATGTGGCGCGCTGTGTAAGTCACAACGCAAAATCATAAAATACCTGTTCGAAAGGGCGCCCTGCCTGCATGGCTGCATTTGCACGAACATGACGGCGGAGACATTTTCTACAGCCTTCTGTAAAGGAACCACCTCTCAGCCATTTACAAATATATTTTCCGTCCATCTGCCCCCGCAATGACGTGAACATCAAATACCTTTCACATGCCTCTTTTAGTGCGCCAGGTGTAAACCCGAGTGCTGATGGGTAGGCATTCACCGAGAGCACTTTCTTTATGGCTGTTAAAGTCACTAATTACAGCGCATTAAGAAGCTGGTTTGTGCTCGCAGGCTCCTTTGTAAATACCGGTCTCATGCGAGGGAGGCGCCTCACTTTTTGTGGCCCAAGCTATTTATTAGAAGCTTGTGTGTGACATGCAAAGGTGTGCTTGTTAGGCACTCATTCAGATATCCTCTGGGTTGTTGCTTAAGTTGTGAGGAGGAACAGGGCAGTGGGAAGACTTACATCTCAATATTCAGGATTAGTGGAATTTTACAAATGTGATGGTCATTTGCAATGGCAGGAAATCTACCATTGCGGTAGCCATAAGATTAGTATTTGTCGTGGGAACTTGCATGTTCAGGGAGAGGTATGCGCGGCCAATGGAAATGGCAACACCCATAAAGTTGTAACTTTTTGGATATTCCCTGACATTTTTATTAGATTTTTGATCCTGTTTATGCACTTACATGTACTGCAAAAAAGACTAGAATTACTAATTGAGCCCTTAGGTTAGTTCTAAGATGGGTGCACCACAATTAGTGTCCTTTTTAACACAAGTGCCTAGTAGGATTTGTGCAAATTGCACAAGCGCACGTTTAAGCCTTAGCACTTAACACCAAGTGTCAACAAGTATTGGAAAGCAATAACAAATCGTTGCAGTGGAACATAGTTACAAAAGAATTGCTTTGAGCATGCAATGCATGGAAGAGATAATGAATGAAGTATATGATGAGAGACTACTTTTCAGATGTAAAAAAAGCCCCCTTGCATTTCAATGGCGACAGAGCAATACACCCAAATATTTACCTTAAAGATGTAAACCAGATGTAAAAACACACCTGTTGTCTGGCACTAATGTTACTTGTGCCAAGATAATATTTATTTCAATTTTACCTCAAGGTTTTATATGACTGATTTAATTGTGTAAATGGGATAGGAAACATCCACCAGCATAAGGTCACTCACGCACATATACATTTATGATTTTAATAGATGGTAGGCATGTATAACTCTAAAACGTACTCAATTTGTGGGAGGAAATTTAAGAAGAATAAATGTAGAGGTAAATGTATATTTGTGAATCAACAGAGATGACCTGATGAATTATTTAAATCCATTGAAAAAGAAAAAAAAAAAGGCGAAAGACTCCAAAAGCCTATATTTCCATAGAATTCCCCCACAAAAAGGTGCTGTGGGTAAAATGACCCACATTGATACCTACAGGAGAATTGTGCAAAGTTGACAAACATAGCAGCATCACAAAAGTGAAAGGCCGTGATCTTCTGCAGTGCTAATACAATATAATGTAAGAAGTCATTCAGAGGTAGATTAGCCCTATAATTGAAAAAAGTGGGCAAATAACTAGGCCTGGGTGGATTTTGCAGAGTTCCACTACGAGGAACTCAGCGAAGTGACCAAAAAACTCTGCCGCGCTATGCAGAGTTCCACAAGTGGTAGAGTGCATTAGGTCGCAACGTTCGCACTGATTTTTAGCGCTGGGTGTTTGTCCCACGCTGGAAAATCTGCGAGAATGGCACCATGTGCAGCGCAAGAAGGCGCTGCTTCTTTTTGCTGCTCGAGTAGATGTTCTATTTGAGCGGCAGCTTCCTCAATGTGAACGGAAGCTTTCTCAATGCGAGCAGTAGCGGCCATCCGCGACCGCCCGCGTTGAGAAATCTCGCCAAGAGGGGGTCTGAAGTAAGATTTTCCTCACTCGCCAACTTAACGTTGGCAAGTGAAGAAAAAACTGCTCCGTGTAGCGGAGTATTTCAGAACTCCACGTGCTACGCGGAGGGGGAAAAACTACGCAAACTGCGCTAGCGGAGCAGAATTTCAGGCCTACAAATAACGGCAGACAGATTTCTTTTGGTAACTCGTCCATTTATGTTTCTGTGCAGAAGCTCTTCTGGTAAAAACATGCAACTTCATAGGTATTGGTGGGGTAGTTTGCCCTCCATACACATTCCAAGGTGTGTTACTTCTGGAGGTTTCATCTATTAAATAATGGTCTTGGATAATGACTTTTTTTATGGAGGAATAGAGCGTGCTAGAATAAAATGTCCTCATCTTCTGTTTCATCCAAGTCGCATTGATGTATATTGTTAGCACAATCGGTGTTTCCTTTCCAAGTTGTAGTTGCTACAAACAATAGCTTCAATTTCATATAGTTCTTAGTGATCTTAACATGTGTGTTTTCTTTTCTCAGTCAAACATACTTCAGTATGCAGAGGTTTTCTACAAGTAGCATATATACGGTTGTATGATAGAGGCACGCATGGCTAAACCACGCATGCCTCTACAACTGTGCCCTAACCTCGAATGCTTCTGAACAACGCATTCCTTTACCACACATGCCTTTCCATTCATGCCTTTACCACGCAATTTCGTGGTACAGGCATGACTGGTAAAGGCATATGTATGGTAAAGTTTACACCCAAGTCACCCCGAGACCTAAAAACTGACCCGACCCCCCGTGCCCTAAAAAGGCCCGACCCCCGAGCCCTAAAAGTACCCGACCCCCCAAGCCCTAAAAACTACCCTGCCCCTAGCACTAAAAAATCCCGACCCCCCCTTAGCCCTAAAAACAAACCCGACCCCCCAAGCCCTAACAACTACCAACCCGAGTCCTAAAAAGTAGTCGACCCCGCCAAGCCCTAAAAACTACCCTGACCCCCTGAGCCCTAAAAACTTCTCCGAGCCCTAAAAACGTTCCTGACCCCCCTGAGCCCTGAAAGCATCCCCAACCCCCCTGAGCCTTGAAAACTACCCTGGCCCCCCAGCCCTAAAAACTACCCCCATCCCCGGCCCCAGCCCCACTTATCTCACTGCCTCCTCTCCCGATCCTTCCTGTGCCCAATCAATACAGCATCTAGACCTCGCATATGCCTTAACCACGCATATGAGTGGTTAAGGCAAGCGTGGTTGCGCTTGCGGGAAAATGGCACGCGTGGCTTAGCCTGCGTTGTAAAGGCTGTTTCCCTATAAATACATATGTTGGAATATGCATGACCTGGTATCAAATCTCTGAACAGTGGAGAGAAAGTTATGTTTGTCATTATGGCATTTCTCGTATCACCAGGATTTTCCTAAAGATCTTCTGCTCCTTGAGCCTAGAAATCTGGTGATTTTATTTTGGGCAGCGGATAGTAATTCAAAGCATGCTTAGTTCTAGTTAAACTTGTTGTGACCTCTGTTAAAGCATCTAGCAAAAACCTATTCTTAAGTAAGCCATTGGTGCTTCTGTGAAAAGTATCATTGGAGCGAAGAACACCACGCCCTCTTCTATGTTATTGCATTTTCCAAGACCCAAGGAGTCCCACGATAAAATGTAAGAAGGGATTCTGAATGATCTGTTTTTTATTATAGTGCTTATGCCCCTAAAAATCACTACTTTAATAGATAAATTAAGTGATTCTTCTTCAGGCATGAAAACAGTGCCTGTGAGCCAAATGTTGTATCGAGGGCCATATCATGCCCACTGTTTCCTGCTGGTGGTATTGGCCTTATCGTGTATTGTTATATTGCCGAGTTAGGCCCATGTAGCGAAGCAGCTTATTTCTTACATTGTCCTAGAATATAAAATTTCAGCGGTGAGCTTTTGCACAAATTTGCATGCACGACAATGTTGGATTAGTTTCTCTGAAACTACTTTGTTTACACATCCAGCTTCGCACAAAATTATCACGACGCCTTGAACATCATGTACTAGGCCTCTCTATGCACTAGGTACAAATGTCGTCCTATCTTCATCCACTGGGCGACAGTGCTATCTACATATCCATAACATCACTAATCTAACACGTGCATCGCGAAGGCTGCTTTTTATTATAAATAATAGGCATCCTCATAGATTGGTAGAGGAGGCACTTCTGCGGACACTGAAGGTCCTTGCATGCTGAGAAATCACCACACACCTGTCTGACATTCCATGAGGGGTGTCCATCTCGAGACCAAGACGGGGTCCTTCATTCTCTCCTATCGGGTAATGTGGTTGGATCGTCCCTTGGGGGATTCTTGGCTCTACACCCATACACACTCAAGGTACACTCAGTGTAGGGTCCGCATCGTAGGAGTACGTTAGATTACCATATTTTGCATATCTGCCTGCATATATTAATTGCTTCAGCTCCATAGTAGAAATGTATCTGCTGTTCACTCTTTCGGTGATTTTAATCTCCTTTATTTATAATCATTGCAGCACATGTATTTTATACAAGAATAACGTTGGTTTAATAAATATATTGAAAACAGCCCACTGTGTGTTCAGTATGCTTCTCTGAGAGAAAGTGAGCATGAGTGACTGAGCAAAAGATTCTGTACTGTTTCCACGATCCCTGAATGATCAGGGTTGTCATGTTCAGTGGTTGCCAGAGTCTATTCGCTCCCTGGTAAGGTTAGTGGGGCTTATGGTGGCACTGTGAGCTTGCTGGTCTATAGGCCAACACATCCTTCTGGAGTGTCCTGAACCAGTCTAGACACCAAGCCCTTAGTTTATGTTGTCCAAAAAATGCGCAGATCCTACGGATTAGTAGAAACTACACAACAGTATCACTCCACAACTGATTTGTTTTGCAGTATTTGAGTGTGCCAATTGTAAAAGCTATCTGTAGTATTTAAATTTTTAAGCAGTAGATTTTGTAGTGCTTGATCTTAGCACATTATTGCACCAATATATAGTTTTCATTGTTGACAGCGGCATCTCAGTCAACACTCACATACCTTTATCCTTCAGTAAAAGGCAACCCAATGAAACTGTGATTTAGTGAACTACTAAAAGCTGAAGAATGTAAAACATGAAAACTGAAATATAGATGTTGTAGAAAATAAAAGGGAGAAACTTTTGGCTCTTATAAATAACAGCTAAAAAGTTAAAAAGCTGTCATAATTATGACAAAATGAGCCTACTTAAAGGCATAATTCTCTGCAGCAAGTAACATCCTGAAAAATATTTTTTAGGTGCTAAAATTCATCACTAAATCCAAAGGTTCATTCTTCTCTATCTTTGTGATAAGCTATCCTCCCTTTTCCATATACGATTCTGGGCATTTATAAAGATATTGCAGCCTCTTCAACCCCTTTAAAATCATTAGGTGATCTAGAATCACCCAGGGCACCAACTGCCGAAGTATCTTTATTAGCATCAGTTTATCAAGTAATATTGATGTCATCTTTGGTCAAATAGCAGTCAATTTAAGAGGGCAAATGTGTACAGTATTTACGATACTATGGTGATTTGGTCTGCATATTATTACCTAACAGCTCAAACAGGTGCTATTATCACACCCGATAAATAAAGTACCCCATGGTCGTGTTACTTATCAGGTGCGCTAAATGGCACTTATACATGTAATCAGGCCCAGAAGTTAATTCTAGCCTTTATCAGGTCTGTTGGTATACCTGATCCAATCGCAAAGACCTTTGATTTAATCAGGTTTAGCTCCGATATCTTGAACTTGAAATACGCAGGGCAACTGTCAGTCTGTTCTACAATACTCTTGGATTGCAAACTATTATATGTGATGTCATACACATCCTCACCCTAAGTATTAACTACTTTTAATCAGTCACAATGTAGTGTGACTAAATAGAGAGCTAAGTGGGCAAATAGGTTAATGGCAAATTTACTGAAAACATCCTGGCTATTCCAATGACTAGGTGCAGCATACTGTTCTAGTGAATATCTCAGAGCTGATATCAGAGGAAAGAACTAACTTATTTTGCTTATTGGTTTGTGGTACATTTGTAATGTAATATAGCATGGCATTTGTAAAGGACATAGATGGCTAAGATTCATGACAGTAAGTTCTTCAAACCTATGTGTTCTAGTTAAGGCATATATGTTTAATTTTAGGACGAGCGAGATCTTGAGAGTTTCCTGAATAAAATTAGAGAAGTCTGAAAGCAGAGAGATAGGGTAACTGAGTACCAAGGACTGGATGTGGTGACAGAAAAAGCTTTGTTTTCACAGTAGGCCCTGTGTGTAACCAGTATTTGGTAAAAACCAACAAGGAGGAAGATGCAGAACAAATAGATTTACGAACCAGGTAACAGATCTGAAATAAATCATTTTTTTCTACAATAAGAGATCTAAGCTCAATCATTTCTTTCACTGGAAACCAGAGAAGTGTGGGTGAGATGTGATCTCATTTGCTTTAACCTGGAATAAGTCTGTCTGATTTGTATTTAAATATTTACTGTTGAGGAGTTACTGAATTAGTTTATTTGGCAACAGCATATACTCAATTATTATTTTTCAGATATATTAGTCCTGTTTTGATGGAATGCATTGTTCTCCAACCATTCTATCTTGATCTACAAATAGTCTGTTGGATCTTGTTGGCTAGATTAGAAAAACTAGTGAAACGCATTTTTGGCAGTATTTACTGTTATCCTTGCACATACTAATATTTCTGTGTTTGGCAGAATTCACTCACACACATGGGCAGGAATCTGTAGTAATATGTGCTAGGATGTCTTTGTAGGTAATATTTGCTCATATACATTTGTCTATGCTCTGTCCTTGTAAATTGAGGGAACTCTTGAAATCGTCATTCATGTCTAACTCTGTCTTTCCTCCATCATTCAACCCTGGAAAAATCCTTGTAACTCCCTCTTGCTGTCATCACGGCAAAGCCTGCACTCCTAAATTACATCTCCCTGGATTCACGGACTATATAACACATAGATTCAGTGCATTTTAATGAGTTTAAAATTGATAGAAATTAATATCATAATCTGATTATTAAGAGGAAAATGTGTTTTTATTTTACAAGCTGGGCTGAAAAGACTGGTATAATGTAACAAGGTGATTCTGGCATTAGGTCCATAATGAAATAAAAGTAGCACCTAGCTTATTGTAATATACAGTTTCCGAGGACAGTAGTATCTTTTCAGCTCTATAAGAGCAGTAGAATGACAGTAACCAATATCTTAGTGTTAGAATCTATAGTGGTTCATTATTATTGAAAAGAAAAATGTGGAGTGTATTTCAGCAAATAATATCTTCAATTAAACCACCCCATGCAGTGGTAATCTCTTGGCTGTACTATTTGGTGTTAACCCCTTTGGTGGGTTGTGGCTTCTCATCTATTTTTAAGATGGGGCACTATTAATGGTACAATTCCCATTTCATGAAATGGTGCCATTATTAAACCTATTAACAAGAAAGGAGCCTTTCCTGCCACTTTTATGATTGCATTTCTAAAATCTAGGCCAAGAATGCTCTACATTAAGGGTTATGGGGCAAAGACCTTTCCCTTATGAATAAAGTGGTTTTCAAGACAATTATTCCACAATGGATCATTACTAGGGGCTCAATTGTGGTAGCATTGCATTTATGCTGCTGCTGCTTCATGGACTTCCATGCTGCTTTCAGTCTGGTTGATTGTAATTTTGTATGGGCTAAACTCCTGAGTTGGAATGTTCACCAACAACTCCTTGCAATTTGTTAAAGCCTTGGTGCTGACTAGTGGGACTGGTAGATTGTGATGACAGGATAAACTCTGTTCGCAGATGTCTTTTGAGAAGCGTCTAAAGCAGAACTGTGTATTGGCCCGTATGCTTTTAAGTCTGTTCTAAGCTGCCTCCCTAATAAATTAAGTGATACATAGGCCTGATTTAGATTTTGACAGTGGGGGTGGGTGCTATCAGGGTGTCAGAGACAGGGTGGCAGACAACACTGTCTATCACCTTGATGGACTACCGCCCACCAAATCTACTCCTCGCTGACGGCCGTTACCATGGTGGTTCCTGTGGTGGCACTGCAAGTTAGGTGAGGGGCTGCCATGTTTCAGGTATTTCAAACACAAGAGTTTGTTTTTGAAAACCATAATGCTAATGACCGTGACATCCTAGCAGTTTGCTCCCCTGGGATCTTTACAAATGTTTTTCCTGTTCAGGGCTGTCAGATTTTCCGTGGTAGTCTCGCACAGAAAGAAAAAACTTCACACATTCCGCTCTAAATAGCGCTCTATGTAGGTTTCAGATGGCAGAGTCAGCGGGAGCACCACCATCTCTAAACAGCTTGCCGACTGACAGTTTGGCAGAGTACCTTATCCAGGAAACTCTAAAGCAGGCCCTTTGCCAAAATTGGGAAAAACTCATATTTCTTACTCACCTGGGTGACTACAATGTAAACTAACAGTGCTTAGAGATTATTGTACTGCACTGAGAATAGACTTACAATAATTGTTGCCAAGACAAAAACTTTATTTTTTTGTAATACACCTAGGAAACATGTCTGGTAGCTCACAAACACTAAGTTATAGCAAGTGAAACCTTACAAATACTTAAGTTGTACATTTTCTGCCAATGTACAATGCAATGTCCATTTTTCCTCTTTAAAGTTAAAGTTACTAGCTAATGTACCCTTGTGATTTAACTATCATTGTGAGGGTCTGTTTATTGAGGCTTTATTTAAGGCCTTTCCTGGGAAATTAATACCACAAACTCTTCATAGAGCCAAATTGTTGTCTTTGGAACTCAGTGTATTGCCAAATAGTAGGGTGATGTTGCCAGAAGAATTAACTCTTTTTGCCTTTCATTGCCAATATCAACACTGAAGGTCTGTAAGGATTAAAATATGATTTCTTCAATTTTCTGGGAGTATTTAATGGAAGGGAGTAGGTTATTTGCTTCCCAGATGATAAATTCTGTAGGAAATATGTTTAGATAGGCAAGCATTATTTCCGTAAATGCCTATACGTCAGTAGTTGCCTTTAAACAGGTTAAAAGATAGCAGGTAAATGAAACTAGTAAAATAAGGCACTGGTCTTATCTACTTAATAAACACAAATCAATATCCAACTCTCTGCCTTGGTTTGGTCATAATGATGGATTTCCCTATTTGGCTCAGCTACAAGATAAAGGAAAACACGGTATTGTAAAGAAGAATACTTGAAGTGTAGGAATACGAAGCTTTAATCACACGTCATACACCATCACAGTTCCAGTCAGCTATGATAGAATCTTCGGCTTTACAGTGGAAGGAAAGATGGTTCCAAAGCGGGAGAAGCTGGGGGGAGGGGATGAGACAGGGGAAAAGAAAAAAACCAAGGTACAAGCAATTATAACAAAAAGCCAAAAATTATATTTAAGAATAGGGAGTAACCGAGCCTGTCAGATTAAATGTTTAATGTCATTGACTATTAGTGGAATTTGTGTTTGTAAATTTGGGGTTAAATTTGATGGCATGCACTTAATTGTGGACAGTTAAATATTTTTAGCACAGAGTAAACAAATATTGCGACCCATTTAAAAAGAATTGTGTAAGAAACCTTCAGAAGCTCTGATATTATTGTATATGATGTAATTAATATGTACCTGCGTTGGACAGGATTCCAGGGGACCTGCTGAAACACGAAAAGGAAGTATGGGTCCCCTATCTGAACATGGTAAGCAGCGCAGTTGCATCAGGGGCACTGACCCCTCCAACATGGAATGGGGCAGAAATAGTACAAATCTATAAAAAAGGCAATAAGTGTGAGCCTGGTAATTATAGGCCAATCAGCCTCATAGACATGATGCACAAAATCTATGCTCGCCAAATTTTCGATAGACTAAATGATTGGCTCTGTGATTACAATATACTTTCACCTTTCCAAGCAGGATTCAGGTCCCGTACCAGCACTATCGATCAGGTGTTTAAACTTATGTGCATGCTATGGAAATATACAAAGCTTAAGGGGGGACATGTTTACATAGCCTTCGTAGATCTAAAGGCGACATTCAGTTATGTCCCGAGATAACTTCTGTGGACAATATTAAAGATCCAGGGTGTCCCAGAAGAGATTCTAACCCAGATAATTAGGTTGCATCAGAATAATTTTGCCAGAGTTTGTTGGGGTCAACAAGGTAATCTTACAGAACAGATGCACATTAGGAAGGGAGTGAGACAGGGTTGTGTGTAATGGCACCAACCCTGTTCTCCCTCTTTATCAATGATGTTGTGGAACATTTAAATCAATGTGGCAATGACTCCCCAATGATGTGTGGAAATCCAGCCCCTGCGCTACTTTTTGCAGACAATACCATCACGATTTCACAGACACCAAAACGACTCCAAAACTTACTTGATAGTTTCCATACCTACTGCACAAAGAAGGGATGAGAAATTAATATTAGTAAGACAAAATATATGACTGTGAAACCACATAGGTCATTCAAGAAAATTGTTTCAGTGGGGGAGCAAAAACTGGAGCATGTGAATAATTTTAAAGATTCAGGCATAATACTAGAATCCAGACTATCATGGGAACCTCAGGTAAACCAGGCTAAAATGGTCCTTATGCAGAACTCTAGGCCAATAATGAATAAACATAATAAATCTGTCTCCAAGGCAATAACACCAGCCCAGGAAATTTACAGACACAAGGCCCAGGCTGCAGCATTATATGGAGCTGAACTATGGGGCATAGACAAAGTAAAATCTATTGCTACAATGGATAATAAGCTTATGAAAAGGCTTTTAGATCTTTCAGTTAGAGCACCACTGATTCCAATGTACCTTGAGTTGAATAGCAAACAGATAGAACATATTGCCACGTTAAGACCTATTCTCTATTGGGTTAGAATATGGACCACGGAAGAACTGGGCCATTACAGAGAAGGTCTCAAGGAAATGTTGGAATCAGATGGAAATCAAACTCTCTCATGGCTGCGACATATAAAAGTATGGCTTTTCAAACTTGATCTACCCTTATACTGGAATGAGCCACAAAGATTACAAGTTAGCTCAAAGAAACACCTCAAGTTAGTGTTGAAGATTTCCTAGATGTCACAAATTCTTACCATCGTAACCCAAATCTAGGTCAATTAACAGCTCAATTCCTCACTATTAAGCCAGTTTCCACCTTTGAAGATTTCCTAGATGAAAATCAACCTTACGTGGCGAAGATACTGTATATAAAATGTTGATATGGAATTCCCCAAATTAGATCATAGACTTCCAAATGGAAGATGAATGCTACTCATGAGAATGAGACTTGCACCTTATGCACTTTAGATCATGCAGAAAAATACCGCACATATTTTGTTCTTTTGCACAGCCTACGATAGGTTAAGGAGTAAATGGATTTGCCCACTATGCAAGAACCTGGGCTATAGAAAATTTGAGAAAGCTCTGAGAGTACTCAAAAGTGGCACTTCACCCCACATAATCTTTGCTCTCAGCAGGTATTTACTTGCAGTCAGTTTTTTTTTACATAAGAAGATAGGGTTGAAATTAAATGTTTTACTATAGATTGGTTTAAAGGGTATATTGTGGGCCTGGATGAGTATTTTAATCTTTAATGTGCTATACAAAATGGAGTGGCATACTGAAGTTCTATAAGATTTGAGTACACTTGTTTATCAAATATCAATTTTATGAGTTAACCATTAAATGCACTGTTTAAGAAACAAATGCAGATTAAACATTTGGGGTTTAAATTGATTCGTTTTAGCAAATTATGTGTAGATCATTGGAAGTCCTTCATGTCTAAATAGAATGAATATTAACAATGGAAGAAAATATTTTATTGTATGTATTGTTTTATTTTTTTATGGTCTATGACTTAATGGAAGGTCTCTTGATAAAAATAGATTGTGTATTAATGAAATATTATATTGTTTGTATTGTTGTACTTTTATGGCCTATGGCCGAAATAAAGTTTATTATAATAATACATATGATATAGCAGTAGCTGTGCTTTTAAAGATTACACAGAAAATTTAATTTGAGTCTTGATCTTATTGATATGCTTGTTTTAAAGTGTTCAATGTATAATCCAAGCTGAGTGTATATTTTAAGTTTTATAAGACATTGTCTTGGAAAACTTAACAAATACATCTCTGGATTCTAAAGTATTGAAATTCTGCCTTTAAGAAGCAAGGTTATTTTTTTTTCTTGTAGGCATTTGTTCCTTGTGTCCATATGTCAGTTAGCCCTTTTTAAAAACCCTAATAGTAGGAAACAGGTGCGGAGATTGATGTTTTTTGTAAGCAAACTAGTAAATGTATATTCTGATGGAAGGAATCATAGCATTAAAAGGGCTTTGTACAAAAAAGGTTTATAGTACTGAAGGAACACTCTTTTAAGGGAGTCTCTATGCCCCGATAAACAGTTACCTGTAAACATGTGTGGAAATTCTAGGGGGCCAAAATTACTGTTTTTGGCCAGTATTTCCAAACAAAAAAACTTGTGTTATGATTTAAACCCCAGGGACTAAGGGAATAACTGCGTGGACCCAGATTTACCAGGCCCAAAACCTCATGGAATTACCAATTCCATCGTTTTTAATTCTGCCATTTACATGCCTGCTCTAAGCAGGCACTCAATGGAATCAGGGACCTCCGTGCAGGGGGAGATGGTAAGAATGGGGGGTTGGGGCAGCAGGGGAGGGAAGTGGAAGATTAATTCTGGCAAGGGGGAACATTCATGCTTCCCCTTGCAATAGAAAAAAGTCAGAGTAAAGAGAAAACGAGGCTTGCGATGGAAGCCTCATGCAATTTTACTGCCGTGAATTACCAGCCAGTAAAATTGAGTCTGGTGTTTCTGCACCCAGAAGACTGAGTGCAGGGACACTATATCAGTCGTGATCAGACACTGTGTGTGTTTTATGACGGCTTGCTATATGGGACATTCACCTAAATAGTAAGCGCCATGGCTATTCTTGCACTGTATCTTATTTGGTGAAAGCACATGGTAGTGATAAGTAACGGAACTTCTGGAAAATGTTATCATTAAGCTGTAGAACCGAGTCTCTGTGAAAAATTGATATAGTAGTAAACTTTATTGTTTAGTTTATAATAACATTACAATGAAATAAAAACAGATAAAAAAATCAGTTAAATATTCAAAGTGCAATGTGCAATGAATAAATGTGCAGTTACAGAAGGCATCTAATAAGACAATTACGGGTTAGAAATAGCGAACCAGCCACCAAGTACCAAGGTCATGAAGTTAGATCCTAACCAAACGTGCTGCATTGTATTGAAATGTGCCGCGGCCATTTAGCCCCCAAATTGAGAGTCTCCATTTACCTCTTGCCCTGCCCTGCTAGGGCAACGTACTTTGTTATTGGCTTTTGCCCTTGTTCATGATTGGGTGCGGCCACAGTAGTTGAGTGAGAGCTGTTGCCTAAGTATTTTGACGAATTTGGCGCATCTCACCAGATTCCCAGGAGCAAGGTTCTTGAAACAGGTTGAAGATGCTTCCTGGCACGTGCCTGCCACTAAGACCAAAAAGACTGGTTTGGGCAATAATCTCCTTTGGTGGTCTAAAGAGGGGCAGCAGCAGAGCAGGTGTAGCCATAGTTCATCTATGTATTTACATAACCTGCAATCAAGAAAAACAGATAAAAATAGAGACCATATTTGGCCTACTGTTACCTACATGCTAGTTTGCTCTTTCTTGAACTTTCCTCTCCATTTTGTGAGGGAAAGCAAGAAAAAATGCACACAAAAAAAATACCATCAAGTTCTTGATGGTTTTCGAACTGAACAGCACAAAAAGTGATATAATGCTTAAACTTGAAATGTCGGCACTCTTGCAGGAACTTCACTGCGGTCGTGCGCTGTTGTCAAAAGCAGTTTCCACTTTGCACCATAAGCGGCACGATCTGAATGTGAGGGAAATGATGAAAGAACTTTATCCATGCTTGTGTTTCCTAAGTAGGTGATAAGTTCAATTAGCACGCAGTGTTTCTATTGAAGAGTTCAAAGTAGTCTCAGAATATCTCAGTCATTGAACAATAGTAGCGGTGCCGCAGAACATGATGTATAACAAAAAACAAATGTTCCTTGAGGAATCATTTAGCTATAACTTAATATTTCTAATCGTCACCTATGTGAACAAAATAATGGACAATCAGGGAAATTCACATATATTAATGCTTTTTATAATTGATTCAATCAGTTTTATCAAAAGACAATTTGTTTTATCAAAAAATATACATTTATTATTTCATATATGGCAACAAATATGCTACTGACTCAGTATATACAAAATACACAGTAGTGACCAACACCTTTTGTTTTTTAAACAAACGTATGGATGGTGCATCAGATCACCCATACATTACAACTTAGTTTGTTATTTGCATTAATTTCATTATGCATTGAGCACACACAAATGAAAACAAATCGGTGTAGTAGCGTCGACGTTTCGGTCTCATTAACGGTCTAGATGATCCACGAGACCATCTTCAGGACGATAATGTTGCACCATAAATTTGGTAAAAGCCAGATGTCTCTCAGTGATTCATGAACCTTTAGACTGCACAGTCTCCAAATAAAGTGGCCGCACGTGTAAATCCGCGACTAAGGCTTGTTCAAATATATTAAAGATCCGGAATTGATCCGTTCTCCACCCGACTAGCAGACCGAGAACATGATGTGGCAGATATTTAAATATCTTTCTGTTGTGTTCGTGAAGCCGTAGTTAGCTTATGCGAAAATCACTCCCAAGCTTTTTTTCTTTCTGTGAACCCTGATGTTCGTCGATGTATTTAAACACATGTTTACAGAAAGGAACAGATAAGCTGCGGGGGATATGGCATTACAGGTATCAGCTGTTAACTTGAAACAAGAGAGGAGCGGGGGCGAGCGAGCGCGGCAGCCTGCTGAGCTGACCAGACGCTCGTGCGTCATGGCCTTTTGCTTGCGATTACCCGCACGGCTGGCATGTGTTTCCAATTATCGCGCCCGCGTCTGGGCACGATAATTGGAAACAGATGCCGGCCGTGCGGGTAACCGCACAGAAAAGGCCATGACGCACGAGCGTCTGGTCAGCTTTCAGAAGCCCCTCACATAAAGTCTCGCAGAGCAGCGCTTGCGCGCTACTCGAGGCTCGACCTAAGAATGACACAGTTTAAAACTAAGTATGAGAACATTGAAAACACTGAACCCATTGACGCTTCTGTAGAATTAACTTTAAAAATATTTCACAAGTTATGCTACATGTCTTTGGAAAACATCATCATCCCATCCAAGGCCCTATACTGAATTTCTTTTCAAGTAGGAACTGAGCTCAATACCCAACTGCAATGATTTCCTCAGTCTCCTAACAAGTTATATGTTAATATCTAAAGGTAAAAATGTCTGTAAAATTCCACCACCTCTTCAGATTTGATGGGGCAAGCAACTGCTGCTTCAATCTTTGGCTGTAAGTGATAGCCATCAATCTACCTAATCGCAAATTTAATTTTAGGGAAATGTGTCATACTGCTAAGACCCTATTATTGTTATTATTAATTAGCATTTGTCAAGCAAGTGCTTCAAACTTAATATGGTGACTGATGGGTCACAGTCAAGAACTGTTTAAGAATGCTCCCGTCAAAGGAATGCAAAGAACGGAGATGGGGGAGATGCTGGAGGAAAGGGAGTAGGCTGATCATCTGCAAGTAACTTTGTTGCTGTTATTTTTATTACCTTTTTACCTGAAATTGGGGAACAGAGACCGAGAGAGAGAGAGAGAGAGAGGTTATTGAAGCTTCAAGACTCTAGCAAGGTGCTTTTCTTTTCCTTGTAGGCTCCAATTTGAGCCCTATTGGAAGTTGCCTGGCTCCCTTTTTGACCTGCACCAATATATGGGAATCTGTGCCCATTTTACATCTGTTTTATGAGTTATCCTTTCACACATTTATTTTAGTTACAAATTTCTTTACCAGTATTCCTGCAGGGGAGCCTGCCTTGGTGAGTACGGGGTTGCTGGACCCCAGTTTGATCTTTTTGTTGTCCTTTTCGTTTCACCGTTTGGAGGTGTGTCTGCACTCTTCGAGGCAAGACATGGCCATGCCCCTAATCATGCCTTCTTAAGAAACCGACCAGCGTGTCCACGCAGCGGGTGCTTTGGCACGCCAAAGGCAAGCCCATCTGTGCCTGTCCGCCGCCGGACATCACCAGGCACCAGGACCCCTGTTTTTTTTACAAATTCAGTCCACACGTGAAAGCAATTTTTGGACATCGCTAATGTGGGTAAGCAAACTAATTGTGAACGTTCTAACTGCCAAGAAATTCCTAATAAATACCAATGTGAACAATGCAATTTTACATTTAGTTTACAGCCTGCAGGTGGCTCCAGTAATGTAGTGACTGTGACCTCTTTAGGCAACGCTGGAATTTCAGGATGCTCAGCTGAGTCACTTAGCTGCGTGTTACTTAACACATGATCATTAGTTAAACGGAGATCTAAATTTGCAGATTTTATTGAACTGTACGGCCCTAACCTAGTGTTCCTTATGGAAACTTGGACAGATCTTTCATCCGAACCAGACCTGAGTATTGCCATCCCAGATCGATATGACTTATTGAGAATTCATAGACAAGGTAAATGGGGGGAGGGGGGGAGGAGTTGCAGTGGTATACCATGACCATTTTAAATCTGTTCTTAGTCAAGCCTCACAATCAGAGGGGGAAACTTTAATGTTTACCTTCAAATTCAATAATATGCTTTTTAATGGAGCAGCAGTATATCAGCCACCCGGCACCAAAGATATTTTTTGTCATCCGTTTGGATGTTTGTAGAGTCCTGCATGGAATTTCCAATCTTTACTCTTTTGGGAGATTTCAATTTTCACTTAGAAAACAGTGAGAATAGGGATATTGAGCAACTGATTGATTGTTTACAAAGCTTTGATCTTAATCAGGTCGTCACTCAATCGACTCATAATGCCAATCATACACTAGAAGGAATCTTCACAAATAATTACACAGTCACTTTTGATAAAGTGTTACCACTAACGTGGACAGACTACAGAGCAGTCTTTTTCAATTAAATGGTATCAAAAAATAAATGACACCCCTTTAAACTTTCTAAAGTTGTAAAGTGCCGTCCATGGTGGAAAATAGATGTGAGCTTGATAGCTTGCTGAATGATCATGCACTTGAACTAAATAATAAGGTGGACATTGCGGTGAGTAATTTTACACACTGGATAAATAAAGCTGTCACAAAACTAGCCCTGCATAGCAAAAATCCCTATGCCACATGGGTTTCTCCTGAAATAAAAAAATGTAAACAAAAATGCAGGGCTCAAGAGCATCGGTGGAAGGAAGGTGTATAATAATGAGTAGAAAGAAAAATATAAAGTAACTATTGAGGAATATAATGCATTGATCAAGACAGAAAAATAAAAATATTGCACAGAAAAAAATAGTGCTGCTAAAGACTCCACAAGCAAACGTTTCATATAGTAAAGACTCTATCCAAATATAATAATACTCAGACTTTTACACCATCACTACAATTTTGTAGTGAACTGGCTGAGTTTTTTCAGGCCAAAGTCAACGATGTCCGTAAAGAATTCTCTGCTACTCAAAAGACTGACCATTCAGGTACCTCAGCCTGTTCCCCTCTGATATCCTGGGATGGGCAGAACAAGGTGGGAGCCGACGTGAATATTCTAGATAACTTTACCCCTTTAACTGAAGATAGTCAGCAGGCTGAAGTACCAAATATGAGTCCACTTTGGACTCTTGTCCTTCATATGTATTACATATGGTTTTCAAATATGATTTTCATGCACCTGACTCCCTTTCTCCTTAAGGTGCTAACTTCAGACCACTATCGAATGAATTGGGAAATAAGCGTCTGTATGCCTTTTACTAAAAAAGCCTCCCTTGACCCAGGCAATACTAAACATTTTTGCCCCATATCCAGGCTCCCTCTCCCTGCAAAAAAATTGGAAAAGGCAATCAATGAAGGCCTTATGTGCTTCCTAGATGTGCACAATGTTTTGATTCTTTCCAACATGGTTTTAGACCTCAACACTGTACTGAGTCTGCTCTAGTGATGAGGATCTAGGAGATACGGAAACAGGTGGATTAAGGAGAGAGGGCTGCACTTGATCTCTCAGCCGCATTTGATTTGGTGTACCATTCTATGCTGGTCAAGCAGCTAGAGAGTATCGGAATTAGAGGTGCAGCCCTTACCATCTTACAATCATTCCTATCAAATAGAGAACCAAGGGTGTCATTTGGAGATTTTACATCAGACCCTTTCTCTTTACCCTGTGGGGTACCTCAAGGTTCAACTTTGTCACCCACACTTTTCAACATCTATGTTACCCCTCTGACGAAACGTATTCACTCATATGGGTTTGTGGCAATATCCTATGCAGATGACACACAAATAGTAGTATCTATATCATCTGATGTGGATGAGGTTGCTAGCAACTTTCAAAATTGTCTGGGTAATATAGTCATCTGGATGCAGGAAAACTGCCAGACATTGAATCCACGATCCAAGACAGAAGTAGTTATTTTCGGTACAGACACCTCCTTTTGGAATACGTCGTGGTGGCTGGCAATTCGTGGACAGCTTCCTTGCCCTGTTCAGAAAACAAAAAATTTAGGAGTGCTATTCGACAATCAGTTAAGCTTCTCATCTCAAATCAACCTGGTCACCTCCACCTCTTTCCATCTCCTTAGAGTTCTGAGGAAAATGCTTCCATTAATTTCAGTAGAAATGTAGAACATGGTGGTGGTGGCCTTGCTATTATCTAAATTAGATTATTGCAATGCGTTATACCGGGGTACCCAGAAACGCTTGCTACTGAAGCTCCAATCCATTCAAAATGCAACTGCCCATTTGTTCTTTGGAAAACCAAAATTTGCTTCGGTTTCCAAGAGTATTAGGAATCTTCACTGGCTGCCTGTCAGTGAAAGAATTAAACTCAAGGCTCCTGGTATAGCTCGTAAAGCCGTGCATAGCAGTGATCCTGCATATTTTCAAGAGATTTTCACCTGGCACATACCTACCCGAACTCTTAGATCTGGCTCTGCAAGACTTCTCTCAGTCCGAAAAATAAAGGCAAGATGGGGAGGGAGAAGTTTCTCTTTCTGAACCTGTAAACTTTGGAACTCTATGCCTTTTGCATTGAGAGCCCCAAAAAATCACACCTCCTTTGGAAAGCTTCTAAAGATGTGGCTTTTTACGAACTGAACGGCCTGCCACTAATTCTATCAATGAGTATTATGTCTTGTTTCAGGAACGCTAGTGCCAAGACGCCTCGGCAATCGCACGCTCTATAAAATTTTACTGAACCCATATTTGTGCATTCACTACTTCTGTTTTCCTGGAATTTGTTTTTGTTGGCCTTAGGACTCTCTGCACTTTCCAGTGTTAACCAGTGCTAAGTTACTTGTGCTCACTCCTTTAAACATGGAATCTTGGCCTAAACTCAATTGGCACATTTAATATACATATAAGTCCCTGATAAAGTGGTACAAGATGTACCCAGGGTGTGTAAATTAAAGGCTATTAGTGGAACTGCAAAAGACCTGGCTTGGCAGTTCGGGCTGGACTGTTCCCATGAGGCACAGGGTCAAGACTGATTTGCATATAGCTGGGTCCGAACTGAGGTGGCGAAGTGAGCCAAAGAATGATGATGGATTCAACCCAGATCTGTGACTGGGGGTGAGTGTCTGAAAAGTTTCAGCGCTCCGTCCATCATCTCCTTGTGTTTGCTTTGTTCGCCTTAAGTTGGTAGGGTATGCCCAGACGTGGGTCCCTTGCTCACTTCGCCACTGGATTCAAGCTAGCCTGGCTGATGAAGGATGTTACCCAGAAACCGGTCCCAGGATGCTTGTTTCCGGTTCAGGGAAGACCTGACTTGGCAGTTTGGGCTGGACTGTTCCCATGAAGCACAGGATCAAGACTGATTTGCATAAAGCTGGGTCTGAACTGAGGTGGCGAAGTGAGCTAAAGAATGATGATGGATTCAACCCAGATCTGTGACTGGGGGTGAGTGTCTGAAAAGTTTCAGCACTCCGTCCATCATCTCCTTGTGTTTACTAGTGGAACTGCAGCACTTATTGTGCCACCCACTTAAGTAGCCCTTTTAAAACATGTCTCAGGCTGGCCATTGCAGCCTATGTTTTGTTTTAATGTGCTATTTCAACCTGGCAAAATAAACCTGTTGCCGGTCCTAAAAGTTCCTTTGTAATACATATAAGTCACCCTTAGGGTAGGCCCTAAACAGCCCTTAGGGCAGGGTGCAGTGTATTTAAAAAGTTTGACATGTACTTTTAAGCTATATATGTCCTGGTAGTTAAAAACTCCTAAATACATTTCTTACTGCTGGGAGGCCTACCTCTCCCATAGATAACATTGGGTTACCTTATTACATTTACTAAGTGATAACCTTTGTTTGGGAACAGATAGAAATGTCATATTTGGTCTCTAGAGTATTGTAATTTGAAATTCTTTTTAATAGTAAACATGGATTTTAAGTCACAGTTCCGAAAATGCCACTTTTAGAAAGTTGGCATTTTTTTGTCCCAACCATTTGGTGCCTTTTCCCTGTAGCCTGGCTCACATTACTAGGTGTAGTTGGCCTTTGTGTATTCCTCTCAGACATTGACACAAAGGATTACTAGATGTTGGCAGGATGGGCCGTCCTTCCAAGATGGGATGGGCAGAGTTGTACACAGCCCCAAGTAAATTTCAAAGGAGCTGCTCAACACATTCACAGAGGACTCCACACTAACCTTTTGTCACACCAAAGATCCTGGGACCAGGGCAGGGAGGAAGAAAATTCCAGAACCATCTGTGGGAGGAAAACACCAGAAGTTTCTTCCGCTTCAATGCTAGCATAAGGTATAAATTTAAGACCCTCAGACCCACTCTTCAGCATTCTCCAGGGCCTGTGGATGCTAAAGAAGGACTGTCCTGTTGCTTGAGGCCTGCCCTGCTCTCTGAGAAGAAAGACTGGACCTTTTCTCTTCATCCAAGATAGACAGCCTCCAAGGGTCAGGTGGCTAACCACTCATTTTGAGTTACAGGGCCGTAACAAGCTCCAGAGCCCTCCCTGCAACTCCCCAGCTGACCTGCTGCACTGGGCCTGTCTGGAACTTCAACTGGAGCTGCCTGAGCCCTGCTGGTCTCTGCCAGAGTAAGTTCCTAATCCCCAAGAGGTACCTCTCCAGGCCTTGGACTCTTGGGTGGCATCAATTGAGCTCATGGCGGTTGTCACGGGTGGTGAGATCTCGACGTGGTGGCACCGTTCACAGTCACAAAAAGCCCAAAACTTCTGAAATCCAAAGATTTTGAGCTATTTGCGATTATGAGCGAGCTGTTCGCGCCGAGATGTCGCCACCTGTGACAACCGACAAGGCGCAGCTCTGGTAGACCTGACTCTTTGCACTAAAGTGACCATGAGCGACGACCCGCAACAGGAGAATTGCACTTTATGCTACAGCATTGACAGCCCGTGGTGACCACCAATAAGAAGCTCCAGCTACGACCAGCTGCGGCGCCCAGCCTGCTCTTCCCGCTACAGCGACGGCCATCCTTTCCTTCCTCCTTGCAGCCTCCTTTACTGCAACTGGACTTTGAGACTTTTTCAACGGGACTAACTTGGTCCCGGTATCTGGCCCACGCTCCATCGCAGTCTGCCTGAACTTGTGACTTTCCCCCGATCTAGCACTACCAGATAACCGCAAGTGGCACTTTGTGCTTTTGGTCACTCTACGTAGTTAAATCTTTGAAATTGCTTATCTCCAGTTCGATTGGATTTTTGCCGTTATGGTCTCATTGTGTTTATTGTACTCTATTTTTCTAACCTGTGTGGGATATGTTTGTGTTTTCAGGTTATTAGTGTTTGTGTGCTGCATAAATACTTTACACATAGGCTTTAAGTCAGGCTACCAGAGGCTTAAGCACAGGCTAATTTAGTGACTTTTGTAGTGCAGCCTGACAGTAAATGTAGTTGAGAAGGGTCTTCATTCCTCTCAATCAAAAATCAAATTTTTCACAAGTTCATATTAGTGGGCCACAACCGGTATGTATGTCTCCAGCACTTTGACTATCATCACCTACTTTTTTTGGTGTCCAACAAATTTCGCCAACAAGGTTAAAACCTAGGGCACATTTGGGACTCAAGCATGGGTTTCTTTATTCAAATGGACAATCTAACCAAGGGCTGCAAATTTACATTCTTCCAGCCTAGAAAGAATCCTGGTTATCTGCCTACAGAGTCCCTTGAGATCACAGTGGAATCACTGATAAACTCCACCTTGGACTGCTGAAATGTCTTTTAGGGAGGTCTCCCAGATGGTCAAATCACATCTTACAGTGCCTACAAAACACAGTAATGCATTTAATTTCCAGTGTGTGTAAAAGGGACCAATTGTCCCATCTGCAGAGATCCATCCAATGTCTGACACAAGGGATTTTAAGATCCTGACTTTGGTCTTTAAATGCCCCTGCTGGAACTCTCTGAACTTTTGCTTCTCGCCGTTGTGCAAGTCTCAGCGAGACAGATTTCCTTTTATTAAACTCAAACTTTGGAATGCACTTACATATTTTCAAGGACCAGTAACTAATGTCTTTCTGGAAAACTGCAAAAGCATGGTTGTGCTTTCTTAACCTTCATCTTTTCATGACTCTATTCCCTCACGACTTCTAATTGCCTCTTTGTTTCGACAATGTATTTCTTCTGTTCGTGTACATACAGTTGGCTCTGCTTTGTGTGCCATGTAATATAAATGTATTTTCTCTTATTATTCACATTGATTTTAATTTTAGCCAGTAAAACATTATTACAGTATCCCTATAGCTTTAGCCTTCATTTGCTGGTGTGATATACAACAGTGTGTCAAGGTCTAAAGTGGTATTTACACTGAACTCTGTGGTATTTTGTATCATATGCACTGCTTTCCTAATGTAAACCTTTTCTGTTGTTGGTGTTTCTATGGTATTTTAATAATTAGCAGTAATTGCCACTTTTTTGTTTTGGTTACAGACCGCTTTGTACAGTACGGCTCTAAGAACCTTAGACAAGCATGGAATAAGTAAGTCTCTTTTAATTACTCTGCATTCTGAGGCTTTCATGTAATTTTAATTCGAAGCTGAAATATTTTAACTAGTATGTCAGTCCGTTCTCGTTTTAATACGGTATCAACGGGGTTTCGCTCTAGAGACATACATCCCAAAATTTACTAGCTGACAAATTTGCTTTTAGTAATAGTCTCTCTAATGAAGTCCCAACTGTACATGATTAAATAATGTTCTGCATCTGCGTGTTATATGTTCAGCAGAGGTTTAGCAAAGGATCAGTGCTGGCAAAAGTAAGGCCACGCTAACTTCAACGTCAACCTGTTGCGGGCAAAAGTTCCTGGTGGCGCCCTGTGCGACAATGTTTGTTGGCACCCCCGCCCACAAATGACCACCTTCGCCACGGATTCCCTCACTAGCACCAGTGCCCCTCAAGTCTCCATAACCACTCTCTCGCTCAGATGCATTTAATTAGGTTTATAGCGCTACTCATACCAGTGTAGGGTGTCAGAGCACTTTCCACGACACCCACATTAATTATACAGACAATGAATCATGTGTGTAAATCAGTGTATAGGAATGTTACATAAGGCAGAGGACTACAATGTGTAGGAGGCACATGTCATCCATACTGATAGTACAGTTTAAAAGTGGTTTGGAGAAGCACAAACTAAGAATTTAAAACATAACACCATGGTTGGGGGGTTACGTTTAATAATAAGAATTTTTTTTAACCGAAATTAACCCTTTTTGCAACATTAGAATAATGAAAGACTGGGGGGGACAATCATAACGCTCTAATCTATACCTTGCAGTTTGCATGCAGCTCTTTGATGACAGTTATTAGCTCACTGTTCTATATATTAGGATTTCAACTTATACAACTCAAGTAACAAAAGGATCTCTCTGACAAAAGCACTGACCTATTTACATTAAATGCACTTTATGATCTGAATGGTACAACTCCTTTGCATCAAGCATAACCCTCTGTGCTACCTTGCGATGAGTCAGAACTTCCACTAGCCAAAACTCTGCAGGTACATTAATCACCGGAGTTATCTTGACATTTTTATTGCTGTATGAAAATTGCTGGAGGCGAGGAACGGGGCAACAGGTGCTTTTAAGACTGTAATATAGTAGCAAGCATGGCACCCCCAGCCGAAGTCAGCACCCGGTGCGGTGGCCCGGTCGCACCACCCTAGAACCGGCCCTGTGCTGTAGTACTTATGACCTCATTGTCATCGCAGCATCCTCATTGGCCCAACTGAGGCCCAACTGATATCTTGTTCAATAAAAGAGAATTGGTACTCCGAGGATAAGGAGTCTGCAGTAGATCGCCAACAGTTGGTACCTAGTAAAGGGACCTTATGTGAAAATGTGAGACATGCTATATCAGGTAATGATGCATGAATGGTTTAGTCTTAACAGAGCATTGTATTTATTGAGAGAGATTCATGTGCTTAGATTATGGAATGTTATTTTTCGCTGAACCCTTAAGTCTTCAACAGGACATTTTGAGGTAGTTTCCTATACTAAGTGAGAATACTAAATGTTGGGTTGTGGAGCATTGCATCTAGGCACTGTGTTGCATGATTGCTGAATCTGGTTCTTGAGGCAGTTTAGATTGGCAAGGGACGAGTTGTCTTTGAACTGCTATCTTGCCAGTTTGTAGCAACTGTTCATCATGTGAGACAAGAGGGCACGGTCTGGAAGTGAGGTTTCTTTGTGCTGATTACTGACTACGAAGTCCTTCTCCCGCCACCAAAGAAAACCCCAAACACCTTTGGCTGCTGCCAATGTCCTGAAGAAGATTCAACACCCATAAGCAGCACGAGCTTTGAGGAGCCCTCGTTCACAACAACTGCTCTTTATAGGGGGTTTCAGCTCATCCTACATTTCACCTTGTTGTATTGGTTTTTCAGAGGGTGGCCATGAAAAAGGACACAAGAGTTGGAAGGTCTGTAATTGGTAAGCAAAAGGAGACAACTAGGCTGCTGTACTATGGTGTTTCTCATCATTTTGCCCTAAATAAACTTGAATGCTCTAATCTTACAGGAATTGCAACAATTGCAATGCAGCTGCAAGACTCTTATTAAATCTGCACAAGCACGAGTCAGTTTCTAAGGAAATCCGGAGACTTCACTGGCTTTCTGTAGCCAGTCGCGTCAAGTTTAAGATGCTATGCCTAGCCTATAAGGCCTTGAACAATACGGGACCGGTGTTCTTAAAACATATTTTCTGCTGGTATCATCCTGGCAGACAGCTACGCTCTACAGGGGCCAGGCTTATGATGATTCCCAGGATTCGCACCTCTAGCTGGGGGGGTTGAAGCATTGGTTACGGCACGGCCAAACTATGGAATACGCTTCCAATGCATATCAGGTTTGCGAGTTCACTAGCCTCATTTAGAAAGGGTCTTTAAACATGGTTATTCCAGAATTAGGTTCCTGAGCTTTGGGCTTACTTTAGTTGTTAGCACCAAGACACCAAGATTTGTGTGCTCAATAAGTTACACTAACATAACATCACTAAACGATGGTTAAGAGTTTGGAAACATTTCATACACCATTTCAAAATTGATTCATCAAAGCCAAATTTATCCATTTATTATATCATTCATTTCCTTTCTAAATTGTGTCAGGCCCATTGCTACATTCTCATATGTATTAATTAGTGTGGCCCAAAGTAAGGATTTGTTTTATCATTTTATACATTTATGTAAATCCTATCTTTTGCGTAATGTATTAAAGGTGCATAATGTTAATATTCAAAATATGTGAATATGATGCCAATTTTTGTATTTCAAAATATATTTTTCATTTACGATAGAACACAATAGGTACCATGACAAGACACTTGTATTTGTCATTCACTCATGTGTCTATTTTACCAGTCTAACTGATGCCCTACCTCTCTTCATGTAAAGCTCTCTGATACCCACTAGGGTCATGTTCGCGCTATACAAAACTTTATAAATAAATAAATAAATCTGGAGAAAAGTACCATTATGTCTATACATGTAAAGTAGGTCAATTACATTGTAATAACAGAAAATAGATTGCCTTCAGATTTTAAAAAAAATCTTATTTAAAGTTACATAAGGCACCCAAGACTAGAATGGTATAAGTGGACTTTAGACAAAACAGAAGCTTGTGGCATGCAAGTAGGTTGCATTAGGGAAGGAATCGAATGAATGATTGGATAGACCCAGAGCTTTAAAGAAAAACATATTAAAATAGCTAGATTAGATAGGAGCAGTACAGGCAACATGAAGTAACTACAACTGTAGGACAGAAATCATTATTATCAAGAAAAGAATGTCCAGCTAGAGGTTACAGCCTCAAGAATTGTTTGAAGAGACACATTTTGAGTTGTTTTCTGAATGCAAGGAGTGGAGCTAATATTCTGAAGCCAGGAGTTAGTGAGTTCTAGGCTGATACTGTAGCCCATAAAGGATGGTTTGCGGGCAGTGAATGATTTGAATTTGGAGACTTCATGTGGTAGTAAGACTTCCCTTTTAAGACTTGCAGAGCCTCTTGAGATAGTTTGAAGTTCACCTGCGTAAGGTGGGTGTTGTCATGTAAATCCATCCACCTTGTTAATGTTGAGGATAGTTCTGGAATGAAGCACACAATTTATATTTATCATTAAATATGGTGTGTAGGGATAGTTATTTTTAGCACTGTAGAATTGCAGGGCTGATCAATCACCATAAGGACAATCAGTGAGGTTCTCTGTCAATGGATTATTCAAGATCCTGCTGTAGTATGATCACCAAATGTGTGTGTATGTGTTGCGGCGTAGATCTAGAGTGGTTACAAATGGATGGATCAGTATCCAATGGCACACAGTACAGAGAGTGGGCTACAGCAACGAAGCAGCAGTGGCAAGTGGCAGTAAGAGAGGAAAGTTTTGAGTTGGAGTATGGATTCCAGGACTTTTAGAAGTATGAGGTATTGCTTCAAGAAATGAGTATTCCGTTCCTTTTGGAAGTGGAACAGTGAACGAGTTGGAGAAGGGCTAGAGTGTGTGATTAAATGCAAGTGAAAGTTAGGACAAGATGTTCACCCGCAATTGTAACATGTTGCTTGTGAGAAAGTGGTTTATTAGTTGGGGTTGGGGGGACTGAGATCTGTCACAAGTAATAATGGCACCATCTTGTTACTCAACCCTTGGTAGCTATGGCACAGAGCAGACAGGCCCAACTTAGAGAAAATGTGTAAAGGATTTACTAATATTAAATAGTTAGAAAGTCAAACCTACAATACAATAAAAATTCCACTGTAATTTATTAAAATAGAGGCTAATTTAATTATCAAAATGACTCTAAAGCAACAAAAAACTTATGAGGAACAGTAGATATGAGCTTTTTTTAAAAATAAGTAAAAATAGTGCCAAAAAGCACTAAGCGCCAATGCCAGTCAACTGGTCATGGTAGACCAGGACCTAGCTACAATATCACGCCATCCACAAAGGAGCGTGGGTCAGATACACGGACCAGATTCGCCCTGATTGGAGGTTTTACCTTGGGACTTAGTCTTTTTGTGGAAGTCCTAACCCTACAGCTGGACAAGGCAGCTCTACAGCATCGGATAGACATTGGATGAGGTCCTGGTGAAGCCATTGGCTTTGGCAGGGAAAGCTCCAAGAAGGAAATTGCTTATTTATCGCCCAGGGAAGTCCTCTCGGTAGTCGGATACTTTTGGCTGTCAATATTTATACCTTTGGATTTAGTCTCTTTTTTGGACCTTGACATCCACTAGCAAGGCACGGCTGCAGGCTGTGTCCAATGAGGGCTCCACAAGGCTGTAAACCTATGTGCTGAGGTCCAGCAGAAATTAATTTTGCTCCTGAAGAGAAGCAAAAAGTCTCAGAACCTCAGGAACACCACTTGGGGGGGATCAAGACTCTATCCATCAGAGGTCTTCAGCAGGGTTCAGGTCAGGCACATTTGATACTGTTAGGCTGGGTACTTCAGGAAAATGACTCTTAAAGCTTGTTGTGGCTCAGTAGCTTACACAGGAGGTCAGCAAACTGACCCTTCGCGTCCACTTCTTTGTCCTGGGTACAAGTGAGAGCAGGTCCAGCCCTTCGGGCCTCCCCATAGGGCTTTCTTCTTTTCATGTGTCTTGGGGGCCACATTTATGCCTGGTGCTAGCGTGTCGGAGGGGGTGACTCCTGGCTCCTCCCTAACCAATGGGATAAAAGTTCCCAGGGGGTCACCCTACCAACTTTTGCAGTGGTTCCTGTGTTCCCTACAGCAAATAATCCCATGGTGCCCCTCATTCACTAAATCCAAGATGGAGAAACCCTTCTCCCTTTGCGCAGAGCCTATGTGCCCTTCCATAGGTGTTGTCAGGGTAATGAACTTCCTCTGTGGTCACACCAAACTAGTAGTGGGGGCAGCTTTCCCCCCAAATGGTTTGATTGAAAAGAAATAGTCATGTGACATCTGCTTGTGACAGAGGAGGCCCCTTTGAAGTAAATTAGGTTCCTGGGCACAGCTCAACTGATCTTCCTGCCAGGGTATCAAAAACACCTTTCCATTCTCCGGCCAATGTGTCTGCTTAGGGAGCAGCTTTCACACCTCATCAGGGTTATTTACCAGCTGGGTGACAATTGGAGGCTATAACAAAAATTAGCCTCCAGGAGCTTCAGGCAGGGAAAAGGCAACTTTCTGAAAGGCTTTTTCCTTAATATTTGAAGTGGTTCTTTAATACTTGTTCCAGCTAACCCTACTTTTGAATACCATGCTCCCTTATGTGCTGGAAGGGCTACATAGTAGTGACTTATTATTATTCATAAGGGAGATTTGCTCCTGTCAAAAAGGGTAATTTGACAGAAAGGGCTACAATTTTAAAACTGCAGCAGCCAGGCTACAGTTGTAGGCCTGGAGGGGTGTTTGTCTTGGCACACAAATGGATGGCACTGTAATACTGTAGTCCCTGACATTTAACTTTCCATACCATGGGTGTATCTTGGGACAGCATATACCACATCTTTAGAGGGAAGTTAAATTGGCAAATTAGGAGTAAGCTAATTTTGACATATTTTAGCGATTAGAGCACATGCACTGCTGCCTGGTTAGGAGTGTCTCAGTGCATAAAAAGAGAAAACCTGCAGCGTCAATCCAGAAGAAAATGGGGTTGGCCTTGCAAAAAGAGGCACTTTCTCTCAGTGCTCATCTAGTCCACCCATTGTTTCTAGAGAACTATATTAATCTCATTGGACTGCCTACTGAATTTGGTGATGAACAAATAATGGGGCTTCTTTGTTATAAATCCAGCTACAAAGCAACTAACTCCTTGATGAGTTCCTATCTAAGTATCTGCTCATTTTGAATCATATGTTTATTTCTATCTCTTTCCTGTGATCTACATTAGGTATTCTCTAGATTTAAATTCTTGCATAATCATATCATATCAGATCATATTCTGTAGCTTGTACCCCTCTGACCACGTATCCTGGTTCTGTGAAGCTCACCACGGAGGATGTCCATTTAAACTCTGGAAAAGTGCACTTGTTGTATATACCATGTTGGTGGATGCTAGATTTTGGATCTAAAGAGTTAATTGATATTTTTCACATTTAGTGTAGCATCTAAGAAATACATAGTATTCTTACTCTAGTTGTAGAGAAAACTCTGAAATATCCTAGGTGTTCATAATATCTATAAAATAGTTTGAGGTTTGCATTGACAGTCTCCCAGATGAGCAAAATATCATTGATAATACCTTACCCAAATTTGAATATGGTCTGCTTATTGTAGTGACTCTCATATTCATATGCTATACTTCTCCCAACCGCTCACATGTTTAGCAAATCATGGGGTACAATTTGTGCTTTGAGCAATTCGTTTCCTAGCCTTTAAAAAACTTCTGCCAGATGTGAACTTGTTGTTAACATTAAAATAGGCCATGTTACTATCATCTCAGACCAGGCAAAGAGACCTGCGGAATTGGCAAAAAGAATGTGGTTAATCGCTTACAAGCCATGAGCATGATTGTGGTTCCTTCATAGTGAAGAGCCATATACACTGCTAAAATGTATGTATCAGCATGGTGTATACCATTGGCATCTGTGAGGCTGTCAAGTGTGTTCCTAATGTAGAAGTGGGCAGTAGAACCAAACAGAAATATATATTTTTTAACAGATAAATTTTACTTGAATAATCCTTATGAAGAAATATGTGAATCTAAGGAGATACTGAAGGGCTTTTGGGTTTTGACAAGAAAAGAGATAGAATACTAGGCCAAATGGACAATTGAGCTCAGTAAAATATTCATCACGCACTTTATTAACATTCTATTATGTAAGTTATTTAGTGAGATCTTGTTTAATTCACATCAAAACTGCAATTTTTGATTTCTTCATTGTTGTGTATTTGCACAATTATCTGATTTCTAGTGTCCAGTTGTCTCTGTAAGTTGCTGAAGATCCAAATTACTATTTTTAGCAAAGCATCATTTAATCTGGTGGCAATAAATTCCACATCTTTCTTCCAGTTCTGAATTGTGTATTCTTTATGATGTTATCAACTTCTTTGTTGTGCTAGTTTTTGTACCTTTTCCTAAATAGTTCACAATGTCTAAGATATTAAATAGACAGATTTATGACTGGTGTCTCAATGGTTTTGAGAAACATTATTTTATCTATTTCTTCAAACATCTTTTTAAGTTGAGCCTATTAAACAGTGCATGTGCTGTCTGTAGCGAGGCATATTGTGAATTATGTGGCTTGGAGCCTACCCATTGTTTATTATTGGTTGGCTTTACTTGTCACTTCGTTGGTGTGCTCCTTACTCATGCCTAAGCTTGTCAATCTTGTGTTTGTCCCTCCCATGGAGCATTGCCTCTTTCCAATCTCTTTGATTGGCTGGCATCACTGCTTCCACTGCTTGCTTTTCAAGCACTATGTTTTTCTTTTGTGCGAGGCACTCCACTAGAGTGCATGTGTTTTTGAGCCATCTCCCTCCTGTAAATCTCTCTATCACCACTCTGCTTTGTTCTCTCTTGCGCAACTGCTTAGTCACACGCCCTCTCTTTTGAGCTTGCCCATGTGCTTTTTGTCCTATTGTTTCCCCCACCCATGCCCTCCGTGTTGCTTCCCACCCTCTCCCCCTGTTGCTTTTGCGCCCCCTCCAAGCCTTTCCGTGTTGCTTTCACATATTCTCCTGTGTGGCATCAGCATTTCCTCCCACTCTGTTCTGCCATTTGCCTCCACCCTCTCTCATGTTGCTTCACCGTTCTCCCCACCCTCCCAGTGTTGCTTCCTCTTCCCCTTCTCGACCTGCTTTAAAAAAAAAAAAAAAAAACGTTTGTGCATTTCCTTTTTTTTTTAGTTACAGATCCAACTCGGATTGGTAACGAAAAAGAAAAAAAAACACCAGTGTCATTTTGTAGGCACATTCGTGCCTATCATGCCTACAAAATGATATGGACGGCTGCATCAAAGCCTTTTGTTTCTTTTTTTTGTTTTAACTTTAGCCACAATGCACAGCATTGATGCTGTTGTGCACCGTGGCTTAAAACCATTTGCAAACTAACTTTCACAAAGGCTACACCTATTGACTTTGCCAATATTTGTTTCATTTTAACTTTTTCATATGTACAACTGTTCTATCTCTTCTTTTTGTAGTCAAATCTTTCACTGAAAAAAACTCTAAGCCGCACTTCAATGGTTTTTATAAGTTGCAATCCAAGGTTTTTGAGGAATAACACACTACTTTTGACTCCTATATTAATGCTATTATTACATTTGAGCATTGTCTCTGGTGACATTTACATGAGTGTGTGAGCACAGATCTCAGAACACCTCTTCTTAACATTTTCCTGATTTCTTACCACATACATAAAAAGCATACTCCTTCCTCCTTGGTTGCTGCTTGCCAGTTATGAGCACATTTCATCTAGGTTAGGTTCTTTGACTTCTTTTAGAGTGTTGTGCCCCTCGTTGCATATTTACAGTTGAATTGAAGTCGTATTTGTGTAATGGGCATCTGTTTGTTTTTCATAGTAAATTCATTCATTCAATGTAAACACATTTATCATGCACAAACCCATATTTTTTGTGTCTTCAGCTCATTCCCATTTATTTACATATTACATGGTTCTGATGCATTCTGTGCTGCCTCGCTATGTATCATAACACATGTGAAAAGGGCTCACCATTCTACACACAATTGTGCTTGCTTTCATTTGTCATATCACCACTACGGTTGGCACCCTGAGAAGAAATATATTGAGCTATTATGTTGCGTGAATGATGGAAATTAGTCCTTTTAGATGATGCCCCTGGGAAATTGTTGTAGGATTTCATTATCTGTGAGTAGAGCACCAATCATCTCCATGTAGAGACTGAGTTTGACAGGAGACAACACGAAACCCTGGGGAAATCCACAGGTGTTAGTCATCTTTTGTGACCTGGAAGTGCCCATGTGAACAAACTGGTGTCAGTTGGAAAGGTCAGCTGGAGTAGAACCACTGAAAGACATTGCTGGTGAATCCCACTCGAGATTTCATGGTGCATATGAGGGTGAAATGGTCAACTGTGTCAAAAGCAGCTAAGAGATCCAGCAAAATCAAGAGGCAAGGGTCATTGACGGGCAAGAGGGCATCATCTACGATGTGCAAGGTAGCGGTCTGTGTGCTGCAGCATGATCTGAAACCAGATTGGTAGTTTTGCAGGAGATGGTTAGCATTCATGTGATCTTGGAGTAGAACATAGATTGCTTTTTTCAATGATCTTGCTGATAAATGGTAAGTGAGTGACGGGCCGGTGGTTGGCGAAGTCTTCAGGGACTAGTGTAGATTTCTTTAGGAGTGGGAGGCTTTGGCCTGTCTTAAAAGCTTTTGGGAAGATGCCTTGAGTGAGCGAGGTGTTGACAATGGTGAGAAGGGGTGAGAGATAGGTTCATGTTGTGTGCCAGCAGGAGGGGCAACTTGGCCTCGGGACACGCGCGCAGGTAGCGCGAGGGCAGCGCAGGACACTTGCACACGACACACACTATAGAGTCGGAAGTGCCGCCCCCGAGCGGGCGCCTCCCCTTTATTCGTCCCCGCAGGCCACGCCTGGCCTGCGGATGAGGTGCAGGCATTTCCGCTCCAGTGCTCCAAACACTGGAGCGTTAACCACTACATCCCTTCCCAAGTCAGTTCTTGAAAACACAAAAGTTCAAACGGTCTTTAACAATGTACAGTCCAACTCTGGATACCTGTTCACAGTCCCTGGGTATTCTTCACGGCCGTCTCAGCAGGTGAAGTCTCGCAGTCGATGGCTTGGGCGAGGATTGGGCCTCAGATTGTAGTTCTGAGTTGGCACGCCTCCTCGGGGGCCTTGCCTCCTGGAGGTGGGTGGGGGCCAGCAAGGTATTGGTATCCGGCCCGTCTGTGACCCTGTCACTCCTTGGATCGCTTTCTAATGTCTCTGGGGATTCTGGGGATATGCCGGTCGGGACCGCCGAGGGCCCTTGGTCCAGTTCACCTGGGGACCTTGCGGGGATTTCTTTGAACCACGAGACGTTCCTGAGAAACCTCTTCCCCTCGTCTTCTGGCGGTTACCATTGTGCCGTGGTTGGCCACTACTATCCAGGTGCCTGGTTCGTAGTTGGTCTTGAACTTTCCTCCGGGTCGGCGGTCCTTGAGGATGACAGTCGCTCCTGGCCGGAGAGTTCGTGGTGTAGCGCGTCGTTGGATGCTAGCTTTCCTGTTCCGATTTTCTCGCCGGTCTTGTGTTGCCTGAGCGTCCAGGGGTGGTGGCGTCCACCCGGGGCAGGCTGGCATCAGATCTCTCCTTGGGCCTTGCAGCATCAGTGACCACGGACTCCGTTGCGTGGTACAGTGGGGGGTGCTCCTGTACTCTCTGAGGAACTCATGGAGTCGTTTTTCTGGATCGGCTTGTTCCAACGTGGCAATGCGAAAAGTCTTGTTCAGCGTCCGCATGAACCTTTCACCGTCGCCGTTGGCTTGCAGCCATTGGGGCGTGATCCAGCGGTGGTGTATTCCTCTTTGTTGTAGAATGTGGCAAATTCCGATCCCTGGAACGGTGGCCCATTGTCACTCCGGACTTCCTGAGGGAAACCGAACAGGGCAAACACTTTATCCAGGACGGGGCGCACGTGGGTGAACGCGGTTGAGGCCACTATCTCCACAATAGGGTATTTGGAGAACGCATCTACAAGCACTAGGGTGTGTTTTCCGTCTGGGAAGCTCCCAAAGTCTATGCTCACTTTGGACCAGGGCTCTTTGCACGCCTCTTCAGTGATTACTGGGATCGGTTGTGTCGGTGCGCAGTGAGTTGACAGGATGGACAGCGGCGGACGAGGTCGTCGACCATCTGTTCGAGTTAGGGAAACCAGACCTTTTCCCTCATCCATGCTCTCATTTTCGTGGCCCCCTGATGGCCGCCATGGGCGAGCTTGGTTGCTCGGTCTCTCAGCGCTTGGGGTATGACCAGCCGGGATCCCCTCAGCAGGAGCCCATCTCGTGTGGCGCTGAGTTCGCTCCTCACCCGCCACATTTTCGTTAGTCCTTCCCTGTCTTCCGGGTGCCAGGCGTTCGCTTGATGCAGGTAGTCTTTCCACGTTCCCGTCTGCACGGCGTGGAGGGTTCGGCTGTATACGCTGTCGTCCTGGGCCGCTTCTTTTATCTCCTCCAGGGTTATGGCTCGCGGGCATGCCGCTGTGGACATCATGTTGAGGTATTGTTTGGCGTTTTCATCGTCCCCTTCGGGTGGCAGTTGCGTTGGATGACGGGACAGAAAGTCTGCCGGGTTCTTTGCCCCGGGCCGGTACACGACTTCCATCTCGTATGACTGTAGTTGCATGGCCCATCATTCGATTCATGGTGGAGGATGGGGGCGGACCCCTTGAAGAGCGGCACCAGGGGTCGGTGGTCAGTGACTATGGTAAAGGGCTATCCTGTCAGGTATAGGTGAAAATGGCTACAAGCCCACTTGATGGCGAGTGCCTCCCGCTCTATTTGGGCGTATCTTGTTTCGGTTGGCGTAAGGGACCTGCTGGCGAATGACAACGCCGCCCACCTGCCGGGTTCTTGCTCCTGAGTCAGGATTGCCCCAAGCCCCACTGGGCTTGCGTCAACGAGGACTTCTGTTCGCTTTGCGGGGTCAAAGTAGGCCAGTATTGCTTCGCCCAGCTGGGCGTCTTGTATTCCTTGGAACGCCTCTTCTTCCTGTTGCCCCCACTTCCACGGGGTGTCAGTCCGGGTAAGCGCTCTGAGTGGTTCTGCTCGGGTTGCCAGGTCAGAGATGAACCTCCCGCAGTAGATGGCCATTCCGAGGAAGCTCCTCACTTCCGTGGGCGTCGTGGGAGCAGGTGCGCTTTTGATGGCATGCGACTGCCGCGGGTCTACTTGAATGCCTTCTTGGTTGAAGACATACCCGAAGAATTCCAGGGAGGGCTGGAAGAATTGGCATTTGTCCTTATGGAGCGTTGCCCCATGTTCGCTCAGGCGCTTTAGCGTGCTCCGGAGGTGTTTATGGTGGTCGGCTGCCATTGCTGAATGGATCAGAATATCGTCACTGACGTTAAGTACACCGGGCAGGCCGGATAGCATCTCTCTTATCGTGTTCTTGAATACCTCCGCCGCCGAGGATATTCCGAAATTCAGCCTCTTATACCTCCTTAGCCCAAGGTGGGTGCTAAAAGTTGTGATGTATCTGCTTTCTTTTGACAGAGGCAGCTGGTGGTATCCGGCGTTTAGGTCAATCTTGGAGAACCACCTCGACCCATTGACATCGGCTATGATGTCGTCCATCGTCGGCGTGATATGGCGTTCTCGCTTGATGGCTTTGTTTGGCAGTCTCATGTCGATGCACAGGCGTATAGCGCCTGGCTGCTTCGTTTTCTCCGCGATGACTAGCGGTGACACCCAGGGCGTCGGACCGGATACTTTTTCAATTACCCCTTGTGCTTCGAGGAGCTCCAGTTCCTTCTCCACCAACGGCCTGAGGTGGAACGGCACTCTCCGGTGTCGTAGGGCAACGGGGGCAACTGCTTTGTCGATGTGCAGCTTGATGGGGTCGCACTTGATACAGCCTAGGCCTTGGAATAGCTCCGGGAATTGTTCGAGCAGTTCATCCACTTGGTGTGTTTGGACGCTTCTGGCGAACGAGACCAGCCCAAGGTCTTCGGCCGTCTGGCTGCTCAGTAGTGTGTCCGCTTCCCTGTCGATCACGTGGATGGTGGCAATTACCTCTTGGTCCTCCGTCTTGATCGGGACAGATATCTTCCCCTTCAGTGGTAGCGGTGTGTGTGCTCCGTACACATATATCCGAGTCCGTGAGGGGGTGACGGGTGGGCATGGTCATAGGCGTCGGTACTGTTGGAGGCCCATCACGTTCACCGATGCCCCGGTGTTGATGATTGCTTTCACCTCTGAGCCGGCGATCCGGACCACACAAGTTGGCTGAGGCCTGCGGCGTCGTTTGAGCTCTTGAGCGAATGATATGAGGTATGTCTCTCCTTCCTCGTCCTCTGATGAGGAGTCGACTGGCCTCTGATACCTGCGACTGGTCCTCGGCGCCTCTTCTGGTGCAGTCGCCTCTATCAACGATAGGTGGCGGATCGCCCGTGACGGCGGTTTCGGGCCTCTGGTGTCGCGACCTCTGTTTCTTCTCCGGCATACGGCAGCGAAGTGATTTGGGATTCCGCAGTTTGTACAGGTTTTCCCTTGGGCGGGACAGTCTTTCGCTGCATGTGGCTCATGGCCACAGTAGCCACACCGTGACCTGGGTCCGTCTGACTTCGGTTTCCGGGGAAATTCTGTCCTGGCTTTCGTCCAAATTGCGTCCGCTCTCTCTATCTTGATCGATTCTGGGCGCCCCGTTGTTTTGATGAGGGCCTGGTCCATTTCGTTCGCCCTGGCCGCTGACAGGTCATGGGACCTTGCTAGTATGAGGATGTCCTCCAGCTCTATCCTCGGTTGACGGAGGGTTTTGTCCCTGCAGCCCTGAATGAGTTGGGCCCTGATTTCTTTGGGCTGGTCATCCTCTGTGCACGTGCTGGCGAGTTCACGTAGGCGGGCGTAGAATGCGTCTATAGATTCCCCTTCTCTTTGGCGCGCCTGGCGCAGCTTGAAACGTTCGAAATCCGGGTTGAGCTGGGGGTCAAAATGGGCATCCAGCGCAGCTACCGCTGCCTCAAAGTCCGTTGCAGCTCCCGTATTCGGCAGGTGCTTGAAGAGCTTGAAAATTTCGTCCCCAGCGTAGTGGAGGAGGGACCGCTTGATCGCACCATCAACCTCCCTGGTCGCGACGAAGTAGTTGTTGAGGCGCTCGATCCACACTCTCCATCGGGGGGACGCCGTCACCGGGTCTTACAACTCGCTGAACGGTGGCAGCACACCGGAGGCCGCATGCTGAAACAAGATGTGGACTTGAGCGGGGCGGGGTTGTCGTCACCCATGGCGGCTCAGTAGCAGTGGGACGCCGCCCTAGCCGGATTACTTAGCAGGCAATCTGTGGCTGTGGCGCTGAAAACGGTGGTCGCTTGTGCGGAGGAGAGAGAGAAGGCGAGGGAGGCCAGGCTCCCGTGCGAAACCACGTGGCGAGGGAGGTGCGAGGCACGCCTGCGTGGAGCCTGCCGGCTGTTGTGGCAGAGCATTGGAAGGCACGTGCTGCGGGTCCTACCACCGTGTGCTGTGGTCCTGGGGGCGCTTGAACCCCTCGGTGTGGAGGCCGGGGGCGCGTGGTGGCACGATGGACCCGTTGATTGAGGGGGGTGGCGCTGTGGCTCAGGGCGTGGTGCAGCGCACTGCGGTGCTGGAGACTCCCGGGACGCTGCACAGTGGGGGCCGACTCACCCGTCCGAGTCCGCGTCGTCAGGCCGGTTGCGGCACCTCGCGGGATCGCGGAGGCTGCCGAGCAGGTTGCGGTGTCTGGCGCTCCAGGTGGTTGCGAGCAAGGGTCTCGGCCCTCCTCGTCGCCAGTGTGGTGTGCCAGCAGGAGGGGCAACTTGGCCTCGGGACACGCGCGCAGGTAGCGCGAGGGCAGTGCAGGACACTTGCACACGACACACATTATAGAGTTGGAAGTGCCGCCCCCGAGCGGGCGCCTCCCCTTTATTCGTCCCCGCAGGCCACGCCTGGCCTGCGGATGAGGTGCAGGCATTTCCGCTCCAGTGCTCCAAACACTGGAGCGTTAACCACTACAGTTCACAAAACTGGTGACACAAAAAAAATCTTTTATTTCAGTGTGTGAACCCCCTTGAGGATTCTCCCACCTAGGACTTGGGGTTGGTTTGTGTTCACCTTGCATCTGTATATTGCCTTCCATTCATTTTTGTAAGACTCCGGGACCATATCCTGTGTCCTGTAATGGTAGTCACCAGTGAAAATTCTCTCTTGTGGCCAGCCAATCAGAGCCCTTAGGTCCACTAATCCAACATGGAGTTTGTGGACCAAAATAGACAACAGTGGAAAAAACTCCATCTTTCAGTGGGTTTTGCTTTTTTTTATTTTTATTTGGCATCCACAAGCTGTAATCGAACACAGATTCCAGGATAGTTCACTGACTAACGGTCCAGATATCTCTAAATGTTTAACTTTTTAAGCTAACCATACGCCTTTTACCACCATTGAGTGTAGAGAAAGGCCATGACTCACAAGAAGTGAATCTTCAAGGGGATCATGTTGTCCTTCTCCACCCTCAACAAAATTGTAATAAATAGACTATGCTCTGATAATCTGCATTTATGGTTTATGCCATGACATTTTTTGCTGTGTGTTTGTTTTTTCAAAAGGAATTTAACTAAAACCAGGATGCAAGGGGTTAAATCTGTGCAGTGAAGGTGTCACATTAAAGAGACTGTGAATATTAGAAGAGTGTTTCACTGTTAAGTAATTGTAATATGCAACCTATGGTTCATTAAACTGTGTTTTGCTCTTGTCATTTTTGATGTACTGTAGTAATAAAGTTTCATTGAATGGGCATTTATTACTATAGTTGCTCCAAATATTGTGTTATTGGCCCTCATTACTGTGGCACATTCACTCCTTTGTAGTTAAGGTTTAAACCCAAGGCCATAGGAACTTCCCTATTGAACCTTTAATGCCTTTGTCCACCTTTCAACAGTTCACATCAAACTTGGGGGTTAAAGCTTTCAGCTCTCAGATCTAGAGTGCCTCAAATTTGGGGTAAATTGGTCAAGGGATTAAAAATGTGTAAGGAGGGGATGGACAAAATACCCACTCCCGATATTTAGCAGTGGAAGGGTGCTTAGTGCTTGACTGCTGAGGAGTAACTTCCTCTTACAGTTTTGCACAGTTTCTGACTCTGAGGCTGCAAGACTGATGTCAATCACGTCATCTCACACTTCAAAGGTACTGCACTCTACAGGGAATGGCCACTTGTCTAAACAGAGGTCTTCCTCATATACATGGAACACTTTGTCCTTGTCATGTCTTAGTTTCACTTTGTAGACATCAACTGCTATTCTTTTGGGATAGGTCTGTGAGTCAAAATTAGGATATGGGCGAATTTACTAAAATACCCTTTTTTCCGTCCTGCGTCATATATCAAATGTAAAAGCTAGTAGTTCTGGCTTATAAAGTGTCTATCCATTGACTGGTGAGATTGTATGTGTGGTAATGCGGACGGGTGAATGGGCGAATACAAGAATATCTCAACAGATGGACGAGTGGATGCATGAGTGCTAAGAAGTGCATGAATAATAAGTAGATCGAATGAGGGCGGGCCTGGATGGACGCATTATCAAAGAAGAGAAAAAATTGTTTAAAAACAAGACCTATTGGCTTTGTCAGTGCTTGAGAATTAAAATACAAGTGGAAAAAAACGCCCTTGGGCTCTATTGTTCCGGTATTTGGCTTGTGACGCCATCTATGCATTGCAAGGATTGACAGTAAGTGTATCACTACAAACCTCCACACCCTTGTTATTTGTGCCAGAACCACTGAAGAGGTATTAATTCCCAAAGACCACTGTACTCTACAGCCTGCTGTGACAAACCTTCCCTCTCTGGCCTAATTGATTCTGAGAAACCTCCCTCGTAAAAAATGTAGCATCAGTGACAGGGGCTATAAATTGTTAATGCTTCTTTACCACTAGTTCGTAAAATACTCATTACTGTAGACTTGTAAATGTCTGGCAGGAACATTTAAACTCCTGTTGTGTGTGGGGAATTCTTAGCTAAAGATGATTTCAGCTGCATTTTATACACTTGTACTTCCTCGCCCCCTGCAGCTGGAACCATTTAACAGTTTAAAAGTCCTGTATGAAGCTACAGTGGGGAGCCCATATTTCCGGAGCTGGGGCAGGCAATGTACCAGGGTGAAGGTCAGTTCGCTCAAGCATGGCCTGCATCATTCTCATCTAGGGTTTCACGGTTTTAACATTAATTGTACTATCTGCAGGTTTGTTTTGTCAGTTAACAGTGCTGTGTGCCTTTTATACTGAGCTTCCAGAAAGCTGGCTGTAGTAGAAAAAAATGAAAACTTAAATGCAGACACCGTAAGATGAGTTAATGTTTAATAAACTTATAATAAATGTTGACGCTGTATGTTTCTACCATGTGTCTGATCTGTGGCTTGGGGTCGGACAGGCCATTCTGCCACTCTAGCGTTTTTCCTGGTACTCTTTAGGTCTGTGGGCTGGTTGTTCAGAGCAGCTGGGTGGGTGCACTGATGACTCGACCATAAAACCCCCTTGGCCCCATTCTGGCCGCACCCTCTTTGACTGTGGGTCTGGTCTGCACATTTTTGTCTGGACTCATTTGTATTCCAGTCCTACCCTACGGTATGAGCTCGGATCACAGGTTTTTTTTTTTGTAGTACTATCTTCATTTTGGTGCATGCATTTCCAGGAATAAAGCACACTTTCTCAGGATAAAAGGTTTGTCAGTCTAGACCTTGGTTTTTCGATGTTAGGTGCTGTTGGAAGTGGGGGTCCTTATCTCTCACCGCCGCCACCAAATGCTGGAGGTGGGAGTCCCCGTCCCACACCGCTGTTGCCAGGTGCGAGATCCGGACCCCTCGTTTCAACGTTAGGCTAAGTAAGGACACCGTCTGAGATAGCCCTGCTCACCCCCTTAGTAGCTTGGCACGAGCAGCCAGGCTTATCTCCAAGGCACGAGTGTACAGTATGTGCAACCACACTCGCAGCAACCCAATGATGTCACCACAAATAGACTCCACACGAGTTTTTATAAAACGAGTATAATCTTTATACAAGAAGATTTACGATATGACCACACGATACAAAACCAACATATAATAATGGGTAGTATTTCTTCCAGTGGATTGGTAGGTTCTAATCCCAACCACTGCTTCTAACCAACAGTTAAGCTAACTTCTAACCGTTTCCAAAAGGTTAGGTAGGTCGTATTGCTAGAATCACACACGTTGCAAAAGAAACGAAATACTGCAATGCGTAACGATATACTCCTGAACTGTGCAATAGAGAAACAATGCCATACGTAGCGCCACAGTCATGTACTTTGCAATAGAAGGAATAATGCAATGCGTATCACCACCAGCATGCCCTGTGCAAGGAAGAAACCAAGCAATGCGTCACGCTACAATCATGTACTGTGCACTGAAGAAGTAATGCAATGCGCCACGTTATAATCAGGTACTGTGCAATGAAGAAATAATGCAATGCGCCACGCTTACAATCAGGTACTCTGCAAGGGAAAATAACGCAGTGCGTAGCGCACCCAGCATGTAGTTCGTCAGGCACAAATAGAGTCAGGCGTCATACAACAGTTCGATAGTTCGTTAGCAGCAATAATGCAAAGTGTAATACGACAGTCTAGGTGCTCCGTTAACAGTTGCCCCCGACATGGATCAATGATGACACAAAAGTACCGCTTCTCACTCCGGCCCCAGAACTGCCCCTCCTTGGGCCAGCACGGGCCTCGATCCGAGCAGAAGCCACAGGCTCACGCAGGTGCCAGGAGCGAGAGGCCGAGAGAGTGTCCCTCCGAGCCCGCACCCCACCCCAGGTGGTGATCCACGTTTCCTGGGGGGGCGCGTCCCCACTCTCCTCCCCTCCTTCAGCGACTTGGGCCTTGATCCAGAACTCCGTCAATGGGCACGGCGAGCTCGGGCCGGCGACTCCGCTCCTCCGGGACTGCTACTGTTGCACTCCGAGGGCCCAATGACCTGGCCCTCCTTCCGGTGGTCTCAGTGGACACCGAGACCCGCCCTCAGCACTTGTGGAGACTTACTTCGATTTCGGTGCACACGCTACCCAGGCACTCCTCACCAGCGCCTCTGGTTGCACCACGACACGCACTCTGCACGTCCGAGACTCGCCTCTTCTCTGGTGCACACGATGACCAGGCGATCGTCACCACTCCTCGGCTTGCACCTCGACACGCACCCTGCGCGTCCGAGTCTCACCTCTTCTCCAGGTGCACACAACGACCAGGCGCTCTTCACCAACGCCTTGGCTTGTACCACGACCCGCACCCTGCGCGTCCGAGACTCACTTCTTTTCCCGGTGCACATAACGACCAGGCGCTCCTCACCAACGCCTCGGCTTGCACCACGACACGCACCCTGCGCGTCCGAGTCTCAGTTTACTCCTGCGTGACCACGATCACAAGGCACAACTTCTGAGGGTCTCAAGCTGCAAAAGCACGCGCACACCGCGTTGCTTGGGACTTCTTCGGAAACTTTTATGTTCCTGTGTTTCCAAACAGGGAGCCAGCTCACCTCGGGCCCTTGGGGTTCAGGACACAGCACAGTCCTGTTCAACAAGGGGGGACATCACCCACTGCAATGTCCCTTCAGTCTCTTCCTTAGTAAAAGCTACAAACTGCAGGCCAGCCCCAGATCACGAAGCAAGGGTCAGTCCTATCCAGCAGTCTCTTCAGCAACTTCTTCCTTGGCAGAGGTTCTTCTTGACCACGAAAGAGGTCAAAGCCTTTGCAGACTCGACCTGTCCATTTCGCCATTCAAAATTACACCAAATTCTAGGGGTTTCAGTTCTCTTAGTTATACCCCTTCATGTCTTTGAAGTTCGTTGTGCTCAGGGGTCCCTGACCCCTTCCTAAATCAGTTCTGGGTGTCTCCCTCCCAGTGTCACCTTTCTCCCTTTGATACTGGAGGTCTGGACCCTTAATCACTCAGGAGATGGGTCAATTGTTTTATAACTGCAACCCAGGCTGCTTCACCTCCCGGGGTTTCTCCTCGCATACTCTCCAGATGCAGGTCAGCCAGGTGCCATCTCACCCCCTCCCATCTCAGATCCAGACAGTCAATCCACATTCAGCAGAGACACACAGAAATGCTTAAAGCACAAAACTCAGCCACTTTCTAAAAGAGTGGTTTCTGAACACACAGTGACAAAACCACTTTCATAGAAAGATGTGTTATGACACTGTGAGTTCATACATACTAAACTTCACCTCTCCATTAAAACTTATAGGAAACTAGGCTAACAAAACACCATACCCAGCCTCCCCCATTCTGTCCTATGGGCAGAATGGCCTTTCACCAGTGAAAACGAACTGGAGTGTTTTTTCACTGTCAGGACATAGCACACACCTCAGTATATGTCCTGCCTTTTACCTACACTGCACCCTGCCCAGGGGTTACCCGGGACCTACCACAGGGGTGTCCACAGTGTACGCAAAAGGGAAAGTAAGGCCTGACAATTGGTTGCACTTGTCAGGACAACATGCTAACTTAGCAAACTGCGCGCAGGCCCTACACTGAAGGCCTGAGTTCCCTTCTCTGCACGCCTTTGCATTACTAACCCTTTCACACACAGTGCACATCACTAGGGACTTTTACTAGTAAGGCAAACATACCAATCATGGCCAACCAAGTACCATTGTACTTTACATAGGAACCCTTGTACTTTGACACTGATCAGCAGTGGCAAAGTACCCAAAGCATCTAAATTGGCAACTCTATGTCAGGAAAACGGTCTAGGGGGAAAGCAAAAAGTTTAGGGATCTTTAGCCAAAAAGGCCAAGTCCTACAGGTGCTTTTGGAATTAATGTTATTATGAAGGTTTTTACTATAAAATTATACATTTTCTATTTACCAAACATTTCTCTTGATACCTTTGGAAACTGGGTTGAAGTGTCTTGCGGAAAACAAAATAGCAGACGAGCTTGGGCAACATTAATGCCATTAAGCAGTCCTGAAGAAGGAGGAGAACGTATTTGGTGAAAGGGTCTTTCGTGTTGAAGTTTGTCTTTCTAGGCTTACTTGGGTGTCATTTTTATGAAAAATGTATGGCTGCTTAAGGTATAAATTTCCATATCAAAAGTAAGTTTCTTTATCTGTTTAGGCTAATATTTAACATGTAGAACCTTTGACCCTGGCAGCACAAAGATACCACCTTGTCTACAATGTTTCCGGCTGGCCTTGATCGCCCCATGTTACTACTTATTGTTTCTTAGGCCCCTCTGTGGCATCAATGTTGTTTCACATTTAGGCATGGGCCTGTTAACTTAAAGTGCATTTGTACTGAGTCTGGATATTGTTTATCCTCCAGTATCTAGTGCACATTCTAAATAGCTATTCTTTCAAAATAGTAATTTTATTTTCCACATACTTTCGAAAAGTCAATAGTTACCAATACAACCAAGAGGAAGTATGAACGTATGCGGTGTCTATGGTTCCATCCAAAGCCCTCCAACTTTTCTTGATGGGAAGTTGCAGGTGAAGGAGGCTGTAGGATAGCTTCTGCACTTCTGGATCTTTCATGGTCTGCTTACCTCAAAGTAACCTTCCTTACTCCTGGGTCCATCTTCCTAGTCTCAGTTACTTATGCTCTGAGGAAAGGTGTCTCATGTACTAAACCTTAAATTTAGTCTTGTTCTATTCCTAGCCTGGCTGATGAGGGGTGTCACCCTGAAACCGGTCCCAGGATGATTGTTTCCGGTCCAGGGAATACCTGGTTTGGCAGTTCGGGCTGGACTGTTCCCATGAGGCACAGGGTCAAGACTGATTTGCATATGGCTGGGTCTGAACAGGGGTGGCGAAGTGAGCTAAAGAACGATGATGGATTCAACCCAGATCTAATAGTGACTGGGAGTGAGTGTCTGAAAAGTTTCAGGTCTCTGTCCATCATCCCCTTTTGTTTGCTATTCCTAGCCTCACCATTTAGGGAGGAATTATAGAGAGGTTGAATAGTCCCTCTGCCTTGTGAAATTACCAAGCTACCCATTTTGACTTGAGAAGCTTTTATCCCCAGGAAGAGTATGTACAAAGGGCAAGTAAGGTGGACATAATAATAATGAAAACAACCAATAAGTAATCTATCCATTACATCCTGGAGGGACTTCATTGCTCTGTCTCTTACTCTTTCATTGCCTATCCAAGAAATACTTCTCTACTGTAAATCGTAAAAGACGCAGCATGTGAGACCTAATACTGACAATTTACATAAACTTTAATTACATCGATGTTAGATAAAGGTTTAGACATGAGCAAATGAAAATAAAGCCCAATGAGCCAAACTCCACCCCCCCAAAGGCAAGCTGTAAAGGAGAACAAAGAAAGAACGTACCGCACAAGTAGCTGCCTTGCAGATTTCTGCAATGAATACCCCTATGCTTCTAGAAGTATGTTGACATCACCTGCTAGCTCTCAGGGTCTGATAAAGGAAGGATGTTTCAATACTGCTGCTAAGTAGGCTTTTGAGATCAATGGCCATGCTCATCTACTTTGGGAAGGCAGGCAGCCAAGATTCAGATCTGGGATTCCGTGAAGCCTGAAGTATTGACCAAGATCCCATGGGAAACCACTAGCTCAGAAATGAGCTGTACTGTACTGTAATAGAAGCCTCCTCCCTTGAAAACCTTATACATTGAAGACCTAATCAATGAAGGCCCGCGCCGTGAACCTGAGTTTAATAAGGGTGAGAGAATTGGCACCAGTGGAAAGGTTATTTTCGCTGTTTTGCCTAAATGGCAGGCAGGGTTCAAAGGGGTGGATTCTAGGACACTTACTCTCAGTTTGATTATCCTTATTAGGAGTTTCATAATTAGAGCAATAGGAGGAAATGCAAATGTGAGACTTGAAAATCACTGACAAGGCAGGATAAATATTTCCCCATAATTTTAGGTCCCACATTTGGGAACAAATACTAAATTGGAATACATGCTGCTATGAGACGGAGGTCCAGCAAATGATGCTCCAGCATCATGCAAAATGTTGAAAAGCCCTGCAATGACAAATAAAACCCTGAGACAAAGAAAGCATGGGCTATTGCTGTCTGCCTGTGATTTTTCTCTATTCTTGAATATGCACCATTAAGAGAGCTATGACTTGCTTTTGTCCATACACTAGTCTCTATTACCTTGATCAGAACCCTAGCTTTTTTTTTACTGATGTAATTTCCTTTTGTAGTACAAGGGAAACTGCTACCTCTTCTCCAAAAATGTCTTGCACCTTAGAATCCAAAGACATTTACTGATCTGCATCCTTTGCCAGCCACTGGCAATGGTCGGTAAAGTCAGAGCAGAGAGCTGAATATGCAGTACTTCTGTTGACAGTCTGGTCTGAAGTTGTTCACCATTCAAAGTATTTCCTGATTGCTGTCAACACAGGGATAGGATCTGACAGACATGACTTTTAAAGGGACTAGAACCTGAGGATATGCTTGATTAGAGTGCCCAGGTGGAGGGGGTCCCTTGAAACCATCAGAAGTCTTTCAGACAAAGCCCATTGTAATCTGAACCACAGATGCACAAGCATCTCTGCAAGATCTGAGAGCTAAGTTAAATGGACTCTCAGGCTGGTTGAGCTATTCTGTGGAAGATATACACTCCCCAAATCTCTCCGGAACCCTGCACCAGTTTAATACACGTCATGTACTAGGGTAAAGTGGAATTAACCCAGTTCAGCAAGAAGGCACAAACTAGGGAAATGTTACATTTTTTGGCCATGCCCCTTGCTGTTTAGATCCTTACAGAAGCATGGACCACCTAGTCATCCAGATAGGGAAGTATCATGCATCCCTGATTGTGGACACCACAGCAAAAGTTGCCAGAGTGTTCATTACAACACTTAGGAAGAACATGAGGCTAAAGACAGAACAATACTGCTGTTACAGCACTGTAAATAATATATGCTTTTTGCAAAGTGCCAAGCAAAGAAGTAAGTTCTCCATTTTTAAATGGATTGTGGCAATAAAGCTGTTGAAATATTTGAGATGTATTATCAGGCTGAAGGCTCCAGAAGCTTTCTCATCTAAAAAGACACTAGAGAATACTCATAGTGCTTTGTTGTTTATGGCTTGTACCTGTACTAAAATGGCCTTCATTGTCTTTGTTTACATTGGGCATACAGTATGAAATGCTTTTCAGACTGGATGGAGCATGGAGAGCTCTATCTTGCAGCCTTGTTGAATTATCTTCTGAACCGTGAGGTCAGGATGACTGTTGCCAGATACTGGAACCTACAATACATCCTTCCACTGGAACTAGATCTCCCTGCCCAGCATAGTCAGGATTTAGCTCTCTTGAGACCCTAGCAGGACTTGTGCTTGTCCCGGAAAGAGCTATTGGTCCACCATCCCACAATATTGGTCCACCATCCCACAATGCATTTGAGTTGCCACGGTTGATGTGCCATGCCAGCAACAACCATGAGCTGCCTAGAGTTTATAAAGCGGTGTGGGAGAATGTCAGTGCTAAAGCATGCCCAGGGGTGCAAGCTTACTCAGTGCCAGATCATCCTTGGCCAAGAGAGGACAATTGTGTGTGGCAACCTATCCATCTATATCATTCCTAAATAAAGGTTGTGGAAACAGAAACAGAACAAGAGAAAATCATGCCTAACATCACAACACAGAATAATGGTCAACTCCTGGTCTGCTGCCTCACTCCAACAAGGTGAGCGTTGGCCCTGCTTTGCACCTCCCTGCTGATTACACAAGGGAAGAAAGGTTAGCTTGTGTCTTGTACCAAACTCTAATAATATGCAAAACGCCAGTAAATCCAAGGTTTGAAACAAGATAACCTGTCCTCAAGGAGGACAGAATCAACAAAAAATAGGATGTTGAGGGAACCTGTAGCCCCATATGGTACCTTTGTAAGCAGTGGGTGACCGATTAAAAGTAGAATTTGAAAAAGTTAACTTAGCAAGTAGCCAATCTGGTAGATGGATTACCCAATAGAGTTCGAAATGGGCTAACCCAGTAACACAGGATATAATGAATATGCTTAGACAAGACTCTAAGCTGAGCTCAAGGCATGAATGGAGATCTTACAGCAACGGCTGACTCACAGATTCTACAGCATGTGCCCCAATAGGATGATGGGCCTGATGTTCCTCTTCTACATTACACACACAGGGCACAGGTACTAAAAACATAAGTGGCGAACCGATTAGAATGTGCATTTGCACCAGAACAGGTGATTCTACATCGCTGTCGTACACTTGGATTTAATGGAAGTGGGTCTGTGTTATAGCCTGTCAGTATTGACTCCTTTTCTTCAAAATATGTGTATACTTCTCATATACCAATAAACTATTTTAATATAGTATGCCCGAGCCATTTTGCTGTTTTAAGCTTTGGCTTTTTTTTTTAATGTTGCCCAGTTTATTAACCCTGAAAGGATGAAAAAATGAACGTTGCCTTGCCAATAATCAAATCGTGGTCAGCGTATCACACTATATGTTTGAACAGACTGTTCAATCGTTGAGCGATTTGTGTCTCATGTATGTCTCTTGTTAACTCTTGTCCTTGTTTCCCAAATACTGCTGATATCTTTGTTGGACTAGCAGGTCAGGTCAGCTCCTTTCCCTACCAGGTTGGATTGGACAATAATAATTGTACCCAAATGAAAGTGGTTTACCAAGACCAAGGCTTAATACTTTAGGGCACTGAATTGTTTTTTCTTCCATAAAAGTTTCTTGCCTCCAATTCTGTGGGTATATTTTATCACCTATACATGAAGCAAAATGGACTTATTAGAGACACATACTCATCTATTTGAGATCGACACAAAGGGATCAAAGTGTAAACCTCAGTCATATATCCCTTTGCAGGGGTAAAGTGGATGTCACATTAGGGTGGGGGATTTTTGAAAAGCACATTTAAAGTGTATGTGGTACCATCTGTTTATCAGACGTGCTCAGCTCTGTGGTGATAAGACAGAAGGTTATATCACTGCTCGTTCACAAGACAAAATAAATCATCAATGCTTCATCCACTTCTCCCGTGAGCGAAAGCGTCAAATCCAGGGCCACTGGAATTAAGCGATTGTGTGGCCAGGACGATTTTTGCTTAGTTATCGATTTGCCGCATTTGCCACTTTATCCATCATCTGCTGCATAATCTGCAGATTTTAACAGAAAAAGAATTTGTTTCTAGCTCATACGGGTAAAAAGTTATTAAAGACACAGCGACACGTATTGCCGCGCAGTGGAAGGCCTTTTGCTGCTTATTGTTATATTTGGGTGTTAAAGTGCCACTAATGAGGTGCACCCAATGCCCAGACAGTGTTAACAAGTACAAAATAGTGAAGAAATACTGTAAAAAAGTGCTGCATTACGTTGCACAATTTGCCTTTTCTTGCCGCATAATTTACTCAACCCTGCCGCATAATTTGGCTCTCCCCTGCCACATCATTTCAGTCGCCTGCTGCATAGTTCTTTAGGCTTCGACTTGAGCTCTGTAGCCACAAAAGAGAAACCACACCCCTGTAGCCTTTATGGTGTATGACATTCAGTGCTTTAAATGGGAAAAAAGAAGTGCAGGTACTCATTAAAATGAGTTAGCGGTGTGGCAAATGGGCGGGGCTAGGGGCGGGGCTAAGGGCAAGATATGATGATACATGACTTCTGTACCAGTTGCAGCACATATCAAAACGCATGAGAAATGCGTTTATGTAAACAAAACAGGCTAATTCATTACACAAAATGAAAGCCAAACAGGATGATGTGTTAACATTTCCTTGTTTTGTAATATTTGAGGCTGGTCCTTAATGCCATATGTTATTTGTTGTTGTTTGGCACAATACTATATATTCTCAAGCGTGCACACACACAGAGAGCGAAACAAGCTGAGATGAACACAAAAGCATTCCACCCATTCCCTTTAAAATATCTCCTGAGTGTCCTGATTCTCTCCCTCTTTCTCTCACACAAAAATAGGCACACACAGGTCGGCGAGCACACAGACATATATATATATGTATAAACGATAATTAAAGTTAACAAGAAATGCACAGGATTTTTGACTGTACACACATTTGTATTAAAATACCATTTCAAAGCCCATTCATGATTTCAGAACTCAACAAATATCTGGTATTTTTATGTGAAAAAAGTGGCAATCCTAACTTCACCTGTCACCTCACTTCTATACATTCATCCCTCCCCCTTCCTTCTATGTTCATCTTAACTTACCCTCCACCAAATCCATTTGCCAGTTGTCCTGGAGCTCATTCCTGGAGTGCTGCAGCGTTCCCTGCTGTTCATTCCTCTATGGGAAGAGCTAACTTTACACCCATGGAGGCAGTACCCAGGTCAGTCACTGTTATCATGTAAAGACAGCGATTAGTGTTGGAAGGGCACACAAACAAAAAGATGAGGAAAAAAAACGTCTTTGAGGAAGGTAGAGGATTGTGTGTCTCTGCTGCTCACTTTAGTATGGCCAGTGCATTTCCTTAAATGGGACAGGATCACTGACTGGCAGCCCCAGCCCATTTCACACGCCTGATGGAGGAAGGGGGTGGGGGTGGCCTTAAGCACTTTAAGCCTAATAGCCGTTGCACACCTGATCGACAGTGCAGGGTCTGTCTAGACCCTGTCCTGTTGATCACAGCATGACGCAAGGCAAGCCCTCTCAGACCCCTGCAGTCTGGGGACATTCAAGTGGGCGCTGCTGGAATCTCCAGCAGCGACTCTGCAAAAGGCCACTGAGGGGCTCGGTGACTTGCGAGCTCCTCGGAAGCAGAGCGGCATCTGCCCTGAGCTGGAGGAGATACCTCACCTGAGCCTGCTGTGCCCTCAATGAGGGTACCGGTACTCTCCCTGGCCTAAGAAAAGTGCCGGTACTGACGGCCAGAAAATTCGGAAGTGCCGGTACTCAGTACCGGTGAGTACCGGCCCATTTAAAGCACTGATGACATTCATATCACCCTGGTCCATACATGTAAACGCTGCAGAAGATTTGCATATGAATAGGCACTGCTGTACCACATCATTGTGCACAGCCATGGCCCAAGGTGGGCCGGTTTGTAAGGTGCAGGTGAGTAATTATTGCAGCAAGCGTGCCTGTTCAGTCATTACATTTCCACACCATTGAGAATGCTATTTTACACAACTGCAAGTATGGTTTTGACAAGCGCTCGTGGGCGGAGGGATGGCAGCTTCCTAGTGCTGCACAAATATTAATTTGTTTCTGCTCTAGAGGCAGCAACTTTCACATGCAACTCGTAGAGATATTCAGAAAACCACCTCGTTTTTCTTCCTTGAAAAACTATTCGCCGTGTGCCCCATTGTGAGTCGAGTGGTTTCTTCGCGTGGGATTTTACTCCGTCCGACAGGGAGAGGAACGGTTTCCTTGCACCTCGATTTCCTGGCTGCGGCAACACTAGGGTCAGTGTCACCGGTCAGAAAAGCCTGTCAGTAAAATCACACAGTGTTCAGACAGGGCCTGCTACCCCCTCCTATAGCGTGCAGTTCACACCTTGGCACCCTCCCGCCGCCGGCCCCTGTCCCACAAACCCCACCACCCCACCCCAATGTACCACCTGCTCAAATGGGAGTGAATCTGGACCCTCAATTCCAGGTCCGTCCAGAGGGTCGGGGGAGTAAAGTAGCATAATTGTAGGGTGCAGGAGTGCAATTACAGGTCAAATCCAGTGATTTTGGGCCACGTAATTTTAGCACCCCTGCAGTAATCAGGACCTAAATCTTTACAGAAGTCTCTGACATTTGCTGAATAGGTAATAAGGGCTGACTTTTGGATCTTTGGTATTAAATTCGACAAATGTATTTAGGGAAACAATCCTTAAAGAGCAATGTTTTGTTCAGTTCCAGCGAAAGCTATTAGATTGTTTTTCAGAAGAAAAAAAACATTTGCAGTCGGTCATTCTACGGAATAGAGTTTTGTTGTTTGCAAATGCATTTCAGCCGGAGAAAGGACAGACAGATATACAACAGAAATCATTCCCTTGGCTGCAATAAACTGCCCTGTGAAATTTAATTTGAAATTGCAACATTGTTACCTTCTTCAAAGAAAATATTCTCTCCCCGGAAACCTGTGCTGAAATATTTGCATATTCTCAAGGCCCCATGAATAAAGGATTTACAATTTTACAGAATAAATGAAGGGGATTTGCAAAACTGAAAAGTACAATGCCGGTGCATATGGCAGTACGCAGCGTTTGATACCAAGGAGTGCATTCTTTACACGAAATGTGGTTCATTAACATTTGAAACCCAAAGGATTTGCTTATTTTAGAATGCAAATCTAAACTGGCTTGTGTGTACTCGTGTCATACTCTCTATACTGCAGTATTTTCAGAACCGTGGACAGGGTAAGCTTTGCCACTCTGCAGCTGAATAGAACAAACCAGATCTCTAGGACATAGTGTATTATTTTACCTCATCCTCTTGAAAATGAACCATTAAGAGCTTTCGTTGTAGAAATGTTCTCAAGTTCCTGGTTATAGTTCCCCAAAGGAAGAGTTATTTTTACACGTTGGTGAAATATTTACCCTTAAATACTATATTTTTGTAGCCTAGCCACACGCCTAAGGGGTGGTAAACTAGAGGGCATTGAGGGGAGAAGGGATGACAAATATTGAGGAAGCTAGGCCAGGTGCTGTCTCAAACTTCCCTTATGGTGCTACTAAGGTAACTCAAATTTGAAAGGAAAGTAAAGTGATAATCTTGAGTAGGCCCTTCTTGCGCAGAGCCAACTCACTCTAATGAGCAATACATCCAAGACTGGACTTGCATTTAATGCTCATGTGTAGGACTCGGTCACGATGAAGCGAGACAGGGCAGGAGGCCAGCAAGACACTCTGTCCGAAAATGATCTTGAGAAGTTGCAACTTCCAATGTGGAGCATGAAGATCAGAAAAGTCTGACTAGCAACAGTTAGTAAGTGGAAGCAGTTTAAATATCTATGGGTACGTTCTATGATACCCTTTGATCCTTATGTTCTGTTATATTCTTGGAACTGCAAGTGTCACCCTATAGTGAGAGCCATTTGACGCAGTCTAGTGTTACTAACAGGGTGTTTCTTTGGAGCATACCCTTTCCTACAAGTTTGGAAGAGCTGAGTAAAGAAAAAGGGCAGGTGGGTGTTGGCATTGAAACCGCTAAACAGCAACAGTGGTAGTACTACAGAGATGTCACAACACTGCCATGGGGATGTCTGCACACAGATGGCTATGAAAAGACCCTGTTCAGTAACTGAAAGTGACTGTGGAGGATGGTGACTGTCCAGGTGGGAAGGCTCGCCCATGGAGTGATCCAGAGTTTACAGGCAATCCGCTGGAGGTAGGGGCTGCGCAAGAATGGTGGTCACAATCCTAGAGAAGGGGCTGTAGGATGTGGAGAGGGGAGGCACGTGCTAAGTTGTAGAGTTGAAGGGTTTGCGTATGCAGGAGATTGGGAAGTGAGGGTGATGTTTCTGTTTGTCAACCTGTCTACACTAAATGAGTAGCAGTGAGGGACTAGACCCTAGTTACCCCCCTCCCCGGTTCTCTGGCTCTCTGGAGTCAGGTTTTTACCATCTTGCCACCAGGTGGTACTCTCTAAGACCTTGAAAGGCCCTTCCTCCATCCCTATTTACATAACTATCTGACCCACTGCAAACTATACTGCACTTTTCACTCCAGTTCTGATGTTCACACAATAGTGATGCATAATCTGTCTAGCTACTGATCAATAATGCCTTTTAACCATCTTTTTATTCTGTCTGCATGTACTGACGCCACTCGCATTCTCCATCCAGGCTCCCCTTACCTCCTCTATCCTCGTTCTTCCTTCTGTTAAACAGATCGCTGATAGGTGTACGACTCTATCCATGCATTCCCCTCCTTTAAACAGACTGATTCTATTATACTTGTGTTTTTACTATTATCAATGTTTTAAGTGCTAACATAAGAAACTTACTTGTATAGCTACTTGTATTGTTTACAATTGTCAATGTTCAACTTGCTATCATAAGAAACTGGTCTGTCTGTGTCAAATCTATGTGCTGCGCCTAGAAGCTGGACCCCTGGCATTTGCTGCACATTCAAAATGTTGTAAATAAATACAGTATTGTCTATGTAGCTCCTTTCTTGTCATACAACTATAGTAATCCATTATGGTCTTTGTAGTTCCTTCCTTTCTCAGACCTCCTGGTGGCAGAGTTCTCTGTGTTATCATGGTTCATTTCTCCCCGCAGATTTACGAATGTTTACATATACATATTCTGACATTTCCTCTGTCTTCACCCTGATATATACTCCATTCTAGTTTAAATGTTTTCTTCTCGTCCCTTATGACTTTTATAGTCTCTCCCTTTGTACATCCCACAGCAGCCTTCCCTGTCTTGTTGGAGTTCTGATTTTTAGCACCTGGATAATTGCTGGAGCATAACTGTTTCTTGATTCCGGTCCAGGGAAGACATGGCTTGGCAGTTCGGTCTGGACTGTTCCCATGAGGCACAGGGTCAAGACTGATTTGCATATGGCTATGTCTGAACTGGGGTGGCGTGGTGAAGCAAAATAACGATGGATTAAACCCAGATCTGTGACTGGGGATGAATGTTTGCCAATGTGCAGCATTCCGTCCATCATCTTGTGTGTTTTGCATAACTGTTTCTCTTCACCTGTCCTCCTTTCCTGAGCTGCCTTTTTGAAGGCCTGTCCCTAGCTCATATGTGTTTGCTTATTCTGGTCCTTGATATCACAGATTGTTTTCACAGATCGGTCTTGATTATATAACTGCTCTGTCCTTGTTCTCGTATGCTGTAGAATTCTAGTCCTCTACGTCGGCGTTCCTTCTTCCATTTTCTTACTATTTGTCCTTGGTCCCCATTTCTGCACTTATTGTTTCCTGAGTTTGTGTTTTCCATGAAAGGGTGGTCTGTCTTCTCTTTCTTTCTGCATAGTTTCTTCTTGTCCCTTTCTTTGGAATCCAACCCTGCCTTTTTGAACCCTGTTTCAGGATTGGTACTTTTGTCACATTGCCTGATTGACAATCCAGTCATGTCTTTCCTAAGCCCTCTTTCTGGTCCTCTTTCTCAATTCACTTTGTCCTTTCTTGTGCTTGTGTTCAAATCTTTGTTGTTGCTCCCAGAGGGTGCTTGTGGGTTCTGAGTCTTGGTGCCTCGTGCACAGAGACTTTGTGAATAACTGCTGTTTGCCTTTAATGAGATCTTTTTAAATTATAGAAACGGAGCATACAATAAACTGACGATAGTCTATTGTATTTCTGTGTTGGACTTCCATGTTGCCTTTCTATATGTTTATTGTACATGTATGTGTTGTCTGTCTAGTCTTGTTTCCTACCGGTCATGCCCAGCTGATGTTGAGTAGTCACATTCCAGTCCACAATAAGTCTTCAGCTATTGTCCTGTCGTTTTTCCGTGTTTCAGGTGATCACTTTTCAATGCTAAGCCCCTCCTTCCAAATTCCTTTTTTCCTGCAGAGTGTCAGCTCTCCTTTAATAATGTAAGTCCTGCTCTCAGGGGGGTTTCTGACAAATTGCCGGACACACAGGCTGGATGCACTGAGGGTGACTACCTTAGAGGAAGTGCCGTGTCAAGTGATCCACATTTACAGTGTTCAATAATGTAGCATAAGATGGAGGCCATTGTGACCAAGGTAGATAGTGCAGAAGCTTCACGCCTGGATGTGGATCCCAGTTCATGTTTGTTCTCTCTTTGCAGCTACTTTGTCACCCAAGTGTTTGGCGAAGTTCAATTCACATACAATGGAGATGAAGGCAAGTTCTTGGCAACGTTTTGGTGTCATTCCATTGGTCCAGACCATGATTTGTCTGTGAGCCACAGGCCCATATGTCAGATACAATTTATTTTTTTCACGATTCCTTGCACATGATGTAAGGCCAGATTAGTCCTGATTGGTTAAGTGTAGGTTTGCATCTTATATTAGAAGACCATGCTTATAAATAGTTTACTAAGAAAGCAGAGTACAGATAAGCTTAGCTGCTGTTTCATTAGTGCAGAGCGGGACTTTCTTCAGATTTATTTCCAAAAGCATGTTGTTGTTTTTTAATAACCCTAAACATAAACCACTGTTATATGAAGCAGGCTTTCAAATCACATTACAAAGTTCCATAACTTCCATGTGGCTACACCCCTTCCTCCCTTGGCAAACTTCACCTTCATAAATAGGTAGCTGGAATAACATGTACATGGGAAAGATAGGGTTTTTATGCCAAGAAAGTCAACACTTCACTTTTCTTCTAATTTTCCGATTATCCTAATGGCCAGGACAAACATGGGCAAGATAGAATGGGTGATCCTTCTATTAAAAACATCATAAGTGGTCCCCACAGTTTCCTGAATGTGTTACCGTGTGGGTCCCATGTCAAGCGTTTCACTACCAACACTAAGCATGGTCTTCCAGCCCACTGCCGCAGTCATTTTCCACCTTGGGACGATCAGCTGTGTCGCTGCCACGGTCATGGTTCCAGCCATTTCTTGATAATCCGTTCATACTGAGTGCTTTTAGACCTAAAATAATGGTCAAAAGCCACTTGTGTAATGCAGCTGTTCTATCATTTTCTACCATTGTGCCACACAACTCTAAATTGAACATGTAGAGCAAACCTACTATGTAGACTTAGCAGTGTTTACTTTGTGATACTAATGCCAGACCTTTCAAGCACGGGAATGGGCTGCAGCCGGAATTACCTTCAGGATGAAGGTCAAAGAGCCTTGATAGGGGCCAAAACATCCGACAATTGTCTACTTAAATACTTGATGTGAATCTGAAGGAGGACATAGAATCAACATCATAACTGAAAAACATTCAACACCACAATGGATGGAATGTAGTGCTATGGCAAATGAATCAACGGGGACCGCTGCATGATTCGGGATAGCAGCGTGAATGGTGTGTCAAAGGGTGTACCCTCTACTGCGTTCATTTCCAAAACAAACCCCTGGAGGCCACGCTCACTGTGCCATTCTCAAAGCAGCTCCAGGCTGAGGCAGGTAGAGACACACTCCTATTTCTAGTTCGACTAAATCCACAGCTAATACAAGGATTACATCAAATGGATTTTTCCACTTGTTACCTGTTTCTTTTATCCCTTTTTTTGTTTTCTTGATCCGTCCCATCTCTCTCTCCCTGTTTCTTCCTCTGCTCTATTTCTTACTCTTTCTTTCCATTACTCTCACGCATATCAGATGCAATGCTGCCACTCATTGTCTAGCGATTACTCAGTGTTGCAGGAGGCCTGGAGACATGACACGCTTTCATATACTTATGAAATACATTTAAATCCGATAACTCACCATTATGGGACTCCTCAACATGTTCAGTCGTTCGTTTATTAAGTATGTATTGAACGATCCGAAAGGAATGTATTCAGTGTATAACTATACTCCTACTTCAAAACTTACGGGAAACCAAATGCGAAGCTTCAAATATTTATAACAGGGAAACTGCTTGCGATTATTAGAAACGGCGTCGCCATGGAAAATGAACTAACCATGCATTGGCCTCTATGTGAGCTAATTACAATATTGAAATTATTATCACGCTAGACATTTACAACACAACACTGGACCATAATAAAACAAAGAAGAGAAAAGGTTAAAGAAAAACAGTTGAAGAAGAAACAAGCTACTTATCAACCTTGGGCATTCAGATGGTTCAAATGAAACCAGATATCTTCATATTTTTCCCCATGTCAATTTTATAGATATATCTTTTCACTCTTTAAAGAGATATATTACCTATTCAGCAACCTGTGGGGGTTTGGACTTCACAGTTTCTGCTCTTTTAGCCAACAGGAAGGCTCTAATACTATATGAATCTCACTATATGTAAATTAGTTTTGTTACTTGCCTGAAAATCTGTGTTAGCTTTAGCCCTTGTGGGCCGACATTGGGCGCAGGAAGGCATAGAGTCCGTCTAGATGCGTTGCTGGTTCTTGGCCATTAACAGATAGATGCTTAAAAAAAATGCCATCAAAGCTAATGTCGCGTCATTTTCTCCGAAGATGGGTTAGCTTCTTTAAGTCCTCATCACGAGTGGCCTATAATCATTTCTGATATTCACCAAGCCCATGTATATCGTTGCCATGGATACTGAGAATTCCAAGCTTGGGGAGGAATAATCGGACCTACAGCGCTGATTTCTGCATGTTTTTCCTCAATATTCCACACAGAGACTTTACCTACTTGAAGCATCACCGGGTGAAATATCAGTTGTCAGTGCTGCTTCCTCTGAACTTTCAGTTCGGATGTGCCTGGCAGCCCCTTTTATAGAGCTCTTCGGAATTCATGCGCCACTCGTATTGAGGACCTTTTTTGGGTAAAGTATTTATTTCCTTCGTGTCTGATGTGACTGCTACTTTATGAAAAAAAATCATAAAATTATAAACCGAATAAAAGAATAAAAAAATGGCAGTTTCAAACAAGCTGCATAGTAACCGGAATTTGTAGCGCAAACCTAACATTGAAGCATTAACATGCATGACTTGCTAGGTGTTGAGATACATCTAAGGCAAACGTGCTCTGAATTACATGGAAAATAATGTATATGAGTAACTAACGGAGAAAGAAAAAAACTGGAAAAAAGCACACACTAATCAAGAATTTCAGGAGAACCCACGGTGGCAACAAGCACATGTAAATTATGCTGATTGGTCACAGATTTCAAATTAGCCCCCATGGAGCAAGAACAGTCATCTGGCAAAACATTTCTTAATGCCCTGGACTTTAGAAGTTACATAGAAGTCAAGAATGAACAGTCCATCCGGGCCTTACTCTTTACAACTTGCTTCAGGAAACAATTATACATGGAGCGCACTGACCCCAAGTCAAATGTTTACGTTGAGATTGCATGGCTAAACTATGTGCTGGGATTGTAATCGAGGGGTAGCAGACATTGTTCATATGCTGTGCAGCTTCCAAAAGATGACGTCAACCCAGAGTGAAATTAAGCAGAAAACCTATTTGGTCTACGAAAGAACTTCAAAGAAGAACTCTGTGAAGCGATGGACGGGGACCTAATAGAAGGCGCATGCCAGGTTGTAAGTACCAGGATGTAAATGCTAAAATATTGTAAACAATTCCCAATAGTCGACCTCAAATATGGCATCCTTGTACAGTGCTGTTGGCAGGACTAGCATAGGCCACGCCTCCCGGAAAGCGGAGACTGCATCCCCCCCTGTTTACCAGAGGTCCCTGCACGATTCATGTGATGTGTGGTTAGGTGCTCTCTTGGAATCTATAACAGTATTTCCTAACTTAATGAATCCAACAGAGTGAACGGAGGAAAGCTTCTTCTAAACAGCAATCTTTCCTAGTTCTAGTCTCATTCTTGTTTAATCTCATCAGGACAAGAAGAGATCAGCACCGCCCTTATAGTACGCACACCTTCATTTATCAACAAATGCAACAAAAGCAGTGCAGGACTGTGGGCAAAATTATTGAGCTGTGAAATTCACCTTTTTATATTTCCAGTCAGAGCAGGTTTTAGAAGTGGTGGCACCCAGTGCAGCAGTCTATTTTGGCACTGCCCAAAAGACCTCCTTCTCCACGGATTCCCTAAATACCACTCTCCTACAGTGCCCCTCATCTCTCCATAGCTCCTCTCTCATATGCATTTCATTTGTTTTATAGGGCTACTCATAACAGTGTAGGATGTCAGAGCCAGGGCCGGACTGGGAACAGAAACCAGCCCTGGTGATTCTGCTCGACTGGCCCTCGAGGGGGGAGGGGTGCTAGTGTCAAGCACCGTTGCTTCTTTTGTTGCTGGGGGTGATATTGTAGCACTGCTGCAAAACCAGCCACAAGTACCAAAACCAGCCCCTCGGGTCAAAAACCTACCCCACCCTTCCGGCCCACCGGGAAAATGCCTGGTGCAAGCTACGGCCAGTCCGGCCCTGGTCAGAGCACTTTACACCACACACATATAATATAGAGACAATTAATCATACGTGTGTAAATCGGCCAATGAGGATTACAAGGTGTATAAATCATATGTCATACATACTAGTAGGCAGTAAATTTTAGGAGTGTATGGTCTGGAGAAGCACAAACTCAGGAATTAAAACATACCACAGTGGTTGGAGGACAACTCACAGAAACCTTCTAAGTGAGGACTGCAGCCTGCCAGGATTGCTTACTCTCACCAGCGTTATCTTGAAATTTTTATTGTTGCCTGAAAGCTGCTTGACACAGAAGGAACTTCGCAGCAAGAACTTTCAAACACATAAGTTAATTATAACAAAGTGCCCCCCAAGCTCAATGCCAGGTGCAGCTGTATCGGCCACACCGCCCTAAAGACGGCCCTGTTTCCAATTATACAATCTCGCTACTCAGAGATTTGAGTTCGGTAATGTGTTGGGAGTTAGAGCATATCAACACATGCAACTGAGTCATAAAGGGATGTATGTTTGTCTTAGATAATTTTCATTTTAACTGGAAAGTCTGGCAAAGCATAAATATTATCTGCCAAATTTAGGGGAGATAACACATACTTAACAATTCAGCGCTTACCATTCCTTCCTGCTGGACCACACAATGTTGGGGTTGATTTCTCCCAAACCACATTTTGTTATGTAGCCTTTTCAGTGGTAGTGCTAGCTTGTTCTTGAGTGAACGAGGCTTGGAGTTTGAATATCATGGTCTTGGCCTTCAACTTGATGTAGGCCAATTACTTGGGGGCAAAATAAATCATCCAGTTGCTCACACAGGCACCCAGTCCTAGAGAGGCACTGATGGCAGCTTCCATAAACTATGAACTGAAGCCCCCCTTAAGGGGCTACAACAGCTTAAGACTCTAACTTTTCATGCATTTGATAACCCTGTAGTTAGTCCCTTAGGGGTGTGATGTTTTAAACAGTGAATAAGAATCTGAGCTCTTGTACCTTTCTCTCGAGTTCTCCCCCTCAGCAGTCAAATGCAATCCAATCTGTCCTAGATGGGAGCTTCAGCTGGAGAAAGATGGAGAGTGAGGATATATTTCCCATACACTGGAAATGTATTGCCTGTGTTCCTGTAGCTGGAGTAAAGCGGATGCAGGTGGGGCTGCCATTAGAAATGTCATGACATGTTTGTAAACAAAGAGCTGTTGATTAATTCTTCCTGAGTACTGTCATTTGGTAGATGGTAGAGGTGAAAGGTGGGATCCCCCTATTGATACCTGCGGTGAGAGGTATCACTTTGCACAAAAGCTGTGTCAGGAGAGCAGCCTGAGGATGACATTTTAAAGGAGCCATCCAAAACTGATTCTGAAATTAGACAGTGGATCTACATCCCTTGTCTGAAAAATGTGTAGAAAGGTAGGATCCAAACCATCCCAACTTTTCCCACTCCCGAGTTTTACTGGACCACAGAAGAGAATGCCACTCATAAGAGCTTTTTTGTACAGCCATTCTTCCAGAGGTGAGGTAACATCACCAGAAGTCAACACCTTCTGTGGAAGAGCTAAGGATCTGCCTGAAGAGCCTAGATGCTGGTCTTCCTGCTGAGAACAGGAAGGAGTCTGCCTCGCCTTGCAAGAGGAGAGACTGTCCAGTAGGAAAGGATCAGCATGAGGAGCACTCAGAGTAAGCTGATGACCCTAAGAGAGTGATCCAGGAGTGACCTGTGCTGTAAAGGAATCCTCCAGTATCGCTGAGAAGCTGTAAATAAGACTATGCTAGAGCATGTTATTATGTGTTTCCTGGCAGCCTGCCAGAGGCCAATGTACTGGTGCTGCAGTCGCTGACAAGGAGGAGATTGAATCACCCCTGAAGCGGGAAGCCCCAAACCAGTCCAGAGGTCACAGCTATCCCCAGACCTCAGAAGGAAGACTTGGCCTGGAGGCCACAACATTCACAAGCTGAAGTGTCAGTCTGCAGCTGCCCTCGGAGCATCGCCACTCCTGAAGGCTGGTGCCGCCAGATGAGCATGCCCCCATAGCAGCCCCTGTAAAGATTGTCTTGCTTGCGGCAGCCACTGTGGTGATTCATAAGGGAGAACACCACCCCTTGAGGGCAGGCATGCCACCTCTGCCCGCTGTGCAGCTCGGACAGTCTTCGATCACCAACAGTTAACAGGGGACTTAGATGTACCTAGGGGTGAGAGAGAGAGACAGATATGTTCAGACAAATTGGACAAATCTGCCATGCCCGCTTGATGATTTTTGATACAAAAGCAGCTAACAACAGTGAGCTCAGTTGCACACTTAACATGTGAGCACTTTTGAGTGATAGCGGTTTTACAGTCATAGCAGGAGAAGACAGCTCATGGGGAAGGAAGGGGAAGTGTAGCACACCATGGTTTAAGCGCCACATATGACAACTCTGTATGATGTATTAATTGGATTGTGTAGCATTTAGTTCTGCTATGATATTAAACGTTATTTATTTTTCATAAAGATGAGCACCGGGTTGAATATTACATTATTTTATGTCTGTTGTTTGACTGTTGAGATCGGAGATCTTGACTCCCACACTACTTCCCTGAGAATCTTTTGACTGCTTGCCCTCGCTACCCTCAGAGTCAAATGCCAAAAGGGCTCTACTTAGCCAAGTTTTCAGAGCCGCAGCAGGATGGAAACCAGTGGCAAACCACCACTGTTGGGGCACAGTATCACTTGTCTGCCCTGTGGCCTCCGAACTGTGGCCTGACACCAGTCCTCCTTGCTGAAGCAGAATATACCATAACCCTACCCGTAGGCAAGACAGTAAAGGATTCCCATCTAATTCACTCTAAGGAGAAGGGGGTTCTGTGTGCCCAGGCCCCTTCACTAGCTCATGAATACCTGTATCTGAAGACCAATCTCAAGCAAAGGAAACAGCTAGTCTTAGAAAAATACTGTCTGAATTGAGCCTAGTTATATGGCCTCATGAAGATGAACAACAACATCAAAGGATCTAAACTAGTTTGAAGCACTTCCCCAATTCTTGTTCCATCAGCTGCAACATGCAGACACCTGTAATCCACTTTAAGAAGTCTAAAGTGAGCTTTAAGAGGTCAGCACTTGATCCCATGAACCTAAAGTCTCCTTTACCACTTCAGCTATTTGCCAAGAGGTACAGAGTGGAAGAAGCAATGCAGGAATTTTTCCTCTTCTTTCACTTAATACACACTGTATTACAGTCACAGAAAATAAGGCCATACTTGTGTATAAAACCACAGAAGGCTAGGACATCAGAGTTTAAAAGTCCCAATAGTCCACAAAGTCTAAAATCTCGCAGACATGTCTATGGGCAAGAAAGAAAGGATTAGAGATCTGGTAGACGATTGGTGAAATATAATTTTGGTAAATGTTTCCAAAGTTAAATAAAGAAAAACGCTTGGGAGGCCTTAAGGAACAATACTTTAGCCTGGTTGAAAGGGAAGAAATATGTACAGGTAGTAGAACTGTCTCCCCCTCTGGAACTATGCTGCTGTGCACTGTGTAAATTGGCAATGCAGGCTTTAACTGGTTTTCTGCTCCTATGATTCTGTCATGGGCCTCACTGATCAGTTGACTGGGGGTGAGTGCTTGCAATGTTCAACACTCCGTCCATCATCCCCTTTGGTTTTGCTTTGTTCGCCCTAAGTTGGCAGGGTATGCCCAGACGTGGGTCCCTTGCTCACTTTGCCACTGGATTCAAGATAGCCTGGCTGATGAGGGCTGTGAGCCCGAAACCGGTCCCAGGATGCTTGTTTCCGGTCCAGGTAAGACATGGCTTGGCAGTTCGTGCTGGACTGTTCCCATGAGGCACAGGGTCAGACTGATTTGCATATAGACATGTTTAAACTGGGGTGCCGGAGTGAGCTAAAGAATGATGATGGATTAAACCCAGATCAGTTGACTGGGGGTGAGTGCTTGCAATGTTCAACACTCCGTCCATCATCCCCTTTGGTTTTGCTTTGTTCGCCCTAAGTTGGCAGGGTATGCCCAGACGTGGGTCCCTTGCTCACTTTGCCACTGGATTCAAGATAGCCTGGCTGATGAGGGCTGTGAGCCCGAAACCGGTCCCAGGATGCTTGTTTCCGGTCCAGGGAAGACATGGCTTGGCAGTTCGGGTTGGACTGTTCCCATGAGGCACAGGGTCAGACTGATTTGCATATAGCCATGTCTGAACTGGGGTGGCAGAGTGAGCTAAAGAATGATGATGGATTAAACCCAGATCAGTTGACTGGGGGTGAGTGCTTGCAATGTTCAACACTCCGTCCATCATCCCCTTTGGTTTTGCTGTGTAGTCTATTCAAGGCATCAAAACTCAATGCAGAAACATTAATGGCAGGCACCTCCTATTCTTCTGGGAGTCCATTAAATGAGTCTGCCTGCTCTTGCTGGAATCACTAGATGGCATCCTGTCCCAAGCAATGTGAAATTTTAAAGGCATATTTGAGAGACAGGACTGGTTCCAGAGATGCCTGACATAAGGAGAAATATGTTTGGAGTTACCTGAAATATGGTGAGCAAGAGATGCATGGGTTTAAGGGAAGACTAGTCATTCCTTTACAACCCCTCTGAATCACTTAAAAGCATCCACAATACCTGCACATACAAGAGCCACACTTAGAAGAGACCAGAGCATTCCAAACAATCTCTATAAAAATAAGCATATGTTTAATTACATAAAACACAAGGTGAATATGGATAGGTTGCAAGAGACATACCTTTGACTTTCACTAATCAGAAGTTGAGTATTGGTGGCCATCAATTGATAGTTCCTACAGCCTCAAGAAAATAAGGCAAACAACTCTTTTTTTAGGTTTCTAATCTGATCTGGAGGCTTTTGTGTGTGCGCTAATGATATTCAGGTCCTTTTTCATATGGGTGGTGACACAGGAGCCATGCATGTGACACAGGAGCTATGTATTATCCATTGTTGTACTGTGAGAGTGCAGGACCGTTTGAATGGCAATTCACTTTAACTAAACTCTGGCAAAACCAAGATTTTGATTGTTGTTAAAGGAGGGTAGTACTATACTAGAAACTCACTTCTGGCACTAAACCTTGTGTGCTGCTCATGGTGGAGGCCAGTGAATGCTAATTTTGCATTGAGCATTGAGACCAGTATCTCAGTGGTTGCATCTTCCTGTTTCTGTCTGTTGAGTTCCTCTTTGCATTACACCCTAAGTGGTATCTTAGCAGTCAACACTGTTGTTGGCTCAAGTTTGGACTCGTCTAACGGTGTTTCCTTTGGCATTCCTCAGAATCTCCATCATAGCCTACCTTGTGCTACCTTCAGGGCCGCAAAATTGTCCCTTGTGTATTCTTCCCATGAATCACTCATGCATGCAGGTTATAATCGGGACCCTCTGCTTTGTTCATCGTACTCCTTTTGCCACCTCTCAATTCCTAAGTGATAATTTTCATTGATGTGCTTCATTTTACAAACTGGGCTCTACTCATCTAGAATGTCTTTCAAGTCTTGCTTTCGAAGTCAATAACAAGACGAGTGTTCCCGCACAGTCTCTCCTTCTAGTTCAGTAGGAAAGCGTTTCTCAATTCTCTTGTGGGAAGAACCTAAAAAACTTCTGGATTTATGCTACCCTCTCCAAATGCCATCTTAGCCTAAAGTAACTAACCCTTTTTCAGAGCTTAAAATATCTGGACAGAGCATATGCCGCATGTCACTCTAGCGGTGACGAGACTCCCTTTTTATAGATTTCCCATCTATGTTACTTTTAATCTGCTGTGGACTAAATCGATTATGGGGAGTGTTAGACCTGGCACCATTGGCGTGGGTTTCCCCTGTATTTTTGCCTTTTGCCTCCTGTGTTTTTGCTGTGTGTTGGACTTTGTTTTGCTGGTCTAGATGCTTTGGGCACTTTGCCACTGCTGTTCAGTGCCAAAGTGCAAGTGCTCCCTTTGTAAATTGTTGTTATGGATTTGTGATTCCATGATTGGCATATTTGATTTACTAGTCAGACCCTAGTACAGTGCACTGTGTGTGCCCAGGGCCTGTAAATCAAATGCTGCTAGTGGGCTGCAGCACTGATTGTGCCACCCACATAAGCAGCCGGTAAATGTAAACTCTGGCCTGCCATTGCAGAGCCTGTGTGCAGTCTGGTACTGCCTTGTCGACTTGGCAAGTGCCCACACTTGCCAGTCCCTAACCTTCCCTTTTCTTTAATGTTAGTCACCCCTAAGGTAGGCCCAAGGTACCACTGTAGGCAGGGTGCATTGTATGTGAAAGGTAGGACATGCCCTGATGTGTGTGGCATGTCCTGATAGTGAAATACTGCCAATTTCGTTTTTCACTATTGCAAGGCTACCTGCTCCCATAGGATAGAATGTGGAGTTTGTTTATAACATCTTATAAACATAACTACCCCTGGGAACAAGGTAGGAAAATAAAGTTTGATATGTCTGAACTCAGAATGTTACAATGCATCTTTTAGTGAGGGTGATTTTTACATTCTGTGTTTGAAAATACCACTTTTAGAAAGTAGGTATTTTCTTGCTTAGCCATCCAGTATGCCTCTGCTAGGTTTGTGTATTGCATGTGTGTCTCTAAAGTGTCAGGGGCTAGGGAGGAGCAGTGACTCCAGAAAGCCTGATGAGTCAGGGCTGGGCTGAATAGGCCTGGTCGGCATTTGGAGTGGTGGGAGGAGTAGCACCTGCACCTGAATAAGGCTGTGCCTGCCTTCCACAATATTGGCTCCGCCCCCCTGTGGTGTGTCTGGAGCCAGGGCTCACACTGACAATGGAGGTTGTTGTGCACTTGCAAAGTGCCCCACAGAATTGGTTTTGACTGGGTACAGACACTCTCTGCCTTCAGAGAACAAAGGATTTTTGTGTATAAAAAGAGGGGCCCAGACTTTTAGATCACTTCTGGGAAATCAAGAGGAACCTTTGCCAAGGAGAAGAGCTGGAGAAGCTGAAGAGTAATACTGCCCCTGTGCTGTTTGCTGTCTGGGGTTGGCCTGCAGTGGCTACTTGCTGCCAAGGAAAGGAGAAAAGGTCTTTGCTGTTTTCTGTGTCCCCTGCTTGAGGAAGATCTCCAAGAGCTTGAAACTGAGCTTGCCTCCTTTTCTGAAGTTTCAGGGACACAAAGACTTCACCACCAGCTCCCCTGAACTTCCTTGCTGGGAGTTCTGACCTGCAAAGAGGTGCCTGCTGTTGTTTTGGACCTCTAGAGACTGTTTTCCGCTGGGAGCTGGAAGAATCCGCGCATCGTCCCGGATCATCGCATCGAGGCGCCAAGTTTGTCGCATCGTTGGACGCAGTGAGAAACCGACGCATCACCTCCCCACGCAGAAATAAACCGACGCATCACCTCCTCTCCGGTAAGGAACCGACGCATCACCTCCCCTGCGCAGCAGTAAGGAACCGACGCATCACCTCCCCCGGAGCAAGGAACCGACGCATCACCTTCCCTATGTGTAAGGAACTGACGCATCACCTTCCCTGCAGCTCGTTTTGTTTGTTTGCGTGACGCATCCCAGGTACTTTGTGTGAAAAGTGTTGCATCTGCAATTTACTTTGAACCCAACTATTTCTACCATCTGAAAGTCCTATTTTTATTACTGTATTGTGGATTTTTGTCGTTTGGGCTTGTTTTGGTTTAGATAAAGAATACTTATTTTTTTAAACTGGTGTGGTGTCCATTTGTAGTGTTTTCACTGTATTACTGTATGTGTTCACAAATGCTTTACACACTGCCTCTGAGATAAGCCTGTCTGCTCGTGCCAAGCTACCAAGGGGGTGAGCAGGGGTTATTTTAGGAGTGTATCCCCCTTACCCTGACTAGAAGCAAGGTTCCCTATTTGGACAAAGGTACCTACTTCTGCCAACTAGAGACCCCCATTTCTAACAGGGATTGATTACATTTTACTATTGTGCTCAGTCCAAAACTATTTTTGTTTCAAACTGTTTTAGCCTAATTGATCAGTTATTAAAAAAATATATATACATCACATGGCTTCAGTCTGCAGAGCTGTTGCAGCTCAGGCAACCCTAGAAAGCGACTCAATTTAATCCTCCTGAACACAACCACTAAAATATATATGTAATATTTTGAACCGAGTGTGGTATATCATTTTAAAGTGCCATTAAACTTTTCTCTTTCTTCACCAACATCCTTCCTGTAAGTGTATTCTTTGATGGTTACAGAAAAGGGTTTTTCAAAACGTTTTGCAGTCTCAGAATTTTAGAATGTGGAACACTTTTACTGCATTTTGTAATAGGCTAGAAACTGTTGCTGAAATACGACCTTATGTTAGTGGGTGTTTCTATTGAAACACGAGCAACATTTTAATACAATATTATATATAAAAAAGTATTTTTCATTCGTCATGATATAGAAGAAAAGTAGCCCAACTAAGGGGTCCACATGGATTCGACTGGTACTGCTGGAGAGCCACAAAATGACACTGCAGCATTGCAATTAGTGCATAAATGACTAAGAGACGTGACGGTAATACTGCGCACTTTTGTGTAATATTTGCAAACTTTAAGAATGCGGGAATGAATGGAAGAGTAGCCGAAACGTGTTTTATTTAACGCACTTCTACACTAAAGGTTTTCTTAGTGCTAAAACTTGAAACATATGCCCTGTAGTAAAGAGGCAAAAGGTCAAACCAATTAAATGTCATTCGTAAAAGAACAATTAACAAAATAAAAAGTTTTCAGCTTTTTTGTCAATAAGTTTAGGTCTTTCACTGTCCTAATGTCTAATAAAAGAGCATTCGATAATATAGAAGACAGAAAGAAGACTTTGCCTTCAGCTGGTGCTGACAATGTTACCACTGGTTCGTGTCTTGTTTTACCAGCCAGCGTTATATAGGGTATGGGCTGTTGGCATGCTGTTACCGCTGCAGACTTTGCAGCTGTATTCCTGGAGATTGAGGCCTAAGGCACAGTGCAGAGGCGCGCTGCCTCAGCAGACCTTTACTTTGTATTTCTTCTCCACAGAGTATCTTGCCTGGAATCTACATAATAACCTATACTGACGAGACACACTGCTGCATTATTGAGAGTGTATTATGGGTGGAGGGTGACTAGGATTGAGAAAGTTTTAGTATAAGCTACGAATATTTTGTTGTTAACGATGTGCATCTGCAGGCCAAAGTATACACAAAATTATGGTTTACCCTTTATGTTTCCTTTACATCCCATTGTGTGCCCTTCTAGTTTTTCAGTCCTTCGTGTATAAGCACGTGTCCCATTTTCAGTGGATGCAATTTGTAGTAGTAATTGTTATATTCCCTCTTCTCTTGACCTTCTTATACCTAAGTTTATTCATGTGGAATTCTAATTTTCTATGTATTCATTTTGTTCTTTTATAAAAGAACATCAAGTTTACACAAGAAGATTACTTTCAAAGAATAGCCACAACTTTACACACATTTTGCAATCTGTCAAATGTCTCTTCCTCGTGCAGGGGTTAATTAGCTCCCAGATTCCTTCAGTTACATAAAATCTCAAAATATGCAACTGCTCTGCACTGCTGTGCAAGGAATGTATTAAGAACAAAGACTTTCTTTTCTTTTATGAATGCAGTAAAATCAAAAACAAGTTTTTGCTTGCCTTGTTTTATGACAATTGAAGACCATAAAGAGTTTGAATGAGTAGGGAATCTATTTACTTCTAATAGTAGCCTGAAAACTTGAGGGTTTCTAATTTCCGGACTATGCAACACATATTAATCTGAGCTGTTGATAGTTTTCGAAAAAATGTGTAATCCTATTTTAATGTGTACTGTAGAGAGGAATTAACATCACTTAGAATAAAGTATTTGAAAGTTCATTTCTCAGCTTGACATTTGTGTTTTAAAATGGATGAAATAGTACAATCAGCTGCTATGCATATTTATTGCATGATTTTCCACAGCACTGTGTTATATGAGCAGGGGCTGCATTACAGATAGGGTGCACAGTCTTACTGCACACCATGGCAGACTGTTAACTGGTGTGTTGTGCACAGACCAGAACAGGGCACCCTTTTACAGGGAATGTTCTGTTCAAAGTGCGGGGGTGAACTTGAGCATGCACTTTGAACAGTGCATTAGTGAAAAACTGACCAGTTGTTTTAAGTCACAGCCCCTCTTTGCTCTGCAGGTGGTGACCTAGCCTAAGTTTCAAAAGGGGCAGAGATCCCGCTGCAGGCCAGAGAAGAGAGTGACTGCACCCACCCGCAGGACGATGCCTGGGGGTCCCTGGATCCTCCATGCCCTCCTCCCATGGGGCACCGTCGGGAGGCACACTGACTGTGCACTACCTCATTTGTATGAGACCATGCCCACATGCAAACCCCCTTATGGTTTGCACTATCATGATCCATATTACAGAAAGACCTATGCAATTACTTTCTGTAATACCAAAGTGCCATGGAGGTGCAAAAATTTAACGTGTCATTTGTACTCTGGTGCATTTTGTATACTACACCCCCTGGTTTGCAAACCTAGGATTTCCATGTATCTCAGGCACAAATGGTGCACCACTTGTTCCAAAGCCAGACCCTGCCTCTCCCTGAACCCTGAGAGGAACCTGAAGGGTACTGGGGTGACCCAGAGCCACAGGAAATGGAATAGGGGCTCGAAAGAGAGACATTGATCCAGACGTAATGGTATGTCTCGAGGCTAAATGGTCTTTGCTAATGGTAAATCTCTAAGCAAAGACCGCCACCTGTAGGAGAAAGGAGCGATAAACAGTAATTGCATTGAAAACTTGGAGACATGGTACCATTGAAAGTACCTAGTACATTACTCTCCGGTTCCTTCAATGTTGAAGCTTTATCGAGGTCAAGGCAGGCCAGGAACCAACCTTGATCCCGGAGGAGGCAGAGGCAGGACTATAATAGGGCACAAACAGCCAGGGCACAAGTCCTAAAAAACGAAGTGGGGGGACTAGCCTAGTTAATCAGTATGCAAATGGCATCCCAGCATGTGACATCACAGCGCGTGACATCGCGGCGCGTGAGGCCAGTGAGGCGCGTGACATCACAGGAAGTGGCATCACAAAAAGTAACATCAGATCTTAAGCCCTCACATATATGTTTAGCAGGTGTATCATAGTACATTTGAGCACATTTCGAGTATATTTGCAAACCTCCCTGATTTAGGCAGAAGATTCACACTTTTGTACGCTACACATAAAACAATGTTGCCTTTTGTCAGCGTAAAGCTTCCTCTAGCCATAGTGCTTTAAAAGAAAAAATAGTGATATATAAATTATTACAAAGCCTCCTCAGGTGTAGTAAGCGCTATATAAATGCTATTTATTTTGTGCAAATACTGGGAAAGATCAACACATCTGACGTTCTTACAGTGCATGCATATCTCCTAAACAGAGCCTGAACAAAGTGAAAAACTGCCTCTTAAGCATGTGTGATGTGTTAACAAGAAGTGAGCCTTTGTTTCCCCTCTGCTGCATTTGCTTCTAGGTGTGAGGCTCCTGACTGCTGCCAGCCAGGAGACTCGAACAAAAGGAGGCCTGATGACCCTTCAGATTCGGCCTTTGTTATGGGCCCAGAAGGAGTCAGAAATAAGAAGGCCCCCTCCCCGCCTGCACGTTGTTGTGGATCGAAAGCAGACAACAACGTGCAGGCGCTGCTGAAAGTGTCCCGTGCTTGGAAATTACACCGGGACAAATTCAGCATCTTTTTCAGTGGGGCCCAATTTCTTGGCAGGGTGGACGGTGTCCACCCTGTGAAAAAAGTGGGTGGACGCCGTCCACCCGCGTGTACCCCCGACTCGTGCCCTGCAAACAGCACAACACATGAGAAGAGAGTGCGTACAAGGTAAGGAACCCAGGGCAACTGAGAAAGGAACATAAAAACAAAGGTGAGGGGAACATCAAGTGTGTAAACTAAAACAGCAAGCGGGAAGCCAATGCAAGCACAAAATGTTGCCAGACACTGACCAAACAGGAAACTATGCTTTTATACTGTCATTACCGCTGATGGAAGTAACCCCTCAAAGTGAAAGTATAATTTCAGATACTAACTCGCGCCCTTAGCCCCAGCCTTCCCAAAAGCCGGGCAGCTGTCCTCTACCTGTGCAATGAGTCTCTACCATGGCTGAGCTTCACCTCTACTGATGTTCTTTCGCAGTGAGTGTGAAACCGTTTATCTTGTTATAGCGTCTTAGAGGAAACCACTTACGATTTCCACACACAGGTGAGAAGTTTGGTGACTAGGTGGCAAAGCCGCTCTTCCTCCTTAGTGCATAGCTTGAGGGTAATTTTGTGGATTTTAACCAAAGCTCCTCAAACTAACCTAACAGAACTTGCTGCATTGAACTCTGTCACGTTTTATAAATGATTTGGAAACAGCATACACCTGGAACCTCTTTTAAAAAAAAAAAAGTCCCTGCAGTAGTCCACTAGTGGCCTGGCAGTTCATCCACTGGTGAGTAGGAGTCCTCTCTTCCAGGAACCTTCAGCTCCAAGCACTACAGAGAGCGACTTTTCAAGCAGACTGCAGGTTATCCACAACAGAAGAGGACCCCAATAACATTGAAGGTCTGTTCAGGAGGATGTATTTTACAATCCTGCAACAAGTCATTTGGTGGATGAGATTCAGATTCTGCATTTCCTCCATCTACCGTTGCAGGTATATTTCCTCAAGCAAAATAGAGATTATCCCTTTCTCCTCTCTTGCTGAAGCTTAATATAAGGAGTTATAGTGTTAAAATGGGTTATTGAGTAACTCTGAACTAGTATTTCATTGACAGGTGCTCTTACCCACTCACTAGCTGATCCTAATGTGTCCTTACATCCACCAACCCAAAAAGGAGATATGTTTCCTTGCTGCATTAAATGCATCATCTTGCAAGGGTCACCTTTCAGAGCCCGTCTTGATACAATCCAAGATGCTAAAAACTTCACACTCTGTGTCAGATCTCTGGTAGCACTAATACACCATCACCCCGGAATGCAGTTCAGCACCCATATATTTCACACACAGAGCACACGGATAAAGTGTTGTGTATTGGTGTCTGCCATTCTCTTACTGCCTAAGGCCCAATTTATTAATTGATAATCCTGATTATTATTGCAACATTATGATGATATTATATATCAATTGGTTGCTTACGTTTTATGCATTATGTTAGTGTGCCATTAGTTGAACATATTCATCTAATGTATAATTTAGTTTTAGGCCTAATTATTTTCTGATTGGATATTAGTAGGTAGGAATGTACGAATCCCATGAATTTTTCACACACTGCCTCATCGATATTCCCATTATGGCAAAGACTGGCCTGGTACACGACAAACTAGCATTCAGAAAGCCCCCGGAGCCCAGTGGGCCAAGGTGATAGGGTTGTTTGCATCTACTTCTGAGTCTCTGCCCCGTGTACCTTTTGAAGTTTGAAACTTTGAAGCTTGAATGTAGGCAAAAGGTAATTATGGGCCCTATGAATGACTTAATCGTCTACTTAGCTCAGAGATGTAATACAGTACCGGTCGCCTTGCTGGATATAGCATTACAATCTATAACTCTCAATAATCAGTAAATTCAATAAAAATAAAAAAAACTTTAAGATATAATTGGATTATGGTCTTATATGTGGGCATTATGACAACGAAAACAATGCTATACAGTGCCACATTACAAAACAGATGTATATGGATAAGGTCTATAGTACAAAAAATAACTTGTAATGTGCTGGTTATTAATATTTTCAGCAAGAAGAAGGCAACTCTTTGTTTCTTTGATAATTTTGACGCTGCCATATGCAGCAAAAGGTACCCTTTTAAAGTACAATAGTGTAAAATTAGAAAAATATACTCTGTACTCGATACTGAGACGAAAAGTCCAATTTAAAATACATTGGAATTTGAATGAGTAAGGTTGATCCATAGCATTAATAGGCAAAGACGGTCTAAGTAGTGCAGATCCCCATATGCAAATCTGTGTCAAATTACAAATAAGTGAATATCACAAAAGGCAGGTTATTGGCAGCCATAGGGACAGAACAACACAGACCTATTATATGGAGTGTGACTGTTATTAATGTTGAATTAGCAACAAAACGATTTTTTGGTCCCCTGTAGCAGTCAGTGCAGTGGACCTACATCAGAATAGTTCATTCAGAAATAAGATTATCCTCATTCCAAGCCCTGATAGATCACAGAACTTTGCTAACCCTGCTCTAAGGGTCGGCCGTATCAGGGTCTGTGAATGATCTGATAGACAACGGCTGTCAGCATGAGCCTTTGATGTGAGTGAGAAATCTAGCCATAAGCAAAGAAAGAATTATTGATAGCCCAACATCATTTGAGTAAAGAGTCAGAGATTTCTTGGCCGTGGCTCAGTCTGCATGGTACATGGGGAATTAATCCTTGACCATTCAAGTCCTGTAAATCCTAGAAAGATGAATTCCATTTTAGAGACAGCTACTGGGACTATTTAATCAACATAATTTACTGAATATATTCCAGAAATATACCCTTTGGGAACAACTTGTTGATTTCTTTGTGGGTATTATAACATTTTGTACTTTCTACTGTCATCTTCATGACATGAAAAGGGCAGGCATGTCCTGTTTTAATTGGTTATGGCTACTCCATGTTGTCACCTGTAAGTTGGTCTCCATCGCTGGTCCTGGCCTTGTCTCAATCGCTAAGACTCAAAGCCATCATACATTGCGCGTGATCAGTGAAGAAAGCAAAAATAGGACAATGACAGTTAGGCCACCTTACTGGTAATTCAGCTTTTACGACTATCTTCGATTGCCAAATCTTTTCTAGGCAGTTGTGTTACCTCTGAAATACTGGGAAAGTAAGGATTGACGTCCATTCCTGGGTGAGCTTTTAGAAATGAAGAGTGTAATACACACAGACAAATACTATTCATAAATGTTGTAATAGGTTATGTAATGAAAGTGAATGGACATATCATTTTAAACATAGTATATCCTCAAGGAAAGGTCAGCAGGGCTCACACTAAAATAGGGATCAAAACTGCGAGTTCCAAAAAAACAAAAGAAAGCTGGTGGAATATCTCAGGCACATGGATTTTCTCAGAACAGGCTAGTTATATATTCAGTGGCAAACCAAACCACTAGTGAAAGGACATTTTGAGATTTCTCTGGTATATGTGGCACACTTCTTGGGAGATACAGCTATCTCAAAGGGTAATAATGCCGCAATTTGGTCGAAGTGCATTGTTAAGGAAGAAAAAAGATCATTTACTGCCAGGTTACTACCCCTGTCTCAATTTTTTATCAGGAAAACGGACCATGTTCTTCCTTGAGGTACTGAGACAACATTTAGAGGAGTTTGTGTATTATATACTTAAATCATTTAAAGATGTGTTGGTGCATCCACAGGGACCCAGAAGAACAATACACTTGCAATATGGGTTAAGTGATAAGAGGGATACAAAACTCGGTGAGTTTTTGGAGGACTCTTTCTCTTTCCATTATGGGTTGCATTTCACTGGCTATAATGGTATTTCTCCTGAGTTGCTTATACATCTTGCAGAACACTTTGTCCCTGAATCCTGTGGCCACATTCAGCATGCTAGATTGCCTCCTGACTGATGTGGTGTGGACTGCCAAATGGAGAAGAGTAAAGGTGGCTATGTTTTAGCTGCCTTGGGTGAAGGGGGGGCGGGGGGGGGCTGGGACTGCCAGATTGGTTTCTGTACTATGTAGCAGCTCATTGCAGCATGCCGTCCACTGGTTTGGGGAGGGACCGAGCTGGGAAGAATCCCTATTAGATGGAGCATATCGACAAAATACCCTGCCTGAGCTATTTCTAAAAGGACAGGGAGTGCTGAAGAATTTACCATATCTTATTTAGCAGATAGATCATGTGTGATGGTACAGGGCCTAAAAAGATTCCCATTTGCAGTGGACATCCCCTTGTGGGAATTGCAACCATTTCAGGCAATGCAGAGGGACATGTCCTTCTGGGGTTGGAAGGAGGTTGTAACACAGTGTGAGACACATACTCTATTGGTAGTTTTGTTTCATTTGCACAAGCACAGGAACTATTTGGGGTAGAACTGGGACAATTACTTCAATATACAATAATCACACAGTGAGACTCACCTGGCCCTTGTTTCCAGACATCCCGGGGGAACTTGTCTTTAAGTGGTAGATATTGGAACTGAGTGGTTGCAGGAGATTGATTACTCTGTTGTACAACGTGTTGGTTGAGGATGGGGTGGCAGTACATAGAGGGCTTACCATAGCTGGGTAAATACATGTCCAGAGGCTGTTTCTGAATGCCACCAGAAAAAGGCTTGAACACAAGTCTAGAGTATCTCCCCTAATACCTGATTTAAACTAATACAGTTCCGCTTTATCCAAAAGGTATACCTTACTGCACAACGACTGGCACAAATATATCCAGAACACCAGAGTGCTTGTGGGAGATGTGGTACGGCAAGGACTGGTTTTCTACATAAAACCTGGAACTGTCCAAGGCTAGAAGCATTTTGGGGCCAAATCCTGGGCACACTGACGCATATTACGGGATTGGACCTTGATCCGTCCATTACAAAATGTATACTAGGTATTTTTCCAGCCTGAAGGACCAATACAGGAGATTACGGATGCTGGCACTGGGTATAGTGGTGGCAAGGAAGAGGATAGCACTTCATTGGGCCACCTGAGACATCCGAAATATGGTCAATAGAAAAAGGACTTTCAAGGATGGGCTCTGGTGGATGAGCGGCATATTAAAATGACAAGAAAAGATGATAAACTCAGAGAGGACTTGTCTAAATGGGCTGAAATGTTGAATACGCTAGTAGACCCACCACATAATGTGACACTGTGAATGGTGTGTACAAGGTTATCTCCTGGTGAGGGATCAACCTCTGTGTTGTGGTTTGGAGGGGTTTTTGTGTGTACCTTGTTGCATAAGGGCTGCCCAACTATGATATGAAATATTGTAATATTTGAAGGAGGGTTTTCTGTGAACCAGTGACTTGAATTTGCCCTTATAAATAAAGTGTTGTTATGGAACTCAAGTCAGTAGCTGGAGATCCTGCTCCTGCCCCATCAAATAAAACACAATAAGAATTACTTTGATTTTGTAATATTCTGCAGTTGAGAATTGTATAGGTTTTGCTATTTGTATATAAGTGAGTTAAATTTGGACATGTACAATTAAACCATACTGCAGCATTAAACCATAAGTAAACAAAGATTTTAATGTATCCCACAGTTTTGTTAATATATATATATATATATATATATATATATATGCTTACCAATCTAATATGAATTTGGTTTTAATATCTGCCTCTAAAGATGAGCTGGAACATTTATTTGTTAGCAACTTGTTAACAAGCTAGAGGAAAGGGAGAACATGTAATGAATTTGCAGCTGACATGAATTTAAGTAGGTCCCTAACTCTGTTTAGTTTGCATACATTTATATTTCACTTGGTTTGATATCTTTTTAACATTCATAAAATAAACATTTCATTTTATATATTAAAGTGTCCAATAGTTCTGTTTGACAGATAGATATGGGAAATCAATGTTAGAGACACCAAACTTGTCCAAAGAGTGGCTTGGTTTTATAGTCACTAGGGAGAAAAGCTGTCAGCTAATCACAGCTGTGAAAAAAGAGTGCATTAAAGAGGACCAAATTGATCTTTTCTCTTTTAAATAATGAGTCCATGATAAGGAAGCCACAGCCATCAACGCTCTATGTTTATGTAAAGTCTGTGTGCTTGGAAACCTATCAGCTTTAGTTTTTCACCTGTGTATCTGTGCATAGTGACTCTTAAGAGCCTTAATGTCTTTCACTACTTCATGAAAGAAGGTCTCAGCAAGGATTCTCTGCCTGGCACTAGGGGATTATTTCATCTGAAAGTCAGTAATGATCCTACATAAACCACCTTGTATACCCATTTCATGAATTTGAACTTCCATATTTTGTGCTAAAATGTAATTATTAATACTGAGGGAAATTGTCACCTAAATTGAATAGCAAAACTAAACAGTTCCTTACGAAACTTTAAGAAGCTAATACACAATTCCTCTATGTCAACTTGACTTGACCAATAGTTGTATCAAACCCATAGGTGGCATTAGCTCGGTTTCTTTAATTGAGGTGAGTGGCTGTATTAAATCTGGAATCTTAGGATGCACATTTAGCGATTATCCTCATTTGTTTTTTATTCTAGCATGGTTATGACTGTAAGAGCAGTAGCAAGTCGAAGTTGTAGCCTAAGCTTGATTACATGTTATGTTATGTTATGGGGTATTTGTAGAGCGCCCGGCTACTCCAGGGAGTGTCCCGGCGCTGTCTCAACCCCTTGACAGAGCAGTGTAAACACAACAGCAGGCGCCTCCTCTACTGTTGGAAGAGCCAGGTTTTCAAAAGTCGCCTAAAACTAAGGAGATCCTGCACCTGTCTCAGGGAAGGAGGCAGGCTGTTCCATAGCTTCGCGGCTGCTACCTGAAAGGAGCGTCCCCCCTTACGTGACCGAAAGAACTTTGGCACGATCGTCAGGTGCTGGGTCGAAGACCGCAGAGTTCTGGATGGAGTATAGGGCTGAATTTTATTCCTGATGTAGGGAGCTCCAATGTTGTGGAAAGCCTTGAAGGCTAGCACCAGGGCTTTAAAATTAACCCTTTTTTGCACTGAGAGCCAGTGCAGGGACTTTAGGCAGGGGGTCATGTGTGTCCTGGATTCGACCCTAAGTACGGCCCTAGCCGCCGCGTTTTGTACCACCTGTAGGTGGCCTAGTAGGTTTTCGGGGAGGCCCAGGTACAGTACGTTGACATAGTCCAGCCTTGACATAATCAAGGCTTGGACCACTGTTTTCCTATGCGAGATAGGAAGCAAGGGGAGGAAGTTCCTCATCATTTTTAACAACCCAAAACAAGTACCGGCCACAGATTGGACCTGGGACTTCATGGACATATCCGCGTCCAGTTTCACCCCGAGATTTTTTATGGTGGTAACTGGGCTTACGGGGGGACAGATTCTGGGGCCACCATTGGCGCCATTCGTCGCCTGGAGTGTGTCCAAAGAAGATAATTTCAGACTTATCTGAGTTGCATAGCAGTTGATTGTGTTTGAACCAGGCATACACCTTAGCCAAGCACGTGCTGATTTCGTTTCCTCTTAGCGCCTCATCTTTCTCGCAGGTAAACAACAACTGGGTGTCGTCGGCGTAAGATATAACTTTTGCTCCATGCTGTTCTGCTAGGAGTGCAATCCGCTCTACCAGACTCCGGCACCATTCACTGTATGCTGTCTGCATTGGAATTAGCAGGATCCTTTCCTTCGAACTTAATTGGCTCCTTGGATTCATCGTGATTGACTCCCCCTTGCCTACAACCAGTACATACCTCGCTCAGTGGCTAGACCTCCTACAATTACTACATCCGGTTGTACCATCACGGTCATCCTGACCCGTTGACGATCCTTAATCGCATTGTTTCGCTACCAGATCCTACCTGCTCACACGCTTTCTCGTCCTGATGATGATCTCTAACTAAGGACATCGAAACGCCGTCGACTTCCACAACCGAAACTCCTTTAAACATACCTTATTAATTACGGAGTTTTGTACAGTGTTGTTAATGCGATGTAAATTTTAAGTCACCAGCACTTATCACTTCACGCACTTTTCACCCTCTGTGTGAGCACCAGGACTAGCTCCTATCATGTGAATGATACTCCTTTTATGGTGTTAATAAATGTGATATCATTCATACAACCTTGTGTCCCCGCATACTTTGTTCTCCAAAATTTTGTTGGCACTTTCTGTTCACTAATAAAACCCAGACTAAGACTACTTTTGAATTAATAGTAGCTCTGGCTACCCGAGGACCCAATTGGCCTCAACCTTGACCGCTGTCTTTTGCAAATACATATATTACCCCTGGTCGCACTACTGGGGTACCCTTGTTCTTTATATATATATATATATATATATAGGAGTGCAAGGGGGGCCATATAAATGTTAAACAGGGTTGGGCTTAAAACAGAGCCCTGTGGCACTCCTACATTCAACGGAGGAATGAGGGCCGAGAAGGGGGGGACCAAACTGTTTGCTGGCTGCTTCCCAAGAAGGAGGAGAACCACCTAAGAACCGTGCCCCCAATGCCGCAGTCCTGAAGTCTGCGCAGAAGTAGATCGTGGGGCACGGTATCGAAAGCCGCCGATAGGTCCAATAGTATCAGCACAGCTTTACCTCCTCTATCAAGAGTAGTTTTGATCGTCTCAGAGACTTCCAGTAAGGCCGCCTCCGTATTAAAGTTGGCTGTAAACCCTGACTGGCTTGGATGTAAAACAAGGGTTGCCTCTACGAAGTCAGTGATGACAACATTGACATACTTCTCCAAAGCCTTGGAGAAGTAAGGCAACAGTGATATCGGTCTGTAATTGCTGGCTACCGAAGGATCAGCTGAGGGTTTTTTTAGGAGCGGGAGGATCTTTCCGTGTTTCCAACTGTCCGGCATCAATCCCTCAGACAGAGATAAGTTCAAAACTCTGTTGACTGCTGGGTTCAATACCTCGGCGATGGATGCCAAAGTTTTGGCAGAACAAGGGTCCGAGGGAGAGCCGGATATCAATGTTTTCATAATTTTAAGTGATGTGGCCATAGGAACAGGGGGAAACGCCAAGAGGGTTTCATCCAAAATTGGACATGTAGGGGAGGACAGGCCAAAATTGCCCTTGCTATCAAGGGGCAAATCCCCAAACGAATCCTGGATAGTTTTTATTTTATTATAAAAGTATTGCGCGATATGATTCGTCCATTCATAGGTAGGGGTGAAGGGGCTTTTTATAGCATTGGGGGAAGAAAAGTCCTTTACAATCTTGAACAATTCCCTACTGCTGTTCCCAGATAGTTCAATTTTAGAGGCCAAAAAGGATTTTTTTCCCTCACGGACTCGGGCATAGTGGGCTTTCAATGCCAATTTATAGGTGGTTTTACTCAGAGGATCATAGTTTTTCCTCCAACATCGTTCAAGACATTTACACGTGCTTTTACTTTTTTTTAGTGCCTCTGTGAACCACGGAGCCGAGGCTCTACCATGTTTGGCAACTCGGATTTTGGGCGGGGCTAGTTGCGTAGTCCACTCCTGGAGCCAGCCTTCCAGTAAGAGCACATCATACTCTAGGGTGCCATTAGTGGGTATGGGGTGCTGACTAACCATAGCAGCTAAAGCCGCCGGCGTTAGCTGCTCGAAAGATCGAAAGCTACTGGCCCGCTGCTTGCAATAGGACTGAGGCCTTCCTGGTGCCTTGTCTATCTTAAAGGTGAGCAAAAAATGGTCTGACCAGATAATAGGGAGGGGCACAGCTGTTTCAATCTTAGTTGTTGAGAAGATCTGGTCCAAGATATGGCCCTTTTCGTGAGTGGGGAGCGAGACTTAGGGAGTCAGGTTGAAGATACTAAGGGATTCACACAACTTCATGGACTCTGGGTCAGCCAATTGGTCTAAATGTATGTTAAAATCCCCAAGAACCAGACACTGACTGTACTTGGCCGCTATAGGGGAGATAGCATGGCCAAGGGACTCCAAGAACCGCCCTGCCGGCCCTGGTGGACGGTATATTACCGCCCCAGCAATAGACTGGTGAGCAGAAACCGTCAGATGGAAGCCAAGGCTCTCAGCCCCCTCTAACTCTGCAATGGGTAATGGCAGGCAGGGGAGGGAGTTCTTATGTATAATCGCCACACCGCCACCCCTACCGCCGGGTCTATCCTTCCTATTCTTCCTGAACATTTCAGAAGTGCATTCCTGGCTAACATTCTCTCCATCTTTTCCCTGCTCACTGTACCATTACAAAGAAGAACCAGCCACTTTCATGTTTCTTTTGATTCCACCTCAAAGAAGCAGTCCAGTTTCAATCTGCTATATCCGTTCCAAGTTGACAGTTTTTTCTCTCATTGTCTCTCATCAGTGAGATGCTTATTGCAAGGATCTTTATTCGGTTAAACAGCCATAAAAGAAACATACAATTCATTGTAACAATTCCATTAAAATCGCAATTAATAATTCCCAAATGTTAAAAGCTCCATGATGTCATCTAAACTAACAATACTATATAAAAACAACTTGTCATTAAACCATGTGCAACTATCCGAAAAACAACTGCTGCTGTCATCCTATGGTTGTAGCAAAGTTATGTCAATAATAAATGTGCAAAATTTACAAGAGCAGCTAAAACTAGCTGCATAAACATGAGCAGTCTCATTTCGTAACATAACTTATATTGTGTGCATAATGCAACGCCCAGTATGTCCTACCATCAATAGACCATAGGAAAATACAGAAAGGGACAACTTGATTCTTATATGGAGCTAGTATAAATATTTGATGATAGTTACTTGCCCACTACTTTACGCAACCTTGCTGCATCTGCAATAAATCTAACCTTCCCTTTATCGGCACAAGGCCATAAAATTACATAAAACACATGATTAGTTCAATCAGTCAATACTTGGTTAAGTCAGATGCAAATTAAGGGCCTGATTTGGATGGCCGTCATCCAGCATAGTGGTCTGACAGCTGTGGTCGGTAGGACCGACGAATGCGTCCAACAGGCTCAAGGAGCCTGTCAGTCGGATCGTTATCCCTACAATAGGGGTAGTGTCGGTGCAGGTGCTGCCGTAGGGATTATGATGTTCCTTTCTGACACCCTTTTCATGGCGGCCATAGAAAGGCAGTCGGAAAGGGACTTTGGGGGCCCCGTCCCCATGGGCCTCCGCTATGAGGCCTGCCCAACATCCACATGGTGCCTGGCACACGGGGCATGGATGTTTCAATTTATCCCCTTTCCCACTACAGGAAAAGGGCCACTTTTCCACTGCAGCCCTTTTCCAGGCCACAGCACAAGCCGCAATTGAAAAGAAAATGTTTCCGACCGCCTACACAGCAGTCGCATCTTATTTTGTCAGGTAGAACCGCTGACTACATGTCAGTCGGTTTCCAACTCGCTGCGATGGTGGTCGGCCGCTCGTCAGACTGCTGTTCTAATTAGACCCTTAGTGCCTGTGGTACAAGAAGTACCAAGAACCAAGTCTGTTCAGCCTTTGTCAACCAAAAACATCCAGGATTTCTCACACAGAAGAATAGGAAATGATTGAATGCTTCTATTATCTACACCCACTTGCAATTTAATTGGTAGAATTCTTTCTCAGTGTACCATTACATAGACAAGTATTGGTAAATGCCAGTAGGTCTAGCTTTAAAGGAATGTTGTGTGGTAATGTGAATCATTACAAGTAGATAGCATGAGAAGAATATCGGTGTAGGTTAAAGGTCAGGTGACAGTTGCACTGTCAAGCCAGACCTAAAAATCCATGTAGGTTAATGACTGCCCTCTTCATATCTGTGCTGCTGCCAGAGGCAAACACCATCAATTATTTAGCTATCTAAGAAACTTTTAGAGAATTGCAATGTGGTGTGTACCCCTGAAAGTTCTAGATCGGGAAACTGGATAAATAGGTATATTTTACACAGCTGTTTGGAAGGCAAGCATTTTTTTGTGGAAGCACAGAATGTCTGCCAAATTAAAACATATACTTCTGGCTACCAACATGTGAGTGAAGCCAAAGCCCCTCTCTAGTGATGCTCACATAATTGTCTGGTTACAAGCCAGATCATAAAAAATGAGACGCAGGCAAATTCTGTCATGTCGTGAAAGAGGCAATTCAGCACAAATTAGTAGACCATTTCCTCACTGAGTGGCTAAAAAGGCAACCTCAGGCCAGTATTGGTATCACTAGTCCTCATCGGTGAGGTGTAGGCTAAGTCCCTATGGCACAGCGTACAGTTGACTCCTGCGTGTGCTAACCTATGTCTACTAGTGTGTCCACTAGAAAGAATTGCTGAAAAGAAAAATAGGATGATTTGTGGAAACTTTGTTCTATTCTTTTTCAATACAGTCCCATTTAGGCCTTCTCAGAAACAGTCATTGTATATAAATGGTGCACTGCTGCCACTACTGTGACCAAGAAGTACTGTTACTTTGACCTTGTCGGCACACATGAGCATGCATGTGTGCATGACAAGCAAGTTGGATTGTGCAGGCAATATATAAGCCACGGTGTTTTTTGAAGCGTTACCTTAGATATGTTGCTGAATAGTAAAGAAGCAAACCTTAGCGATTATGCATGGAGGAGGTTGTGTAGACCGGATACATGGGATGGCCATTACATAGTGTTATGTTAATTTATATGTAGAGTGCAGCGATTACCCCGAGGGGTGTTCTGTGCTTACAGAGAGAAGTGACACATAATATAGGTGAGTCCATAATATACAGCCAAGGCAAACCACAATTGACTAGCGATCCCTAGTTCCTGAAAGCTAGGTCTTTAGTGACTTCTTAAAATGAAGCAAAGATGGAATCTTCCGCAGTGTGACAGGAAATTCGTTCCAAAGTTTGACTGCTCTAACTGAAAATCCTTACTGCCTGATCAACTGTGCTTAGTTCTTGGTAGGACCAGCAGTCAAGCCTCAGAGGAGCGTAGGCAGGGTGTGGGAATAGAACTGTGACATTTTTTAGATAAGTAAATCGGGTTGATGCCATGAACTACTTTGAAAACATGGCAGAAGGATTTGAAAGCCACTTATTTAGCCATTGGGAGCGAGTCCAAGGTTTTTAACACATCTGATGAGGAAGAAAAACATTGAATACCTAGTGCTATCTTTGCAGCTGTGTTTTGTTTCCTCTGTAACTTCCTCATTTGCCTCTTATCCATCCCAAGAAAAAGGGAGTTGCAATAATCCAAGTGACTAAGTATGGTTGCCTGGGTCACTACTCCGTGAACATTCTTAGGGAGAAAGTGCAGCTTTTTCTTCAGCACCTTAAGCAAAAAGAAGCAAGTTGAGACCACGTGTTTGACCTGTCCCATTACGGAGAGAGGTCAAGTTCCAGATACACCCTTATATATGTTATCACCATCACAGGGGCAGGGTGGACACTTGCCGTAGAGGGGTAGTCAGGTAACTCATGATGCATGTTTTCATGGTTTAGTAGAACCATATATATGGATGCAAATAGAATGCATGATGATCATATATGTGGTTGAATCATAGCACTGCTGAAGTTACATGCAGTTACATTAGGAAGAGTTTGTTATGCATACCTATATATTCACCAAGAGTCAGTTTTTCCTTTAAATACTCTAGCAATCCAATCCATGTGTAAAGAAACTTATCAAAGGAATTTATTAAGAGCCATCCTTAGTCTATGAAGATGTTGGAAGATCAGTTGGGTTACATAACATGGGGTCTCAATTTGATTGCAAGTACAAATAAGAAAGGCAATGCCTGCAGAAAAGATGCATCATGTAATTCAGGTGCATGGTAAAACCATGTCTTCCGTGCTTTGTAAAAATTCAGGTGGTGATGAAGCACTGAAGCATTTGAGCAGGGAGCAAATTGCAAAGTATTGCTGTATAGATAAAGAAGTCTGAGAGTTAAACCTGTGCCTTACTCTACCTTCGTATTAAGAGGAAGAGGTTCAGCATTCCACTGAGACGTTCTCTGTAGGAAGGCAGGTCACATTCCAGGAAGAGCATGATCAGCGAGGCATAAGGTTTTCAAGAAGATAAATGATAGAGGAAAGACAGTAGTCTTGACTTAGACAAAACCATGCCTAGCATCAGAATATTAAGTTTTTTATGCCTTGGAAAGCAGAGAGAATTAACTATGTAACTTTCCTGATCACCAATTTAATTTCCGAAATGGCTCGACAGATTATTTGAAGTTTTTAGATCGAATAAAGTACTTCAGATAAAGAGGGTGTCTCCTTATATGAGAGACTGGGTTAAACATGAGCCAGTAACCGGATGCAAGTTTTGAAAGCAATAGGACAACATGACAAGAAATTTAAAGATTATGGTTTAAGCCATGCAAAGGCCCCATGCAGTTATTAATGAGGTATATTAACAGTGATAATGTGGTACATTAATAGTGATAACTCCTGTGATACTTCACCTGTGATCAATTTTATTGCGGATTAGAACTCTTCTGATAATTATTTAGAGCATTGATTGGTAAAATCCCTATAGATCCATGCTTTTAAGCCAAGCATGGTCTTGATAAAGACATGAATGCAAAAAATAGACTTCATAATACCACACTAGTACAAACACTTCTAGGTGGCCTACAAGAAACCTCTCTCTCCCACCTTTAGGTAGCATTCCATTCAGTGGCTCATCTACTAAAGCACTGGTCACCAACATGTAGCTTGTGAACAACACGTTGTTCAGGGCACTATAAAGCGTAACTTACAACTATGTTTTCATCTCAGGGCTACCCTGATCAGACTTTTCTTTTCTTTCAGAGAAGAAGCTGTCCTGATTGGTTCTCCTTTCTCCAGCTACTCAGCTGACACTTGTTTCCTAGGGTCTGAGACATCAAAGTGTAAACATGTTTAATTGCAAGTTGCCATCTCTAAAGGAGCGCTGTAAGCTTTGTGCTGAAGTCCCCATTGGAGTGCAGAGCAGGACTTATCAAGTGGCTGCTGATGAGCAGAGCATCTTGGGAGAGGATGAGACAGAGAAAGAGTCAGAATTTGTTAGCATTGGAAGAGCTACACTGCCCATGAGTTGCCAGTGCTGATGCCTACTCCTTTTTGTACAGACAACGCAGTAGAATGCAGGATGGGCAAACACCACAGAAAGTCTGACCCCACTCCAGTGACTTTACCTAGTGATCCACTGCCCAGTGAGCCAGGAAAGGGCTGTGTACTGTGCTACAAAGACCCAACAAAGAGCGTTATAAAGTGTATGATCTGTGTATATCAGCAGATTTATGGAAACTGCAAAGTGTGCTGACTGGGGCATTACAGAAAACTGCCAAAAGTGTGATAACTGGGAAATAAAGGATTTAGTGTGCATTTTGATGGTATTGTAAAATATTGCAAAGTAGACTGACAGCAAATAATGGAAACATGATAACTAGTATATTAAAAACCAATACCAAAATGTGCTAGCTGAATATTGCCAAAATGGTATAGTTTCCTAGCTGCAGACATATGGAAACTACAAGATGCACTAATTGGGTCATACTGGGAACTGTCAATCAATCATTCAGGTGGTATTTGTATGGCTACTCTGCAGAGTGTCCCAGCGCTAAAGGTTCATCGACCATTGATCCAAAGGAGTAAATTAGAAGGCACAATTGAACAACCAGATTTTTAGGCTCCTTTTAAAGGAGCCTTCATCTTTAGTGGCATGTAGGTAGAGAGGAAGGGCATTCTGGCCAGAGGCGGTAAGAGCAGAGAAAGAGATGCCGCCCCATTTCTTCCTCTTGATTTTTGGCACAGCAGCCAACAGAGCATCCGAGGAGTGCAGAGTTCTTTCTGGATGGAAATGTATGAGTCTTTTGGCCAGGTAGCCAGGACTTGACCTATAAAAGGGTCTATGGGCCAATACAAGCCCCTCGAAATGAACTCTCTCCCGAACTGGCAGCCAATGCAATTCCTTAAGGTGTTCATGAATTGGGTTGTTTTTTCAGATATTTAGGAGGAGCCAGGCTGCGGCATTCTGCACCAGCTGGAGTATCTTAAGTTGATACAGCGAGAGACCCCAATACAGAGCATTGGCGTAGTCCAGCCAAGAGGTTATAAGGGCATGGATTACCATCTTCTGGCAGTGTGAAGGAAGCAAGAACAGAAACTGTTAACTGAAACAGTACGAAACTCCTGCTATAATGGTTGTTTCCCCTGTTTCCTTTATTTTGCACCCCTGGCACTGCTGAGACCTGCTAAACAGAACTCCGATACATATACTCTTCTTTAATGGTGTGCTATGCTGGTCCTACTAGTGTGAGACTGACATGACTGCCTATTGGGGTCTCACATAGGCACCATGGAACCATTTAATATTAATGTTAATATAGTTTAATCTAGATTTACTAGAAAGTCCACGAGGCAAACCCCACCCCTTCTAAGTAAAGTCATTTTCAACGGTACAATGTTTTGACAAATATTTCGACCAATGTTGCTGGCATAATGTACCCATATATATATAATTTCCCATCAAGGCCCTCATGAGTTGCCAGAGAAAGGTGTGACATTTATTGCACCTGATAGAATCCAGCATCACATTGGTCACAATACATTGAGCGCATTAAAATGCACCGATTGCAAATTTTTGGGGTGTAACTTGTGGCTCTTGGTACTTCCAGTAATTACTGGGCATTTTTTGTCTATTAAATTCTGGCAGGTTTGACCTGGCAAAATTTAACAGAGTATGCAAACTTTATCAGACCCAGCAATTACTGGGTGCTATAACATTTGCATAACCTATCCCTGCAAATGCAGGGTTTTGCGTAGGGTTCAAAATTGCCTTAGATACTCATATTAAGGGCCTAAATGTCTAAAAGGTTTGTAATAGTAAAGTGCCCCAAACCTCCTTTTTAAATTATATTAAATCACCAAATGATTGTACCAATATTAATGGCCTCATGGACTGTAGAATGACCCCGTTTGATGACAATATCCCAAAAATCTATCGCAGAGCACCCAATAACCCTGCAGGGTAGTCTTTAAATCAGTCCAGTATTTGACCAGTTTTACTAGCCCATTTTTCTTTACAATTCAGAATTTTCTATTATTTTTCAAATGCTTCTTCAGAGGGGACCTTGTCTTTGAATTGGTTTTATATATTATTGGCAACTATACCCCGACAACGTTATTCTTTAAATGCCAATAAATGTCCTTCTAAGATATTGTTGGTTACTGTACTTGTAGGTGCACTATTTATGGATATGGTGCTCATTACCATACTAATAAATTTGTACATCTTTTTATGGCAAATCAATGCAGATATTTTCCATTGTGGTTCACATGTTTGCTCACCATTTGCACTGACACACAAACGTTGTGCCAAAGGATAAGCAGAAATATTGTTGGGTATCCTTCTCCTGGGAAGCTAGTACCACCTACTGTACCACAAAGAAAATTGTCAGGCACAGTATAGCTAGGAATATTTTTCACTGAAAATAGGTGACTTCTAATGATTGCATGATTGAGACTACCCAGCCAGATACTGCACGTAGCGACAGCACAGGTTGCTGTGAGAAAAAACATAAACAATAAAGGTAGAATGACTGATGTATATATATATATATATATATACATCCCCCAGTGGAGGTCGCCTCAGGGTAGTTATAGTTAGGTCAGCTGTTCCATAGGAAAATAGTTTTTTGTGTTGCTTATAAATTTGGCCCCATTTCATGAATTTCCACGAAACTTTCCAAAAAGGTGCTATCTTTTGACTAGTTTGTGCATGGAAAGTTTTGGTGTGATCCAAGAAGCGGGGCTGAGAAAAAAGGGGGGTCCCAAAATACAAAATCCCCATGCATTTTCAATAGACTTCTTTAGGCAGGGTTACAGCAAAAACGGCTGATTGGTATTCCACCAAATTTGGCAGGAAGCTAGATCTTGGTCCATAGATTGTGCTTTTTGTGATTTAGTGTAAATTCATTCAGTCATTGTTGAGAAATTAAGGGTAAAAAATAATTGTATATCTGGATGGTTGGGTCTGCAAGAGGTTTGAGAGACTCTTGTGGGAGCCCCAGTTCAAAAATAGAGCATTCTTATTGGCCCTGGGAGCTTTATTTCTGAAGTAATGAATCATTCAAGAAGGCAATACGGTAAGTGAATGAAGTTTTATTCCAGTTGCAAGCACCCACAGCCGGGCGCTCCCGCTGCGTACCAGGATCTCCACCAACTGATTAACGTTGGCAGAATCCTGGCACGCATCGTTCAGCACCCGATTGTGGAACGGACTTTAAACAAATACATTGAGCGCGTGGCACTCTCGCGCCTGTAGCAGGAGAGCACTCAATAAATACATGTAATATATTACAACTTCTCTCTTCCCACAAAGCAAATGTGAAATTACAACAATGCAAAGGAGGAAAAACCCCTGTAAAAAAATACAAGTTAAAACTATTATGAAACAATGCAATAATGAGAAGAAATATCATTTTCTTAAGACAAAACATAGTCATTCAATTTGACAGGCAATCTCGTTTGACGGGTACCCAAATCAACAGGTGAGGAAGATGCAAGCCTAGTCATATCAAGAGAAGCAGTATTATGCAACACAGTATGTGTATTAGAACACTGTCCACCAGTAGACTTCACAGAATCATCTTGAGAAACAAACGGGGAAATAACAGATGAAGGATCACGCAACCAGTTGGTCCAGTCGCATTGTTCCTCCTCCTTTTTGGATAACTTAAGTAAAGAAGTAACTTGTGAGTCAGAAAGCCGCACAAGTGATCACTTGTTCCACCATCCCCTAGAACCAAGTAGTGCTGAACCTTTGCTCACATCTGTGACTTGCACAGGAGAGGAAAATTTAGACAACCCCTTTGACACTCTTTTTGGATTTTTAATGAGAACCCAATCATTGAGTTTCAAATCAGTATTGTTAAAAGATTTTCCTTGATCATTTATAGATTTCATGTAACCTTGTTTTTCCAAAACTCGAGATGCAAGATTTTTATCAACAAGTGTACCCTTGACATGTTTATTTTGCAACCAATTGGGACACAAAGTAGTGTGAACATTCCTACCTCTCAAAAGAGAAAAAGGCGGAAGACCAGTGGTGCAATGTGGTGAAATGTTATAGGGCCATAATTTGTCCTTAAGGAAATCTTGAACATCTTTGCCTTAGGCAAGGGCTGCTTGAATAGCATCCTTAAGTAATCTGTTTGCCCTTTCAACCAAACCATTGGATGATGGTGAATATAAGGCAACCTTGAAATGACTGACATCCTTCTCTGCTAAAAATGCAGAAAATTTCTGAGAAATTAAATGTGTGCCATTGTCGGTAACCATAATGGATGGTGAACCCTCAATAGAAAACACTTTCCTCAAACATTTGATGGCATTGGTAGAGCTGGGTGAATCACAAAACATATGATAAATCCATTTGGAATGATAATCAACCAACAAAATTAGAAACTTAGAGTCATGAGATAAAAGGTCATAAGGTCCTGAAAAATCTACTCCAACCTTGTCCCAAGGTTTATTTGGAAATGGAACAGGATGCAAGGGTGTGTTCATTAGTTTCCATTTTTTGACTGATAAGAGGCATTCTGAACTTGAATCAATGTGAAACTTGACCTGGGATTCTAAAGATGGCCACCAATAATACAATTTAATGAGTTGCGAGGTTTTAGAAATGCCTAAATGACCATGATGTGCACATTTAATGATATCTTCCCTTAGACTTGACAGGGGAAAAAAGGAATCATGTCTCATAACCATGCCATTAACCAAGGAAAGTTCAGAAGCAACCATGGAAAAAGCTTTTAACTCATTGCAAAGTTTCCTGCTTTCAGGCCACCCCTTTACAATATATTCCATGACCAGTTTAAGGTTATCATCTTGCTATAAGCTTCCAACCAGACTTGTTCAGTAATGTTTGGGAATTCTCCGACAGCATCAAGTGCCGCAACAACACACTCTGTATCTTCAAAACTCTCAACATCTGAATCATCATGAAATGCCATGCGTGAAAGGCAGTCAGCCCTGAAATTCCTTTCACCAGAAATGTGCTTGATAGAAAAATTAAATTCTTGCAATTTTGAAAGTAATCTAACCAACCTGGCTGAGGTCTTCCCAAGGCCATTACCATTGAGTAAATGTGTAAGGGGTTTGTGGTCAGTGAATAGTTCAAATTCACGCCCCCAAATGTAATTTCTAAATTTCTCAATGGCCCAAACACAAGCGAGTGCCTCGCGTTCAATAGTACTGTAATGGGTCTCAGAAGACTTGAGCATTCTTGAAGAAAAAGCTATGGTGTGTTCCTTTCCAGCAACCCACTGACCAAGAACTGCACCCAAACCTGTAAGGCTAGCATCCACCATAATGAAACATTTCGAATCATCTTGAAAAGCATGAAGTGCAGGTGCTTCAACAATGAATTTTTTGATTTGATCAAATGAAGATGATACTTCATCAGACCAAAGAAACTTTGATCCCTTGCGTAATAAGGCACGCAAAGGCTCAACAGTTTGAGTATATCCCTTGACAAAGCGAGCATAGTATTCTGCCAATCCCAAAAATGATCGAAGAGAATCCTTGTCTTTGGGAGGAACAGCATGACGAATGGCCTTGATAAGGGATAACTTTGGTTTGATTCCTTCAGATGACAAAGTATGACCTAAGTAATCCACCTGTTGTGTACCAAATTGACATTTGTCAGACCTGATGGTCATGCCTGCTTCATTCAATTGGCTTAAAACACAAGTCAGATTTTTCAAGTGCGTTTCCCAGTCATTGGCAAAAACTAGAATGTCATCTTGATAGGCCTGGACCCCCGGGGTGTTTTGAAAAAGATTGTCCATCATTTTCTGAAAAACACTGGCCGCGGAGGCCAGGCCAAAAGGAAGTCTGAGGTATTTGTAGACCCCAAAAGGTGTGACGAAAGTAGTGAGGTCTTGTGAATCAGTTGTTAACTGAATCTGGTGATAAGCTGAGCGAAGGTCTATAATTGAAAAAAGTTTGCTCCTCCTAAGCTGGCCAGAAGTTCATGGATTTTGGGGAAGGGATGACAATCAATTAAAATGTTCTTATTTAAGGTGCGTAAGTCCGCACATAGCCTAACCTCACCAGATTTTTTTCGAACGATAACGATGGGAGAAACCCATTCTGAAGAGTCACATGGTGCAATGACCCCTTCATCACACAATTTTTTAAGTACTGACTTAAGCTCATCCGTGGCACTAACAGGTAATGGGTGAACCTTATGCACGAAAGGTTGGGAATGAGGCTTAAGTTTTATTTGATGTTGAAAACCTTTGACGGTGCCCAATTTGGTGGAAAACCAATTGGGAAACAAATCTAAAACCTTTTTTACATCCTGTGAATGATCAGTAATATTAAGACAATCTATGGTGTCCTGTTCATTTTCTGACCACCCAGCTGGGGAGTAACCTTGGGGAACATCACCAAGGGCAATTGGATTATCTGAGCCAGGAACAAGGTACAAACCCATTTTAGCAAGATCTTGCCTGCCAACTATATTGCGTCCTTTAACTGCAAAATAAACTTTTGTATAAATTGACCTTCCTAGACATTCCAATCTTGAATTAAAGTAACCCAACATTTCTATATCAAATTCTCCAAATGCTTTTGGATTGATGTCTGTTTTGGTCAAAGCAATGGCATCTTGCCATTTCTCAAGAAACATGACATTGGATAAAATAGTTATAGGTGAACCAGAATCCGCCATAATTGGAATCTCAATTTTTCCAAATAATGCAACACCTAAGGGACCTTTGACATAATGAGGATTGAAAACTGAATTACATTCAACTGTCACAATCATGTCATGAAATTGATCTGTACAACCTTCAAGAGATTCTGTAAATTCCACACTATTAACTCTGGTAGGTTTCTTGGCAGACCTGCAAACACCTTGAAAATGACCAATCTTTTTGCATAAAACACATCTTTTTCCTGAGGCGGGACACAAAGGATAGTTGCCAAGATGTGATCTGGAACCACATCTGTAGCAAATTGTGTTCCCTTTTTCTATAGGTTGTTTAAAAGATTTGTTTACAGTAACCGCATTTACAGAATTTCCAGAATCATGTGAAAGTGACTTGAAAGAGTTGATGGATTGATCTTGTTGAAGAGCTTTGGAGGTAATAATAGATCTCTCAATGCTCTTGGCGATGTCAATTGTTTCTTGTAAAGATGGTTTTCTGCAGCTGAGAAGGCGTTCTTGTATTTTTCTTGAATAACAAGAGAAAACAAATTGATCGCGGATATAAATTTCTGGATCTGCCTCAAACTCACAAGTCGATGCTAGAACTCGTAATGCAGCAATGTATTCATCCACCGTTTCATCCTCACGTTGTTTTCTCCTGAAGAAATTATGCCTTTCAAGCATAATGTTTGACTCTTGGTCATAATGTTTTGCTAATCGAGATAAAGCTTCTTTGTATGGATTCCAATGGTCTGCATCCCCCGCAGGAGTTGGAAACTGAGGTAAGTTTTCAAAAACATGTTGTGCAGCGAGTCCTAAACAGCCATAAAGAATTGCAACCTTGCGAGCAGGAGAACATTCTACAGCATCTATGGCAACAACATGGTTTTCAAAAGCTTTCACCCACTGACGCCAAAGAATGCTGGGTTTACCAGGGTGCTGCAAAAAAGGAGGAGGTTGAGCAAATTGCTGAGAAGTAGCCATGACTTTAATGAAAGAAAATATAAATAACGAGGAGAAAATGTAAAAAGCAGTCTTAAATTATAATAAATGTTTTAGTCATTGAACTTTTGAAAAAGATTTCTGTATAATTCCTTCAAATGTGAACAGTATTTAAATTAAGGTGAGCCTATCACCGAATTTGAAGGCTCCAAGGTGAGTAAACACAAGTAAAATCACAAAGGTCAGTAAGGTGAGCCTATCACCGTGTTTTAAGGCTCAAGAACTGAAATTGCCTTGCAAATGGATGAAAATTAAAAGGTGTGCCTGTCACCGTGAAAGTAAACAGGCTGGATCATACCTGTGTATAGATCAGCTGATCGAAATAGACTTGCAGCGGTGGAGCGTTGAAATCACATCCAGATCCAACATGGCCGTAAACGTGATGACGTCTTAACTAGAAGACGTGTTGCGTAGCCCAAACGAAGATGGCCACCAACTTGATGACGAATGGGGCGTCATGCAGCAACTCGGAGACCCCAGAAGTGAAGACCGTGAAAATAGCTGCAGGAAACAGCGGAGAACTGCTCATGGATGTGGCGGTGACACCCCTGACTGATGAGGCACGGAGCGCACGGAACAGCGGTGCGTCGTAAATGCCTGCGAAACCTCGAATTGGCTGGTGGGTGCCGGATGCGTGGTGTCGACTCCAAATCGTCGCCAAATGAAGTAATGAATCATTCAAGAAGGCAATCCGGTAAGTGAATGAAGTTTTATTCCAGTTGCAAGCACCCACAGCCGGGCACTCCCGCTGCGTACCAGGATCTCCACCAACTGATTAACGTTGGCAGAATCCTGGCACGCATCGTTCAGCACCCGATTGTGGAACGGACTTTAAACAAATACATTGAGCGTGTGGCACTCTCGCGTGGGTAGCACGAGAGCGCTCAATAAATACATGTAACATATTACAATTTCCCTTGGACCATCTCACTCCCGTGGGAGTCAGACTTCCGTGGGAGCGAGCGCTCTGATTGGCTGCCAGCAACATGAGGAAAATTTTGCTGGCAGCCGTTATAGGACTCTGGGACCTAGTCCCCTGTCCTGAAGCAAAGAAAAGTAATACAAGGGGGCAGGATAAGGATACCCTGAAACCCTAGGTCCCATGGAGGGGTCCCAGAGGGACCTCTTTGTGGGGCCAAAAACAAAAACAAATTGGAAAAAAATGCCGCAATCCTGCGGGACTCCTGTGGGATCGGAAAACAAAAATCAAAATGGCGGGTGCAATTAGAGGCCCTGGGAGGCCCAGCCCTGGGGTCATATTCAATAAGGGGAGGGAAGGGGTGGGCCACGTGGCCCTCACTCTAAGCCGTTAAAGGCACTGGGAAGCCCACTCCTGCATTCTGGGGCTGAAATCACGAAAAAAAGGTGAAGGTGCCACGTGGCCAGCCTCCCTGAGGCCTAAAAGACCCCGGGGAGCCCACCTCCTGGGCCAAAATTTGCATATTTAGGGAGCGGGACCACACAGCCCCCCATCCCAAACCTCCAGAGTCCCCAGGGACCCCATCCCCTAGGGCAAAATTCAATAATAAAGGGGAGAGGGGCTACGCTGCCCCCTTCCCTGAGCCAACACAGGCCCGGGAGTCTAAATTGCTCAAAATGAGGAGGGGGTGCACTGCCCCCCATCCCTGATCCATTCATGACCCCGGGGACCACATCCCCCGGGGTCAGCTCATTAGCTATGTCCCGGGGAGCCCACACCTGGGACATAACAGTTTTCCTGCCCGAACCGATGCAGGCAGGGAAACCTGTGTTTGCTCCAGCTTGGCAGGAGCATTTTTGGATCTCATGCCAAGCGGGAGCAAACACAAAGTCTGAGATCAGCTGGCGGAAGCTAAAAATATGCTCCCACCAGCTGTAAGCAGATCTGATCAGTTTCCCTGCCCGCACAGATGTGGGCAGGGAAACAGATCAAAATATTGCTCCCGCCCAGAGGGAGCAGCATTAGTAGCTGCTCCCTCCATGCAGGAACAATGCTGGCTCACACAAAATGCAGGGAGCCGGCATGTGCCTTGGAACAACCCCCGCGGCATCCAAGGAGTATATAGTGGGTGCCATGGGTGGGCACCAGGGCACCCACCTTTAAGTAATAAGGGCCGCCAGGGATGGGGTCCTAATGAGGCTCGGGGAGGGGTCCACTCAGCCCCCTCCCCTTCATAAACAAAAAAGGCCCTGGGGGGGATGGGGTCCCCAGAGCCTCATAGGTCTCTGGAAGGGGGAGCCATGTGGCCCCTCTCCCCTTTAACTAAAAAAAATAAAAAACAGGGGTCTCCTTGGCCTAATTACTTAATGAGGATTGAGGAGGGGGTCCTCATGGCCCCCTCCCCTTTAAAAAACAAAGTCCTGTAGCCAACCCTGCCATGCGCGGCGGAGGTTCGCTTTACGTATTGTAATAAAATAATACTTTACGTTAAAAAAACCTAGAAATTCGCTGAAAAAAGTAAAGGTTAAAGTAACGTTATAGTTAGGGGAATATGTCAGTGAAAACATTCAAGTTTTGAACAAAACAAACCACAGACATTCACCAGTTATAGTTAGCAGAGCTATGTCATCAGTGATGTAATAAATTATGTCATAGGACGTCATGAGTGATGTAATATGTGAGGTCATAAGCAGTGCATGGCGGGGAGCAAGTTATAGTTAGCTCTTCTAACCATAACTGGTTAATTTCTGTGTTTATTTTTATTCAAAACGATAATGTTCTCTCAGAAATATTCACCTAACTATACATTCACCTAACTTTAATCTTTGCTTTTTTTTCAGTGAGAAAAATACACACATATATACATATATTACCCAGTGACAGTCGCCAGTAGGTTGTTATAGTTAGGACCATGTTTCCATAGAAAAAGCATTTTTTGACTTGCCTATTACTTTGGCGCTGTTTGACAAATCTTCATGACATTTTCCAAAAGTGTTGCTAGGTCTGATTGTGCATGGGAAGTTTCGGGGCAATCCCTCAAGCGGGGCTGAGAAAAAGGGGGGTCAAAAAAAGTTCCTTTTTACCATGTTAATTCCCATAGACTCTTTAGACACGCCTGCTGCCCGAACCGCTGGACGAAATGACACCAAATTTGGCAGAACGCCAGGTTTTGATCTGCAGATTGTGCTTTTTGTTATTTGGTGTAAGTAAATCTGTTTAGTAGTTTGCGTGATAATAAAGGAAATCCAAATTTGTATATTTACGACCTTGAATAATTTGTGAATAATAACCAGCTTCTGCAGAGCTCTGATTGGCTACCTACACTTCAACCAGGAAGTGTTGGCAGCCATCTTGAAACTCGGCTTCAGGTGAGTCCCAAAAACAAAAGCAGAAAAAAAGAAAAGGAGGCAGGGTAAGAATACCCTGACCCTTTAGCTCTGGTGCTGGGGTCCCAGAGGGAACCCACCATGGCGAAAAAGCACGTTTTTTTTAAAATTCATGGTGGCATTCATAAACATATCACTGTAAATTAAAAAACAAAAGCGCGGTCTCCCACGCTTGTTTTTCAAGAAGCCCCTGGGTGGGCCAGGTCCCAGGGGCATGCTGCCTTTAAAATAAGGAGGGGGTGCATGGGGCCACCTCTTAGTGCTTATTTATGCCCCAAAGACCACCACCTCCATGGGGCAATAAAAAAAATTAATGGGGTGCGCATGGACCCCCCAAGCCCTGGGAACCAACACCTGCCCAGGGCTACAATAAACATTAAAGAGGGCCCAAATGCTTATTAAAAATGAAGGAAGGCCTGGGCCATATATGGCCTCGGGACCACCACCTCCCTAGGGCCGGCCCATGTACAGAGAAGGGGGGGGGCGCACGGCCCCCCTCCTGGAGCCATATGTGGGCCTGGAAACCACCAGCCCTCGGGTCGGCTCCTGCCATGTCCCGGGGTGCCCATCCCAAGGGACATAGATGTTTGCTTTTGCTTGGCAGGAGCTGACAGCTCCTGCAAAGCAAAAGCAAACACTCCGCTTCCAGCAAACGTGAGCTGTTAAAAGGCTCCCGCTTGCTGGAAGCAGAGGTTTAATGTCTTTTCTTGCCTACAGACATGCAGGTAGGGAAAGAGATGAAAGATTGCTCTCATGCAGGGAGCTGCATTTCCAGCATCTCCCTGCATGCAAGAGAAATGCCAGCCCCCTCAGGAGGCAGGGAGCTGGATGGGACAACAGGGTCCTCGAGGCTCCCCCGTGCAGTCCCCAACCTGAACACTGGGTACCCTGGGTAGGACCAGGGCACCCAGGAACACATGGCCAGGCCCCGGGGGATGGGGTCCACGGGGCAGAAATCAGCCCAGGGAAGTGACCATGCACCACCCTACCCCATTTATTTAAGCCTGAGCCCCAGGGGATGGGGTCCTTGGGGCTGCAATCGGCCTGAGTATGGGGAGCCGCACAGCCCCCTACCCCACTGTATTGTGGCTGGGCCCTGGGGGATAGGGTCTCCTGGGCGTAAATCAGCCCAGGGAGGGGGCCGCGCGATCCCCTCCCCCCCTTAACTTTATACATACCGGACATTTACCCAAGGAGATAGCACTTAGTAATTACCCAGTAGAAAGATCTCCACTTGGGTAGATTTTGTGCAAAACTATGGACTCTTGTTGGATAAAAGGGCAGGTGCAGTTCCTTCATGACCGAGTCACTCACACAGCTACTGACACACCCACACAGACACTCACACACCCACACCCACTAATAGACCCACTCGGACACTCATGCACCCATTCACAGACCCACATAGACATTCACACAGCCATTCACAGACCCATTCAGACTCTCACACCCACTCATGCACCCACTCAGACACTCATTCAGACACTCATGCACTCACTCACAGACTGACTCACACACTCATTGATGCACTTGCAAACCTACCCAGACACTCTTACACCTACGCTTTGTACCACCATAGGACACTCAATCCCCAGTCACAGGGGACGTTATAGTTAGGCTTAGATTTCACTTGTTCAAAACCATTGAAACTCAGCAGTTAGAAGTTACCTAAGCTAACTATAACTTACGCCACCGCAACGCACTGCTTATGACCTCACATAGTACATCACTCATGACATGGTCAGGGACCTTACTGATTACGACATCCACAGACCCACTCACACAACCACTCATACCCCCATAGAACCTCTCATACCCCCACTCAACCCCCTCACATACCCATTCACAGACCCATACCAGTACTCACCCAACCAGTCACTCATCCATAGAGCCACTCACACACTCACTAACTCATACAGCGACTCACACAACCATTCACTCACCCATACAGACACTCATACAACCAGTCACTCACTCATACAGCCTCTGAACACAGCCACTTACTGAACTATACAAGCACTTACCCACTTATATACCCATTCACTCCCATGTCCACACTCTAATACAACCACTCACACACCCATACAACCACTCACACAACCACTCAAACATCCACAGAGCTAGTAAGAGATCCACTCACTCACCCATACAGCTACTCTTGCATGCACTCACACACCCATACTGCCACTCAGACACCCACTCGCACACTGATGCAGTCAGTCTCACAGCCACTCAGATCACATATGTTAGAAATAGTATCACTCATTAGTAGAACAACTAGTATACTAATCTAACTTTTTTAGTAGGTTAGTATAAATGTTTAACATTCATAAACTCTTAGAAAACATACTCACTTGATGTCATCAGTGATGTCATTGACCATGTCATGAGTGATGAAATATGTGAGGTCATATGCAGTGCATTGCCGGGGCGTAAGTTATAGTTAGCTCAAGTAACTATACCTGCTGAATTTCAATGGTTTTGGCAGTTTCAAGTTTAAGGAAGAATCCCTTACATACGCAATTGACATATCAATGACAGTCTTCACCCAATGAGATGACCAGGAGGTCTGATGAAATAGTAGCAGGATGTTGTAGATTGCTTCTTCCGAAGTGAGATGGTAAGCAAGACGAAGATAGCTTGAGACAAAGTTAGTGAGTTAGTTTCAGTATGATGCCAATAAGACTCAGTGGGGGGCACCCAGAAAGACTCATGCCCAATCCAAAACAAAAGTAAAACATGTAAGTGACAGAGCAGGTAAAATGGGGAGAAAGTTCTAAATCAGCATGTAAAGTCTGGTCATTAATATATAAAACAAGTAAGAGTGGGGGAAGATGTAAATGTTTTCGCTGAAGTGTAGTTAATAGAGTATGTAAAATAGAGGGGCATTTGGTTGTGTTGGGGGACCAGTTTTGAGACACTGTTTCAAGCCCTTCAGCATTCCTTTGTCGATGCATCTCGGGGTCTCAGCTCTCATCTGAATGCTTGTTTGAAAATTCCAGTTTTCTTAAGTACTGCACTTCTGCCTTATCTAACCAGTGTAGATAAGCGTTGTGGCTATTATCCAAATTAGGGTACTCACTTTAACAATTGAATGATAAAAGGCTGTGTCTGTCATCACCTGAAAATCAAAGCATTTTTCTGTGGTGGCTAGTAAACAGTTTGTGCTTAAACCAGCATGATTGCGAAGTGGGTGGGCTTGAGAGGCCAATCTGGGAAAATATTTGTACACGACTGGAAGGCTCTAAGTCCCACCAAATATCTCTAGTATTTGATGGACCTAATGAAAATAGGTAACTGGGTTTGTTTCATGAATCACCCAAAAGTACACAGTGGCAAGTATGTTAGCACAGCCTTTGCTGAATGGTGTTTTCTCAATGACTCCATGGGAGAATTAATTCACAAGACTAATATTCATATCATACAAGCAACTTGTTTCATAAACAAATGAAATTTTAAAAAAAATACTTGCACAGATTAGTGGTACCATTCACAAAAGTGCTTGGGTAAAAAAGTCAAGAATGTTTACCAATAGACACACTGCTGCAGTTGAAGTAAATTTCTGACTTTTTGGTATGTATTGTACTTTTTCGTCTTGGGGCTTCCCTCAGATTTTATCGAGAAGACCTTGAACTTCTTCTGTTATTCAAATTACGTCACTGTAATGTAACCTGACACAGTTAAAGTAAAGCCGGTTTGTAACCATAGGGTCAACTGTGCATCCTTCATTAAAAGTGTTTTTTTCCAAGTGGTTTCTATTTTCAGTGTTTTCTATTTAATTGCGAACTTATGGAATTGGAAAAAATAACAGTTGAATTTATTGGGGAGGAAGAATTTGGAATGTCCCTTTCCTATCTATTGACGATTGAGCAAATAGATGGGAATGACTGTTTATATCATCTAGGGGTACCAACAACAATCATTGGTTCTGTTTTAAAACCGCTGGATCTTGGTGTGGCCCCCCAGTCTGACACATTTATAGTAGCCTGGGTTGTTAGACTTTGGGGGATGATGGAATGTAAGGTTGAGCTTAGTACCATACAAGACATGATCACTTAATGTCCATTGAACAAATCATTATCGTTTCAACGTCTTTGGACTGTGTGAGCTATTTGACAAATCCATCACCCTTACTCATTGACCCAGAGTCCTGAACTGAATTACATATAAAAACGTGGCAGAAGTGTCTCCCTCAAAACCAATCAATAAACAAACTTAGGATACGGGGAGCACAATTACATCTGGTGGAAGCCCATCTTTGGCATTACTTGTACAAACAGGTGAAGTGAACAGGTGGCATGTGATACACAACACTCAAAGATCAGGGAGAGCAGTGGTCTTGGCTCCACCTAAGTATAGAATTTTTTTACCACTAGAAAAAGGCATGTTATGACACCACTTAAGACCGTTGATAGCTGGAGTGGTTCTACAAGAGCAGTTACCTGTCATTTCGCCTTCATAAGTCCCTATATATATGAAAAATGGAAAAGGGACCTTTATCTTCCATTCTCTCATGTTCCGGTGTGTCATAGGTTAGAATCCATGCATGATCTATTATGTGTGATGTTAAGATTCAATTCCCCTTTTGCCATTCTGTCTATGTCCTTCATTCTCTTTCCATTTCCCCTTCCCGCTTACTATGGAGCCGAGGTGGAAATGGTGACTTTTGTTATTCAATAAGCGAGCTATTCAATGTAGCGATTGTCATACGTTCCATATTTGTAAAATTTGCAAAAGTTGGAGCAGATGCTCTGGAATGCACATTAGAGCACAGATTCGGGTCTCTGCTCTAAGGGGACTCTCCATGCAGTGACAGTCACCCTGCTCACTTGTGCAGAAACGCAGCCTCTGTTTGCACCATTCTCATGTGGGTGCATGGGACCCTGAATGGCCACTACCCAAACCTCCAGATGGCCTGGACATTGGGTCCCTACAAAATGATTAAGGGCACAAGCACTGGCCTTTATCCCTGAATGTACTGGCAGCCATGGGCCCTTCCTTGATTGGAAGTGTGGCCCAGCATAATTAACTATTACTAATCTTCTGGGACACCTACTGAACCAGCGCAATGATTATAACAAACTGAGATGTACAGCTCCTTCTATTGGACTCAGACAGTATTGGTGCAGCACCAGTTATGCGGCTGCTGCATAATTATATACCAACTACCTTTCTAAGCTTAAAATACCAAGCCTAAATTTCAAATAATCTAGCTTTTTATTAAAGACAAAGATTTTGAACAATTAAAGTGGCAACCACTCTCCATTTGTAAAACAAATAATTATATGCCTTTGGCTGTGACAAACAATACTTCCTCTGATGTATACTTTGGAAATATCTTTGGGTCAGTAATAGGCAAATACAATTGGACATTTTTTCCTAAGTACGTGAAATAATGGTAAAGGTGTTCAGGGAATTTTATGACAAGTTGTATTTTTACTTTATCTAATGAGCACTTGTTATTTTCTTCTTACTCGTTTCAAATGTTTACGTGTATTTTCATGTTACTTTGTTTAAGGTAATCATCAAACTATGAACATTCATGATTGGTGTGTATAACAAGCTACAAATGCATATATATCCATCCTGTGGTACCCCAAACCTGCAATAAAATTACATAGTATGCAGTCTCTGTCTTCTTCTCTTTGGTATGCATTTTTATTCATTTTTAGCATATTTCCTATTTTTGATTATTGATGTATGTACTATGTATTGTCTTTTTTATCTCCCTGCCTTAATCTTGCTGTCACAATTTTATAGGTCTTTTGACACCTAAGTAATGGATGATTTCTTGAATAGAGGCGTGGCCCGTCTGTACGGGCAGAGGGGCCACGCACACCACCTTTTTCCTGACAAGAAGTGTCTCTTCGTGTTCAGGTCAGGCAGCCAAGAGCTAGACATGCGCTAAATGTGCAGGCTCCTGGCTGACTGAGCTGAACATTGCCAGGCTGAGGATTTCACAGCCCTGGGGGTGTGCCCCTCCTCAGCCTTGCAAAAGTGCCTCGAAGCCCCCCCCCCCCCTCGTGGTGAGGGGTAGCGTCACTGATTGACTCGGACCTGGGCGCTTCAGTTTTAAGACCTGCAGTGCCCAGGGCCGAGTGTCAATCAATGACATCTTGTCACAGAGTAGGGTGGGGTCAGCAGTCTCACTGACCCCATCCCATTCAGTGACTAGTGAGGGACTGCTGCCTTCTCTCATTGGCTGACCTTGGGTCAGCCAATGAGAGAAGGCAGCCATCCCAACCCTCTTGGGACCTCTGAGGCTTCCCTCTCAGAGAGGTGCAGAGAAGGTGAGTTTTGTTATTGGATGTTTGGTGCATGTGTGTATGTATGAATGAATGTGTATTTGAGTTAGTGAGTGTTGTGAATGGGTGTGTGTGCGCGCGTGCGTGAATGCATGGGTGTCAGTGAGTGTGTATGTGTGCGTGGGTGGCCTACTCCCCCCTCCCTGCTAAAATTCCCAGTCGCCATTGCTTAAATATCTTGGAACACCCTCTCTTAATGACAGGCAGTCCCTCCTTCTTAGAGTTCAAGATCCATACGAGCAGGAACACTTGTACCACTTAATCTAAGAACTCAAGTTGCCCTGACATTTGTGGATTTACCAAATCCCCTTCCCCCTCCAAAATCCACAACTTTGTGATCTTGCTCTAAATGTTTGCTGAACTATACGATCTCAGGCCAACTTTGCTTTCAATGTTTCTTCTCTAGGTACAGTTCTGCACTGCTTCTTAAACTACATAAATACACCAAATAAAGTAAAATTAATAACAAACGTATTTAAATCCGCAAAATGGATCAGTGAGATAAGGTTGACATCTGTAGTGATCTGAAAAGTTTGAATCCGGGCAACAACGATTCAGTCTTCCATTGTTACAAATTGATAAACTGAGTGCCATTACATTGGGTACTAATAACATCTTTTATTTACAGAGGGTAAAAAGAAAGAAATGCTATATAAAGTACAGTGTGTGTCCACAGGACATGTTTCTCTGATTCTGTCTTTTCTGTATTGCTGGCTTTCTCTTTCCTTAAATTTCGATTGTCTCTCTACTTCTTATCGCCCTTACACTAGACCTCTCCATCCCTCCCTCCTGTACCCAAAATATTCTCATCTCTCTCTCATCTCACTCCATTTTAATTCCTACCAGCCCCCACTCATTTCCCCTTGCTCATTTTTTTCTCCATCTCCCTATCTGACTCGCTCTGTTTCTCAAAGTTCCTCTCTCTGTACATCCCACCTTCCATCTCCCCCACCCCTTCATAGCCCTGCTCTCCTTTCTTCTCAGTTTTCTTATCTCCCTCTCCTTTTGCTTTACACTTCTATTCCATAATGTCATGATTACTTACCGGTAATCCTCATTACTCTTAGTCCTACAAGTTCTCGACCCAGTCAAAAGCACATGAGGTAGTATTCAATCCCAGACATGAAACAAAAACAGGAAATGCTTGCTAACCCCACCATACTGCTAAGGGCTAAAATACACTAGCCACACCTTAGCACGTAAAGGCCTGATACCAAGAGGGTGAGTGGGAAGTATGACTGGGTCGAGGACGAGTAGGACTAAGAGTAATGACGATTACCGGTAAGTGATGAGGACATTACCTCTAAGTCCCTCATCCTCGACCCAGTCATAAACACATGAGGCATCCCAAACCAGACACCCAAAAGTGAAGGCCTTTGAAGCACCACAATGAATGCAATGTCATCGCCAAACAAATCACACAAAAGCAGCAGGCTCCACCGCCCGCAACACACCACTCCCAAAATTCAAACGATCATTCAGAGCGCAATTCAAATGGTAATGTCTGATAAATGTAGACTCAGAAGCCCACGTTCCAGCTCAACATATTTCATCCAATGCCATTCCTTTAAAAGCGGCCCATGAAGCCGAGACACCCCAAGTGGACCTGGCCTGGACATTAGAAGGACATGGCAAGCCAGAGCCCTGGGAAGCCAAAGAGATGTTGTCCTTAATCCAATGCCCCAGGGTCATTCGAGAAGCAGCCTTTCCACGTCCTGCAAGACCAAAAGTCACAAACAGACTGTCAGAAGAACGAAATGCAGCAGGCCTGTCCACATAAACAGCTAAAGCACGTTTTACGTCTAGATTGTGCAACAATTTTTACTCAGGAGAAGTCGGCAAAAGGACAGAAAGAAGGCAACACCAACTCCTGAGAAGTATGACATTTAGAACGGATCTTAGGAAGAAATCCAGAATCCAAACGCAACACCACAGCATCCTCCATGAACCGCAGAAAGGGAGGGGAACACCACAAAGCAGAAAGTTCTCCCAACAACCTGGCCGATGTTATAGCCACTAGGAAAGCCACCTTAAAAGTAGAGAAATTCACATCCACAGTCGATAAAGGCTCAAAAGTAGAGGACTGAATAGCACGTGGGCCAGAAAAAGATCCCATGAAGGAACAGTGAAACGGAGAGCAGGGGAGGAGAGAGAGAAACTCAGAAATAACCGGGCAACCAAGGGCCCATGCTGTGAGGAAAAGGAAGCAGAATCACTGAATGCCCTGATAGCCACTCACTGGCCCTTCAAAGTAGACAGTGCAAAGCCTTTATTGAAACCGCCAACAAGAACTGAGGAACAGCCGAGATAGAATAAGAAGTAGAAGACAGATCATGAAGAGAATGCCACTTGTCGAAAGCAGACCAATGTTTAGAATATGACGACAGAGTAGAAACCTATGGGAACCCTGCACCAAAGATATAATATGGGCCGGCAAACCTTGCCCTTCTAGAGTCAGCCGTACATCCTCCAGACCACTAAGGTGAGAGGGACCAGCAGGTGAGGAGTGGAAGACCGCAAAGGAGATAGACTCTGCGGCAAGATCCAAGGAGGACCCACAGCAAAACACTATAACAGTGGGAACCATGACCTCTGTGGCCAGTACGCCGACACTGATACCACCTGTGCTTCACCTGCTGAACCTTCAACAGAAATGCCTGAATGAGGGAAGGCATACAGCAACCTCAGAGGTCACATGAGGGACAAGGCATCCACACCCCAGGCCCCCATCTTCAAAATCCTGGAGCAAAAAGATGGACAGGAGGGCATTGGTCTTGGAGGCAAACATATCTATCTTCCGACAACCGAACCTCCGGCAGATCATGTGGAACCCCATAGGTGACTGACACAACATCTAAGAGGATGGAAACTTGAGCCTCAGGGCATCTGCTACCACATTGTCCGTGCACCTGATGTGTTGAGCAGAAATGGCCTGGAGATGAAGTTCCACCCAACTTGCCACAGTACAGGCCACATGATTCAACAATTGACTGCGAGTGCTGCCCTGATGATTGACATAAGCCACAGTCACAGTATTGTCGGACCGCAACAGAGCATATCGCAACCGGACAGATGAGACTGGAAGTACCGAAGGGCCCTCCCCACCACTGACAGTTACTTCCAGTTGGAGGAGCGCATGGTCTCCGATCTGTTCCAACAAGCCTGAATGGATCACTGACCCAGAGTTGTGCCTGGTGCCCAGAACACTGACATCCATCATCAGCGCTGTTGGAGGTGAAGGAGGCATCCACATGCCCTAGATGAGATTCGAAAAGTCCAGCCATCACTGCAGGCTGTGCACAATATCTGGAGACACCAGGATCTCCAAGGCCAAATCCTGAAGTGGGAAACTAACAAACCAATGAAGGTGCCACAGTAAAGGCCGTAGGTGCAAACTGGCCCAGGTCACCGTGAAAACACAGTCTGACATGTGCCCCTGTACCTCCAGCCCTTGAAGCAGAGGAGCAGTTGTTCGAGACAATAGAGCAACCAACAAGCCCTGCAGGCGCTGGATCCTGGAGTGAGGCTGAAACACCTGGCCCAGAACAGTCAAACTCTGCCCCTAGAAAAGTCCCCCTGGTTGATGGCGGAAGACTGCATTTCTGAAAATTCAGGAGGAAACCGTGGCTTCCTAATGTATGTATGGTCAAGTCCAGATGCTGCTGCATCACCGGAGCAGACGTTGTTGAGGTACGGAAACACTGAGATCCCTTGGAGGTGAAGGTGAGCTGCCAGGGGAGCCACTACTTTGGTGAAGACTCTGGGAGAGGAACGCAGGCCGAACGGTAGTACACAAAACTGCCAATGATGACCCCCTCAGAGAGAACCACAGATACTTCTGGAACCTCAACGCCATAGGAACATGGAGATATGCATCCTGAAGATCCAACGTAGTCATCACAAAGCCTGCTTGAATCAATGGAATAATTTGTTGCAGGGTCTCCATCTTGAATGGGATCCTCCGCACAAACCGATTCAGGGGCTTGAGGTTGATCACGATCTGGAAACCCCCCATAACCTTCGGGGCCAGGAAGATGATTCAATAAGTGCCTTGTCCTCTCTGACTTTGGGACCGGGGCAATTGCTTTCTTCTGGAGCAGCAACTGAACCCCATCCAACAGAGCATTCCTCCTGAGAGCATCCTTTGGAATCTGCATTCGAACTGCTCCAGATGAAGGGGGAAAAGTCACAAACTCGATCTGGTAACCCCTCTCCAGAATACTCAGAACCCATTTGTCCGAGGTTGTGTGCCGCCAGTTTGCCTGGAAATGATGCATGCTCCCAAAATCCTCTGGTATCACGCCAGTTGGTACCCTGGCGGCAGCATAGTCAGGAATGCTGATTAACAGTCTCTGGATCCTGATGAGGTTTCCTCTGAAATTTGCCTTGAAAACCCTTCCCCTAGGCTCTCTGACCCCTGAACGTATTGGTCTATCTCCGAGAAGGTTGACGAAAGCATTTCGCTGAAGAAAGGAAGGATTGTTTATGCTGCTGTTGCTTTCTAAAGGAAAAGGAGTGCTTCCGCTCCTTGAACACTTTATGCAACTTTTCCTCAAGGTCTTTCCCAAAAAGTCTTGGACCAGTAAAAGGCAACCTCAAAGCCATCGACTATTGTGCAGAATCCGTGTTCCACCCCTTCAGCAACAAGTTGTGCCTGGCCGCAATGGAAGCACCACAGGACAAGGCCGAAGCTCTGACTGAATCAAAAGCAATGTCCGAAAGAAACTCAGTCTGGCATTCCATGGACTCTAACATCTCTGGAAAATGCCCACCCTCCTGCATAGCAGTTAACAAAGTCTTGAAGGCAGACAACAAAGACTGTGCAACATATGCTCCATATACCCCAGAACGAATGGCAAGATGATAGCCTGCATAAGCCTTCTGCAAAGAGGAGTCCATTTTCGTATCTGCTCCCTCTTTAAGGACATTATCCTCTGCATGGAAGGGCGCCCCACCAGACTAGCCACAATGGAGTCTACATGGACCGTTTCTGGGATCGTATCCCCCATATCACTCAATGGGTACAGTTTGGAAATGAAGTGAGGCATCAGGATACGCTCAGGATCTTTCCATTTATTTAAAAGGACTTCCATCATGAAAGGATGGATGTGCAGTGCTTTAGTAGATTGCTTCATAGATTGAGGCAACACCATGTCTTTAGATATGCTGGCTACTTCTTCATCACGGAATCCCATGTTGTCACTAACATTGGTCAGAATGTCCGGCAACATGTCTTTAGATATATATTTCCCTTTATGTTCCATGGAGCTCATAGAGGACTCATCAGATGAATCAGAAATGTCCGAATAATGTTCCTGCCTACCTCCTGACTGTGAACCAGCCTTCTACTTCTTCACGGCAGACAAAGTTTCAAAAATCATCTTTTTCAGCCGCTCCTTCTCACTCACTTTCTTCTTTTTAGAGGGAGGGGCTAAATCAGGACTCCCCATGGAGGATGAAGATGATGAGGACGGGGAACAATGCCTCCATTTACCAGCATGTTTCCCCGAATTGAAGCCACAAGAGCTCTATCACAGCAGGCCCAACAGAAATGAGAGCCACCAAAACAGGCTTCCAATATATAACCTCATCAAAAATGAAGTAAAAACTGCATCAGACCTCACCGAGTATGCAAATGACAGCTCATTATCATAAAAATGCTGTCAATCGCCGCTCAGAACATAAGGAATGCATGGGAGGAGGAGTGCTCGTCAGCGCGTACCAGCCAGCCGTCAACGCACTCGCTGCGAGCCGCTCACCCAGCATGCAGCTATAGCACAGATGCAGGTAAGGCACCTCAAGGCAGAAAGATGCCGCCGACCAAAACATATGCGCCCCCCTCACCTATTTCTGTTCCATGGAGCCCATCAGAGAGAAAGAGAGAGAGACAATGACAGGATCAGAAAAAAACGCTCCTGTGGGTACCGGGAATAAGGGCCTTCCCAGCCCTCAGTCAGAATCAGCGCAGCACCAGAGTGCATGTACACCCACAGCAGAGGGGGGCAACCGACCCGTCACTAGACGCGGTCTCAAAGAGAGCCCACCCCCGAGTTCGGGAACAGAGTACACAGCAGCTAAAACCAACCGCTGACCTGGGAGACCAATCAAGGCAAGCAGGCAGGTCTCCCGGCAGCAAGCAATACTCACGGAGTCAAAGGAGACTACCTCAATGCGTCCCGAGTCCAGATGCTCCCACAAAGGCCCCAGGCACTCCCAAAGCCCAGCTAAAGCAGTAGCGGCCCGTGGTGGGAGTGCTGCCGGGCGGTGACGTGGGGCGGGGAGGGGCAGGGTGGGGGGTAGTAAACTACGGAATCCGGCCGAACAGAGGTAAGTAGACATATAAATAAATAAAACGAATTTCGTTGTGCGCGCTGCATCGCCAAATGCGATGCAGTGCTCGCAACGGAATTCGTTTTATTTATTTATATATTTACTTACCTCTATTCGGCCGTATTCCGTAGTTTAATACCCCCCACCCTGCCCCTCCCCCGCCCCACGTCACCGCCCGGCAGCACTCCCACCACGGGCCGCTAATGGCTAAAGGAGAAAGCCTGGGGCCAACCACGTTGGAGGCAAAAGCCTAGCAGTTACCTCAGCGTCCCCCGTCTCGTCACAGACGAGAAACAAACAGGAAGTGCTAAGGTGTGGCTAGTGTATTTTAGCCCTTAGCAGGAGGGTGGGTGGTGTTAGCAAGCGTTTCCTGTTTTTGTTTCCTATATGGGATTGGATACGACCTCATGTGTTTATGACTGGGTCGAGGACGAGGGACGTAGAGGTAATGCTTAATGTCTACATTTTCCACACCCTATGTCGTAAAATTAATTTCTGACACAGTGATTTGTACCAGCTCATTCATCAATTGAACTTTGACCAATTTGCTTGCCTTGATTTTTTTTTCTTTTTGTCCTACCACTAACAACAATCTCCTAGACAAACTGGTTAGCATCTTAACGGTAGTACTCAATCTCTCAGGTTTAGGGTCACTATTGGTAAGTGAACATGCAGAGATACAAACAGCATATGAGCGAAAATACTACTTTTCCAACTCTGAAGCACACAGGAACATTGCTATCTGGACTGAGGCCATGTCAGGCAGAAGCAGTCCAGCGTCGAGCCGCCGCACCTGTCAGCGCCGCAGGGCAGAACAGCAAGCGGCTCTAAAGGGAACTGACCTTTTCCAGTTAGTTACAGACTCCCCCTTATATCCTAGGGCAAGGATCCAGCGTTGAAATTCTTATATCCCTCGCGCCACCAGCTTCGACAATAGGACTTCATTACGAGTTCAGCCAAAGAGCTTTAGAAATCAAACCCTTTGCAGAATAGATTGTCTACTCAACAAAAAGCATTATCGCGTCCGCTCTATATCTTAATGGATTCCAATTTCAGTAGGAAAATGTTGTCTCCGGTGTCCATCTCGCCCAGAGAAGCTGTCTTATCAAGTGTGGGGGCAGCGATGGCATGATCGGAGACACTGAGGCGAGCTGGAGTTTCGATTTTTGCACCGTGCAGGATGGGGCCGGCCAGCAGTGCTGTGAGCTTTAAACACAGCTTCTGTTTCATACCTTAAACGAGTTTGTTCCCGAAATGCTTGACGTGCAGCAACTGTATAATGCGCACACGGGCTCGACCCATTAAATTATTCTAATCTCATAATAATTGGGCCCGCGCTGCCTCGCGCTGGATAGCATTTGATTAGAAATTCAACGCGAGAAGCCATTTTCTTTCAGATGTGAGTCCAGCTAAATCCTTCAGTGACTAAACGTGCATAAAACGGCACCAGCTGTTTTTGTTTTCCGGTTATTGCCATTGTGTCAGGACTGGTTGAGAGGGCTTGTTTGGGGAGGTCTCCGTCTGTGAGCAGGAGGTGTTGTGTTTCAGTAAAGAAAAAATCAAAACCTCTAAACCATAGTAGAATCAATAAGTCGAAATTAAAATGTATGTATACTCCTTTTTGTACTACTGTAATAATTTATAGCTGCAGGTGCAAAAAAGTGTACCCATCATCATTTTAAGCATGATTTTGTTCATAAAAATATAGTTTGAGAGCCAAATTTATCCTTGTATTGGTGCATCAGAACGTGAGCAAGGCACACTACTCAACACACACCAAAAGAGGGTGACTAGAGATTGAGCCTTCCCTCACTCTCCAACGAAAACACTGAACCTCACAAACAAGGAAGGACTAAAGAAGTCCCAGCCCTCTGGGGGCTGCTATAGGGGAAACAAAAGGAAAAAACTAAAATATTACTGGGCAACTCATCGAGTTGTTAAGACTGCCCTCACCCACCCATGGAGGCATGCTTCATCATTGGGCCGCTACAACACCATGGCGCAGACCAACGCTCATGGTGGAGCGCAATTTTCTTTTCTCAAAACCGATTATTTCTCAAAAGGGATCCCTCATATAGAAAGAAAAGTGATTAAAACTGTCTAAGTGGGTACCCCCGTTGTCTTTATTAATGGCCTTACTTGGCAGGATTAAAATAAAAGCGGGTATTTCAGAGTATCTATATCTCTTTTACCCAATTTCAGCCAGTTCAATTGCCCCTGCTGGTCACATGGCCTTCTTCAGGATATAGATCCCTTAAATTCAAGTTCTTCCTAATTACTTATTCTACAGAAGAAAACATATGGCAATACTCGCCCTCTGTAGACACACTCGGAGGCGTACCTGAGTTTCAATATTAATTCTCCATTGCGAATAGGTAAGCTAAGCAACGGGCGCAGATAGGCGGCATATTGAGATCATTTCTAAGCATTTGACGAGATGTCTTTTTATCATGTAACTCATGTGCATGTCTGCCATTTTAGTTGATGCTGACCTAATGTAAACCTTAGCTGTGCACACTTCGCACCTTTCAGCTGGCTAGTCATCTAAGATGTTCATTCCCATATGCTTATTGTGGCAAATCCTAGAAAAAGTGGAGTGAACAGGCAGGTTCATATTTTCTCCCTTTAGAAGTGCCCATGGTTACAGAGTTCCTGCATCCAAGTAGATGTCATTCTTCCAGTTTATGCCGTGTTCAGAGGTGTCCATGTGTAGAGAGTTCCTGCATCCAAATAGATGTCATTCTTCCCGTTTATGCCGTGTTCAGAGGTGTCCATGGATAGAGAGTTCCTGCGTCCAAGTAGGGGTCATTCTTCCCGTTTATGCCGTGTTCAGAGGTGTCCATGTGTAGAGTTCCTGCATCCAAATAGATGTCATTCTTCCCGTTTATGCGGTGTTTAGAGGTGTCCATGGGTAGAGAGTTCCTGCATCCAAGTAGGGGTCATTCTTCCCATTTATGCCGTGTTCAGAGGTGTCCATGGATAGAGAATTCCTGCATCCAGGTAGATGTCATTCTTCCCGTTTATGCCGTGTTCAGAGGTGTCCATGTGTAGAGTTCCTGCATCCAAATAGATGTCATTCTTCCCGTTTATGCGGTGTTTAGAGGTGTCCATGGGTAGAGAGTTCCTGCGTCCACGTAGATGTCAGTCTTCTTGTTTATGCCGTTTTCAGAGGTGTCCATGGGTAGAGAATTCCTGCATCCAGGTAGATGTCATTCTTCCCGTTTATGCCGTTTTCAGAGGTGTCCATGGGTAGAGAGTTCCTGCATCCAAGTAGAGGTCATTCTTCCCGTTTATGCAGAGTTCAGAGGTGTCCATGGGTAGAGAGTTCCTGAGTCCAAGTAGATGTCATTCTTCCTGTTTATATGGTGCGTGACATTTGGTTGCTGTGAAGTCCTTGCTGTGGTTGACTGTACTACACACCTTGGCTCTCCGGACTTTACAAAGGGTCTCATTGAGCAGAGTCCTGCATCACACATCCCTTCTTTATGAGACAGTGTTGCATTTGTCAGATTCTCACAACTTTAAATCTTCAGCCAGGCAAAAAAACCAATTCCATCATTCATAGAATCGTGTCTCTGTTTCTACACGAGCATGGTCAGAAGGCACTGCTGAGATTACTTTGTCCCTTTTCAGCCATCGAAAACTCATGATGTCAGGAGTGCCTCAGTGAAGTGGGCGGTAATAAACTGCAACAGAAGAGCAACAAAGGGAGGAGCTATATTATGGATCAGAAGGATACTATCACAATGGTGGACACTGTACTGAGGACCTTTGTCGCGCTGAAAGCAAATTTGTCTCACGATGCTGGGAAGGTCTAAGAAACCTATTGTTCTCTGCTTAGGCTCCCAGGGCACCTAAACAAAGCTAGTCAGAGGCAAAGATGACCTTATCCAAAATAGTCACATGAATACAAAATTAATGTACAAAGAAAACTTGCAATTCAAAAACACTGACTCCTGATTTTTAACAAACATAGGCACTACCAATAAATCTGTATTATAAATGAAAGTGCATTTTATGCACTGTAAAACTCATCATACAAGCAATTTGTCACTCATCCTTCCATTCATCCACCCACTAACTCATTCACAATAAAGTGCGCACACACAAGTTCACAAGCATAGGCAAGGTAAATTAAATTACTAAAAGAAAAAAATTAAATCCTGTGCGTAAACATGGTGGGCACCTGCGTGTAGTTCAGGAGAAAATACACATAGCAATGGAGGGCCACTTTGGACTGGTATTGTGCATTTTGTAATTGCTTTACTGACCCAAGAGGGCTGACATGTTGCCTCTAAACATGGCAGCCATCATGGGACACTAAAACAAGGACGCACTGTAGACAATACACTTCTACGATAGCTGCCAGTGCACTGTCCAACCAAACAGGCTTTTCTCACACGAGTGAGCTACCACACTCCAGAGGTTTGCATTGCAAAAGTTATCAAAAATGTAATGTGCAAAGTAACATCGCACTGAAGAAACCTGATGCGTTTTGACCAGTGGTCTTTTTCGTGGGTACTATTATAGTCTTTTTTGCTTCTCATTATATTTGGGGCAGTTCATAGTTATATCACTAGCTGTCCTAACTGTGTTTGGGAAATGTAGTTCCATATGGCTTTTACTCTTTTTTAATAGTGTTTCCAACAATAATAGTTCATTTTTGTGCTTGGAAGTCATTCTCATCAACTTTCTTTGAATTTATGTAATGGGTGATTACCGTCAGTTTGGTGTTCATATATGTATCCTAATGTTTATCTCTGCCTGCAATGATTTCCCTCTGGTGAGTAATCATCAGTCTTGTACTGATTATTTCCCAACTGTAATCACATCGAGGGTATAGCAATGTGACCCAAATATAGCACTTGGTCCATATTAATTCATGGCTTTTTTGTTAACTTTCATTTCGTGTTGTTTTTCATATCATCATCATCATCATCCTGTTAAAAAGTTCAGTCACTTAATGGAGTGATTGTGGTATTTCTACTCATATGCCCAGGTGGTTTTATGGTTTAGTCAATGCTACTTCTTTAAACAAGCGGTGGCGGATTGGGGGTTGCTATAGCCACTGTGAAAAATGTGATAGCCATGTTTGCTTAATCCTGCATGAAATACTGAGGTGTAAGCAATACAATGCCGGAAATTAAAGAACTGTATTGGACCACCCTGTGCATCAGCTGGTATTACTGATTGTTTATTATTATTCTAACCTCTGCATCTTATAATTTTGCCTCCTTAAATGTTTATTTGTGATTACCACCTTTATTGATACCTTGGGTGACTTCATTGAGATTAAATGTAAGTGAGAAGAATGGTGAAAGTAACTGAGGAATAGAAAGTTTAAGAGCTGTCATATCCAAGTATCAAGACACTACCTCAACTTGAAGAACTCAGACCACATCAGCTTGCCCCTGAAAGAACTCCCGTGACACGTTGTGGTCAAATGTTCAACGTGGCATGACATTCAAAGCTTTCCAGGACTGAGACCAGAATAAATACAGAAGCAGGTACCTAACTACATCCTTGCGACATCCTTCCAGCCATGCAAACCTGATCTCACAATTAAGAATCGACCTTGCAAAGTATGGGGGCTAAGCTATTAAAGCTCTAGGTTTATTATTTGAGGAATCTACCTAGTATGGCAGCCTTCAAAAGATCTTTGAATGCCTGTCTCTTTTATTTATTTATTTATTTTATTTGAAGGTTTTATATAGCGCGAACAAGACCCTTGCGGGTATCAGAGCGCTTTACAAGGTAAATATCGCAGATACATAGGCATATGGTAAATAACATATAGTTTCATAAAAATCACGGATAGTAGAATCAACATATCGAAGATACATAGGCATATGGTAAATAACATATAGTTCCATACAATTCAAGCATAGTATTATCACAATATCAGAGATACATAGAGAAGTAGTAAATAATATATAGTTCCATATAGATCAAGAGTAGAGTCGTATAATCACAGTAACCCATGCTCAAGTGAACTTAGACATGAGAAGGGATTTCACTTCTTTTTTGAAGGATGCAGTAGAGGGATTAAGTCTAGTTTCTGGGGGCAAAGCATTACAGATCCTGGGCGCCATCCCAGAGAAGGCTCGGTTGTATGTTTTCTTCTTGTTGAATCTTTGTGGTTTCAATAAGAGGTTATTGGCACTTCTGGAAGCTCTGTTGCCACATGAAGGTACCAGTTTCTGTGCCAGATAGCTGGGAGTGTTGTGATGAATGGCTTTATGCGTCATGCATGCTATTTTTAGTTGAATTCTGGCTTCAAAGGGTAACCAGTTAAGGGATCTTAGGTCCGGGGATATGTGGGAGCTTCTTTTGGAGCCAGTAATAAGTCTAGCTGCTGCGTTGATTGAGGCTCTAAGAGGGGCCGTTGAGGATCTGGGAAGTCCGCAGAGAGAGACACTCCCATATTCCAATCTTGGGATAACTAGAGCTTGTACTGCCAGTTTGAAGTCCTTTTCAGGCAGGAAAGGTTTAAGTTTTCTCAAAGTATTCATCTGAAAGTTTGCTCCTTTTGTTGCGGTGCTGATGTGTTTCTGCATGTTGAGATTTCTGTCCAGCGTTACTCCCAGCGATTTCGCAGAGTGAACGATAAGAGGTTGGCAGTTGAGTGCTGTTAGGTGTTTGATCCAATCTTGAATTATGGGTACTTGGGCGGGAGGAGCGATTAGGAGGAATTCGGTTTTGAGGGTATTCAGTTTTAGATGGTTTTCGGCCAGCCAGGTCTGAGTTTTTCCGAGAGTTGTGTTGAGAGATTTGATGTCTTCTAGTGAATGGATCTTTAGGTATAGTTGTGTATCGTCTGCGTACATATGGTATTGTACGTTAGAAGAGTTAAGAATTTCAGTGAGTGGTTCCATGAATAGATTGAAAAGTGTCGGAGAGAGGGATGATCCTTGTGGGACTCCTAAGGTGACTGGTACGGGTTTGGACAGGGAATGGTTAACCTTGAATCGTTGCGATCTGTTTTGGAGGAACGAGGTAAACCAGTTTAGACCTGATCCGGATAGTCCCATTCTGTGTTTCAGAAGGTCTAGCAGGTTTTCGTGTTTGACGGTATCAAAGGCAGAGGAAAGGTCGAGCAGGATAAGTAAGCAGGCTTCGTTCTGGTCTAGGATTTGTAGCGCATCGTCAATTATGTGGGTCATGGCTGATTCAGTGCTGTGTCCAGCACGGAAACCTGATTGGAATTTGTTGAGCAGGTTGAAATGGTCTATGTGTCTTACAAGCTGGAGGTGTACACATTTTTCTAAGAGTTTGGCCAGGGTAGGGATGTTGGATATTGGGCGGTAGTTATTTAAGTCCGCGGGGTCAACCGTTGGCTTCTTTGGGATGGGGATACCTGCCCGGATTTAAGGATATCAGGGATAGTTCCTTGAAGGAGGGAGGTATTTATAATCTTGGTCCAAAGAGGCAGTAGCAGAGGAATGAAGTCTTTTATGCAGTTTGCTGGGAGAGGGTCAGTGAAGTGATTGGCAGGATTCAGAGCCGTGAGCATTTTGAGTATAGTTTCTTCATTGTAAGTATTGAAGGATGACCAAGATGCATTATTTTTTAGGTCGAACTTTGGTAAGCTCCGGTGTGGGGCTCCTAGAAGGGATGATGAAGCGTCAATGTGTGTGTCAGTATGTATGATTAAATCGTTGAGTAGGTCCTTCTTTATGTTTTCGGTCTTCAGAGTGAAGAAGGAATTATGTTGGTTTATGTTGGTTTTCACCCAACACAAAGTCAACACTGTGACCAAATTCCCCCCGAGCTGCATCTGCATGCACTTATGGAAAATATGATAAACATCAACAGTGTTGACCATCCAGCCCTGCCTGCACCCCGCCACTTAACCAGAGGTCCCTTCCCTTTACTTGAGAGATTGTTTCTGTGTGCAGCATTTGTATCAGGGGGAGGAAGGCAGGGCCCCCCAGCCCCATATTCACTAAGTTACTCCATAATCTGTTCCAAACACAAGATTTAATTCTGACGAAAAGTCAAATAATGCAAAAAATGTTGGCGTGCTATATGTGTAAACAATTTAGTGGAAAATGAAAACGTGGTCTGTGGTGGAGAGCCCTTGAATGAATCCCTTTTGGGTTGGATCGAAAATGTTGTAGTCAGTTATCAATTCTTCCATTGCAGAAATGATTAGGTTAGAGCAAAATTTGTAGTCTATGTCGATCAGGCCTTTTTTAATAAAGAAGTACTTGCTTAATGTACAGCCATGAGGGAGGGCAGTCCCAGAGAATCAAATCTTGGTAAAACTTGGCACCAGTATTTCAGCTCACCATTCCAATGTATGTTTGAAAACATTAGGAGGATCATGTTTGGACCTGAGGCATTCCTCTGATGAGCTTGCAGATAGGCTTGTTCATGTTCTCTTCCGAGAAGGTTTCTTCATGTTTTCTTCCTTATTTCTGAGTCATATTTTCTATCTATGGGCCTGAAGTCTGACGTACGACTACTCTGTCACAAAAACGCGGGATATCCCGTCCATCTTATTACACATACCATAGGTTATAATGCACTTGTAATAAGGCAGATGGGATAGCTGTCACATTTGTGTCAGAGTAACTGGTCAGCCAAACTCTAAATCAGGCCCTATGTTTTTTGGGGAGTTTAGCAAGTTATTACTCTTTTGTAGTTTGATATGTGTTTGGTTTGCTGCATTGAAGACTCCAGTGAATACGTTTACCCAATTTCCTTCTGCTATCTTTTCTTCCAGTGTCTTTATTCTGGTGCCTAGCCTTTCCCCAAAAGGTTTTGGAGTCCTCCTCCATTCCAGCTTTTTCTTCAGCGCCCCAGTTTTTCAGCATTGTTTCTTCTTTCTTTTCCTTAATTAGGGTTTGTAGCCCTTTCTGGCAGCCTTAATTTCCTCAGAGAGTGCGACTGTGTGAACAAAATGCTTGTGATCTTCTTTTATTCGCTTACAGTCTTTGTTGAACTAGAGAGTGCACTCGCATGTTTTGTTGTTTTTGCTTGGAGTTTTTGGGACAAGAGATTTTATGGAGGATAGCAAGTTCTCATACTTTGGCAGCCAGCTTCCATCAAAGGTAGTTTCTTTGATTATTTTGGCAGTAATGTTCACTGTTTCTGGTCCATTTCACCATTCTTCAATTTTGAATTCCATAAATTGTACTCATTCAACCCATACTTTTGAATCTAGTTCCCATGTGTTGTCCACCTAGTGTGTTTCCAGTGCCTTGTCTGCAATGTTTCCTTGTGTTTCCTTGTGTTGGGTATTTTGTTCACTCTCTAATCTCCACATTACGGTACTAATCTGATCCTTCTTAATGTTTGGATGTCATTTAATTTGAGTGTTCCTTGGCCCAGTTTTTCCATTAACTATCTGAGAACTTTGTTAATGATGCCCTCCCTGATTTTGCATTAAATTATAGGGTATTGTAGATGGTGAAGTTTCTGTTATCTTTCAGCCAACATGTTGGGGTATCTCACTGTTATGCTAATACATTTAGTGGGTCAGACAAAAGTTCCATTTGAGCCAGCTTATGCTCATCTTATTTGGGTATCCATTCTGTGATGGCAGTAGAGTCGCTGCTTGTCTTCGCTTTCTATATTGGATTGTTGACTTTTTTTTTGTTTCTCAGTTTTATTGTCTAATACTTGGCCAGAGTCTTGCCGCCTTCATTTGTTTCTTGCTGACTTTGAGAAAGCTGTACCCCAGTGGCATGGTTTTGTAACTTTTGGTCACCTTCCACTGGAGTTCTAATGCAAGTGCTCAATTCTGTGATTTGACGCTTTCAGGCACTTTGTTGTGGCAATGGCTGTATGTTCTTAACCTGCCTAGTGCAATGACCCTTTTTAATGCAATGCTGTCTCCTTGGTGGTGGTGGGGTCTAATTATGTGTTTCTGGACAGTACAGTGGATGATCTGTCCAATGACTGGTTCAGTCTGTTTTGTACTCAGTGATATCTGTGGAAAATTGGAGCTCTCTGATCCACGTTCTGGATAGATTGAGATTCCTGGCTTTCCAAAATCCAGTTACATTGCTGTTCTAACGCTCTCAGTTGTCACGTCTCTTCGAAGAGCTTGGTTCATAAAGCTGAATGTGCTTAATGGGATCCTGTTTGGCAGTTCAGTCTCCTCATGCCGGGGATTCCATTAATGTCTCAATTTTTGTGGTGTCAAGGTTGTTCGCAAGGGCTGAAGCTTAAGTCTGTGGCACTGCCATGAATATGTGTACTTCTTCCTTCACAAATTGCTAATTTGCTGTAAGTACGCTGATTGGCAGTTTGTAATGAGTTTTGTCAAGGCTTCTGAAATTAAATGTTCACATTTATTTGTATTCTTGGTGTTTTGTTAGTCCTATGCATTCTCAATGTGTAATTTCTTCATCTGGGATTCAACTGAGCGTCACCTGCTTTTGGACCTGGGGCTTAGCTCATAAATCTGTACTTAGACCAGGGGGCAGTGTGGGAGTAAATGATCATTTGAGGTCTGTATGTTGCATTTTGGGATTCTGTCTCCCCCGATAGATGTCTCCGCATCCATGACTACCTATTCTTTGGAAGGGTCCCTGATTTTTTTTTTGCTGGAGCTGTGTCTCACTGCTGATGGTTCTACCCGTGTAACATGCCTTGATACCTGCTTCTCACTCTTAGGTAATGAGTGAGGTTTCCTTCAGCAGGCCACCTGCTTTCTCCCTGCTTGTTAGTAGGCAGTTGGTAGGCCACCTTTAGACCATCTCAAGTTGGTTTGCTGGGCGCTACCAGTTGTTACAGTCCCCTCCCTTCTCCTTTTGTTCACCTGTCTGTTCATTGTTGATACCACTGCCTGTGGCACTTGTCAGGGCACTGTTGAGGCATTGCTTGATGTGGTAATGAGTGCTGTGTAGCCAACAGGAGTTTTTGTTTCAGGTATCAGAAGCTCTCAGCTGGGTTGTCCTCTCTGACTTTATTGTCAGGATTCAAGAGGCTCAAATGGCACCAGTTCTTAGCCCCAGTGCCTGCCCTAGAACCTGCACCTGGCTTTATAACATCCTATAGCCAGGTGGGTCGCCTCGCTTGCCAGGTAGGTCGCTCCCCCACCACACAGCTCCGCCTGTGTTGGCCTGCCGCTGCTGGTAAGATCGCCGTTCCGCTTGTGGCCTCGGTGCCCGCATTTCTTGCTTGTCTCCCATTTTCCTTCTGTACCCCTCGCTGCCCCATTTGCATTGTGCCCGTATTTGTGTCTGCTTTTCTCTCCTCATTTTTCCTTCTGTACCCCTCGCTGCCCCATTTGCATTGTGCCCGTATTTGTGTCTGCTTTTCTCTCCCCATTTTCCCTTCTGTACCCCTCGCTGCCCCATTTGCATTGTGCCCGTATTTGTGTCTGCTTTTCTCTCCCCATTTTCCCTTCTGTGCCCCTCGCTGCCCCATTTGCATTGTGCCCGTATTTGTGTCTGCTTTTCTCTCCCCATTTTCCCTTCTGTGCCCCTCGCTGCCCCATTTGCATTGTGCCCGTATTTGTGTCTGCTTTTCTCTCCCCATTTTCCCTTCTGTGCCCCTCGCTGCCCCATTTGCATTGTGCCCGTATTTGTGTCTGCTTTTCTCTCCCCATTTTCCCTTCTGTACCCCTCGCTGCCCCATTTGCATTGTGCCCGTATTTGTCTGCTTTTCTCTCCCCATTTTCCCTTCTGTACCCCTCGCTGCCCCATTTGCATTGTGCCCGTATTTGTGTCTGCTTTTCTCTCCCCATTTTCCCTTCTGTACCCCTCGCTGCCCCATTTGCATTGTGCCCGTATTTGTGCCCGTTTTCTCTCCCCTTTTTTCCTTTTGTGCCCCGCTGCCTCTCGCCATTCCCGCCGCTGCGTCCCCTGCGGCCCCGCCCCCCTGTCTGCCCATTCGCTGACCCTGCCTCCCGCCTCCCAGCTGCTCCTCCCTCCCACCTCCCCATAAATGGCGGCCGCTGCGCGGTGAGGAGAGCGACCCTTGACCTTGCCAGGTAGGTCGCTCCCCCACCACACAGCTCCGCCTGTGTTGGCCGCCCGCTGCCCTCTGGTAAGATCGCCGTTCCGCTTGTGGCCTCGGTGCCCGCATTTCTTGCTTGTCTCCTCTTTTCCTTCTGTACCCCTCGCTGCCCCATTTGCATTGTGCCCGTATTTGTGTCTGCTTTTCTCTCCTCATTTTTCCTTCTGTACCCCTCGCTGCCCCATTTGCATTGTGCCCGTATTTGTGTCTGCTTTTCTCTCCCCATTTTCCCTTCTGTACCCCTCGCTGCCCCATTTGCATTGTGCCCGTATTTGTGTCTGCTTTTCTCTCCCCATTTTCCCTTCTGTGCCCCTCGCTGCCCCATTTGCATTGTGCCCGTATTTGTGTCTGCTTTTCTCTCCCCATTTTCCCTTCTGTGCCCCTCGCTGCCCCATTTGCATTGTGCCCGTATTTGTGTCTGCTTTTCTCTCCCCATTTTCCCTTCTGTGCCCCTCGCTGCCCCATTTGCATTGTGCCCGTATTTGTGTCTGCTTTCTCTCCCCATTTTCCCTTCTGTGCCCCTCGCTGCCCCATTTGCATTGTGCCCGTATTTGTGTCTGCTTTTCTCTCCCCATTTTCCCTTCTGTGCCCCTCGCTGCCCCATTTGCATTGTGCCCGTATTTGTGTCTGCTTTTCTCTCCCCATTTTCCCTTCTGTGCCCCTCGCTGCCCCATTTGCATTGTGCCCGTATTTGTGTCTGCTTTTCTCTCCCCATTTTCCCTTCTGTGCCCCTCGCTGCCCCATTTGCATTGTGCCCGTATTTGTGTCTGCTTTTCTCTCCCCATTTTCCCTTCTGTACCCCTCGCTGCCCCATTTGCATTGTGCCCATTTTCTCTCCCCTTTTTTCCTTTTGTGCCCCCGCTGCCTCTCGCCATTCCCGCCGCTGCGTCCCCTGCGGCCCCGCCCCCCTGTCTGCCCATTCGCTGACCCTGCCTCCCGCCTCCCAGCTGCTCCTCCCTCCCACCTCCCCATAAATGGCGGCCGCTGCGCAGCGGGCGCGCCGAAGGCGCGCCTAAGGCAAGCCCGTCTGCGCTTGTCCGTGCCTGGACCGCGCCCAGCGCCAAACCCCCTGGCCCCCGCAGCAGCCAACCCACCCACCAGACTTACGACACCGCCACCCTAAACGCACTCAACACCGGCCGTATCCCCGGCTGCCACCGTGCCACCCCAGGTCGCACCCACGGACCCTTCGGCTGCCAATCCTGCAAGTTCTCCTGCCTCCGGACCTGCACCGCACCCGCCAAGCCGAGCACCAGCAGCAACCACCTGAAGTGCATCCTGCTCAACACCCGCTCCGTCCACAGACACGCCGTGGAACTTTGGAACCTGCTCGACTCCACATCACCAGACGTCGCTTTCCTCACGGAAACATGGATGAACGCCTCCTCAGCGCCCGCCATCGCCATCCCGGACGGATACAAGATCACCCGAAGGGACCGCGCCAACCAGACCGGAGGAGGCATCGCCATCGTCCACAAGAACACCATCCGCATCACGACCAACTCTGACGACACCTTCACAGCCGGCGAACACCTGCACTTCCAGATACACACCGACCCCAAGACCACCCTCAGAGGCACCCTCATCTACAGACCCCCAGGACCACGCACACAATTCAGCGAAGACATCGCCGACCTCATCAGCCCGCACGCCCTCCCCTCGGCTGACTACATCCTCCTTGGGGACCTCAACTTCCACCTAGAGAACAACAACGATCGCAACACCACCACCCTGCTGGACAACCTCGCCAACCTCGGACTCAAGCAACTGGTGACCACCCCCACACACCACGCCGGCCACACGCTTGACCCCGTCTTCTCCTCCAGCAAGGACATCTCCTTCAGCCACACCACCGGACTCCACTGGACAGACCACAGCTGCGTCCACTTCAGCTTCAGCAGGATCACCACGCACCACCACCCGCAACAGTTTCCGCGCAGAAGCTGGAACAAGATCACCACCGACCAACTCACCACATCCCTGAGCCAGAACCCTCCCGCCAGCTCAACGAACCCCAACCAAGCCGCCAGCAACCTCACAAGATGGATCACCAACTGCGCAGACGACCTCGCCCCATTGAAGACCCCCCAGTCAGACCCGGCAACAAGAAAGCATCCTGGTTCACCGACGAACTCAAGAAATCCAAGAAGAACTGCCGGGCCCTCGAGAAAGCATGGCGCAGAGACCCGACTGCAGACAACATGACCACCCTCAAGCACGCCACCCGAAAACACCACCAGCTGATCCACACCACCAAGAAAACCGCATTCAAGGAACGACTGGACAACAACGCCCACAACAGCAAGGAACTCTTCATCATCGTCAAAGAACTCTCGAACCCCAGCGCCGGAAACAACGACATCACTCCCTCACAAGACCTCTGCAACTCGCTCGCCTCGTTCTTCCACAGCAAGATCGCAGACATACACAACAGTTTCAGCACTCAGCCGACGTACCCTACGACCGTTCCAACGTCCCCCACCTCCACCATCCGAGCCTGGACCCCGATCAACACCGAAGACACTATCCGCACGATGAACTCCATCCACTCCGGATCACCAACCGACCCCTGCCCTCACCACGTCTTCAACAAGGCCGACGCCGTCATCGCACCCCACCTCCGGGACATCATCAACACCTCCCTCGACACCGCCACCTTCCCAGAGAGCTGGAAGCACGCCGAACTCAGCGCCCTACTGAAGAAACCGCCAGCGGATCCCACCGACCTCAAAAACTACCGCCCCATCTCGCTCCTTCCTTTTCCTGCCAAAGTCATCGAGAAGACCGTCAACAGACAACTGGCCGCCTTCCTCGAGACGAATGGATCCCTCGACCACTCGCAGTCCGGCTTCCGGGCCAACCACAGCACCGAGACCGCCATCATCGCAGCCACCGACGACATCCGAGCCCTGCTCGACAACGGGGAAACAGCGGCCCTCATCCTCCTGGACCTCTCCGCAGCGTTCGACACAGTCTGCCACCGCACCCTAGTGCAACGCCTGAACAACGTCGGAATCCAAGAGAAGGCACTGGAGTGGATCATCTCCTTCCTCGCCGGAAGAACCCAGAGAGTCCGCCTCCCCCGTTCAGTTCCGAGGCCACCGAAGTCAGCTGCGGCGTACCACAAGGATCATCACTCAGCCCCACCCTCTTCAATGTCTACATGAGCCCCCTCGCAGCCATCGCACGCCAACACAACCTCAACATCTCCTACGCCGACGACACCCAGCTGATCCTCTCCCTCACCAACGACCCCACAACCGCCAGAACCAACCTACATGAAGGGATGAAGGACGTAGCCGAGTGGATGAGGAACAGCCGCCTGAAACTGAACTCAGATAAGACGGAAGTCCTCATCCTAGGATCATCACCCTCCGCCTGGGACGACTCCTGGTGGCCCCCTGCCCTGGGCAACGCACTCAAACCAACGGACCACGCACGCAACCTGGGCTTCATCCTGGACTCCTCCCTCTCAATGACCCGACAAGTCAATGCCGTCTCCTCGTCTTGCTTCAACATCCTACGCATGCTGCGCAAGATCTTCCGGTGGATCCCCACCGAAACCAGGAAGACGGTCACCCAGGCCCTCGTCACCAGCCGACTGGACTACGGCAACTCCCTCTACGCCGGAACCACAGCCAAACTTCAAAAAGACTCCAACGCATCCAGAACGCCTCAGCTCGACTCATCCTGGACATCCCCCGACACAGCCACATCGCCGGACACCTGAGAGACCTGCACTGGCTCCCCGTCAGCAAGAGAATCACGTTCCGACTCCTCACCCACGCACACAAAGCTCTCCACAACCAAGGCCCCAGATACCTCAACGACCGTCTGACCTTCTACACTCCCACCCGCCAGCTACGATCGACCAACCACGCCCTCGCCGCCGTCCCCTGCATCCGAAGAGCCACAACGGGAGGAAGATCCTTCTCCTACCTGGCTGCCAAGACGTGGAACTCCCTACCCATCCACCTCCGCCTTACCCAAGACCACCTCTCCTTCAGGAAGCAACTCAAGACCTGGCTGTTCGAACAGTAGCGGACCCCCCCCCAAGCGCCTTGAGACCCTCCGGGTGAGTAGCGCGCTATACAAATGCTTGATTGATTGATTGATTGATATAGCAGCCAAACTCTGGGTATCTTATTCTCTTTTTTTTCTGAGGCTCAGAAAGCTGGTCTGTGCGGCCTAGACCAGGTGAGCTGCTTGGTGTTCTATAAGAATTTACATGATGTGGGCCTTGCGGATCTTTGTTGATCTTATTGCTCTTGCTGCCTTGTAGTCTTCTTTGTCTATGGGCCTTGTGGGCTTGAGTGCTAGAAGCCCAGTGATCAGTGGCAGTAGAATCTCCTAATGTGAACCCCCATTAATCTTGCATGCGTCTTCTGTATTACTTATTTCTCCCCGAGTTCTTTTGGCCAACACCCCTTTCATGCGAGCAAGTGGGCCCAGGGTCTACAGGTCTGCTTCCTAATTCTTCCCTGCTCCTGCCTCCTACTCCTGGTCTCCCCTACTCCTGTTACTGGCTGCCTCTGAAGGGCTCCCTTATGGTTTCTTCCTTTCTGCCTCTGTGCCTTGTGCAGTAAACAGTTATCCAAACGCCACCGCTGAGCACTTCTCACTCTAGCTCTCAGCTCACCATCTGGCGTCTGTGCCATCGATGGACACACAAAAAGTGAAAAGGACTTGGGCATGCTACAAGAGCAAGTCAGAGTGTCCAGCAATGGCGAGGATGGCAGCAGATGACACACCGGGCTGCTGAGAGCCACTGCACCTGCCTGATGCAGGAAAAGACTGGAAAAACCTGCCAGGGTTAATATTAGGTTTGACTTGCCGGCACTACAAGGATCACATCATTGTTTATGTCTGTGCAAGTATGTTTGAGCCTTCTTCTTGTTTGGATTTCATTTCATTTGACTGTTCCTTCGCCCAGTTTTTCAGTTAACCATCTGAGAACTTTGTTTGTTAATAAGGCCCTCCCTTGGTTTGCATCAAACTTTAGGGTTGTTGGGGCTATGGACTGGAGGCGAAAGGGGGATATGGATCTGGGTGCGATGAGTTATGGGTAATACTGAATTTTGGGAGCCAAGAGTCTGCTGGGGTCCAAACAAAGTGATAAGGCTAAAGACAGGTCAAAAACGTAAGGTGCACTTGCTGCCTCTGCTACAGCTTTAGATCTTGCCATCCAGGTACATGATGAACAGAAGGCCTCTTTCGACCATGAATTCTCCATGCTTACTGCCAGGTTCTCCCCTCCAGGCCTCTTTATCAGCAGTCTAATACAAACAATAAGCCTTTCTCTGACTAAAGAAAATCCTGATAATTCACCTGTAAAGAAAAAGTGTATGCTAGCAAAGCAAAATGTATTTCAGCTAAGGCTTGTAGTCAGGCTAAGTTTAGGTAAACATTTAGTAAGCACTTCGAATACATGGTTGTACATGTGCACGTATAACTTGAAGAATAAATGCAAGAACGTGAATAATAGAATACATGCATACATATGCAAATATAGCTTGAAGTAAAAGTGTAAGAATGTGAATAAAAAATACATACATACATGTTTAAACTGAACATTAGTGCACCCATGTATAAATCTCTAGTCTCTACAATTGTTTTAGTCCATTAATACGTTTATATGTTTCACACACGTTAATAAAATCAAGGCGCACAGTGAATATAATGTCTAATGCGAGTATATAATTGCATTTCTGTGACGTGTAAGGTGGAGCCCAAATGATGCTGCTCCAGCTTTGTCACGTAATGCATGTGAATGCAGTCTAATGATAACCAGCTAACAGCATTGCCAGCCAGCTCTAAGTATCAGTGTTTGGCACTTAGTAGATGTAACTTGCATTTGGTGCAATTCTAGCTTGGCAAATGCATGTAGTTTGTTTTGTATTTGTGGTCTCAAATGAGTTATTTAAGGATCATAATATAGCTATGCTCTACGAAAAAGCAGACTGAATATGAAGGACTTGATTTTTGAGGTTTGACATATATAAATGCCACACCAATGATTAATGAAAATGATAGAACCCACCCAAGAGTAAGCTATGAAAACCAACCCATATATCATGTTTCAGATATAATTCTCCATGAAATAAATACAACATGAAGCTAGTCTCAAAAACATAGATGTCTATTCTGGATGCACTGGGACTTACTAATGGCTACACCCTTGACAGGCAATCATAGACAACATTGGTTGTGGAAAGAAGACACCTCTTGGGTGCACCAAAGAAGAGCAAGATAATATTTGGCGCTTCCACAGGCTTCTCCTCATTGGTAGGCTTCTTTGAGAAGCAGTTAGGGCATATGAATATGGAAACTTCACCCTTTCTCTGGCTCCTGCTTCTGTCCTTGCATATATTTATATAGGTGATTCTCTGTCCTGTGCTGATGCATCTGGCTACCTATTTCCCTGCTGGGTTTCTAATAATGTGTGGGGTCATGTGGATGCAAAGCTCCAGTTGCTCTGATTTAAAATGATCAGTAATATTGCATTATGCCCCTTAATGGTTCTGTGTACCTCTGCATAGGTTAAAAGTATATGGATGTTAGCTTGAGTTCATCTGTTTAGAAGGGTCAACATGTTCATCTACCCAGAGCTGTTTGGCAGATTATTTTGGACCAAGCAGTGTCAAACAATCAAGAGAAATAAAAGTTACTCGATTTTCTTCATGGTTGTGGTGTCTCATTATTGTTGGGCCTGAGTGCCCTGTGAATTGTGCTTTCTGCCTCTTCAAGTGTCTTCTAGCCAGGCTTTGATAGCATTTGCCTTCAAGATGATACGCAGAAGCCATTTAATGCGAGTGACTCATGCAGAAGCAAATGAGGCTTCTTTTTTGGATGAGTTCTGCCTTGACAGTTATATGTGATGAGAAGGTCTTTCATTTATTGCGATTTTCCTTTCTGATGATGGAGCTCAGCCAGCCACGTCTGTGGTGCACCATGAGGTGTGTTCTTTAGTAATCAGTGTTGCCTATGGTTACTCATCGAGGGTATGGCCATTAGTAGGTTATTGTGCTTCCACATAAACAGTGCTAAATTACCCATGCTCGTTTTTGAGATGGTCACGATTTACTATCTATTTCTCTGTACGCTGGAGCGTCATACCTCAGATCTTTTGAAAGATTTAACATATAAATGAAGGTGACCCGAGGTATTGTTCACTCTTGCTCCTTCTTTTATAGAATGTTGTACTTAGAGCAAATGGGAGAATCAGATATAAACTGATAGAGCACTGATAGCACTCTATTTTGTATGAGTGCACTATACTCATGGTTTAAACGCACTCTCATGTATTCGTATTGTTTGCAGTGTTTTACGACTATTAAGAAACATTTATTTGAATCATTTGATGTTGAAACTAGTGAACGCATTTAAGTAGAACTTTGTATGTATTACGATTCCTTCATGCATAATGTGCAGGACGATATTATTTCTGTACACCGTAATTGTGGTTAGTTTAAGTTGCCTGAATTATAGGCCCAAAGTCACAAGTTTCGATTCCCCTGGCTCTTGAGAAATAAATAATTAAATGTTGTTGCGTTCGAAGTTAGAATGTTCTCATCCTACTGCAGGTGAAAGAATACACATCGTTATTTTCAGAGTTAAGGAGAGACCCGGAATGTCTTTGAAGATGGCTGGGAAGCGAGAAGGGAGGATGCCTTGCGTATCTGGTCTGTCTGAAAGCCAAGGCTACTGGAAAGAAGATATCACTAATTACATTTGTGCCATGAAAAGAAAAAGCTACTGCATAGAGGTGCAATGGAAAGTTTTAAGACGAATGACGTATTGTGGGTTGAATCCCATCTTTTGTATGATGCGCAGGAACAGCGAGTCCAGACTTCTGCTAGCTTTCGGAGGAGAAGGAGCATCTTAGAGCGAGCTCCATAGCCATAAGGTAAAACGACCCATTTGAAATGAGTACTTCTTAGGAAGTCAACACGTGCTGACACAGTTGGGGAATGATAGAAGAGAGACAGGAAGGGCCCTCATTTAGAGCAGTGTAGGGAAAGATTTTGATTTCTTTCAATGAGTCGAGAACTGAATATCGCATCTATTCTGTGTTGCGTTGTGATTTTGGAATTTATAATCATCTGTCTTTTGGGCCGAATTACTTATATTCGTAAACTTGGCTCTGTATTAATTTTTCTGTAGCTCTATACTTTGCTATTGAGATGTATTTACATCCAATTGTTTTTGGCCTTATAATAAATATTCAAACTGCACTTTGGAGTTGGTGGTCTTTTCAGGCATGACGACTTTGCTGATATCTGTCTGAGTTGTTTCCTCCTCTCAAACACTTTAGGTAAATAAAAGATTGATCGCTTACGCTATACTTAGTAGGGAACATTAGGTGTGCAATTTAGCGTAATCAAATGGTAGCAGAGGATGCTTTACCTTTAAAGTGGTTTACCTCTAAGGAGAGGGGAGTAATTAGGAGTAGGGTTGAAGGTTGAAGAGCCCTGAAGTGGAGTGGAAGACGGCGGAGACTGGAGACTGGCGGACGTTGATGGTGCGGCGGAAAGAGTGGTGGCGTGAGTATGAAAGGAAGTGTGGTGTTAGATTGCGGTGATGAGTAAGTGGGTGATGTCTTGCGGAGTTGGGATGTATGTTGAGTGAATGTGGTTTTTGGTTTACTGGTCCGGACACGTGCGGAACAGGAAGTTTTGGTGAGCGGACTCAAGAGAAGTCCAAGATCCCGAGATAGTTTTGTATTGTGATTGTCTGATCAAATGTGGGTGTTGTGAAGCGCTATCAACAATCCACTTGTGTTAGGGAACTTTGTGTGAAAGAGGAATAGGTCGCGGTAGAAAGCCTCAGGTACCGGGGGTGGACTATGGCGATTGAGTGGCCAACGCAGGTCGGGGGGTCACAACAACTGAATGTTCTTGTGAGAGTGTTCTATCGATCTTTAGTGACAGACAATTACTTGTTTTATGTGACTGTAAGTTATTGTAATTGTGTAGGAGCAGTTACTTGGTTTAATAACTTTTGGATATACAGTTACTTGTAGTACGAATGTGTGTAAGCGAGTTTGCGGTGAAATTGTAAAGGCGGGTGAGCCGCTGCAAGGAGTGAGAAGTGACGTCAGGGTGTGCCGCGCTGCGATAGGTTGGTTCGTGCAACACCGCGCTGGGATTGGTGGAAGTTCGTTTGCAGTGGAATAGCGTATTTTGGGCTTGCAATTGATTGATTCTACAATGAGATGCTTTAGGGTATTGCGAGATTTGTGTAGAGGTGACACAGGGGTAGTGACTCGGGTAGGAGAAGAAGCTCCGCCAGAAGACACACCGGCACATTACATGGCAACGAATGTAGGACTGCATACTATAGTGTGGCTTCAGAATTGGCACAAACTTACAGAGAAAGAGGGTGAATTGGCTTTCCCTCGTTATGGGTCTTTTCGTATGGAAGTGCTGACCCAGCTGAGGGGGTGATGAATGCACTGAAACCTCCCCTAGACCCACACAATTTGAGGCATTAGATGCATGGATGAGAGCTGCTCTAGCAAAAAGGAGAGAGGCTTCACAAGGAAGAATGAGGAAAGCAATGAAGGCATATCATGATGCTAGATGGGATGCCCAGTTGAAAAGATGGAGAGAAGACACCATAGAGGGAGAACGCTTGTACCCATTTCGTACGTTAAGAGAGGGGGCTGAAGGGATTTAAGACGACAGAGGAGGACAGTGATACAGATGACCGCTTCCTCGATAGATTGCTAGCGGACCGTCCTCCACCGTGCGACTCTAGATCAGAGACAGAGAGGTTGCGCCCATCAGAAGAGCTTTTAGGTGTGGGACAACTGGGTTCAGAGGGACAATCGGCAGGAGTAAGAGGTAAGATTACAATGGTACACATTCCTGGAGGGTCTGGAGGAATGAGGTATCCAAACCCGGAGCCAGTACAACCTGCAGGAAACATGCAGTTACCAGATGCTTTGTCGGTACCAGTCACAATAGGGCCTGTGGTTCCGATATATACTCCTAGAGAAAGAACCGATGACAGTCAACAGCAAATAAGTGAAGGGGAAGAGACAATGTCTGGAGGGAGCCTCGCAATGAGTGGGACTGGGTTAAGTCAGATACCAGTGGAATCTAGTACTCCACTGCCAGCTACAGCTGAACCATCAAGAGTGGATAGTGGGTCAGAACGAAGACGGACAGGAGCTCTAGCGAATTCTAGGTCTGACCTTCGAATGTGGGTTCAACCAGTGAGAGAGTCAATGATGCCGAGGGAAGAAACAAGCAAGAGGCAAGAAGCTCCTAGAGTGCTGTTTGAGCCACAGGTTATTTGTGCAGGTGACCATTGGAGAAGTCGAAGCTTGGAAAGAGATAGACGCCCAGCTTCAAAAATAGAAGAGGGTGCAGTTCCTAGGAGAACTCAAAGCTGTGACAGGGAAGATACAAGAAACGAGGAAATTCAGAAAGTGTTAAAAAGTGCAATAAAAGAGCCAATGCTAGATGTGGTACGATTAAAGGCAGAACTAGATGAGGTGATTGAAGGTAATCTACCCCTGATCAGAATTGAGACGTATGACTCGAGCGAACTACTGTTCGTAGCAAAGGACATGACAAGAAAGGCCAAACGAGCTTATGATGCATTGTTGCTTTTGGCACAAAAGTATGAGGTTGATTTGTCAAAGACAAAGCTGACACAGGGTTCTTGCAGATTAAATTACACAGATAAGGATTTGGAAGAGAAGCGAACGATTGGATTGAAAGCACAAATTAGAGAACTAGTGATAGGGATGCGGACATGGAAAGAATTAGACAGATGGAAAGAAAGATGGGCCAAAAAGAAAAGCTTCCAGACTGGAATAGGAAACACTCCGCCTCCGGGTGGAGGGACGGGAGCTGCAGGAAATTTCCCCCTCAGGGAGGTACAGAATGGAGGGTATGTACATGTGCCATGGAGCAGGGGTGATTTAGCAGCATTTACGAATGATTTTCCTCGGCTGAGGGAAAAACCTGCTGAGTGGTACAAGCAAATAGATCGGTTTGTAAAGATTTCGAAAGTATTGTGGATTGATTTAAACACCTTGTTTGATATAGTAGTGCCGGCGGATTTGTGGGCGGCATGTAAGATTGCCATTGAGTGGCCTACTGCAGAGCCACCTAGAGATTCAGTGACTCATGGTCCTTCACCTGATGTAATGAGAAAATACGAGCAAGTGATTACATGGTTGCAATCGAAGGTAGGTCCTCAGACTGTTGATTGGTTGAAGATTGATCGCACCACTCAAGACTCTAAGGAATCAGTACATGATTATTACGAAAGATTGATGTTAGCTTTTAAGCAGCATAGTGGATTGGATACAATTGAACAGAAAGATATGGGACAGTTTGTCTCGAAGTTTGTGTTGGGACTGAAATCTGATATTAGTTTGATGATACAGCAACACTTGATATGTTGGCAGAATAAGTCGGTGGACGAGATTCTGCCTTATGCTAAATATTGCAGTGATCAAGTGGAGTCGACACAGAGGAAATTGAAGGACAAGTTGATGTTGGTGCAGTTGAGAAACGCTGATATGACGCAAGGGATTGGAGGAGCGATAGGTAGAGGTAGAGGAGGTGGAAGAGGAATGGGACAACAGATGGTGACCCAACCTGGTCAGGGTAGAGGAAGAGGAATGGATCCAGGTGCAAGTGAGTGGGTGGCCCAACAGAAAAGGGTCACTGCCTGCCATTATTGTCACAAAATCGGGCATTGGAAGCGCGAGTGCAGATCGAATCCAGCAAATCAGATACAGATGGAAGGTGAGAGACAGCTGTCCGAGACTGTCAATACTGTGACAAGACCCAGGTCTATGTATGGAGGAGGATATGAGCCGCAAGTACCTCAACCTCCTAGGATACCCATGCATAATCAGTTTTACCATCAGATGCCTTATTTTGAAATACAAGATAGATTTGATCAAAATCAAGATTTACAAGAGTGTCACAGGGGGGTGAGTGAGGAATGCACCTTAGATGCGACCCTAGAAGTAGATCAGAGTGGGCCGTTTGTAGATGCAGATGTGAATGGATATCCTGTTACCTTCTTATTAGACACTGGAGCTGCTCGCTCCACGGTGAGAACTGAAGTAGTCCCAAATTTAACTCTTTCGGGACAATCGATTCAAGTAGTGGGGGGTTAGTAATCAGAAAATGACCAATACATTGACAAACGAATTACCCGTGAGAATAGGACCATTTGGGGATAAACACCAATTTGTAGTGTGCAATTCAAGTCCGGTCTGTCTTTTGGGACGAGACCTTCTGTGCAAGCTCAATTGTACTATATTGTGCACTCCGAGAGGTGTGGAATTGCAAACATATGATGACGATGCTGATTTTAAAATGGCTAACATGAGTCTGTGTGCAGAAATGTTTGTGGTGCTCACAATAGCAGAACTGCCACATGACTTGAGAGACTCAGTTGATCCGAAAGTTTGGGATTTTACGGGCGAGGATGTAGGTCTGATGAGAGGGGTTGAGCCAGTTAAGATACAGGTCAAACCCAATGTTGAATTCCCACGAACGCCACAATATAAATTGACTCCAGAATCCGTGGCCGGAATAAGACCTGTGATTGAGACTATGATTGCCCAAGGTATTCTTAAGGAGATAAGAGGAAGTCCCTGCAACTCACCTATCATGGGACTGCAGAAGCCAAGTGGCAAGTACAGAATAGTGCAGGATCTGCGTCGGGTTAATGAAATTGTGATTCCATGTTGTCCTGTGGTACCGAATCCAGCTATTATTCTATTCCAGATACCATGCAAAGCAGAATGGTTTACAGTGATAGATTTGTGTCATGCATTTTTCTCCATACCATTGCATGAAGAAAGTCAGTTTTTATTTGCGTTTAGGATGGACGATCGTGTATTAACATGGGAAAGAATTCCTCAGGGGTATACAGAAAGCCCCTCTATTTTTAGTCAATGTCTGAAAAAGAATCTTGAAGGACTAGTGATGGCCCAAAACTCCGTCTTAGTGCAATATATAGACGACCTTTTGGTCCCATCAGAGACTGAGGATGCTTGCAGGATTGACACTGTGGCGTTGCTGAATCATTTGGCAGAGTGTGGACACAAAGTGTCTCCAAACAAATTGCAGTATTGTTTGTCTGAAGTTCAGTACCTAGGTCACCGGATTGAGAAAGGAAAACGAAGGGTGTCACCAGATCGCATAGAGGCGATTCTGCAAATGGGAACTCCGAAAACACAAAAAGAAGTCCGCATGTTTTTGGGAATGGTCAGCTATTGTCGACAGTGGATCCCAAATGTTTCCTTGCAAGCAAAGCCTCTGTTGAAACTGACTCGAAAGGATGTTAGTGATCCGGTACCATGGGATGACGAGTGCTTGAAAGCCTTCCGTGAGCTGAAGGAAAGTATCTGTCGGGCTCCAGCTCTCGGAATGCCAGATTATAACAAAGCGTTTTCGCTCTTTTGCTGTGAAAAGGAGGGATGTGCGTTAGCAGTCCTTGTACAGACACATGGGGGTGCCAGTAGACCAGTAGCTTACTTCTCAGCTACATTAGATCCTGTAGCTTCTGCGTTGCCCGGATGTCTGAAATCCGTTGCTGCAACCGGTGTCAGCATTGAAAGATGTGAAAGCATAGTGATGGGTTATCCGCTCATTGTTTATGTGCCCCATTCAGTAGAATTATTGATGACCCGAACGAAGACACAGTATCTGACCAACAGCAGACTTACCAAGTATGAGCAGGTTATCTTGGCCGCTGAAAATGTTACCCTGAGACGTTGTACCACCCTGAACCCTGCTACATTGTTACCTGTTCCGGAAGAGGAAGGAGATGAGGATTGTGAAGAGCACGACTGCCTAGATGTTACTGACCTATCTACCAAACCCCGACCTGACATTGTCGATGAACCTTTGCCCCAATCTGATTTGATCCTTTTTGTTGATGGTTCATGCTTAAGAGACAATGAAGGGTATTTGAGAGCAGCGTTTGCTGTGTGCACCATCATGGGAGTAGTGGAAGCTGCCTGTTTAAATAGAGTATTCTCTGCTCAGGTGGCCGAAATTGTCGCTTTGACACGTGCCTGTATCATTGCAGCTGATATTCGAGTGACTGTGTATACTGACAGTCAATACGGATTTGGTGTAGTTCATGACTTTGGGCAGTTATGGTCACAGAGGGGGTTTCTAACGTCCTCAGGGTCACCTATACGTAACGGCGAGTATGTGCGCCAACTATTGGAAGCTTTGCAGAAGCCCAAAGAGATAGCAGTCAACAGATCAAGGTGAGCAGTCTATTGCAGAAGGATCAGATCAAGAGGAAGAGAGGAGAGCAGATGCCAGAGCGGAAAAGTGGCCAGCAAGAAAAGAAAGGCTGAATATAAGGCTTCCATCCGAGAAAGATCTCGCTCCGATTCCTGAAACATCTGAATCAGACCAAAGTGACGCTGAAGAAAGACCGGATGGTCTGAGACGCTCCAGAAGAGAAAGAATAGCGTCTCGAAGATACGCATCTCCTGAGTGGACGTACCTGTCTGCAGATGCAGAGCCCAGCGAAGTCCGGGAGGTTGGGAGCTGGTACGGTGAGCTACGGAGGGGACACCCTCTCGATTGAAATACAGTTGCTGGTCCCAGGCGTAGAAGCGTTTGGAAAGCTAACTCTGCAAGTTCCAAATCCTCCAAAGCTGAGTGGATTGCGTTTCCTGATCCTCAATCAGGTTATCTTCCCTTCATTCGGCCGACAGCTCACCGCGCAAGAATTAGGAGAAATTCTTGATTTTGCAATTTGTCCTCGAAATACTTGGATCAAATATAATTAACGATGAAGCTTGAATTATAACCAAAGAAAGCATTAGGCCTTAGAAAGAAGATAACTTAGACCCCAGTTTACGAAGATTTAAAATTAGGAACTTTCTAGTAGATGATGGAGTGAGGAATAGGGCTGACTACATCTCTTCAATAGGTTTAGTATCAATCGAATGAACTTTGACATTAATTGCATGCGAGGAGAGACGTGAGAAAGACATTGTTAAAACAAAGAAAACAAAAATTGACTGTGTTTTCTTTTGTGCTTCGGAACGGATCAGTAGAAACCATGGTGTCCGAAAAATCAACACGCAAACAGAAGTGCATCATTGGCACCCTCATTGTAGTGGTGCTTATTGTTATAACTGTGGTGATTGTTGTATCTCAGGATGTCGGACAGAATAGGGTACAGGCAACACTCACTACACCAATCTCTGAGATAGATGAGGATGCATCCGCAAGGGATCTAGAAATGATTAAGGAAACCAGTCGTAGATTACATGTTGATTTGTCAAAGGGTGATTTCACTTTGAATGCATATGCTCGATTATTGTATGAGTATGTGGATACCATGGAAGCGAAAGATTGTTATGTGTGTATGCAATTACCAGCCTCCGTAGAAGAAGGCATTCGATACCATCAATTGCCTTTGACCTATGGCATTACATGTAGTGTGTTGTTGAGCATGTTTTATAGCAAGGCACACTTCGAGTACTATTTCTCAAATTATGATGTGGTACTCTCGGAGGTCCCAGTTCTTAAATACATGAATAAATATGATTATTATAAGGAAGTAGAGCGAATGTCAAAGTATTTCGTGCCTACCATTACTTTAGATACGTCCTATGCCCATAGACACAATTTAACCTGTATGTTAACTGACATTGAAAAGAAATTTATAGATCAGATAGAAGATCGGCATAGACAGACTCTATTTAGACCAGATCCAAAGCACAAGGTTACCCCATGGACTAAAGAAGAATTAGATCATAAAGCAAAGGGGAGTTTTGGACCCATAGCATTAGATTTCCAGCAGAAGGGGAAGTTGTGTATTAGACACCCGACCACATACTACGATAAGATATTTGTGGGTGAAAGTGATTGTGAGCACGTCTTCTTGATCGAAGAATCAATTAGAAAAGCATTATTGGATAAAATAACAATAGTGCCCAATGTGTATTTTGTGTGTGGAAAGAATGCCTATGTGAAGTTGCCCAAAAATTGGTATGGCACTTGTTATTTGGCTGTGGTATTTCCCAAGATTTTTCATGTGAATGATTTATGGCCCCTAGAAAGAAAAGGACCTCACAGAGGAAAACGTGATGTGAGTGCAGGAGAAGTGATTGGAGACATATTTGGGGCTATGATACCGAGTATGGGTGTGATTCTGAATGATTTGAAAATCAGAAAGCTGGCAACATTAGTGGATAAGCTCTCAATAAATACAGCTCATATTTTATTTCTTGTAGATGGGGAGATGGTTTCGATAAAGGCTATGGTTTTGCAAAACCGTCTTGCCCTAGATGTGCTGCTAGCAAAAGCCGGAGGAGTCTGCAAATTATTGAAAGTTCAACAGTGCTGTACTTATATTCCTGACAACAGTCGGGATATAAGGAAATATATCAACAATATTTCAGATACACATCAAGAGTTACGTGAGATGGCTGCTGAAGGACTCTGGGATCAAGTGGGGAAAGGATTTGGCAAGATAGGCAGTTGGTTTGGAAGTTTGGGACAAGGAATAATGGGATATATCTTGAAGCCTATTATAATAGCTGTTATTTGTATAATTGTTCTACTGGGAGCCATCAAGGCTTACAAATGGCAAAGGGCACGATATCAGGAGACTGTTTCGAGAAAGCGAGAGCGCCAACTTGAACGACTGCAGGACAGTCATTACCAGCACCTTAAGGGGTTAGAACGATTCAGACAGGGACGGCAAGCTACAGCTTCTGTTTAGGTCGGTCTCTTCAACAAGGAGAAACTACAGGAGAATAGAAAGTTGGTGTTATGACACTAGTCATAAGAGGGGGAAACTGATAGAGCGCTGATAGCACTCTATTTTGTATGAGTGCACTATACTCATGGTTAAACGCACTCTCATGTATTCGTATTGTTTGCAGTGTTTTACGACTATTAAAAAACATTTATTTGAATCATTTGATGTTGAAACTAGTGAACGCATTTAAGTAGAACTTCGTATGTATTACGATTCCTTCATGCATAATGTGCAGGACGATATATTATTTCTGTACACCGTAATTGTGGTTAGTTTAAGTTGCCTGAATTATAGGCCCAAAGTCACAAGTTTAGATTTTCCATGCTCTTGAGAAATAAATAATTAAATGTTGTTGTGTTCGAAGTTAGAATGTTCTCATCCTACTGCAGGTGAAAGAATACACATCGTTATTTTCAGAGTTAAGGAGAGACCCGGAATGTCTTTGAAGATGGCTGGGAAGCGAGAAGGGAGGATGCCTTGCGTATCTGGTCTGTCTGAAAGCCAAGGCTACTGGAAAGAAGATATCACTAATTACATTTGTGCCATGAAAAGAAAAAGCTACTGCACAGAGGTGCAATGGAAAGTTTTAAGACGAATGACGTATTGTGGGTTGAATCCCATCTTTTGTATGATGCGCAGGGACAGCGAGACCAGACTTCTGCTAGCTTTCGGAGGAGAAGGAGCATCTTAGAGCGAGCTCCATAGCCATAAGCTAAAATGACCCATTTGACGTGAGTACTTCTTAGGAAGTCAACACGTGCTGACACCGTTGGGGAATGATAGAAGAGAGACAGGAAGGGCCCTCATTTAGAGCAGTGTAGGGAAAGATTTTGATTTCTTTCAATGAGTCGAGAACTGAATATCGCATCTATTCTGTGTTGCGTTGTGATTTTGGAATTTATAATCATCTGTCTTTTGGGCCGAATTACTTATATTCGTAAACTTGGCTCTGTATTAATTTTTCTGTACCTCTATACTTTGCTATTGAGATGTATTTACATCCAATTGTTTTTGGCCCTATAATAAATATTCAAACTGCACTTTGGAGTTGGTGGTCTTTTCAGGCATGACGACTTTGCTGATATCTGTCTGAGTTGTTTCCTCCCTCAACCACTTTAGGTAAATAAAAGATCGATCGCTTACGCTATACTTAGTAGGGAACATTAGGTGTGCAATTTAGCGTAATCAATCTCAATATAAAAAAGGGAAATTTCCACTAAACTTCAATGGCTATCACTCAGTAGCCTGTTGTAATAATCATTCTATACACTGATTAAAATAAACATAATTGAAATGTATATATTGCCCAAACTGCTTATTAATTAGTTTAGTTTCATAATCCTATGCCTCTCTTTGATAATGGATATGCTAAAGTGCTGGCTCTTCGATAATGGATATGCTACAGTGTCATACTTTCCCTGGAATGCATAAACTGACAGACTTAACACAAGCTTTACAGGTACCAAAGAAATAATCTTTATCTCACTTTTAAAAATATTGGAGATTGGTGAGATTAGTCCAGGAAATGACTTATCTCTCAGGGTATCCCGATCATCGCAGTGGCTATTAAAGGCTTTCATCCCCCTCTATACATTCCTCTAAGTAGGGGCACACTGCAGGTTGAGTTGCGTTATATGTGGTCACCAGCCTAAATGTAAAGATCTCTCTTCTCTCTGAAAGTAACTCCAATATCCCTGGAGTGAAAACATAAGGATTGCATTCTTCATCTTCAATTCTCCGCTTTCTACTAGTCGTCGGTACGCAGATCTCAGCTACATGAATAAGACATTGCTCCCCTTAGGAGCTTATTTATAATTTTAGTCATGATAGCATGATTCTCTCAGGCAATTTTAAACTTACTTTATCCTAATCCACACATGAAGAAATATTGGTTGAAGAGTCCCAATAAAAAGATATGATAAACTAGGTGTTTTTCTGTAAACATCATTGGCCTCCCTTAATCACCTTTCCTTAAATGGGAGATTCCTTTCTGATACAACAATCCGTTACACTAAAGTTTCTTCCTCCAGGCAGACATTTAGATCACACTTTTTTTAATCCAAAGCCCTATTCCATCAATTCTTAGAGTTTAAAATCCTGTCTCGGCTGAACAGTATTCCTGTCCCTCAGGCAATTATCATCAATATTGTGTCTATGGTGCCCAGAAATGTAATCATGTAGGCAACAGGTGTGGGATGGAGCAGATTAAGTATGAACAGCAAAGCCTGTCTATTGTTTGAATCTTAGAAGAACCAGCAGATGCTGAGTATGAATATTGAGCCAATTGCAACTGAACCATGTAGTTCCAACTGGGATTGGGTCACCTCTTCCTTCATCATGCCCCATTTGGCTCAAAAGAATGTAGCTAGGTTAGGAGACCGACTCAATTGCTTTAATAGGAGATCCTGGTTTAGCCCCTCTTTGAGAAGGAAGAAACAGTCATGAATAAGAGCTTGTGAGCACTGCTTAAATGGGCAGTATATTCAGGTATCTCTATAATCATTTATAGGTTAAAGAATGTCTACAAGGACGTGCCTGGGCAGACAAGAGAGCCATCACATGGACAAACAATGGGTCTATATGTTTGAAAATTACAGGGCAGCTAATGGTAAATAATGCTGCAATTTTATAAATTCTTCAGATAGATTTAATACCACAACTAAGGGAAAAACGTACATGAGGGGATATGTATAAGCCATCTAAAATTAGTAGGATGGTACATTTTCCAATCATGCATCATAAACGAATACATAAACTTTTTTCAATTGTCCCAGTAACATTCTGTGGCAGATTAAACCCACCTTGGCCAATCCAATCTCAAGGATTGATAGAAACTCACAACTTTAAATATGATCTTGCAATGGCAAGGAAGAGGAACGGACTGTCCCAGATAGGACTTGGTGCCTCTTGTCCTTTCATTGCTCTTTAAAACTGCTAGACTACAGATTAATACCAATATGAGGCTACTATCTCATGGAAGAATGATATATTGTTATTAATGTAGGTGGGCCTTGTTTATTTGTATATATTATATCGATGGATAAAACCTTCATTTTCAGATTTAAAATGTCACTATAAGATATGTTCTCTTTAACTCAAGTTACAAAATCAGTTACAACAGTGCATGTAAAAGATACATTATATGATACACAAACAAAATGAAAGATAAGTGAAAACTAAGATAAGATTTTGTAAAATATTTGAAATCATACAAGGAGTGAATAAAACTGTGAGGGTCTATTCACAAAGGGAGCACATAAAGTAGTACGCCCGTTGCACTCTTTTAAGTACTTTTACAAGTCTTTGTATATTGGTCCCAAAACATCAAAAATGGGAATGTTAATTGATTATTCATATACATTTAGTGGAAATAGAAAAGGCAGTATCGTCTTTACAATTTTACTAATAGGGAATTCGATGTTTAGGGGGTGATGCACAAAGGCGCATAAGAGTACGTAGAAGAGTACTACTTCTGTACACATAGTTATTTTTGTGAATAGACCTCAGTGTATATTTTTAAATATTTATCTAGAGGCCTAGGAAAGTAAGGGAAAGGACATGGTACAATACCACTAGTCACACATAACATCATATCATAACACAGCAGAAAACATTCTGCTCCCCTAAGCTCATTTTCAGGCTATTTTACAATCGGAGTCTTCAAAGCCCATCAGTGACCTCATGTTGACCCTTAGTGTACTCCTGCCAGATCACCATGACATGTTCTTAGAAGCGATACAAAAGGGGATGATGGACGGAACGTTTGAGCCAATCAAACACTCACCCCCAGTCAACTGATCTGGGTTTAATCCATCATCATTCTTTAGCTCACTCCACCACCCCAGTTCAGACATGGCCATATGCAAATCAGTCTGACCCTGTGCCTCATGGGAACAGTCCAGCCCGAACTGCCAAGCCATGTCTTCCCTGGACCGGAAACAAGCATCCTAGGACCGGTTTCTGGCATTTCAGCCGTCATCAGCCAGGCTTGCTTGAATCCAGTGGCAAAGTGAGCAAGGGACCCACGCCTGGGCATACCCCGCCAACTTAGGGCGAACAAAGCGATACAAAGGGGATGATGGACGGAACGTTTGAGCCAATCAAACACTCACCCCCAGTCAACTGATCTGGGTTTAATCCATCATCATTCTTTAGCTCACTCCACCACCCCAGTTCAGACATGGCCATATGCAAATCAGTCTGACCCTGTGCCTCATGGGAACAGTCCAGCCCGAACTGCCAAGCCATGTCTTCCCTGGACCGGAAACAAGCATCCTAGGACCGGTTTCTGGCATTTCAGCCGTCATCAGCCAGGCTTGCTTGAATCCAGTGGCAAAGTGAGCAAGGGACCCACGTCTGGGCATACCCTCTCCAGGGAAGACATGGCTTGGCATTAAAACCCAGATCAGTTGACTGGGGGTGAGTGTTTGATTGGCTCAAACGTTCCGTCCATCATCCCCTTTTGTATCGCTTTGTTCGCCCCTAAGTTGGCGGGGTATGCCCAGACGTGGGTCCCTTGCTCACTTTGCCACTGGATTCAAGCAAGCCTGGCTGATGACGGCTGGAATGCCAGAAACCGGTCCTAGGATGCTTGTTTCCGGTCCAGGGAAGACATGGCTTGGCAGTTCGGGCTGGACTGTTCCCATGAGGCACAGGGTCAGACTGATTTGCATATGGCCATGTCTGAACTGGGGTGGTGGAGTGAGCTAAAGAATGATGATGGATTAAACCCAGATCAGTTGACTGGGGGTGAGTGTTTGATTGGCTCAAACGTTCCGTCCATCATCCCCTTTTGTATCGCTATGTTCTTAGAAGCAGCAGAAGTTGTAAATTGACACTTCGAAATATTAGATGAAATTATGCTAGGGAATTATACAATCATGTTTCTAGCATTGAAGACTCATATGTAGTAATGTTTATAGACTTTCTTCCAGTTAATAGTGATCAATATGATAAACCCAAAACTATATCATCAGCACTATCTCCATTAACCGGTAAAGAGGATAAAGAGTTATATCCATGATGGCAAATATTGTGCAAGATCAAGAATCACAGGTCAATTGCTCACACCAACTCTAGGGAAGCAAGCCTACCCTACAAACATTAGATGCTGTAAAGAGGCATGTGTAAAGAAGAAGTAAAATGTACTGTGAATAAATTAAGTCTCCTAACCAAATCTGCTCTCCCAAGGCCTAATCTGGTTGGTTTGACAAATGTGATGTTTTTTAAACTTCCTTGCATTTTATCAAGTACTCCTTTGTGGCACAAAGCTTTTGGAGAACATGTGCCCAGATTTAGCCATCTCATAACCTCTATTGGGGGTGAATATGGGTGTAGTGGCTAGAGCTGTTGACCTTGGAACCTGGGGACTCAGTTTCGAATCCCAACCTTAGCTCTTGGCTCAACATTGTGTGATTCTGGGCAAATCTCTTAACAGTCCTGCGCCTAAAAAACGAAATGTCCTTGTGCTTAAAAATATGTGGAATGCATTTGTGTAATCCCCACACGATTTACACAATCTTCTAGATTGTCTCCTAACCCTCATGCATTGCACAGTACTCCGTTGCTTCACAGCTAGGTTTGCGCTGTGTAATAACTAATACATATATAGACTGACCAGATACATAAGATTCAGCTGCAGTTGAATTTACCTAGAACTGCATAATCCTTCAACATATTTTTCAGAACGTGCTTTGTATTTGGATGAAAGTGCCCCACAGCCATTTTGTGAACACAAGGTGATTTCAAGTATTCCCAAGCTAAATTACATTTTATTTTTAAAGCCGATTATGACATACAATATTCATACCTGTGTATGCTGCCCTAGTATGTCCTAGAGCTAGTTAGGAATAAATATGATTATGAGGTAAATATGGGGAAACAAAATTGGCTTGGTTATTAGTCATGTTTGTTTGTTTAAGGAGGATTCAAGAATCTAATCTCTTCACAAACAAAAATGAGTATGCTCTAGTCTACCTCCGTGAAGACAGCTGGTTTAAATACTGTACCAGTGAAAGAATCCTTAACATGCAGAGAAATTCAGTAATATCCTCGAAACTATTGTGCAACTACCATAACCACATATTTCATGGCAAACAGATACGCATCAGACTTCGTGGTTTGTTGAAGGTGCATACAAAATTATAATTTCTTATTTTCTATGTATCATATATACAAAATATATATCAATATATCTTTTAATTGCTTTTCACAGATATTTTGTATGTATATGGTATTTCTAAAGCACAAATCTAGTTAAAAGACAGTGGAACACTGTACATTGTCAAAGGCAAGCTTAAAGTAGGCGAGTATCAGGAGAGCAATCTGAGTGTTGACGGTTAATGCTTTGTGATGTAGTGTTCTTTAAAAAGGGAGTCTTCAACTCTTTCCAAAATTAGAGCAACATTTGAGTAGTCTTGATGGATATGGCTAAGTTGTTCCAGATCCGGCATGCATAGATAGCAAAGGCATTTTGTCTTATTTTTACACTTCCCAGTCTGCAGTCTCCTAAGTACAGGTGTGCTAGGAACCACCAGAGATGGTGATCTTGCCTGCCTGCCTGCCAGCCTGCACAACTGGAGATTGGAATTCTGTCAGAGTGGGAGTACTGTGATCATATTTATTCAGGTCCTGGACGAGATGTGCTGCGGGGTGTAGGATCCCCCCCAAGCGCTGCCAGTGTGGAGTCTGGGAGGCCATGGAGCAGGGCATTACCACGATCCTGATGAAAGAGTATAAGGGCTTGAACAGGAGTTCTGAAGTCGCTTTCTGGAAGAAATAGTTTGAGTTTCCTTTGGACAAGAAAAGAAGTCACCTTGGACAGTCTAAAATGATTTTATGCAAAATGATTATCAGACCCTCTATGGTGATGCACATTCAAGGCCAAAGTCTCAGATTTGTGGCTCAGTGTTAAGTAATTAGTTATAATATTTGTGTATCATATTGTAGCACCTGCAGAAATCTGTTGCTACCAGTGCAGAACATGAGTAGGTAAATCATTTAACCCCGATGAAAAAATATTCCAATTTGTTAATATCCTGGCTATAGAGGTTTGAACTCTTTGTCAACTGAAAAACTAGGTAAAGACCATTATGGAAATCATTATTAATGTAATTGTGACTAGAACCACCGTTTTTGTATGAGGTAATGGAGATTATGACTAAGCCCTTTTTTACAGTACTTCAGGTGAAGAACACAAGAGCTGTCCACTACACCAATAAAGATGACATGGGGGAGTTAGTGAGGATGTTAGTAGAGTCACCGCAAAAGTCCGTGGTCAGAGGGCAGGACAAAAAGGTTCCAATAATGATTATTATCTTTTTTGCAATACACCTGTGCTTCAGTTTAAATGCTTGGAAAATGTTCTTTTTTTAATCTCAATGAGAAATTGACCATCATGGAATACAAGATATATTTTTTCAGAGGGAAAAGGTTGTGATAAAATATGATCAGTCATCCGTTCAGAACACAGTCGCGTATTGCTGTTTTATTGAGCTAGCAATGAATGGCAGCATTGTGATCAGGTGTTCAGTTCTTCTGGCTGTACATAAGGATCAATGCACCGGTAGCCTGGCCATCGTCTAGTAATCTGAGCTGAGGTCAGCTGAAATGAAACGAGCACTGAATCTTTACCCCTGACACAGCTGGACTGTGCTTGGTGTTAGCAGAGAAAATATCTTTACTCTGTAAATGTTTGCGAAATCCAGGGTGACTTCTTTTCAGTAGATTTGAAATATGGAAAAGTTGGCAAATTGGCCCTAAAATCTGACAGATTCAGTGGTAAAATGGCAGCCGGATGACACTGGCTTTTTGATAAATTGGTGACAGAGTCTGAGGGTGGTGCTGTCATGTCAAGCAGTAGTGGAGATAAACTTCTCACTAATTGTTTTAGGACCTCACAACAGAATGGGCTGCCAAGCAAGCCTATGCATTTGCTTAATTTTAGAAGTTGGATAAACTCTTTGTGGCACCTTGGAAGCTGTTTGGTGGAGTTATGACATTGAAGATGTATTCACTCAATCTATTTTTTACCTGTTGTTTATTAATAGGTGCTTGGACAGCTAATCTTAATTTTTCAACTTTAACAAGGTGAGAGTTTGAGAAGCTTCTTTAGGGATGGAGGGACTGATTACTTTTAGTAAATTGTCCACGGAGGACAACAGAGACATTCTGTTGCGCATGACAATACCTTCAACCAGATAACACATAGGCACACAGGTTTGAAAGTATTCAAGTTTGGTAGAAATGAAGCATATATTTTGTTATTGAACTGAAAGTCAGGCTTGGTTATTCGTTTGCATAATATGAAATAATTTGGGTCTAAGTGTAAATTTTCAAACCAGGGTTTACTTTTTATGATTTTAGGCCTATTTCTTTGGGTGCTCACCATTATTCCAGGGCTGTTCTGACTAGGATTGGCAAAAGATTTTACCAGAAAGTGAAACTGAAATAATCTACCCATTTAAGGGCTCTGACTGGCACAGGCGGGTTAAAGTGATTCTTCACTAGATCTTTGGCTCCCCAGATTTGTTTCATACTCACATTCACGTAGTGATATCATGTTTTCCAAAACTGCAAATCTTGTTCAGGAAGGCAGCTGGGTCTTTGGGCATTCTGAATGCCTGTTTTGCCATAACACATATTCAAGTCTATTGGTCACAATGTGGCCAGTCAGACAGGCAGAAACTACTCTTTGCCACTGGAAACCAGAATGGCTGCACTGTGACTAATCAGATTGGCATCTGTGTACACTCCAGTCTGGTAAGATGTTTCTTGGCCAGAAAAATGTATGGAAGACAGAATGACCCTCCTAGAGGGCTCAGTGGTCCATGAACAAAGCGTTGTGGTCAGGGGCGGAGCTTCAGGGGGGTGTTTGGGGCATTACACTCCTCTCATAAAAGTATTTTCAGGCAATAAGTTGGGGACAGAGACTTTCAGTTGGGTATGGTGAGGTGTCTGTCGCATTTCACCAGGAATTTTTACAAACGAACAGGCAAAAAACGTGCACACTCTCTCTCTCCCTCTGTTTTGAAAATATTTAAAGATGTTGATTATTTAAAAAAATATTGGGGCACATGCATCAACATAGACAATAGCGATTCTTTAATTGCGATTATTAAGGAATCGCAATTAAAGAATCGCTATTGCCTATGCATGTAGGAATCACACAAAAAATTGCGATTCCTACAAATTCCTTAATTGCGACTCGCAAATTGCGAGTCGCAATTAGGGAATTGATTCCCATTCATTTCTTTGGGCCCAGAGGCCCATAGGAAATAAAGGGAATTGCATGTGCAATTTGAGAGTACCCAATAGGTACTCGTAAATTGCTCATGCAATTTCAAGGTTGCCAAAAGGATACCCTGTTGCACCCCTGAAATTGTTAAGTGAACACATGTTGCGCACACACATGCCCCAAGGGCATGTGTGTGTGTAACCTGGAACTTTGAAAAATGCACTTTAGTGCATTTTTCAAAGTTTTTGCAAAATACCATCAAGTTTCATATGACGGTAATTTGCGTCCCCTAAGAACGAAATCGCTATTTTTAATGGCATCATGCATTGCATTTGAGGTATCGCAATTTGCGATTCCTTAAATGCAATCGCAATTTAAGTAATCGCAAATTTTGCGATTACTTAAATTGCGATTTTTGCATTTGGGATGATGCATCCCAAATGCAAAAATACCGGTCGCAAAGGGGCAGATTCTGAGAATCTGCCCGTTTGCGGCCGGTTTTTCCTTTAATGCATGTGCCCATTGTGTTTTACTCTGACCTTAGTACCCCTACCAATCCGCATTGGTCTTCCTGTCCACTGCCTCTTTAGCCCCTCTCATGCACCCTGCTTGTCCTATAAGTATTTGAACATTACATGACAGCGTGATTGCTGGAAAATCTGAAGCTCACATCCCCCCCCCCCCCAGCTATTCCCTCCCCCCCACCCCCCCGAATCTTACTGACAGTGCTACGCCCCTGGTTGTGTGCTTTGAAGAGCAGAGGCTCGCAGAGCATAGGGCAGCATGTTCCATGCAAGGGCCTTAATTTTATACTGCACATCTTAGACACAGACTGTCTACTGATGTGTACTGCACTTGAATTTGTATTTGCAATGTCAGGATGCCATGGATGATTCCACCATCCCTAACTGTGACACACTTATCACCTGACCCATCAATTCCACAGGTCTGCAGACTTTTCACTAAAGATGTGTGCCCACCTGCCAGTAGTTAATAACTTCTTAGTTGCATCAAGCCGAAATTAAGACTTTGAAGCAAATTGCTCAAAATAATATATAGAACAAGAATGGAGGTAGTAATAAAAAATAAGAAAATGATTTTATGTTGTGCGTCACACATTTAAATGTGTGCTTTCTATCAGCTATAAAACCACATACAAGCGTTACCACATTTAATCACACACTATATCTCGGATTGATGAGCTGACGTTGGCAGGATTCGTACCCTTGTCCTGCAGGTCACTGTATTTCAGTGTCGAGACGAGCATATAATTCTGAAGTTTGTGACAGAACAACAGTTTTGATACAAAGGTCTGACACCCCTTTACTAAAGCTCTGACTGTCAATAGTTCCTCGCTTTTTAAGGCCTTAACTCTGGAGACGGTTGTAATTTTCCCCCTTGATTTACTAGTACTAACCTCCTCTCCTGCAAAGCCGGTCACAGGCCAGCGTTTCTTTTTCAGTGTTTAATGCAGAAATCAACAAACCAAATCCCTAACAAAATTCACCACTGTGACATGGGGTGCCAGAGATTTATTTCATCTTGGCCTGTTATGTGTTTTTTTTTTTACATTCTCCTCTTTCTAGCTCTGTAGTTCCTGCCCGTACAGCGAGGAAATAAATATGTGAAGATAGAATGCCCTGGAATGTTAACTGCCCTGGCACGAGCGCTCCCTTTTATCAAGCGCCAAGATTCAGTGAAGTTGATATTAATGCACCGTGCCCTCCTCGGAAAAGCATAACATGAAGCATTCTTCTTTTCCGAATCAGGCTGTAAAATGTGATTTTTTTTTCACTCAGTAAGTTTAAGCCTGTAAAAAGCATTAGCTCAAAATTCTGTTCTATGTTATTTATCGAGCCACAGCTATTTTATATTCTCAGTACTCAGTGAAAGGTTTATGAAGACCATAAACCTTCTAGAGCCTGGGAAGAGATTAGATAGGAGTTCTCTCTTTTTCTTTCTGTTAAATGTTGCAGACCGCATCCCATAGATTTTTAGCAAAAGCTATTCTTAGCCGCACGCCTTTGATACAGTGCACAATGTTAGGATGGAGAAAGTCTCTTAAAAGCAAAACAGCGCTTCTTAAAGAAGGCATGGCGGCTTTCTCCTAAATTGCATATAGGTTGGTACTTGAGTACTCTACAGCCCCACAATAAGAACAAGCATTGGCATAGCCAATAGGTCTCGCTTTTGGGACCTTATAAGTATTTAGTTATGCAGCACAATATCCTTGGTGCAACAACATAAACTGTTGCATGGCTAAACACTTATAAGGTCCCAAAGGCGAGACCTATTGGCTATGCCAATGCTTGTTAACTTATGTTAGAGAATGATTTAATTACTCTGCATTTTTTCTGGGTCTGGTTAGAAACTTTCCTTATTATTTTTGGAGGTAAATTATTGGAATATCTTTGTTTTAGTAAGTGCTTGGGTAGTGAGTGCCTATGCCTACATTCTTTGTATTCATTTCCCTCAGGAGTACACTGCATATACAAGGTCCCAGACGATACTTACTAGTGGGAAAGTGGGAGGTATTAGGTAAGAACATATATCTTCTGTGCACCCTCAACATATATACGAGTATTTGGTAAGCATTTGTTAATAGTACTGTGTATTCATTAGATACATCGCGAACACTGAAGATATCTGCAGCCCGAAGGACTCCTGCTGCCATCTTGAGGGATCTCGAGGACGTCATTTTTTTTTCTCCACTTCTCCTTTCCCCGGGTCACTGATCTCACCTGGCAGTTGTCTGACTCTTCAGGTTCTCACAGGGTACTCGTGGTTTCACTGAGACGTCTCATAGCTCTTACTCACGAGAGAGAGTTCACTGATGCCCAGCACAGCTCTTGCTCACAAGAGGGGTTTCACCGATGCCCTGCACAGCTCTTACTCGAGAGAGGTTTCACTGAGACGTCTCATAACTCTTACTCACGAGAGAGTTCACTGATGCCCTGCACAGCTCTTACTCACGAGAGAGAGTTCACTGATGCCCTGCACAGCTCTTACTCACGAGAGAGAGTTCACTGATGCCCTGCACAGCTCTTGCTCACAAGGGGGGTTTCACCGATGCACTGCACAGCTCTTACTCGAGAGAGGTTTCACTGATACGCTGCAAAGGAGTCAGAAGTTGACCGAGGCCTTGGAAGGTCCCAGTATTAATAAAAGTTTCGTTGATTTGGCGGAAATCCGCGGGTAACAGGTGACAAAATGACACAGCATCACGAACATTTGACCATCCGCACGTGATTTCGCCAAATAACACCGCAATCGTAGAAAATGGTTTTTGTAAAAAGATATTTTCCTTTTCTCATACACGTTCAAAAAAAATTGTAGGCGCACAAAGGAAACAGAAACCAGGCTGCAAAATGAAAAAAAATGGCGGCCGCGCGGTAAAAAAAAATAAACAGTGGTGCGCGCGCACCACAGAGGAGCGGAGGGGGGGGAGGAGGAGCGCGGCAGCCTGCTCAGCTGACCAGACGCTCGTGCGTCATGGCCTTTTGCCGGCATGTGTTTACATTTATCGCGCACGCGTCTGGGCACGATAATTGGAAACACATGTTTGCCGCGCATACCCATCCCAAAAAGGCCAGCCACGACGCACGAGCGTTTGGACTGCTTTTGAAACTCACTTACTTAAAGTCTTCGCCTAGCAGCGCTTGCGCGCTACTCGAGGCTCGACCTAAAAAGCATGACTTATCCCATGGTCCTCGCCCATCATCCCAACAAGTTCTAAGTGCATTCTAGAAGTTCATGGAGGGTCTGTTGCTATTTTAAACAGTTTGAGACACAAATATGTTGGCACAAATTTAATGTTGACATAAATTTAACATAGGATCCGAACGTGGACCGAAACCAAGCCACAGCATTATTTGTGGGAAGCAGGTAAAGGGAATGATGCAAACGTGGTAGGGAATCTTCTTCCTTTATCAACAGGATGGCAAGAATCTGGCCATTGTGAGAAGGTATAGAGTTACCATGCAGGGGAACTGTATTCAAGGCATTTCCAAGAGGAGCTGTTGAGCAGTGGAGCAAACACTGTTAATTTTATCCATAACAGCTGTGTTGGGAGAAAGCATCGAATGAATCTGCATGATGAGGCTGCGGGCAAGAAGCTAGGTGACTGAGTTGAGGTTCAGAGAGTTGTGACTACATGTGGCAGAATCATTCTATCTGTAGGTAGTCTACAGCCCTCTCATGGAGATTAGGGTTGCTGTTCTTTCAGGGTGAGTGCTGTGCAGCAGTTAGGTAGACCAGTCTCACCAAATTGAAGTGATATTCTAGGGCATGACTGGTCATGGCTTTGCAATAGGACACTGTGGACAAATGCCTACGGCCAATCTCAGCCCCATTGCTAGGTACACATTTCATTTACAAACACCCATTTACAACTTCATTGCTATTTGTAAATGTGAAGTGGTTGGAATAGGATACGAGTAAGATAATTTTCTGCATTGAAGTGATCCACCGTACAAATGTTCTGTGATATAGGAATTGCTTGCTTTGACTCCTGTTTGCCTGAGGAGAGAGTGGGGCAGGAACCACAATCCCCAGCGCTACGTGCGCTGCACAGCGCCACAAATGAGCTCCCGGAGGCACGTATTTCAGCTGTCTCGGGCCCCTGCTGCGCGGGAGCCCATCTTTGAGCCCGTTTTCCTGAGGAGAGAGTGGGGCAGGAACCACAAGCCCCAGCGCTACTTGTGCTGCACCACACCACAACGGAGTGCCCGGAGGCGCGTGTTTCAGCAGTCTCGGGCCCACGCTGTGCGGGACGTGCCCGGGAGTGCGCCAGGGCTAAGACTCGGCCTATCTTAGCCCTTCATAGCCCAGAGGAGGCTGGGCTGGGCCCCCCCTCATGCATCTGGGCCATTGATTCCTGATATTTGCTGGATCGCTTTGGGTCTTTGTAGGAAGGGGGGGGATGAGCCCCCCTGAACCCCCTGAAGAGGCATACAGTTCTTACAGCTCGTGTTCACGGAAGAAGAAGGCTGTGCCAGGTATCTTCCTGTATTGCCATCTGAGGAAGAGATACTTGAAAGGTATTGTGTATAACACCCCACTCCCGACGGACACCTACTCCAACTTTGACTGACTCTATATTGACTGCCCTAAGAACATTGCATATTGTTTTTAGACTGTTTTTAGACTGCAGAGTGGGACTCAGCTTGCCAGGCTTTAGCAATTTTGCTGATATAGTTTGGATATAGTACTATTGAGAGGTGAAAATGGTTAAGCGTAAGGCGACAGCCCAATCTTCAGTAATCGACACCTCAGGCACAACTATTGACTCATGTTTAGTACGAGCAGTTAGCGTTATCACTGAAGAAATAGGCAGGGCAGAACGTCGCCTTTCACTAGGATTAGGCGAAGTGGCGGGAGGGCCAGCTAGCGATGACAGTGGGCCAGTATCAGTAGGGAACGTGCAATTGGAGGGGGAAAGTCACCCTGGGGTTCCTGGGTCCCTCAAATTACACCAGAACTAGAGCCCAATCACGATCTGACTCCCCACTTACATCTACATCTAATGGACCCCCCACACCAAAGAGGAAGAGAGGGTGTAAGAAGACCCGAGTAACAGTTGGAGGCGTAAAAGGCCAGAAAGGCTCCAGCCAGAAAGGATCCAACCAGAGGCCCATAGAAACAGCCAGTATGAGTACAACCGATTCAGTCACCTCTTTGAATATGCAATTGTTCCAAATAGTAGCCTCTATAGTATCCAAAATAGATGACTTGCTAAACCCGATCTGCGAAAAACTTGACAATTTGACTTGTGAATGGATAAGATTAACGGTTTATTAAGGAACATCAGTAGCAATAATGGAAAGGGGGGGATGCAATAAGGGGGGGCCCACCCAGGGGGGGGCCCACCCAAGATATTGCCACAGGTAATAGTTCCCCCGGATGAGGTAATAAATAATGCGATAAGTAAAGAACAGGGCTGGGGTACTAATGACTAACCCCGGGCGGCGTACTCCGCTCCGCCAGCGGAGATTGCTGTGTTTACCAACTCTGCGCTCCGCTGGGAACGCGAAGTTGAGGTAAAACTCCTACTTCGTGGCGGAGCGGAGTACGCCCCTCAGCCCCTGCAGAAAAAGGGTAAAAAAAACCACTTACCTTCTCTCCGCCGTCTGCGGGCCGCCCTCCTCCTAGCCGTGGTGTCTCCTCCTTGCCGCCGCCGTAGTCCTTCCCTACATTTTACATCTTGCGTGAACTGAGCAGAGAGAAGGTAAGTGGGTTTTTTGACCATTTTCAAAAACATTTTGTGGGACTGGCGTGGAGCGGAGTTCCACGGAGTATTTTTTTTACTCCGTGGAACTCTGCAGAGTGCCACTCCACATACTCAACCCAGGCTTACTAATGACCCTATAACTGTAGGGCACAAACATAGGGGGCTGGAAACTATACATACTACTTTGGGTACCACTGTCACATTTATACAGCAGACTCCGAGAAACCTAGACCACTCAGAACGAAGGGGCAGATTTGGCTTGGAGCAATATTCCCTAAAGTATATCGCAATGAAAGATACTGTTGCTCAAGGGGGAGGAGCTACTGTCTTTATAAATCTGCCACCGGAATGCTGCCGCTATGTGGCAGTTTTAGTTAATGTCCCCCCCCACGACCAGGTCAAAAGGAAACTTATGACACCCTAAAGAATAGAGTGGTACATTGGCTTCATCTGAACTGTGGATACCCGGTGGCAGGAGCTGACCAGATATTATTGACATGAAGAGTGAGCTGGATCGGCCCTTTACGGAAGAACTTTAAAGGAGATTGTATAATTATTAATTTTAGAAATCCTAGCTGGGCAAGAAACACCCTAGTTAGGGCAATCCCACCGATTCAGTTGGACCTGAATGTGTCATTAAAGCCCCTCGGCTTCTTTTATAGGCATCTAAGGCCGACTCAGTATGTGGAGGGCGGGACTGGTAGCCTATGTATGATCCCAGATATAGTAGCCCAACCCTGCTACGTATTGCTTGTCTCAAATAGGTACCAAGCTCTGAGTACCCTGCAGGAAAATTATTGACATGAACTCGAACACTCCTTTAGGGCTAAGATCGTAACTCCCAATGATGGGAAGGGTGATCATGTTGGGGTGAATTTAGATGCCACTGCCTTACCCTCTAAAGATCTGGCAAGTGATCCGCCACATGCCGAGAGTACAATCTTGGCTTCTATTAATCAATGTGAGGATTGCGAGAGTGAGTTTCCTACTGGTAATCCAGGGTTTGAAATAAATAAAGGATATAAAATTGTAACTTGGAATATTGCCAGTTTAATAAGTAAACAGGACTCTTTAGGATGGTATGATTTTATCAATGAACTTGATGTGATTTGTTTACAAGAAACATGGTGTACCGATTGTGTTTATTTTGAAGGATTCTCTTTACACTTGTTACAGGCAGTACCATCTCCCGCTGGAAGAGCAAAATGGAGGCTCCTGATTCTTGTTTCAAATAAGTTACCTGTAATTGTAAAGAGAGTTGTCACGATTGGAGTGTATACTTAAATAATGTGGTTATTTTTTAAAGGAGGCAGGGATATGGTTGTGGTCAACTATTACAATAATGTGTTTGATTCAACTCGTAGTAAAATTGTTCTAGAGCTGGAGAAGGGGCTAGATACCCTATTAAGTTCCAATAATAAAAGCATTGCACTCATTTGGGTTGGGGATTTTAACATTCAAACATGCCCTATGTCGGCTACTCGGGCATGCGGGGTAAAAAATGAAGAGGGAGATGATTTCATACATTTCCCACACAATGATTATGGTGGAGCCCTGAACTCATTGATTGTTAAGTATGATCTAGAATTGTTACAGTGTGCCCGTGACATTAATGGCGACCAGATACCAACTTTTATATGTAGGAATGCTGCATCTACTATCGATCATGTGTTAATTTCCTCTAGTGCTAGCAATATGTGTTCTATTCCGAGGGTTGCCCAGCTAGCACCGAGCGATCACAACTGTATCATAATGGCAGTCTTTTTTGGGGGTAGAAAGGTTGGAGACCACCCAAGTACTATAACTTACATCGCCCCATTCAGACTTAATGGGGTTCGTATTAAATGGGAGGGAATGGACCCCACCAACATTTTACATGAAATCGTTATAAAATGTGGTGAAGAGATTTCTTATTGTCGCAATGATGTTGTTAGTCCCACCCAACTGATAACTAATTTTATCAAAATTAACATAATAATTGATGGGATATTGACCCTCCCTTACCAGGTAAAAAGCAGACAACTTAGAGGGTGGTTTGATCATACAGGCACACAAGCCCTAAATTAATTGAAACAGGCCCTACACTGTAAACCCAAAGGAAATGGTATGATTAAAAATCTGCAGTTTAATTATAAAACTGCCCTTTTGGCTAGGAAAAAGGAATTACAGGAGTCAGCATGGGAAAAGTTATCCATGGCGGCAGATACTGCTAGTAACAAATTGTTTTGGGAAATAGTGAACTCCCCATTTTTAAAGTGTGATTCGTTTCCTGAGTTGCTATCCCACGTTACATGTGAAGCATGGGTATCTCATTTTTCAAGTATTTTTAATCCCCCAGATTATGAGGTATGTAGGACATTGAGTATAACACAGAGTAATTGGTCTATCCTACCATTAAACATTACAACTGAAGAGTTACAGATGGGACTGAAGGAAAGCAAGGGGGGGGGGGGGGAGCCCCGGGCCCAGATGGGGTCACAGTAGATGTCTATAAAGCTGCAGTAGATTTATGGGGGCCTATTCTCACCAGGGTATTTAATACAGCTGTGGCAGAGCATATCCCTCCCTCGTGGGGCCAATCCGTGACCATTCCTATTTTTAAGAAAGGCAATAAGTCAGAAGCAAAAAATGACGGCCTCATATCGCTCCTAGACTCCTCAGTTAAGGTGATGAGCAAAGTTCTTTTAGTGAGATGGGAAGAGTGGGCAAATGAAAAGGCGATACTCTCCCCAGCACAATATGGTTTAAGGAAAGGGGTAGGGACCATAGAGCAGTGTATTGATTTGGAATTATTAATAGGTAAATACACGTGTGCCAAAGAAGGGAGATTGTACTTATGTTTCGCAGATCTTAGCAGTGCTTTTAATCTCATTGATCATTCAATCCTCTGACCAACTTTGCTTAGCCTTGGCGCACCTAAACTAATTATATGTTTCCTTGCGAGGCTTTATGAGATGTTATCAAGTAAGGTGCGATATGGGCAGCATGGCGAATGCACACCAAATTTTGACGTGAAACGAGGCATTCGCCAGGGTTGTGCTCTTGCCCCACGCCTCTTTTCACTGTTTATTAATGAGGTGGACAAAGTTTTGCAACTGGTTCAAGCTGATGCCCCACAAATCTCTGGTAGTCCTATACCAGTGCTGCTATATGTAGACAATGCTGGATTGCTTTCTAGGACCCCGGTAGGCTTACAGCGATTAATTGACAGTTTTAGGGATTTTATCAATGTAAGGAAACTGATAATCAATAAAACCAAGAAATATACTATGGTATGTGGGCCAAAATTAAAGAAATTTAAAACTTTTTGTATTGATAATATCCCTGTAGATACTGTTAATACTTTTTGCTACCTGGGTGTAACTTTTTCAGGTAGTAGAAACTGGTCACATGAATTAACTAATGTTCAATCCAAGATGAAAAAGAATGCATACAGGATTTTTAGATTTGCGGCAAAATTAGGTAACCACCCAATTAAGGAAAGGCTAGCAATTTAAAAGGCCAGATCCGTTGCCATTGCCTTATATGGTGCAGGGGTGTGGGGCTACAATTGTAGTCCGGTATTGCAGCATGAAGAAAATTCCTTTTTAAAACGTCTTTTAAGTTTACATTCCTCAGTATCTACTGAATTAATACACCAGGAAGTAGGATTACAGTACCTCACAGACTTGATTTCCCTGCGACCGTTGCTGTTATGGAGGTCCATTTGGGCCAAAGATGAAACTAATTTAACCAAATCTATTATTATGACCTGTCTGCTTCAGGATAAAAAATGTGTATTCCTTGGTTAAGATACATCAGTAATACATATAGCAAATTGTTTAATTTACCAGGTGATTACCTTAAGTAAACAGGTAATTAAGGATGCCTTTCTAAAACTCAAAACAGAAACTCGTATGAGATCGGCAGGGAAACGATCAACTTTTATATTCTATCAATCAATTGAATCTAAGATGGGATTCCAAAATTATTTGACCCAGGTGACAAAGCCAACACATCGCTTTGTATTGACCAGACTCAGATTAGGAATAGTACATCATCCAGTCGCTTTCCCAGCAATGAAATTATGCCCCCAGATTCTACCCCCTGCCCATGTGACGGGCAGTCTAAGCAAAGCACAGTTCACAATTTACTTTTTTGTGATTTTTACTTGTATTTTAGGCATTATTATCTAAAACCACTATTTTTAAAACGAAATGTGAGAACGCACAAAGCTGCAATGAAATTTCTTGTTGACCTTAATGATCCTGGGGTATGTCTTAATGTCGCGTCATTTATTTTAAAAGCTATAAATGTAAGAAAAAGCATTGATCTCTGACAAATAATCAAAATGTATTTGATAAGGAGTATCCTATGTAATCTGTTGTTAAATCCACTTTTAAACGATTGTTTTCATAATTGTATTTTAAAATTTGTAGTTGCTTTTATGGTTGTTTGTACATACCGAATAAAGCTCATATTGAATTGAATTGACTCAACATGAGTTCAGTTTAACAATCTGTACAGAAGTTCCTTCTGCAGCCCATATCCGTAATACATCACGGCCACAACACACACGTGCACACACCCAGATATTAGAGCCATAGGAACTGTTGTACATATTGGGACTTTTGAAATAAATGCCTTTTTTTGCTTCTGTTCCTCTGTTGAGGTGAAATGCACAAACCTGTGTGCCATAACTAAATCAATGGGCATCTGTGAGTCATGCCAAAGGTACCATCCAAAGAGAGAGTTGCATTGCACAAGTTACACATATCTGTGTGCATTTACCTGATAGTGCTGTGTTACACCATAGAAGAGGTAGTTGTTATTTTAACTCAATCTTCCCTCTAACATCTCAGATGCCGACTAATTCTTATTAATTGATTAATTTAGCAATGTGCTTTGTATCATGCCAATGTGTCACTTTAGAGTGCTATGCAATACAATTGTATATAGTTGTGGTGCATATATTTTTGTTGGTTGCTACATGTGATCATTATTAAAGTCTTAACTCATATGACTATCTTCTGTGATTAGCCGTAGGTTTGGAAGTAGTTGTACCGGTGATGAGGACAAGTGTCATTAGTTGCAAAGGTGACGGGGCAATTTAAATAGGTGGATATAGTTATTAATGGTAGTTCACTGTTGGAGTCCTGCTGTCTAGCCCAACTTGTTGCTGTGATGGTCTGAAGAGTTCACTTTTCAGCAGTTTACTCATAAGAATGTAATTCAAGTGTGCACTCCTGACAATGGGAAGGCAGTCCAAATTATGGGGTCAAGAAAAAGCATGTTTCTGCTCCACGTTTTCATGTTTTAGACTTGTCAGTGTTCATTGGTTGACAGGATATCACAGACCGTGATATATATATAGATACATACCCATTTACAAGGATTATAACATTATTAAACTACAGGACAGTGACCAACTTCCACAAAGAATGTCCCTTCAGCTATCTGCCTGTGCAGCCTCACAAATGAATTCAGTGGGATTCACGCGGGGGCGTGAATTATGTATTATTAAGAACGCTCTAATGGGACAAGGTCAGTTCATCTAGATTCAGTCAGTGTAAACCAACCTTTTGTTGGCTTAAAAAGCCGATTGACCTTGTCAAGGGTTAATTCTGAGACAATCTTGGGGTGATTCCATGGAATCCCTGTACCAAACTTTAAAAGGAGGACAGAAAGTCAGTCAGTCAAAAAACACATACTATGGCCTTTCTAAAAATTCATGGCATACGGTGGATATACAGAAAAGCAGTAGTGCATTAAGATTAGCTTCCAGAGAGCATAATAAAAATAGAAACAGCAAAGCGCTGCAAACAAAAGGTACATGCTTTAAGGAACTTACACCGCAGGCTACTATGGACTGCTAAGGCCAAGCATATAGAACAGGCTACCTGTGAGTAGCTCGCCTGTGTGCATCTCAGACTACTAACATGAAAGCCTATGCTTGATTATATTATCATTTGTATGCCAAAATTAAAAAGCGTGTATTTGAGTCTAAAATGTGTGTATTTTCAGAACTCGTTAGCTGGTGTTTGGGAACAAATTGTTAAATTTCCCGAAATAAATTTAAAGCTGCTATTTGAGTTGGAGACTTTTATTACTCATATTATTAACATAGTGCCAGGGAATAGCAGCTTTGGCTGTTATGTATTACCCATGTAGATGCATTCCAAATTGATTGTGTTTTTTTTACTTTACTGTTAGCAACCTGGCCTAATGCACTGATGTGATCACTGCTGACAGTCGTGAATGGACTATCACATCACTTACAGTAGCTCAGGATAATTTTCATTGAACATAAGTAGTTCTTATTACACGAAAGATTGGAGACCCCCTGATATAGAATATGAAGGGGCACATTTCCATACCTTCCTACATCCACACAATCAGGTAAAATTCGACAATTCATGAATTTATTAGAAACAAAGTCAGCATAAGGAGGAATGGCGTGACAATGGAAACATTGATTAAACATGTCGAATGCCTACATAATGAACAGAAAGGGACAGAGAGGACACCAAAGTCTTCAAAAGAAAATGAGAAAACACTAACAATCCCTGTTGACAAAACATCTTACAGGACATGTATATCTCACTTGGTGATTTCTAATGGAATAGGAGAGTGTGAGAATTTGGACAATCTGCAAAACAATCACTCTATCCACTGTGTGAACATATTTAGTAAGATAGCTGTTCGTAATCTCCTAAAAACCATCAGAGAGAACGGGGCACCAGGTCTTAAAGGCTTGCTTGGCTCTGTTTTTTAGGGGGGATATAGACTTTTAGGTCGACAGCCTAAGCCCACTGTACCATCATTGTTTCCAGTTGACCCAAATTCCACAGTCCTATAGAGGATCTATACTACATCCTATTCACAGAAAAGGTCCTAACACTGATCCATCAAACTAATGACTAATTGCTTTGTTAGATGTAGAGGCCAAAAACTATGGAAAAATTCTGTTGCATGAACTCGAGCTATGGTCCACTGAGGAAAGCACAATCCCATATTACCAAACCGGGTTCAGGTCAAAATCATCAATAAAGTTGAAAAAAGGATTCCCTTTGGTCAACACCTATTTAGCAACATTCATGCCTCAAATATAACCATACTCATATCCACCAACAAGCATCGCTTCACAACCCACTCCGAATGTATCAAAGCACTTATATAACAACAAATTATATGAAAAATATATATATTTTAATCAGTAAAAAACCTGTCTATATATTCAGTTTATATCATGACAGTATATTAAAAACAATTTAAAAACACATAAATCCTAGACACAATTCTTAATAAATGCAATATCCCAAAGGGAGAATAAACACAGACAATCTACTTTGTCATATAAGCGTTAATTAGGATCCACTATAAACAGCAGAGGGCATGGGTCTTGATTCCCTGTCTCTAGTCGACTGCTGAATTATCCAAATTTAACAAAAAAGCTGGGCTTCGACGCGTTTCAGTGGTACATTCTCAATAGGACCACCTTCATCAGGACAAGACAAGATATTTTCTCCTTAAAATGGCTTATACAGTAGTCTTTAATCTCACCGGTGCATCAGCACTCCCTACGCGATCACGTAGGGAGGAGAGGAAATAAAACGAGGCGTCTGATTACCGAACTAACCACGTTCCAGGTTAAATACTGGGAATAGCGAGTCGTTGGAGTAAAAAGCCACGTATAACGCTATCCCGCTATCAGAAGGACGTGATTTTCGAAACGCGCTTCTGACGAGGAAACGAAACCAGGAAGTTTCTGATTTGAATGAAAATCCACGGGGGGAGTCAGACTGAGATAGGCTCCGGGTTTTTAACAAAAATCTCAACTACCGACTCGTGACAATAGTCAGACTTCAAGGGAGTAAAGTTAAACAACCCGTGAATCAAAGAGGAAGTCGTTTTTATATCGTGAATAGTCTTTTTTTTTTTTTTAAAGATCCTTGCACAGGATCATTTACTCTACAATAAATTGGGAGTATCTCTCACTGGAGTGCTGGAGCAAGTTTCTGTAGCGCGGCTACTAAAATTAAAGCAGACCGCGCTGCAAATTAGTTAAATAAAGAAGTGCAGCTGCTAAAGTGAAAGCGGACTGCGTTGTAAGTTAAATAAATAAATAAGCGCAGCCGCTAGAGTGAAAGCGGACCACGCTGCAAATTAAATAAATAAAGAAGCACGTCCGCTAAAGTGAAAGCGGATCACGCTGCAAATTAAAAAATAAATACATTAATAGCAATGTAAAAGCGGGAGGCAACGTTGTGGGTGGAGTAGGGGAAGACCATTAAAGAAAATAGTGCTCACCGATAAGATAAAGCAGACCGTGTAAGACCACAAGTAAAAAGTCCAGCCATTATGGGCGGTTACAAATGCAGACAAGACTGTACCTAGGAGGGACCAGTAAGCCTATTCACGAATGAAAAGCAATGTTTTTGAAAGGACTGTAACAGGAGCCAATTGAAAAGATGGGCGGGAAATGGTCGGAGCATGTTTGCCATTCCTCAATACAGCATGCCTCGCAGAGCAGTGCATGCGCTGCCCAGGCTCGACCTAAAAACTGGGCAGAGGTAGAAGGGGTTTGGGATATGTTGACGATAGGATGAGCAACACCATGTCCAATGATTACATTTCTCAAGTCAGCAGTAGGCGAGGAGGTTGAGGTTAGGAGCTGCAGTCCAGAGGACTTGTTTGAAGTTGAGCCCGATACCGAGCACTTTGGGTGTCAGAGGTTGGTTAGTGCTTATCGAAGTTGATATGAGGACAAAAAGAAAACAGTAGAGGAAGGAGGACAAGGTGAAAAAGTGGAGCAGGTATTTTGGGAAGAAGGAAAGGACAAAAGAGAGATCAGATAGCAAGTTGGGTGAAGAAAGAATAGTGCAATTGATGAAGCAGAGGGGTAGGGAGAATCAGAAGGGAGGGGAGGGTAGATTAAGAGGTAGGTGAAAATGATGAGGCCAAATAAAATCTGAAGACACAGGAGTTTAGAGAGAAGGAAAGGAAGAGTAAGAATGAGCAAGCTGTATAAAGGTGCTAAGCAGGGTTGTAACACAGGCCACCACCTCCCGTGTAGTGAAGTGAGAGGAAGATAGGGAGACAAGGGAGATGGGACCAAGTAAGGAGAAAGATGAGAGAAGAGGACACGACAGAGATGCGTATAAGATAGAGGGGGAAGAGAGAGAGGTACATAGAAAGGGGAGAGATTGGAAAGAGAGAGGTAGAAGAGAGAGAGAAATATAGAGAGGGAGGTGACAGAAACCTAGATACCTGTGCATACTGAGTGAGCTAGTTAAACTCTGTGAGATGTCATGAAAGCACAAGGTGGTGGACAAGAATCAGATGAGCATGTAATGAGGGGCCTCTCTCACTGTACCATGCATGGGAACCTCCAAAGATTGAAGAGTGTGAAGATAAATAGATGGATGAATGTGGAAGAGGAAAAAGTAAGGAGGACATGGTGAAGATAAGAGGTAGCAAGGAACTGAAGTTAAGAAGGATTGAAGGAAGGGGAGAAGGGGAACTGTAAGTGGGAGAGATAGCAAAGTTGCTAGAGCAAAGATCAGCTAAAAAAAAAAGAGAAAAATATCAAGGCAGTTGGAGGGCAGACTATTGGAGGCTGAAATCTTACTACATAACTGTCAATCCAAAATTTTAAGCCTGCAAAAGACAGTCCACCTACTAGAGTCAAGCTCAGAAAATGCAGACGGACACTCTAGGAATCTGTATCCTGGGGATCGCTGAGGGTTCGGGGGGTTCCACCTACCCAATTTGTAACAAATTGGCTGAAATCCTGAGTGCCTGCAGAGGACGTATCTAGGTGTTTTATAGTGGAACAAGCCAACAGATCCCTGGCTCCCAAGCCACAGCTGGGGGCCCGAACATGCCCGCTTATTGTTCACATCTTCAGTTTCACAGACAGAGATGCAGTGCTGGGAGTCTTTAGGCAACTAGACACTCTGACATATGGATCCTCAAGAGTTATGATATTTCCTGACTTCACTCTAAAGGTCCAACAACAGTGGCGCTCTTTCTTGGCAGTCAACAGGAGATGTGGGCAATGTAAATTAAATACATGTCACTCTTCCCAGCTCACCTAAAGGTGCACATGGAATCGGGTGGAGGACAGACTGAACATGCGAGGATGTAGGTCTCTCCGTCTCAGGGTGGGCCCAATAGATATATGGGCCAAGTGCCTGGCGGCAGATACCAGGCAAGAGGTGAAAGAGAAGTTGTCGAATTCAATCAACTGAGACCACCGGGGACAACCGCTCAGGTGATCAGCCATCATCAGAGTGTCATGAACAAACAACTAGAGAAATACAAGGTCCATGATGGCCAGCCCGACCTAGGGCTCACTCCTGGGCCCCCCCAATGCCAGCATCAGCCTGCCAACATGTCTCTCATTTCATCAGGCAGGTGTGGGGGCTTTGCTGGGTTTCTATGATCCTTTACTAAATTGTATTGAGATGGTTTAGGAATATTCTGGTTCAAGGGGAGGATTTCTCTTTATATTTGCCCTGTTGGCATGGCCCCCAGTTCACACTACGACAGGTACTTCTGGTTATCGAAGTATGGAGTGTGTGGGGGGTTGTATGTGTCTCAAGAAGCCAGACTCACTTGACACTGATTAGGGACACACACATCCACCGAGCTTTACACTGGGTATTGACCCATTCCATTTGACTCAGGCCACACATTCCCTCCTGAGTACCATGCTTTTTTATGCCACAGGGCCAACTGTGCTGAATCCCCTGGAATTATAGTGTCTCTTCAGTAAAGTGAAAATGGGGGCTGTCTTGAGAATAGGTCACAGACAGGGACCAGATGTGGTCTTTTTTTTTAGGAAACCCATCAGCTAGGGAACAAATGCCCCTTTTCGGCCTGTATGAGCATAGCACAGATTTTCCATGGTGTGTTTACCAGGGGCTCGGGAGTGGTTGCTATTCTTCTTTAGAGCCTGGTGCCAAGTGTCCCAGACTTGGAACAACTGGATGGGCTGGCATGTAGCGGTAGTGGGCAGGTTTCAGGGTCAACCTCTCTCTTTAATTAGTATAAACATACCTCCTCCATTGTTGGCAGATTTCCTCAGAATTTTAGGGGATCTACTGTTGCAACAACCCAGTTGGTCCCTGGGTTGTAGGGGGTTGACCTCAATGGCAAGGGGATACAGCTATGGACCGCTCTCTGTTGCCTCATGGAAAAGGGACAATTCTGACACTCTTAGCAGGGTTCTTAAGGTCCAATGGCCTGGTAGATGCCTGGTTGCTTTGTCATTCCACTGAGAAAGGTTACTCCTTCTTCTGAGAGGCACATTCTTCATTTGCATGTTTGGACTATTTATTGCTCCCAAAACTAGTGCACCCGAAAGTGGGAACCGTGTGGATCCTGGCTCGTGGTCTTTCTGATCATTCATCGGTTGAAATGCCATTACATATGGGACCAGGAGGAAGCAGGAAGGGATGGCACCTGAGCACTTGGAGACTATCGGCACCGGAATTTGGGACTTCCTCCTCGAGGCCATAGATACTTACTTGGAGGCGAACGAGGGCTCGGTTGTGTCTCTAGGGACACTGTGGGAGGCTCTTAATTCCAAAATTCACAGGGGAATTAGTACTTATTATACAGGTCAAAAGCATAAATCCCAGCAGGATCTTATGGACCTGGAGACCCACATCAGGAACCTGGAGTTACAGCACCTCTCCTACAGGGACTTCTCTATCCTCAGTGACTTGCCCAACACTCAAACTCTCCTTCAGAAGATCCTCTTGAGCGAAACGCATAATGCTGGCTCGTCACCCAGTGTCGCATATATATCAATGGGAGGACAAAACAAGCAAAACACTGCATTGGCCCCATCTTGTGAGAGAGCCTATTACCCAGATCTTGGACAGTAACATACATGCCAATAGACCAGATTCAGGCAGGATACTCATGATTTTTGGAGCCTGCCTGAAATTGCCTCTGCTTCAATAGAAGTTAATGGGGAAAATACAGTCTCAAAGTTTGTTTTCTAAAATATCCCACTTTCCTATTATAAATTGTTGACATGTATGCAGTAATGACAAGGTCATCTGTGGTGAGCTACCAATAGCCCATAGATTTGTCTCTTATGTTAATCAACTATAATCAACCAACTGATCTGATCTCTTTTTTTAGCAGATCTTCCGACTTGCACACTAGACGCCGAAGAGAGGAAACTTATAGAAGATGAATCCAGTAAAACTCCGGGTTCAAACAGGTTTCCGGTGGCATTCTTTAAGGTCTCATGGTCACGCCTCAGCTTCTCGCTACCTTCCGGGAGACTTTGGAGGGGTGGGCTTCCGGCAGGCCTGTGGTCGGCAGACATTATAGTTATACTGAAGACGTCATCCGACTGTGGATCCTTAAGTCCCATCTCCCTTCTAAACACAGAGCTGAAGATCTGCGTCAAAGCCCTAGCACTTCAACTGCTGTAAGTGGTGGGATCCTTCATTCATCCCTATCAGTCAGTGTCATACCTCACCAAGCCATGAGGTACAATATCTGGAAAACCTACAATGCCCTGGACCTAGTGAACAGACCACTTTGAAACCAGGCACTGCTTCAGGTCGATTTCCGCAAAGCCTTCGACTCCATGGGTTGGGACTACCTGTTTTCTCTACTTTCCAAAATTAACTTTGATCCCCATTTCCTAAGCTACATGAAACAGTTCCACACTTCGTTGTCTGCCAGGGTTCAAATAGGAGGGGCTGTCTCTAAGCCCTTTGAGCTTGAAAGGGTAATGCGGTAGGGGTGCACATTCTCACCTGTGCTGTTTGCACTCGCCATTGAATTACTCATGGAGTGACTGAGGGTGGACGCAGAGGTCAGAGGGTGTGAATGGGCAATGGGAGACAGGGTTTCTCAATCTGCTTATGATGTCCTTATCTTCCCAGTCCACCCGGTGAGGTTCAGCCCCATCTCTTTACATATATTGCGGATTTTCAGAAACTTCTCTGGTCTGCATGTGAATGAAGCGAAGTTGTCGCTTTTTACAATAGACACCAATTCTCCCGGTGTTTTTGCTACCTAGGAGTATACATGACCACAAATCCTCAGAGGGCTTTGGACCAAGACCTACAACCACTATTAGACAAAATGATTAGACGTCTGTTTCTGGGCCTCACTCCTTTTGTCCTTCCTAGGTAGGTAAGACATATTTAAGAAAGTGACACTCCTGCGCTTGCTTTACCAACTGCAGAACTATCCTTATCTCATTCCGTAGGCCTCTTTTAACCGCCTCAACATACTGCTGCTGGGCTTCGTGTGAATTACTGTCCTGCTAGGATTTCATTGTCCAAATGTTTTAAATACGCATTTGAAGGTGGCATTGCAACACTGGACATTGAGCCTTATTACAGGGCTTCACAACTGAAATGAAACAAAAATGATTTTTTATAAAACGCCCGATTGCCAGGAGGCTTCTTGGCGCTCCTACTGTACAAATGGTTATAAACGGAGAAAGAAACTTTACTGCTTAACTAAAAAGCTAGGTTTTTAGAGCTTTCCTGAAAGGAAGAAGACTTGTCATTGATTTCAGATTTAAAGGGAGGCTATTCCAGAGTTTGGCAGTGCAGGTTATAAAACTTCTACCGCCCCAGGAGGATCGTCTGACCTTCGGAACAGCAACGTTCTTAGCCACGGAGGAGCGCAGCATCCTAGAAGGGGTGTACCAAGTGAAATTATGCTTCAAGTACTCTGGGACAGAGTCATAAAGAGCTTTCAAGGCAATGCAGAGGGCCTTACACTCAATGCGCTTTCTGATTGGTAGCCAGTGCATCTTAAATAAGGCCTGTGAGGCTAACTGGTAACCTGTGGATCCCTAGCAGCATACTAGCTGCTGCATTCTGCAATATCTGGAGTTTATTGAGGAGTCTTTATTGCACTTTTGATAAAACAAAGGTGGTAGCAACAGTCTTCTGTAGTTCGAAGGGAATGTAAGGAAGCACTTTCCTAGTAATCTTAATAGTGTAGAAGGATGCTTAGGTGATAGCATTGATTTGACCTTCGAAAGACGATTTATCATCAAATAGAACCCCCAGATCCTTACTTTCCTAACCGGGGTTCGGCAGAGTGCCAAGTAAGTGCTTGTGGCTACCAACTAGGGGACCAGAAAGAAATATCATTACTAAAGAGGAGCACCTCAGTTTTTCCTGAGTTTAACTTGAGGCAGCTATTGTTCATCCAGTTGCCAGCATGCAATTATGAAAACTGTTTGCAGTATCGTTAGGATTACTAGAAACTAAGACTACACTTTGTGTGCCATCAGCTTATGACACTGCAGAGAAGCTGAATGCTATAATTAACCTGGCCAGAGGGGTGACATAAATCGAACAGGGTAGGGCTCAAGGATTACCCTTGTGGGACCCTGCAAAGTAAGGAAAAGGGATTGGAAGGAAATGTGTTCAAGGCAACAAATTGTTTCCGATCAGAGAGAAAGGATTTCAGTAGTGCAAGAGCCGCTCTCCTGATTCAAATGTTATGTAGACTGCCATTCCACAGGTCATGATTGACCGTCTCGAAGGCCGCCGAGAGGTCAAATAAAATGAAGGATACACTGCCTCCCATCTCAAGGGTGGATTAAGGCAAAGAGGCAAAGGAGACAAAAGCTTAGCCATAAGCTTCTTTAAAAAACAGGTTTTCATTAAGGTCCTGAAGCTCGCATATGAAGTTGTAGCTCTAATGTGTGGGGGAAGAGAGTTCCATGCATCAAGGGCGATCACAGCGTACCGACTACCACCCAATCTCTTCCGGTTGAATTTGGGGACTTCTAATACCTCTGAGGCCACAGTCAGAGCTGATTCAGTGCTGTGTTCACTCCTGAACCCAAACTGTTTGGAATCAAATAGATGGTTTGTATTGATAAAGGAGGGTACTTCCTGATTCAGAGCCATGTGATTTTAAACGACTGGTGGTTTGGTTGGTTTTCTGACCAAGCCTACACTTCTGAAGGCTGAGCATTGAATGAAATGCAGTTATCACACTTCCTTTATGAAGGCACCATTCTGTAATCCCGCCCACCGGTGACACAAGTTGTGTTTAGATTTTGGGATGACACACTCAAGTCCCTTGGCTGGTCCCTTGTGGTCCATAACATGACTGACAAGTAGCAACGCTGTTGGGCTTTTGGCGCTGGGACCTCATTGGTATATCCAAGTTGGATGAATTGGTCCACAAGGCCAAAATAAAGTAATTTATTGATCTGCAGGAAGAATTTGATCATCATTGGGCTCAGTTTTACTGCTACCAGATCAGACACGCACTTGCCTTCTACATCTCTGACTTAGATGATATTCCAGAGCCCAGCCCGCTGGAGGCCAAAGTCTTGCTGACACATGTCAAGCAACATCTAATTTCAATCAAATTCCCTACAAATCCATGTGGTCAACATCCTGGACTCTTTTGTCCCAATTGTGGGAGGCATAGGTATTCTACCTGGGCCCACTTGAGGAAGATGACTGGAGGGAAGCCCTGACCTCCCCCTAAAAAGTGCTGTAGCCTCTCAATTCCACGCCATCCAATTAAAATACTTACACTGGGAATATCTCACAAGTGTGCTGCTGGGAAAATGGGGCAATACACTCACAAACCTGTCTGTGATGCTCAGTGCCTGGTGGTGACTTTCTTCACACAGTGTGGAGCTGCCTTGTTCTGGTACCTGTCTGGAAAGTGGTATTGTCAAATCTGGAGTGGGTTCTGGGACGAAACCTCCAGAGAAATCCTAGGCTTGCTTTGCTCCATTTTTCCGATGACCTTGATGCGAATAGATACAAGCGGGCTTAACTGTGGCTATGTTTGGTTGTTGAAACACACAAAAGGTGACGGGGGGCTGCTTGCAATAAGTCTAAATACTGGCAATAGCTCGGGGTAGCACTCCGACCCATTGTTCTTTTGCTCACCATGCCACCTCAGTTTGGACCCAGCCATGTTCAAATCAGTCTTGACCGTTCAACTTATGGGTACAATCCAGCCCGAACTGCATAGCCAGGTCCTCCCTGAACTGAAACACAACAACCCAGGACTGGTTTCGCCCTAGTTATGGGCTCATCAGCCAGGTACAGATTAGTTTCAGTGATACAGTGAGCACATGACCCATGTCAGGGCCTACCTGTGCCACTTAGGGCGGTACATTAAATGCACAAAAGGTGATGGGAGGCATGCTTGCAATAGATCTAACTACAGCTTGGGGTAATACCCCAACGCATCATTATTTTGCTCACCATGCCACCTCAGTTTGGACCCAGCCATATGCAAATGTTATGCTACCACGTATTTATAAAGCACACGAACACCAAAAGCTTTCATGGTGATACGGCATAGAGGCAAAGGAGACCCAAAAGCTTAGCCATAAGCCTGTATAAAAAGCCAGGTTTCCATTAAGGTCCTGAAGCTCGTGTATCTCAAATGTGTGGGGGAAGAGAGTTCCATATATTAGGGACGATCACAGTGAACCTACCACCACCCAATCTCTTCCTGTTGAATTTGTGGACTTCTAATAGAGTTTGGTGGGCTGATCCAAGATTACATTTGGGTATGTATTTCCGGATTCAGGAGGTCACAAAGGTAAGGCTTTTTCTATTTTGAGATTTGAAAATAATAAACCCGGTTTTAAACAGGGTCCTTTGAGCGACTGGAAACCAGTGCAATTTCGCCATCAGCGGTTTAGTGTGGCAGAATCTCGGCTGGCGCCATACCAGCCTGGCTACCTGATTTTGAACCAGCTGCAGCCTCTGACTCAATCTCTTAGGAAGTCCCAGGTAGAAGGAGTTAGCATAATCTATACGGGACATAACAAGGGCAATAATAATCTGAATGGTGGTTTCTAGAGTAAAGTATTTACGATTTTTTTTTTTTCCGGGGCTGGAAAAAGCAAGATGAAGTTACTGCTCCTATCTGAGGCTTGCATAGAGAGGTCTTCGTCAACTAGAATCCCAAAGCTTTTGAGCGCTTTTTTCGGAATAGGGGAAGCGCCCATCTCTAAAGGCCAGAGGGAGGGGTTCCAGCTATGCAGTTTGTATTTGATCATCACAATTTCGAATTTTTTCAGGGTTCAACTTCAGCTGGGGACAGTTCATACAATTACGTATGTATAGCATACACTATAGCAGAAAAAACTCTGTGGATTCCGATGTGTCATCAATGTTAAAAAGCAACTGCATGTCATCAGCATAGTTGTATATTTTTACCCCTCGCCTCTGTAAGGTGCGAACCAGCGGGCGAATGTAGATGTTGAACAGATGAGGGGATAAAAGAAGAGCCCTGTGGCACTCCGCAGTTAAGCCTAACCTTGGATGAACAAAAAGGAGCAAAACAGACCAATTGAGAGCAGTCTGAGAGAAAGGATTTTATTCAATCTAATGTTAATCCCTGAAGGCCCGTGGCCTTGACACACTTGATTAGGATATCATTATAGTGTCAAAGGTCATCGATAAGTCCAAAAGGACTGAAACTTGGGCCACTCCTTTATCTGCATCTTTTCTCATATCATCAACTACGGATAGTATGACAGTTTCTGTAGAGTGGGCAGGACGTAAACCCTCCTGGAGAGGATCTAGAAAGGAGGAGTCCTCAAAAAATAAGCAGACAAATTGGGCAATATGTGCCTCTAATATCTTGGCTAGATACGGAAGTAAGGAGATGGGACAGTAGTTTTTCAGGACTCCAGGCTCTTCACCAACTTTTATTTTGAGTGGGATGACTACAGCCTCCTTAAAGATATGGGGAACAATACCCTGACTTAAAGATAGGCCGAGCAGGGAGATTGTTGGATCAGGAAGGAGTGAAAATGCAATCTTTTTGATTGGAGGGGCAGGTATCTTCTGGGGAACTTGATTAGACTTTAGTTAACAAACTTCAGAAACAATCTTTGGTAATGGCTGGGAAAGCAGTACGTTTTATAGGGTTTGCATCTTCTAAGGGAAAGGCACAGGTTAAGGTACTAGGAGAAATGCTGTCCTTTATCATCCGTATTTTATTGATGAAAAAAGAATTCAGATTGTCACACAGTTTTTGAGTGGGGAATTATGGCTCATATGATCGATCTGGGTTGGAGAGTTCAGTAACAATGTCAAATACTTCTTTAGTTTTGTTTTCGGAGTTTACATTTTTTTTTAGAAAAGTAGGTAGTTTTACCCTCCCAGATTGCTTACTTATAGGCCTTTTAGCCGCAGCAGGTAACTATCCTTTTTATCGGGTGTATATGTTTACCACCATTTTTGCTCAGATTGGCGCAACTCAAGCCTGGTTCTCTCTAAGTCTTCTGTGTACCATTATGAAGCTTCATGGCTGTTGACAGATTTTTTTTTCCGCCTAGGGGCATGTATATTGCTACAAGTGGGCATGGACAGTGCCAGTGAATCACAAAAAACTATCATGGTTGACACGATTCCAGTTTATTGAATAAGTGGCAGGACAGATGGGGAGTTTCCTTGACGTTATGTCATTTATGTCAAAATTAATTAAGTAATGATCCGACCAAGTGCATGGAAGAACCATAAGCTCAGATATAGTTAAATGTAACGACCAAACCTCATCACAAATGTTACCCATAGTATGTGTGGCACTGGACATCTGTTAGTCAAAGTTCAGACTATTAAGAGAGTCAGTGGGGTCTGAGAAAGTGTGGCCACCATTATCCTCATAGGCCTAAAAATTGAAATCTCCAAGGAGTAAGATTTTTGTATAATCAATAACTAAGGCAGATAGAAAATCCGCCAAAAGTAGGGGAAACAGGGGCATGTGCCCCCGTAGTCTGTACATGAGAATACATAATAAGGGGGATATTGGCGAGTCCAACATTATTACAGTGTTCTCTGCCATCTGGATTGGTAGGGGAATGAGTTTAGTGAAGGCAAGATGCTTTTTAATAATTGCCTTCACCCCTCCGCCTTTTTTTCCCTGAGGTCTGTTGAGTATGTAATAATTCTCTGGGAGTGCCGCTATGATGTCAGGCATAGAATCCTCTGTTAACCAAGTTTCTATTAGGAACAATATGTCAGGGGATTCAGAGTCTAGAATATAAAATATCTTAAGTTGATGTTTGACCAGCGAGTGTGTATTGAGATAGACAATGGTTAAATCTTTCGCTGTGGGCTCGGGAATTTTCCAGGTTCCATTTTCCATAGTAGTTTTAAATGTCGGCAGACTCTCAGTCTGTATGCTACCTGGCTGTTTGAATTTTAAAATACCTAAATTGTCAAGTTTTTGCAGGAGGGGAGCTTCAAGTTGGTCTTTATTATGAGACCAGGATCTAAGATCATTTGAGGAATATACCAGATTGTGGCCATAATGACTGGTCCCTGGCCCCGGGCGGGCACGGAGCGGTGCAGACGGGTTTGCCTTTGGTGCACCTGCTGCAGGCCTGTTGCGCGTTTGCACTGCTGCCAAATTTTTGTAGGCTTGGAGCTCTTACAGACTCCGCCCACCTGCAGCCTGATTTGTTCCCCCGGCCAATGAAAATAGGATTAGCATGTCTGAACATAAAATATCTCCCCAAAGTTAGCAGCAGTTTGTGCAATTAGCAAAATGTGTGCAGATTCAGGATAAAACCAGGCTAAAAACATTAAAATGTCTCTACCCTAGTTCCAACGCATCCATGCTACCGCCAGCTTTTTGTGGGCTCGGAGCTCTTACAGACTCCGCCAACCTGCAGCCTGAGTGATGCTCCCCTGCCAATGAAAATCTGATTAGCGCATAGGAACGCGCGAAAATCAGAGTTAAAAACATACAGTATGCTCCCAAAGTTAACAGCTGTTTGTGCAATTAGCAAAATGTGTGAAGATTCATGATAAAATCAGGCTAAAAACAGTAAAAAGTCTCTACCTCTAGTGCTGGCGCGCCAACGCTGCCGGCAGCTTTTTGTGGGCTCAGAGCTCTTACAGACTCCGCCCAACTGCAGCCTGGTTGGTTCCCGCAACCCAGGCCAATCAAAATTGGATTAGCGTGTCTGAACGTGCAAAAAATTAAAGAGTTAAAAACATACAATATGCCCCCAAAGTTAGCAGCAGTTTGTGCAATTAGCATATTATGTGCAGATTCAGGATAAAATCAGGCTAAAAACAGTAAAAGGTCTCTACCCCTAGTGCTCAAATCAGTCTTGACCCTGCTACTCATGAGAAAAGTCCAGCCCAAACTGCCAAGTCAGGTCCTCCCTGAACTGGAACACAAGCAACCCAGGGCTGGTTTCACCCAAGTTATGGGCTCATCAGCGGGTATAGCTTGGTTCCATAGACACATAGAGCACGGAACCCACATCTGGGCATACCCTTACAACTTAGGGAAGTACATGAAACGCACAAAAGGTGATGGGAAGCTGCTTGCAATAAGCCTCACCACTGCGCAATAGCTCGGGGTAGCACTCCAACCCATCGTTCGTTTGATTGCTATCCCACCTCAGTTTGGATCCAGCCATATGTAAATCAGTCTTGACCCTGCTCCCCATGGGAACAGTGCAGCCCGAATTGCCAAGCCAGGTTCTACCTGAACCAGAACACAAGCAACCCAGGGTCGCTTTCACCCTAGTTATGGGCTCATCAACCAGGTACAGCTTGGTGACAGTGAACACGGGACCCACGTCAGGGCATACCCATGCCACCTAGGGTGCTGTGTATGCCCAGACTGAGTCCCCTGCTCACAGGAGTCTGTACCTTGAGCCCGCTCAAGGTACAGAGTCCTGTGCACACAGATGATTTATAACTTGCTGGCAATAAACATATGTTATGAATAAGTCCCAAAGAGTATTCTAGATTTCAGCAGCCCGGACTTTCGTGCCATATACGCACTAAATATTTATTCGTATAATAAATGGAATCTTTAAAGACTGATGAATAAGATGTCATGCTCAGTGAGGCGGTTATTTCGCATGACGTTATGTTCTCTGCCCTTGCTGAAAGGTTCCACACAGCGCGTGCCAGTGAAGAGATAGCCTTATGTTGCGTATCCTGCAGAAGGAACGAGAAATATGACGATGTGAGTGTATTTTTCTGCAAAACTACTGCGGTGTCCGGGAAATGGAATGCATAAAACAAGAGCTGTTTACTTTGGGAAGTGTTCACCTAGACAAGCGACCGTTTCTGTCTAGAAACACACCAACAGAAGGAATCTCTGTGTTTCGGACGCTCGTTGCCTAGTGAGTGTGTGAAGTGGGCCGTGTTCGTTCTCGCAGTTAGCGGGCCTGTGAAGGTCAGTGCACATGCCTAAAACTCTCAGTTTTCGATCACACCAGCGATAGCTAAAATAAAATCTGCGGTGATCCCACCCTGCTGCCCAAGCGGACCACCGGAAGGGCCTCTCTCGCAACACAAAGACCGTTTTCCAAATTAGAACGCCAAGCACTCTTTTTATTTTCTAAGATGTTAGTGATGCGCTGATAGTTAAAGCAGACTGTCCTTTGAATGTATGCATTGTATTTTGGCTCGACAGATATTGGAATAATATCATATTCAAAAGCGTTTCATTGAGAATTTTTTTTATTTAAAAATGTATAAAAAAATAAGTATTTCTTTTATCTGCAAATGCCGCTCTGGGGAGGGACTGCCAGCAGTCTAGAATGTCGAATTCCAGTGTTCGCTCGCTGTGTGCACAGCAGCTCCGCCTGGATGTCATTTTCTTGTGGAATTACGTATGCTGTCATGGCCGCCAACACTGCTCGGTGATTACTGACAGCAAGTGAAGCGTGCTTATTGAGACTTGCCCTATCATGCATGCCAGGCGTCCATGTGCCCGACCACTGGGAGACAAAACATGCCATTATGCCGTCGACACAAAGACATATTGTATGGAATTCCACCCAGCCACCGTGCCGAAGAGCAGAAACTAAAACCTTTTAATAAAACCTTATATGCGCCTAATGCTCCATTCAGGTTTAAAAATGTTCTCTTTCATTTTGACTTTCTTATTCATCTGCCTCGTAAATTACTTTTGAAAGCATACACCTGGATATTGCTGCACATGCTACCTCACTGTGCTAGCACAATTTCTGTGACATCTAATTAGCTTTAAAGTCATCGGTACACAGATGGAAAAAGGCAGCCCTGTCGCCTTTTTCCAGTGCTTGATTTTCCATGGTCCCAGCAAACACTGCCTTCTTGCCTGTGCACACAGTGCTCTCTGCCCAGTGTAGAGTGAAGTCTACCCAAGGAAAAGGAAATGAGCAATGCATTAACACTCACAACAAACCAACAATGAGCTATCTGTTGCCTGTGATATTTGGGTGGATAGGTTTGTGGTTCACTCTATAATGGCATTTCATAATGACGTATTCGTCTGTAAATGTTTTCACAAAGGATGTCATTTATGAGGTAGAGGCTTGCACTTTCCAACATAATTCACCTTAAATGTATAATATCGACTCTATTCTTTAAAATTAGATTAATAATTAATGCAATTATATGTCTGGGTCGCACGTCAGGCTGAATGTTCATCAATAAAATACTCTGCGCAATCCACGCCGTTGTTATGCCATGCTCAGTAGCAGCCCGTCCCCAGCCAAAATGGGGGGTAGGGGGCCGGGAGGGGGAGAGGATAAAAAAAATAATTACATAAAAAATAAACTTACCTTAATGCCGCCGCCGTCTCCCGCCGCATCTCTTCCTGCTTCTAGGCACAGGCTCCCAGAATGCACTGTGACCAATCCTGGCGCTGTATGAAAGCAGCGTCGGGATTGGCCTGAGCGCCGACAACTAGCACTCCCGGGTAGACTGGGAGCCTCTGCCTGCTCTCTCCAGCCCCAGCAAAGCAGCTGGAGAGAGCTTCAGTGTGCATGAGGGTTTGGCCGGCCTGAGACAGCCGGCAAAACTCTCATGCGCATTGAAGAGAGTGCCGACCACCCCAACAGTGTCATCCCCTGGACCCGCCCCCAGACTCCTCAGAGTCCTGGGGCGGATACAGGGGATTAAAATAAAACGATAATAAAACTGGTTTAAAACCCGTTTTGTAATAGTTTTATTTGCTGGTGGTGGCAGGGGGGGGCGGCGCTCCTCTGATCTAATGGAGCGGCCACCGCTGGCTGTGCTATCCTGGTGTGCTGTGTTCTGCTACTCCACCCCATGTTATAATAATGTGCTCTATCGTTTAGCATTTTTATGCAGCTGCAGGCCACCTCACAGCACTGTAAGACTCCACCAGCGTGTCACTTTTATCACAAATGTTTTTATTTCTCCAAAGTTCAATTTGATCTCAACCATTGCGTGGGACCTACCTATGTGTTAATGTGATGTTAAAATTGGTGATGCTCTGTCACCATTTTTTTCGTTTAACATGCATATTAATCTACACATTGCATACTCAAATATAAAGTATGATTTCCACGTTAAGGTTGACCATTGTTAATGTAGGCCTCAGTTTAAATGACTCACGCCAACCTTGAAAACATACCTTTGGCTGCCGTTTTTCCTCTCTCCTTTCTCTCATTTCAGGAGCCAAGCTACAGTAGCTTGTTAATTGAATGTTGCGAATGTTTTGGTTTCTGTGCGAAATATCTGTACGCATTCCATAGAGAGTGAGCAGTGAATTTCCATACTTGTGCTGGGACAAGCTGACCGCCATATATCATCCTATTACGATATATCTCTTGAAGGCCGCTCAGCTAAAAGCTGTCATTGTGCGATGCCGAGGAAGAAGACTCTAAATGTTTTATCGTAAAATGTGTGATTCTGATTGGTCCCGTCTCCCTGAGAACTATGGGGAGTGTTGCATCTTGTTGTGAATTGTATGTTTTAATTGTGCATTGCTGAGCTAATTAGATTCAGATGCCTCTTTCCACTCTTTTGAGACCTGCTGTCTTATTTTGCCTTTGCTCAAAGAGTTAGACTCCCGAGCAAATCCATTCTTTCATAGCTGACCGAATCTTCATTGATTCTGACTTTAGAGGCTTTATTTTGCTGACACCTTCTGCTCGATTTCCCCAACTCGCATGACTTCTTAGTTTAGCATTAGAGAACTTCTCTTAATGGGAAAATGAAACCTGCTCGATTTGATTATAACAACTTTGAATAGTTTGTCTTTGTATTTGCTATATTTGAATCACTTTGAATTATGCTGATCTACACATTTACCTGATGAGCTATGATGTTTAACTAATTTGTATGATTAGAATTGGTAACTTCACTAATCTGCTGATAAACCTTCATGGTTTGTAAATCTACTACTGTGTCATTTTTGCGGGGCCAAAATCTCTTCACTGTCATTGATATATTGTTAAATTGTTGATGTTAAGCCTCATATGGAGAAGAAAGGTCCATCCGCTTGAGTGCAGTTTGTACTCGAGTTTGCACCAATCATGTGCACAGTGCAAATTCCATCCATGTTGCAACAATATTGAATTACACAAGATGTGGTCAAAATGAGTGCCACAACCTCAAATCAAGCTAGTGTGAGTTTGCATTGTGGAAGTTGGATACATTTTAAAATGCTCACAGCAGGACATGGATAAGCAGCGGCAGACAAAGTCATGCTATTTGTTGAATGAGTCTGAGTCGTTATTATGGTCAATGTTTAGGGTCGGTGAGTAATTGGTGGTTGTTGATGCCCACATGTCAACATTCAGATGGAACCTCTCCTCAGCCAGCAAGGAATGGGACATGTTGCTATTAGCTTCAAGGCGCAGCCTATCTTGCCCTTCTGTCTCGCCCTTCATCCTGGACTCCACATCTACAAAGCGCATCCCTTCAGTCTTCTTGAAACTTTAGACTGACTCCCAACAGCAGACAGAAAATTCACTAGCACACAGAGTATCTGACTGCTACTCAGTATCCAAAGGAGGATATGGATATCACACTCAGGTGTAATCTGAGACTATTCACTTAACAGACATAGGGTGCAGTAATGAACAATGGAAAGTTGCATCAACTATCTTCGTCTAACGCATATAGTAGGTCCTTAATCTATAGGAGGTGATATGTATCTCTCAATATTAGAACATAATTATGAGAATGTGTCTTAACACTCATTTCCATGTCTTTGGATAGAGGGAAGTAGGTTCAGACAGAAAAGAAAAAAACAGCAGGTTAGTAAAGGAAAGAAAAACGTTTGGGAAGAAGAAACAACCTAAAGAAAAAAAAAGAAAAACGGAAATAGGTGCCCACAGGCCCTGACAGAAAGAGCTGTCTGCACTCCTAGATGGGATTGGTCATAGTGTTGTGACTGGCACTCTTTCCACCAAATCAGGGAACTCTTGCATACACCATAATATTGGCGAGCTCTCCCTCGCCCCTGTACAGTCCCTAAATATCAAATAATGATCGTCCTAGGATGCTTGTTTCCAGTCCAGGGAGGACCTGGCTTGGCAGTTCGGGCTGGACTGTTCCCATGAGGCACAGGGTCAAGACTGATTTGCATATGGCTGGGTCCAAACTGGAATGGCATGGTGAGCAAAAAAACGATGGATTTAGGCACAGATCTCTGTACTGGGGTGAATGTATGACATTGTTCTGCATTCTGTCCATCAACTGTTGTTTTTGCATTTGTCACCCCGAGTGGGACGGGTATGCCCAGACGTGGGTCCCGTGCTCTCCATGCCACTGGAATCAAGCTAACCTGGCTGAAGAGGGGTGAAACCCCGAAACCGGTCCTAGGATGCTTGTTTCCAGTCCAGGGAGGACCTGGCTTGGCAGTTCGGGCTGGACTGTTCCCATGAGGCACAGGGTCAAGACTGATTTGCATATGGCTGGGTCCAAACTGGAATGGCATGGTGAGCAAAAAACGATGGATTTAGGCCCAGATCTCTGTACTGGGGTGAATGTATGACATTGTTCTGCATTCTGTCCATCAACTGTTGTTTTTGCATTTGTCACCCCGAGTGGGACGGGTATGCCCAGACGTGGGTCCCGTGCTCTCCATGCCACTGGAATCAAGCTATCCTGGCTGAAGAGGGGTGAAACCACGAAACCGGTCCTAGGATGCTTGTTTCCAGTCCAGGGAGGACCTGGCTTGGCAGTTCGGGCTGGACTGTTCCCATGAGGCACAGGGTCAAGACTGATTTGCATATGGCTGGGTCCAAACTGGAATGGCATGGTGAGCAAAAAACGATGGATTTAGGCCCAGATCTCTGTACTGGGGTGAATGTATGACATTGTTCTGCATTCTGTCCATCAACTGTTGTTTTTGCATTTGTCACCCCGAGTGGGACGGGTATGCCCAGACGTGGGTCCCGTGCTCTCCATGCCACTGGAATCAAGCTATCCTGGTTGAAGAGGGGTGAAACCCCGAAACCGGTCCTAGGATGCTTGTTTCCAGTCCAGGGAGGACCTGGCTTGGCAGTTCGGGCTGGACTGTTCCCATGAGGCACAGGGTCAAGACTGATTTGCATATGGCTGGGTCCAAACTGGAATGGCATGGTGAGCAAAAAAACGATGGATTTAGGCCCAGATCTCTGTACTGGGGTGAATGTATGACATTGTTCTGCATTCTGTCCATCAACTGTTGTTTTTGCATTTGTCACCCGAGTGGGACGGGTATGCCCAGACGTGGGTCCCGTGCTCTCCATGCCACTGGAATCAAGCTATCCTGGCTGAAGAGGGGTGAAACCCCGAAACCGGTCCTAGGATGCTTGTTTCCAGTCCAGGGAGGACCTGGCTTGGCAGTTCGGGCTGGACTGTTCCCATGAGGCACAGGGTCAAGACTGATTTGCATATGGCTGGGTCCAAACTGGAATGGCATGGTGAGCAAAAAAACGATGGATTTAGGCCCAGATCTCTGTACTGGGGTTAATGTATGACATTGTTCTGCATTCTGTCCATCAACTGTTGTTTTTGCATGTGATGGACTTTTGGACACAAAAAAAGCGACTCTAAACTCGCTTAAATATGTAAGCAGCATCAGTCGTAACCTTCATTCTTCAAAATGCCCTTTGCTAATTAAAAACTCAGTGTTGATCAGTAACTCATTTAACAACTGGATCAAACTATTTCAGCACTCCATAGACCTCTTCTTGGGTTTTCACCAAGACATAGCAAGGGTTTTGCCTATACTTTAATAGAGCAGATGCTTGTATAAACAAACGGGTTATTACAGTGCCTTAAATCCAGTTTTTGTTGCGCAGTGTGTTCCTACTTGCTTTCTTCTCCATTTGAAAATTACTTAATAACATTGCCCAGGACTGGATTATTGTAAACCCACACCTGGGTGCTGTTTTATTACAAAGTGCAGTGTTACATAAACACTATTGTCACGTCACCTGTTTCTAGCTCAACAGGGGCCATCGACCCCATTACATTACCATTGGTGGTCATAGGATTGTATTTATTGATTGTTTGTAAGTGGACCATACTCCCTGGACGTCTTTAAACAGCTATTAGAAAGGATAATTTTGGTTGTACCTCCGCCCCTGCACCCTATACCTTGGAATATAACACAATTATTAGACCAGAACAAATTTAGCTACATAAGTAAATAGCAATGGTCTCACCTCTCTCATTAATTACATTTATTGAAGTTAAATTATTTTTACGAAACTGCAAGCCTCAATGCCAAAGTGCCAATAGCTGGACGGACTTGTCATACTTCCTTGTGTAGCTAGTTTACCAGAAGAAAGGGCAACTCTCTCCTGTAGCCACAGCTCTGCTCGATACAGAAACACCCACTTGGAAGCAGCAAGTGTCTCTAATCTAAGTTTGCTAATAGAAAGGCAGCAACATTCTCCAGAATGGTAAGGGCGATGATTGCTGATGGTTTTATTTTGTAGAACAACAGAACTGTATAGAAGCCATGAGCTGATGCTGAGCTGCAGGCATGGCAGAATAGGACTGGATGCAGCAGCCTGCACCCATGTGATCCAGTATGTGGCTTGTCATGTGATATGTATCACATCATCTATATTCAGCCACACTGCAATATTACAATCGCTATGTGGCTGCATTTCATTTTCCCTTATGCAAAATGTATTACAAGATTTCTCTATTGCGAGTTTAGACAACCTGTGGGCATGCAAGAAATCTTAGAAACATGCACCATCATTTGTGTGGGGAATTTCTGCAGCAACGTAATTGGAGCTAAAAAATATTTTTAAGTAAATCAAAATGTTATAGATACTGAAGTCTGTTTTCAACTATTATAATGGATTTTTTTCCTGCAACATAGTTTAAATACCTCCTTTGAGAACCGTTCATCAACGTGACCCTGCCTGATCGGGTTTGCCCATAAGGCTATCTTTTATATAGGTTCATATTTATTATTATAACATTTATTTGTATACCAGGAGGGCACATCTCTAGTGATGTCCAATTGCTTGGCATTGGTGCTTCTTTGTTTTTATCTGGTGTAGGATTGTTTCTTGTTTTTGTCTTGTTTTTACAAACTAAAATGTCAATTTAAAGGTCACTTTAGCTTGCCAGATTATACTACCATGTCCCTGAATCTGTGGTTTGATAATATGTGTTGTAATACTAATTAAATTTTGGTGACAATGACAAATTACCATATTGTTATTATTGGATGTCTCACAATTAGTGTATTATTTAATTTCCCTTGTTTTGCCTGTCTTAAGATTGACCATTTATATAATTTCTGTAATATAAGACACATTGCATCTCCCACATGGTATTGCCTCCTATTTGGGGGTAACACAAGAGGGTGCCAGATGTCTTGGTTACTGGATGTAACTGACTTTGTACCATCATATCTTTGTTATTCGTGTCCTATTTAAAGGCAACGCTTGGGTGACTAAAGGAGAGAATACCTGCATTCAATAGCTTCCAATATTTCTTTATGGTTTTCTTTATTTGGTTTGCCGTCGTGGTATATGTAATTGCCATTACCATTCCTTCATGTTGTTTCTTTAGTTCAATTATGCACTCTCTATTGTTATTCAACACACATTTGAAAGCCTTTTTCAATATTTTATTCAGATAGGAGTGTGCCAATGATTTCTGTTTCAGACCAACATTGTGTGATTAACTCATTAGTGGTACTGCAGTTGCACTTGAACCTTAAAAATGGACTCATGTCAAGGTTCTTACACAATGCCATAGGAATGAATCAAAAGGAAAGAGTGGCCTTTTTGTTATGTGTCCATGTAAAGTGGACATGATCAACATATATTTTCATGTGAGGAAATTTGCACTTTGCATTTTGGACTGTTTCAGATGAGGAAATGACATCTTCTATAACGCGCTTCCAGAATCATAATGAGTTTGCATCAATGTATATTGAAGCACCTTAAGCTGTGCCACACAAATATTGGCAGAACTATTTGCAGCCATTAATTTCCCTTTATAGTTTAGCCTGGAGCTAAAACTGGCCAAACAATTTCCATAGATTGCATCACAAGTTAGATTGGTGTATCATAACTCCGCCCCTGCTTTCCCCAGGGGCCTCTCCACTGCAATGAAATCAAGGTGGGGGAATTTCGGTGGCAAGACAGACCAGACCGTGAACACTACTAGCAATGTAACTAATATTTTACTGTACCAATTACATCCTTGATTCCTGTATTTCAGGCTGGGCCATGTGAATCATGCAGAGGATCTTGCCTCTAAATTGCTCCAGTGCTTCCCAAAGAACAGATTGTCAGCTCATGCAGCCCTAAACCATCACTATTTCAGTGATCTTCCTCCGCGGCTATGGGAGTTAAGTGACAGTGAGTACTGTAATATTTTCATCATGTATTTTATCATTCATGTAAAATGTTAAACAACTAAATAGTCATTCTCATGGAAAATCGGTACTATTTCATTAGGGGTTCTCAATTTGCAAAATAACAAAACTGGCAATGTATTTAAAGCAAAGTATAAAGTACAAATCTACGGTGAGGGTATTCAAACATTGTAATGCAAATTCTGGAACTTTCATTTTTTCCAAAATGCTTTTTGAGTCGGTACTTGATAAAATGATGATATTTCAAGCAGGCAAGGTTTAACAAGTATGTATTTACCAGCACAACTCTTAAAACATCTTTAATGTCACCAGATCCATCATCTGACTCCCTGTTACAGATTTACCTTCCAACACCCAAGATGTGAACTAGGATGAAAGAGGCTCTGATTCCACTTGCACCACACCAAGCTTCTCACTTGGCTTTCATCACTGATTTAGATGTGGATCTGCAACAGCTGACATCTCTAGATACCTTTTTGAACATTTCCCTTTCCATATCTCTATCACTGGCTCCTCCTCTTTGCCCTCTGTCTTGATCTCTTTACAGCCCAGCACTCTGTGCATTCACCTCTCCAGCCAGTTTCACTTTCCACTTCCCATACCAGTTTCCCATGCATCTCCTCTGTAATTGTTTCTTGCTGCTCAATATGTCAATCTGCAACAATTCCTTATTTCTCCATTATTCATTTTACAGATCAGCCTCCATCAGTTGCAGTCTCTATTTGCTGCATCATTTTCCCTCTCTGCCCGCTGTGTCAGTTGCCACTTCTTGCATCCTGTGTCAGTTTTCTCTCTTTGCCCCTTGACCGTTTTCCGACCTGCCTTTTTTGCAACCATTTAATTTCCCTGGTTAAAGTTTCTCAGTTCTTTTCCATCCTTTCCTCTTCCAGCTCACCCTGTTAGTTTATTTCA